>CM033644.1:57729969-58983396 GCA_019512145.1 Engystomops pustulosus
GGAACGTTGTTCCAGAGAGAGTGCCACCGGATGTGGACCATATGTAGGTGGGGGTACATATTTGCCAGTCGGGTAGGGACGTAATAAACTCTATGCAATAACCTAAGAGAGGTCTCCGTCAGTGAAACCTGCTGGCTACCCTTTGCCAGTGTGGTACAGTAGTGTCTCCATCTCGCCAGGGAAAGTTCACAGCCTAAGGCTACATTCAGACAACCTTATGGGGGATGTATATACGGTCGACATATATACGGCCGATATACATCACCCATAGATGGCAATGTACGCATGGAGGCCTACGGGAGTGGTATGGTGCAGCACACATGTGGCATCGTACCGCTCCGTACTCTGTGAAAAGATAGGACATGTCCTATCATTTCACGGCATGCGGCACGGTCCACCATATACATGAGCAGCGCTCACCTCCTCCTCTCCCCGCGCGCAGCCGTGTGCCTGCCATGCTACGGTACGGACGGTACGACCATCTGAATCCAGCCTAAATCTGATTCCCACTGATTCATAAATTGTAACTTGATGTCTGGGAGAGTGGCATTAAAAATTGAATATAAGAGGGAGATAGTCCCTCTACCAAATGGATCATTTAGACAGACGTTTTTGAATGCTGTTCAGGAGTCTGCTGTAGTACCTCGGGGTATGGATCGCACAAAGTTTAGTAATTGATTAAGCCTAAAAAGTGTTCCAAGGGGGGGGGGGGGATTTCAAATTTAGTGATGATTTGGCTTTCCCAGCTTTTCATTTATGCACCCCCCTGCTGCCAGCCTCCTCCTTGCAGCTTCGGCTTGCAGCAGGTGCAGTGCGCAAATAAAAAGCCAGGAAAGCCAAGAGGCGCTCGGGCGCCATCAGCCTGAGCGCCTCTGGCACTTTTTCAAAGTTAATATTTTGTTAATAAAGATGCGATAAAACGTCTACACTACAACCAAAATCCACTTATTTACAATGAAGTGCCAACATGGCATTTCAAGCAGTAACTTATTGCTAATAGTTCTTCAACAACATTCAATTGTATTGGCTCTCCTAAGGCCACCAATAGAGTTGAAAGAAGGTGGGCAAGACCATCAGTGTAGCTTCTCTCCTGGAAGAATGGTGGGTCCAGCAGGAAGACCTCCAAAGACAATGCAGTTCAGTCAACACCTTCTCACTTTTCCTGCAGTTTCAAACAGCCAGTGAAGTGTCGCTTTAAAATAGCAGTGAGAGCAGCATCCCTTAAGTGGCCTGAGACTGCAGGAAGATTTGGTGGATGTGGTCCTGTTTGGTGAAATTGGGGGGATGGCCTGAGTGCCCACATAAAGGGCTCCGAGTGCCACCTCTGGCACCCGTGCCATAGGTTCGCCACCACTGCCCTAGACCGAATGAGCCGTCTTATGACACTCTTCCAGCAGCAATGTGGTGATAAATGTGCTTTAAAGAAACCTCACATTTCAATCAAATAAACATTTTGTGTAGAAGTGCTTAAATGAGATATTAAAATAAGTGAGAGTTAACAATGAAATCATTCAATTATATTTGTTACAAGGGAGGGGATAATTTTTTCATGGGAGAGGGAACAATTGTCACATTGATTATGTACATGGGTATAATGGGTGTATGCGCAAATACCTGAAGACAGCTGCATAGGTGATGTGACAATAAATGAGGGGTTCTGCATTTTAGGTGAAATTACTTTTATGGACACATATTAAACCCATCTACAGAAGAATTGTTTTTTAAGTGGACTGACTAATGGGGTGTAGGTAAATGTTGCAGTTCACTGTTGTTAAACCGTTTCCTACCCATTGTATCCAATCACTTTCAAAATGTTGCAGCCTTTGGCCACTATGTGTGTTGAAGTTCATCTACATGCAGTATGTACTCCTAAGATATAATATGACATCATAATGTGTGCGTGAGCAGGGCGCATTGATGCATCTCTGCCTGCTCTGTTACATGAATAGGAGCGGTGGGGAGCAGCAGAAGTTATCATATTTTTCCAACTATAAAACACATCTTGCTATAAGACGCACCCCATACTTGGATACCATAAAAAGGAAAAATATAATTGACTCCAATAAAATATCCCGTTATACACACACATCCATGCAATAGCTCTGTTACCTACATACAGAGTGCTCACACAGCTCTGCTACATGGGCACCCAACCCTTCATGAGCTATTAAAGGGGTATTCCCATTCCCATGAACACAAGATTATTAAATATACTAAGTATAACAAAATAACACATTCTTTAATTATTAACAAAATACAGCATTTCATAGCTATAATTCCAACCTAATCTATCAGTCCTGGTGTACACACTTTTGGTTGCCCTGGTATCCGACCGACAATTTTCTCACTAGGGTCGTGCAGATTCTTCTCATAAATAGCTTCTCCTATCTGCGCACTGCAGTGTCTCTCTGCCTGCAGCCCCTTCCCCCACATTCCAAGGCCAGCTTAGACACAGGCACTAATTTTCACATTTGACTTCTAAATAATACCCCCATCACCTTCCCCGGCAGCTCCCCATCCCCACTGCTACTCATAGCATTCAGCTGCAGAGCACAGGCAATTCATCCCGTGTATACAGCCAAGTCTTCCAGGTCATGTGACTTGAGACTGCCACATGACCTGATGACATAATCGTAGGTCCTGTTTCATGTTGGGAGTAGTGATGGGAATTCCAGCTCTTCTTAGTGATCTGGCTCATTAGGCTACGCTCACTAAGAAGAGTCGGCTCTTCTGGCTCCTGATCGGCTCCCTATTAAATATATAATAGGGAGCCGCAGGCTAGTCAATCTCCCCACACCACTCCACTTTTAACCCAATTGTATAGTGAGATCAATCAGACAACCTAGGGTTAAAGTACCCTAGAAGGTAAGAAAAATAAATTTAAAAAATAAAACTAACAAAAACCTAAAAATTAAATTAACCACCCCTTTTCCTAGAACGGATATAAAAATTGTCAGATTCAAAAATGACACTTTTCACCATTTTGCATAATATAAAAAATTTTCATAAAAAGTGATCAAAAGGCCATACAGTCCTAACCCCTTACTGATATGTGACGTAGTACTATGATGCATGTGGGGTGCAGAGGGAATGGAGAGGGCTCAGGGGCTGAGCCCTTTTCATAGCTGTTAAGTCTTTAAGACTTACCGGTAACACCCGCGATCGGTGCCAGCACCAATTGCGGGTGTTTTCCTGCCTATCGCCGCCGGCGCATGTGACTTAATACTTGCCAAAGATTGTCGCCATCTTGCCAATGATCGTCGCTCCCCATGATGTCATCAAAGATCCGAGGCAGTCTCGTTTTAACCCCTTCATTACAATGTGAATAAAGTAGACCTGTCATTTGGGGTGTACAGTGAAAGCCGTAAAATCCAAGCCCACAAGAATATGGCGCAAATGCTTTTTTTTTTCACCAATTTCTCAGCATATGGAATTTTTGTCCCGCTTCCCAGTACCCAGCATGGAATATTAAATACCACCATTTTTAATTATCTCAGCTCGCAATAAATGACATGTCACACAGTTTCATATATCGAAGTATGAAAAAGATATTAGCGTAAAAAGGTGGTGTTTTATCATTCAGGATTGTGCTTTCACAGAACCTTCAGATGTGTGTGTATGGGAAAACCTGCTGAGTAGCCCTTTATTGTCTTCCCTTGGCCATACTGTAGATGTCTACGTTACTGCAGTAGAAGTAGAGAGAAAGTTGTGCTTTATAAACAAACTGTGTAATACAACGTTTCATCCAAGACGTCGGCTGAAAAACAAGTTGCTGACTGCAGAACATTCCGTCTTGTTGTTTTATTTGGTTGCATCAGATTTTGGGAACAACTTGGACAAAAAACAATGTAATGTGTAACCTTTGTTTAGACGGCAGTAATACCCGCATGATCCTAATGTGACTTTGTAAGATTATATTTAAACCATAATAAAAATTCACCCTGTACAATGTGAACAATTCCATCCAGCATTCGATAATATGGAAACACAACATCCAAAGGAATTAAAATCCAAAATAATGAAATAGAAATAATTTTGTTTAAAAGTCTCCGGGCCATTCCATGTCTTCATAGTAACACATTACAAACACTGCAGTCACCCCTTTCTTGTTACCCCACTGCCTACAGACAATAGGGATCCACTTACATTGGGGTAATTTGAAAATAGTTTGCAATAATGTAAATAGTAATTGTTCACAGAAGAGAAAAGTTGTCAGAAGTTCACCTTTGAGGCTCAGGCCATATGTACTGTATCTGTACACACTGTATATATAAATATATATTGTATTGTAATTGTAATGTAACATACCAGTTCCACACATAGTGAACAGACAGTAATGGGCACAGCCTTTAAGTAGATGGTCCGCAATGGTCTTTCCCTGTTGCATTTGGAACAAGGACCAAACAGGATAGTCAGGAAGGTTTGATCACACATGGTTCAGTGTCTGGAAGAAAGATACAGAGAGCATTAGACCCGGCCTCCTCTCTTCTATTTCCATAGCAGCTAATGGCTTCTTAACAATAGGTCGCTCTAGGCAAGATAAGCTGCTTGCACATAATCCCTTATGATTTAGATGCACAGACTAATGCGCTATATGTATTCCCCCTTATATGTACATCTGTAAATCATCTGGAAATGAGTTATATGTTCAGAAAGTGGCCCGTTGAAAGCTTCATGTTTTCTTTTGTATAGTAATTCCAATATCATTATGCATGTGATAGGGATTTTTATGCAGGGCCCCAACAGCCCTCTTGACTTTTGTAAGGTGAGTCCTAATTAACCCTTTGAGGGAGGATGAGATAGCTGCCGGCAGCGAGATGACAGAGTAAAAGAAAGACACAGTCCGGTCTTTAGATGCACTCAAATCACACTGTTTATTTCAAAAGAACACAGCTGTATTTTAATGCGTGTTGTATGAAAGGAGATAAGGCACTTAGATTCTATTGGACATCAGCACATTCAGGGAAAAAAGTTAATTAATGGTGCTCAGTTCTCAGAGACCTTGTACACCGATATTGTTTATACTAATTTGCTGAGAAGAAGAAGATAAGTGGACCCCAGAATCATAATATAATCAAGGACAGACTGGCTTCTCATTAAATGTCAAAGGGTATTAGCTGACAGGCGAGCAAACAGGTTACATAAAATGAAGTTTGAATCATGACATTAACTTGACAATGGTCAGGGAACATGGCCGCTGTATCTAAGATGGCGGACAGTAGTCAAAATGGCGTCCGAAACCAGTGCGATCTCCTTAACAGCATGTTTGTAGGCAAATACATTAAGAATATTAAAGTCTCAGAAGAATGGGCCATGAATATCAGATTGGTGGGTTTACTACTACTCTTAGCACTCCCCCACCCTTAGCTGTCTGAAGGGGCTCTTCATTACCCTGGTTCCATTACGATTTCGATTGTATACTTAGTAGTGGCAGTGCAGGGTATTGCGGCTTGTCCGATTCACATGAGTTATATGCAGTAATACCCTGCACAGCCTCTACTGTATGAGCGGCGTTGTTAGTATGACCCAGGTAAACAATGATGAGGCCACAGCACTTATTACAGAAGAATCCAGTGGGGACTAAGTCCATTGTAGCTCTAAGGCAATTGTGCAGAGCATGTGCAGTGAAGTGAGATGTACCAACCTCAGCTACATCAGGTGTTATTCACTTTTCATAGGAGGGGGACAGCAGAGTCATTGGACTATGGGGGTAGTAAAAAACCTTGATGATGGTATAATAGCGGTTTAGTGGTCCCAAAGTGTTTACCATTACATACATAATTGTCCTTTTAAAGCATGAAACTGCCTCACTAGAGAATTGTATTATCAAACCTCTGCCACCTTCCAATTCTTTCTTTACTTTGTAGCTCTACTATAGAACCTATCTGCAGAAAGTATCCCCCCTATACTTTGGACATAAAACATTGGTCTGTAAATAAATGTCTGGGCAATGAATCAAGAGTATTCATTCTACATGTGAACAGTAAATTGATGTTAATAGGAGAACATCTATGGCAATGTAATATGATTACATACTGATCACCAGAATATGATGACAGCACAGAATGTTCCTCCAGAGTACAGAGGAATAACATTACAATCCTTTTATTATCAATCTGATTTATACACAGATTTCATTGTTTAATATAGCAGTTATTACTATAAAATAAACATATTCTTATAAATAATAAAATGTAAATTTATCCTCGGGATAGCTTTAGTTATATGAACAATTTTAAAAAGGGACCTCATCATTAACAAGACTAAAGGAGTATTAGTATTAAAGGAACACTCCAGTCACTGGATTCATTGGATTATACCTTGTGCAGGTCCTGAAGGGAGGAGCAGGACTCTGCATCAGGCCCTGCATCATCCATTAATCAAAAAATTAGCTTTAAACTTTGGAGACAGTGATATAATACATGTGCCATACTTTAGGGCAATAACAGTATTTAATATAGAAAAAAGAGCTTGTTTGTTTTTCATTCCACTATGTTTAAGTAAAAATCATGAAATTATATGAAGGGATGAGGGATGAGGGCAGTCAGTGGGTCATCTGTAAGGAAAGCAACTTGCAAATATGTATTGTTACACTGGTATATATTATGTTATTTCTGCACTGCTGTGAATTTGCATATTCCTTTTTTACATATTCCTTGTCACTGGATTTTTGGGAATATATATATATTACATATGTTACCTACTCCCCTGAGTGGGTTACAACAGATAAAATGAACATTTTACTTCTAGAAAGAAGTACATGATAACATGTAATGCCTGTGATCTATACAATTGGAATAAGATAGTTTAGTCATGTGTCTGAAGACTAGCCCAATCTCACAAAATATACAAAAAAGCAGATGTGATTATTGGAAAAATAATAATAGTTATTTAACGATAACATAATGAGTATAGCCAATAATCATTGGATATTTCACAACAATTTAATACAGGATGCACACGTATTTTGTCAGTGGCTTGATAATGCGTTAGAGAAGCGCGAAACAGCCCGTTGCCAGGCCCAGCTCCGTTATTGTACCGCACCTCAATAAAGGACTTTTGCACACACTGCTGAGTGCCGCTTTTTCCTCTCCTCGTTTATGGCACATATATTTGTATATTATATATAGGAGCGGGGGGATTTTTGTTTTCCCATCCCATGTTATGGGTTTTTAAGTGTTTTTAATTATGTGTCTGTATAAATAAAGATTATTTTTCTACTTTTTTGTATATTTTGTGATAGTAAAGTCTTCAGATGTGTGGACACATATATTTATATTCTACTGCATTGTACCCCAATATTTAATTTTGTTAAGACTTGCCCAATGCATGTTTTGGGGAGTTCCCTCTGAGACATTGTTATGAGCCATTTTATTGGGGGTACTTGAATAACATATAAGTTGTGAATATATTGCGTGTTTAACAAAGGGCAAAACTCAACCATTGGCCTCATAATTTGATACCTTCTAACAATGAAATTGCCTCTGTATACCATAGAATCCAGTCAAAACTAATCTGGGAAAGTATAGATCGCTATTGTGTTTGATTTCAGTACCTCATACTGCATATGGCTACAGTCACACTGCCACATGGGAGACTTATATACGGGAGCAGTACGGTGCAGCACCATACCGCTCCGTACCCCGTGAAAAGATAGGACATGTCCTATCTTTTCACGGCATACGGCGCCGTGCGCCATATATCCCTATGGAGAGGGGCGGGGTGAGCAGAGCAGCGCAGTGTGCAGTGTACCCGCCGTGCTCAAGATAAGCACTCCACAGAAAAGGGGATTACATGCTAAAGACAGTCCAGACTGGTTGTATAAGGAAATAACAGGGTACCACATTGCTGTTTTGCCAGGCAGAACTTATACATCAGTTGTGCCTTTCCCCTGTATAAAGAAAATCCATTCCTGCAAAGTAGGTCATGGGTTGATGACCCATGTGCTATCTAAAAGGCCTAAATTTATCACACTATGTAGTGACTGGATGCCTGTCTCTAAAATGGGTAAAAAATATATCACATACCAGAAGTTGGCAGCTTAGAGGGAGGCAATCACACAATAATGAGTTCAAGGGCAGAAAGCAACCAACTATTGCAGCTAATGGACTGAGATGTTATATGTCTAAATGATTAACAACTTTGCTTAATAATTTTCTTGTTCTCTGGACATTAAAAAACCCTTAATTAACTTACTAGCAGATATATCTTTACCACAAGATGTGTGCAGTATAAGAAAAATGGAAACATTTACAGAACTACTTACTGTGCTGAAGATCTGATGAAGAACAAAGCACAAGGAAGCTTACTGCGAATAGGAACAGGGTGACAGCCCGTCCGCTGATAATCTACTTAGCAAGGTATTACAACTATAGTGTCTTTGAGAAACAGAAAAAAACTGTTCATTGTTGTATAACACTCTATAATTGTATTCCATAATAATATAGAAGTGTAATCAAAATGGCCTCTTACTACAGGAAACAATACATTTATTTATTTGCAAATATGCAAATATGTTCTCCAGCATGGAAAAAGGAAAACTATGCTTCTAGTATTACATTAAAGAAAGTAGCTTCCCATAGATCAATGTCTGACTTCAAAGAAGACTTGTGAACTGACTTAGGACAAAAGCCAAACCAGTAAGTCTCTTCCAGCAGAACTGCGGACAGCGCTGTTTTGAAAGTAATTTCTTCTCATCAGTACAGTGTAGGGCAATGGTTTGACTAAGTAAGAGGCCATAGATAAAGGTCAAGTTGGGGGAAAAGCCAAGCAATTGCTTTCCAGATACAAATTAAGCAAATAATACCGAGGTAGTCAAATATATCTGAATATCCATTAATAAAACGTTTACTTCTGATCATTAAAATTTCGCATATGCATCACATACAAACAAAAATGTTAAAAATCTATATAAAAAAAATCTGTGTATCCTTAACATCTGTGCACGATAGGATTGGTCTTAATACAGCCCCATAAAGCCACTTGGTCAGGAGTCTCAGGGAGAAGGTGTGTACCAGGGTGCGCGTATTATCTGTGCCCTTACAACCCCGATGACTCCTGCCCTTGCAAGGACAGTTCGCAGAATTTGTCCCTGTATTTGCCCACAAGAGACTTTTCAGTCTTCACATGGGTTAAAAAATTGCATTTATTTGCCAGAAAACTTAAATGGCATAAGCACTTTAAAAAACAGGACTGCCATATATGTAAAGATTTAGAGATCCCACTAGATATGTTAAAAGTTGTGAGACTCCTGTTTGAGCTTAGTAATCAGTTGCCATCAGGACAGGGACCATTTACTGATTTAAAAAATAAGAGTGTAAAAATGGCCCCATCCACGGATGCATCACCAATTAACGTTTTTGCGGATATGGTGACTATAGAGCTCAAACAGATAAACCCACCCCATCACAATTTAATCTTACTAAGGCTACATTCACACGATGTATGCCCGCCGTACCGTAGTACGGCGGGCATACATTGGCGCTGCGGAGAGGAGCAGGGGATGAGTGCAGCTCACCCCCGCCCCTCTCCATAGGAAGATACAGCGCACTGCGCCATATCACAGGAAAAGATAGGACATGTCCTATCTTTTCCCAGTCTACGGAGCGGTACGGTGCCGCACGTGTGCTGCACCGTACCGCTCCCGTACAGGGCCGAGAGCCCATAGAAGTGTATGGGGGACGTATATCGGCCGTATATACGTCACCCATACATGTGTGTGAATGTAGCCTAAGAATGAAATGTTGCCCCTTTGGGAAATGGAGGGTAACTCCAACTCACAGTAAAACCCTCTGATAAAGGGGGGAACAAGGTAATTATAGATACCCCCCCTTTACCAAAAAATGTGCGAGGATATATTATTAAACAATGAGAACTATGAAATATTGGAGAAAAATCCCACTTTGGAGTACAGAGAAGGACAGAAACAGATCTTACTGTTAGGAAAAAATCTATATGGATTAGTCAGGAAGAATATGAGTTCCTTTTTCAAAAAGATCTTGTGGACTTACCTTTTTTTCCATCTTTCATTTCTGAGAGTTTTTGGCTTTTAAGTCTTTAAGTTTAAACCTTTTGTTGTGAGTGGTTTGCAGCGTGGTAGAATTCAAAACAGCAGTCTTTATATATTACCCACATTGGGTGTTGAAACAAACAACAATGTACAATGTTCACCAAAGGTATAGAAAATGACACAAACCAAAAGACGCTGTTTGTAGTCTGTTTCACTTATGTCGCTATTGGTTTACATTGTTGCAATGTTTCATGGTTATTTTTGTGAAAAACAAATGCATGGAAATAAAGTGAAACATATGTGATACCACCTTATAGGGACTATACTAGAACTTTACCACTTGTTTACAATGGATTACTGATAACATCACATGGCACATAAAAACATGTAATACATAATAAGATTAGAAGAAAATGTACCAAACCACTAGCATTTATTTCTGTGAAATGATTTTCTTTTGTAAACATTTGTCTGTGGCTTCATTTACATGAGTTTCTTCATTTACATAACTTCATTTTCACTTGTAACCCAACACAACATTAAAATAGGTTATTTAGTAAAAAGTCCATTGCTCGAGAACTGGTTTTATTAATAAGTAAGGGTACAATTACACAATGCGGTTGTGAAGCAATTGTAGTGCACACTAAAGTTGACAATTAACACAGCATTCCAACAATTCATAACTAATGCATTATTCATTGAATGTTTTTACAGTAGTTTGGTTGTGCAGGTTACAAAAACCACAATAAAGAAGAAACACTCAGTTTTGTTACTTGTCAAATTTCAGCAGCACCACGACCGCATCACAACCATATCGTGAATCATGAACACAATGAGGCAGATTTATCAAGAGTCTGAAAGTCAGAATATTTCCAGTTGCCCATGGCAACCAATCTCAGCTTGGCTTTCATTTTACCAGTGCTCATGAATATTTTAATGGGGAGCTATGATAGGTTGCCATGGGCAACTAGAAATATTCTGACTTTCAGACTCTTGATAAATCTGCCCCAATGTATAATCTTACACTAATATGCCTAGAATTTCTTCTTCAGGCTGGAATCCAGGGGGATATATCCACAGCAGATTAGTAGCTGCAGATTTGCTGGCAGCTAATTCATTGCACAGTAAGATGAAGTATGTAAATACAGGTTCATTTATGCTGCAGGTTTTACAGCTTTCACAACTTGCAATTCAAAGGGTAAGAGTAACAGGACCCCTCAGCATTTGCCTAATAAATTTTTCCATACACAGCACCAAAATTCAGCAATTTTTTTCCGGCAGGGGTGGGCCCATCCTGTATCAGATGCCAGGAATAGCTCCATGTGGATTACACCACCCAATACCATAGGGAGCCACAATTTTGCTCCTCTCATAATGTATACAGTACATTACTTTACTTTCAATATCTTAATGATCTCCATATTAAGACAAATGGTAAAAAATATGTAACAAAAAATATGTCCAAATAAAAATATGACAATTTGGGTATAATTGCTTTTCATTATCTACAATCCATGAACAATTTACAATGCATGTATAATAAGGCAGAGCCACTTAAAATACTTTCTATTTTTTTAAAGGCATCTTGTGATTGGCTATTGACTCCCTGTCCTTATTTTACACTGTAAGATGTGAGTGAAATATATGGACATGTTGGGTGATATTTATCAGGGCCTATGCGCCATGTCAGTTGCACAAAGGCGGGGGGCGCGGCCGGTAGGGAGGAGGCCGGCGTGGGGCATTACTGTCCCCACATCTGCGCACTAGCTGCAGCCAGTGAATTTTCACATGTGAAAATTCCCCGGCCACATTCGTTTCTACACCAGGCCCTGCCTGAGATAGAGATAAACGCTGCGCAGGGCCCCATTGGATACATCAAGAGGCTTCGGCTATCATATGCCGGCGCTCGATAAATATCCCCCGTTGTGTCTTTGTTTCTTAGGGCTAAGAATAGAGCATGCTGTGTATTATAGGTACACATGTGTGCTGCTCCACTGACAACCATTGATCAGGAAACATTGAGAAACATGCCTAGCAAATATGTATCTGTGTATGAAGCCAAGGAGTGTATAGTGTACTCAGTGATAAAATATAAAAAATAATATTGAACTTCAATGATAGCTGACCCGTCTAGCTAAGAAAACAGTGGCTCAGTATAAAACAATGTATAATTACTTATAGCTAAAATTTTACAAGGGTATTTCCTATCTCATGGTATAAAGACATAAATGAACACGGCTCTTCTATTATAACATAATGGTTACAGAGGTGGCAACTACAACATTGGGTTATACAAAATGATTAAAGTCTGAAAACCAGGTTATTCTATTCTGTAAAATTAGGATTAAGAAGTTAACTGTGTTTTTGCCCCCCTTTTTTATACACAAATAAAAAAAAATGTTGCATCAGAAAACAGCAATGTGATTGTCAATCACTGTGGGATGTCACGTCACAACTTCAACGTGGCTATGTTAACACATTGGACAGAGTGACAGAATAAGAGGGATAGACAAAGACTTTACTAGTAGGTTGTAATGCAGAAGCACAGTTTTTATCTATAGCTTATGCTCTGGAACCAGGAGATCCAAGCTAAAATTCTCTTACAAAAAACACTTGCTATTTGCTTCACATCTAAGCACCAAGTTTACTTTCTCCAAGTATTGCTGTACTACTTACGTGACCTAGAATATTTTATAGGCTAGACCAGTGATGGCTAACCTATGGCACTGGTGCCAGAGGTGGCACTCGGAGCCCTTTCTGTGGGCACTCAGGCAATCACCAGAGAGGACTCCAGGTATCTTCCTGCAGTCCCAGACAGCCCAGGACTTGCTGTACACAAAGCTATTTTAAAGTGACAGCTCTACCTGGGACTATTTTCTGCTTTATTGGTGTCCTCAGGGTGTTGGTATCAATGAAAACTGTGACAGAGAAGGGAGTATAAATCACAAATTGAATTTCTGTGTTGGCACTTTGCGATAAATAAGCGGGTCTATGTTGTAGTTTGGGCACTCTGCCTCTAAAAGGTTTGCCATCACTGGGCTAGACTAAAAATAAAAATGAAATATTAACATGTGCTATTACTATGTACTGTGTTCATGATATTATATTCTATGATCTTCTGAAGAAATATTTCTGTGTTTTCTCTACTGTTCTTAAGGTTTATAATGAAACATTGTATTTTCTCAAAAACGTTCCACCTTTACTAATAATCCTTAGAACAATGAGATAATAATATCCTAATTTCACAATCCCCACATGAGACAGTGTCTAAATATAGAGCAGCGGGCGGTGTATCCAGAGATGAATTCCTGTGAGGGCTGTACAAGTTCTGTGCTTGAATCTCTTGAAGACTTTCATATTCTTTTTAGGAAGCCAAGCTTGAGGCTGCTGGGAATTTGGATGGTTTCCAGCGCATGGGGAGAGGGGCTGAATGGGAACGTCACTTGGAAGAGGTATTTGCTATCCAGCATTAACTGTGATCCATCTTCACGACTGTTAAGCATGGACTAGAAGAATACAGTAGAAAATATATAAAAATTTTGTGATAAAGATCATGTTGTACAATTTTAATATACAGTAGAACAATGAAAATATTCTGTTAGCAAAACTGCCGAGAGCCCTAACCTATAAAATTGCTGAGAATCTAAGGTATAAAAGTGACAGGGAAAGCAGTTTAAAGGGACCTATCAGCAGAAATCGATCTAATAAACCACCACCAGTATATTGTCAAGCATCTCAACAGCTTCCACATGTTTCTTTCATGGCCCAGTGTGGTGTCATCATCTAGAAAATGAACTTTGAAGTGAGATGTGAATTGGCTGTATAACATCATGGAGGTGGAGAGTTCAGCGCTGAAGTCAAGCTCTCCCCTCCTCACAAGGGTGTTATCCCAGGATCTTTGTTGTGGTGTCCTGAATGGATGCTGCAGTGTCCTGAATGGATGCTTTGGACATTGCATGTAATATAATGCTTCATAATACTTGTCAAGGTTCTACATTCACATAATCACCACCATAAGAATGTTTGCACTGCTCTTGCTGTCAGCTACATAGCGTTGTTAATAGTTTTGATGTGGTACACCTCCTTTAAAGGAAATCTGCCATCAAAATCAATTATCAAACCAGGGACACTTAATCATAGATCCAGGCAATGTGACTGCGGGAATCTTCTTATATTTGTTATCCATGGCCTCCTTCCTTCTAAAATGAACTTTTAAAAATATGATAATGAGCCTGAGGGGCTCTGGAGACACTCACCAGACCCCCTCAGGCTCATTAGGATAAAAAGTTTATTTTAGAAGGGAGGAGGCCATGGACAACAAATATAAGAAGAGTCCCGCAGTCACATTGCCTGGATCTATTAGTTAGGCTGTATTGAGACGACCGTATGGGGGTCGTACATACGCCCCCCATAGATGCCAATGGCCGCACGGAGCAATATGTACCCATAAAACATGTGCTATCTTTCCCCTTATGTGAGCCGCACATCTCTATGGAGAGGGGAGGGGTCACCCAACCTCCTCTACAAGGCACTGGATGTACGCCCTCCCGTCCATATGTTCGTGTGCATTTGTCCATAGTGTCTTTGGCTTATCATGCTTCATTTTGATGGTAGATTTCCTTTAAATGCATGTGTATATATAACTAAATAAAAAGATGGGTAATATCTATACTAAAGTTTACCAGTGACCCAAGCCACAGATAACTAGCTTGGATATGACTTTATCATCTTTGCAGACTTAGCCAATCCTTTAAAAACTTGTATCATGCTCCTATTACAGTCATAACACAGACATTTCATAGACTGATGAGTTGGGCAAGTTTCAATTAAAGGGGATGCATTTAAAGGACACAAACTGTAGTTTAATTAGTAAAAACGTATACTGTAGGTCAGTGATGGCTAACCTATGGCACTGGTGCCAGAGGTGGCACTCGGAGCCCTTTCTGTGGGTACTCAGGCCATCACCAGAGATGACTCCAGGTATCTTCCTGCAGTCCCAGACAGCCTAGGACTTGCTGCGCACAGAGATATTTTAAAGTGACAGCTGTACCTGGGACTATTTTCTGCTTTATTGGTGTCCTCGGGTGCTGGTATCAATGAAAACTGTGACAGAGAAGGGAGTATAAATCACAAATTAAATTTCTGTGTTGGCACTTTGCGAAATATAAGTGGGTCTTTGTTGTAGTTTGGACACTCGGTCTCTAAAAGGTTTGCCATCACTGCTGTAGGTAATACATTACTCCTTAATCTACTATTCACAGAGCTAAACATTCACTACATGCTAAAGGTGAATTTAGAACTTTAGTAAAATAATTGGATGAAGGGAGAAGGCTTATTCTACTTTACATGCTGCCACACTTCGCTTGTCTCAACGTCTACTGCACCTGCACATGATGTGACAGACAGGTGACTGCTTAGGAGGAAGGGCACACTCACTATTGCTCTCATTGCTGTTTTTATACTTTTCAAGAAAATTTAAGGTTTTTCCAAAACAAATATTTGCTGTCCAGAATAAGAATAATTTATTTAATGTGAAAAGGCAAGTAAACCCTAAAAACATAATATGTTTCTTCATAGGACATATTCCACCTCATAGATCACTGATGTCTTATATGCAGGATAGCAGCGCCTCACAGTGGTAAGACAATGCAACTGCACTTTCACATTAAGCTCCACCTCCATCTTGAAGCCACAACATATCACATTATTGAATTAATATTCACAGCAGGGGTGTCGTTAGGTTAATAGATATTTTGACCTGTTCCCCGAATCAGCTCTCCCCACTCTCACCTCTATCTGTATCCTCTCCGGACGCAGAGCTGAGTACTGTAGTGAAGCACAAAGTCATCACCTCTGTCCTTCACTATAGATAGCAGGAGACACAGTGCTGTCAATTACACTCCATCTCCTGCTTACAGCATCTGACTACAGTGCCAGGAGCAGGAGGCGCAGTATGATGACATCACCAGAAGAAGAGGAGAAGCAGGAAGGAAGGCAGGTGAGTATTGCTCGGGGGACAACCATTAATTTGGTGTGAGGCATCAATTGCTGCAGAGCTATCAGGAACATTAGTTTATGAGGGGGGGGGTTTGGTGTGCTCCACTGTTCGGGGAGGAGGGGATGGGGACCAGGGAGAAAATCATTGTTGGGGGTAAATTAATTGCTAAGGAGCTAATGGTAATATTCATTTCTGGGGGGGCATGGACGACATCCATTTCTCGGGGGGAGAAATCAATTGCTGAGGAACTAATGAGAACATTAATTTCTGGGGGGTAGGGCTGTGGGGATATGAATTTTTAGGGGGCTTTGGGGCACAATCATTGCTGGTGGGGACATCCATTGTTGATGGGCATGGGGGGACACAGAGGACATCAATTGCTTGGGGGCTTTGGGGGACATCAATTGCTGGGGGTGGGGCTGGGAGAGTTCAATTACTGGCAGTGGCTGGGGGGACATCAATTAGTGTGGGGGGCTGTGGGGGACATCTCTTATTGGTGAGACTTATTGGAAACATCATTTATTGTGGGAGAATTATTCAGTGGGGGGCATTATATAATGTGGGAGAATTATACAGAGGGAGGGGGCATTATTTAGTATGGGTATAATTAGGTGGCTCCTTTTACTGCATATGATTAGAAGGGGCTACAATCGTGTGGTATTAAGGGGGCATAATTCAGTGTAGGGTCATATTGAAGGGGCAATAGCAGAGGCTGCAGGTAATAACTGCATTATTATACATTATTATACATTATACATGTTAGGCCACATTTAGGGAACATTATTAGGTGGGTAGCAAAATGAGGGGGTTTGTAAAGTAAAGTATAGGGCCAGTATACTGTGAAGGGACAGTAATTGTGGGGGCCACCATGGGGACAATGTACTGTTTGTAAACCAGATTGAGTAGTATATATATGAGTTGTTCTTAGGGGGAGAGTGGCAAAACCAGGACAGTATAATGTATGTTGCCACAATTGAAGGAATTATTAAATGTGTATTTTCTGTGTAGAAACTCATTGCACATTCATTGGTATGGGGGGATGTGGTGTTGGGAAGGGTTTTAGTTATACATTGAAAAATGTTCAATAAAAATGTACACACATCTGTGCCACTACCTGTATAACTTACCTGAACCTTACGAACAAAAGAGGGTGTTACTCGCTTCTCAAAATCATCGATAGGAGTATAAGAGTTAAGTATCTTTACAATCTGGAATAAAATAAACAAGAAAACACTAAGAATGCCACTGCTAAAAAATGGTGGTAAATGGATCATACATTTGCAGCTATTCATGTAGTAATGGTACCTAAAGCTTAAATGGATACATTTACTATTAAAGGGGTTTTCCCACAAACAAAAGTTAGGCGCTATCCAACTTGCTAATCAGTGGGAGTTTCAGTGCTGAGACCCCCACAGATTGAGAAAACGAGGGGTCCGAACCATGACCGTTCTGCTCCGTTAATCTCTATGGAGCTGACGGAGATCGGTGACTGCAGCTCTCAGCAATTTCTGTCAGCTCCATAGGGATTAATGGAGCAGAACTGTCAAGCGCGGCCGTCTGCACCATTAGTCTGTACGTGGGACCCCATTGGACCACTTGTTTTCGTGATCTGTGGGGGTCGCGGCACTGAGACTCCCACTGATCAGCAAGTTAGGATAGGGCCTAACTTTAGTTCATGGGAAAACCCCTTTAATGAAAGGACAGTCTAAATTAGGCCCTAGTAAATCATATCTTTCATCCACAATCTGCGAAGGCCAAGACCAAGGTATTAGGGTTGCCTGTAATGAGCACTGATCTAGGATACATTCAGACATGTTAAGGACCACTCTGGGTAGAGGATAAGGACTTCAGTTATTCATCATTTAATCCATATAGAGGGAACAGCACTTTGCTGCTACAAACTCCTCTGTATCTGCAGTTTAGTCAGACTGATGACACAACTGTACATAGAAAGAGTCAACAATAGGTAATAAAATAAGAAGTCCTCACAGCCAAGAGAAAAACAAGGGTCAGAGGGACAGCAACAGAACAATGTGTCCCAGGACAGCAAATATAAAGATGGTCAGGCGGTAAAGTATTGTCCAAGAGAAAGGGTAAAGTCAAAGCCTGAGCTAATAACAGACTATGCAATATCACAATGGTAACAAAATACTACAAACAGCTCGGACACCCAAAAGCTTTTAATAGGTTGCTATTCTCAGACTGGACCATAACTGTATGTCTGCTCTAAAGACTAACATCTTGGAATAGAAAATCAGTGAAGCACACGGATGCAGAGCATTATCATGGGAAATGTAGAGCCCGCTAATGTAACGCGACAGCAGGGGCGAGGTAACATCATTGCCGGTACATTGCTTCTTGGCAGCACATCCCTTGTTTACAAGGAGAGATACACTGCCAACAAATTATCATTTTTATGTGTACAAATGTGATATGATCAGCTGAGAAACCAGCTCAGCTAAAAACTAGACATGTATATAGAACAATGTCCAAACTAAACTTTTTTTTCCAGCCCATGACAAGCATTGTCAAAGGGACCATTTGCACCTTGACCAATTTCTTGTGTACAAAAAAACAGAAAAAAAAAATCATGAAACTATAACGAGAGAAGAGAATAACATTACCTGGACTGTAGAAAGTGCAGTGCAGCGCTCATATATTTCCTTAGCGTCTTCATCTTTTATTTTCTTTACCTGTAGTAACCATGCAGCTTGGGAAAGCGGTTCTAGGGTTTCCTTGGCTGCACTTCCCTGCAAATTCTTCCCTTGTAACCATTCTTCCAAATAGCTTATATTACATCTGCATAAATAATAAAGGCATAGGTTATTGGAAGGTTTTGGAGTAAGATTGGTTGCAATGGAAATTATGCAGCTCATCGAAATGCATAATGGTACTATAAAACTGCTGTACAACATCTGACAGCAAGGCCTCATGCAGACGACAATGGGGCACATGTATTAGTTTTGGCTTGCTTTTTTCTTCAATTTTTGAGACTTTTCATGCTGCTTATGCTCATTTGCGACTTTATTTGCACCTAGAACAGTCTCCTTTCAAAGTTCTCCATTGTCTAGTTTTCTGCAGTGTTCCCTAAGTTATCACCTGAATCTAGATGTGAAAATTATGACTTTTGAAAAAAGTTGAAAATTTTGCCGGTATTACATGGCTGCCCCTGACCAGGCGTAGAAATCAGCTTGGAACTGACTGCGACTTTTGGAGACAATTTGCGACTTTTGGTTTGAAGTTGAAAACTCACTAAAGACCAAACGCCACATGTATCAATAAGGAAGAACCACTAAGATAATTTTGACCAGCAGAAAAGCCAAGAAAAGTCCCAAAAAACAGACGGACAAAGCCGGAGTTGTGATACATGTGCCCCAATGTGTGCAATAAGGGCCGCAAACACAGAAAAGTAATGCTGTGTTTGTTGTTATTTTGGGCGAGTGGTTTGATCATTTGTAGCGCTGCCCTGTTTGTGCTCTATAAACCTTAATGGGGGCTGTGGGCTAGTCGCAATTTATGGCCCCCAAATATGGTCTTGTGCATGAGGCCTTACAGTGGTGTTTTCCCTGGAATGGAAAATTGTAGCATTGCATATTAGTGTACAGGTATACGCTGCGTGTACCGTATATACTCGTTTATAAGCCAATTTTTTTTAGCACAAAAACTGTGCTGAAAAAACTCACCTCGGCTTATACACGAGTCAATAAAAAAAAAAAACTTAGATACTCACTCACCCTCCGGCGGCCCCGATGCTCAGCGAGGCTCCTCTTCTGTCTTCCCCGCGGCTCCTCTTCTTTCTTTGGTCTTCTGTAACAGAGCGTGGCCATGTTATCTCTTGGCCTGCGCATACAATGATGCGGCCACTGATGACGTCATAGCATGCGGCGGCCGGGAGATCACATGGCTGCGCCCTGCCGGCTGTTACTGAAGATCGTAGAAAGAAGAGGAGCCGTGTCGAGCATCGGGGAGACACGGGGAGTGTTAAACTTTAAACTTTATTTTTTTAAAGTGCTGGCTGTATACTACTGGGGACTGGATGGGCTGTATATTATAGGGAGCTGGCTGTATATTACAGGGGACTGGCTGTATACTATAGGGAGCTTGCTGTATACTACAGGAAGCACGCTGGCTGTATACTATAGGGAGTGATCTAAGGACTGAACAATTTAGTCCGAAACGCGTAGATCGTGTACTGGTGGTGACACAAGTCATGGCTGTACGTTTTTTAATATGAAAAATAAAATGCTATGATTTTAGAAGACATTACGAGTGCTGGAATACTTCCTCACCTTTCAACATGCTTCGGTCAGCCGACAGGACTTCCTAATTCAGGACTTCCTAATTCAGGGGCACTTACTCACAGATCCAGGCACTGTGACAGTGGTAATAATCTTATATTTGTTATCCATGGCATGGATCTATGTGTATGTGCGCCTGGTTTATCATGCTTGATGATGATGGTAGATTTCCAGTAAAATATATGTAGTCCTTACACTTGATCAGGTGATAGAAGCTCATAAGCCCTTTGACATTGGAGGTGGAATGTACATATGATATGATACATACCGTATCTGCATGCCTTTCCTGCAGGAGCACATGTCTTTGCGTAGGAATAGACTATTGAGGGTGACGGTGGATATCAGGTAGAACAGCTGCTTTACTGTCTGCTTCTGAAGCTCGGGGTCCATGCCATGCTGACACATGGTGGTGTAGAAATAACTCAGCTGTTGGAGTAATGAAGTCATAGTATAGGCATCTGTATCGTCTATACTGGACGAACGCTTGCGGAATCCTGTAGGTTTGGCCACTGATATCCCATGAAGACTTTCATATTCCAGCATTCCTGGTACTAAAACATAATGTCAGTTTAGCATACAGTACAAGGTAACTACTCTTAGTACTGGTTTCTCTAGTCTTTCTTTCTTACCAATCATTGGTTGGAGATTATTCTCCATCACAGTAATAAACTGGTGGTAAATGCGAATAGCCAAGTCACTGATGATCTGACGGTATTCCGATAAATCAAAATTCTTCAGACAGTTCTTATTCTGAAGTGGCACATTATACTTCATGAACTCCTGAAAGTAAGAAATATTATCATAAGAACGTTATATCATTACCTGATTATCTTATAGAAAAGTTCACCTTTATTATTAAGTGAATCGTACAAACAATTTGTTGTTGGCACAATGTTTAATGAATTCTATGCTGTTCCTCTAATTGAATATTGATTTACACAATTCCTGAGCCATTCTTATATGGTCAGGACTGTTTGCTGGCCAGATTTCATAGGGCATATACAGTGTCGAGGAAAGGACTCCTAGCGTCATAGTGGAAGTCAATGGTCAATACAAGAAGTCAATGGTTTCCCTGTGTAATCTGTCAGTGAAATCCATGCAGTGCACATGTGAACATGGTTATGTAGCCTTAAGGGTTCTCTCAACTATTGCCAAATCTTTTAGTCTTAGGCCAGCGGCACATATGGCATTTTGAACCCGTTTTTTAACCGTTTTTAAGCAGTCCGTTGAAAAACGCAGTGAACCACGAGTTGTGGTGTAAATGTTGAAAAGTCACAAAGAAGTCTAGGCGCAAAATTTTGTGACTTTTTTGTTCTAATATTTAGAAGGTAATGATAAATCTCCCCCAATAATCTCTGCAAGAGAATTAGTTTGCACAGCTCCATAGATTGGCATGCCACGTCCAATGTAACCAATGTGGCATACAGTATTTAAAGCAACAAACTTATGGAATGGGCAGTCTTCATTTAATGATCAATCTTTAGACAGATTTAGTATAACAACAGCATTGTATATTCAACAGTCAACAATGCAAACACCTTCAGTATATAAAAGGAACAAACGGTAAAACTGTTATAAAGTCCCCTGTGGCACAAACAGATGTATATAAACCAACAGATGAGATATTTGCATAACCGAGGTGTGAGGTTTAACTTACCTCTTCTCCACTGTACTGTTTCAAACAGTTGAGGAAATGATGGATATTGGACAACCAGAAAGATAACATTTCAAAATCATCATCATGTTCCTAAATAAAAGTATAAATTAGAGAAATACAAATAAATAAAGGATCTCTCTCTCTCTATATATATATATTATACATACTGTATATATATTGAAGACACTCCTTTACTTAGGGTTCATTGAAGTAGATAAAATGTATAACAGCAAAGCAGGGAGATAAAGAAACATTTGTTTCTATGTATAAATAGATCACCTTTCAAAGGGACCCTGATGCCCTGATGCTCAGATGCTGGGCCAATTTATTTCATCCACCAGACCCCTGCAGGTCCTTATTAGTCCCAGGGTCAACATCTGCAAAGAGTTTGTATGTTCTCTCTGTGTTTGTGTGGGTTTCTTCTGGGTCCTCTGGTTTCCTCCCACACTCCAAAACATACTGGTAGGTTGATTAGATTGTGAGCCCGATCGGGGACAGGGACTGATCTGACAAATTTTTTGCAGCTCTGCATAATCTGTGTGCGCTACATAAATCAAGAATTATTATTATTATTATTAGCAGAATGTTGTTTGTTACTGTGTCCTTGGACCCATTATGTTAAGTGACATATGTGCAGTTAATGACCACAGATAATTGCTATGATTTACATGTCAGTACGTGTTAACTATATTAGATAACACGGATAGATAACATGTCTTATCATTTGGAAACGCTGTTTAGCAGAGCCTGTTCCTGTTCTGAGAGGGCTGGTTCACAAGCCTATTGTCCCACAGATTTTCCCAATGAAAATCCCTTTCCCCAATGCCTGTATTAGAATACCGGTAGATATCTATTTTATAAGAAATAACAATGCTTGATCATTTTTTCTTAAAACACTGCTCTTTTAATGTCTTCTGTTATTCCTCCTAAAAAAATATGGATAATTAGCTGAATTTCACTCTGTCAAAGGGGTGTGTTTCTCTCCAGAGTCTACCACCAGCATTTACCACACAGCATGTTGGCTAGTGAAATGGTAACACCTAGTTATCAATGTATTCATATATTTCTAGGAGTAACAAAGGAATGGCACATGGGGGCACATTTGCTTACCCAATCAAGCAAGTTCCCTGAAAGTGCATTCACTAAGATCATGTGCCTGATATCCTGCATGTGTCGCTTCCCCGCTCAGGTTCGCCGGAGTTCACTTTCTTCTTTGTGGTGCATGTAAGTGCTTGGGTTGCGACACAATTTGTAAGTTAAATCCCGCGCTCAGTCCGAATCAGTTGGATTGTCTCAACGCCCCCCTTCCTGATTTCTGTCGCATGAAAGCCGGCGCAGCTACAATCCCAGCGCAGACCCCTGTTAAATACCTGTCACAGCCATGCAGAACCCAAAAACGTTGGAGAGTCTGATGAAAGTGTCATCGTGGACCCTTAGTGATTAAGCCCCATAGTTCTAAGAAAAGTGTTTTACTGTATCATTACCTATTGAAACCTAATAAAGCCTTTATAAATGTTGCACATCTCACCTTTATAACCTGTTTAATGCCATTGATAGAGGCGTTCATTAAAGATTTAATTCTGTCGGCGTCATTTATGTAGTCAGTGTACCTAACACACATGAAGAGGATGTGCGCTGGAAGTCCTGGGATCATATTCACCACAACACCCCTAGGCTTGATATCTGCACAAGAAATACAAGAACTCATTCACTTCATAAGTGTTTTATGTGACTAACATGCACTGGACAACATCACATTGTATCTATAAATATAAACCAGTGCAGCAGAGAAAACCTAGTCTAAAAGTGGGAAAATTTATAACAGAGGAATGAGATCAGCCATAACATGAGAAAAAAAAGTGAAGCTTGTCCACATGACTATGGCAGAGCACTCTGAGCCAAAGTTTGATGGGTGTACAGAGGTCTTTAGATTAAAGAGTTAAAGGACATCTACCACTGGGGTCAAGTATTGTAAACCAAGCACACTGACATACTGGTGTGTGCCCCCTCTGGCAGGATCTGCTCTTCTTTTAGCTTCTTCTGCCCTGCTTTTTACAAAAACAGCTTTTACAATTATGCAAATGACCCCCTCAGGATCATTTGCATAATTGAGATTATTGATCCTGTTGGTAGATGTCCTTTAACCCCTTACAGCTGAAGCTGTTTTTCACCTTCCTGACACAGCCAATTTTTTCAAATTTGACATGTGCCACTATAACCACTATGTGGTTATAACTGGAACCCTTTAACATATCCAAGTGATTTTAAAAGAGTTTTCTCATAACACTTGGTACCTCATATTAGTAGAAAAATTTTGGTGGTATGTTTTGCCTCTATTTATGAAAAAAAACTGATATCTGGTGAACATTTGGAAGAATTCTCGATTTTCAAAATTCAAAATGTTCTACCTTTTCATGACAGTAAAATAACTTAATAACTATTTGTTTTGAGTGAAATAAATAAGTTTATTAACTAGTCATTTCAAGTCAATTTCAGAGGCCTAAATAGTAAACCCCCATAAATTACATTATAAAAACTACAGGCAGTCTCCAAGTTACGTAGATAGGTTCCATAGGTTTGTTCTTAAGTAGAATTTTTATTTAAGTCGAA
This sequence comes from Engystomops pustulosus, assembly GCA_019512145.1. Lineage (NCBI taxonomy): Eukaryota > Metazoa > Chordata > Amphibia > Anura > Leptodactylidae > Engystomops > Engystomops pustulosus. Next base: position 57,754,542 of record CM033644.1, read on the forward strand.
ACTGTTTATGTTATAATTGAAGTTCTAGACAATTTTTTTTCTTTTGTCCCAGTGACAATTGGAGTTTCAAAATTTTTGCTGTAATTGGACCAAGGATTATCAATAAATCTTCATTACAGACACCTTACAGCTGATCATTGCAGCTTGGGACTAAGGTAAAGCATCCAGAGAGCTTCACCAGAGTCCTTAAGTAGGGGACTGCCTGTACTACCCTCAACATCTGAAAAAGAACTTTTATGAAGTTTGTTGACCCTTTAATTGGTTGAATTTTTTTTGGTTAAATAATTGTGTTTTTTTATAAAATATACAAATTCTCACTGGATAAAATACCAAAACGCCCCAAAGTTTGATACCCAATTTCTCCCCAGTATAACAATGACCCATGTGTGGTGGTAACCTGCTGTATGGGCACACACCAGGGTATTGGAGAGAAGAAAATATTTGAATTGTCACTTTTTATTGCCAATACAGTCTTTATTTTTTTGGCAATTTAGACAAATAATGGTTTATTTTCTGCGACATTAGATGCACTTCATTTTAGTGGGTCATTAGCTTGATGAGATTTTATTAACTCTTAAATGTATGGAGGAAAAGAAAATTGGCAATTTTGGTTTGCTTCCTTTTTGTATTGGTGTGGAGCCCTACCCCGTACCCTAAAAATAAAAAGTTTTGGCAGGAGATTGCAATTCTGGTGCACAAGTGCTGTGACGGAATTACAAAGAGTTCATAACCCCTTTTGGGCATGTCACCGGCTAGGTGTACCAATTATTAAGACTGGGACACAATATGGCAGTCTTAATATATCCCCAATATATATGTATAAAGCCAGTTGTAAATGATGACTATTGTGGTAGATTTTTAAGCGCACGCCTTGGAATATGTTAAGGAACTTGCTGATTCAGAAGTGCTGTGATTAGGAACAATAAATCAATATTCTTACATACCCAGAACTAGATTTCCAATTAGTTTAATTTCATCTTCCTGTGAGAACTCCAACATTCCCAAGTAATCCTTGAAGACACTGGGCAAAGTTGTTGGATTTTCTGTGAAATAATTAATTTGTCACATTAATAATAACTATAAACATTATACAACACAAGTCCTATACACATATATAACAATTTCTATAACAAACATCTACCTGTTTCCATGGTTTTTGTGAGAGCTTTGATCTGATCTTGGAGTTTTTTAATAATTCTGTCCTTCTTATCCACCTGCTCTTCATAGTCCTTGAAAAGATAAAGATGTGTAAGTTAGAGTTGTGGGTAGAGTTATAGTAGCAGTACTCAAATACAATGGTCAGTGTGATGGATTTGCCACTTCAGCACTAAATGAGACATGCATATAAACAGGTGCAGATGCATAGACCAGTCTCTGTACCAAAGATACAGGCCCACATTTATGTAGAAGAAAGCGAGAAAAATGGAGCAGCACTTGTGTAGGTAAATCCCGGGTTCAAGTCTTTAAAAGCGGCTGATCCAGACGCATCAAAAGTCTACCAGAAAAATATAGTAGCGAACACCAGATTCATGAAGAATGTGCGTCACAAATCATGAATCTGGTGCCCCCTGCACACTACACAGGCTAACTACACATAGTACAGTCTGTACTGTTTTTGATAAACGTGGCCCTTCTTCATTTTTAATGCTGAAAATCCACAATTCTGACAAATCTACCTCAATATATATTTCATTGTGAATTCCGTCCTCATTTCCTTTCATCTCTTCCTTTTCCAGCTGCTCCGTATGTTTCCTTCGGAGTCTGAAAGAAGAGTAGTTATTGGCATATGGATCTCTAAATGGTACAGTATAACAAGCCCTGTACAAGATGGAAACACTTTGGTAATTTACAGAAGAAGGAAGATACCATTTATGATACACCTCAGCCAGACTTTCACAGCAAAGCAGAAGTATGGGGAAAAAGACATAATTGGAACAGTGTGTTAGACTGTACACATCAGGACGGCTGGGATCAGAAAGTACTGGATTCCTTAATTATAGTTCATGTCTAGTTTTAGGCAGCAGGCCTATCAGAAGTACAAAAGTTCACCCTCTACTTCATATCTGGAGCTGCTGCTGTATAATATTGAAGGGACAAGGTGACATCTGTCTGCAGCGCAGAGAACATGTCTCTTATATTCACGTCCAACAGACTGTAACAAGTAGAACTGAAAATCTGCTGTACTGCTATTAATAGCATAGTTTTAGGACAATAATGGATTTATATATGCTTTCAGATGAATAGGATAATTGCAGATATTTCTGCAGCATATCCGCTGAGTGTGAACTCAACCAAAATGTAGGATGCAGCTTACTGTATCTGCAGGAGGAATATGGCAGACCTGAAAGTCCAAAGCTCATTCCAGGGACACACAGATATACCCCAAAATATTGTAAATGGATTCAAGAATGTTATTATCTTGCTGTTAAAATAGCATCAATTAGCTGCATTCTCACATTGCTGATTTCAATGGTACTTGTGTACAAGTAAAGGAATAATTTGGAATAATGGAGCACATTTACTTACAGGGTCACTGGAGTTCACAGAAAGTGCCATTGTCCGTGTATAATGCTGCGTGCGACCATTCACTAATATTGTGCGCCTGAAATCATGAATGTGTCGCTTCCCCACTCAGGTCCAACAGAGTTCACAATCTTTTTTGTGGTGCATTTTAAACATAGGGCGCCCAACACAATTTAAACGTTAAATACCACGCTCAATGCGGATCAGTCAGATTGTCCGACAGTACGCCCCCAATTTGTGACGGGATGGAAGCCAGCTGCGCCACAAAAAGGGTCCTGTGCGCCACAATCCTAGTGCAGACACTTATTAAATACCTTTCCAAGCTGTTTTAGCCCCGAAAAAGCTGCACAGTTCGACAAAAGTGTGCGAGCGACCCTTCGTAAATGAGCCCCTATGTCTTCTGTATGTTACAAATTCTACTATTAACAGCATCTTTTTGCAAACAAATTGAAGTCCCCTGTTGCACGCACTCTTCAGTATTTAGTTTTTTGTTGGTTTCTAGCTACATTATTAGGATTCCTTTTCTCACTGTCAATATACATGCCTCCTATTTGTGAAAAGTGAACAAAAGAGCATCCAGCAAAAATATGATAACTTGGTAAGATGGTTACATTTTGAAAGATAATTGTCTTGCTCTATTGAAATCTACACTAACAGACAGATTATGCTTTCATTGTTATTTTCATTATCACAATAAAGTGATCGTGATAAAGGAACGTGTACCTGTGAGACATGTCTTCTTCCTCCTGCTGGTTTTTATTGTTGGGAAACGTATCTCCTTTGTCTGCAATGTTCAGTGTGTTATCCAACAAATATGTGAAAAAGAAAAAAAATCCTTGTAATTTTAAAACTTACAAAGCTTTGCCATGGTAAACGAGACATTTTTCTCAGCTTCCTGCGAGGCTGTAACATAACTAATGAACTTTTACACACTTTATCTCCTGTGTTCCAGCTCCACAGCTCCTGTCTCTGTATACATATGACCTCACTGCTCTAGGATTACAGTGGCCCAAGCCAATGGGTGAATACTAGCTACAGCTTTCTGCATGGACTTCGGTGTCCAAAACTATGTGTGAACCCTTACTTGTGAATAGTATTACCTGTATATACTCGACTATAAGCCGACCCGAGTATAAGCCTAGGGTGTGTATATACCAGCCAGCCTCAAGTAGTATACAGCCAGCCCCCCATGTAGTATACAGTCAGCCCCCAATCTAGTATACAGCCAGCCCCCAATCTAGTATACAGCCAGCCCCAATCTAATATACAGCCAGCCCCAATGTAGTATACAGCCAGCCCCAATGTAGTATACAGCCAGCCCCCAATGTAGTATACAGCCAGCCCCCAATGTAGTATACAAGCAGCCCCCAATGTAGTATACAGCCAGCCCCCAATGTAGTATACAGGCAGCCCCCCAATGTAGTATACAGGCAGCCCCCCAATGTAGTATTCAGGCAGCCCCCAATGTAGTATACAGCCAGCCCCCAATGTAGTATACAGACAGCTTAACACTAAAACTTAACACTCACCCACTGGTGTCCGGATCGTTGGCGCGGGTCCCGGCGGCTCCTCTTCTCTCTCCTTTCACGCTGAAGATCAGGATCCGTGCCACCGATCCGGACACCGGAGGGTGAGTGTTAATTTTTTAATTTTTTGCTTGACTCGTGTATAAGCCGAGGTGAGTTTTTTCAGCACATTTTTTGTGCTGAAAACCTCGGCTTATACATGAGTATTTACGGTACCTTGTTTTTGTGAACATTTTCTATGTAAAGGTCACCTGACTGATAACCCATCAGGAAAATTGGTTTACAATACCTGGCATTTTCATATTCTGTTCATATAAACATCCTTGCAGATCCATGTTTTGTTTCTCAAGATCAACAATTTTAGCACTGAGAGATTCTATGTTCTGGAAGGTAAAATAGAAAGGTCAATATACAAAATATTTTATATTTCTGTGTAACTTGTTATTACTGACTTGTTCTTACCAGTTACTCAAGAAATTTTAGTTTTGCACAGTACATTTACATGATGTTCAAACTAACTACAATGTGAGAAAGTTGAATGATATTATTACTCCCATTTTCCCCATAAAACACATAAGCCACTCAGATCAACAAAAAGTAAGGCTTCCTGCGCATGAATATAAATGAATGGGCTCATATACATGCCTGTGGTTTTCATGGCTGCAAAGCTCAGAGCAGCTCCGATTCCTGACAGTTATCCGTACAAGAGTGAACCTCTGAGGACAATGGCACCCAGGCCACAAACAACGGATTACAGGTCACATGTCTGCAGCCCAAGAATGCACATGTTCATGTGTAGGTATACATGTAGGACCGCAGCTTATCTCCTCCAGAAAAATGGTGTTGATGCTTATTGAATCCAGCCCTGGGGAACTGCTGGGATTGACTGGACAAACTGGAAGTATTTTTCCAACATTAAAAATGTACCACACACTCCTTTCAAATCATAATTTATTCTTATTTAAAGGGTTTGTTTGGGCTTTACAAAAAATGTATGGCATTTCTGGGTCCTATACAAACACTGAGGGTAAACTACACGGTGCAACGTGGTCAAGACGCAGCTGTGTTGCGACCGGCCACATCAATTAAGTAATTGTGATCATACTTCTTAATGGAAATATTATTTAGTAATAATTTCATGAACCATTTCATGTATTTCAAACTATTATGAAATAATTTAATTATGAATTATGATCACAATTACTTAATTGATGCGACCGGCTGCAACACCCTAAAAATCTTATCATTACCTCCTGCTCATTGCCCGTCTGTTGTACCCCTGTTTGCTTACAGAGGCTGGTGCCCCCTCCATCCACTGCCGTGCTCCTGATATAGCATCACTTTCAATGTGTATCAAGGCATGCGGAAGAGTAGGATGGGAGCGCCTGCTTCTATAAACAAACAGGGGTACGGCAGTGACGAACGGCACCGCCAGACTGTGGGAGCGCCAGAGAAGTAAAGATAGAATTTTTATTGCTTTTATAGCTCCCCCAAGCCTGCTATACATTTTTTTCTAAATCCCAGACAACCCCTTTAACATTGATATCATTCATTTTTCCAAAAGCCTACGTCGCATCTAATATCTTCTGTTAGACCAATCCCCCATTTGCACCTCACCAATAGCTGTGCTGGTCCATAGCCAGCTGCCCCATTACATTTTAAGATGTAATGTTGTAGAGCACAGGATCTCTTTATAACTAATCTGTAATGTAAACATGCAGATACTGGCATAACCTGTATAACTAAAAGTTACATCATCAGGCAGAGTACACATTACAGAATTACTGACCTTATTCTCACAAGTCAGCCTTGTAATCTCTTGTCTGAGGACGTCGTTTGTTTCTCTTTCATCCTTTAGTGATTTTTGGACGTTTTTTATGTCATCACTAAAATGGTTCACTTTGAAGTTTAGAAGTTCAATTTCTTTTTCATACGCTTCCTTCTGGGTCTGAAAGTGGGTTTCTAGTATTCTGGAAAAAAAAAAATCTATGACTGGAGCAGGCTGGGGGACAGGCGGAGGCAGGGGGACAGGAGGAGGATGCTGGAGGACAGGAGGAGGATGCTGGAGGACAGGAGGAAGATGCTGGAGGACAGGAGTAGGATGCTGGAGGACAGGAGGAGGCAGGTGGACAGGAGGAGGCTAGAGGACAGGAGCTACAGGAGGATGATGGAGAAAAGGAGGAGGCAGGGGGACGGGAGGAGGCAGGTGGACAGGAGCTACAGGAGGATGATGGAGGACAGGAGCTACAGGAGGATGATGGAGGACAGGAGGCCACAGTAAGAGGAGGATAGATGACAGGGACCACACCATGTGAGGAGGGGTAGGAGTACAGATAGTATTATGGGTAAATTTGGGGCAATAAATAAAAGTGGAAAACCAAAGGGAGGATAAAATTAAAGAGGGGTTTTATATGTTGCAGAGTCTTATTAGGGGTATTATTATATGGGTCCATGGGGGAGGGTGACCAAAGTAAGGGGCATTGTACCATGTGGGGACCATCAAGGTCCATATTATCAATGATTCTTTATATACAATAACTGAACTACTAAAATCTCTAATGTAACTCCCATATCATACAAATAAATGTAAAGTACAACAGAGGAAAGCAGCTTGAAGATGGCTACAATGAGTTAGCTGAAACGTTGCACCGCATGGAGTGCTGGACTTTATTGATTACCTTGGACCTTCAGTCGCATGTATGATCTAATCTAATAATCTAAATTAAATTAAATTAAATCTAATCTAATTAAATTAAATTCCTAGCCACTAAGGTACACATTTCTTTAAGGGGGGTTATTTGACGTGTACGAGTTATGACCCAGATTGGCAAAAGCTTGGCAAAACAAGCTTGAATGTCTGACAGGTATAACGTGTTTTGGCTGAAGTTTTGTAACGGCACATACACTTATGATGACATGTCAGGTAAGGCCATAGAAGCCACTAAATATCCTACCTAGTCGCTTTTTTCAAGCCTTCGTATGCAAACCAAAGTTCGCCATCTTCATTTATATTTCCCAAATCTTCTTGAGCAAGTCTACAAATAACCAGTATAAACACAAACACACATTATGACATATCTAAACCTTTAATAAAAGTGTCAACTTGACCAGAAGTGAAATTGAAATGTTAGTGAGATTCCCAATAATAAACGTAGTAAGGAGGCATCTAAAGATAGAATGACCAATACCTGTTTTTAATATCTTCAACTTCAAAACTATCCAAAAGCTGCTTCGCCATTTCAGACATCTTTTCTGTAAAAGCAGAATTCTAAGTCACATGTTGAATAAATCTGAATCATTACAGTTCAGAGTCCCAAGGAAGAAGGAAATGTGTGCGTTATAGATCACTATAATACATTGCTGTGGCTGGTCCTCGAGAACCGGCCTGGACATGGTCCTTGATTCACAGACTGACCACAGTTCTGTGTCTCTGGCCATATGAAAACAGTGCATGGAACAGTACAGTGCAGTGGAGACGCTCCAGTTATACATTATAATCTTAGAAAAATATCTAGAAAATGAGCCGGCGCTTCATACCCCGCATTTCATGCTTCTGCAACTGGGCTTGTTGGTCCGTCTCCTTTATCTGGGTTTCAAGAACTTCAATTTGAGTTTCAAACTCTGGGATTTTCTGGGTAAGAAACAAATGATATCATGTAATATTCACGTACTGTTATTCTACATCTCTCAAACTGTCTAATGGAGCCAATTTGCAGCTTGACCATAGTTAGTTATTATTTATCACTCTGCTTTTTCAAGGGAAAGCTAAAAATATAAAGACATTTTTTTCTACAACTTAATCATGTCTACTTCAGAAAGAAATAGTCTTTAGTCACAGTAATGTGGGCCCAATACAGTCTTATGATTACAAACTTACAGAGCTAAAGACCTCGAGACAAAGGACAATGGGGCCTAATACATTCTAAAGTGGGAAGAACCAGATAGAGACCCCACGCTGTAAGCAGATTTTATACAATACACACTGTGCACTCACGTTATAGGCTAGGGCAGTGATGGCAAACCTTTTAGCGGCCGAGTGCCCAAACTACAACGGAGACCCGCTTATTTATCGCAAAGTGCCAACACAGAAATTTAATTTGTGATTTATACTTCCTTCTCTGTCACAGTTTTCATTGATACCAGCACCTGAGGACACCAATAAAGCAGAAAATAGTCCCAGGTAGAGCTGGCACTTTAAAATACCTCTGTGCACAGCAAGTCCTGGGCTGTCTGGGACTGCAGGAAGATACTTGGAATCATCTCTGGTGATGGCCTGAGTGCCCACAGAAAGGGCTCTGAGTGCCACCTCTGGCACCAGTGCCACAGGTTAGCCATCACTGGGCTAGGGTATCACTAGTGATTGGTAGTAAAATAACTGGCACTACAATGGTAATGTGTGGCAAGACTGAATCGTAATCTGAATCGTAAATAGATTTTACCCCAACTATCAGCCCCCTCTGATAGGGTATGAAATATTGTTTCTAGAACGCAATCTTATATTTACATATCACCTAAAATATCCTCCAAAGCCATGAAAGAATGAGCAGAGAATAGTCATCTAGTGGTTTTGTGAGCTACTTAACTGAATATACAGGCAGATAAAGACATATATGGAAATGTGAACTGTATATAGAGATTCAGTTCACACCTATTCTTATCTTTAGATTCTTATCTTTAATATCACTTAAAATATGTGATATCAGAATATCTATCAGAAGTAAAGCTCCCTCTGCAGCTTCTAAACTTGACTTGTCCCAGGCAAAATATGACAGATGAGATTTCATATAAATGTGTGAATTCTATTTATAAATTATGGAATCTACCTTACATCCTGAGAGCATTTCCCTGAGATTAATAACAGGAACTACTCTATGAGCTTCCTCATAGAAAACAAGTTTTTCTTGTGTGACACGTCCCAAATAATGGATTAAGGACTCCCAAAGTTCATAGAAACCCTGGTGGAAAACACTGGTCTATAGTAAATATATAAACCAAATAACTCTCCGAGTACATATCTGCTGAACATGTCATGGCAGGTTTCATCTGATTTGTTTCTGTTCATTAGTGTTTATGTGTTTGGGATTTTCCTGAAAAAATACCATCCAAGTATCTAGAATAGGTAAGCAGTGCCAACATCTGTCTGTGTATGCAAAGTGAAGCAGGTGACAGTCCCAGCTTAATGTGCATCTACAGGCAGTCCTCGACTTAAGGACACCCCACTTACAGATGACCCCTAGTTACAGAACGACCCCTCTGCCCAATGTGACCTCTGGTAAAGCTCTCTGGATGTTTTACTATAGTCCTGGGCTGCAATGATCAGCTGTATGGTGTCTGTAATTAAGTTTTATTGATAATCCTTGTTATCATTAACAAGAACCTATCCTGTATGTAACAGGGGCTGCCTGTACTGTACATAAAAGAACCAATCTTTCTAAACTGTCGCCCCATTCTTACAGGGAACATGGGACTTCTTAGGATCTGTCTATGATTGGCAGGTAAAGATGGGCAGTTATAGATGTTTTACCTTTGCCTGGTCAGATAAATGAGCAATTTCCATTTTTAATCCATCACTAAGTCTTGTATTTTCTTCTATCTGCTTTGTCAGTTGTTTATTCTTTTCTTTCAAAGCCTCAATTTCATCTTTCAGCTGCTTGATTTCTTTTTCATAGTCTCTTTTTTGCATTTCAAACTGTTTTGCAAGCGTCCTGCAGAAATCATATAATATAAGCAAGATAATGAATTGAAATTATTGACTAATATAAACTGACCAAGGGAGGTTTAAAGTTGAAGGTCGCTGATCCACCTAATAGTGTAGGACACTAGTCTCTAATTCAACTGAAATCTCTTTCATTAACCTACAGTATAAGAAAATCATCTCCAACGGCCTCATGTAAATGACTGTCTGTATGTCTCCCATATATTACCCATAAGCCACCATAAGCGAGCCTTATCCGAAAAAGGGAAAGGCAGACTTCTATGGAGACATGGGCCCATATTTAGCAATCTTCCTGTGCCAGTATTCTAGCGTATGTGCACATGTGTTTATGAAATGTTTCCGCAAGTAAACTGGGTGTGTAAAGGGGTTGCTTTTGCAACGGTCACCACATTTATGTTGGCAAGTCTGACCCCCATTAAACTGAGAGCACCAAAAAAAATTGGTGCACTCAGTTTATGCGCGGCACCTGGAGGGTACACCCGTCTTCATTAGTGTGGTGTACATTACTGAGGCAAACTGCACGTAATGCATATAGTAAATTGATAATAGTAAATAGTAAAAATAGTAAATCTTGGCTATAGACTTCTATGTAGTTGCAATAATGCAAAAAATAGGATTTATTTTTAACATTGCGGTCTGATGGCCAGTTCACAGTGCCGTTAAAAATAATGTTGATGATATAGATACCTATATTTTCCATTAAAGTCAAGGGTGCCATTTTTTAGACAAAAAAAAAACTTGTGGTTGTCATTTTAGCGTTTCTCTTTTTTAATTGAGTTGTACTCAATGCAATTTCTGATGCTCTAAGAGTATTGAACTTTTTTGCTTCATTCAATTACTGAGAATGGGACCCCTGTTCTCATGCTTGGTGGTGGTCTGTTCTCATTATCAATTGAGGTACAAGCAATTATCCCCATCAATCACATTGTTATTCCCTATCCAGGGGAAAGAGGATAACAATCAAAATTGGCACAACCCTCTTTCTTGGGACAACTCCTCTCTTTATCTATAAATGTCTATACAGTATCCAATATTTAACCAATTGTACATACGCTCTTTGTTTCTCTTCTTTCTCCACATCAGAAAATAGCTGATTGGTGAGCTCATCCATTTTATCTACAAGGGTATACAAAAGTTAGACATAGACAACAATGATATATACTAAACAACAACCTACTAGTAAAGCAAGCATTAAAGCCCCTATACACAGTCTGGTTGTGGCCAATTTTCAGAGGACAAAATGATTCAGCAACTGAATTGCAATGTGCCTGTTATTAATCCCCTTTGATATTGGAGGAGTATTGGGAGGCACAATACATATGAGCTGGAAGAACGGTGCAGAATTGACTCTATTTTCATGGTTTTCAATGACTTGTGTTATGAGTTATCACACTGCAGCATTTTATCAAATTCATGTTACATAGTGACTTATACAACACTAGACAATGAAGGGGAAAACTAAGACCCCCTACCCTTCATCTCTTGTGTCTTGTCTTCCAGTCTGACTTCCAACCTTTGCTTCTGCTCCATGAGTTCAGTGTTGTGAGCCTGAAGCTTTGACATTTTCTAGTGGAATAAATGAATATGATGCAGTTTTACAAATGAGAAACTTCTTTGACCATTTTCATTATTTTAGAAATGAATAATTGGTATTCAGAGTAGTAAAAGATGCTCCACGCCATTGGCTAGAAATTGGTAGTTTCATTATTTGAGAGCGAATACTGTACGTATATGTGACATAAATGGGTATCATATTCCACAATAATGTAAATTGCTGACATCAGTCCCTGTTCACAATGAGGCTTCCATCTAATCTACCCTAACACATCAACATATTATGATTTCTACTGGAAACATCTTCTGAAATAGTTAATTATTTATTCCTTGCTGTAAGCCCACGCAAGCAAAGGAGAAAGCTACAAAGCACAAAATGGTGAATTTCAAGTGAGTCTACCAGTGCTTTTTTTGACCACACAAAGCTGCAGACATTGTTAGGTAGCAGCCCTGGAGATACATTCAATCAATACATTTGTGTGTGTAGTTTTAGTAGCAACAGGACTGTGAAAATGCAGTTATATTCCAGGATTGTAGCTGTATTTGCGGCATTCTGGAAGTCTCCTCAAAATTCTGTGCTATGAGATCTTTATAAAGAGCTGCTCCACAACCGCTTCCTACTGCTGTGACATCTGTAGTATGTACTCAGGGCAGATGGGAGTGCATGTTGAACAGGTTGAATGCTGAGAGTTAAAGTTTAACTACATCCTGGAATATAAATGCATTTTTACAGTCCTGCAGCACACACACAAGTTTGGTTACACAGCTTTACAGGACTGCTACACTGCTTGCAGCTTTCTATGGTCCAAATTGGACCATAACCCTCATTTCAGATGATTTTTGATATTGTGTGTGAATGGGGGAAAAGGGGTGTTGAGATCATTTTTCTAATTTACTTCATTAAGAAATGCTCCTTAGGCTACATTCACACTGCCGCATGGGGGACGTATATACGGCCAACGTATATACGGCCGATATACGTCCCCCATAAACGGCAATGGGCGCACTGAGCCCTATGGGAGCGATATTTTGCAGCACACCTGTGGCATCGTACCACTCCGTACCCGGGAAAAAGATACGACATGTCCTATCTGTTACCGTATTACGGCGCCCTGCGCCATACATCCCTGCGGAGAGGGGTGGAGGTGAGCTGCGCTCACCTCCTCCTCATCTCTCCCTGTGCTGCCGTGTGTCCGTGTGCTACGGTACGGCTGGCAACGGCAGTGTGAATCTAGCCTTAGTTTGTAAAGAAACAGGCTGCAATGTGCGCCTTAGTTACAATGTTACTTCTCCATTGCTATCACAAATCTGTCTACAGGACTGAAGACAGGTCTCTCTCTCCTCTCCTGTATGTTACACAGCTGTGAGTGTTAACCCTTCCTGCTCTCTCCCTGGCTGTAGCATTCTTCCATCTCAGACCTGCTTAACCAAACACAAGTAGATTAGATGTAAGCTCATGCACACATCTCAGCTTTAAATATTTCTGTTTTAGTAAATAAAGGTTTTCCTCATTGCATATTAATTCTGGAGCATCGCTTCTTACGTTATGATGTTAAATCGTATAAATACAGTGATAACTGGGTGTTACAAGGTCTCTACATAGATGGATATTGTCCAGTCTGTGCTGGCTACCGATACAAAGATCCCTTTGATAAAGGGATCGGAAACATCCACCCGACAATTTATTCAGGAAGTAATTATTAAAACCAAAATATCAAGAGAAAATGTCTTCCAGGTGATATTTACTGTGAGCTCGGCTTATCTGCTGCAGTCATATGACAGATAATGAAGTTTCGTCACTGATCTATTAGACAAATATATTCAATTACAGAGGTATCCTGGTGTTTCATGTTCTTGTGTCTTGTTGCATGTTAGTTCATTAGTGACAAATTATACATAATGATACCACAACATTACCAATAAATCAGTTTCAGTGTATATTCAGTTTATTACTTAGCAGACAGGAATCTCCCTAGTATTACTTCCTCTTTTGTCCTTGTTGTGAATCCCTATTATTTCCAGCTGTACAGGACGGTGACCCCAGCTGTACAGGACGGTAACCCCAGATGTACAGGATGGTGACCCCAGCTGTACCGGACGGTGACCCCAGCGGTACCGGACGGTGACCCCAGCGGTACCGGGCCGTGACCCCAGCGGTACCGGAAGTTGACCCCAGCTGTACTAGACGGTAAGCCCAGCTGTGCAGGAAGGTAACCCCAGCTGTATTAGACGGTGACCCCAGCCCAACCCAAGTCGCCTCGAACACTGAGAACACACAAACCTGCTCAGTCTCATCCTTGTATTTCTTTCCTTTTTCTTCTTGTAACTTCCTTTGTGTAACAGATTTTTCCAGCTCTGATTCGAGTTTATGAAGTTTATCAGCATCATGTGAATGTGTGGCTGCGAGGCTGGTCAGTCTTTCCATCAGTCCATGGTTTTCCTTATTCTAAAACATAAAAAGCTATTTTAAGTTGTAGGCTACATTCAAGTGGATATCTGCATTTCATGGGCTGAAAACCACGCTGGTCTGTTGTTACTTGCCCCTGTGTCATTGGCGTAAAATACGCCAATGACCCCAATAAAAATAAGAAATTAATATGTCCATGTGCTTTCCATTGAATCAACAGGAGCCATACAGAAAAAGATAACACAAGGGCTTATACTGTATCATATATTCATTAAAAGAAAGCGCCGCTACAACAAAATCTGATCACATCATTCATGAACGCAGTTCTACAATCTGAGCTCTCGCAGTAGATGCTGCTTTTTTAACATAGCTCTGTATATTTGGTGTAGTGACAGTAGGTTATTGCTCCCTGTTCTGTCACAGCTTTAAATTGTATCAGCGTCCTGAGGAAACCAATACAGTAGAAAGAAAGTGGAGAAACTCAGTGTATCATTATAGCTTCCCTCAAGGCTCCCCTGAACAGGAAGAATTGTGGGGTCAAAGCAAATGCTCCAATGACAATCCAGCCCAGCCCACACCTACTCACTCTTCCAGGATAGCCCAGGATGAGTGGTTTTAAAATAGAACTGAGCACGGCATGTCCTGGGCTTCCTTTAGTCCTACCTGGGGAACTTTGTGCTAGGGCAAAGCCTGGGTGCTCACAGTGAAGGCACTGAGTGCCACCTCTGGCACCCTCATGCCGTAGGTTCGCCACCACTGGCCTATGGTATGTTGATTTAAAAAATGCCTTTTTGAGCATTCTGAATCATGTCGGTACTTCATAAAGGGAGGGAGCTGGATGAGACTGAAACACAGGCCCCCTCCAGGCAGGAAAGCCAGGCATGTGAGATAAAGTACAGAAATTATTCAGAATTCTGAAAAAGGCATTTTTAAAATCAGCATTGTATAGGCTACTGTAACCTGTCATAAGCTAAAATGGCATTGCTGGTGACGGTTTGCCTTTTGGCAGTAATTCATACAGACAACATTTGTTTCTATTATAGTTTTCTGTTGTTGTCCTACAAGTAGACAGTAAGGGGAACATAAACCAGTTTTGTGTAAAACAAAAATAGTAGTGACAAAAATTGACATTTTTGGTGAAGGCCATTTTGTTGGTGTCCTACACCACACTTTGTCTGGTGGAGGGAAGCTTAAACCTGACGGATTTACTAGAACCCGCGGCAGAAAACTGGAGCAAGCTATAGCTGACATCTACACTATCCAGTCACATTTATATACTTATGCACAGGCTGTCCAGAGAAGTACCAGAATTATTAACAGGCCAGAGCATCTCATTCCTACGGAGAAATAATTTAAAATTGGCCATCTTTTCTGCAATTTACAATACAATAATTTACAATAATTGAAAAAAGCAATCTTTACTACAATTTACAATGTCAATGGAAATCCATGATAACATGATTGTGTCTGTATGTCTATTGTGTCATGGAAAATGTGTGATGCTCTTTTTAAGGGGAACAGAATACACTTGTATTTATTTGTGACACAATTACGGTAGTCTTGTGGTGTTTTTGCTAAAAAATCAGTGACCAGCTATCAAAATATATTGTGTTTCAATTCCTGCTTTTTGAAAAAGAAGTCATGAGTTTGCTCATCATATGACACTTTTGATTTATTAGCTGGGTTTCCCCTTCAATCTGTGAATTTGGGAATCTTCTTAACACTTGCCCTTGAGTGCTATACGGACTTGTGTTGCTGAATTGAGTTTTCATAATTTAACAAAATAACACAATATTGTAATCCACCATATTCAATCAATACCGCTCATTTTTACCTGATCTTCCAGTTTCTTTTGCAGTCGCTGCACCCTATAGGACAGCTGAATGTTTACCACAAATCTTCGGATGTTCTGGAACCTACGCCGGGCCAGCCATGCACGGGCATACTTCTGTAGTATTAACGCCTTGTGTTCTTCCCGCATCTTTAGATAAGTTAAAGGGAAATCCATTAATCAAGCCGTAATTAAAATTAAAGTATGTGTCAATGTTTAAAGGAGCTGCAAAACGGACATATTTTAGTAGATTTATATGCTGTAAGGATTTATAAACATTGACTTAGACCTAAGTTATTAATCTCTATTAGTAACAAACATATAAACTTTATTGAATCCAAAAGTATCCATGAACAATTGGGCTGAGAAGCATACATAGCCAATACAATAAAACATGTAGGGGGATATTTATCATTTGCTTCCGCCTCTTGATGTATCAGGAAGGGTGCCGCACAGCGCTTATTCTACAACAGGTGGGGTCTGGCGTAGAAATAAACGCAGCCGGCGACTTGTCACATGTGAAAAGTCGACGGCAGCAGCAAGTGCGCCGGTGCGGGGACAGTAATGCCCTGTGCCGGCCCACTCCCGGCCAGCCACGCCCTCTGCTTGGCCGGTCGGGCCCTCACTTCTAGCCCCACAAAGTGGCAAATTATAACTGACGTGGCGCAGAGGCCCTGATAATAATGCTCCATAGTATGGGTCGCATAGATCGGCATTTGCAAAAAATCTATCATATTCAGTAAAAGATTATCATACAGATACAAAGATACAAACATATCGCAGACTAGCTCAGGTTTCTGTCACTGGGCCACTAGTGTTATCCTTGCGGGCATCAGAATAAACTAAGTTTAACCCCTTAAGGACGCAGGGTTTTTTCGCTCATTTCTCGCTCTCCACCTTCAAAAAATCCATTTTACGGTTACAGAGCGTGTGAGGCTTATTTTGTGCGTACACATTTTACTTTCCCGTAATGTTATTTATTTAACAATACCGTGTACTGCGAAGCGGAAGAAAATTCCAAATGTGGAAAATTTTAAAAAACGCCACGTGCGTCATATCTTGTGGGCTCAGTTTTGTTACGACTTTGACTGTGCGCTCAAACACCTCAGCTTTATTCTTTGGTTTTCGTGCGATTGCAGTGATACACTTTATATAGATTAATTGTGTTTTACATACATTGTCAAAAATGAAACGAATGCGTACAAAAGAAATAGTTTTTTGCCATATTCTGACGCTAATAACTTTTTCATACTTGGTGCACGGAGCTGTGTGGGGTAATTTTTTGCGAAATGAGCCAACTTTGCATGCTACCATTTGAGGTCTGTGCGACATTTTGATCATTTTTTTATTCCATTTTTTATGATTTGGTAAGGTGTAAAGGCTCATTTCGGTCATTTGGGCGCCATTTTCCCGCCTCGGAGGTCACCCCCGGCCCGTAACCGTTTTATATTTTGATAGATCGGTCTTTGGGACGCAGCGATACCTAGTGGTCTTCGATTTTACTGTTTATTATGTTTTATACAGTTCTAGGGAAGCGGGGGTGATGTGAACTTTTATATTTTATTAATTTTTTTATTTTTAAACTTTTTTTTTTCTTTTTTTTCACTATTTCTTAGACCATCTAGGGTACATTACCCAGATGGTCAGATTGCTCCTACCATATACTGCAATCTACAGTATTGCAATATATGGCATTTTGCAGCTCATTCATTACATGAGCCACTGGTCATTGTAACGAATCTCAGAAGCCTGTAGCCTCGGTCAAACGAAGACCCGAGCTACCATGGCCAAATCGACGCCCCCCATGAAGTTCGGGGGAGCAACGATGTAATAAGATGGCGGCACCACGCGCCACCGTCTTTTAATGCGACGCGCTTTGCCGGCGGCATTGAAAGGGTAATAGCCCCGATCGTTGCGGCACTGACCGCGGTATTAGCGTGTGGGGTTATCTGCATTATCAACCACCCCCACCTTGTATGAAGAGGACTCAGCCCGTGAGCCCTCTTCACACATTCCCTGTACCTCTGCGCCGTAGAGCTATGGCGCAGAGCAATAAGGGGTTAAACAAAGCATTGGGAAGGACGAGGAGTTTATCTCCCAACAGTGGACCTCAGGGGAATTGTGCACCCCAAAACCTCAATTTTCTGAGGGGTGATTCTAATCCAAAAATCACCTAGACACTGAGCAAGACCACCAGATGTAGACAGTCATGCCCTTCGAGCATCCCCTGAAGCATAATGGTGAGACTAATGGGTAGATCACATGAACTCGGGAAGGCACCATGTAAGTTCTGTGTAACATCTTGATTTCTGTCTCCGTAAGGGAGACTTTCCTACTGCCACGACTTAAATTGTTGAAGCAATGCCACCAACGTTCCACAGATGAGGCCAGGTGCTCTGCTGGGTGGTTACAGCTTTTATGAGGCATGAGTCTGTATATACGAAACATTTTTCATCTGTAAGTGAACTACGTCACTGTATCCGTACTGTATCTGTATAAAATATGGTGGACTGGCAAATGATGGCTGGCTGATGGATGGCTGACAGAATACACCTCTCACTAGTTCTGGTCTCCCTGGATACTGCACGGATATATACAGCAGAATGCCATTCACAGATGTATTCAGCACCTATGCAAACGTTCCAATTGATGTCTATGGGGTAACAGAACGGAAATACTGGAGAAAATAGGACATGCTGTATTTTTTATGTCACACTCACAGTACAATGGCCATATTGACCACTTAAATGAATGTGGCCATATGCTACCCGTATAAAAACGGTACGGTATGGGTAGAATATGGCCATTTTCATATGTTCATGGGAGAGGGGCCTTAGGTGAATGGCCATCTTAGCTAGTTATTTTTTAGTATGTGACAGCTGAGAAAGTGAGAAGGTGAGGGAAAGAAAGGTAGTAGAGAGCTTTCAGTGTTAACTGCAGTCAACTTTCATGTTACAATTATCCATAAAAGCAAATCATTTAGGATTCTTGTAAGAAAATACAATCTTATCCCAATGAATTTAGCTAAGAATCTTAGCTTAGAATCTTACCTTGCGGTATCTCTTTCTTGCCAGATAGCCTCGCGTAAATGCTTGTATGGTTACAGTGGCTACTAATATAAGTTGGTATATGCGACGCACCAAGAAGCCCCTACAATGCTTCTGGAGGATGATAGCAGCCCAAGTATGCTTAATGGCAGTGGCACTTATCGCTTGTCTGGGGAGTAGATAAAAAAAATCAAAAAGTGTTCTATATTGGACCCAGTAAGAATCAATTCCTATCCAAATACTATGCCATAATGCTCCTTTCTACAGTCCACACTCCTCCAAGTCACATACCCTTGATGTTTAAAGAAAACCATCATCTATCATCAAAATCATCATGATAAACCAATGGCACTTACTCATAGATCCAGGCAACATGGATGCAGTAATCTTCTTATAAGTGTTATCTCTGCCTCCTTCTAAAATCAACTTTTAAAATTATGCTAATGTGCCTGAAGGGCTTTGTGAGTGTTACCAGAGCCCCTCAGTGCTGCAGATTCATTAGCATAATTCTAAAAGTTGATTTAGTAGGAAGGATGGATAACTAATATAAGAAGATTATCACAGTCACGGTGCCTGGATCTATGAGTAAGTGCCCCTTGTTTATCATGCTTAGTTTTGATGGTAGATTTCCTTTAATCAAATGGATAAATCACACAATTTATGCAAAACATATTGCCATTTTATTGGCACAAATATTGTAAGAATTGTGGAGCACTTTTATTAGACAGGCTGAGGTAACACAGATAACACTGATGAATTTCCCAGTCTCCCTGAAGCCAGCTTCTGCAAATAACATACAAAATCAGGTAGTTTTCACAGCATACGATTTCCCAATTCCCCAATGTAGTGAAACTGCTGTTTGTTCACAGCCTAAATGTCCCCATACTGTCAACCGCATGACAAAACACGGCATTAACATAGCATTAGATATTTCTATACTTCACTATAACATTTTTTTCATTTCAGAAATCATTGTGTCTGAATAAGCTTTACTTCCTATCCACACTGACAGCATATAGAAAAGGAGAAGATAACTTACTAATGACTTAACTCTTCACAGACAATCACTGGAGAGTCTTATCTCCTTACAGAGTTGAAGTAACAAGTGAAATATTATCTTTGTATGAAAATAGTTAGGCCTCATGCACATGACCATATAAAAACGGCCGTGTATACGGGCGAAATACGGCCCCATGCATTCCAATGGGAAATACTATTTTCTACTGTATTTCTGTTCTCTACGGCCTATAGAAGGCAATGGGAACGTATAAAATATGGGCTAAGTACGTTGTGCATACGGCTGTGCCCCGTATGCTGTTGTATATATGTGCAGTATCCAGAACCAGTGGGAGATGCATTCTGTTGGCCAGCCAATAGTCAGCCATCCGTCATCTGCCAGCCAACCGTATTTTATACAGATAGGGTACAGATACATTGCAATATTGTTGCAATTCTTCCCGTATTTATGGCCAGAATACAGCCATAAATACAGAACAGAAAAGACCATACTGTCATGTGCATGAGGCCTTAGACTACATTCACACGATGTGTGCCCGCCGTACTGTAACTCCCCTGCCCCTCTCCATAGTTCTATATATATATAGAAAAGCGAAAAGTAGGAGAAAATAAGTTCTCTTTAGTGATGTATATAATATAAGTTTACAATTCTCATCTGATTTCTGAATTTAAAAAATGTCTTCAAAAGTTTAATGACATTTTAGGGTATGGTTACCTCACGGCCCGTTGTCCCCTGAAGTACTGCTGTATGACAATGGCTGCATTTCGCGCTCGCAGGAACTTCTTCCTCTGAACCCAGCCCCGAATGTTCTTCTGGATCATGACGCAGGCGTTTCTCAGCTTATCAGACCTTAGTTTCTCCAAGTAGGCTACTTGGCCAGCTCTGAAGAAAATTTTAGTTCTTCCAAACTGATACTGGTTTGAATCCTGGAAAAATCATAAGACATGGTCATGTCAAACAAATAAAGAATATAGGAAAATGATTCTGAGCAAAATCTATTTCCAAAGTAATAGATATTATCCCAGAATAAAAGAACCATCAAAGATATAGCATCAGTCTTCTATCTGAGGTGGCTAGCACAAGACCACGCTAGTTTTTGCTGTACATAAATCTTGCTATTATGGGGGCCACACGTTTACCTGATTAAGCTGAGGGCCCAACGCCTGAGAACGCATGCTGACAGAAAGAGTATCACGACAACAAGTGCTCATGTAAGATTCGTCCGGTGCAGTTTTTCTAGACCTTTAAAGGAATTGGTTCTTCTAACACAACAATCTTGCTGAGAACATAGAGATGGTGATGTGAATCTACACAAGGTCTCCATGACAACACTGCACCGGACAGAAATCAGAAGAGGACATGTCATGAGTATTAGTAATACCTCTTCAGACTTTGAGCCCTTTACTTCAAGTACCAATCTCAAAATAGCAGACTGATATATTTGAGCTGTAGCTTGGCTTTCCTAAACCAGGAGCAAAGGATCTGTTCATTGCCCTTACTCTGCTTGTCATGATGGCCTAGTTCCTCTGTCCCCCTACAAACACGCACCTAGGTAAATGTCCCTGGTGCCCCCAGCTACACTCCTGGATTTACAGATAATTTTGTAAAAAGCAAAGTGTTCAGAATGACACTATCTTTGTGTGAAAGGAAGATTACAGCCCAATTACTGGTGGATTTTATTAAAAGAACAAAACAATGGAGGTAATTTATCATTAGGCAGCTCCATATGTCTTTGTCTGTCTTTGGAGCTCGGCTGCAGTCAGGTTCATTAAAGTGGCTTTGGTCCTTGATAAATCTGCTGGCAGTGTTTTTTGCTGTACTGGTTGTTTGTGACAGTCACATGAAAAGTCGCAAAAAAATACATCAAAGGTCGCAACATAGACCAGGGTGAGGACTGCCGCAAGTTTGCACCAAAACTTGCGCCAAATCATGAATTCATACGTATTGTGAAAACTAGTCAATACAAAGAATGAATTTGGAGCAAGCAGGGTCTATGTCAAAGTGACTTTCCACTGTCCTATGTTCATTTGGCGCAATGGAAAGTCACAAAACAGCATTTGTACCACAGCTGCGCCAAAAATGCCAAACATAGACGAAAAACCCAATGATAAATTACCACCAATAAGTTCTTCTTCAGGTTTGATATCTTCTTTGGGTTTGATAATCTTCAGGTGAGGAACTAGTATAATTTAGGCTGAATAGTTGTTTTTCATCCATTATATTGATAGTAACGGGCTAATATACATATCCTTATTTATGAATAACAGTCTAAATGATACTGATTCATCGCCTGAAGATTTTTGAACCTGAAGGAGACATGATTAAAATCCACTGAGACACCTACATGTGTCATTTTATACTATGCACCAGTCTGAACACCCAGCTTTACCCAACTTTCCACAAGTGATTTTCCTGAAATGTATGTATAAGCCGCCTCTTTGAAAAATATAGTCACTCAGGACAGAACATCTCTTACAGCACATAATATTTATGTTCAACTGTTAGCTTACATTCACACGATTGTATGTCCACTGGGCCGGAGCCAGTGGTGACCCCTCCTCTCTCTACAGCGATGCAACATGCATGGCGCTGTAACACGGGGAAAGTTAGAACATGCCCTATCTTTTCCCTGTGTACGAAGCGGTACGGTGCCACACTTGTATACGTCCCTACATACCTTCCCCGTATGGTTGTGTGAATGTAGCCTACCTTCTCCAGCTTTCAGTAGACAGAGCCTCAGTGGGCCCCTTTGCAATGAACTCTTGTGGCGAAATTAAAAATTCAGAAACTAAAACAGTCTCCTGTTGCCCCAAAACATTCCCCAGTTTATTATCCCAAACAAACCCCTCATGGTTATTTGATATAAACCACCCTCACACCCTATGGATTCATTAGATACAGCCTTATGTGGGCCCTCCAGCAGCTCTGGGCTCTAGAAAGAGACGCACAACCATGTTTGGTCTTATAAGGTTAAGATAAGGTTCATTTGTCTATATATAACAATTCTTCTATTCTATGCAGATCACAAGCAAAACCCAAACATCACATTTTTCCCTAACCTAAATGTTCCTGTCACTACTATACTATAAAAGAACAATATTTTGAGAACCATATAAAAAAGAGCTGAAGTGTGTGGGGGGTTCCCTTTATGAGGCCATCACTTCCGATCCCTCCTCCAACCATGTCAACAAATTCTAGCATTGAATACAGTAAAGTTTTATTTATTTTATAATCCCTTCATTGAATGGGCAAATTCAAGGATCTTTACATCACACTGTAAATACGTTGGAAGTATATGTTGGGAGTTTGGATGATGGGAACTTGCCATCTGCACTGGAAATCCTCCTTTCATATAAACCAAAAATAGGCTCTAAATGTGGTTTAAACCAACATTAAGATATTATATAGAAGACAAGAAGTAGAACATATCCATGGAAGTAGACCCTAATACATTGCTATAACTTGTACTGGTTTACAAAAACAAATATCATTTGTAACTCTGATCTGTACAAAACTATTCAGAAACCCATGAATCGCCATTGAACAACACTCGAAGGTTGGCAGCGGCCGCATCATAGTATCAAACTACATGGGGCAGGCTAGCTGTATACTACATGGGGCAGGCTGGCTGTATACTACATGGGGCAGGCTTGCTGTATACTACATGGGGCAGGCTGGCTGTATACTACATGGGGCAGGCTGGCTGTATACTACATGGGGCAGGCTTCCCATCTCCACCCAAATGAAACAGGCCACAAATTTCACCTGTTTGTGGTCTGTTTGTTCAAGCAACATTTTGGACCACCACACTTTAGAGACATACCTGTTTGTTCAAGCAACATTTTGGACCACCACACTTTAGAGACATACCTGGAGGGATAACTTTGAGCACTTATTCGGATGGTTTCCAGGACACCACATGCTCTTAACTGCTGGACTACTCTTTTAGGGTCAAATCTGCAAACCGCATATAAAAGAGTTAACATCATTAAACAAAACTATAGCAGTAAAATCTTACAAGTTTGAGGATGTAACCAAAGCCTTGCAAAACATATTACATCTCTGTATATAGGCTAAATATAGTGCTCAGATGTATACATATAGCCGCTAACAGTAACATTATACAAAGGTATGTACATGCATAAAAAAATGTTGTACAGTAGATACAATGTGATATTTCTTCTATTGTTTTTGTGCTATATGCAACTTTGTAACGTCATACTTACTCGAAAGGGAGCTTTTCATCATTGGGTTTTATGCATCGGACATAATGAGGAGTGGTGGCATTAAGTGTCTCCATGAGTAAACACAGAGAGTTACGGAACTGAAAATACAGGAAAACGAAATTATACTAAAATGATAAAATTATTAAAAACCATTACAAGTCAATAGAGCAACAAAGTGCTATCACAAAGTTAAATGTGTGCCTGTAGCAATTTCCTCATTTCCGTTTCCTAGTTTTCAATAAGAAAGCCTTCAGAAGTAAAGCACAAAAAGTATTAATTCAGACAGACTGAATTTAGGGGGGGGGCAGCTGTAGCCTGTGTCTCTCCTACACATAATCCCCCTCACTCTCCCACCTGCTCAATGCACATGACAGGAAGTTGGGAGAAGTGAGGGAGCTGCCTGAGTGTGGAGGAGAGGAGACTGACACAGGCTGCAGAGAGCCAGGTAATGAAAAATAAACTTTTACAAACTCCTGAAATTATTCAAAATGCTTACAAAGGCATTTTTAAAATCAGCGTGGCCTAGGCCCTAGGCCAGTGATGGCGAACCTTTTACAGACCGAGTGCCCAAACTACAACCAAAATGCACTTATTTACTTTGAAGTGCCAAGTGGAATTTTAAGCAGTAACTTATTGCTACCTGTTCTTCCACATCTTTCACTTGTATCGGCCGCCTAAGGCCACCAATATAGTTGAAAGAAAGAGGGTCTCTCTGTTGAGGAAGAATGGTTGGTCCAGCAGGAGGACCTCCAAACACAATGCAGTTCTGTCAACACCTTCTCACTTTTCCTGCAGTTCCAATGAAGTGTCGCTTTAAAATAGTGTTGAGAGCAGCATCTTATAAGTTGCCTGGGACTGCAGGAAGATTTGGTGGATTTGACCTGAGTGCCCACAGAAAGGGCTCTGAGTGCCACCTCTGGCACCCGTGCCATAGGTTCGCCACCACTGCCCTAGGCTATTGGAAACAGCTAAAAATCACATTCCTGGTGACAGGTTCCCTTCAATGTTTTTACTGTTTCTTTAAAAAGCCAACATCTTGTGGTGGGCACTAAGGTAGTTAATGAATAATTTACATGGTTACATAATATATATATATATATATATTCCCCACAAGTCCCAGTACCTTGCTGCCCACAGTCATCCTTAACTCTTTGTTTACTGATTTGATGGCAGGCCTTGCAGATTTCACTTTTATAGCTGCACTGTAATGTGGAGTGGTTGTAGTGTTATCTTGAAAGAAATTTGCACAAAGCTGGAACTAAAAAGAACAAGTTGTTCAGAATATTATGTTACACAATAATGGTATACATTTGCAAAGAGAATACAGTAAAGACATTGGGGGTCATTTATCTTTTCCATCCGTTAGTGTTTTTGCGCCTTTTTGCTGCATAATGGCTTTTTTGCGCCTACTTTGCAGGTTTTTGAAATGTTATGCCTCAGTTCGCTGTGTAACCATTATGTGTTGTTGTCCTTTTTAGAGATATTTGCGCCTTATTTAACATTGATTTGCGCCAAATAATTGCGCAATAACACACGAGTCCTGACCCTGCTTAGGAAAGGCAATGGTATGATTTGAGCAACAAAACTGTGCCTTTTGTTTTAAATTGCGCCTATATTGGATTAGATCGCTGCCCCCTCTGTGGTCATCGGGGGGCTGCAATTGGTTACTCCCAGGCCTTTCATTCAGCCGTAGGTGGATGCTAGCAAAGCTGCGGTACGGGCTAGAAGCGATCAGGCACACAAGAGTTAAAGTACTCTTGGAGGTCTAAAAACATTTTTTTTCAATTCTAAAAACCTATAATTTCAAATCACCCCCTTTCCCAAGAACTGATATAAAATTTAATAAACAGTAAAAATCATAAAACAGGTATCACAGCATCCCAAAATGTAATAACTAATAATTATCGGCTCTGTCCCCCCGCGCAATCCATCACAAGAATCATGACGTCAGTCGCATGCTGACATTCTAATGTGTGCGCCAGCATTGGCACACACTATGATGCCGGAGCATCGCTGTATGGAAGAGGACCTGCAGGGGAGAGAGGGGGTGTTGGAAGGTGAGTACACTTTTGTGTTTTTGCTACAGGCATTACATTGGGGGCAGTGGCTGCACGATATATACGGGGTGGGCAGCACTGCTGGCTATATACTGGGGGGCGGGGCTGCAGGCTGTATACTGGGTGGGCAGGGGCTGCAGCCTATATACCAGGCGGTCAGGGGCTGCCCGACTATATAATGGGGGGCAGGTGCTGTAGGCTATATATACTACAGGGGCTGGCTATATACTACAGGGGCTGGCAGGCTATATACTACAGGATCTGGCAGGATATATACTGGGGGGCTGGCAGGCTATATACTCATGGGGCTGGCAGGATATATACTGGTGGGGCTGGCAGGCTATATACTACAGGGGCTGGCAGGATATATACTGATAGGGCTGGCAGGCTATATACTGCAGAGGCTGGTAGGCTATATACTGGGGGTGCAGGGGGTGGCAGGCTATATACTGGGGGGGACAGGAGCTGGCAAGCTATATACTGGGTGGAGGCTGTGACCAATGTATTTCCCACCCTCGTCTTATACTTGAGTCAATAGGTTATCTCAGTTTTTTGTGTTAAAATTAGGGGTCTCTGCTTATACTCGGATTGGCTACTCGAGTATATATGATATATATCAATCAAGAATGATTGAAAATAGATCATCTTTTACCCTACCTAAATCTACACCTAACGTATATAGTCGTGCATAGGCCGAGTTTTTCAGCGCAGAAAATGTGCTGAAAAACCTCACCTTAGCTTATATACTAGTCAATAAAAAAAATAAACTTACATACTCACCCTCCAATGCCTCGATCCTCGGCATGGCTCCTGTCGGCTCCTCATCTGTCTTCCTTCAGCTGTATTAGCCGGCAGAGACGCTTCCATGCAATCTGCCGGCTGGCGCACACTATGATGCCACTGATGACGTCATAGAGTGGACGCATCTTTCTGCCGGCTAATACAGCAGAAGGAAGACCGAAGAGTAGCCGCTAGGAGCCGCGCCGAGGATGGGGAGCCGCAACGAGCATCGGGGCGCCGGATGGTGAGTATGTAAGTTTGTTTTTATGTATGTGCTTGGCATGGGGCTGTCTTTATACTACTAGGGGCTGGCTGACTGTATACTACTTGGGTCTGGCTGTATACTCATTGGAGCTTGCTTGCTGTATACTACTTGGGGCTGCTGGCTGTATACTACTGGGAGCTGACTGGCTGTATACTACTGGGGGCTGGCTGTATACTACTTTGGGCTGGCTGTATACTACTGGGAGCTGGCTGTATACTACTGGGGGCTAGCTGTATACTACTGGGGGCTGGCTGTATACTACATGGGGGCTAGCTGTATATTACATAGGGGCTGGCTGTATACTACATGGGGGCTGGCTGTTTACTACTTGGTGCTGGCTGGCTGTATACTACTCGGGGCTGGCTGTATACTACTGGGGGTTGGCTGTATACTACATGGGGCTGGCTGGCTGTATACTACTTGGGGCTGGCTGTATACTACTGGGTGCTCGCTGGCTGTATACAACTGGGGACTGGTTGGCTGTATACTACTGGGGGTTGGCTGTATACTACATGGGGCTGGCTGTATACTACTTGGGGCTGGCTGTATACTACTGGGGGCTCGCTGGCTGTATACAACTGGGGACTGGCTGGCTGTATACTACTGGGGGCTGGCTGGCTGTATACTACTGGGGATTGGCTGGCTGTATACTACTGGGGGCTGGCTGGCTGTATACTACTGGGGGCTGGCTGTATACTACTGGGGCTGGCTGCATACTACTGGGGGCAGGCTGCATACTACAGGGGGGATGGCTGGCTGTATACTACTGGGGCTGGGTGTATACTACAGGAAGCTGGCTGGCTGTTTACTACAGGGGGCTGTCTGTTTACTACAGGGGGCTGGCTGGTTGTTTACTACAGGGGGCTGCCTGGCTGTATACTACAGGGGGCTGTCTGGCTGTATACTACAGGGGGCTGCCTGGCTGTATACTACAGGGGGCTGCCTGGCTGTATACTACAGGGGGCTGCCTGGCTGTATACTACAGGGGGCTGGCTGGCTGTATACTACAGGGGGCTGGCTGGCTTTATAGTACTGGGGACTGGCTGTATACTACTGGGAGACTGTGACCAATGCATTTCCCACCCTCGGCTTATACTCAAGTCAATAGGTTTTCTCAGTTTTTGGTGATAAAAGTAGGGGTCTCAACTTATACTCTGGTCGGCTTATACTCGAGTATACACTGTAAATTCTATTTCTCAACATGATATATTGCTAAAATATGTGTTCAGTTGCTGCACAGTTGACAGAAAAAATTTGATGACCTTTATATAATATCAGGATGTTAGGTCCAATGGTAAACATACAAACCTTACTAGTTTTTATCAGGTCAATCAGTACTTCATATACCGTATCACGATTCTTTTCCAAAAATCCATCACATTTATATTCTACCTGTAGATTCAACCAGAAATTTTTTTTAAAAAATTAATTGTTCCAGTTTAGCAAATGCCATGTTAAAAAACATTGGGGCACATTTATTAAGTTGTCTAAAACTCAGAATAGTCTTAGTTGCCCCTGGCAACCAATCACAGCTCCCCTTTAAAATATTCATGAGCACTGGTAAAATGAAAGCTTAGCTGTAATTGGTTGCCATGGGCAACTAGTTGGCAACCAATTACATCTCAGCTTTCATTTCACCAGTGCTCATGAATATTTTAAAGGGGAGCTGTAATTGGTTGCCGTGGACAACTAAGTACATTCTTACTTTTAGACAGCTTGATAAATTTGCCCCTGTATATCAATATCCCTTCCACACCGCTTCTATTATGGAATTACGTACAAATAACCTGCCACGCAACTTACTATTGTGTCGATTTACCTTATCAGCAAAGTGCTGGATAGTAAAAGACCTGTTGGACATTCTCGGCTTCTCGAACAAGGGGTTCTTGTTGATGAAGTTGTTGTAGAGCTTTTGCAGCCAGTTCTCATCAGTCCCTTGCGGTAGCTGAGAAATAGAGTGATGTTGGTTAATCTCCACTAGAGGGAGCCCCGCAGTAATCTCAATGAGACATGCACAGACGTCGCCTGCGGGCTCTATAGTTTTTAATGGTGCACAATGAATACACAATAGTCCACTGTTATTAACAAGTAGTTCTATAAGCCAGTAAAAAGTTAATCGGCATTCTTATACATGTCTTCAGTAACAGTAACATTTGAAGCTCTTGACTACTTACATATACACAAAGGCTTAGAGCAGTGATGGAGAACCTTTTAGAGACCGAGTGCCCAAACTAAAACAAAGACCCGCTTATTTATCGCAGAGTACCAACACAGAAATTTAATTTGTGATTTATTCTACCTTCTCTGTCACAGTTTTCATTGATACCGGCACTCTGAGGACACCAATAAAGCAGGAAATAGTCCCAGGTCGAGCTGTCACTTTAAAATACTTCTGTGCACAGCAAGTCCTGGGCTGTCTGGGACTGCAGGAAGATACCTGGAGTCATCTCTGGTGATGGCCTGAGTGCCCACAGAAAGGGCACTGGTGCCAGAGGTGGTCATCAGTCCCTTGCGGTAGCTGAGAAATAGAGTGATGTTGGTTAATCTCCACTAGAGGGAGCCCCGCAGTAATCTCAATGAGACATGCACAGATGTCGCCTGCGGGCTCTATAGTTATTAATGTGGCACAATGAATACACAATAGTCCACTGTTATTAACAAGTAGTTCTATAAGCCAGTAAAAAGTTAATCGGCATTCTTATACATGTCTTCAGTAACGGTAACATTTGAAGCTCTTGACTACTTACATATACACAAAGGCTTAGGGGCACAGGACCACAAGGAGCATCTGCACTGGTGATTGAAGTGTACTGTTGTACTGAAAGCTGTGCCTTTTCAGGTTTTCTGAACTCTTAGATAACCCAGATTTTTTTGTCTTATCTGCAGGTGGCATGTTATAGAGCACAATGAGCTGAGAAAATGGATATTTTGTTTGGTAGGAAAAAGATTTAGTATAACATGTTATACAATCTCTAAAGTGTAGTTTTGTATGTTGTAGGATTATGGTGGTAACGCAATACATGTGCATAGACATATGAAAATGTTATTTCTAGTTTGTAACTAGTTATGCACCGGATACAACCTTGCTTGTAGAAATTGTGCTTTGTTTCACACTTCATTCACACTGTCTACTAAGAAGATTTTTCTGGAATAATTCAGTATTAGGCCACATTCTGCAGCGAAATCACAGCCACAGTAAGGCACCTGGTCACCATGCAGTGAGCACACAGTGGGGATCATTTACTAAGGGCCCGAATCGCGTTTTTATGTCGGGTTACCCGAATTTTACAGTTACGCTGCAATTTTCCCTGAATTGCCCCAGGATTTTGGCGCACGCGATCGGGTTGTTCCGCCGGCAACCAGGTGGGCTGCTGCGTGAAATGCATTTGATCGCGCTGGAAATACACCGAGCCGGACAGGTGAATGTAGCGTCTTCCCAAGCGACACATTTTCGGTTTATTAATGCGGCGGTTTTTTTTCCGAATACGTCGGGTTTTTGTTGGCCGACCCCCATTTCCGTTGCATGCCATGCCCAGCGCCGAGAACCACAATCCTCTATTGTTTGTGCTTTCTCTTTTCTTCCTCTCCCTTCTGATCGCAGTGTGCCAAAATCCGGGGAGGGCCTTTCAGGTACAAATCGGAGCCAAATCGAAAATTCGGGTAACAGAGGGGGATAAAGCAAGAGTGGGCCCTTAGTAAATGACCCCCAATGTGTCTCACAGCACCACTACCAAGCCGGCATGAACCATGACCGGCGGAAATTATAGAACAGGTCTATCCTACTGCATGCTTTGCAGGGGGCGCTCTTTCAAATTAAAGATGGTAGGGTGATTGGTGGTTTCCCATCTCCACCCCACATGAAACAGGCCACAAATTTCACATGTTGGGTCTGTTTGTTCAAGCACACTACATGTTGGTACCACCACATTTAGAGACATACTGGAGGGAGAAACGTTGAGAACTTATTCGGATGGTTTCCAGGAACCACATGCTCTTAACTGTGGACTATCTTTAGGGTTCAAATCTGCAAAACCGCATATATTATAAATGAGTTAACATCATTAAACAAAATATAGCAGCTAAAATCTTACACGTTTGAGGGATTGTAACCAAAGCCTTGCAAAACATATTACTCTCTGTCTCTAGGCTTAAATATAGATGCTAGATTGTATAACATATAGCGCTAACAGTAAACATTAGACAAAGGTATGTACATGCATATACAAAATGTTGTACAGTAGATACAATGTTGATATGTTCTATTGTTTTGTGCTATATGCACTTTGTAACGTCATACTTACTCGAAAGGGAGCTTTCATCATTGGGTTTTTATGCATCGGACATAATGAGGAGTGGTGGCATTAGTGTCTCCATGAGTAAATACACAGGAGAGTTACGGAACTGAAAAGACAGGAAAACCGAAATTATACTTAAAAGTGATTAAAATATTAAAAACCATACAAGTCAATAGAGCAACAAAGTGTATCACAAAGTTAAATGTGTGCCTGTAGCAATTTCTCCATTTTCCGTTTCCTGTTTTCAATAAGGAAGCCTCAGCAAGTAAAGCACAAAAAGTATTTATTAATTCAGGACAGACTGAATTTAGGGGGGGGGGGGGGCAGCTGTCCTGTGTATCTCCTACAACATATCCCCTCCTCTCCCACATGATCAATGCAAATGACCAGGAAAGTGGGGAGATCATCAGGTCTTAGGAAAGAAAGAGGGAGAAGTGAGGGAGGGAGCGGCTGAGTGTGGAGGAAGGGAGAGGAGACTTGAAAGGTGCAGAGAGACAGGTAATGAAAAATCAATTTTTTACAAAACTCCTGAAATTATTCAAATGTTACAAAGAATTTTTAAAATCAGCGTGGCCTAGCCCTAGGCTATTGGAACAGCTAGCTAAAAAATCACATCCTGGTGGACAGGTTCCCTTCAATTGTTTTTACTGTTCTTATAAAAAGCCAACATATTGTGGTGGGCAACAGGTAGTAAGAAAATTTACATGGTTACATAATATATATATATTCCCACAAGTCACCAGTACCTTGCTGCCACAGTCATCCTTAACCTAGTTTACTGATTGGTGGCAGGCCTTGCAGATTCCTTTATAGCTGACACTGTAATGTGGAGTGGTTGTTAGTAGTGTTATCTTGAAAGAATTTGCACAACGGCTGGGAACTAAAAAAGAAACAAGTTGTTCAGATATTATCTTACACAATAATGGTATAATTTCAAGGACAAACAGTAAAGACATTGGGGGTCATTATCTTTTCATCCGTTAGTGTTTTGCGCTTTTTGCCGCATAATGGCTTTGTGCGCCTATTTGGCAGGTTGTTAAAGATATTACACTGGACTCAGGGACGCCATGCTACATATTGTCAGGACATTTTAAAGACTTCAGAGCATTCATTTCATATAACTTGTGTAGTGATAACTAAAGTTGGGTTTGAGTATAAGCACACAATGGCTTAGGTTGCAGCACACCTTAGAGGAAGGTATCCAGGTGGGACATAGGACATGTTTTGGTTATGTGTGAAAGTTGTCAGTATTTGAATGTAGCCAATTTAGTATTACATTCCTGGTGTGCTACATCAATAGTAGTACATTCCTGGGTGAGAACACCCAACATAGTTGCTGCTTTCCTAATAAAACGCCACCTTATGTAAAGTGCCTTATGGTTTTCTATGAAAGTCCGTTCCCGCATAAAACTATCAGTCTGTTGCTAAATTCGCAAGGGACAGTCTTGTCTTTTTTCAAGGAGTCAATTCCGCGTGGACCACCCGCCTCATTTAATTTGAAATCAACTTACAATGGGGTTGGACCCCAGATATAAATCAAAGACAGGTTTGAAAGGTTATGCTCAGTTCGCTGTGTACATTAGTGTGTGTCCTTTTCTTTTTTAGAGAATTTGACCGCCTTATTTAACATTGATTGCGCCAAATAATTGCGCAATAACACACGAGTCCTTGACCCTGCTTAGGAAAGGCCCTGGTATGATTGAGCAACAAAACTGTGCCTTTTTTTTAAAAATTGCGCCTATATTGATTAGTCGCTGCCCCCTCTGTGGTCATGGAGGGGGCTGCAAATTGAGTTCGCCCAGGCTTGTCATTCCAGCCGTAGGTAGATGCTGCAAAGATGTTGTACGGCGGTAGAAGCGGATCAGGCACACAAGAGTTTAAGTACTCTTGGAGGCTTAAACACAATTTTTTTTTCAAATTCTAAAACCTATAATTCAAATCACCCCTTTCCCAAGATACTGATATAAAAAATTTTAGCGCAGAAAAGAAAAATGTGTGAAAACCTCCTTAGCTTATATACTAGCAATAAAAAAAATAAATTCATCTTCACCCTCCCAATGCCCGATCCTCGGCACGGCTCCTGTCGGCTCCTCAAGCTGTTTCTTCAGGTATTAGCGGCAAAAAGACGCTTCCAGGCAATCTGCCGGCTGGGCACACCATGATGCCACTGCTGCGTCATAGGAGTGCGCCGACCGGCAGATCAAGTGGACGCATTCTTTCTGCCGGCTTAATACAGCAGAAGAAGGAAGACTGAAGAGGTAGCGCTCTAGGAAAGCCGCGACGAGGATGGGGAAGAAGTGCCAAATGAGCTCGGGGCGCCGGAGGGTGAGTATGTAAGTTTGTTTGTATGTAGGTGGTGGCAATGGGGCTGTCTTTATATACTAGGGGCTGGCTGACTGTATACTACTTGGGTCTGCTGTATACTCATTGGAGCTGCTGGCTTGTATACTAATTGGGCTGTTGCTGTATACTACTGGGAAGCCTGACTGGCGGTATACTACTGGAGGTGGTGTATACTATTGGGCTTGGCTGTATACTACTGGGAGCTGGCTGTATATATGGAGGCTGGCTGTATATACCGGGGCTGGCTGTATACTACATGGGGGGGATGGCTGGCTGTATACTACTTGAGGATGGCTGTATACTACTGGGGGCCTCGCTGAGATGTATACAACTGGGACTGGCGGCTGGTTACTACTGGGGGTTGGCTGTATATCATGGCAGGCTGGTGTATACTACTTGGGGCTGGCTGTATACTACTGGGGGCTCGCTGTTGTATACAATGGGGACTGGCTTGTCTGTATATACTAGGAGGGTTGCCGGGATGTATACACTGGGGATGGCTGGCTGTATACTACTGGGGATAGGTGGCTGTATACTAATGGGCGGCTTTGGCTGGCTGTATAATAAGGGGGCAGGCTGTTTACTACAGGGGGGGATGGCTGGATGTTACTAAGGGGGCTGGCTGTATACAAGGAAGTGGTGGTGATACTACAGGGGCGGATGGCTGTTTACTACAGGGGGTGGCTGCTGTTTACTACAGGCCGGGCCTGTGGCCATGTGTTCTAAGGGGGAGCCTGGCTGTATACTACAGGGGGCTGCCTGGATGTAACTTACGGGGGTTGCCTGGCTGTATAACAGGGGCTGGCTGCTGATAGTATGGGGAATGGCTTGTATACTATGGGAGACTGTGACAATGCATTTCCACCCTCGGTTATACATCAAGTCAATAGGTTTTCTCAGTTTTTGGTGTTGTGCTAAAAGTAGGGGTCCAACTTAGACCCGGGTCAGCTTTACTCGAGTATACACGTTAAATTATATTCTCAACATGATATATTGACTAAAAACTAGTGTTCAGTTGCTTCTGCACAGTTGACAGGAAAACTTTGATGGCCTTTATATTTATCAGGAGTTAGGTCCAATGGTAACATACAAACCTTACTGTTTTATCAGGTCATCAGTACTTTATATACCGGATCCGATCTTTTCCAAAAATCCATCACATTTATATTTCTGAGATTCAACCAGAAATTTTTTTAAAAAATGAATTGTTCCGTTTGCAAAGCCATGTTAAAAAACCATGGGGCACATTATTTAAGTTGTCTAAAACTCAGCAATAGTCTTAGTGCCCATGGCAACCAATCACAGCTCCCTTTAAAATATTCATGAGCACTGGAAAATGAAGCTTAGCTGTAATTGGTGCCAGGGGCAACTAGTTGGCATACCAATTACATCTCGCTTTCATTTCACCAGTGCTCTGAATATTTTAAAGGGGAGCTTGGAATTGGTTGCCTGGACAACTAAGTAAAATTTTACTTAAGACAGCTTGAAATTGCCCTGTATACAATATCCCTTCCACACCGCTTCTATTATGGAATTACGTACAAATAACCTGCCACGACAACTGACTCTTGGTCGATTTACTTATCAGCAAAGTGTGGATGTAAAAGACCTGTTGAATTCTCGGCTTCTGAACAAGGGGTTCTTGTGATGAAGGGGTGTAGAGCTTTGCAGCTCAGTTTAATCAGTCCTTGCGGTAGCGGAGAAATAGAGTGATGTTGGTTTAATCTCCACTAGGGGAGCCCCGCAGTAATCTCAATGGAGAACTGCACAGATGTCGCCTGCGGGCTCTAAGTTATTAGGGCCAAATATGAATACACAATAGTCACTGTTATGAACAAGTTTGTTCTATAAGCCAGTACAAGTATCGGCCATTCTTATAATGTCTTAGTAACGGTTAACGTTGAAGCTTCTTACCTACTACATATACACACAAGGTTAGGGGCCACAGGACCACAAGAGCCCTGCACTGGTGATTGAAGTGTACGGTGTTGTACTGAAGTGTACTGTTTGTAGATTATATCATAACTAAATAGCGTGCCTTTTCAGTTTCTGAACTCTTCTAGATAACCCAGATTTTTTTGTTCTTATCGGCAGGTGCATGTATAGCGCACATGAGCTGAGGAAAATGGATATATTGTTGTAGGATAAAGATTAGAATAAACATGTTATACAAATTATAAGGGTAGTTTTGTATGTTGGTAGGATATGGTGTGGTAACAAATACATGTGCATGACAATGAAAATGTTATTTTAGTTTCGTAACTCAGTTATGCACGGCTACAACCTTGCTTGTAGAAATTGTGCTTTGTTTCACACTCAATTCCACACGTTACTAAGAAGATTTTTCTGGAATAATCAAGTCTTAGGCCACATTCTGCACAGCGAAAATCACAGCCCAGTAAGGCACATGGTCACCATGCAGTGAGCACACAGTGGGGATCATGTTACAAGGGCCCGAATCGCGTTTTTATGTCGGGTTACCACGAATTTGACAGTTACGCTGCAATTTCCTGAATGCCCCAGGATTTTGGCGACGCGATCGGGTTGTGGCGCATCGGCGCCGGCATGCACGTGACAGGAAAACGGGGGGCGTGGCGTAGAAAAAACCGCGGATTCGAAAAAAAAAAACTGCTGTATTCAAAAAAAGTGTGCTGACACACACTTACTTGCACCCACGATAAGCGTGGTGAACTCCGCCGGACTCAGCGCAGCAGCACACTAATGGACATCGGACGCACGACCTTGTGAATCGCCGGAAGGACCCGATCCTCAACAGAGGAAATCGCGCCGCTGGATCGCGGAATGGACCCTCCGGTGTAAAAGTAAATCACCCCAGTGTCTGACACCATGTGACCAAGCATACATTCCCACTGCTTCTCCAGCCGGCTGTGGGCTACACCTAGGACCCAGTAAATCAGGCCTTGTGAAAGTTCCTGACAACTGAATGTCCTTGTAAGTCTGATCTAGGATTGGTCATGATCTATTTCAAAATCTCGTCCCTGATTTGTAATTTCCCATACTAGAACCAATCATTTTAGGCACAAGAAAAATTGCCGCATTCTTAGATCACTGCCCTAAGGGCAATATGACTGCACTGATCATGCCATGTATGTTAAAAACAAGCAAAGACTGAAAAGTAGACTCATGGAAGTTACAGGATGTAACATTTTCTTATTTGAGTATAATACAGTGGTTCAAATATACAGCTTTTTATTAAAGCTAGAAAACCCCTTTAAGCTCCAGGGTTTGCTGGTTTATAAATGACATTACGACATGCATTAAGATTAATCTGCCAGATCTGTCATCTACGAACGACCGTATTATGGTCAGGATATCCTGAATAAAAAAAAATCTAAAAATCTAAAATAAGCCATTAAAGAAGGAAACTAAATGTAAAGAAACATATTCTTACCAAACATTCTTCATCAAGCAGTTCCAAAATACCCATCTTGGCTTCAATGAGGTCGATGACTGGCTGATTGTCATAGAAATCTATGAGCGTCCATGGGATATCTTCTTTCATGTATTCTTCTTGCTCCAGTTTGAAGACATGCTAAAGGACATAGGCAGTTCTTATTACATATAACGGTGCTACACAGAAGACAACAGTTATCTATACTCATGTTTATATTAATTATGATCGAGAGAAAATTGTTGTATTACAAAATGATAATGATTTATCTTCAGAACCTGTGTTTTATTAGTTTGTCTACTTTTAGAAAATAACTGATATTGTAATGAAAAGTCAGACAATGCGGTTATCCTGACTTTGCATCTGTCTATATTTGTGTCTGTTTGTTTGTCATCTGTTCTGAGCACATACTCAGAGTATGGACTGTGGACGCATCGGCGCCGGCATGCACGTGACGGAAATCGGGGGCGTGGCGTAAGAAAAAACCCGACGGATTCGAAAAAAAAAAACTGCTGGTATTCAAAAAAAGTTGTGATGACACACACTTACTTGCACCCACGAGAGTTGGTGAATCCGCCGGACTCAGCGCAGCAGGCACACTAATGGACATCGGACGCACTACCTTAGTGAATCGCCGGAAGGACCCGAACCTCCCACAGAGAAAGCGCGGCTGGATCGCGAATGGACCCGGGGAAGTAAATCTACCCAGTGTGCTGACAACAAGGACAAGCATACATTCCCACTGCCTCTCCAGCCGGCGTGGGTTACACCTAGGACCCAGTAAATCAGGCCTTGTGAAAAGTTCCTGCAACTGAATGACCTTTAAGTTCTGATCTAGGATTGGTTCTGATCTATTTCAAAATCTTGTCCTGATTTGCTAATTTCCATACTATAACCAATCATTTTATGCACAAGAAATGCCCTGCATTAGATCACGACCTAAGGGCAATATGACTGCACTGTCATGCCATGTATGTTCAAAACAAGAAAGACTGAAAAGGATAACTCATGGAAAGTTACAGGAGTAACATTTTTTATTGAGTATATACAGTGTTCAAATATACAGCTTTTTATTAAAGCTAGAAAACCCCCTTTAAGGCAGGGTTTGCGTATAAAAATGAACACTACGACATGCATTAAAGATTATCTGCCAGATCTGTCATCTAAAACGACCGTAATATGGTCAGGATATCCTGAATAAAAAAAAATCTAAAAATCTAAAATAGCATTAAAGAAGGAAAACTAATGTAAAGAAACATATTCTTACCAAACATTCTCATCAAGCAGTTCCAAATACCCATCTTGGCTTCAATGAGAGTCAAGGACGGCTGGATTGTCATAGAAAATCTATGAGCGTCATGGGATATCTTCTTCATGTATTCTCTTGCTCCGTTTGAAGACATGCTAAAGGACATAGTAAGGGGCAAGCAGCAAGTTCTTATTTACAGTATAACGGCGCTAACAGAAGACAACAGTTATCTATACTCATGTTATATTAATTATGATCGAGAGAAAATTGTTGTATTACAAAATGATAATGATTTATCTTCAGAACCTGTGTTTATTAGTTTGTTACTTTTAGAAAAAAATGAATGATGAATGAAAAGTCAGACAATGCGGTATCCTGACTTTGCATCTGTTTCTTATTTGTGTGTTTGTTTGTCATCTGTTCTGAGCACATATCAGAGTATGGACTGTCGCACAGTTGGCTCCTGTGGGTTAAACGTGGGGCAAGTAGGCAGGGAGAGAGGGTCATGCGTGAGCTAAGGGCCTGCACTTTTCTCTCTTGACATAACAACCAGCCCATACTACTCTACTCTGGTATGGAGGATGCGAAAACTATGTTGGCGCACAGTTTGGTCAGATGGTCAGAACTGGTTGAACATGTGCAGATGCAGGAATACAACCTCTCTCCCCAGTCAGTGTCACATCCCAAATTTAATTTACAGAATTTTCAGTGGAGATTGAAGACTTTTCTATTCTTTTAGAGAAAGCTGAAAGCTTATTTCCATTTATGACTCAAGCCTTGCAATGATGCCCAAAGGTGGTCATGTGACATCACATGACCATGGATCAGATTTACAGACAGGAGTAAATATTGGAGCTTCTGGTTAAATGACAGCAAGCAGAGATCTAGAAAACCGTGAGCAATAGATACAGAAAGTACATTTTAAAAAATAAGATAATCTGTAATTAGTTGTTTATTAAAAATTTTACTCCCCTTAGCAGGAAAATGTTTTGGTCATACACTATGATCGAGAATTTAAAATGCTCTGGCCCTGAATCAGTTCTGTGACTTTGCCCCAGTGAAGGAGAAGACACAGGACAGAAGATGGCCGCTTGTCACATGTCCACATGAGGGGCAATGTACA
This sequence comes from Engystomops pustulosus, assembly GCA_019512145.1. Classification (NCBI taxonomy): domain Eukaryota; kingdom Metazoa; phylum Chordata; class Amphibia; order Anura; family Leptodactylidae; genus Engystomops; species Engystomops pustulosus. The sequence goes on from CM033644.1 coordinate 57,793,914, forward strand.
GTGAAGGCAGTTACACATCATTACTACGGTAACAGATCAGGACAGTTGTACATCATCATAGGAGCAGAGGATAGGAGGGAGGAGGTACTGGAATGAAGATTAATGGGGGTTGTAGTGTAGATGACAGCCATTTGGAGATATCTCTACTACAGGCGGTCCCCTTACTTAAGAACACTCGACTACATACAACCCCTAGTTAAAAACGGACTCTTGATATTCGTCATTTATTGTACTTTAGTCCCAGGCTACAAAAAACAGTTATCCACAGGTGTCTGTAATGAAGCTTTTGTGTTATCTGGATTCTTATGACAACCCAACATTTTAAAAATCCAATTGTACAGAGACCAAAAAAGTTCTGTCTGGGATTACAATGATAAAATATACAGTTCTGACTTGCATACAACTCAACTTAGAACAAACTTACAGACCCTTTTGTGAAAACCGGGGACTGCCTAGGACTTGAGAAAGCCCATAAAAATCAGTGAATCATAAAATCAAACTACTTAAGCTCCATTTGGTGATTAATGACATTGAGTTTTGTTGTATTCATTTATTCACATCATTACAGGTTTTTGCATTGTTCATATTCCAGGAATACCCCTTTAACCCTGAATTAAATTGTAGTGGAATCTGAATGGTAAAAGATGTCAGACTGCCTATGATGGGAACGGCTAAGGTGGCTCATAATGGACTTTTACAACAGGTTTACACACCTCTCTAATAACAGACGTACAACAAGAATTCAGTACAGCAACAAAGAAATAAACCTGGTGATTGTGACCTTTGGATTCAGTACTTGGCAATCACAGTGGTATTGGCAGAACGTCCAGGGTCATTTTACTTTACAAGGATTGGAGATCAATGTGTAAAGTATAGGAGACCAATGTCAGACAAGAGCCGCTTGCCATATTGCTGGGTTATCTCTATTGGTCAAGCAGCTAATAAGCTATGGATCTTTTGATCGGATCTGATCTAACTGCTGTATGAAATGGCATTGGAATAGCTCCATCTAATCCTACAAACCCTCCCCCTCCTTTATGGAGCCCTAAGGATAGGAAAACTTATTGTGTTTAAACAATCTTACCAGTTACAGAATAAACAACATGCAGTAAATTGTCCCTCACACTTATGGTGTTATAGTCAAATGGATTACAGATAATATCTACTATAATCCTGATGTTTTAGCACAAGTATGGTATTATGAAAACGGCAAAACCAGTTTTCCAACTGCCAAGGTATTCTGTAGAATGCACACCAGTTTACAATTCACAATTATCCAGACAGACATTCCCTAGGTAAATAGTACACGTCATTGAGGTTAAAAGCCTTCCGCCTCACCTTAAAGGAACACAAATGCAGTTAGGGGTTATATCTGCCTGTGCTACTGAATATCATGCTAGGGATTTCTGAACAGGCAGAAGAGGAAATATAATTTGCCTCCAATTTTTGCAGTAGAAAATCCACCTCGCTTCATTCATTTTTTTAGAACTTGTGGAAAATTATGTAATTAAAGCAACAGGCACAAAGACGCTACAATCAATTGTAGTGTGTTTATTTCTTTGTGTGGCTTATGACAGTGGATTGTGCCAAAGTGACCTAGAAGAAATTGCCTGCACGACTTTTACCATTGATTAAGCGCCTGATCCATCCAATAATAAAGCTCGTGATGTTAAATGGAATCTGCAATGTCGCGTGCCTCTGTGACTAGAGAGAGATGTCTTTAAAGTGGTTGTGATTTTACTCATGTTTTTGTAATGTGTGATATAGTGGTGTAGCAGGTATCTAGGGTAGTTACGAATATAATCTATTAAAAGTTCATGCACCCACTGTCTGAACAATAAATTGAAGATCCATGTTCCGTACTCCAGTCACATCCACAACTGCAATTATTAATCATTGGGTATATAATTATCTGATACTCCAGTCTCATCCAAAGCTTGCAATTATCTATTGACTGGAATGTTTGCGCAAGGTTATTTAAAAGGATCCATTACAAACAAATTACAACCAAACTAATGATGTGACTAAGTCTACACATGCCACCCTCCTTTCAGCTACCCTTCAGCTAGAACTTCTCTTCAAAAATATGTAATGATGGTGAAAGTGCTTGTGGAGCATTACCAGAGTATGCAATGCTACACACGACAAAACAATGCCCCTACTACATGCCACACACAACAACTCCATCAGTACGTCACCCTAGGTTGGGAGAGATCTATTCAGGGAAAGCATAACCAATACAGATCACCTACAAAATTAAAGTTAGAACTAGCAGCGCCGGTATGCGGGGACAAGATGTTAGCTCACTGGACTGCTAATTGTGCACAGTCGCTGGTGAGTCACTCCCTCTACGTATGCTATAGCAGCCCGAGAGCTGGACAATCTTGATCCCGCGTCTTGCTTTTCTCAGTGCCCGGCATGTCAAGACTAGCAGGCAGTGCGGACAGGGATCGACATCAAGGGGAGCGGTAGTGAGTAGTTGAGTAATTTAGGTTTTCCTGGTTGATTTCCATTTGCACAGAAGAAGATTACAAAATTAAAATGATTATTTGGTGGCATGTGTAGAAATGTCCTTAGTAACATAGAGCTAGTCCAGGTAGGTAAATTGCAGACAGATTCTTCTTAATTTTCAATTTAATTAGAAAGTCAACTTTTGTTTTATACCCTGTTTTTGTTAAGAGATTGTCCCCGAATGGGGGAATTTTGACTTTGCTGAGGCTGAAAATTAAAAAGGAGCCGTAACACTCTCTCCTCCATCACTGTTTCAGCACGATGATGCCATAACTAAGTGTATTCAGAAAGGAGACTGCAGCAGTGACCGTGAAATTCAGTTGTGGACTAAACTAGCTAGGCCAATAGTAGACTACATGCTTGAAACATTGGGGACAAGATTACTTACCGGTCCATTCCGGATCCAGCGGCGCGTTCTCTGCGGGTGATTCGGGTCCAGCGGGATTCATCTAAGGTAGTTCCTCCGCCGATCACCAGGTGGCGCTGCTGCGCGAGAGCATCGGAACGCACTGGAGTTACAAAGAGTGCTGGTGAGCGAAGGTAGTGCAGTCCGCAACACATTTTTTTTTTTTCAATGCAGACGGTTTTTCCGAAATCCGTCGGGGTTTTCGTCCGGCACGCCCCCCCGATTTCCGTTTGCGTGCATGCAAGCCCCGATGCGCCACAATTGATCGCGTGCGCCAAGTCCCGGGCATTTCAGGGAAACATGCGCCACATCGGGGAAATATTGCGGAAACACGTCAGGGAAAACGCGAATCGGCCTAGTAAATGACCCCATTATGATTCACGTCAATGTACAATCAGAGGCTATGGTGGAGAACAGTATGTGTGAAGGGTGGGTGTACTATTCTGATTATTTTATCAACCTTCCGCAGCAGGACGAAAAAAATATCCAAACCTCGCCAACCCCTTGTATTGCGCACTATGGTATATTTGAACTTACCCAAAATTAAACTGTGTTGAAAGTTTTCATTGCACAGATTTATGCAGAACTGTTCAAAACTATTGACTCAAAGGTATCAACCTGCCAATGAAAATTTTTTTTTTTAAATCATATATTAAAAGGGGGAAAAAAACTAAAAATATGGCAATGAAAAAACCAATTGTTTCTACAGTAGGTCCATGTCAGGAAGACTTCTTTGGCCCCATCTTTAGAACATTCCTTATTGGTGATCCGAAAAAATTATAAGTTCATATAGACTAACTGAAAGTAAAATACAAAAACACATGCTAACGACATTAATAAGTGTGAGTTAAAGCAAACAAAACACTGGAAACTATTTTAGCCAATTGTACTTTTACACTATTACATGCCAAGCGAGGGCATCTGCAATCTGATCATAATCACCATCCACAAATAAGCAGTTACTACCCATAAATCATAGCAACCCAATGGGAATTATGTGTTTCCCAGGGAATTGCAAAGCTCTATTAATTTTCACGACATGATCAATAGGGTGGTAATAAATCTTTTTAGCCAGAGCATCTCGACCTTTCAGACTGAAACTTTGTCATGGGTTTGTATGAACGATCAGATGTAGTGACATTTTCTATTGCACAGCCATTGCGCCACCTTTTGTGTGCTCAGGGTTTTGAGCTCACACAATTATCTGAAGGTGTCTGGCGATTTTTCTGTCAGATAAATTACAATTAGAACAGTAAATTTACAATGCAATCCATTTGTAAATAAATACTGACATCATAATCAATTGTACACTGAAGGATCCCATTGTTATTTTACTCATGCATATTATTCTACTAGAAAACATAAGGTTAACCATTCATGCAAGACTATTGATATCCTACCTGGGCAGCGGCTGTATGGCCAGGAACGTATTGAGATAAGTCCATGTCTTCGAGGGCTCATAACTTCGTATGCCATGGCCACTAGAATCTTCTTGCTTTGTTCCTATAGACCCATCCAGCCATGATCAAACACCGCCTCCACAGGTGGTCTTTTCTCGCTGTATCGGGCTCTTACAGATGCCCCAGTTACAGAGGAAAACTAGAAGTAAAAAAAGGTCAAAAAAAAAAAGTTAAACAAAAAGAAAAAAATGTGGAAATGTCCACCAGGGGTCTTTTATGATCTCATTTAAGGCCCTGGTCAGAAGGGGTTATAAACTTGATGTGATATATAAACTGTCTACATATTAGCCAAGATAAATGATCATCATTACTTCCCACACAGGTCGGGAGAGTATATTATAATCTCTGTTATTTTCACATGTGACAGATTTTCAGACTAAGTTTAGAACTGTTAGTAACTTTGATTACGATCATTGTATTCGTTAGCAAATGTTATCATCGCGATTTCTCAGCTCATTACAGCAACTGAGACTTGTATCACTAACACGGCTTGATCTCTACTCTTCCATAAATTGGCAGGATTGCCGCCAGAACTTTGAAGACATCCATCTGAAAGTCCAGATTCAAACGTAAACATGGGCCATTCACCAAAGAAGATAAAAGAAATGATAATTAGTGAATTGTAAAACATAGCACATGCTTTGCGTTTATTCTGACAAGGGAATACATCAGTAAAAGATAAACAATGCAGATTAGAGAATAAGAACAAAATGTAAAAACTAAACTAATCTTTATTAAATAGCGCACACAGATTACGTAGCGCTGCACAGAGCTTGCCACAAATCAGTCCCTGTCCCCAATGGAGGTCACAATCTTATCACCTGTTGGCGTGTGGGAGGAAACCACGCAAACACAGATGAGAAACTACAATATTGTAGGTCGACCCTGGGCTGAACGCAGGTCCCCAGCGCGGCAAGCGTTAATGCTTACCCACAAGCCACAAATGCTGCCTTCATGTAAAAGATAATTTCATTATTAGGGACAGTCCACTCACCATCTATCCTCAATGGCAGCAGGCTGTGGTTGGCTCTTTCATTACAGCATAAACAATTGAAACCTTTTGGTGATATGGATGTAAGAGTCCTCTAAACAGCAAGAAAGAACTGCAATCAATTCTTAACAGTTACGCGTTCATTGTTCTGCACAGCAGCAGGACTCCTTGATCAATTTACGTTCACTGTACTGTTGTCTATATGTCTTCTCAAAGGCCTGATCCATGTGATCAATTATGTTTTTATACCCCTGTAGCCAGTGTTTCATATTCACCAAACCCCATGGATACCCTGTCCATACTCGAATCATCTACCCAATCCTTTCTTATACAAATCCTAAAATAAGCTACACCCCCATAGAGGTATTAAAAACCAAAAGGTGTTGAATTACTGATTGGCGCTTCACGCTTTGCTAGCAGAGCCTTGACGCTAGAGAAATAACATTTTAGTATTATTAAAGACAAGTGTGAATTAAAACAGACATTTAGGGCTTTGCTCCCAAAGAGTCCGCTTATACAATTACTCCTTTATTCATCTAGCCAATTTACAGTGATGGGAATCTTACTATTTTGTTTCCCATACTGGAATAAGGGATTGGGGGGGATGTGTACATATAAATACCTTCATTTGTTCTTTCTTTGGTTGGTAATGTTGTTAATTAACGAAATAAAGAATTTAAATAAAAATCTACCATTTGATTTGATGCATTATGAAGCACACATACCTTGAGCATGGCTGTAGCTAAAGCATCTGCACTGGTGATTGAAGTGTACTGTTGTACTGAATGTGTACTGTTTTTATTATTATTATCATAAACTAATATTAGCTGTGCCTTTTCAGGTTTTCTGAACTCTTAGATAACCTGCCGATTTTCCCTGAATTGCCCCAGGATTTTGGCGCACGCGATCGGGTTATGGCGCATTGGCGCCGACATGCACACAATGGAAATCGGGGGGCGTGGCCGTAAGAAAACCCGACGGATTCGAAAAAACCCCCGAATTTAAAAAAAAGTGTCGCTTGACACACACTTACTTGCACCTACGATAGCTTGGTGAACTCCGCCGGACTTCAGCGCAGCAGCGACACCTAATGGACATCGGACGCACTACCTTAGTGAATCGCCGGAAGACCCGAATCCTCCACAGAGAAATCGCGCCGCTGGATCGCGAATGGACCGGGTAAGTAAATCTACCCCAGTGTCTGACCACAATGTGACCAAGCATACATTCCCACTGCCTTCTCCATCCGGCTGTGTGCTACACCTAGGACCCAGTAAATCAGGCCTTGTGAAAAGTTCCCTGCAACTGAATGTACCTTTTAAGTTCTGATCTAGGATGGTTCTGATCTATTTCAAAATCTGTCCTTGATTTCTAATTTCCATACTATAACCAATCATTTTATGCACAAGAAATGCCCTGCATCTTAGATCACTGACCTAAGGGCAATATGACTGCACTGTCATGCCATGTATGTTAAAACAAGCAAATACTGAAAAGGATAACATCATGGAAGTTACAGGATTCGCACAGTTGGCTCTGGGGGTTACAAACGTGGGGCAAAGTAGGCAGGGAGAGAGGGTCCATGCGTGAGCTAAGGGCCTGCAACTTTTCTCTCTGTGACATAACCAACCAGCCCATACTACCTCTAATCTGGTATGGAGCTGCTAGGAAAACTATGTTGGAGCCACAGTTTGGTCGATGTTCAGAACTGGTTGAACATGTGGGGGCAGATGCAGGAATTACAACCTCTCTCCCACAGTCAGTGTCACATCCCAAAATTTAATTTACAGAATTTCAAGTGGAGATTGAAGACATTTTCATTTCTTTGAGAGAAAGAGAAAGCGAAAGCTATTGCCATTTATGACTCAAGCCTGGCCAATGATGCCCAAAGGTGATGTCATGTTGACAGCACATGACCATGGATCAGAGATTTCAGGAAGAAAGTAAATATGGAGCTTCTGGTTAAATGACAGCAAGCAAGAGATCTAGAAAACCGTGAGCATAGATTAAAAAGGGGGGGGATACAGAAAGTACATTTTAAAAAATAAGATAATCTGTAATTAGCTGTTTATTAAAAATTTACTCCATTAGCAGGGAAAATGGTTGTGGTCATACACTATGATCGAGAGAATTAAAATGCACTGGCCCTTTAATCAGTTCTGTGACTTTGCCCCAGTGAAGGAGAAGACACAGGGACAGAAGATGCCGCTTGTCACATGTCCAAATGAGGGGCAATGTACAGTGGAAGGCAGTTACACCTCATACTACGGGGATAAAGATCAGGACAGTTTGTTACATCATCACTAGGAGCAGAGGATGAGGAGGGAGAGGGAGTATGGACTGAAGATTTAATGGGGGGTTGTAGTGTAGATGACAGCATCTTGGAGATATCTCTACATACAGGCGGTCCCACTTAAGAACACCGACTACATACAACCCCTAGTTACAAACGGACCTCTTGATATTGTCATTTATTGTACTTTAGTCCAGGCTACAATAAAACAGTTTATCCCAGGTGCTGTAATGAAGCTTTGTGTTAATCCTGATTCTTATGAAAAACCCACATTTTAAAAATCCAATTGTAACAGGACCAAAAAGTTCTGTCTGGGATTACAAGATAAATCTACAGTTTCGACTTGCATACCACTCAACTTAAGAACAATTACAAGACCCACTTGTATGTTAAACACGGGGACTGCCTTACTGAGGAGAAAGCCCATAAAAATCAGTGAATAATAAAATCAAATACTTAAGCTCCATTTGGTGATTAAGGACATTGAGTTTGTTGTATTCATTATTCACATACATTACAGGTTTTGTATCAGATGTTCATTTCCAGGAATACCCCTTTAACCCTGAATTTTAAATTGTAGTTGGAATCTGAAGGTAAAAGATGTCAGACTGCCGATGAGGGGAACGGTAAGGGGTACATAATGGACTTTAAAAACAGGTTTACACACTCTCAATACAGGACGTCAATCAAGAATTCAGTACAGCAACAAAGAAATTAAACCTGGTTGATTGTGACCTTTGGATCAGTAGGTACTTGGCAATCACAGTGGTATCTGGCAGAACGTCCGGGTCATTTTACTTTACAAGGATTGGCGTCAATGTGTAAAGTATAGGAGACCAATGTAGACAAGAGCCGCTTTGGATATGCTGGTTATCTCTAGGGGTCAAGCAGCTAATAAGCTATGGATCTTTTGAATCGGATTTAAAATCTGATCTAAACTGCCGTATGTAACATGGCAGTGGAATAGCTCCATCTAATCCTACAAAACCCCCTCCCCCTCCTTTGAGAGCCTACACGGATAGGAAAACTTATTTGTGTTTAAACAATCTACAGTTAACAGAAATAAACAACATGCAGGAAAGTGTCCCTCACACTTATGGTTGTTATATTCAAATAGGATTACAGAGAATCATCACTATTAATCCTGATGTTTTGACAAGTATGTAATTATGAAACCTGCAAAATAGTTTTCAACTGCCAAGGTATCTCGTAGAATGCACATCCGGGACAATTCACAATGATCCAGACAGACATTCACTTAGGCTAAGGTAAAATAGTTAACACGTCATTGAGTGTTATAAAGCCGTCGCCTCACCTTGAAAGGAAAACACAAAGCAGTTTAGGGGTTATATCTGTCCTGTGCTACATGAAGATCATGCTAGGGGAATTCTCGAACAGGCAGAAGAGGAAATCATATGCCTCAATTTTTGCAGTAGAAATCCACTCTCCTTCATTTTTTTTTGTAAACTTGGGAAAATCTTTAATTAAAGCAAATGCACAAAAGACGCTAATATCAATTGTAGTGTTTTATTTCTTTGTAGTGGCTTACTGACAGTGATTGTGCCCCAAGTGACCCATAGAAGAAATTGCTGCACGACTTTTCCCTTGATTAAGTCCCTTGATCCATCCAATAGATAAAGCTCGTGTATGGTAAATGAATCTGCAATGTCGCTTGCCTCTGTGATAGGAGAGAGATGTCTTTAAAGTGGTTGGTGTGATTTTACCTCTGTTTTTTTAATGTGTGTATAGGGTGTGAGGCAGGATATAGGGTAGTTACGAATATAATCTATTAAAAGTTCATGCACCCACTTTCTGGACAAGAACATTGAAACCATCGTTCTTCTGATACTCCAGTCACATCCACAACGCAAATTATAATCACTTGGGTATATAATATCTGATACTCCAGTCTCATCCAAAGCTTTTTGCAATTCATCTATCTGACTGGAAATGTTTGCGCAAGGTTATTTAAAAGCGATCCATTAAAACAATTTACTAACCAAACTAATGATGTGACTAAGTCTACACATGCCACCCTACCTTTCAGTACCCTTCATGCTAGAACTTCTCTTCAAAAATATGTAATGAGGCTGAAGGGCTTTGGATGCATTAAAAGAGTATGCAATGCTACACAGAACAAACAATGCCCCTACTACACGGCCACTACACAACAACTCTCATTCAGTTACGTCACTCCTAGGTTGGGAGAGATCTAATTCAGGGAAAGCATACATCCAAGAAGATCACATACAAATAAAGTTTAGAACTAGCAGGCACGGTATGCGGGGACAAGATGTCTAGCTCACTGACGCTAATTGTGCACAGTCGCTTGTGTGAGTCACTCCCTCTACGTATGCTATGCAGCCCGGAGAAGCTGGACATCTTGATCCCGCGTCTTATTTTCTAAGTGATCCCGGCATGTCAAGACTAGCGAGGGACAGGCTCGACGGACAGGGATCGACATCAAGGGGAGCGGTATTGTGAGTAGTGAGTAATTATAGGTTCTTCCTGGTTGCTTTCCATTTTGCACAGAAGAAGATTACAAAATAAAATGATTATTTGGTGGCATGTGTAGAATAGTCCTTAGTAAACATAGCAGCTAGTCCAGGTAGGTAAATTGCAATGACAGATTCTCTTTAATTTTTTCAATTTAATTAGAAATGTCAACTTTTGTTTTATACCCTGTTTTTTTAAGAGATTGTCCCCAGAATGGAGGGAATTTTTGACTTTGCTGAAGGCTGAAAATTAAAAAGGAGCCGAACACTTCTCGTCCATCCTGTTTTCAGCACGATGATGCCATAACTAAGGTATTCGCAAAGGAGACTGCAGCAGTGACCGTGAAAATCAATGTTGTGACTAAACTAAGCTAAGGCCAATAGTAGACTACATGTCTTGAAACATTGGGGACAGATTACTTACCGGTCCATTCCGGATCCAGCGGGCGTTCTTGCGGTGTTGGATCGGGTCAGCCGGGATCATTAAGGTAGTTCCTCCGCCGTTCACCAAGCGTGGCGATGCTGCGCGAGAGCATCGGAACGCACTGGAGTACCCGAGCCGAGGTGAGCGAAGGTATAAGTGCAGTCCGCAACACATTTTTTTTTTTTTAAATGCAGCGGTTTTTGCCGAATCCGTCGGGGTTTTCGTCCCGGCCACGCCCCCCCCCGATTTCCGTTTGCGTGCATGCAAGCCCCGTGCGCCACAATCTGACGACGTGCGCCAATTCCCGGGGCATTTCAGGGAAACTCGCCACTCGGGGAAATATTGGGTAAACACTCGAGGGAACAACGCGAATCGGCCCTTAGTTAAATGACCCCAATTATTTCTGATTCACGTCAATGTACATCAGAGGCTATGGTGCGAGAACAGTTGTGGAAGGGATGTGGTGTACCTATTCATGACTTATTTTACAACCTTCCGCAGCAGGACGAAAAAAATCTCCACCTCGCCAACCCTTTTATTGCGCACTATTGGTATATTTGAATTACCCAAATTAAACTGTTGTTGAAAGTTGTTCATTGCACAATTTATGCAGAACTGTTCAAAAACTATTGACTTCAAAGGTTATCAAACCTGCCAATGAAAATTTTTTTTTTTAAATCACTATATTAAAAGGGGGAAAAAAATAAAAAATATGGCAATGATGATTGTTTCTACAGTATGTCCATGTCAGGAAGACATTCTTTGGCCCCCCCTCTTTAAGAACATTCCTTATTGGTGATCCGAAATAAATTTTAAAGTTCATATAGACTAACTGAAAGTAAAATACCAAAAACACCATGCAATAACACTTATTTAATAGTGTGAGTAAAGCAAACAAACACTGGAAACTATTTTAGCCAATTTGTACTTTTACACTATACATTGCCAAGCGAGGGCAATCTGCAATTCTGATCATAATCACCTCCACAATATAAGCAGTTATTACCCATATATCAAGCACCCAATGAATGTATTGTGTTTCCCAGGGAATTGCAAAGCTCTATCTAATTTTTCACGACATGATCAAATAGGGTGGGAAATAAATAAATCTTTTTAGCCGAGCATCTCGACCATTTCAGGACTGAAACTTTGTATGGGTTTGTAGAACGATCAGATTAGTGACCATGTTTCTATTGCACAGCCATTGGCCACCTTTTGTGTGCCAGGGTTTTTAGAAGCTCACAAATATCTGAAGGTGTCTGTCATTTTTCTGTCAGAAATTACAATTAGAACAGTAAATTTACATGCAAATCCATTTGTAAATAATACTGAATCTAATCAATTGTACACTGAAGGACTCCCATTGTTATTCTTACTCGCATATATTCTACTAGAAAACTATAAGGTTAACCATTCAATGCCAAGACTATTGATCATCCTCACCGTGGGCAGCGGTTATGGCCAGGAACCGTTATGAGATAAGTCATGTCTTCAGAGGGCTATAACTTCGTATGCCATGGCACCTAGAATCTCTCTTCTTCTTCCTAATGAGACCCATCCAGCTCTGATCAAACGACGCCTCCACAGTTGTCTTTTCTCGGTATTGGGCTCTTCAGATGCCCCAGTTACAGGAGGAAAAACTAGAAGTAAAAAAAGGTAAAAAACAAAAAAGTTTAAACAAAAAGAAAAAAAATGTGGAAATGTCCACCAGGGGTCTTTTATGATCTCATTTAAGGCCCTGGTAAGAAAGGGGTTATTCAACTTTATGTGATCATATAAAATGTACTACATATTAGCCAAGATAAATGATATCCTACTTCCACACCAGTGTCCTGTGAGAGTATATTCTTAACTCTCTTTATTTCACAGGCAGATTTTCAGACTAAAGTTTAGAACTGTTAGAACTTTGATTACATCATTGATAAGTTAAGCAAATGTTTATCATCGCGATTTTCCAGCTCTTACAGCAACTGAAGACTTGTATCACTAACACGCTGCTTGATCTCTACATTTCCAAAATTGCAGGATTGCCGCCAGAACTTTGAAGACATCCATCTGAAAGTCCATATTCAACCGTAAACATGGGCGCCCATTCAACCAAAGAAGATAAAAAGAAAATGTAATAATTAGGAATTTGGTTAAAACATAGCACATGCTTTGCGTTTTATTCTCAAGGACATACACAGTATAATAGATAAACAATGCAGATTGAGAGAATAAGAACAAAAATGTAAAATACTAAACTAATCTTTATTAAATAGCGCACACAGATTACGTAGCGCTGCACAGAGCTTGCCACAACAGTCCCTGTCCCCAATGGAGGTCACAATCTAATCAACCTGTTGGAGTTGTGGGAGGAAACCACGCAAACACAGAGAGAAATACAAATATTTGTAGGTCGACCCTGGGCGTGAAACGGCAGGTCCCCAGCGCTGCAAGGCGTTAATGCTACCCACAAGCCACAAATGCTGCCTTCATGTAAAAGATAATTTCATTTATTAGGACAGTCCACTCACCCATCTATCCTCAATGGCAAGCAGGCTGGGATTGCTCTTTCATTACAGCGAAAACAATTGAAAACCTTTTGGTGATATGAGATGTAAGAGTCCTCTAAAACAGCAAGCAAAGAACTGCAATCAATTCGTTAACAGTTAAGCGTTCATGTTCTGCCAGCAGCAAGCAGGGACTCCTTGAATCATATGTTACCGTCACTGTATCTGTTTCTATATTTCTTCTCAAAAGCTGGATCCATTATTCAAATAGTTTTTATACCCCCTGTAGGCCAGATGATCTTCATATTCCACAAAACCCCCATGGATACCCTGTCCATACTGAATCTTAACCAATCCTTTATTATACAATCCTAAAATAATGCTACACCCCCCATAGAGGTTATAAAAACAAAAGGTGTTGAATACTGATTGGCCTTCACGCTTTGCTAGCAGAGACATTGACGCTTATAGAAAATAACATTTTATTTTATTAAGAACATGTGTGAAATAAACAGACCATTTGGGCTTGATCCCAAAGAGCAGCTTCTACATACTCTTTATCAGCTAGCATTTCCAGTGATGAGGAACTTAATCCTTTTTCCCATACTTGATATAATGGATTGGTGGGATGTGTACATATAAATACCTCATTTTTCTTTCTTTGGTTGGTCATGTGATAATTAAGAAAAATTAAAAGAAGTTAAATAAAATCAACCATTGATTTGAGCATTATGAAGCAAACATACCTTGAGAATGTGTAGCTACATAATTCAGAAATATATCTGTTTAGTCCCTGTGATGAAAAATAGTTTTGCTGAAAAAACTATTATATAAAATTGCAGGACCTTGGAAAGCTGGGATACACATTTACACACACTACCACCCACTGAGCTTTTGAAGCCAAGACAGGACTTAATCAACCTGAGCTGGATCTACTATAACACCAGCAGCTGGGGGATGGTTGCAGCAATTGATTAATCTGGCTGGGCAGGTAAGAACATGAGTTACATCATTCTCTGTGCAGTGCATAACTAATTGTAAAAGGAAAAAGCACTGCAGCCCCAAAAAAAGGGCCCCAACAGGGACTCATTATCATATTGGGTATAATAGTTTTCCACTCAAAACCACTCAGTCAGAGAATAAACAAGATAGTTTTCTGCATCAGGGTAGCACAGACATTCTCATGTATGTTTGGTTCATAATGCATCCAAATCAAATGGAGATTTCCTTTGAAAAAGAAAATACAAACAAAAGAATTTTCAAGGCATGGAAAACAAAAGGCTGAGTAAGACATAAGGATTGGGGAAGAGATGTAGGTGTGTAGTTAGTGCATATAAACTTTACATAGAAATAAATGGTAGACTTATACTCTGTACATGAACCGTTACTTCCCATACTCAACTAGGAGACTAAACGTTTTTGAGTGTCTTTCATATCTTTCTGTATCAACCCCTTCATAAACTTGTTGCAGCCGCCATATTTTGTGTAGTTAAAATTTTTCTCTGCATCCACTGAGTAAAGAATAATGAATAATATAACATGAAAAATTAAGCATATAGTTTAATATGTTCATAGCAAATCTAAGACGTGTTCAAACTTACGTAAGTGAAGGTCCTTGAACTTCAGGCATGGGAAGCCGATGCACCGAGCTGATAAAAATATATATACTAATTCCTCTCATTTTCTGACTAGGAAAAAATTAACACCAGACTCAAATATAAAAAATTAGAAGCCAAAGATGAAACCATGTTATCGAAGAGATTGGCTTTACTCACCTGTAATTAAACCCTAGATTCTCATAGGAGGTAGGTTCGAGGTTGGCCCAATGATCCGATACCTTCCTGTCAAAGCTTAATTTCCGGGTATTTCCAAACCGACTGATGTTATCAGTTCTGGTGGTTTTGCATTCCCAATGGCCTTGTTTAACAGAATAATTAAAAAAAAACTTTCATTCCCTTTTTTTTTTTTTTTTTTTACAGAACATATTCCATAGCACAGAGAAATCTTAAAGGAAATCTCCATCAAAATCAAGCATGCTAAACCAGGGACATTTAATCAAGATCAAGGCACTGTGGACTGTGGTAATCTCCTTATATTGTTATCCATGGCCTACTGACTTCTAAACATCATTTATAGTATGTTAATGGTTGAAGGGCTCTGGGGCGTGTTTCCCGAGCCCCTCCGTGTCAGAGCTCACAGGCTGTTCAATAGAAGGGCAAGTCTTTCTCCCCTGCTAGATTAACAGGTACGGGGAGGAGGAAAGAGAGCAGGGGGAGGGTGAGACGTGTCTGTTCATGTAACAGCCTGTAACTCAACAAGCACTGAGGGCTCTGGTAGGCCCATGAGCCTTCTGGGCTCAATAGATAATGTATACGGTGCTTTCTAAAAAGGAAGGGAGGTATGAAAACAAATATAAGATCACCATAGTCACAGGGCCCCAGGTCAAGTTAATTTCTGGTTTTGATCAATGCTCGATTTTGATGGTAAATGTTCTTGAAAGGTGTTTGGTTTTTGATTACAAAGCTTAGCCCCCTGTATGAACAAAAAAAACACTATACTCAACCTAATGGATCTGTCGCTGCGCGTTCTTGTGTACGAAAAAAAGATCAGTTCTAGGGAAAGGGGGTGAACTTTTAGGTTGTGATTACTTTGTGGGTACTATTTTTCAGACCCCCTAGCGCTATTTTAAGTATGTTGATCCTACCAATATATGTATATGGAGATCTTCCACATTATCTATTACAATGTGCAAATCAATATTGTAATAGATGGGTTGAAAGAGGGTAGTCGGCAGATCCCCACTCTGAGGAAATCAATGGGGCGGACGTCTTAAACAGACAGTGGGCTTTGCTGCATATGCAGCAAAAGCCAAAGCTCGCACGATCGCTGGTGTTAACCCTTTGATCACTTCCGTAAGCATTTAAACGCTTTGCTTAGCGGTTATCAAAGGGTGAATATCGATGGTGGGTATTTGCATGTGGGTATTTGCTGCCCATATGCAGCAAACCCCATGCCTGTATGCAAAGAGCGCATCCTTAACAGCTCAATGACGTTGCCGGGTACATCAAGGAGATGAAACAAGTCTGTAGGGATAGATACACAACAAACGAGTCGATCCTTCTATGCCACAATGGCACATAACACCTGGTAGCCGGGACGGCTAGCCATGATGGGTTGAACAGCGTGCATGCGATGGAGCAGAGAGATGCGAGTGTGTGATATCTGGGCGAGGGGACCAAGGCAGGAGGCCCCCTTCCTTATTGGAGGAATGCGTTTAAAATAACAAATTTTCTAGCATGACTACAACATAGGCGGTTATGAAGACAATCCACAAAATGTACATATAAGTGTGGTACTGTTACAGTATTTTTGTAGGATAATAGAAAGCATTGTAGTTATATTGCAATTTATCTGAGCCTAAACTATTATGTGGACTAGGTTATGGAAATTGGACGCCCAGGCACCCGACCTCCCTATTGGCTGGCTGCTGATTACTGAATGTGGCAAAGTAACGAATGGCATCCTCGCAGACACTGTCGTCCCAGACCCAGAACTCTCCACTTACAATGATAGACTGGTTCTAATTGTTCCTGTTGTTAACCTAAAAGCCATCAAACAAAAAATCCTGTGTGGTGAAGTTCCTGCCAAGAGCACTAAGTCCCCCTAAAGAGTTGGCTTATTTAGTCTTTCAACAATGAGGACACATTAAGGTAGAAACCTTCATAATAAAAAAAAACCTAATATATGGGTAGCATTCACTAAGGTTCCACTGTGATAAATACTGCAATTTCTCCTCAGCATCAGAGCCTCTGCTTGTTTAGTGTGTAATTATTTCTAATATAATTATCCATTGGGTCATCTGTGACAATAGATTGAAGGGAAATTGAAAATACTGCCAATGCTTATATGCTTCTTCTGCCACAGCAACAATGCGGGTCCATGTTCCCATGTTTTGCCGATGTATGACATGGTGATTGCCATATCCATATATTGGTTAGGTCCTTATAGGGAGTTATCGCAAAACGCTACAATAATACCTGCAAAAAGATAATGACAGTTGGTTATTATTTATAATGCACTGCATCTCTATGGGGCCTACACTTTCTTACAGTGATGAACCTGTCACCAGAATGTCATTTTTAGCTGGGAAGGTTCCATTAATCTGAATAATTTCAGTAGTTCTATAAGAGTTAATCTACATTTACCAGTCCCCTGCCAGCAGACTGTGGGGGGTTCTCGGGGGGGGGTGCTTGACTGCGCCTGATATGTGCCTGTGTAAGGCCCTGGTGTGGAGAAAAGAGGAAGAATGCATGAAACACAGACAACACAGGCTGTGGGTACCACCTGGATGTTAAGGAAGGTAGCCCTTGGACTGGGGGGCTGACGTTATCCTACGATGCATTATTAAAAGTTTGGGTACTTTGCACTTTTAATAGGGTTGGTGATATGTGTCTTTCAGATGTGTTTTCACCCAATCCCTGTTGATTACCTCATGGACATCTCCCCTCCTTAAGACGGAGGGGTTTATTGGATGAGTCAATGTTATCTTACCTCTATGAGACGACATCAAGATGGTTGTGGAAGATGGGAGATGGTGGTTGAGATGGTGGGTGCTCGGTTGGCCAAATGCCCAGCTGCGCAACAGCTTCCAGAGTCAAACATTGTAAAGATTCTATACCAAGGAGATTTTGGCGATATTACGGATTAATGTAAAAACATATAAACCTGCTAACCTAAATCCCCCGTAAGAAGTGTCGCATATTTTGGAAGGTACTTCAAAGTTATTAAAGTTTACAGATTTTTGTGTTACGGGTAATTTATTTTTTAAAGTGACTTCTTTAAAGGTCCTTCCCAGCAGACACGGGACAAGCTACGTCGAAACTTCCCCCCACTATACAGGACTATATCAAGGAGGTCCTGGGGAAATGGTCAAAAGGGTTTTTCATGGTTAGGCAGGATAGGGATCATTCAAAATGATATCCTCCCCCGACTTCTTTATCCCTTTCAGCCTGCCAGTTAGAATTCCAGGCAGATTCTTAGCCTAGGTGACAACGAATATTCACGACTGTTACCTGCGGCCGATAAAACCACCCCAAGATTAAGAGAGGATACTCACATGCAAAAAGGGAGGGCGGTTGTGGAGCTTCCGGATATATCTCAGTAATACTTGGCCTCCACTTAAGTAGGAGCGTGGAAGGTGTAGCAGGGGACCACGAAAGCCTGGGTCCAATAGAGCAGCATTTCGACCCAGGTTCCCCTCTCCTGCCTCCATGGGTACAGAAAAGACCAGTGGCATGCGCGATTGCCCACCCTACTATCTATGCCACCCTGCTGGCTTTTAAACAATGTAGGTCAAGGGCAGAGCTATTCCCTGAGACTTCCCCACTCACGCCATCGGGCAAAACCCTGCATTCCCCCAGGGATCACATCGCCGGTTTTCAAGAGTTGGGTCAAGGCGGGCCATTTTAGGGCACGTCACTTTCTATAGATGGGAAATGGAAGAGGGAGAAAAGATCCCTCTCCAACCGGATTTGCCGCAAGCATCAGGGCAAGGGTCCCAATTAGCGCACACTGGGCTCTATTACACTCCCTCCGGTTTAACAGGTCAATGACAGGCTGTGAAGGCGCATTGTACGCAGAAAGGACAGATAACGGAACCCTTCCTTGTCATACAGCCTGTGGTCTCCCCCCGAGAACCCACATTCCGTCTTTTATGGCCAAACTGGGAACGAGATCTTGAAACTGGATCTCTCTGCTGAGCAAAGGGAAAAAAGATTACGCGCTAGCACATAAATCATCATTAAGCACGCCTACCTACCAGGAGACAAATTATTAAGCTATTGACCAGATGGTTAGGGTCCCCCATGTCCTCCATAAATGTACCCCGCGAGGTCTCTCAACTGTTGGCGCTGCGGTACGGTAAGAGGAGGGTTTCTCTCTAATATTTTCTGGAGTTGCCTCTTCTCTTGCTTCGTATTTTGGACGGCGGTGCTGGAGGGATTTGCGGTTGACAGGCAGAAGAGAGTGCGGGAGACCCCGCTTGGGTTTGCTCCACCACCACGAAATTTCCCTTGCCACCTACAGAAAGTCCCTGTCTGTGCTATCTCCTTAATGCAGCAAAGGCTTGATCCCAGCTTGCTGGAGCTTACTGATCCACCCTCCTTGCATCAGTGGTTGGCCGTGTTGGGGAGCTGCGGCGGAGGAGAGCCTCCTTGCAATACCGGACCCATAGCGCGCATCCCGCTCTCAGAAGGACTTGGTGCAATTGGATGAACCTTTGTGACATATCCTCGTATTTGGAATTGACTAGTACCATACCCTGGTACGGCCAAAAGATGGTGA
Source organism: Engystomops pustulosus (assembly GCA_019512145.1). Lineage (NCBI taxonomy): Eukaryota > Metazoa > Chordata > Amphibia > Anura > Leptodactylidae > Engystomops > Engystomops pustulosus. Next base: position 57,813,328 of record CM033644.1, read on the forward strand.
TTATGGAGCACTGAACACCAGGGAGAGGGGAGGCACGGCCCTCCGTTTTGCGTGCTCCAGTGCCTCAATCAAGCTTTCAACGTCGTCCCCTTCCTTAGTTCTCTACTCAGGGGGCGGGGAGCCGCGCAGACCCGCAGCAGAGGAGGAAGAAGGAGATGGGGCGGGTTGTTCGCTCATTTAATCTGGAAATTACTCTAGGTAAATGATTAAGAACGGTTTTAGGCAAATAAGGAATTCTGATAACCACCAGTAACACTGCGCGACAACTTATGGATATGTTTTATTGTTGTTGTATCTTTTCTTCAAATTGAAATTGTTGTACTCTTATTTGTAAACCCCCATATTGGACATACTTGGTCTCCATGAATTCCTTTCACATTGTTTTACCTCCCCTTCCCTCCCCTCTCTGCTTCTTTTAATGTTATATAAAATTTTAATAAATTTAAATTGTAAAAAAAGTGACTTTAAAGGTGGTTTACACCTGTGCATATCTGCAATCGGCCAGCTGAACCCCGGGGACTCACCACATGCTGCGGGCAGGAGCAGGCTAACGTAAAATAAACTATTAAAACAACTTAACTGTACAGAAACTGGCACCGACGGACAAACCAGGACTAAAACAATAACATTGTGGGCTAGTAGTGAACATCTACAGCGGTAGAAAACAAAACTGAGAACTTTTACATTTATAACTATTTATTTTAAAAAAAATGTCTATGTATGAGCAAGTAAAAAGAATAAAATTCTTTTTTAAGGTGTGTGCTTCAGTTGAATAACTCATTATTTAAGGTGTCGGTGTTTGTTTTGCTTATTTGTTACAGATGAGCTTCATAGGCCATCAAGATACGATCATGGGAGTCTGATACCTTAGCCTACACTGACCAGCAGTTTTGGCACCAAAACCTATAACATGGATGGAAAGGAGCAGTAAGTCCTTTTGAATGAAACAGCAGAGGTGCTTGGGGGTATATTACTCAGTTAATGGTACTTGGAATAGAATTGAGCCGCCAATACCACAATGGGGGGCTCATTACTAAGGGTCAGCGAGACCCCCACTTTCGTTGGGTATTCTGACGATTTCGATTGCGGCACATTAAAAGGGGTTTGTGTTCGCACGCAATCGTGCTGGTCCGCAAGTCCAACGCTCCATGTCCTTGGTATGATCCAGTACAGTCAGGTTTGGGGGTGGGGTTCTTGTACTTGTACCGGGACAGGGGTGATGGTGTGCCATGTATTGTGTTAATACACAGTGATCCTTATACACACAAGTATAGAGGTCAAATGGCTCGCTCTTGTGCTTCTATTTTTGCCCAAAGCACGACTTATTTCCTTAGGGAGACCTCTCTGAATTCTGGTAAAGTGCCGCATGCCGAGTATTCTGGAGCGAGGGTGGCACTTGAACAGGGTAGTGCTGGGACTAGAAATAATTTGTCCAGGTAGCGGTGGAGCCTGGTCCTGCAGCGGGGGCACACCAAATCCCCACACTATCTTCGACAGTCAGTAAATAAACAGGAAGGGGGGGACATATGGGGCACTATAGATGGATCCACTTCACCTCATATACACTGAACGTGTATGGTATACCTGAGTACTTCGCAAAGGTATTACATCTTCACGCCCATACCTGGACCCTCTTATTGGGCAGGCTACTGGTGAATTGAAGTCTCCTTAACATGTACCAGGGACTCGGTCTTAACGGCCACCATGGTTCACGGGGTTGACACTGAGCACACTTGCCACTAAAATGCCTAATATGGGCCCCTGTGCCCTTTAACCAACGGTCATATCTGGGTGGGCACTGGTGTGTTTGTGTAATGCAAAAAAAATATGGATGGCTCAAGGGCATGTCTGCTCACCCATGCGGAACATCTTTGTGGTACAGAATGTCTAGGCTCCAGTAGTCCCCATGATTGATGATTCTATAACAAACCCCATAGAAGTATAATGCCCCAATACTTTCCATCTCGGCTGCAGTGACCACCTGTGGGATTGTGCATAAAACGAAGTTGGGTTTGGCTAATACGCTGGAGCATGAGATTGGTCTGGATGCCAATTAAATTCAATAGCTCTGAGCCCCAGCCGTATTGTCAAATTTAATTCCAGGTGGTACAAAAAGTCTGGGACCTGAGGGGTATAATTTTCTGGGGATACCCATGTAGGGTCAGTGGGAAGCCCCAGACCAGGCTTCTACCTAGAAGTCCTAGGCAGATCTCGCACAGAAAAAGAAGTCCCCGGCACTTCTTCCGCATAAACCCTATGGTGCTTATCGGGGTTATTCAAGGTCACTGGAAGATGAGGAAGAGGAGGACGTAGAAGGGGACATCTCCCACATTGTTCCTTGCGATGTCACATCGATTTACACATGTATTCCACATGCACAGAGTGCATAGCGTACCTTCTAATCCATTTTTGAAAGACTATGAAAAAGATAAGCAGTGATACAGAGAGCTACTTCTCATTCAATGATTAAGTTTGGTTAGAAAGGAATTACTTTGGTTCGCGGGGTCATTCTTTCTTCAACAATCGGGACGGAAATTGGGGGGCGAATTCCACCTGCTCTGCTATTATATATGGCTCATGGAGAATAGAATCAATATATATTTCATAAATAACCTTTTCCAAAGTCATCTAAAATTATATAAAAGATATAGATGACGTGGTTTTTTTATGGCAAGGTAGCCAGGAGATTTAAAAAATCATCCTATATTTGAATACACTTCGGACTTGGCTTTTACCTCAAAATTACAGTTAAAAGAACGTCTCTTTTTAGATCTGGAGTTGATAAAAGGGGGAATAATATCGATACACAAAAAACTCATTTTAAGGAGGAATGATGCAATGCTTTATTGAAACAAAGCCAGTATGTCACTATGCGCACTGGCTGAAAGAACATCCAAAGGGCATTTTAAAAAAAAAACGAATAAAACGGAACGTGCAGTTAAAAAAAGATTTAAAAACAGATGACTATAATGAACAACTGTATGCTGTAAAAAATAGTTTGGGAGAAAAACTATGAGGCCAGGCAGATATTGATCGAGCAATATAAAAGAGCTAGAGGAGTGAGGACTTGAGAAAGAAAAAAAGCCCCGTTCAAACAGTGATAAGGAGGAGAACAAAAAATTGTAGTTCCCATTTATCACGGAGTATACAGAAGATCTTATCACATCAGACGAATCAATTAAGAAGAAAACGGCCACATTCGGAAATATGACCCGGTATAGGACCCACCCTTGCTGCCACCCAAATTTATAACAGGAGAGCGAAAATATCAAGGGACCACATAGTACATGCAGTATTAATGATAAAAGCTGGTGAAACCGGACAACACACACGGTTCTTTGGTGCACACACTGTAAAGCTTGTAGAGTATTGGTAGATAGGAAATATAACTGGAGGACTTTATAATTTTCAGCATCCGACAATTCACTCACATATAATATAACACACCTGCCTACTGCGACCCCATAGGCCATTTTATGATAGTGTGCCTGTGGTTGAATATATAGGAAGGACCATTACGCGAAATTGAAACTGGCTGAATGAAACTTCAGAGACTATAAGAAAAGGGAAGTTCGATCATTCCTGCGCCCATTATGCGATTTGATACCATCAAAAAAAATCCTATTGGTACCTCCTTCTTTAGTTTAGAACGAGTCTTCACCCACATTGGAGGGGGTGAAGCCATTATTAAAAAAAATGAAGCACAACGCGGAATTCAGTTTGGATTCTTCCACCCTTAAAACTTTAATTCACGAGGAGGACTGACAGATCTCGAGATATAAAATGTTTTTTATAAAGTTTTATGGCACATCAGCACTTGATTCAATACCACCAAGCACTTTAAGTTTAACATTATAATTTACTATAACCATTAGCACCACGGTGCGTTTAGGACTTTTTAAAAACACTTTTCATATTGGGATGCCGGTTTGGTTAAAGTTTATTTTTCAATAGGAGTACATCAGCACTGTAAAAACATGGTTTACATGAATTACTTGAAATATTACGACGCACTTTAAGTAGGTTCACATGCACCTTTAGCACTTGATTATTCACTACCCTTAGAGTTCGGAGCAGCCCTCGTTTAAAACTTCCCAACATCTGCAAAATTTGGTTGTTAACAAATGTGTTAAGTAATATGTTAACAAATATGACCGTAAAGTTTACAAATAGGACTGTTAGAAATTTATCTTGTTAAAATAAGACTTGTCTGAGTACATCAGCACTGTAAAAAGATGGTTTCCTGAATACTTGAAAAATATTTACTAAGCACTTTAATTTGGTTCACATTGCCACTTTTTTAGCACTTTAGTATTCACTACCTTATGAGTTGGTAGCTTCCCCGGTTAAAAATTTACACCATCCTGCAAAATTGGTTGTTAACAAATATGTTGAACAAATAGTTAACACCTATGACTGTAAAGTTTACATAGGGAATGTTTAGAAACTCTATTGTTAAAATAAGACTTTGCAATTGATTGGACATTATTGAAAGGAAGTGCATGAAAACCGTGTCTTTATTTTGAGAAAAAGTTGATGAGAAAGGTTTTGCATATGACTTGAATTTGCATATTATAAAACACACGTAGCCCAAACACGCGGTAAGCACCCGGAAGAGAGCCATTCAGAGCGAAACTCGGAGGGTCGGGCGGTTATACTGAGGTTTTTTGTTTATCATAAGGCCTTTTTAATCTTACTCTTGTGTGTATCCATTAAAAACAATTTGTAACGATCAAAAGAAGTACGGCACCATCGTTTCTTTCCTGTCTCTTCCCACCCCCCTCCCAAATCGATAGTAATTAGAAGAAGGACGAAGAAAAAGTGGAACGATTAGTGGAGAAAGGAACAAGTCCCGGGTGGGGAACAATTAGGAGTAGCACGACGCTACGAGCTACCTTGAGGAATCCCAAGAGGACGCCGGCTAAGCTACCGTTATCCGTATGAGGATTTTTCATGCCCTAGGCCATGCAAACGCTGAGGACATGGGTATGGACTAAGGACGTCACCGTGAGTACCAAAAATCTCTAGGTTGGAAAGGTAACTGCATCATTTTTTTCCAAAGGTGGAGGGATGAACTAGAGGCGGAGGATAATCAATTTTGTATATATCCCACTATGCCTCCAACGCGGTGTACGTCAACAGAGACATTTGTTTACAGAGAAAAATAAAAATAATGTGCACAGAAAAATTAAATAAACGTACTTACACAGAAAAAATAGAATGGCACCCCAACTACAGGAATAAACTGCCTAGCCGGACATAGAAAAAAATACTAATGTGAAACCAACTACACGACAAAGCCGCACAGCCGGAACCAGGAAAAAATTAGATCATGCACACCAAACTACCGGTACACCTAACAGGCGCTCGGAAAAAATAATAATAAATTTTAAACAAAAACCTACCGTTTATACTCGTGTATAAGCGGAGTTTCAGCACAAAAAAGATGTGCTGAACAAAACGTCCCCTCGGCTTTACACAAAGTCATACATACAAGCTTATTAAAAAAAGATTTAAAAAATAATAAATTATATTACTCACCATTCCTAGTGGCCCGACGTGCAGCGATGCTCCACTGATGTCGAGGGGTCCTTTCAGGCTTCCCGCGCCTGTTTCTTGCTTCTTGCTGGGGCGCCGTCATTGTTTCTCCCAGGCTGGCGCCCTAGTATGACGCTCCAGCGGCGCCTAGCGGATATCGGGGGAGCAGCGGCTACGCATCGGGGCCACGGAGGGTGAGTATTAAGTTTTTTTTTTTTTAAGTGGGGCTCGGCTGTATTATTACTGGGGAGGCTGTATTATAAATGGGGCAAGCTGTATACTACGGGGGAAGAACTTGTAAACTAGGGGGGCAAGAGCTTGTTGTTAAACTACTGGGGCAAGCTGTAAACTACTGGGGGAGGCTGTCTACTACTGAGGCAGGCAGGCTTGTTAAAACTACTGGGGGCAGGCGTAAACTACTGGGCAAGCTGATATATCCTGGGGCAGGCTTGTATACTACTGGGGAGGCTGTATACTCCTGGGGGCAAGCTCGTAAATTCTGGGGCAGGCTGTATACTACTGGGGCAGGCTGTATATATGGGGGTAGGGGCGGCTGTATACTACTGAGGGGCAGGCTGTATACTACTGGGGCAGGCTGTATACTATGGGGGCAGGCTTGGCTATATACTGGGGGGGTCTGTGGACAATGCTTTCCCACCCTCGGGCTTTATATCGCGTCCATAGGTTTTCCCCGTTTTTGATGGTAATTCGGGTCTCGGCTTAACTCGGGTCTTCTGGCTTGTACTCGAGTATATAGGTATGTGGCAACCGTGCAAAAAGGCGATAAATGCATAGCTACCCTAAGACACCCCAACTACCACTACAGAATCAGCGCGATTCAAAAATGGCACTGAAAAGTGTGTTCGGGTTCATAAGGGACAGACAGGAGATGGGGGAGAAAAAAAACTGGGAAGACAAGAAGACAAGTATGATCCCGCAAGTCAATCACACACGGGAATATAAAGGACACAGGAGGAAATAGGGATAGGGATCAGACATGTAATCGTGATTTGGTTGTTGTTGTATTTTTTGTTGTAAATGTAGGTCAGCTCCTCTCTCCGACGGGGAAAACAAACCAAAATGGGGCCGCTGGACGGGTGGCGGAAGGAAATCAGACTTGAATGGCAAATGGAAAAGCGATCGGCGGGCGGGACTGGATACGATCGCAAGTGACGTCAGTAGGAGGTTTCTCCGCCTCCGTCACCCGGAGTCCCATTATGATATCACCAAGTCATGTGACATGATGACAGGGTATTCACAGGTGCGCGAATCGTGGGAGCAAGTACCGTACTAGTACAGAGCAGAGCGCCAAGGATTAACACTCCTTGGGTATGTAATATAGAGAGTATGAATATGTTGTATAAAATGCTCTGAGAATATTACGTTACAACGCATGATTAATAGTTACATTCACATTGCATGTTTAAGATGGTCATGGCAGCTGGTGGCACAGGTCGAAGGTGGTAACCAGGGTGCCGGTTTTTAATGACCTTTATGGAAAAAAATGCATATGATGTATATGACTAATGAATTTACAATACATGTTTAGCTTCAGATGAGAAGAACCCTTTAGGAGCTTGAATGTACTAATAGTAACAACAATTCTCCGTGCTAAGAGCAATGAATAAAAAAGGGGTTTTTTCAGTACAAAGGAAAAAATAGAAAAAAACTATTCATATAACAGGGTGGTAACGGTTCTAACCAAGATTGTGGCTGTGAACATGATAATATTTGAAGGTGTGTTTGTTCTAAGGAACCTGCCGTATTTATTTCACGTTTTTGCACTTCAGTTTAGTCGTTATGGAACAAAATGGCTTCAACTATAACAAGGGGTTACATCATGGGATGAATCGCAAAGTCAGGTAGGTAGTTTATGTGCTACTAATCATAGGCTAGAACCAAACTAGTTGCATTCATACATGGAGTTTGTTACAATGATTGAAGTATGCAAAGACGAATGGGTTTCACTTGGGAATGGTAGAGAGATGACTATGAATGTGTAAGCTATAGATTGATCAGTCCTGAATGAGTGGAAAAAATGGATAAAAAAAAATACCTAGCTCTCTACTAGACTTTTTAACCTAGATTTTTAAAGATTAATTTTTAATGGTTTTTCACATCAGTTCTTTTTCTTGTTGTTTTTATCTCCATGATTACACTGGGATTGATGGTTAGCAGAGGTGGGAATTCATGACACACTTTTACTACATTTATCGAGGACTGATGCAAATGAGCTCGGCTGCAATAAAACATATGGAGCCTTGGAAGCACCCTCAGCTCATTTGCATACAGTGCTTCTCTGGTTTGGACTGCCCCTGTAAGTCCATGGCGATGCGTGTGACCCATTTGCAGCGTCACGATATTCCTATAGTTACATACATTTAATGAAATGTATGCCGCTACGTCACAGAGGGGACTGGAATTACAGAATAATTATGACCACTCGAAACACTACGTAGCAGGAGGTGAGGATGGTTTGACTACTAAACTTGCCTGTGATGCTGTGCTGAGGCACTTCGTGATATTGATATAAACCAAATATGTAAGATGGTTCTTCAAGAAATCTAAAATCAGGATATACTCATTTGTACAAAGTGTTCTTTGAACAGAGGAAAAGACTCCACTGATGTTAAAAAGGGATTGGGTAAATGCCCCACATGGGGATTTAGGATTGGAAAGTAGATTTCCCATGGAGCGGTTTTACTAGCATATCTATAGGTGATAGATAGGCCATTCGTGCAAAACACATGTTGGGGCCGGTCTCATATCTTGGGTCGTGGTTTGTATGCTCATACTTATGTCCGTCACTTGTTTACAGATGTTTTGACCTCGGATTTAGTACTACTAAAGCACTTTAAAGGGATATCAGGATATGTTACAACGTATTATACGGTACACCCGGGGGCCATTGTCGTTATACTTTTGTTGGTTGTTATACTTACATTTGTTGCCATTTTTTTCAAATTGATAGTAATTATTTGTAATCTAATAAAGTTACATTGTTTTAGACTTTATCAATTTGGTACTCTCATTTCTTCTTTGATGGGTGTGTGATTATTTAGGGGGCCGGGTCTATGGCCCTAAATTCGACCCCCCTTTTTTAGGTTTGGGTTGATTTGTGAGTTGTTAGTAGAAGGGACAATAAGACATGCGGGGTGTAGTACATTCTACACCGATACTGATGTGGAAGTAAAAGTATCCGTATGTGACATTGTTAGGGAGATTGCATGGTTTGGACGCATTTGACTATGTGAGCCATCATAGAATACAGCAGAAAGGTTCAGTGAACACGTGTCGCGTTAAATTATAATTCAAACGTCATTTATGCAACGGTTTGATACATGTCAGCGAATACACGTGACATAATGAGAAGCCCGCTGTCTTGATGCTACATTCTATGATTTGGAGTCAATATTTCTTTTTCAGGAACTAGTATAAACCATATCTGTGGAAGCGTCCCTGAGACTGAGCACAATTTCATTGTTTTTTCGTTTCCAGAATGGTGCTGACCAATGGGCTTTGCAGTATTCACTATCACCCCTTGATGACTATTTGTCTGTGTATTATGCATTTGAGTAGTAAACGGGGAGAAGATTTTAACACTAAGAGCACTGACGTTCTTAGTTTTTATGTTCAAGTTATGGTACCATGCACCATGAAAGGGTTACTTAGGACTCACCTTTAAAAGTCAGCGGTGTTGGGGTCCTGCATAAAAAAATTCCCTATCAACATAAGTACTATAAAGGAGTTCCGTGCATCTCTGTTTGTTTGTCATCTGTTCTGAGCACATACTCAGAGTATGGACTGTCGCACAGTTGGCTCCTGTGGGTTTGCAACGTGTGGGCAAGTAGGCAGGGAGAGAGGATCATGCGTGAGCTAAGGGCCTGCACCTTTTTCTCTCTCTTGACATAACAACCAGCCCATACTACTCTACTCTGGTATGGAGAAGCTAGAAACTATGTTTGGAGCACAGTTTGGTTCAGATGGTTCAGAACCTGGTTGAACATGTGCAGATGCAGGAATACAACCTCTCTCCCACAGTCAGTGTCACATCCCAAATTTAATTTAACAGAATTTTTCAGTGGAGATTGAAGACTTTTCTATTCTTTTAGAGAAAGCTGAAAGCTTTATTTCCATTTATGACCTCAAGCCTCTGCCAATGATGCCCAAAGGTGATGTCATGTGACATCACATGACCATGGATCAGATTTTACAGACAGGAAGTAAATATTGGAGCTTCTGGTTAAATGACAGCAAGCAGAGATCTAGAAAACCGTGAGCAATAGATACAGAAAGTACATTTTAAAAAATAAGATAATCTGTAATTAGTTATTTAAAAAATGTTTTGGTCATACACTATGATCGAGAATTAAAATGCTACTGGCCCTTTAATCAGTTCTGTGACTTTGCCCCAGTGAAGGAGAAGACACAGGACAGAAGATGGCCTCTGTTCACATGTCCACATGAGGGGCAATGTACAGTGAAGGCAGTTACACATCATTACTACGGTAACAGATCAGGACAGTTTGTTACATCATCACTAGGAGCAGAGGATAGGAGGGAGGAGGAGTTACTGGACTGAAGATTAATGGGGGGTTGTAGTTGTAGATGACAGCCATCTTGGAGATATCTCTACATACAGGCGGTCCCCTACTTAAGAACACTCGACTTACATACAACCCCTAGTTACAAACGGACCTCTTGATAGTCGTCATTTATTGTACTTTAGTCCCAGGCTACAATAAACAGTTATCACAGGTGTCTGTAATGAAGCTTTATTGTTAATGCTGGTTCTTATGACAACCCAACATTTAAAATCAACAATTTGTCCACCATATGCGAGGTCCCAAACAAATACGTTCCTGGCCTGCGGACATGACAAATGATAGACTATACAGTTCAAAAAAAACTTACATTTACAAACTTGGATGACAGTACACAAGCAACCTTACACAAGAATCCCAATATCTTGTACGTGTAACCAGGGGATGCCAAACTGTTAATGAGAAAAAGGCCCCATACTCAAAAATTCAGCTGACAATTCATAAAATCAAACTACTAAGCTCCATTTGGTGATAATGACATGAGTTTTTGTATTCATTTATTCACTACATTACAGGTTTTTTAGCATGTTCATATACTCCAGCGAATACCCCTTTAACCCTGAATTAATTGTAGTGTGGAATCTGAAGGTAACGAGATGTCAGACTGCCATGAGGTGGAAACGGCTAAGGTGGTACATAACTGGACTTTAATACAAAGGTTTTACAACAACTCTCTAATACAGGAGTAACAAGAATTCAGTACAGCAACAAAGAAATTAAACCTGGTGAATCTGACCCCTTTGGATTCAGAGTAATTCAGCGGATAACCCTCAACAGTAGGTGGATGGCAGCCTCAAAGAAACCTAACGCCAGGGTTCATTTTACTGTACAATGGATAGGCAGACCATTGTGAACTAGTTCCAGAATAAGAGCCGCCTTGCCATATTGCTGGGTTATCTCTATTGGTCAAGCAGCTGATAAGCTATGGATCTTTTGATCGGATCTGATCTAACTGCTGTATGTAACATGGCATTGGAATAGCTCAATCTAACCCTACAACCCCCTCCTTTGGGAGCCCTACTGGATAGGAAAACTTATTTGTGTTTAACAATCTACCAGTTACAGAACTAAACAACCTGCAGTAAATTGTCCCATCACACTTATGGTGTTATATGAAATGGATTACAGATAATTCATCACTATTAATCCTGATGTTTTAGCACAAGTACGGTAATTATGAAACCTGCAAAACCAGTTTTCCAACTTGCCAAGGTATCTGTAGAATGCACTATCCGTGTACAATCCACAATTATCACAGACAGACATTCCCTTAGGTAAATAGTACACGTCATGAGTGTTATAAAGCCTTCCGCCTCACCTTAAAGGAACACAAATGCAGTTAGGGGCTTATATCTGCTCCTGTGCTACCCGAATATTCATGCTAGGGACTTCTAGAACATGTCTGAAGAGGAATATCTGCTCAATTTTTGCAGTAGAAATCCACCTCATCCTTCATTTTTTTTGTACAACTTGTGGAAAATCTTTACTTAAAGCACATGCACAAAGCCGCTAATATCAATTGTAGTGTTTTAGTTTCTTTGTAGTGGCTTACTGACAGTGATTGTGCCCCAAGTGACCATAGAGAAATTGCTGCACGACTTTCCCTTGCATTAAGTCCCTTCATTCCATCCAATATATAAAGCTGAGTGTATGTTAAATGAATCTGCAATGTCGCATTGCCTCCTGTGACTAGGAGAATGTCTTAAAGTGGTTGGTGATTTTACCTCATGTTTTTTGTAATGTGTGTATAGGTGTGAGGCAGGATATTAGGTAGTTTACGAATATACATCTATTAAAAGTTCTGCACCACTTTCTTGACATATAAATTGAAGCATCCTTTCTCTGATACTCCAGTCACATCCACAACTGCAATTATTAATCAATTGGGTATATAATATCTGATACTCCAGTCTCATCCAAAGCTGCAATCATCTATCTGACTGAATGTTTGCGCAATGGTTATTTTAAAGAGAATCCATTACAACAATTTACCTAACCAAACTAACTGATGTGACTAAGTCTACACATGCCACCCTTACCATTTTCCAGATACTCCTTCCATGCTAGAACTTTTCTTCAAAAATATGTAAATGTGGCTGAAGTGCTTTGGATGCATTAACAGAGTACTGCAATGCTCCACAGCACAAACAATGCCCCTACTACACTGCCACCACACAACAACTCTCATTCAGTTACGTCACTCCTAGGTTGGGAGAGATCTCATTCAGGTGAAGCATACATACCAAGATCACCTACAAAATAAAGTTATAACTAGCAGCAGGGATGCGGGGACAAGATGTCTAGCTCACTGGACTGCTAATTGTGCACGTTGCTTGTGTGACGTCACCTCCCTCTCCAGTATGCATAATTAGCAGCCCGGAGAGCTGGACATCTTGTCCCCACGTCTTTCTTTTTCTAAGTGATCCCGGCATGTCAAGACTAGAGAGGGACAGGGATCAACATCAAGGGGAGCGGAGTTGAGTAATTATAGGTTCTTTCCTTGGTTGATTTCCATTTGGCACAGAAGAAGCAGTTACAAAATAAAATGAATGATTTTGGTGGCATGTGTAGACATAGTCCTTAGTAACATAGGAGTTAGTCCAGGTAGGTAAATTGTACTGACAGATTCTCTTTATGGTAATTTTATATTAGAAATGTCATACTTTTGTTTTACACAGTGTATTTGAAGAGATTGTCCAGAATGAAGGAAGTTTTGCTTTGCTGCAGGCTGAAAATTAAAAAGGAACCATAACCACCTTTCTCCTCCATCCCGTTTCAGCACCGCTGATGCCATAACTGATGTATTCTACAAAGGAGACTGCAGCAGTGACCGTGAAAATCACATTGCAACCATTGCAGCTAAGGCTGATGATAGACTACATGCTTGAAAAATTATCTGATTCAACGTTTACGTACAGAGGCCATGGTGCTAGAACAGTATGGTGAAGGGATGTGTGTACCTATTCCTGACTTATTTTACAACCTTCCCTGCAGCAGGACGAAAAAAATATCTCCAACCTCGCCAACCCCTTTTATTGCGCACTATGGTATATTTTACTTACCAAATTAAACTGTTGTTGAAGTTTTTCATTTGCATAATTTATGCAGAACTGCTCAAAACTATTGACTTCAAAGGTCTCAAACCTGCAATGAAAAAAATTGCTTTTTAAAATCACTGTTATTAAAAGGTGGGGGGGGGGCATAAATTATGGCAATGAATTGTTTCTACAGTCATGTTCCATGTCAGGAAGACTTCTTTTGGCCTCTTTAGAACATTCCCTATTGGTGATCCGAAATAAATTATACAGTCTATCTAGACTTACTGAAAGTACAATACAACACAATACAATAACACTTTATTAAGTGTGAATTAAAGCAAACAAACAACTGGAAACTATTTTAGCCAAATTTGTACTTTTACACTATACATGCCACAGCTAGGGCAATCTGCAATTCTTATCATAATCACCATCACAATATAAGCAGTTACTTACCCATAAATATCAAGCACCCCAATGAATGTATGCTGTTTCCCAGGGAATTGCAAAGCTTTATTAATTTTTTCCACGACATGATCAAATAGGTGGGAATAAATCTTTTTAGCCAGAGCATCTCGACCATTTTCAGACTGAAACTTTGTCATGGGTTTGATGACCGTATCAGATGTAGTGACAATTTTTCTATTGCACAGCCATTGCGCCACCTTTTGTGTGTCCAGGTTTAGAAGTTCACAAAATATCTGAAGGTGTTTGTCATTTTTCTGTCAAGATAAATTTACAAATTTAGAAAGTAAAATTACAATGCAATCCATTTGTAAATAATACTGTACATCTGTAATCAATTGTCCACTGAAGGATTCCCATTGTTATTCCTTTACTATGCAATATATTCTACTAGAAAACTATAAGGTTAACCATTTCCCTGCCAAGCACTTATCTGATACATCCTCACAGGGGGGCATCTGTATGGCCAGAAACGTATGAGATAAGCCCTGTCTTCAGAGGGCTATAACTTCGTATCCATGGCACCTAGAATCTCTCTTCTTTTTTCCTAATGAGACCCAGTCCAGCTCTGATCAAACACCTGCCTCCACAGGTGGTCTTTTCCTCCTGTATCTGGGGCTCTTACAGATGCCCCAGTTACAGGAGAAAACTAGAAGTAAAAAAGGTAAAAAAAAAAAGTTTAAACAAAAAGAAAAAAATGTGGAAATGTCCACCAGGGGTCTTTTATGATCTCATTTAAGGCCTGGTCAGAAAGGGGTTAAACTGTATAATCATATAATATGTACTTTTTATATGATTATGCAAAATAATCATCCTACTTCCACACCAGTGTCCTGTGAGAGATATATTCTTAACACTCTTTATTTTTCACAGTTGAGCCAACTTGTTAGATAATTCTGATTTACATCATTGTATTAAGTTAAGCAAATGTTTACTCATCGCGATTTCCAGCTCTTACAGCAACTGAAGACTTGTCATCACTAACACGCTTGATCTCTACATTTCCTAAATGCAGGATTGCCGCCAGAACTTTGAAGACATCCATCTGAAAGTCCATATTCAAACCTAAACATTGGGCCATTCACCAAAGAAGATAAAAAGAAAATGTAATTAGTGTAATTTGGTAAAACATAGCACATGCTTTGCGTTTATTATCAAGGACATACATCAGTATAATAGATAAACAATGCAGATTGAGAATAAGAACAAAAATGTAAAATAATAATAATTCTTTATTTAAATAGCGCACACAGATTACGTAGCGCTGCACAGAGCTTGCCAAATCAGTCCCTGTCCCCAATGGAGGTCACAATCTAATCAACCTGTTTTGGAGTGTGGGAGGAAACCCACGCAAACACAGAGAGAACATACAAACTCTTTGTATGTCGACCCTGGGACTTGAACGCAGGTCCCCAGCGCTGCAAGGCTGTAATGCTACCCACTAAGCCACAATGCTGCCCTCATGTAAAAGATAATTCTCATTTATTAGGACAGTCCACTCACCAATCTATCCTCAATGCAGCAGCTTGGATTGCTTTTCTTACCAGCTTAAACACTGAAACCTTTTGGTGATATGTGATGTAAGCAGTACCTTCTAAAACAGCAGCAAAGAACTGCAATCAATTCTGTAACAGTTCAGCGTTCCTGTTCTGCCAGCAAGCAGGGACTCCTTGCATCATATTTTACGTTCATGTATCTGTTCTATATTTCTTCTCAAAGCCTGATCCATTGATTCCATAGATTTTATACCCTCTGTAGCCAGATGACCTTCATATTCCACAAAACCCATTGGATACCTGTCCCATACTAGAAATCTACCCAATCCTTTATTAATTACAATCCTAAAATAATGCTACACCCCCATAGCAGGTATAAAAACAAATGTGTTGAATACTGATTGGCTTCAAGCTCTTGCTAGCAGAGACCTTGACGCTATAGAAATAACATTTTATTATTATTAAAGACAAGTGTGAATTAAAACAGACATTTAGGGCTTTGCTCCCAAAGAGCAGCTTCTACAATACTCTTTATCATCTAGCAATTTCCAGTGATGAGAATCTTCAATCTTTTTTTTCCATACTTGTATATAATGGATTGGTGGGATGTGTACATATACATACCTCATTTTTTCTTTCTTTGGTTGGTAATGTGATAATTAAGAAATAAAGAATTTAAATAAAATCTACCATTTGATTTGATGCATTATGAAGCAAACATACCTTGAGAATGCTGTAGCTACACTAATTCAGAATCATATCTTGTTTAGTCCCTGTGCTGAAAAATAGTTTTGCTGAAAAAACTATTATAAAATTCAGGACCTTGGAAAAGCTGGATACACATTACACACACTACACACTGAGCTTTCTGAACAGCCAAGACAGGACTAATCAACCTGAGCTGGATTACTCATACACAGCAGCTGGGGGATGGTGCCGCAATTGATTAATCTGCCTGGCAGGAAGAACAATGATTACATCATTCTCTGGTGCAGTGCATAACTAATGTAAAAGGAAAAGCACTGAGCCCCAGCAACAGGGACTCATTATCATAATTGTATAATAGTTTTTCCACTCAAAACCACTCAGCTCAGAGAATAAACAAGATATGTTTCTGCATCAGTGTAGCTACAGCATTCTCAAGGTATGTTTGGTTCATAATGCATCAAATCAAATGGTAGATTTCCTTTGAAAAAGAAAATAAAAAAATAATTTTCAAGGCATGGAAAACAAAAGGCTGAGTAAGACCATAAGGATTTGGGAATGAGATATAGGCTGTGTAGTGCATATAAACTTACAATAGAAATAAATGGTAGACTTTATTCCTCTGTACATGAACCGTACTTCCCCATACTCACCTAGGAGACTAAACGTTTTCTGAGTGTCTTTCATATCTTTTCTGTCATCAACCCCTTCAATAACTGTGCAGCCGCCCATATTTGTGTAGTTAAAATTCTCTGCATCCACTGAGTAAAGAATAATGAATAAGCATGAAACATTAAGCATATAAGTTTAATATGTTCATAGCAAATCTAAGACGCTGCTCAACTTACTTAAGTGAAGGTCCTTGAACTCAGGCTGGGAAGCCGATGCACAGAGCTGATAAAATATATGATAATTCCTCTCATTTTCTGACTAGGAAAAAATAACACAGACTCAATATAAAAAATTAAGAAGCCAAATATGAAACCATTGTTATAGTAAGAGATTGGCTTTACTCACCTGAAATACAACCCTAGATTTCTCAAGGAGGTAGGTTCGCAGGTTGGCACCAATTATCCGATACCTCCTGTCAAAGCTAATTTCCGTGTATTTCCCAAACCGACTGCTGTTATCATTTCTGGTGGTTTTTGCATTCCCAATGGCCTTTGTTTAACAGAATAATAAAAAAAAACTTTCATTGCCTTTTTTTTTTTTTTTTTTACAGAACATATTCCATAGCACAGGGAGAAATTCTTAAAGGAAATCTTCCATCAAAATCAAGCATGATAAACCAGGGACATTTAATCATAGATCAAGGCACTGTGGCTGTGGTAATCTCCTTATATTAGTTATCCATGGCCTACTTACTTCTAAAATCAACTTTTATAAGTATGTTAATGAGTCTGAAGGGCTCTGGGGAGTGTTTCCAGAGCCCCTCCGTGTCAGAGCTTCACAGGCTGTTACAATGAGCAGGGCAAGTCTTTCCTCCCCCTGCTAGATTACACAGGTAAGGGGAGGAGAAAGAGAGCAGGGGGAGGGTGAGACATGTTCTGTTCATTGTAACAGCCTGTAAATCAACAGCACTGAGGGGCTCTGGTAATGCCCCCATGAGCCTTCTGGCTCAATAGCATAATTGTATACGTTGTTTCTAAAAGGAAGGAGGCTATGGAAAACAAATATAAGATCACCATAGTCACAGGGCCTGGATCAGTAATTTTCCTGGTTTATCATGCTCGATTTTGATGGTAAATTTTCTTTAAAGGTGTTTTTGATTACAAAAGCTTAGCCCCCTGTATGAACAAAAACAATATACTCACCTAATGGATCTGTCGCTGCGCTGTTCCTTGTGTACGAAAAAAAGATCAGTTCTAGGGAAAGGGGGTGAACTTTTAGGTTTTATTATTTTTTTTTTACTATTTTTCAGACCCCCCTAGGTTATTTTAAGTCTGTTGATCCTACCATATATTGTATATGGAGATCTTCCACATTATCTATTACAATGTGCAAATCACATATTGTAATAGATGGGTTAAAACGAGGTAGTCGTCAGATCCCCACTCCCTGATGACATCAATGGGTGCGACGATCTAAACAGACATGGGCTTTGCTGCATACTGCAGCAAACAGCCACCGCTAGCAACGATCGCTGGTGTTAACCCTTTGATCACTTCCGTCAGCATTTAAAAAGCTTTGCTAGCGGTTATCAAAGGGTTAATATCGATGGTGGGTATTTGCTGTGGGTATTTGCTGCAATATGCAGCAAACCCCATGCCTGTATGACAAAGGCGCATCCTTAACAGCTCCATGACGTGCGGGTACATCAAGGAGCATTAAACAAGTCTTTGCTAGGGATAGATACACACAAACGAGTCGATCCTCTGCCACAATGTGCACATACACCTGGTAGCATGGCCGGCTAGCCCCTGATGGGTTGAACAGCGTGCATGCGCTGGAGCAGAGATGACTGCGCATGTGTGATATCTTGGGCGAGACCAAGGCAGGAGGCCACCTTCCTTATTGGAGGAATGCGTGAAAATAACATAATTTTTCTAGCATGCTACAACATAGGGCGGTTATGAAGACACCTCCACAAAATGTACATATAAGGTACCGTTACAGTATTTTTGTAGTATAAATAGAAAGCATTTGTTATTATATATTGCATTTATCTGAGCCTAAACTATTATGTTTACCTCTGTTATTGGATTGGACGCCAGCACCCGATCCTCCATATTGGCTTTGCTGCTTGATTTACTGACTGTGGCAAAGTAACGCATGGCATACCTCGCAGACACTGTCTTCCCAGCCCCAGACTCTCCACTTACAATGATAGACTGGTTCCTATTGTTCCTGTTGTTAAATAAAAGCCATCAACAATAAAAATCCTGTGTGGTGAAGTCTCCTGTGAACACTAAGTCCCCCTAAAGAGTGGCTTATTTCAGCCTTTCTAACAATGAAGACACACTTAAGGTAGAAACCTTCATAATAAAAAAAAACCCTACTATATGGGTAGCATTCACTATAGGTGTCCACTGTGCATAAATACTGCAATTTCTCAGCATCAGAGCCTCATGCTTGTTTATGTGCTGGTAATTTATTTCTAATAATTATCCATTGTCTGTCATCCTGTGACAATTAGATTGAAGGGAAATTGAAAATACCTGGCCATTTGCTTATATGCTTCTTCTGCCACAGCAAATATATGAGGGTCCATGTCTCCCATGTTTTGCCCGCTGTATGCATGGATGATTGCATCTCCATATATTGGTAGTTCCTTATAGGGATTTATCGCAACTAAAATAATACCTGCAAAAGAAATGACATGGTTATATTTTATAATTGCACTGCATCTCCTATGGGCTACATTTTTCTTACAGTGAACCTGTCACCAGGAATGTCATTTTTAGCTGGTGACAGGTTCCATAATTCTGAATAATTTCAGTAGTTTATAATAGTTTAATTTACATTTACCAGCTCCCTGCCAGCAGACTGTGGTGGGTCTCGGGGGGGGTGCTTGCTGCAGCCTGTATGTGCCTGTGTCAGGCCCCTGGTGTGGAGAAGAGGAAGAATGCATGAAACACAGACACACACAGGCTGTGGGGTACACCTGGCTGTTTAAGGAAGGTAGCCCTAGACTGGGGGCTGACGTTATAAGATGCAATGTATTAAAAGTTTGGGTACTATTGCACTTTAATAGGGTTGGTGATATGTGTCTTTCAGATGTGTTTTCACCCCTCCCCTGTTGCTTACCTCATGACATCCTCCCCTCCTACAGGACAGAGGGGTTTATTGATGAGTCAATGTTATCTCCCTCTCTGAGACGACACTCAAGCTGGTGGAAGATTTGAGATGGTGGTTGAGATGGTGGTTGCTCGGTTGGCCAACTTGCCAGCTGCGCAAACAGCTTCCAGAGCTCAAACATGTAAGATTCTATACCAAGTGTCTGATTTTTGGATATTATGGATTAATGTATAAAACAATAAACCTGTAACCTAATATCCACCCAGTAAGAAGTGTCTGTCATATTTTGGAAGTTACTTCAACAGTTAAAGTTTACAGATTTTTGTGTTACGGGTAATTTATTAAAGTGACTTTAAAGGTCCTCCCAGCAGACCCGGACCAAGCCTACCGTCTAAACTTCCCCCCACTATTACAGACTATTAAGGAGGACCTGGGGAAATGGTCAAAAGGGTTCTTCTCATGGTTCGGCAGGATAGGGATCATCAAAATGAATATCCTCCCCCGCCTTCTTTATCCCTTTCAGGCCCTGCCAGTTAGAATTCCAGTTAGCTTCTTAACCTCGGTGCAACGAATATTCACGACTTTTACCTGGGCCGATAAACCCCCAAGATTACAGAGAAGGATCCTACACATGCCAAAAAGGGAGGGCGGTGTGGCGCTTCCGGATATATCTCAGTATTACTTGGCCTCCCACTTAAGCAGGATCGTTGACTGGTGTAGACATGGGACCACGAAAGCCTGGGTCCCAATAGAGCAGCATTTCACCCAGGTTCCCCTCTCCTGCCTCCCATGGGTACAGAAAAGACAGTGGCATGCGCTATCTGCCCACCCTACTATCTATGCCACCCTGCTGGCTTTTAAACAATGTAGGTCAAGGGCAGAGATATCCCCTGCCGACTCCCCACTCACGCCAATCCTGGGCAACCCTGCATTCCCCCCAGGGATCACATCGCCGGTTTTCAAGAGTTGGGTCAAGGCTGGCCATTTTAGGGCACGTCACTTTCTAGTAGACGGGAAATGGAAGAGAGGAGAAGAGCTCACCTCTCCACCGGATTTGCCGCAAGCATCCATGTGGCAAGGTCTCCAATTAGCGCACTACCTGGGCTCTATTACACCCCCTCCTGGCTTTAACAGGTCACTGACAGGCTTTGAAGGCGCATGTACGCAGAAAGGACAGATAAGGGGAACCCTCTCCTTGTCATACAGCCTGCTGGTATCTCCCCCGCAGAACCACATTCCGTCTTTTATGGCCAAATGGGAACGAGATCTTGAACTGGATCTCTCTGCTGAGCAAAGGGAAAAGATATACGAGCTAGCACATAAATCATCATTAAGCACGGCCTACCAGGAGACAAATTATAAGCTATTGACCAGATGGTATAGGGTCCCCCATGTCCTCCATAAAATGTACCCCGAGGTCTCTCCAAACTGTTGGCGCTGCGGTAAAGAGGAGGGTTCTCTCCTACATATTTTCTGGAGCTGCCCCTCTCTTGCTTCGTATTGGACGGCGGTGCTGGAGGTGATTTGCGAGTTGACAGGCAGAGAGTTGCGGGATGACCCCGCTTGGGTTTTGCTCCACCACCACGAAATTTCCCTTGCCACCTACAGAAAGTCCCTGCTGTGCTATCTCCTTAATGCAGCAAAGGCTTGCATCCCAGCTTGCTGGCGCTCTACTGATCCACCCTCCTTGCATCAGTGGTTGGGCCGTGTTGGGGAGCTGCGGCGGATGGAGAGCCTCCTGAATACCGACCCCAAGAGAGCAGCCCGCTCTCAGAAGACTTGGTTCCATTGGATGACCTTTGTGACATCTCCTCGCTATTTGGAATTGACTAGTACAATCCCGGTACGGCCACAAGATGGTGAAATTATGGAGCACTGAACACCAGGTAGAGGGGAGGCACGGCCCTTTTTTCCTCCTCCCATTCCTTCCTCAATCTTTCAACCTTCTTTCCCCTTCCCTTATTTCTCTCTCTTTTTCTTTCTATCCTCTCCTCCCCACTCTCCCCGATTCTCTACTTATCTTTTCTGGTTCGCCATTTAATCTGGAAATTACTCTAGGTAACTGATTAAGAACGTTAGGCAAATAAGGATATTCTGGATAACCACAGTAACACTGTGCGACAACTTATGGTATTATTGTTTTTATTGTTGCTTTGTATCTTTTCTTCAAATTGAAATTTGTTGTTACTCTTATTTGTAAACCCCCCATATTGGACACTACTTGGTATCCATGATTCCTTTCACATTGTTTTACCTCCCTTCCCTCCCCCTCTGATTCTTTTAATGTTATAAAAATTTTAATAAATTTAAATATGTAAAAAAAGTGACTTTAAAGGTGGTTTACATTCTGTTGCATACTCTGCAATCGGCAGCTGAAACCCCGGGGACTCACCACATGCTGCTGGCAGGAGCCAGGTAACGTAAAATAAACTATTACAAACTAATTAAATGATACAGAATCTGTCACCAGACGGACAAACCAGACTAAAAACATATACCATTGTGGCATAGTAGTTGAAAATCCTACAGGCTGTAGAAAACAAACTGATAACCTTTTACATTTATAACTATTTATTTTAAAAAAATGTCTATAGTATGAGCAAGTAAAAAAGAATAAAATTTCTTTTTAAGGTGTGCATTCGGTTGAAATAACTCATTACTTTAAGGGATTGTCTGGTGTTTTGCTTATTTTGTTATACAGATGAGCTCATAGGCCATCAAGATACGATCACTGGGAGTCTGATACCTTAAGCCTACACTGACCAGCAGTTTTGGCACCAAAACCTATACACTGGATGGGAAAGGAGCAGTAGTCCTTTGAATGAACAGCAGAGGTGCTGGGGTACTATTACTCAGTTAATGGTCACTTGAATAGAATCTGAGCCGCCAATACACACTGGGGCTCATTTACTAAGGGTCAGCGGACCCCACTTTCGTCGGGTATTCTGACGATTTCCGATTTGCGGCACATTCAAAAGGGGTTTGTGTCGCACGCAATCGTGCTGGTCCGACAAGTCCACCGCTCCCATGTCCTTGTTATATTCCAGTATGCAGTCAGGTTTGGGGGTTTCTGTACTTGTACCGGGACAGGGGTGCTGGTGTGCCCATGTATTGTTGTTAATACACAGTTGTCCTTATACACACAATACAGAGTCAATGCTCGGCTCTTGTGCCTTCTAATTTTCTGCCCAAGCAGCGACTTAGGGAGACCTCTCTGATTTCTGCGTACAGTGCCGCATGCCGCAGTATTTCTGGAAGCGAGGCACTTGAACAGGGTAGTGCTGGGATAGAAATTGTCCAGGTAGAGGTGGTAGCCCTGGTCCTGCAGCGGGCACACCAAATCCCACACTATCTTCGCAGTAATAAACAGGAAGGGGGGGACATTATGGGGGCACTATAGTGGAATCCTTCCCTTCATATACCCTGAACTTGTAGGTATACCCTGATGTACTTTCGCACAGCTTATACATCTTCACGCCATACCTTGACCTCTTATTGGGCAGGTACTGGTGAAATTGAAGTCTCCCTTTAAAATGTACCAGGGACTCGTCTATGGCCACATGTTTCACGGGGTTTACACCTGAGCAAACTTGCCACTAAAATGGCCTAATATGGGCCTGCCCTTTAACAAACGGTCATCTCTGGGTGGGCACTGTGTGCTGTTTGTGTAATGCAAAAACTTATGGATGGCTTCAAAGTGCATCCTGCTCATCGCCATGCGGAACATCTCTTGTGGTACAGAATGTCTAGGCTCCAGTAGTCCCTGATTGATGGCTTCTATACAAACCCCATAAGAAGTATAATGCCCCAATACTTCTCCATCTCTGCTGCAGTGACCACCTGTGGGATTGTGCATAAAACGAAGTTGGGTTTTGGCTAATACGCTGTGCAGCATTGAGATTGGTCTGGACTGCAATTAAATTCAATAGCTCTGAGCCCAGCCGTGTCAAATTTAATTCCAGGTTGGTACAAAAAGTCTGGGACCTGAGGGGTATAATTTTCTGGGCTACCCATGTAGGGTCAGTGGAAGCCCCAGACCAGACACTTCTACCCTAGAAGTCCTAGGCAGATCTCGCACAGAAGTCCCAGGCACTTCTTCCGCATAAACCCTATGGTGCCTTATCGGGGGTTATTCAAGGTCACTGGAAGATGAGGAAGAGGAGACGTAGAAGGGGACATCATCCCCACATTGTACTTGCGATGTCACATCGCTTTACACATGTATTCCACATGAACAGGGCATAGCGGCCATTCAATCCATTTTTGAAGACTATAAAAATATAAGCAGTGAACAGAAGGACTTTATCATTCAATTGATTAAGTTTGGTTTAGAAAGGAATTATTTTTGGTTCGAGGGGTCATTCTTTCTTCAACAATCTGGGACGGCAATGGGGGCGAAATTCGCCCCCTGCTATGCTAATTTATATATGGCATCATGGGAGAATCAATATATTTTCCATAATAACCCTTTCCAAAGTCATCTAAAATTATATAAAAGGTATATAGATGACGTGGTTTTTTTATGGCAAGGTAGCCAGGAGATTTTAAACAACTTCATCCTATATTTGAATACAAATGATCGGAACTTGGCTTTTACCTCAAATTACAGTAAAACGAACGTCTCCTTTTTAGATCTGGAGTTGATAAAAGAGAATAATATCATATACACAAAAACTCATTTTAAGGAGACTGACTGCAATAGCTTTATTGAACAAGCCAGCTGTCACTATGCTCCCTGGCTAAAGAACATCCCAAAAGGGCAGTTTAAACGAATAAAACGTAACTGCAGTAAGAAAGATGACTATAATGAACAATGTCTGCTGTTAAAAAATAGGTTTTTGGAGAAAAACTATAGGCCAGCAGATATTGATCGAGCAATAAAAGAGCTAGAGAGTGAGGACCTTGAGAAAGAAAAAAAGCCCCGTTCAAAAAGTGTACAGGAGGAGAAAAAACAAATTGTAGTCCCATTTATCACGGAGTATACAGAAGATTCTTATCACATCCGACGAATCATTAAGAAGAACTGGCACATTCTGACATATGACCCGGTATAGGACCCACCCTTGCTGCACCCAAATTTATACACAGGAGAGCGAAAAATATCAAGGACCACATAGTACATAGCAGTATTAATGATAAAAAGCTTGGTGAACCGACAACACACACCGGTTTCTTTCGGTGCACACACTGTAAAGCTTGTAGAAGTATTGGTAGAACTATAACTGGAGGAATTCATAATTTTTCAGCAGCCGACAATTCCCTCACATATAATATAAAACACTTTGCTACTTGCGACACCACTCAGGTCATTTATATGATAGTGTGCCCATGTGGGTTGAAATATATAGGAAGGACCATAAGGAAATTGAAAACTAGGCTGAATGAACACTTCAGAAATATAAGAAAAGGGAAGTTAGATCATTCCCTGTCAGCCCATTATGCGAGATACCATCAAAAAAACCCTATTGGTACCTCCTTCTTTAGTTTAGAACGAGTCTCACCACATTGGAGGGGGGAAGACATTATTAAAAAAATGAGCCAAAGAGAATCATTTTGGATCTTCCACCTTAAAACTTTAATTCCACTAGGATTGAATGCAGATCTCGAGATAAAATGTTTTTTATAAAGTTTTATGCACATCAGCACTTTATTTCAATACCACCAAGCACTTTAATTTTAACATATAATACTTACTATACCCATAGCACACTGTGCCGTTTAGGACTTTTTAAAAAAACTTTTCTATATTGGGATGCCGGTTTGGTAAAAGTTCTTATTTTCAATATGACAACATCAGCACTAGTCGACATAAATCATGTTTACATGAGTACGTGCGAAAATTTACAAGCATTAATTAGGTTCACATGCACTTTTTAGCACTTTTATTATTCCACCTTATGAGTAGTAGCATCCCCCGTTTTAAAACCTTCACACATCTGCAAAATGGTTGCTTAACAAATGTGCATTAGAGCTAATATGTTATACAAATAGTACTGTCAAAGTCTCAAATAGACTGTTTCGAAATTTGTGTGTTAAACATAGACTGTGCTGAGTACGCTCAGCACTGTAAAGATGTATTTACATGGAGATACTTGAAAATATTCACTAAGATCACTTGATTTGGTTCACATGCACTTTTTAGCCACTTTATTACTTCAAGACACCTAAGGTATAGCTCCTCCCCCGTTTAAAACTTGTCAACACATCCTGCAGAAATTTCGGTGAGTCGTTAACAAATATGTAACAAATTGTTAATCAATATCTGGACTTGTAAAGTCTTACAAATAGGACTGTAGAAACATCTATCTGTTCTAAAATAAGAACTGTGTTATTGAATTGCGAAATTATTGAAGAATTGCATGAAAACAGTTCTTTTATTTTGAGAAAAAATTGTGAGAAATGTTTGCATATGAATTGAATTTGCATATAAAAACACGTAGCCCAACACGACGATAAGCCCCGGAAGAAGCCTATATCAGGCGAAACTCGGAGTCGGGCGTTATACGAGCGGGTTTGTTTTATCCATAAGTGCCTTTTTAAGTCTTTACTATTGTGATTATTCACCATTACAAAACAATTTTAAACGATCAAAAAAGTACTGCACCATCGTCTTTCCTTTCTTATCCCAAATCGAATAGTAATTAGAAGAAGGAACGAAGAAAGTGGAACGTAGCGGAGAAAAGTTCCCGGGTGGGAACAATTAGGAGTGCACAGAAGCACGAGTTACCTTAGGAAATCCCCAGGGGACGCCGTGCTAAGCTACCGTATCCTGTATGAGGATTTTTCATGCCTAGGGCATCAACGCTGAGGACATTGGGTAGGACTAAGACTGTCCCCGTGAGTACCAAAAATCTCTGGTTGAAAGGTACTTGCATCATTTTTTTCCTAAGTGTGTGGGATGACTAGAGGGCGGGATCAATCAATTTTGTACTATGCATCCCCACAATGCCTCCCCAACGCGGTGGTGGAACTTCTCAGAGCACATACACAGAAAATGAAAATAAGTGTTGCCCCAGAAAATTAAAATAACGATACACCAGTAAAAATGAGATAAGTGCACCCAAACTACACGATAAACTGCCTAGCCGGGCCATAAAAAAAAATTAAATAATGTGAAACCAACTACTCAGGACAAGCCGCACAGCCGGAAAACAAACAGAAAAATTGAATCAGCACACCAAACGAACAGGTACACCTACAGGCGCTCTGGAAACAAATATATACATTTTAAATAAAATAAACCTACCGTATATACTTCGTGTTAAGACGCGAGTTTTTGCATGCAAAGAAAACGATTTGCTGAAAACGTCCCCCGTCGAGCGTTTACACAAGTCAATCAGAACACCTGCATAATTAAAAATATTTAAACAATATAAACTATTATACTCACCATCCGGGGCCACGACGTGCACGCGGCTCCCGCAAGCGTGAACGGTGCGGGAGAGGGCCGTAATGTCCGCGGGTCCCTCTTCAGGCTATCCGCGCCTGTCTTCTTTCTTATGCTGGCGCGCCGTCCATTGTTTTTCTCCCAGGGGGCCGCCTAGTAGACGCTCCCAGGCGGCGCCCTAGCGGACATCGGGTGAGCAACGCTAGAGCATCGGGCCACGGAGGTGAGTATTTAAGTTTGTTTTTTTCTTTAAATGCTGGGTCTCGCTGTATACTTATGGGCAGGCTGTATATAACTGGGGCAGTCAAGCTCGGGTGTAACACTACTGGGGCAAGCTGTAACCACTGGGGGCCAAGCTGTAAACTACGGGGGGCAAGCTGTATTAAGGGGTAGCTAACCAATGGGGGCAGGCTGTATACTCATTGTAGTGGCAGCTGTGGGCATGTATACTGGGATGCAGAGGGATACTACTGGGTAACGCTGTGGAGAACTGATCTGGGGGCAGGCTGTAAACTATGCGTGTCAGGCTGTATACTGGGGAAGCGTAAATCTGGGGGGCCAGGCGTTGTATACTACGCGGTATACTACTGGGGGCAGGCTGTATACTTACTACGGTGGCACGAGTCTCTGGGAGCTGTATACCTACTGGGGGCAGGCTGCGCTAACTTAGTCATACGTAGGTGTGGTGTCTGGTGACAAAGTGCATTCCCACCACTCAGGCTTTTACTCGAGTGCAATATGTGTTCCCAGTTGTTTGATGCGTATAATTACGGGTCTCAGCTTATACTGCCGGTCTGCTTAGTACTGAGAAGTACTATACACGGTATGCGGCACACGCTGCAAAAAGTGGCCGCACAAATGCACTAGACCACCTCTAGAACAAAACCCTAACTACCACTAAAGCGATCAGCTGCATTCAACATTGCACCTGCGAAAGGTGTATATGGGTGTCATAGCAACGAGGCATGACAATAGAATAAACGGCAAAAAGTAGCAGAAGTATGATCCCGCAAGTCAATTACACATGTGAATATAAAGGACCAGGAGAAAAGATAGGGAGCAGACAGTTGATGTAATAATTTGGTGATTTTGAGTGTAACTGTAAGGTCACTCGCTAACCTCTGCAGATACAACAAGACCCAAACGTTTTGTTGGGGTCCGCGCTGGAGTTGGCGAAGGAAATACAGACCATTGAACGGCAATGGAAGCGATCGGCGGGCGGGACTGATTCCGATCGGCCAAGCTGTACGCATGTAGGAGGTTTCTCCGCCTCCTCCACCGATCCCCTTCTGAGATCACCAGAATCATGTGAATGATGACACGGCGATTCATCCAGAGTGAGCGAATCGTGGATCAAGCACGTACTAGTACTAGTTGACATAGCAGATCGCGCCAAGGGTATAACCTACTTCTGGTATATGTAACTATCAGATAGTTATGAAAATAAGTGCTTGAAAATTGCTTCGATGAGAATATACTCGTATCAACGCCTGACTGGCCTAATAGTACCAAATTCCAGGCACAATGTTTTACAGATGGCTCAATAAGGCGCTGGCACAGGATCGCAGGTGTATACCATGGATGACGGTTTTTTTAATAACATTCAATGAAAAAATGCATAGGAATCATGGTATATCGATAATACATAATGTTATTGCTCATGAGAATAACACTCGGTAGAGCTGAATGTAAATAATAGTAGAACACAATTTCCTCAGGCGTAAGCAATGAATAAAGAGTGGTGTGTTATTTCCCAGTACAAAAGGAAAATATGAAAAAACAA
Source organism: Engystomops pustulosus (assembly GCA_019512145.1). Lineage (NCBI taxonomy): Eukaryota > Metazoa > Chordata > Amphibia > Anura > Leptodactylidae > Engystomops > Engystomops pustulosus. Next base: position 57,842,082 of record CM033644.1, read on the forward strand.
TAGGCTTCATTCGATAAGTCACCGGGTGAACGTTACTAACAGATTTGGGATTGTGAACATGAGAATTTTGTACAAGGGTGGGTTGTCTAAGGAAACCTGCAAGCTACTTTTAGTCATCGTTTTTGCACTGCAGTTTATAGTATGCGGAAAAAATGGCTCAACGTATAACAAGCTGGTACATCATGGGATGAATCGCAAAAGTCAGGGCTAGTTTACTGTGCTCACTCATTATCTTAGGCATGAACCAAACGAGTGCATTCATACATGGAGGTTGCATCCACATGATTGGATGTTCTGGCAAGACGAAGGGTTTTCATTTAGGCGAATGGTAGTCAGAGATTTATCTGACTGGTATAAGCATAAGCATTGATCAGTCCATGAATGCAGTGGAAACAAGTGTAAAACCTAGCTCTCTACTAGACTTTTTACCTAAGATTTATTAAGATTAATTTTTAATGGTTTTATCACATCATTACTGTTCGTGTTGTGTCTATCTCATAATTGGACACTGGTGCTTGTTTAGCAGAAGTGGGATCAATTGACACACTTTTTATAACTTACAGATCTATCGGATGATGTTGCAAATGAGCTCCCTGCGGCATTACACGCATATGGAGCCGGGAGCCCCTCAGACTCAATTTGGCATACAGTTCTCTCACCTGGTGGTACAGCCCTGTAAGTCCATGGCGACATGCTGTGATCGAGCCATTTGCAGCGTCAGATATTCCTATATCATACATTTTTATGAAATGTATGACGCTATGTACCCACAGAGGGACCTGATTACAAGAAAACTAATATGACAACTAGAAACACTAGCTTTAGATGTGAATGGTTGTGACTACTAACTGCAATGTGATTGCTTGGTGCTGAGGCATTGTGGAGATTGATTATCAAACCAAGAGTGTAAAGATGTTACAAGAAATGCTAAAATCAGGATAGACGTCTTTTACAAATTGTGACTTGACACAGAGGAAAGACTCCACTGATGTTAAAAAGGGATTGTGCATAAATGCCCCACATGGGGATTAGTGCTTGGAAAGTAGAATTCCTCCCCGGGGAGGTTTTACTTAGTTCAAAATCATAAGGTACTAATGCGCCATTCCGTGGCAAACACCTGTTGGGCTGTTTTTCCTCCTTGGGTACCCGTGTCGATTTGTATTATAGCTTATATCTGTATCCTGCTCACTGTGTATTCGCGATTTTGAACCGGATTTAGGTCCGTACTAAGACATCTTAAGTAGATATACAGATAGATGTTTTAAATAGTCTTTTTTGATAACTGGTTACACTCTGGGCCCATTGTGTTTATACCTTTGTTTCTGTTTTATCCTTCATTCATCTTGTTTGCCTATATTTTGGACATTGATGTCATTAGTGTATCAATAAGAGTCTACATTGTTGTTTTATACTCGTGTACAATTTGCGGTACTCTCATATCTTCTTGTGATGGGTTTGTTTATTTATTTAGGGTGCGGTAATCATAGGCCCTAAATTACTACCCCCCTTATTTTCTTCTGGTGTTTTATTTGAGGTGAGTAGAAGGGATTCAATAAGACATGCACTGATGTAGGTAACATTACTAACCCAGAACTTGAATGTGGAGTAACAGCATCAGTTAAGGACATTGTTAGAGTCGATGCACTGGAGTAATTCGACGCCATTTGACTACTGTGCCATACTTAGACGATCAGACATGTCAACGTGCACCACTGTCGAGTTAAATTCATATTCAAACTTCATTTTAGGTAACCGGTTTGTCGCTACCAATTCAATGCTTGTAGAATACCTCTTGACATTAATGAGATTGCCGGTCTGTCCGTGATGCTGATGCCTAATAGTGAGTACTGGAGTACAGCTGGCTGGGGCTTCTCAGGAAGGAGTAGGTAAAACAATGATCTGGTGACAAGAGGTCACCTGAGAGACTGGACACAAATTAATAAGTTTTGTTGGGCCCAGTAAGTGGCTGTATGGCAATCGGCGGGCAGTAGACTATTCACGCCCTCGTTGAGTGACTACGGGCTGGCTCTCGTGCATTATGCGATGAGATTTAAGCGGGAAAGATCGAACATCACACTAAGACGGATGACGTGGTCTATTTTATGTTTGAGGGGCAAGTCTGATGAGGCCAAGGACACATCCCTGAATGAAAGGGTTATTATCGGACTCACCTGTCTAAATGTCTAAGAGGAGCTGTGTGGGGCCCGGGCAGAAAAAATCCCCTATCAACATCAAGTCTTAAGACGAGGTTTCCCAGGCAGCTATAGGCTAGATATGACTTCCACGTGTAGGTGTAGAAGAAGTTTAACTCCAGAATTCCACTTTGAGGTTGTAGCAGAGACCGCATGTCATAGCAATACTGAGGGCAGGAGGTCATTTCTTCCTACGAGAAATTCTGGAGTTCTAAGAGGAGTAAACCTTTGTCAATTATATATATTCAGGTCCCTGCAGTACAACATGAGTTAAACGGTACTTACCATTTGTTTTTGGACAAGATTGGCTAACAATTTATAATGTATTAGCCAGATGCGGTATTGACATTGTAGAATACTCTTATGTTTCTGGCACTCACTCTAAATAAACCCGCGCCCACAGTAGTACGTCACAGTTGTCAAGTGCAGATGGTGCCGTGCTGCAGCATTTGTCAACTTATAAATGCTGCTGATTACAACCAGAGTCAGCATATTAATGGCATTATTATGCGACAGGATCTGGCTGTTGTAATAGTTTTGTATCGTCTCCTTTCCCTAAAAACTGAGTTTTAAAATATGCATAAATGACAAGTCACTCGGGGGGAGTGTCTTTCTACCTGCACCAGCCAGACCCTGGAAGGCAACATATCTTATAAACATTAAAGAAGTCCATCAGGGCCAGATCCTGCATCTGGGTCACTAAGGTGATCGTCAGTGATCGCTATGTTCTATAGCGTTGATCAGATGTAAGATTTCCCAGAAGCCAAAGTCCAAATTGCTCTGCTATTTATAAGAAGAATATTTATAAAAAGTGATCAACAAGTTTGTACAAAAACTATAAATATAGTTCAATGAAAACTCAGCTGTCCTCTAACAAAAATGACACCTTTATATATCTACACAACCATGTATCAAAAAAATCATAGTAGGAAATATGAGTATGGAGTTGTTTTTTTATCAAAGAGTATGCATTTTTAAAGTATTAAAGGGTGGGTCCATTTGCCAGTCAAATAATTGACATATTGCGTTTGAATAATAAGAACAGTCTAAATAAACGTCCATATATACATCCTTTATCATCTTCAATCTTCCCAAGACTCTCTTCCTTGCTTCACATTTAACGGAGACTTCATCATGAATTCCGGTAGATAAACATCGGATACTCATGGTCTTTGATGTCAACACGGTGTGACACTCAGTTAGAAACACAAGCGTAAAACGAGTGTGTGGTGTGGGTAAGAGCCCCATACACCTGTGGTGCGTTACATGACCATGCACCGAATTCTATCTACAGAAGAAACGAGAAGCTTCCTGCTATATAATGCAAGCAAACACGACATGCAAGAAATCAGTAGACCTGCAGCATAGGGCAAACCTCTTCATACAGGTCCGACGGTGCCAACTGCAGACCTCAAAACCTGCAACAAAGTGCACAAACAGCAATGTCAAGCAGTACTATGATTACAATCTTGCTTGCTCCAATGGCTATTCAATGGGCCTAAGGGCACCACTATATCTTGTCAGAACGAGAGGAACATTTGGATTGAGGTCCACTGGGCTTCATGGCAGAGCCCTCCGGATCAGGAAGATTCAGTGGTGCAGCACGACTACGTAGAGCTCAAATATAATCGGACATGATTTACCAATTCTACCTCCTCTAATTTTCCTGCATACTCAGGTCACGTACCCTCAGTTCATGACACATTAAGTAATAGACTGAAGCATGGCCAGAATCTTGTGGATATGTGACGGAGATTCCCTTTTCTGGCGAACTCACATGGGACATAGACCCCGCCTAAGTCCCACTGAGAGGCTTGAGTGGCACACCCTTGAAAGCATCATAGCGCACCCTGGCCTAGGTAGCGTACCACTCGATATGTCGCAGCCGAGATTGATCAGAACTGGGAAAAACGTGTCATGTACACATCAAACAAATTAATTATTTGCTTAATTTGCTTAAAGTAGAGACCCGAAACATACAATAAATTCCGTGTGGGATAAGAGAACACCCCAGCATTTATTACACATGCAATGTCAACTGCAGCGGCTAATCATAATCCATGTCAATGCACCTCGCTACATAATAATCCGACGCGTAAGAGGTATATAACTTAGTTTTTTTTATGTTATACATTGGAATGCTCGGATGGAAAACTACATCGTAATTGCATAAAACAGCGAATGGGACATCTAAACCTACCGGCTCATAAGGATCCTGTGAGCTGACTTAGCTGTCAGCTCTTATGGAAGGCCATGACAGTTTATAACAGGTATCACTGCAAAATGCTGCTAGAGTGAATGAACACGAAAGCGCTTTATAACAAGAGTGGGACAAAAATTATTGCCAGATGCGAGTGAGAGACTGAAAAGTCATACAGATATTTCGGCAAAGAGCAGGTTCTAACATCATATTCAATATCATGGGGCTGGACTCCATTTGTTCAACACAGCTTTTCCTATTTTTTGGTTTTAAATGTAAAAATGAGGTCATTTGCCATTTTTCTTTGTTCCCTGATAATGTGTGCAAGTAGGTATACCCTAGGGACATAGTGAGGTAAACACCCACTTCCAGACAAGTAAGCGGGTTGCACTGTGTGCGTCATTTTGGTCATTTATCCTAGGCGGGTGCTGTGTGTGGTGTCCTACATCCCATGAATCTGTCCTTGGAGCTGGATTACCTACAGTTGACAACAAATGGACAGAAAAAATTACATTCTTGACATCATTCCTGACAGACATACTTCCAGAGAAAACGGTAATGAAGACAATTGTCCCCTATCTTCAGGCTTTAGTAATATCAGCAGATTTCCAAACTTCATCTGTATCCGGGATCCCACAGCCACAACACCCGATTATACTGTAGACACACAAAGGGAACAATGATTGGTTAAGATAAGCGAGGAACTACTATAAGATGTGACAAGTCTGCATTTCTTGATATTGGTTCTATAGACACGGTAGATACAAACCCTCAAACCCCTCAATAAGAAAATAGTTTCCACACATACATTACATTCCTGCACTAATACCAGTTTTCTCGATATCTATCAAAGAAAAATCTTGCAATTCATTAGTACTGTCAGATTAAGGTACTTTCGTAGGACACGATGTCGCGTCACTACAAAGAGTCATACCAGACAAGCCCATAACTACACAAATCCGGTATGATGTAACTAATATCTAGAGGGAGGTTAATGGCACCGGTCATTGTATATGTGTTATCAGGCCGAGGCCAACTTATGGTGCACGATCGTGGGTTCTTCTGAGACTCATTGTGTGCGGTCTTGCAATTCGCAAAGGGCCAAAAATCTGTCAGCAGAAGCCCCTACATTACGAAGTCACCATGTGCTAGCAAGATTCCTTTATACAGAACATTTTCTGTGACCGTATGTACTGTATGACTTAACCAGCGCCCACATGCACTGTCATGGCTAGATAAACTGTAAAACCTGCCATATTGAGTCATTTTTAGGAATTAATTTTGGTCTACATGGGGCTTATAGTCTAACTGATTAAGTGCTGTAAGCCGGGTAATATAGTCAATATCCTAGAGAATCCGACTCTTCCATGGGGTAAATGGTACAGCTTCATGGGAATATTACAGCATTCATAAACCTAACCTCCACACAGTCACACACTAATGCTGTTTGACCATACCCAATGCGGCACATTGCGCGGTAACACCCTGAGCCCTGAATATCCACACTTTACACTGTCATGTCTCTTCGACACCCACTCAACTTGTCTTCTAGATAGATCATTAACCGCAATGCCTATATTATAAGTTTAACAGCCATAGTTGTAAGTTCCACGCACTATCAACATCAACCGACATAATGGACCTTGTTACTCTTGCTGATTTTAGGATGGATCTCTCATACCATTGCAGAGCATGCAATATGCATTTATTTTTATGCTTTATACCTATTAATGATCTAATACGTATAATAACCTACCGAGTAGAGCAGATTGCAAATTCATATTAAGTTATTACACGGTAATTTGGTATAACGTCAACTGTAACAAAAGCGCCTTCATACCACACCCTGAGTTGACAGCAGGACGGTCACTGTGATAGTATGTAATACTTAGATACTTTGAGAGTCCCTAGTGTTTACAAACAGGAACAACTCGTAATCTATTAAAAGCGTGTCTGATATCTAGCTTTACTGTCATTAAGATATACAACTGGTTACTATGACAATCAAATATAATACAACATTTGAACAATCACGAGGCCATAAAAAGTTCTCGTCTGGGTTACAATTATAAAATATACAGTTCCGCCTCGCTTACATACAAATTCAACTCGTAAGAACAAACCTACATCCATGACCACCAATACAGAGCCAGATGCTTGTTATGATAAGCTCCTAGTGGACTGCCTGTACCTGCTCTCCAGGAATCACCACTTCGATGACATCAGTCTATTTGCATAATGTTTTACATTTTATTCCTAACAATAAACATGGTGAAGACCAGAGAACCCGATATTATAAAAGTTCCCTCATCAACATTCCAGTATAAGTTCTGAATTATACTAAACCCATGAACAAAGAAGCAAGCACTGACAGTAGTACAGTGCCTCTAATGCACATTAGAGGATTGTTTCACTCTTCAAAGATGGCGCACCCAGGAGGGTTTGAGATCCCACCCAAATGCGCTTAGGGAATTTGTTACGAACCCACAGTTGACAACACATTACTTATGGGAGCGTGCACAGTCTATTAGCCGATACCTTCATCACGCAGGACTTCTCAAAGCGGGCAGCACGTAGGGAATTTTGTCTATAATCATATGTATGTTAGCACATGGGGGATTTAAGCAGCACGTTCATGAGTGCGATACTTACCTTTGGGGTACGTTCTATAGACATCAGAATATTTCAAGTTGCCCATGGATAACCAATCACAAAGCTCCACACCTCCCTTAAAATATTCATGCACACACTGGTAACATTAAAGTGAGCGTTATGATTGGTTGCCATGGGCAACGGAATATTTCTGACTTTTCAGACTGACTTGATAATCTTGCCCATTTTCCCACGATCAACACATGTATTGTTATATTGAATTGATGATATAAGGATATTATAACAACCACAAGTATGCACTTAATCTTGAAGAAGCCGAGGTTAATAACATTTACCTCTACATCAAGCCACAGTTGTAAAAAAAAAAAAGTGTATAAGCTATTCATTTTGCAAATCACACTGATGTCATTTTCCTCTTTATAATACCCTTTCCATTTTGCACTTATCACTTGCTGGAGAAAGCCTCGTTTTAACACGAATAAGCATACCTAAATATATAAGTGTGTCATATGTATTTTTCATTCGATGCTCTTATAATAAAGCTTTAAATACTAATCTTAGGTCTGGCATCAGAATATTGTTATCCAACCATCTTGGTACCCACCAATGTCATTAGAAAGGCACTACAGCATGTTCGGGCTTACCCTGGGTACCGTCTAAACCTGCACCATCATAAGATAATAGTGTACGGGTCATTACCTAAGTACACCCAAGTAGTATGGACAGTAAATGCATTTTAACACTCCACCAAAGTACATTGCAGGACCTCTTAGTCCGCTGGCAAATGCTAAAATACCTACTAATATAATACAATTCCTCCTGAGATAGCTCTGACTGTGGTGTTGTAATTACACAGTTTATGGAGTTAGGACAAACATCTCTCCAGTAACATGGTTGATTCATAGACTAAGAATCCCCCCTACATTTCTGCTCACTCTCTAAATTACAGGAAGTCCCTAACATAAGATAGTTGGTTCTGTTGGCAAAAAGGAACCACTATCCATTCAAGGGAATTCATGAGACACCAACAAATACAATCCTATCACATAAAAGCTAGCGGGTTGTGTATCAGGTGTTTGAAGCTAAAGACAAGCCTGAGTTTTCCTCGGGTTTATCATTAAGATGGGATTACCTTTATGGTTCTGGTGTCAGGAGACAGTATGGAGCCATTAAGGCGAAGTCCATAGGTAAGCAGCCGCCTGGTCAGGAACATGGTAGCGCTATGAGTCCTGGCATCTGAACCACAGCCATACACTTTAAATGTTCTATTCACGCTAGTGAACACCTGTGCAGTCGATCGCTCTTATTAGCTAAATAAATAAGATATAATCCATCAGCTTTTTTATTGCCTCACCATAACAGCCGCGAGATCTCTGATTCAATTGCGTGTCATGTTACCTATTTAGTCAAGAAAGCTACAAAAATGTCAACCCTAAAAAAGCTCCTGATGTGATTACTAGCACCACGTGGGGAAGGAAGAGTCTGGCTGAAACTCCAGGCAATCACTGCGTGTTTTCTTCCCTTGTAAATCTCCTATGACATGACAGAGATTAGCAGACTATCAGTACAAGTTTCGGGGGTAAACAATATCCAAACAACACCCCAAAACATGAATAACAATGTATCATAGAGATACCCGGAAGTGGGGTGGTCGTATCAAAGGCTCATATCTAGTTTCTCGACGGCCAACATGGCTACACTTATAGGAAAATTTTCTTCACACAGGGAACATTCTTTAATAGCCTCCATGAAGAAGTTGATATATGAATTTAATGGAATGCCGATGAGAAATAGTCCTTTAGGAAATCAGTGCTTACATATCTGCGCCCAGGCTCCCCTGCTCTATAACATTCCTGCCAGAAAAATTTCGCTGCATTTTCCGCGTGGCGACAAAAACTTCCTCTAGCCCCGCCCTTGCTTTATCTTCCATGCTCCATCAGCAAATCTCAAGCTGAATATAGAACAGAGAATAGTTTACCCTTATGTGTTCTGCAGCAGGCTTTTCAACAAAAAAGCAATTTTTGCTACAAATTTAAAGTTGTAATGTGAACGATTTGAAATGTTGCCGTGGAAGAGAAGCTTGTTTTCCCTCAAAAATATTGAGTGGTTTCTCCTATTTAATTTCACCTCTATTCGCTTCTGATTTGGCTGTCAAGGGTTACTTTCTTGTTTCTAACAATAGGACTAACTGCAAAAATGCCTAGATCACCTGCACCAATTTTTAGTCCCATCCTATATTATTGGCTTCTTTAAGGGTTCTATCTTTCCTAATTAATTATATTCTATCTTCTTGGATCGGTATTTATATCATAGGTGGGACTCATTTACTCACAATACAGTTGCTGAATAATAACATAGAACATGAAATATAGGGCTGTGAGATTTTTCATCAAGCAAAGCACCATAGATGTTTGTGGTGTTTGGCTTGGTATGCCACTCAAGCCTAAACAAGGCCATGTCACAGGATGGAATGACATGAAAGTCTGTTGTAAGCAGAAAATTCAGGTAGTACGTTTGCACGTGCAACTACTTCATAAAGTTAGTAAGTGGGGGCACCAGGTGTATGACCCCCCCCCCCCCAAAAAAAAAAAAAAGACTTCTGATAGCGACTATCTATCCTAAGCGTAGGTGATAGAAAAAATATCTCCTCAAATACTATTTCAGCCATTTCTATAGTGGATAGCTGAAGGTTCTTCAAAGCCTTCCATCAGGGCTTTATCTCCCAAAACAAACTTAGCAGGCCATTTCTTCCAACTTTCCCCATCCTTACCATCCTAGATACCTGCTATCAACTAGTCAGGGGAGACTTAGGAGGACCCATTAGATCAGTGGTCCAAAACCGTCTCCCCGTGCCCTGGCCATTAAACATCTACTACCATGCCACAGCCTTGGTCACAAAGTGAAACAGGTAGGGGGGGGGTGATGTCCTCATACAGGTAGAAACTGCAGCTCAGGAACTACAGACAGCAGTACATACGCATCTTGTATTTTACTCCACTTCTCTTCATCTCCCTTCCCTCAAGACCTGGTCTCATAAAGTTCTGTATTTGCTGGGTCAGGATCTGTAGCTCTACTGGTCAGATGAAAGTATAGCACTTTGATTTCCATAGATATACCAGCCTACTTTAAACCTACATGAGTGGGGAGAGAAGGTCAGTTCAAAGGTTTTATGGGTCCCTCCAGGAGAAAGAATGGAGAAGAACTCAGGGGCCCACACTGTAACCCAATATCCATTATTTAATAATCAGTCCAACTCGACAATTTAAACAGAATCTATACCATCAAAATCCAGTGCATGATAACCGGGACACTTCCACAGCAGATAGATCCTTCTATATTTTGATCTATGGCTCTTCCTTCTAAAATGACACTTTTTGTGAAAATATTTTTTTTCTAATTTTTTGCTAATGAGCTCTAATGGCCCTCCAAAGCCCTCTTGCTGGACGACTCGCGTGCTCTTCACAATGAAGCAAGAAACTATGTCTAATCAGTCTCCAACCTTGCGCTCTGTCACCGATTCTCTAGTCATTGTAACAGCCTGTGATTACGAACTGAAGGGCTCGGGAATAATCCCACCCCCAGAGCCCCTTCATGCCAATAGCATAATTACATAAAAAGTGATTTATGAGAAGAAGAGGAGCCATGGTACAAATATAAGAAGATCCCACAGTGACATTGCCTGGATCTGGAGTAAGTCCTGGGGTTTTTTTACCTAGGTTGTAGATGCTGGATTTTTTTTTTTCATGGTAGATTTCCTTAAGCAGCATGTATTGCTAACTTGCTCTTGCTCTGCTTTCAACAAATGTAATCAGTGAAAAAAAAAGGATGAGATTAATTTTGGATTACTTTGTAGCATCTCTCCCCAATAATAAGTGACACTTGCTCCTTCTCTCACTCTTCGTGTAGCCAGGTAACCCAGGAGATATGTGTCTATTAAAATATCATCGAAGTGTGGAACTCTAACTGGGGGGGAGGGGCTTGAGTCGGCGAACTCTGTGCTGGAGGCTAAGCCTAAGTGCCCACAATCACGGGCCTTGAGTAACCAACCTTGAAAACCCCACAACTTTACCATAGGAACTGCACCATGGCCTTGATTTTTAGTGTGGTGTTGAAAGAAGCAAGAAATGTTCAGATCTGTGGATAGGAAAAACCAACGGAAAACCAATTTATAAGATTAATGACAAGGATGTTTTCCCTGGGTATACTGAGGACTCTCACAATAGGAAAATAAAAAATAGTTCTCTTGTGCTGTGAGCTTACATGCTAAAGAGGGACATCAATGACCATCTAGATTCCCATGACGTTAGATACAAAGTTCTTGTAGAAATAGCACTTTTAAAAAAATGCAAATGAGCATACGGGAGCACTCTGTACTGAGATCTCTTGGCTCTGCCATAATATTTCTATTATCAGACTGACTGGCCCTCCGCCAACTGAGTTGTGAGAGAGCTGGATGACGTCACCACCAGCCCTCCTCTGCCAACCGGCGAGTTCATAGCAGAGTAGAGAGGGACGCTTAAACACACATAGCCCAGAGAATGAAGAGGGGGAGCTGATACGTCACCGGCTGTCATTAGCGCAGACCGTGTGGGCGTGCCCATTTCGAGGCTCAAGGGCTGGGCATGAATAAACTACTTATCGGCTCTAAAAAGCTTGTTCTCTACAAATGCTGCGGTTATTAAAACATACTAAAAGAAATTTTTAGCACTGTTGGAAAGGAAGGTGAATGTAAGGCATCATCATCAGTCACAGATGTCCATTTAATAAAAAATATATAAAATGTTAAAAACGTAAAATCAAAACCTATCCCTACCAAATGGATATATATATCAGACTCCACTATAAACCTTGTGCAACCTTAAAACTAAAGAGGGCAAGCAGAATCATGTAACAGCTGGGCTAAATGCTTAATGCTGTGGACATATGATTAAGAGTGGGACTCTCGCTTTGGACATTCATTAGGGAGGGAGACTGTGCTGCACATTTCATAATGGGGGTCTTTTGCTGATGGACGTTTTCAATCAAGGGGCATAGAAAAAGGCGGTGCAGCTGCTGCGAAGGGGAATCAATTTAAGAAAACTATAATGGGTATGTGGAATGGCACACTATGAGGTTAGGGGTAGATATGAGCCTTTTCGGGGCAACCACCTTTTTTCTCGACATGAGGAAGACCAATTGGAAGGGTACTAATCCAACCCATTCCCCTGAAAACAAAAAGTTTTGGGACACTGGTGCAAAGGATAGAGCCAAGCAGAAGTCTTCAGTATGAGGACCGCTGAGAGGCCACCCGTAAATGGACCGATAAAGATTACCTCTAGGGGACTGGCAGAGGATCAGCAGTCACGACCTGAATAGAGCCTTTACATGGCTGTGTCACCACTCAAAATGATAGAACAATACGTTTAATTTGCAGGCAGTCAAACTCCTTTTAAAAATACCGTGTGTAGGTAGATCAGTATATCAGCATAGTGTGTATAAAATACTACAGCAACAGAGCGCTGGGTAAAGACCGCCCGTCAGAGCACTTGAAGACCTTCGCCCACGGAGTAAATGTTGCTTTTTGGAGGGCAACTTACAAGAACGTTTGCTAAGAATTTACCGGGATCCTACCCATATAGGTACTCACAGTACTTTACTATATCAAAATTTGCTAAAACTCTGTGTAGTGTCTGATCCATTTGTAATCTTATTTAACTAGATATTAGATTTGTAAATTGAAGAAAAAAAAGTCGTCGTGCAGTAATGAACTGTCACTATGTCAACCGTGGACAAAATGTGGTACCCCCTTGTGTAATGGAAAAGAAAAACCCACACAGGTCACAGAAATAACTTCAAATCTGAAAAAAGTTAAATACATGACAACTTCTATGAAAATGAACAAGACATAGCAGGACAGTGCTTTATAGCATTTGCATTCAAAACATTAAAAAAAAATAAAAGATCAATTGAACAAAATAATGGTCCTCCCTCGAGGCAAAAGGAAGGACGTGTTAATAAATCCAAGTGTTCCAGTAATTAGCTCAAGGTGTCTGTAATGAACCTTCCTCACAGCTGCTGCTCTTGGGACATGGTGTGTGGGAGAGTTGTCTCAGGAGCATTAGAAAAAAAAGTATAGACAGCATGTTAACCGTTAAAGGTTATATAAGACCACTCCAAGCAGCGTGATTGGTTCCGGGTACTAAAGACATTACACAAAACAAATTATTCAGGTAATCCTAAGACTTTAGCAACCTCCCTGAAAGGGCCACGGAGGAAAATGGCAATGACAAATCAAAGACGACAACGATACTAAATTGTAAAAAAAAGAGAACAGAAAACTTTTTATTTACACGAGACTAATGGTGAACTCACAAACTGAAAAAGAACATCAATGTCTAATCGCGCACCATCTTGTGGTTGTTTCAGCCAATATGGACGCAACTGGGACACGACCAAGAGGACAAAACCATTCAAAACCAATCGTAAAAAACTGAAGACTGGTAATTTGCAAAAACTGACATGATGACAAGCCACAAAGAAGTCTGTATTGACAGATGAGACTTAAAATCTAATATTTTGAAAAGGCACATCGTCTTCCTATGAGGAAAGATGAAAATATATCTTGAAAAGAAAACCCTACGGAAAGCATGGGAAGGCTTGTTCTGGGGTCGCGTTTGCTTGGTCCTGGCACGGGTGTCTGAATGTGTGGCAGGGTACAATGAAACGTCAAGGACTACACAGCGATTTCTAGCTAAGAAATGTGCTGTCCAGTGTTCAAGAAGTTTTGGTCTCAGGTCCGCAGAGTATCATGGTCTTTTGCAACAGGGGTAATGCCCCCAAACACAGATAAAAACACCCACAGAACCGCTAAAGAAGAGAACACTAGATCGATTCTGGAGGTGGCCGTCATGAGAACGGACCTAAACGTATTGAGTCACTTACGCTATGAGGAGCGGCCAATTACCTGTTGAGAGGAGCAGGAGTCTCATTGGACAATACAGAAATTGTGTGTTGTCAAAGGCGTTGTGCAAACAAAAATATTAAGTTAGGAAACAATCATTATCATGAGTTTTTTATCTGTTAAAGACTGGTGGAAAGCAGCTGCCTTCAGTATGTTCCTTGCCAGTCATAGAATAAATTTATTTAAATAAACTTTTGTAAGCATTTCAGTATATTTGTGACTACTGTGGTTATCTTTCAAAGAAGGAGGGCACCAAACAAATTTGCCACGTGTGTATATATAGTCCCCACTATGGCAGGACATTATAGAGCGAGCAGGAGCTGAGTAGGTTTAGACATGGTTAAGTTCAAAAGTTCCATTATACTACTCATTTATTTTATCTGCTCTGCTCATCCTTAATGTAGTAACCATACAACTACCTGGTCAACTACCTGGTGTGGCTCTATAATGAATGTGACAATAGGAGCCTTTTATGTCTATATGCTGTTGAAGAAGTATTATGATCTGGATGTTGTCATTGTGGTGAAGCGTACAGTATAGTTTTTAATGTTCAATATGTTCTGAAACAACTGTAAATTTTTTAGAAGAAAAACACGTTATTTATAATTGAGCAGCTTCCGCTCTTGACCAATTTAGATGAAAGAGTTTATTCTAATCAAATCAGACATCCAATATATCACAATGTAAGCAAGGCGGTCCCTACTTAAGAGACACCTCAACTTAAGACACCACTAGTTTACAAACGGAAACCTCTGGATATTGTAATTTAGTGTACTTTAGTAGTCCTAGGCTACAAGATAATCAGCTGTACATTTATCACTTCGGTGTCTGTAATGAAGCTTTAGTGTTGACTCCTGATTCTTATGGACAACAACACGCACCATTTTTAAAATCCAATGGTCACAGACGACCAAAAACAGTTTCGGCTGGGATTACAATAAGAAATAACAGTTGCCGACTATACATACAAATTCAACGTAGAAACAAACCTACACGCACTATCATTGTACTGGTGACACCCGGGATGCCTGATTTCAGTCATTATAGAAGAGCATAGGATATCAATTGCTAACCATTCACCCACCTCACATGTGCAAATTTATGCCCACCATTTGCTTCTGTGTCCACAGGGTTATTTTCATTGGTTAGATATAATCATGTCTATGTGTGAACAATAGGTAATAGCAATACATGTAGCTATTATGCTAATTTTGAGGGCATAATCTAATTGTTGTGTCAAAAAGTATTGGGCAATATATATCTATATATATATGATTATATATTAATAGTATAGATATATATATTATACCTACACAAAATGTGCCAGCAAAAACCGGGTCAAAAAAAGGATAATAATAATAAGACCTGTTATTATCCCAGAAGGGCATTTAAAAGAGTGTCCACCACCAAACCATAGAAACTAATGACAGACGTGCACAGATATTACAAAAAAAAATCAATAAAAAGAAACACATATACCAAGACAGACAGTAAAAAACACAGAACACACCAGAAAAATAAGATTAAATAGATGATAAAAGTAATCAAAAGGAACCCCTATTCCAATATCTTAATTGCAAAAGGATCTCCTATGTTTACCCATATTGCGGTATGTATGATAGCTCGGAGCGGCCTGGTATAAACACGTGTGATCCACTATCTCTACTCCCGACCTGCAGCGCAAGAGAAATAAAAACGGGAGCTAAACCCACTAAGTGTGTCCTGCAGCACACCATGCATTATGCGGTCTTATTATTTCTAATTCTTTTTTTTTTCCTCTCATATTTTTTTTCAATAATTATTTTACATTTCTTTTTTTTTTATTCCTTCTCTCTCCTTCCTTTTGTCTTTATTCTTTTTTTTTATATAGGCTTTTAGCATCCTCTTTTACTTTCATCATTATCTCTAGTTTTTTTTTTTTTTTCTTTTTTTTTTTCTTTTTTATTTCTTTTTTTTCAATTTTTTTTTTTTTTCTCATAGTCCTACTCTTTTTTATCATTCCCTCCTTGAATTATATCCGTTTCCAACTTCTTAAAATTATATATTTTTTTCATTTCTTAACACATATTTTCTTTCTTATTTGAATATTTTCTTTTTTTACCGCTTTTTTTCTCTATTTTGCTCTTTTTGAATTCCTTTTTTTCCCTTTTTTTTTCCTTTTCTATTTTCTTCCTTTCTTTTATTTTTTTCGTGTACTTTCCTCTCCTTACCCCCATTCTCCCCTTTGTTTTTTTCTTTTTTACTTTTCTTTTTTCTTCTTCTGTGATATGCCTTTTGTTTCCTTTTTTTGTTATATTTTTCTTTTTTTGTTTTTCTTCTTTTTTTTGTATGTTGGGTTTGTGGTAACACACTACCACACCGACCCATACGCCTAATGGGGCACCAACACCGGGACCACAATTTTTCCTTTCGTATTGTCTCTTTTTTTCTTTTTTGTTTGCTTTTTTTTTTTTTTCTTTTGTCATTTTTCCAATTTCCTTAATATCCAGCCACGTGTACGAGTTTTTTCCCCATCATCTAAATTGTAAAACACACTATCGCGAGGAGGCTTATTCTTAATTATTTTATTATCTTTTGACTAGCCCTACTAGAATTGCAGTTGACCCAGGCCACTAGGGCAAAGGCAAATGCGGCACCATAACCGTATTATAAAAACTGACCAACATAGTCCTCTGGATTGTCAAAGGGCTCTAGTCTACCGTAAAAATAGATTACTATTAGCAGTCTAGAGACCTTATCAAGATGATCTCATGCCACTTTAATTTATTATCAATGAGTACGCCCAATATTATAGCATACCAAACCTGCTCACACTCTGTCCCTGTATAATGAAGCGGTATTGGGCATTAAAACGCCCTGTTCTTTGAAAATCTATAACCAATATTTCGTCGTATTTACATTCATACGAGACCAGTTTAAGCTGCACCCTTCAGTAAAAGTATTCACATGACTCTCGACCTTTGCACTATTAAATCCCAACCTCTGTGGATTACAGCCCACCAGATACGAATCATCCGAGTATTCTGTAGAAAACATGCCGGATCATTTCTTAAAATCAGAGGGTATTATAGAAAAGAATACACAAGAAGGAGCTACAACAGGACCCTGGGGGGCTCCCCGTAATGCACAACACCTCATCAGGACCATGGGTCACCCAAACCTAACCCTTCTGTGGTCGCAGGCCAGATAATTCATCAGCCATTTAATAATAGTCGAGGTTCTTCTGCATAAGACTGCAGCCTCGATTATGAGCAATGCTGGAATGATCGATAATGCCACTGCTAAAAGTAACAAAAAGTCAAACGGATACCTCTTGTTTTGGGGGATTCTAGTATGAGAACATACTCTATGTAACAGATTAATTAATGCATCATCAACTCCCAGCCACGCCGATATGCCTATGGTAGGTGGGTATACAAAATCCTTCCACTACACTGGCTGAAATGCCGCATAACCGTCTTTCTAAGTAAGATTTTCATGACCACGGGGTCAGCGCGATTGCGTCTATAGTCGTTTAAGTTTGCGGTCGAGGGAACTTTATTCAAACAGGATACTATGGACGAACGTAAGTTTTCCATAAAAGGTCGGCACTATTCCACATTTGTAAGCTCATATTAAATAATGGTAAAAAACCTACCCCAGCTCCCGTACAGAACGATTTTCAGAACCCGATTATTCCAACAGTCTGGGCCTCCAGCTGTACTAGATTTATCCGTCCTAATTCGAGTACCACATCCTCCACTTAATCGGTGGCATCATCTCCGGTTTTCCTTCCTGTCGTCTTCCCCAACCGTTATGGAAAATTTACACCATCCTTACATTACTTCAGCAATATGGAATCATCCTATCATCAAAAACGATTAAGAAGTTATTCAATTCGTTGGCCGGTCTATATCCCCTTCTGCCCCATCAGTTCGATCGTGGATACCGGTGGATTCGTTTTAAACCCTTCCAGACCACGTGGTTTTCTGCTAAGACAGCTTATTTTCTAGTATCCTTTTTATATGAGTTTACACTCTGTTTTCTGTTTAACATCATCAATAGGCTTCTAAGGAGTCCTTCAGCCCCAGGCCAGGATGCCCGCCTCTTCAACCCCCAACAATGTTAAGTGCTCAGGTCATCATGGTTTGTTTATTTGCAAATATTGACCTTTTGCTGGCCACTATACTGTTCTACGCAAAAATCTTGGATAAGTCAAGTGACCCCCCCCCCCCCCCCCAGGGTAAAGCTTAGATTACATCACCCTGAGCTTCACCACATAGCAACTCCCAGTTCGTGTTGCAAAAGCAGCATTGCAATCCTTTCCACATGACCCCGACCATTACGTACCACTATCTCATGAGAAGGGAGTCTTTTTAGGATTGCCCGGACGATTATCGTGTTTAAGAAAGATCAAGTTATGGTCAGAATTTCTCAAGGTGACAGTGTCACAGATTGTAAGCATCAGTAATGTTCGCATTAGAATAGATCAAGTATATGTTCTACTCTAGTCGGCCTACCTCCTGTAGTCACAATACTGTGTTAACTTTGACCATTTTACACCCGCTTTCCTAAGTGGTTGAAATCTCCAGTTAGTTATGATCAATAAAGTATCAAGTCGTAGTCACTTGTAGTTCACAACCACATCCGCATTACTGTAAAGTGCCGCATCGTAATTGGCTGAGGGTGGAATATAGCTACCACCACAAGTACAGCGAGAATCCCTCGGCAGGATAGCAGGGCCTCATCACCAGGCGAAGATCTCCACATCTCCACAGCATGTTTAGTTCTCACTGTAATGTGTTCGGCTATGACACCCATCCCTGATTTACATTAAATAATAATACCTCACCTTTTTCTTCCCATACTTATACAATACCTAGTCTCCCCTGATCGGCGGGAGAAAACCCTGGTACACTATCAGGCTAATCCGGGATCGCATATCGTGCAGCCCATGACTCAGTGAAAACACATAATACAAGCACTTCGACATTCAGTGTTATTCATGACATATGAATGTATACTAGTCTCCATTTGTTACTTAGCGATCTGCACACATTTCAAGTTAAAACCCCGATGGCGGGGACAACGGATCATCCCCTCTTTTAAGTTTAACACTTTAAAGCGCTGCCCTTGTTCCCCGACCGGTCTCTAGTTTCTTTTGGTATATCTTTACATTATATTCCTCCTAGGATATAGAGTTCCTAATCTTAAGAGCACGTAACGCAGTAAACAAATTATACTGTTCTCTAGAGGTTGCTAACACATTTTTCCTTTCCCTCCCCATAACTGTAACCCCGGGGTCGAGATTCCCTTAATCTCAGGCCAATTTGTTATTAACTCCTCCAGATTTCATTACTTCCCTTAACGTAAATGGATTACAGGCCAAAGGGGGGGGAAGTGGTCTCCCCACTAGTCACAACGATATCGAATTTTCCACAGTACTTGATGGACAGTAAAAGCAGTTGCAGGCCGGTTTCACTGGACCTCCTGATTCAGGACGACTGGTACGGGGGCCATAGGGGGGCAGAGAAGCAAGGCACCCGCCATGGATGGAGCCCAAGAGGACCCCCTCTCTGATCGAGGTAGACCCAGACTCTCCACAAGCCTTCAGTGAGATAACTCACCAGGTAGACCTGGCAACCCACGGGCTGAGTCCAGTAGCAAAGGACCACAGACAGAGCGGGATGATTCCGCACCCCAGTACAAAATACAGAGGCGAACAAGATCCACACAGAGTGCCTCGCTGACATGATCATATTCCCGGACGCCCCGGACCCCATACAGGGCTGACGTCACCAAGCAATTGTGTACTATCAATGTCAACCTGGGAGATTTCCCTCCCCGAATTCGATTTGGCCGCAATTTGGAGCAATCTAAGAACAGGGATCCTCTCCCACAGATCGCTTAGGCATGGCTCATCTCCCTCCACCCACAGGGGGTTACCCACTACCTTAGGTCTAGAGTTGGCGGTTCACAGTCCATTTCATGTCTGCTGTATGCACTCGGGGATCAGTCCAAACGAGATACGCAGGTATCGAAGTAGATCAGCTTGGAGGATAGTCCAAGAATAAATAGGTAAAGCTAGACCAGGTTGGTGAAGGGAGGGGAGGGGGGGTGTTGAAAGATAAAGACAATCCCAGAAGGCCAGATTGGGGGGGGCGGTGGGGGCAACGGACAAAAAAAGCGGTGTGGCAACGGATGAGCCCTCCAATCACCCAGGAATGGAAGGAGGACACAGAGCCACGAAAGATCCCTAGGAACAACAGCGGAGGGACGGAGGCCCCTGGCAATCCGGCATCCAGACAGCGAAGCTATCCCCAGCCGACTCAGGCAGCGGGACACAGGATTCCTGGATGTCCCCAACAGTCCACGATACAATCGGCTGTGATAAGAAGAAAGACGAAATCTCCGCAGCGATAGACATCACAAGTGCGCAAGGCAAGGTACATGGAAGAGGACAATGACAGGAACGGCAAACAGGGGGGGGACGGACAGGACAGGCAAAACAGGGGATGGCAGGGACAAAGGACCCCTCACTCCACAGCCGGAGACAGGGCCGCTGACATGCAGCACAGTACACCGAGCCGCCCAAAAAGCCCCGAGCAAACTTCACAGACCGCGGAGAACGAGCACAGCGCCATCCAGAGGCCGCACAACGGGGCACCCCGCAGGACAACCACACCGGGAGCAGGAGGAGAAGCGGTGGGGGGGGGGGGGAGGGGGGGGCAGCGACCGGGCAGCAAACAGGTCCGGACTGCCGGCACCAGAGACAGAGCAGAGTGACGTGCAGCGCTTCCGGGCGCGTGAGCCTTATGAATAGAGGAATAGTTTTCCTACTTAATGGGGTTTGCCACGAGGTGAAAGATAATCCACTAGATATCAAGGCTAGATCCCCCAACTATCTGCTCTGGCACCAGTGACTCCGCCCTGCGAAGGTACCTGGACTATTAGAGCACAGGGAATAGGAGGCGCGGCATGGTTTTACAATTTCCCATTTTACTGAGTTTATGATGTGTGGGGGACGCGGGGGGTTTACAATAGAGCCAATTACGATCCCACCGACCATATAGGAATAATAATATGTAGTCACAGGTTAGAGTGTGATCGGGGACATTGAATAATGTATTAGATTGCTTCCTTGCTATTAGGGGACACAGGGAGGAGGCAGAGACAGACAGAATAAAATTTACAAAAAGAATAGTTTTACTGCATTGTTCTGACATTTTTCTCATACAATTTTAAAATAAAAAATTAGATACAGGCAGTCCCGGGTTACATAACAAGATAGGGTCTATAGGTTTGTTTTAAGTGAATTTGTTAGAGTCGGAAAACTTACATTTATCATTGTAGTCCCAGACAGAATTTGTGGTCTAATGTGACAATTGGATTTTACGAACTGTGGATGTCAAAGAATCGGATAACAATAAAGATGCATTACAGCCGCCTGATTAATGTTACAGCTTGTTTATTGTAGGCCTAGGACTAAAGTTACAATTACATTACCCATACCAGGGTCCGTTGACTAGGGGTGATGTAAGTCGAGTTCTCTTTCTTAAGAATAGGGATCGCCGTGGTAATTGCCTCCATGTCGCGGCCAATCTATATCCATTAGAAACTATCAATATGGACTTTAAGCAAATGACACTGGCACGGGGCGTAAGTTACTGTACTTTCTTGTTACCATTTCCAGCTCCCAGGGGGGTCCGAAAGTATAAGATACAACCTATTAACAACTCATTAACCTTTGTCTTTTGATATTTTAGTTTAGGGGGTTCCCTGTCTGCTGTCTAAAAACAAAGGTAATTATGGATACGAAATCAAACATATCAGGGGCAATCAAGGTAGGTTGTGTTATTGGCCATTTGAGGATGGGATGGGGCACAGTCCTGGAGCACAGCAGACAAGCCCACATGACAAATAGGGTAGAGTCGGCAATGACCACCTGATAATATATAAATTTGCTATCAGATCAAAAACGGTGCCCAGAAATCAGTTGGTTGGTGGGAATGATACAGAGAGTTGGTGGTTGTATAGCATGCTGAAGCGCCATGTTGGAGGATTATGAAGATTGTAGGTGAGATTAAAGGTTGGGGGTACCTTATAGATCTACCATATCGCCCACCAGAAAATGATTGGGTTTATAGCTGAATCATTCGTCCCTAATGGGGCAGATTTGAATTGACCAAAGAATGTGCTAGCATGTGGCAGGAGTAATCCCCCGCCTGTCCAGGATTACCTTCCACCCCACCCACCCCCACCCCCCCACATTATTGTTAGGCCCTCTGTTGATGTGGTTGAAGTTCTGACTTTTCTTACAATGAGAGGCTATAGGAAATCCCCATGTACAACAGTGGATACATTGTTCCGTATGCCACACCCCTGAAAGCAGGAGGACAAACGAATACTTTTTTAGGCCAGTGAAGCATCTGTAGCAACAGTGATTGGCTGCTGCCAGTGCTCAGGGCCATTTCCCCAGTGATGTCACGTCCTTCTATTGACAACTACATCATGGAACCTCTCCGTAGATTAACGCAGCAGGGGCCCGGGGGAGGGTTGCAATACTTTGAACCGTCCCCCATAGGCTATTAGACTACGGCTTGAGCCTGTATGTCGCTCAGCAGGAGGAAGGCAGAATGAAACAGACTACGCTTGCTGTGTTTCTCCAATCAGCGTTCCTCCCTGGATGGGTGTAAAAAGATTGTCTACCTCTGCAAGTATATGTGATATGGGTATTGCTGGGAGCTTTCAATTGGGATATATGCTGAATGTAATCTAAAAGCCGACATGTGATGTAGTCCTCAGGATTTTTGTGACACGTGACTAGAGCAGCATGGTTTGTCCAGTTTATTAAAATAGATTTAACCCATACGATTCATTTACTTACCATGTGATTCTATGGCGGTACCTAATGGCTGGGGGGTGGGTCAGAGTTTGCGCTCTCCCCCCTTCATCTGACATTGTGAAAGGTCTCAATATAAAAGTCTAATGTGAATGGTTTTTGTGGGGTCATCCTCAGTATGACAGGCGGGGGTGTTAGGCTACTTGAAACGCTAGATGCAGCTCCGCTCTTGTGGACAGTTTGCTTCACAGTGTCTTACCCGGATGAGTTCCACTCACATTGCCAATGCCACTGTCAAGGGACACAAACATGAGCTCTAAATAGGTGTGCAATGGCTGCAATGGCAGGTCTATGCAGGGGGCAGGGGAGGAGTGCCATGCTGTGTGCATGATCCCCTAGCACGATAAGAGGCGACAGGAGCCTCAATGTGAATAAACGGCTACCAAACATCCCAAATACTACACGTGTGCAGGCAGCCGATGATAACAGTAAATGTGATTGCTGGAAGTTTCTGTCATAAATATGATTTAATAAAGCAACCTAAAACAGTTGGGTTGGTAATTCTAACGCCAGTGGTGGTGCGAGCTGTAGCCCCAGAGATGCACTATGGCCGGTTATGGCAGCAGGGGGTACCGCTTATTGACAAAGACATGGTCAGGTATCCATGCAATCAAAGATAAGGAGTGATAAATGTCTGTGTGAATTGAGCCCTAGGTTGCAGGAAGGGGTTGTGGAGGATCGGGCATCGGTGTCACATCTACCTGTTACAATGCGGTGCCCCCCACTTTAACCCCTAAGTGACAGCACAGGTACCTAATGATACCTACATTTAGGACTTACCGTAATCTGTCAGTGACTACGCTGCCACCTGATGATTCTCTCCCCCACTGTCCATATGCCCGATATGGGTGCAGAACACTGCATCATGTATAAATCATATGTCACCAAACATAGTCCAAGGTGTTGTACAGAGTTGTCACCAGGACAGAATCGTGCGCAGCTCGGGCAGTGTTAGTTCAGATCTGGGGATGGGAGGTAGATAGGAGCCTGTGGTGTTGTCACCTGTAGTGACAGCATGACCCCAGCACTGAGCCAGGGATCACCCCACCTTGACACAGGCCACTGCCCCTTTTCAAGGAAACGTTCGTCCAGGCACCGGCTGGGGAGAAAGTCGAGGAGCGGAGAACAATGGGGCGTACTGTGTGTAAAGCTCTGGCCAGCGCCATGGTGATAGTAACCGGGGGGCCGTACGCTCTTACCGCCGTCCAGAGCCGCGAGTCCCGAGGGGCATGCCCAGTGCGCGGCGCACGACCCCGCTAGCCTGCCGCGGGGAGCGCGCCTCCCCGTCGGCACCTGAGAGGGTGTGGCGGCCACGGCAGAGATGATGTTACGTCACGCCTCTGCACCTGCTTAAGGGAAAAAGACCGAAGCTGAGGGCGACTATATGGCACCATTACTCCGCAGTGCACCTGTTAGTGGCCTTTTACACCTGAAGTGCACCTCTAGTACCACCCTCTCTAAATGGAGGGTGACCCAAGACACCCCAGTCCAGGCATTCCAGGGGGCTGTGTATGAATGGGCAAGATTGTTCTCTAATTTCCCAACTTTCTTCTTCAGTATTAGAAGGCGTCTTCAAAAACGACTTGAAGGGGTTGTGGGAAAACACCTACCAGGAACTATAAAGCACTTACCATTACGAAAGAAAATATTACACAACACAGAGGTGGGGAAGTAGTTTATTTCAAAATGTTGTGATCCATTGTGACAGGGATGCAACATCCTCATCTGGCAGGTTAGATTGTCTATAATATGTACCTCCATTACCAGGAGCAGTGCAGTTAGCTAGTGCGCATAGTAAATAAATTCAGTTGACTCTGCAGCTGAAAACAGGTATGGTCAGTGGACACAGGCACTGAACATGTGGACACACGCCACGAGTTCACTTGTCACATTTTCTGGTCAGGAATTTCCTAAATTCCAGTACACAGGATCATATGTTTTTGCTTCCGGATTTTAGATGTCCGTGTTGTAGAAGTCAAAATGATGTCCTGGCAAGCTCTGTGTGCCACGTTATACCGTAAAGGAAGTAATCAGTCCCCCAACATCCACTTATTCTCCACGAAGCGGCATGATTCTTTACTGAGCCTACTCTGACTGGATTTCACCAAAACGGGTGACGTCCATCTGTTAACATAGTCAGGTTTTACCACAAAAAAGATGATTAATAAAAAGAAGATTCATGTTGCAGTCCCACGTACCGCCTTGAAACGTTTAAATTGAGGGGCACTGGTAGCGGCCCACGGCCGCTGAGCATGTGTTTCATGCTGTATTGTTTTAAATGCAAGACACCGGGTGCTGGTTAACGATAGCATGATTCCAACAGAACGCACATATACCGATCTGTCAGGAGCAGAATCAAAGCCGTAACCCTGACTGCAACCCAAGATTGCAATTTTTAATCAACATGAGACCAAAGTGTCACACAGTTTAAGGAGTTAGTACATAATAAACAAATGGTAGCGAAGAACCTTTTGCAATTGTCAATGTCAAACAAAGATTATAAATGGAGAGCAAGTAACCGCAGGAGCACATCTCCACAACAAGAGGAGACCACATCACTTGCACTTTTCTTTTCTGCAAACTTGAAAGGCTAGAACCTTTACTTTGACTAGATATTTACTTTCCAATGCCGATGAGATACAACAAACAAAACATAGAATAAGGACATGCAGAAATCGCAGGAAGGGTTACAGCTCCCCACATCCCATGAGAGCCTAACCACACACTCCATGCACACACGCACACTTTCTCGTTTCCTGAAAATTGCAAAGCTAGTAGAATTTCTACTTTGACTTGAGATATAGTCTATCCACTTGCCCATGAGATACAATAAACAAAATGGATATTTTCCAATTATTGCCACGTCCTTTTTATCTATTATAATACTGTGTTTTAGCATTTTTTGAATAAGAAATATCAGTTTTATGAGGAAGTACAGAACTGAGGCATTATTCCAGAAAAAGAAGAAACTATCAGTTTACTGAAAATCAAACACCCGGCCATTTCCGATCTTTGAGTGTGAAAGTTCCATATTGACTACCAATTCTTAATAAAACCCAACAGTTAAAACAAACAAAGAAAGTATACAAAACTACGTCTGGAAGTCTTCTACAGCATTGGTAAAATAAAGGGTGAAACCACTTCTTGAATGAACAAATACCAGCTTACTTTGTCATACTATAGAGGATCTGGTATACAAAAGGTAAGACCCAGCACTAAAAATGATACTGGATGTAAAAATCTACGCTAAAAGTAATGACCACCGATGTGAAAATGCTATGAGCAGGTCAGAGAGGCGTTATTCACTTATTTTAAAAACTTAATTCAAGCTTAAATGGAGAGGGGCTAAGCGCCATATGATCAGGACAAGCCCCTCCACATTCTGAGAATGGGGTGGATCAAATGGGAAGATGTTACATTGGTGCTATGTCTCTAAGCCATCGCTACTATGGTCCAAAAGGACCAGTCATGATCACATCGGCCAGCAGCTTCCGGCCCCTGAAAAAAAAACAGGGGCCAGCCCGGTGACTGAGCGATGGCCAGGACAGATCCATGAGGTAAGTACAAGCTGTGTTTTTGTTTTAGGCAGCGTCAACCTGAATTATATGAAAAAAATTAGAAGAAGTTTATAAAATATAAACAAAACAGTAAATTCATGTTGTATCCTGCAATCCCAAAATGTCAGATCTTTCACAATATAATACACGGTTTTTCACAGGGTCTTTAACCCGAACGGAAAGTGCCCAAAAGTCAAAAAATACCACTTTTTTGCCATTTTGAAAAAACATAAAAAGTTCCATAAAAAGTGATCAAAAGGATGTACAGCATACAAATGTAGCATTGAAAAGGGCATCAAACAGGTGAGTCAAAAAATTACGACTCAAAGCTCAGTAATGTCCATAGATGCTCCGAGACCCACGTCATCAGGTCGTGAGTGCACACCCGTGTACCCACATAGTCCCAGCGCTCAGCTGCAAACTTATCCGTTCCCTCGCGCTGCTCTTGGAGTTCCAGTGGTTCTGTGGCGCTTTAAGGGGAATGCACCGCTCCTGACATTGATTGGTGCTGCATTGATGGAAATTCGTGATAAGGCAGCCTCTTCCTGCAACACTCTGCCGGATCTTTGTGACTTGTGCCCTTGTTCCGTTGCCTCCTATCTGTAATTGATGAGTCTTTTTGTGACCCATGTTCTGTTCCGACTTCGCTCCTGTTGCAATTTGATATGCAGGGAAAACAAAACCATCACACAGCTTTTAAATGGAAATATAAAGTTATGGATTTTTGAGGTGGGGAAGTAAAGTAAAAAATAGAAATGCAAAGGTAAAATGCCCCGCCGATTTAAGGGGTAAAAGTCCATCAGTTCCACCTGGTTTGTCCTCAGTGTATTGGGAGAACTGAATGAGTCTTATAATTTCTATGTGTGCAACAAGCCGCCAGATGCACTAGCGCAGGATGGTAGTGCCAACTAGTCCCCTATCCAGGTAGGAGCTGACGGAGGGAGTCATGAACCCTCTATGAAGGTTCTAAGAACCTGGTTCACTATGAGTAATACAATAGTATGTAATAGGCAATAGTTTAATGGGGTTCTGACGATATTAACCAATGATAGGGCTGTGGTTGAGATTGTAAACTGGAGGGTGATTGGAGGGGTGTTACCACCTGACCAGGGGGAGTTTAAACCCCTGAGTAGTGGGAGCACAGGTCTCTTTAGAGTCTGCCAGCAGTCCAGACCACATGGACCGAGTTGGAACAGAGTCAATGTTACAGCCACCTTCAGTTGTTCAGTGCTGACACAGATGACCAATCCAGGACAAAGCAGAAAGAGACTCTTAGAGCTGCAGCTTTTACAGTTGTGGACACAGATCATCCAAATTATAACAGCCGCATCTACTACGAGGTGGTGCACTTTCCTGAAGGACCATTCTCGTCAACAACCACTCCGCACTCAGAATCTTCTGTTGACCGTTTTTTTTTAGCCGATTATGCATGCTAACCCGATATCAAGTAAAGGAACCGTGAGTTAATTTGTACAACTATTACATTGTGTCTGATCTTGGAGACAGTGTCTAACCACCAGTGAACTCCCCCATCCAGTACCCAGGGCCTCTCTTACAGACATTCAAGTTGCCCCAGGAGAACCAGTACATCAGCTTCCTCTCTCCAATTTCTTGCACAATGCCACCTGCTGGAGAAATGCAGCTGTAGGACAGTTTTCCCGGTCCCCATCCAAGCATGATAACATCAGCGCGCCTTAGGCCGCAAGCGAATATTACAACTTTTATGATGATCCCAAGGAGGAACCGTACTTCTCTTACTGAGGGCTGCCTGTGAACCCATGACCATCCATGGGTGAACAAGCCATGGATTTATTGGAAAAGTGAACGAGAGGAGGAAACGCACTTTAGTGAGCAGGTCCCTCAAACCCTTTATGCCAGAACATTAAACAGAAAATCTAATATTTTGCGTCTCTTGATCTAGAGTTGGATCTTGACAGAAATGAAAAAAAAATCTCTCCAGAACTTTTTTGTAATTTAGAAATAAGCTTATTAGAGGAGGCCTTGTTTTTGGAAACATTTAACCTTTAATGACTCCCAACCATCAGGTGTAGTCAGTGGCTGATCTTGGACGATAAAATAGGCCCTCGATAAGAAGGTCCGGCATTTTCGGCAAAATCTAATCATGGATCAGAGACTGGATTTATGATAATTGTCGTCAGATTGAAAGTAGGCCCTCTTGTGGCCACTAAGATGACTTTTATTGGTCCTGCCTGAGCGTCATTAGGACTCTTTCGGGCAGACGGGCAGCATAACAAGAATTATTGAGGATCCCCAACTTGACAGAGGGGTTCCAAAGGTTGTCCTAGATGTATTCATACTTATGAGGGTAGCAAAACGATCCACTTCTGGGACTCCTCAGATACTCAACAATTGAAAAACTCATTTTTTGGACACCATTTCCCTGATCGAGATTCGTTAGGCTTAAGAAATCTGCCACAGGGTACCTCTGGAACTTTAATATGTCAGCTTCAGGGAGGATAGATGTTGTTCTCACAGGGAAAAATGTGAAGGCCAATTTCAAGTTGGGCTTTGGTGCCCCCTTTTGATGATTCACAAAAGGCACTGCCATAGTTTGGTTGGTTAGTATCCTCAAATTCAAGTTTTGATTTAGGAATGGCTACTTTAGTGCCTCCCCGGAATATATGGTAACTCCTTGAAAGTGAAGATTCTCCCAGCAAGCATCCCCTGCTGAAAAGATGGACCAGTGTGCGCCCAGCTGCAAGAGCTCGCATCAGTAATAAGGTTAGCAAGTTTCTGTTTACCAGGTAAGGCATGTCAGCTTCGGGTTATCCATCCACCAGATCTCGGAGGGACTTGAGAAATTTTAGTTGGATAGAAGAAACACGCTGGTCCAAAATTGATCACCATTCAATGTCTTTATCATGTGAAGTTGTGTTAAGTAATGGACATGTCTTTAGCCCATGAAACGCAGGATAGATGGTTGTGATTAGTCTAGACCGGATAATGTCTCTAATTGAGATGTCAAGTTGTTTGCTTGCTGATAGACCCTGAACAGTCCTGAATTTTCTGCTGGAGAAGTGGAATCTAAATAGTTCCTAAAAACGCTGGACTTGATGCAGAGAGGAAGACTTTTTAAAATGTTTATCCAGCCTAACTTGCCCCGGATCTGGGCTACACTAGAGAAGATTGTGAGGAGATGCTTCTGTGGAATGAGACATACCAACAGAAAGTCATCCAGATAAAGGGACAAAATATCTGGACCCCTGACGTATACAGGACGCTGACACGGAATTTTGTAATTACCGGGCATGTGCCCATACCAAGGGGATTGCCCTAAAACTCTAGGTGAATAGAGTCCCCTTTAAAAATACTGCTACCCTGCAATATTACTGAAAACCTGGAAATGTGTATTGGGAATGATAATAAACGTGTATAACGTGACTGACGCGCATAAAACAAACTGAACAGTAAATTTATTGTTATTTTAAAGTTTCCTTTTTTATTTAAAGAATTTGAAAAGGAAACTACTTTCCTTGATATTAGTGGAGGACCCATCCGGATTCCTGGAATGGAAACAGGAGTGATAAAAAAAAAACCACCAGTCCCCTTTACCTGGGTTGGGACTTCCACCAGAAAGACTTTAGATGCAAGGTGATCACTTCATTCTAGCGCTTTTTGTCCGTTGCATTGAAGTTTGACTTATCGTAGTACTTGCATCTTAGAGGCAGTAAAAGAAAAAGAGAATGGGTCACGATGCGAACCCCTCTTGAAGAATCCAAGTAACGACTTGCTGTTATAGTTAGAGAGAGAGCCTACCCCCCCGGACTATGGCCACGTCTTTACGGAGAGAGAAGGTCTTTTGGAGGAGTTGGAGGTGAATAAACTTAACATCCGTTGGTTGTCGTGACGATTTCAAGCCCACCCTCTTTACTTATACCCGGCATATTAGAATGAGAAGTTCCTTGTTCTCCTGGCACAAGGCTTGCCCTTTTTCCAGTGTGCCAGAAGTGGAGGCAAAGATTGCGGTCCGGTCGTCGGGAGATGAGGGACACAGCCACCCACCTCCCCTTTGACACCAAGAAAGCGCATGCCGCGTGAGTCCTCCTCACAGTCCCATACAGGCTGACAACCCGATGGCCCATAGTACCGATAGTGAGCGAGGCACAGCAAACCAACTGGGGACACAGGAAACCTAAGTACCCCAAGTTCCATAGAGCACTAGGTTAAAATCACCTTGCAACCTCACTAACATTTCTCCTGGGTCTTGCCCACAGGGACAGGAACCCCATTGAGGCAAATTTGTGAAATTGACAAAGATTTCGAGCCTTGTTTTCCTGTTCCCATGGGGCAGACCATCCTGGCCCTATCGGAAGTCAAAAACTCTAACAGAAAAATTATTTTTAATACATTGGGAACCTTCTATGACGTTTGTATGCATAGGAAACGAACTAACAACATACATGGCTGAAATCTCACCAGGCCATGGCATGACAACATGCACGGCGACCAAATGCAAAGATGCACTGGGACAGAAGGTTACAATGGTTGCCACAGTATCCCTAAAAACACTTTTATTGTATAAAGTCAAGAAGCTAGGAGAGCTCAGGAATAACAGTTAAGCTTTGCCGCCCGAAACCCGAGAACCTCTGGTGGTGATTTGGCCTTGCAATAATAAAATGACAGAGACTGAAAAGCCACACATACCTGGGACGAGAAGACGATGCACTGAGAAATAAAGGGAGATCTCTCTATAGACGGAACATATAATAGGGGGCTTAAAAAAAACGCAAATACCACATCATATTCGTTAAATTTTTTGTATGTCAAATTTTACCAAATGATAGCTAATTAGTTACAGTGTTTAATAATTGCGAACATGTGCTAAGCACAAGACAAGTCTATGGTTAGCACTCCAGTTTAGTGTAAAATATTGGTGAATTTTTGAGAATATATTTCAATTACAGGATATTTTTTATTATAAAGTCTATTACATTAAATCACAATCTTGTCCCTCTTTTGGGTAGTCATTAAGAAATATCATACACCTTGCTGTTAATGACATAAATTTAGAGAAAGCTATCTGTGTTATATGTTTAAGTCATCAAGTTAATACTATGACTACAATAATCAATGCAAAACGAAACCAGTGGGCTTTTCCCCAATCCCCCTCCAAGTAAGATTCTGAGCTGCTGGAGGAAAGCTTATGTATATACACCCAGTATAACTGTACAGAAGGGCTTCCTGAGCATTAGTAGCATGTGAATTCATAGGCATGGAGTGTCATTGTAGCATATCCAAGCACAGTGGATATTTCCATCCATAACCAATACTTTTAGACTAATCCCTAAAGTTAGTTCCTTGTTGCTTAGAGGTGTTTATTTAAAAAAATGTGTACACCAGGACACACCTTTAAAGTGGGGGGGTGCCCCTAATGTAGGGGTCCATCTAAGCATAGCAAAGCAAACTAGAATGGGAGGTTCTGCCAGTGAATTCATGACAATTCCTCATGCAGATGTGTAGCAGATTTATGCAGTCTATTCAATGAAAACCACCCTGCTACATTAGAAATCCCAGTTAATGTTACCATAAGGGAAACAACTTGCTTACATCTTCACATGGGGTTTGGAACCTTAGGATAAGAAATGAAATAAAATAAAAGTAATATACCGTTATGTAATTAGGAAAGAGCTGTCACCCCTCATGAACATGTTTAAACTACAATTTAGGGGGTTATATTGTGTGGTCACTTCTGATTGGCTAGATCAGACAGTGGTTTTTTTGTTTGTAAAACAAGGGCATAAGAAAGAATATAAAGAAGAGCGGGATCCTGCCACAAGGGGACCACACTGCATGACAAAGTTCACCTATTGGTAGATGTCCTGTCCTCCCCCCCAAAAACCCAGCCCCATGAGGTACCACGTAGTTGCCACAGTGTGTATGTTATACACCTTAGCAAACCACTGTTAAAGAGACGGTACAGGCTGTCATTTTGAAAATATGTGAAAATAAAACATCTTCTTAAAGGGGACTTTATCAAAATTTCCATGTTATCTCCTTTCCACTTTCCATTTATAATAGAACAGGACCTTGTTTTCTCCGTATCCTTCTTCAAATTACAGGCCCCATCAATCAGCATATACTCTCTATTCTGTGGATGAATAAAACAAACATGGAATTTGGTGTGACAATCCCTTAATTTCCCCGTTGAGGGGCCTGTAACAAGTCTTGGCTCCGGAAATGTGTCGATGCTTAAAGTACAGAACAAGGACTCCCCTGGCCCGTGGGAGACCAAAAGATGAGGGATTGAGCGACATGTAAAGAAAACACAGCCACATTAAATAATTGTGTCGACAAGTGAGAGCTTTAATGAAAAGGAGCAGATAAGAAGACTAGACATGTCCAAGAAAAAGCCCTACTTGCAAACAGGGCGACGCCCCTCTTATAGAAAACAAAAGCTCAATTATCACAACACACAGGGGGTAGATGGTGTAGAGATCTATTTAGAAGACATTTTACTGTAGACTGTGGATAAGAAATCAAGCTAGGGATGTGACCGCATAACCTCCAGGTCCAGCCATTACAGAATAAGTGACACTTCCCAAGAGTAAAAAAACATTTATTCCATGGAAAAAAATATTGGGTCATAAACCCAATTATATTATGAAACAAAAAACATGAAACCATTTTTATAAAAAGAACAAGTTAAGAAAAAAAATGTCTACCCACTTTTGCCATGGCGATTTCTACAAATTGTATTCTTGCAAAGATATATATATTACAGGTATGTAAACTTATCCAACAAAAGATGATTGAAGGCGTCATAGCGGTCGGTAATACTAACCAAGGAACAGTTGACACTGTCCGGTAATTTATGTGGGCCTATCTGACAACTGCTTCTATGGAAGTGAGCTGTGAAATATAAGGCGTCCCAGACGTCTTACAGACGGACCTCTGGTGAGCTCACCTGGAGAGGGTTTACTTTAAGGTCCCAGGCTGCAATGATCAGCTGTAACGTGTCGGTTAGACGTTATTGATAATCCTTAAGTTCCTATGACAGCAACAAAACTTTGAAAATTAAATTGTTACTGGACAAAGAAAATTTTGTTGAGTTACAATTATAGAAATATACAGTTGTTCGGACTTACAAGAAAATCAACTAGTACAAACCTAAAGACACCCTATCTTGGACATAACCGAGTCTGTACATGTAACATATCACAAACGATTCTCATACCAATAGAGGAAAATATCCTGTGTGTGTTGAGGTAATGGGCCGATCACTGTACCTTCCTAACAAGTACAATCACAATTCATCACTGGCTCAAGAAAACAACACACATATTATCAAGGTAGGTCTGGCCCAGCAAGAATAATTGCATCTCCTGTGGATCGGCTCCAACCTTGACTGGACCACAGGGATATGTGGTTGTCGTGATTAAGCGTGATGCCTGAAACGTGTAGACGTTATTATGGTTCCAATGGGAACTTTTGTAAATACCATGTGAAAGGATGGCAATTGATGGCGGACCGTGACCCTGATTCTATGGACCCCCAGGGAAATAACAGAAGACAATCTAATTGCAATCTAGTAGAGGATTTTCTGCGTATGGGTCGCTGCTCGAGATGAATTTTATTTGGTGGGTACAAGGAGTGTACCCAGTCTGACACTGATCAGTCACAGGACTTGGCATATTATCCATCAATTGTGTGCTCTGATAATAGGAAATCTTAAGGGATCAATCTATATAAGGAAAAAAGTTTAGAATGTTCTATTGACTGGTTTTTTAACTACAGTCTCTGTGATGGGATATACGATATACATAAAGTGACATAGTCATAATCAATATCTAAGTTGCAATCATGTCTTCTAGTGCGTGAGCGACCGCAGATACAGACCCAGTCTTAAATAGTAATGCTGTATTATTCAAAGGCCAGTGTAACTACTGGGGAAATGTTTACTGTAATACCAGCAACTTCTAAGCAATCATTCTGTAGTACAAGTACTCGGGATGTTCGCAAAGACTTGAATAAATAAAAGCGCAAAGGAATACTCAGCAAAAATAAAGTTCAACAGAAAATACACCAAAAACACAGCAACATAATAAAACCTCAGCTGGAACAAATATACCGATGAACTGAAACACCAAATTGACATAAAAACTCATTAAAGGACTATACATTAGGAGTTTTAATGGAGATCATATTGTTCTTTAAGGCTTTGTAGTATTTTATTAAAAACTGGCATTTTTCAGCGATCTTCTGTGATTTTAAAGCTGCTGTTCCTTCTTTCAAGGGTGCAGTAAAGAATGGTGCTCACCCTGACAAGATACATGGGACTGTCACAACATTCTGGAGAAAAAGAGATGAGGATTTATTTGTAGTGCCTAATACGAATACTGGAAAACATCAGGAAGAAGAACACAAAACACAGCAGCACATTAATATGCATGAGTAAAACAACACGGTGCTAAGAAACACCACGTAACATGGAAGCAGGGGATTTGTTCCCAAGATTTTATAGAAAGTTTTTCTTGAGAACCCAACTAAATAATGATGTATTTGGCTCAGTATGACTTATACAGTTATGTACACAGCCCATATTGATCAGAAAGATCTACCACTTATAGCCTAACACAATGAATCCATTGCCTTCCTTCTCACATAAAAATTATATTACACTTCGATAAACACATCTTCCTGCCCTCACATCCATGCTTCTCTAATAGGAAGGAAACAGTCCTGTGCCAGAGACATACCGATCCAAGACCACGGCAGTCCCCCAAACCTCAGACGGGAAAGACAATTCATGAGCAATTGGGAAACCCGTCGACACCTGCCCTAGCAGTCTCGTTCTACATGATGTTACAATCACCAGGAGATATGTGATAGTATCTAAGGGTGCAATGGTGAATTCCAGAAGGCTTCCAGTGTACCAAGAGGTCTGAGCGATTGGAGATCGGTGATGATTTATTTACACACGGGATGAACCTAGGACGAGAGACTACTGCTAGGGATCTGAATGGTTTCCAGAGCAAGAGATATGATGGATGAATGGGAGGGGACAGGGAAGATATGCTTGGCACCATTGCAGCTGAGCGAGGAAGTCATTTCCGGTCCCTTAGACGCAACTGAAAATTAGAGGACAAGAGAGCTTATACATTTTTCTAGACAAATTGTAATAAAAATGAAATATGCATTTGCATTTGCTCTTAGTGTGGTTATGGTCTAATAATGTATTATCCTAATGCCTTGATAATGCTGCCCATGTCGCGGTAGGCCTGGTACCCACAACCAAAACTGATCGCCATCAAACCAGCTTCTGTTAAACGTGCGAGACTATGGCAAGCCCTAAAATGTTCCTATATATAATTGCCACCCAGAACAAGAAGCAATGTTGCTGTATGATCCTGTGACATGTCCTCTTACAAAGCTTTTTTCTATGGGGCCTTGGCTATAAGAAGTTTGCTGAGTTAAGGGTCTCACTATACACCGTTATATTTGAAAACAGGGGACAGAGCTGTGAATCACGGGTAATAAAATTCAACAGCAATGGCAAGGTGAAGGGCACCTAGATGTCATAGTGGACCATCTTTTAAAGCTCTAACTCCTAACTTTAATTACCCCTAAAGCTTACAGCTTTCCTAATTGGAATTTAGATGATAATCACAGCGACCTCACTATATATCTATTCATTACTGTAGGAAGTTACAAAAATACTTTACCTGTATGTAAGGATAAAACGATACCAAAAATCTCTCTTCAATCATTACAGGAGTATAAAGATTCACCATTTCACAATCTGTGAGAAAACATCCCTTTGTATACATTTAATGCAAGAGAAACAAGCTCTAAAAAACATTATGGGCCTATTACTCTACCTAAGCATTTACAGATCCTACCATCATCATCACATTAAGCATATTTGAGCCATGTAAACAGAACTCTGCTCTGATGATATGAGATTTTTTAAAAAAGTTTTCTTTTGTGCCCTATACTAGGGCTCCCAGCAAAAGGAACACGCAAACACAAACACAGGCAGGATTAAGGAAAAGATCCTGCTCCGAGTTGTAAGCTTGCAAAGGATCGTGGAATGACAGCATTGTGCGTAATCCATGGAAATGAAATGAACTTGTCTATGTGTTAAATGAATTACTACCACGTGATCATTTGCATAAGGGCTTCTTAACACTTGTAATCTTGGCCGGGTACTCTGGGCAGTAGTCAGAGCATGCCAATTGAGCAGATGGCCTCTGCATCTAATACGTTTTCTTCTTAATTGTAGCAATTGTGCAGCCTGAAGTAACGGTTCAAGGTCTCCTTGCTCCACTTTTGTTCATCAGATTTTGTCTCGTAGCCATTCTTCAAGCTGGCTCACATTGTACCTGTAGAAAAGACATACAAATTCTGTCATTTCTGTCGATGTCTATAACATGATACATCAGCAAGCTCTAGGTCTAAAGAGTGCATCTTATCTCAAAATGTATTTTGATCGTTTTATTTGGATTGTTTACATTTCAAGTGGCGTGATTGAGTAAGCATGAACACATCCCAGCATTTGACAAATTTAAGCAACTTGCATATAACAAAGAATATTGCGGGGAATGCATCAGTGTCGTCACGTTAGTTTTTTGCATTAAAATAGGTGGAGGAATGGTGCTATCTGCGAGTTTTTGCCGCATAGTTGAACCTTTGTGCCTACCTGTACTCAATTTATCATTTCTTCTTCCAAAACGAGAAAGTCAAAGCAATCCAGATTGTGCAAGTAGATTTTATAAACGTAGACTTTCGAAAAGTTTCACATTTTGTGCAAAACACTTAGCCCCCATCTATAGGAAAGTGTTATTGAACTATTCACTATGCACGTTAGATTTTCCATAGTGCGATTATAGAGCTCATAATTGTGGCACATAAGGATGTTAAAGGTCTGCCCTAGATCTACACCACTGAATAGTTACACGATTCCACCACTTTGTCTGGCAACTAGTTTTTTCCTACTCATGAAGGCGGTAGCAATTCATAAATTCTTGACCATTCGGGATGGTGATGATAACTGAACGTGTAGTTAACTGAAGTGAAAATTGGACGGGTTGAAAAAGCTAAATAAAGTAAATTGGCACAGATCGTGAACAGCTAATTCGAATGGCTTTTTATTACTCTCCTATTCATTCATATAAACCACTAGTCTGGGAAATTACCCCAATGGCTTTATGGTTGGAATCAGATGGCTCAACATAATTTTTTTTTAATTTTTTTTTTTTAAAAAATGTTTAACCACTTTTATTCTTCAAAGACATCATATGTATGGAATATCCTCACCTTATCTGTCCCTTGCCATGAAACAGTCCTTTCTGACAGCAGATTATTGAGATTTTTATAAAGTTTTATGCACATTAGCACTTTATTTCAATACCACCAAGCACTTTAATTTTAACATATAATACTTACTATACCCAAAGCACACTGTGCCGTTTAGGACCTTTTAAAAAAACTTTTCTATATTGGGATGCCGGTTTGGTAAAAGTCTTATTTTTCAATATGGAGTACATCAGCACTGTAAAAGATGGTTTACATGAATACTTGAAAATATTACTAAGCACTTTAATTTGGTTCACATGCACTTTTTAGCACTTTATTATTCTCTACCTTAGAGTTAGTAGCATCCCCCGTTTTAAAACTTCCCAACATCCTGCAAAATTTGGTTGTTAACAAATGTGTTAACAAATTTGTTAACAAATGTGTTAACAAATGTGTTAACTGATATGTTAACAAATATGACTGTAAAGTTTACAAATAGGACTGTTAGAAATTTTATCTGTTAAAATAAGACTTTGTCTGAGTACATCAGAACTGCAAAAGATGGTTTACATGAATACTTGAAAATATTACTAAGCACTTTAATTAGGTTCACATGCACTTTTTTAGCACTTTATTATTCACTACCTTAGAGTTAGTAGCTTCCCCCGTTTAAAACTTTCCAACATCCTGCAAAATTTGGTTGTTAACAAATATGTTAACAAATATGACTGTAAAGTTTACAAATAGGACTGTTAGAAACAGACAAGTCTTATTTTAACAAGATAAATTTTAACAGTCCTATTTGTAAATTTACGTCATATTTGTTAAAGTATTCTTAACACATTTGTTACAACCAAATTTTGCAGATGTTGGGAGTTTTAAACGCAGGGCTGAACTACGCTGAACTCTAAGGGTAGTGAATAATAAGTGCTAAAAGTGCAGTGAACCTAACTTAAAGTGCGGTAATATTTTCAAGTATTCATGTAAAACCATGTTTTACAGTGCTGATGCTATCTCCATATTGAAAAATAGACTTTTAACCAAACCGGCCCCAATATGAAACAGTGTTTTGTAAAAAGTCCTAAACGGCACACGTGTGCTATGGGAATAGTAATATTATAATGTTAAAACTTAAAGTGCTTGGGGTGATTGAATAAGTGCTGATGTGCATAAAACTTTATACAAAAACATTTTATATCTCGAGATATGATTGTCCTCTCGTGGAATTAAAGTTTTAAGGTGGAAGATCCAAATCTGATTCCGTTTGCTCATTTTTTCTTACTAATGGCTGTCACCCTCCAATGGTGAGGGAAGACTCGTTCTAAAACTAAAGAGGATGGTACCAATGGATTTTTTTTGCTGGTATCTCGCATAATGGGCGACAGGAATGATCGAATTCCCTTTTCTTATATTCTGAAGTGTTCATTCAGCAGTTTTCAATTTCCTATGGTCTTCCTATATATTCAAGCCCACAGGGCACACTATCATAAATGACCTATGTGGGTCGCAAGTAGGCAAGTGTTGTTATATTATGTGAGGAATTGTCGGTGCTGAAAAATTATAAATCTCCAGTATATTCTATCCCAATACTTCTACAAGCTTTACAGTGTGGCACCAAAGAACGCGTGTTGTGTTGTCGGTTTCACCAAGCTTTTTATCATTAAACTGCATGTAATGTGGGTCCGCTTATATTTTCGCTCTCCTGTTATAAATAATTGGGTGGCAGCAAGGGTGGGTCTATACCGGGTATATTTCAACGAAGTGAGCCGTTCTTCTTAATTGATTACGTCTGATGTGCTAAGAATCTTCTGTATACTCCGTGATCAAATGGGATACAATTTTTTGTTCTCCTCTGATCACTTTGTGAACGGGGCTTTTTTTCTTTCTCAGTCCTCACTCCTCTAGCTCTTTTATTGCTCGATCAATATCTGCCTGGCCTATAGTTTTTCTCACCAAACCTATTTTTATACAGCAACATTGCATTATAGGCATTGTTTAATCTTTTACTGCACGTTCCGTTTTATTCGTTTTTTTTAAAATGCCCTTTTGGGTGTTTTTAGCCGTGCGCATAGTGACATACTGGCTTGTTTCAATAAGCATTGCAAGTCAGTCTCCTCTTAATGAGTTTTTTGTGTATGATATTATCTCCCCTTTTATCAACTCCAGATCTAAAACAGAGACGTGTTTTAACTGTAATTTTGAGGTAAAAAGCCAAGTTCCGATCATTGTGATTCAAATATAGGATTGCATGGTTTTTAAATCTCTGGCTACCTTGCCATAAAAACAACCAGTCATCTATATCTTGTATAAAGTTTAGATGACTTTGGAAAGAGGTTTTATATGGAACATATATATTGATTCAATTCTCATGACCATATATAATAGCAGAGCAGGGGGGAATTTCGCCCCCACAATCTTCCGTCCCGATTGTTGAAGAAAGAATGACACCCGCGAACCAAAATAATTCCTTTCTAACCAAATAATCAATTGAATGAGAAGTCCTCTTGTATCACTGCTTATACTTTTTCATAGTCTTCAAAAATGGATTGAATGGCTCGCTATCACTGCTGGTCATGTGGAATACATGTGTAAGCGATGTGACATCGCAAGTGAACAATGGTGGGATGATGGGTCCCCTTCTACGTCCCCTCTCCTCATCTTCCAGTGACCTTGAATAACCCCGTATAAGCAACCATAGGGTTTATGCGGATGAGGAAGTGCCGGTGACTTCTTGTGCGAGATTCTGCCTAGGACTTCGTAGGTAGAAGTTCCTGGTCTGGGGCTTCCACTGACCTACATGGGTAGTCCCCAGAACTACATATACCCCTCACGGTCCTCAGATTTTCTGTACCACCTGGAATTAAATTGACCAACGGTTGGGGCTCAGAGCTATTGAATTAATTGCTCAGACCCATCTTTCAATGTCACGCGTATTAGCCACAACCCAACTTTCGTTTTATGCACCATCCCACAGGTGGTACTCGCAGACCGAGATGGAAAGTATTGGGGCATTATACTTCTTATGGGGTTTTTATAGAGTCATCAATCAGGGACTACTGGAGCCTAGACCTTCTGTACCACAAAGATGTTCCGCATGGCGTGAGCAGAATGCCTTGAGCCATCCATATTTTTTTGCAATTACACAAACAGCACACAGTGCCCACCCAGGATATGACCGTTTTGTTAAAGGCACGGGTCCCAGTATCGGCATTTTAGTGGGCAAGTTGTGCTCAGGTGTACACCCCGTGAACCATGTGGCGTAGAGACGAGTCCCCGCTTGGTACATGTTAAGGAGCTTCAATTTCACCCAGTAGCCTGCCCAATAAGAGGGTCACAGGTATGGCGTGAAGATGTGAATCTTTGGAAGTACATCGAGGTATACCTTACCACGTTCAGTGTATATGAAGGTAAGGATTCCATCTATAGTGCCCCCCAATGTCCCCCCCTTCCTGTTTATTACTGACGCAAGATAGTGTGGGAATTTGGTGTGCCCCCGAATGCAGGACCAGGCTCCACCCTACCTGGACAAATTTCTATCCAGCACTACCCTGTTCAAGTGCCACTCGCTCCAGAATACTGCGGCATGCGGCATGTACCCAGAAATCAGAG
This sequence comes from Engystomops pustulosus, assembly GCA_019512145.1. Lineage (NCBI taxonomy): Eukaryota > Metazoa > Chordata > Amphibia > Anura > Leptodactylidae > Engystomops > Engystomops pustulosus. The sequence continues at coordinate 57,883,330 of CM033644.1, forward strand.
AGGTCTACCCTAAGGAAATAACGATGCTTGGGCAGAAAAAATTAGAAGCACAAGAGCGAGCATTTGACTCATTTGTGTGTATAGGAACACTGTGTATTAACAACAATACATGGAACACCATCACCCTGTCCCGGTGTACAAGTATCAGAACACCCCAAACCTGACTGTACTGGAATATACCAAGGATCATGGGAGCGGTTGGATCTTGTCGGACCAGCACGATTGCGTGCGACTAAAACCCCTTTTAATGTGCGCCAAACGGAAAATCGTCAGAAACCCACGAAAGTGGGGTCCGCTGACCCTTAGTAAATGAGACCAGTTGTGGTATTGGGGATCTCATTCTATTCCAAGTGACCATTAACTGAGGAATATACCCCCAAGCACCTTGTGTTTCATTCCAAGGACTACTGTCCTTTCCATCCATGTAGGTTTGGTGCCAAAACTGCTGGTCAGTGTAGGCTTAGGTATCAGACTCCCAGGATCGTATCTTGATGGCCTATGAAGCTCATCGTTAACAATCAGCAACAACAAACCCGAATCACCTTAAAATATGAGTTATTCCACTGAATGCACACACTTAAAAAAGCATTTTATTCTTTTTATGCTCATACTATAGACATGTTTTTTAAAATAATATAGTTCATAAGTAAAAGGTTTTCAGTTTGGTTTCTACCGCTGAGATTTCACGTACTAGCCACAATGTTATTGTTTTAGTCCTGGTTGTCCGTTGGTGCAGATTTCTGTAATTAAGTCTGTTTTATAGTTATTTTACGTTACCTGGCTCCTGCCGCAGCATGTGGTGAGTCCCCGGGGTTCAGTGCCGATTGCAGCTATGCACGACGTGTAAACCACTTAAAGTCACTTTTTTTACATATTTAATTTATTAAAATTTTATATAACTATTAAAAGAGCAGAGGGGGAGGGAAGGGGAGGTTTTAAAACAATTGTGCAGGAATTCATGGACCAAGGTTGTCCAATATGGGGGGTTTCACATAGAGTCACAACACATTGCCATTTGAGAAAAGATACAAGCACAATCAAACAATACCATGTTGTCGCGCAGGTTACTGTGGTCTCTCAGAATTCCTTATTTGCCTAAACCGTTCTTAATCATTACCTAGAGTAATTTCCCGATTAATGGCGACCACAACGCCCATAGCTCCTTGAACCTGCTGCTGGGGGGCGCGACGGTCCGCCCGAAAGTAGAGAAATAAGGGCAAGGGGAGAAGGTTGAAAGTTGATGAGGACAGGAGCACGAACAAAAAGGGCCGTGCCTCCCCTTCCTGGGTGTTCAGTGCTCCAATAATCCACCATCTGGTTGGCCGTACCAGGGATAGTACTAGTCAATTCCAAATACGAGGATAGTCACAAAGGTTCATCCAATGCACCAACGTCTTCTGAGAGCGGGCATGCGTATTTGGGGTCGGTATAAGGAGGCTCTCCATCCGCCGCAGCTCCCCAACACGGCCAACACTGATGCAAGGAGGGTTGGCATCAGTAAGCCAGCAAGCTGGGATACAAGCCTTTGCTGCCTTAAGGAGATGCACAGACAGGGACTTTCTGTAGGTGGCAAGGGAAATTTCGTGGGTGGTGGAGCAAAACCCAAGCGGGGTCTCCCGCAACTCTCTTGCCTGTCAACCGCAATCCCTCCAGCACGCCGTCCAAATACGAAGCAAAGCAGAGAGGCAACTCAGAAAAATGTAGGAGAGAAACCCTCCTCTTACCGTACGCAGCGCCAACACGTTTGAGAGACCTCGGGCGGGGTACAATTTAGTGGAGGACATGGGGACCCTAACAATCTGGTCAATAGCTTATAATTTGTCTATGGTAGGTGCCGTGCTTAATGATGATTTATGTGCTAGCTGCTAATCTTTTTCCTTTGCTCAGCAGAGAGATCCAGTTCAAGATCTGTTCCCATTTGGACATAAAAGACGGAATGTGGTTCTCGGGGGGACGACCACAGGCTGTATGACAAGGAAGGGTTCCTTATCTGTCCTTTCTGCGTACATGCGCCTTCAAGCCTGTCTTGACCGTTAAACCAGGAGGGGAATGTTGTAATAGAGCCGGTGGCGCTAATTGGGACCTGCCCTGGTGCTTTGCGGCCAAATCACGGTGGTGGAGAGGGATTTTCTCCTCTCTTCCATTTCCCATTATAGAAAGGTGACGTGCCCTAAAATGGCCAGCTCTTGACCCAACTCTGAAAAACCGGCGCAATTTGTGATCCTCTGAGGCGGAATGGCAGGTTTGCCCCGATTGGCGTGAGTGGGGAGTCGGCAGGGAATACTTGCCCTTGACCTACATTGTTTTAAAAGCCAGCAGGGGGCATAGATAGTAGGGTGGGCGATATGCGATGCCACTGGTCTTTTTGTACATGGGAGGCAGGCAGAGGGGAACCTGGGTCGAAATGCTGCTCTATTGGACCCAGGCTTTGTGCTCCTCCTGCTCCATGCAACCCTCCAACGATCCTACTTAAGTGGAGGCCAAGAATATGAGATATATCCGGAAGCGCTCCACACGCGCCCTCCCTTTTGCATGTGAGTATCCTCTCTGTAATATTTGGGGTGTTTTATGCCCAGGTAAAGTCGTGAATATTCGTGGTCATCCAGGCTAAGAAGCTCTGCTGGCAACTTCTAACTGGCACGGCTGAAAGGGATAAAGAAGTCGGGGGAGGATATTATTTTGAATGATCCCTATCCTGCGCTAACCGAGAAGAAACCCTTGTGACCATTTCCCAGGCCTCTTAATAGTCTGTAATAGTGGGGGGAAGTTTCGAGTAGCTTGGTCCGCGTGTTGCTGGGAGACCTTTAAGGTCACTTTAAATAAATTACCCGTAACACAAAAATCTGTAAACTTTAACGTTTGAAGTACCTTCCACAATATGCGACACTTTTACGGGGGACCTAGGTTAGCAGGTTTATATGTTTTACATTAAATCCTAATATCCCAAAATCGCCTTGGTATCGAATCTTTACATGTTTGAGCTTGGAAGCTGTGTGCGCAGCTGGCAAGTTTGGCCAACGAGCACCCACCATCTCAACACCATCTCAAATCTTCCACAGCCTCTTGATGTCGTCTCAGAGAGGGTAAGATACATTGACTCATCCAATAACCCCCCCGTCTTAGGAGGGGAGATGTCATGGGTAACAACAGGGATGGGTGAAAACACAGTCGAAAGACACAATCACCAACCCTCATTAAAGTGCAAAGTATCCCAACTTTTAATACATGCATCTTAGATAACGTAGCCCCCAGTCCAAGGGCTACCTTCCTTAACAGTCCAGGTGTACCCACAGCCTGTGTGTCTGTGTTCTCTGCATTCTCCTTTTCCCCCACCAGGGGCGCTACACAGGCCACTATCCGGCTGCCGCAAGCACCCCCCCCCGGAACCCCCCCAGTCTGCTGGCCGGGGACGTGGTCCATGTCTTAACCTCTTATCAACTACTGCACATTTCTCCAATTAATGGCAACTCTGTCACTCGCTAAAAATGACATTCTGGTGCACAGGTTCACATGTCGAACAGTGTAGCCCCATGGAGATGCCGTGCATGTATAATATAACCAACTGTCCATTTCTGTTTTGCCAGGTTATTATTTAGCGTTTGCCCGTAATAACTCCCTATCAGGACTCTACCAATATATGGGATAGGCATATCACCATGCATCCGCACGGCAGACATGGGCACTCGGACCTCGCATACTGTGCTGTGGCAGCGGCGAACGAAGCATCATCAAATTGGCTAGTATTTTCATTTCCCTTCACATCTATGTGTCACAGGATGACCCCCAATGGCATTATATAGAAATAATTACCGACATCCTCAAGCCTGAGGCTCTGCTGCTGGGGCAATTGCGTATTTATGCACGTGGAACCTTATGCTGCTACCCATATCTAGGGTTTTTTTTTATTGACAGGTTTCTACCCTGTTGTTGTCCTATTGTTGAGCCTAAATCACAGCCACTCTTAGGGGGACTTAGTGCTGCAGGAGCTTCCACCACCGGATTTTTATGTTGATGGCTTTTCGGTTAACAACAGGAAACCAAATTAGAAACCGTCTCATATTGTAAGTGGAGAGTTCTGGGCTGGGAGCCTAGTGTTTGGTGGATTGCATGCGTACTTGCCACAGTTCAGTAATCAGCAGCCCAGCCAATGGGAGGATCGGGTGCCTGCGTCCCATTCCCATAAGCAGGTACCACATAAGTTAGGCTCAGATAATTGCAATATAATACAATGCTTTTATTATCTACCAAAATACTGTAACGTACCACTTATCGATGTACATTTGTGGATTGTTTACATAACGCCTATGTTGAGCATGCTAGAAAATTTGTTATTTTCAAACGCATTCCTCCAATAAGGAAAGGTGGCCTCTTTGCCTTGGTCCTCGCCCAGAGTATCACACACTCGCGTCTCTCTGTCCAGTCGCATGCACGCTGTTCAAACCCATCAGTGGCTAGCGGTCCCAGCTATCAGGTGTATGTGCACATTGTGGCAGATGGATCGATGTTTGTGTGTATCTTCCCTAGCAGACTGTTATATCTCTGAGTACCCGGCAACGTCATGTGAGCTGTTAAGGATGCGCTTCTTGTCATACAGGCATGGGGTTTGTGCATATTCAGCAAATACCCACACTGCAATATACCCCACATCGATATGTCACCCTTTGATAACGCTAGCAAAGCTTTAAATGCCTATAGGAAGTGATCAAAGGTTAACACCAGCGATCGTGCAAGCGTTGGCTCTTGCGCGTATGCAGCAAAGCCCCTGTCTGTTTAGACGTCGCCCCCATTGCATTCCTCAGGAGTGGGGCTCTGCCACTACCTCGTCTTTAACCCCTCCCTACTACAATATCTGTTTGCACATTGTCAATAGTAATCGTGGAGATGCTCCATATCACATATATGGTAGGATCAACATACTTAACATCCCGCTAGGGGGTCTGCACAATAAATAGTACACAAATAATAACCTAAAAGTTCCCCCCTTTCCCTCGTCGTGATTTTTTTTTTACACAAGGAACAGCCGCAGCGACAGACTCCATTAGGTGAGTACTAGTGTTTTTTTTGTTCCTACAGGGGGCTGAAGTGGAATCAAAACCAAACACCTTTCAAGAACATCGTACATCAAATCGGCATTGATAAACCAGGAACATTACTTGATCTGGCCCTGTGACTATGGTGATCTTATATTTGTTTTCCATACCTCCCTTCCTTTAGAAACACCGTATACATTATCGTATTGCGCCCGAAGGCTCCATGGGGCATTACCAGAGCCTCAGTGCTTGTTGAGTTACAGGCTGTTACATGAACAGACATCGTCTCACCTCCCCCTGCTTCTGTCCTCCTCCCCTACCTGTGTAATCTAGCGAGGGGAGGAAGACTTGCCCCGTCTATTGGTAACAGCCTGTGAGCTCGACACGGAGGGGCTCGGGCAAAACACCCCAGAGCCCTTCGACCATTAACATCACTATAAAGTGGTTTGCCAGTTAGTAGGCCCATGGATAATAATATACGGAGATTACCCAGCCCAGTTGCCTTGATCTTGATTAAATGTCCCCTGGTTGTATGCATGCTTGATTTTGATGGAGAGTTTCCTTAGTTTTCCTGGGCTATGGAATATGTTCTGTACCCCAAAAAAAAAAAAGGGCAATGCAAAGTTTTTTTATAGTCTGTTAACAACCGCGCCATTGGGAATGCACACAACTCACCAGCAATGACTAGACACGTCGGTTTGGCACATACCCGGAATAGCTTTGACAGGAAGGTATGGATATGGTGCCAACCCCGAACATCACCCCTATGAGCAATCTAGGTGTATTAATTCCGGTGAGTAATAGCCATCTACTTCGATCAACATGGTTCATCTTTGGCTTCTAATGTTTTATTTCTGGTCTGGTGTTAATTTTTTCCTCGCAGAACCTGAGAGGAATTATACATATATTTTTATCAGCTTCGGTGCATCCGGCTTCCAGCTGCTGGTCAAGGACCTTCACTTACGTAGTTGGACACGTCTTGATTTGCTATGACTCATTAAATATAGCTTAGATTTTCAGTTATATTTCATTTTCTTTATCAGGGAGCAGAGAAAAATTTAACTACACCATATGGGCGGCTGCAACAGTTATGAAGGGTTGAGTACAGAAAGATATGAAAGACACTCAAAAACGTTTAGTCTCCTAGTTGAGTATGGGAAGTAACGGTTCATGTACAGAGTATAAGTCTACCATTTATTTCTATGTAAAGTTTATATGCACTAACTACACACCTACATCTCTTCCCCAATCCTTATGTCTTACTCAGCCTTTTGTTTTCCATGCCTTGAAAATTCTTTTGTTTGTATTTTCTTTTTCAAAGGAAATCTCCATTTGATTTGGATGCATTATGAACCAAACATACATGAGAATGTCTGTGCTACCCTGATGCAGAAAACTATCTTGTTTATTCTCTGACTGAGTGGTTTTGAGTGGAAAACTATTATACCCAATATGATAATGAGTCCCTGTTGGGGCCCTTTTTTTGGGGCTGCAGTGCTTTTTCCTTTTACAATTAGTTATGCACTGCACAGAGAATGATGTAACTCATGTTCTTACCTGCCCAGCCAGATTAATCAATTGCTGCAACCATCCCCCAGCTGCTGGTGTTATAGTAGATCCAGCTCAGGTTGATTAAGTCCTGTCTTGGCTTCAAAAGCTCAGTGGGTGGTAGTGTGTGTAAATGTGTATCCCAGCTTTCCAAGGTCCTGCAATTTTATATAATAGTTTTTTCAGCAAAACTATTTTTCATCACAGGGACTAAACAGATATATTTCTGAATTATGTAGCTACACATTCTCAAGGTATGTTTGCTTCATAATGCTCAAATCAATGGTTGATTTTATTTAACTTCTTTTAATTTTTCTTAATTATCACATGACCAACCAAAGAAAGAAAAATGAGGTATTTATATGTACACATCCCACCAATCCATTATATCAAGTATGGGAAAAAGGATTAAGTTCCTCATCACTGGAAATGCTAGCTGATAAAGAGTATGTAGAAGCTGCTCTTTGGGATCAAGCCCAAATGGTCTGTTTATTTCACACATGTTCTTAATAAAATAAAATGTTATTTTCTATAAGCGTCAATGTCTCTGCTAGCAAAGCGTGAAGGCCAATCAGTATTCAACACCTTTTGTTTTTATAACCTCTATGGGGGGTGTAGCATTATTTTAGGATTGTATAATAAAGGATTGGTTAAGATTCAGTATGGACAGGGTATCCATGGGGGTTTTGTGGAATATGAAGATCATCTGGCCTACAGGGGGTATAAAAACTATTTGAATAATGGATCCAGCTTTTGAGAAGAAATATAGAAACAGATACAGTGACGGTAACATATGATTCAAGGAGTCCCTGCTTGCTGCTGGCAGAACATGAACGCTTAACTGTTAACGAATTGATTGCAGTTCTTTGCTTGCTGTTTTAGAGGACTCTTACATCTCATATCACCAAAAGGTTTTCAATTGTTTTCGCTGTAATGAAAGAGCAATCCCAGCCTGCTTGCCATTGAGGATAGATGGGTGAGTGGACTGTCCTAATAAATGAAATTATCTTTTACATGAAGGCAGCATTTGTGGCTTGTGGGTAGCATTAACGCCTTGCAGCGCTGGGGACCTGCCGTTTCACGCCCAGGGTCGACCTACAAATATTTGTATTTCTCTCTGTGTTTGCGTGGTTTCCTCCCACAACTCCAACAGGTTGATTAGATTGTGACCTCCATTGGGGACAGGGACTGTTGTGGCAAGCTCTGTGCAGCGCTACGTAATCTGTGTGCGCTATTTAATAAAGATTAGTTTAGTATTTTACATTTTTGTTCTTATTCTCTCAATCTGCATTGTTTATCTATTATACTGTGTATGTCCTTGAGAATAAAACGCAAAGCATGTGCTATGTTTTAACCAAATTCCTAATTATTACATTTTCTTTTTATCTTCTTTGGTTGAATGGGCGCCCATGTTTACGGTTGAATATGGACTTTCAGATGGATGTCTTCAAAGTTCTGGCGGCAATCCTGCAATTTTGGAAATGTAGAGATCAAGCAGCGTGTTAGTGATACAAGTCTTCAGTTGCTGTAAGAGCTGGAAAATCGCGATGATAAACATTTGCTTAACTTATCAATGATGTAATCAAAGTTCTAACAGTTCTAAACTTTAGTCTGAAAATCTGCCTGTGAAATAAAGAGAGTTAAGAATATACTCTCACAGGACACTGGTGTGGAAGTAGGATATCATTTATCTTGGCTAATATGTAGTACATTTTATATGATCACATAAAGTTGAATAACCCCTTTCTTACCAGGGCCTTAAATGAGATCATAAAAGACCCCTGGTGGACATTTCCACATTTTTTTTCTTTTTGTTTAAACTTTTTTGTTTTTTACCTTTTTTTACTTCTAGTTTTTCCTCCTGTAACTGGGGCATCTGAAGAGCCCAATACCGAGAAAAGACAACTGTGGAGGCGTCGTTTGATCAGAGCTGGATGGGTCTCATTAGGAAGAAGAAGAGAGATTCTAGGTGCCATGGCATACGAAGTTATAGCCCTCTGAAGACATGACTTATCTCATAACGGTTCCTGGCCATAACCGCTGCCCACGGTGAGGATGATCAATAGTCTTGGCATTGAATGGTTAACCTTATAGTTTTCTAGTAGAATATATGCGAGTAAGAATAACAATGGGAGTCCTTCAGTGTACAATTGATTAGATTCAGTATTATTTACAAATGGATTTGCATGTAAATTTACTGTTCTAATTGTAATTTCTGACAGAAAAATGACAGACACCTTCAGATATTTGTGAGCTTCTAAAAACCCTGGCACACAAAAGGTGGCCAATGGCTGTGCAATAGAAACATGGTCACTAATCTGATCGTTCTACAAACCCATACAAAGTTTCAGTCCTGAAATGGTCGAGATGCTCGGCTAAAAAGATTTATTTATTTCCCACCCTATTTGATCATGTCGTGAAAAATTAGATAGAGCTTTGCAATTCCCTGGGAAACACAATACATTCATTGGGTGCTTGATATATGGGTAATAACTGCTTATATTGTGGAGGTGATTATGATCAGAATTGCAGATTGCCCTCGCTTGGCAATGTATAGTGTAAAAGTACAAATTGGCTAAAATAGTTTCCAGTGTTTGTTTGCTTTACTCACACTATTAAATAAGTGTTATTGCATGGTGTTTTTGGTATTTTACTTTCAGTTAGTCTATATGAACTTTAAAATTTATTTCGGATCACCAATAAGGAATGTTCTTAAAGAGGGGGGGCCAAAGAATGTCTTCCTGACATGGACATACTGTAGAAACAATCATCATTGCCATATTTTTTATTTTTTTCCCCCTTTTAATATAGTGATTTAAAAAAAAAAATTTTCATTGGCAGGTTTGATAACCTTTGAAGTCAATAGTTTTTGAACAGTTCTGCATAAATTGTGCAATGAACAACTTTCAACAACAGTTTAATTTGGGTAATTCAAATATACCAATAGTGCGCAATAAAAGGGTTGGCGAGGTGGAGATTTTTTTCGTCCTGCTGCGGAAGGTTGTAAAATAAGTCATGAATAGGTACACCACATCCCTTCCACAACTGTTCTCGCACCATAGCCTCTGATGTACATTGACGTGAATCAGAAATAATTGGGGTCATTTAACTAAGGGCCGATTCGCGTTGTTCCCTCGAGTGTTTACCCAATATTTCCCCGAGTGGCGAGTTTCCCTGAAATGCCCCGGGAATTGGCGCACGTCGTCAGATTGTGGCGCACGGGGCTTGCATGCACGCAAACGGAAATCGGGGGGGGGCGTGGCCGGGACGAAAACCCCGACGGATTCGGCAAAAACCGCTGCATTTAAAAAAAAAAAAATGTGTTGCGGACTGCACTTATACCTTCGCTCACCTCGGCTCGGGTACTCCAGTGCGTTCCGATGCTCTCGCGCAGCATCGCCACGCTTGGTGAACGGCGGAGGAACTACCTTAATGATCCCGGCTGACCCGATCCAACACCGCAAGAACGCCCGCTGGATCCGGAATGGACCGGTAAGTAATCTGTCCCCAATGTTTCAAGACATGTAGTCTACTATTGGCCTTAGCTTAGTTTAGTCACAACATTGATTTTCACGGTCACTGCTGCAGTCTCCTTTGCGAATACCTTAGTTATGGCATCATCGTGCTGAAAACAGGATGGACGAGAAGTGTTCGGCTCCTTTTTAATTTTCAGCCTTCAGCAAAGTCAAAAATTCCCTCCATTCTGGGGACAATCTCTTAAAAAAACAGGGTATAAAACAAAAGTTGACATTTCTAATTAAATTGAAAAAATTAAAGAGAATCTGTCATTGCAATTTACCTACCTGGACTAGCTGCTATGTTTACTAAGGACTATTCTACACATGCCACCAAATAATCATTTTATTTTGTAATCTTCTTCTGTGCAAAATGGAAAGCAACCAGGAAGAACCTATAATTACTCACTACTCACAATACCGCTCCCCTTGATGTCGATCCCTGTCCGTCGAGCCTGTCCCTCGCTAGTCTTGACATGCCGGGATCACTTAGAAAATAAGACGCGGGATCAAGATGTCCAGCTTCTCCGGGCTGCATAGCATACGTAGAGGGAGTGACTCACACAAGCGACTGTGCACAATTAGCGTCAGTGAGCTAGACATCTTGTCCCCGCATACCGTGCCTGCTAGTTCTAAACTTTATTTGTATGTGATCTTCTTGGATGTATGCTTTCCCTGAATTAGATCTCTCCCAACCTAGGAGTGACGTAACTGAATGAGAGTTGTTGTGTAGTGGCCGTGTAGTAGGGGCATTGTTTGTTCTGTGTAGCATTGCATACTCTTTTAATGCATCCAAAGCCCTTCAGCCTCATTACATATTTTTGAAGAGAAGTTCTAGCATGAAGGGTACTGAAAGGTAGGGTGGCATGTGTAGACTTAGTCACATCATTAGTTTGGTTAGTAAATTGTTTTAATGGATCGCTTTTAAATAACCTTGCGCAAACATTTCCAGTCAGATAGATGAATTGCAAAAAGCTTTGGATGAGACTGGAGTATCAGATATTATATACCCAAGTGATTATAATTTGCGTTGTGGATGTGACTGGAGTATCAGAAGAACGATGGTTTCAATGTTCTTGTCCAGAAAGTGGGTGCATGAACTTTTAATAGATTATATTCGTAACTACCCTATATCCTGCCTCACACCCTATACACACATTAAAAAAACAGAGGTAAAATCACACCAACCACTTTAAAGACATCTCTCTCCTATCACAGAGGCAAGCGACATTGCAGATTCATTTACCATACACGAGCTTTATCTATTGGATGGATCAAGGGACTTAATCAAGGGAAAAGTCGTGCAGCAATTTCTTCTATGGGTCACTTGGGGCACAATCACTGTCAGTAAGCCACTACAAAGAAATAAAACACTACAATTGATATTAGCGTCTTTTGTGCATTTGCTTTAATTAAAGATTTTCCCAAGTTTACAAAAAAAAATGAAGGAGAGTGGATTTCTACTGCAAAAATTGAGGCATATGATTTCCTCTTCTGCCTGTTCGAGAATTCCCCTAGCATGATCTTCATGTAGCACAGGACAGATATAACCCCTAAACTGCTTTGTGTTTTCCTTTCAAGGTGAGGCGACGGCTTTATAACACTCAATGACGTGTTAACTATTTTACCTTAGCCTAAGTGAATGTCTGTCTGGATCATTGTGAATTGTCCCGGATGTGCATTCTACGAGATACCTTGGCAGTTGAAAACTATTTTGCAGGTTTCATAATTACATACTTGTCAAAACATCAGGATTAATAGTGATGATTCTCTGTAATCCTATTTGAATATAACAACCATAAGTGTGAGGGACACTTTCCTGCATGTTGTTTATTTCTGTTAACTGTAGATTGTTTAAACACAAATAAGTTTTCCTATCCGTGTAGGCTCTCAAAGGAGGGGGAGGGGGTTTTGTAGGATTAGATGGAGCTATTCCACTGCCATGTTACATACGGCAGTTTAGATCAGATTTTAAATCCGATTCAAAAGATCCATAGCTTATTAGCTGCTTGACCCCTAGAGATAACCAGCATATCCAAAGCGGCTCTTGTCTACATTGGTCTCCTATACTTTACACATTGACGCCAATCCTTGTAAAGTAAAATGACCCGGACGTTCTGCCAGATACCACTGTGATTGCCAAGTACCTACTGATCCAAAGGTCACAATCAACCAGGTTTAATTTCTTTGTTGCTGTACTGAATTCTTGATTGACGTCCTGTATTGAGAGTGTGTAAACCTGTTTTTAAAGTCCATTATGTACCCCTTACCGTTCCCCTCATCGGCAGTCTGACATCTTTTACCTTCAGATTCCAACTACAATTTAAAATTCAGGGTTAAAGGGGTATTCCTGGAAATGAACATCTGATACAAAACCTGTAATGTATGTGAATAATGAATACAACAAACTCAATGTCCTTAATCACCAAATGGAGCTTAAGTATTTGATTTTATTATTCACTGATTTTTATGGGCTTTCTCCTCAGTAAGGCAGTCCCCGTGTTTAACATACAAGTGGGTCTTGTAATTGTTCTTAAGTTGAGTGGTATGCAAGTCGAAACTGTAGATTTATCTTGTAATCCCAGACAGAACTTTTTGGTCCTGTTACAATTGGATTTTTAAAATGTGGGTTTTTCATAAGAATCAGGATTAACACAAAGCTTCATTACAGCACCTGGGATAAACTGTTTTATTGTAGCCTGGACTAAAGTACAATAAATGACAATATCAAGAGGTCCGTTTGTAACTAGGGGTTGTATGTAGTCGGTGTTCTTAAGTGGGACCGCCTGTATGTAGAGATATCTCCAAGATGCTGTCATCTACACTACAACCCCCCATTAAATCTTCAGTCCATACTCCCTCTCCCTCCTCATCCTCTGCTCCTAGTGATGATGTAACAAACTGTCCTGATCTTTATCCCCGTAGTATGAGGTGTAACTGCCTTCCACTGTACATTGCCCCTCATTTGGACATGTGACAAGCGGCATCTTCTGTCCCTGTGTCTTCTCCTTCACTGGGGCAAAGTCACAGAACTGATTAAAGGGCCAGTGCATTTTAATTCTCTCGATCATAGTGTATGACCACAACCATTTTCCCTGCTAATGGAGTAAATTTTTAATAAACAGCTAATTACAGATTATCTTATTTTTTAAAATGTACTTTCTGTATCCCCCCCCTTTTTAATCTATGCTCACGGTTTTCTAGATCTCTTGCTTGCTGTCATTTAACCAGAAGCTCCATATTTACTTTCTTCCTGAAATCTCTGATCCATGGTCATGTGCTGTCAACATGACATCACCTTTGGGCATCATTGGCCAGGCTTGAGTCATAAATGGCAATAGCTTTCGCTTTCTCTTTCTCTCAAAGAAATGAAAATGTCTTCAATCTCCACTTGAAATTCTGTAAATTAAATTTTGGGATGTGACACTGACTGTGGGAGAGAGGTTGTAATTCCTGCATCTGCCCCCACATGTTCAACCAGTTCTGAACATCGACCAAACTGTGGCTCCAACATAGTTTTCCTAGCAGCTCCATACCAGATTAGAGGTAGTATGGGCTGGTTGGTTATGTCACAGAGAGAAAAGTTGCAGGCCCTTAGCTCACGCATGGACCCTCTCTCCCTGCCTACTTTGCCCCACGTTTGTAACCCCCAGAGCCAACTGTGCGACAGTCCTACTCTGAGTATGTGCTCAGAACCGATGACAAACACAGACATACAATATAAGACAATTCAAAGTCAGGAGACGCCATTGTCTGACTTTTCATTACAATATATCATTTATTTTCTAAAGTAACAAACTAATAAAACACAGGTTCTGAGATAAATCATTATCATGTTTGTAATACAACAATTTTCTCCTCGATCATAATTAATATAAACATGAGTATAGATCACTGTTGTCTTCGTGTAGCTCCGTTATACTGTTAATAAGAACTTGCTGCCTTGCCCCTTACTATGTCCTTAGCATGTCGTCAAACTGAGCAAGAAGAAACATGACAGAAGATACCCATGGACGCTCTAGAGTCTATACATCACCAGTCCTTGACTCATTGAAGCCAGATGGGTATTTTGGAAGGTACTGCTTGATGAAGAATGTTTTGGTAAGAATATGTGTCTTTACATTGATTTTCCTTCTTTAATGCTTATTTTTAGATTTTTTAGATTTTTTTTTTTTATTCAGGATATCCTGACCATAAACGGTCGTTCGTAGATGACAGATCTGGCAGATTAATCTTAATGCATGTCGTAATGTCATTTATAAACCAGCAAACCCTGGAGCTTAAAGGGTTTTCTAGCTTTGAAAAGCTGTATATTTGAACCATGTATTATACTCAAATAAGAAAATGGTACATCCTGTAACTTTCCATGAGTCTACTTTTCAGTCTTTGCTTGTTTTTAACATACATGGCATGATCAGTGCAGTCATATTGCCCTTAGGGCAGTGATCTAAGAATGCGGCAATTTTTCTTGTGCCTAAAATGATTGGTTCTAGTATGGGAAATTACAAATCAGGGACGAGATTTTGAAATAGATCATGACCAATCCTAGATCAGACTTACAAGGACATTCAGTTGTCAGGAACTTTCACAAGGCCTGATTTACTGGGTCCTAGGTGTAGCCCACAGCCGGCTGGAGAAGCAGTGGGAATGTATGCTTGGTCACATGGTGTCAGACACTGGGGTGATTTACTTTTACACCGGAGGGTCCATTCCGCGATCCAGCGGCGCGATTTCCTCTGTTGAGGATCGGGTCCTTCCGGCGATTCACAAGGTCGTGCGTCCGATGTCCATTAGTGTGCTGCTGCGCTGAGTCCGGCGGAGTTCACCACGCTTATCGTGGGTGCAAGTAAGTGTGTGTCAGCACACTTTTTTTGAATACAGCAGTTTTTTTTTTTCGAATCCGCGGTTTTTTCTACGCCACGCCCCCCGTTTTCCTGTCACGTGCATGCCGGCGCCGATGCGCCACAACCCGATCGCGTCGCCAAAATCCTGGGGCATTCAGGAAATTGCAGCGTAACTGTCAAATTCGTGGTAACCCGACATAAAAACGCGATTCGGGCCCTTGTAACATGATCCCCACTGTGTGCTCACTGCATGGTGACCATGTGCCTTACTGGGCTGTGATTTTCGCTGTGCAGAATGTGGCCTAAGACTTGATTATTCCAGAAAAATCTTCTTAGTAACGTGTGGAATTGAGTGTGAAACAAAGCACAATTTCTACAAGCAAGGTTGTAGCCGTGCATAACTGAGTTACGAAACTAAAATAACATTTTCATTGTCATGCACATGTATTTGTTACCACACCATATCCTACCAACATACAAAACTACCCTTATAATTTGTATAACATGTTTATTCTAATCTTTATCCTACAACAATATATCCATTTTCCTCAGCTCATGTGCGCTATACATGCACCTGCCGATAAGAACAAAAAAATCTGGGTTATCTAGAAGAGTTCAGAAACTGAAAAGGCACGCTATTTAGTTATGATATAATCTACAAACAGTACACTTCAGTACAACACCGTACACTTCAATCACCAGTGCAGGGCTCTTGTGGTCCTGTGGCCCCTAACCTTGTGTGTATATGTAGTAGGTAAGAAGCTTCAACGTTAACCGTTACTAAGACATTATAAGAATGGCCGATACTTGTACTGGCTTATAGAACAAACTTGTTCATAACAGTGACTATTGTGTATTCATATTTGGCCCTAATAACTTAGAGCCCGCAGGCGACATCTGTGCAGTTCTCCATTGAGATTACTGCGGGGCTCCCCTAGTGGAGATTAAACCAACATCACTCTATTTCTCCGCTACCGCAAGGACTGATTAAACTGAGCTGCAAAGCTCTACACCCCTTCATCACAAGAACCCCTTGTTCAGAAGCCGAGAATTCAACAGGTCTTTTACATCCACACTTTGCTGATAAGTAAATCGACCAAGAGTCAGTTGTCGTGGCAGGTTATTTGTACGTAATTCCATAATAGAAGCGGTGTGGAAGGGATATTGTATACAGGGCAATTTCAAGCTGTCTTAAGTAAAATTTTACTTAGTTGTCCAGGCAACCAATTCCAAGCTCCCCTTTAAAATATTCAGAGCACTGGTGAAATGAAAGCGAGATGTAATTGGTATGCCAACTAGTTGCCCCTGGCACCAATTACAGCTAAGCTTCATTTTCCAGTGCTCATGAATATTTTAAAGGGAGCTGTGATTGGTTGCCATGGGCACTAAGACTATTGCTGAGTTTTAGACAACTTAAATAATGTGCCCCATGGTTTTTTAACATGGCTTTGCAAACGGAACAATTCATTTTTTAAAAAAATTTCTGGTTGAATCTCAGAAATATAAATGTGATGGATTTTTGGAAAAGATCGGATCCGGTATATAAAGTACTGATGACCTGATAAAACAGTAAGGTTTGTATGTTACCATTGGACCTAACTCCTGATAAATATAAAGGCCATCAAAGTTTTCCTGTCAACTGTGCAGAAGCAACTGAACACTAGTTTTTAGTCAATATATCATGTTGAGAATATAATTTAACGTGTATACTCGAGTAAAGCTGACCCGGGTCTAAGTTGGACCCCTACTTTTAGCACAACACCAAAAACTGAGAAAACCTATTGACTTGATGTATAACCGAGGGTGGAAATGCATTGTCACAGTCTCCCATAGTATACAAGCCATTCCCCATACTATCAGCAGCCAGCCCCTGTTATACAGCCAGGCAACCCCCGTAAGTTACATCCAGGCAGCCCCCTGTAGTATACAGCCAGGCTCCCCCTTAGAACACATGGCCACAGGCCCGGCCTGTAGTAAACAGCAGCCACCCCCTGTAGTAAACAGCCATCCGCCCCTGTAGTATCACCACCACTTCCTTGTATACAGCCAGCCCCCTTAGTAACATCCAGCCATCCCCCCCTGTAGTAAACAGCCTGCCCCCTTATTATACAGCCAGCCAAAGCCGCCCATTAGTATACAGCCACCTATCCCCAGTAGTATACAGCCAGCCATCCCCAGTGTATACATCCCGGCAACCCTCCTAGTATATACAGACAAGCCAGTCCCCATTGTATACAACAGCGAGCCCCCAGTAGTATACAGCCAGCCCCAAGTAGTATACACCAGCCTGCCATGATATACAGCCAACCCCCAGTAGTAACCAGCCGCCAGTCCCAGTTGTATACATCTCAGCGAGGCCCCCAGTAGTATACAGCCATCCTCAAGTAGTATACAGCCAGCCATCCCCCCCATGTAGTATACAGCCAGCCCCGGTATATACAGCCAGCCTCCATATATACAGCCAGCTCCCAGTAGTATACAGCCAAGCCCAATAGTATACACCACCTCCAGTAGTATACCGCCAGTCAGGCTTCCCAGTAGTATACAGCAACAGCCCAATTAGTATACAAGCCAGCAGCTCCAATGAGTATACAGCAGACCCAAGTAGTATACAGTCAGCCAGCCCCTAGTATATAAAGACAGCCCCATTGCCACCACCTACATACAAACAAACTTACATACTCACCCTCCGGCGCCCCGAGCTCATTTGGCACTTCTTCCCCATCCTCGTCGCGGCTTTCCTAGAGCGCTACCTCTTCAGTCTTCCTTCTTCTGCTGTATTAAGCCGGCAGAAAGAATGCGTCCACTTGATCTGCCGGTCGGCGCACTCCTATGACGCAGCAGTGGCATCATGGTGTGCCCAGCCGGCAGATTGCCTGGAAGCGTCTTTTTGCCGCTAATACCTGAAGAAACAGCTTGAGGAGCCGACAGGAGCCGTGCCGAGGATCGGGCATTGGGAGGGTGAAGATGAATTTATTTTTTTTATTGCTAGTATATAAGCTAAGGAGGTTTTCACACATTTTTCTTTTCTGCGCTAAAATTTTTTATATCAGTATCTTGGGAAAGGGGTGATTTGAATTATAGGTTTTAGAATTTGAAAAAAAAATTGTGTTTAAGCCTCCAAGAGTACTTAAACTCTTGTGTGCCTGATCCGCTTCTACCGCCGTACAACATCTTTGCAGCATCTACCTACGGCTGGAATGACAAGCCTGGGCGAACTCAATTTGCAGCCCCCTCCATGACCACAGAGGGGGCAGCGACTAATCAATATAGGCGCAATTTTTAAAAAAAAGGCACAGTTTTGTTGCTCAATCATACCAGGGCCTTTCCTAAGCAGGGTCAAGGACTCGTGTGTTATTGCGCAATTATTTGGCGCAATCAATGTTAAATAAGGCGGTCAAATTCTCTAAAAAAGAAAAGGACACACACTAATGTACACAGCGAACTGAGCATAACCTTTCAAACCTGTCTTTGATTTATATCTGGGGTCCAACCCCATTGTAAGTTGATTTCAAATTAAATGAGGCGGGTGGTCCACGCGGAATTGACTCCTTGAAAAAAGACAAGACTGTCCCTTGCGAATTTAGCAACAGACTGATAGTTTTATGCGGGAACGGACTTTCATAGAAAACCATAAGGCACTTTACATAAGGTGGCGTTTTATTAGGAAAGCAGCAACTATGTTGGGTGTTCTCACCCAGGAATGTACTACTATTGATGTAGCACACCAGGAATGTAATACTAAATTGGCTACATTCAAATACTGACAACTTTCACACATAACCAAAACATGTCCTATGTCCCACCTGGATACCTTCCTCTAAGGTGTGCTGCAACCTAAGCCATTGTGTGCTTATACTCAAACCCAACTTTAGTTATCACTACACAAGTTATATGAAATGAATGCTCTGAAGTCTTTAAAATGTCCTGACAATATGTAGCATGGCGTCCCTGAGTCCAGTGTAATATCTTTAACAACCTGCCAAATAGGCGCACAAAGCCATTATGCGGCAAAAAGCGCAAAACACTAACGGATGAAAAGATAATGACCCCCAATGTCTTTACTGTTTGTCCTTGAAATTATACCATTATTGTGTAAGATAATATCTGAACAACTTGTTTCTTTTTTAGTTCCCAGCCGTTGTGCAAATTCTTTCAAGATAACACTACTAACAACCACTCCACATTACAGTGTCAGCTATAAAGGAATCTGCAAGGCCTGCCACCAATCAGTAAACTAGGTTAAGGATGACTGTGGCAGCAAGGTACTGGTGACTTGTGGGAATATATATATATTATGTAACCATGTAAATTTTCTTACTACCTGTTGCCCACCACAATATGTTGGCTTTTTATAAGAACAGTAAAAACAATTGAAGGGAACCTGTCCACCAGGATGTGATTTTTTAGCTAGCTGTTCCAATAGCCTAGGGCTAGGCCACGCTGATTTTAAAAATTCTTTGTAACATTTGAATAATTTCAGGAGTTTTGTAAAAAATTGATTTTTCATTACCTGTCTCTCTGCACCTTTCAAGTCTCCTCTCCCTTCCTCCACACTCAGCCGCTCCCTCCCTCACTTCTCCCTCTTTCTTTCCTAAGACCTGATGATCTCCCCACTTTCCTGGTCATTTGCATTGATCATGTGGGAGAGGAGGGGATATGTTGTAGGAGATACACAGGACAGCTGCCCCCCCCCCCCCCTAAATTCAGTCTGTCCTGAATTAATAAATACTTTTTGTGCTTTACTTGCTGAGGCTTCCTTATTGAAAACAGGAAACGGAAAATGGAGAAATTGCTACAGGCACACATTTAACTTTGTGATACACTTTGTTGCTCTATTGACTTGTATGGTTTTTAATATTTTAATCACTTTTAAGTATAATTTCGGTTTTCCTGTCTTTTCAGTTCCGTAACTCTCCTGTGTATTTACTCATGGAGACACTAATGCCACCACTCCTCATTATGTCCGATGCATAAAAACCCAATGATGAAAGCTCCCTTTCGAGTAAGTATGACGTTACAAAGTGCATATAGCACAAAACAATAGAACATATCAACATTGTATCTACTGTACAACATTTTGTATATGCATGTACATACCTTTGTCTAATGTTTACTGTTAGCGCTATATGTTATACAATCTAGCATCTATATTTAAGCCTAGAGACAGAGAGTAATATGTTTTGCAAGGCTTTGGTTACAATCCCTCAAACGTGTAAGATTTTAGCTGCTATATTTTGTTTAATGATGTTAACTCATTTATAATATATGCGGTTTTGCAGATTTGAACCCTAAAGATAGTCCACAGTTAAGAGCATGTGGTTCCTGGAAACCATCCGAATAAGTTCTCAACGTTTCTCCCTCCAGTATGTCTCTAAATGTGGTGGTACCAACATGTAGTGTGCTTGAACAAACAGACCCAACATGTGAAATTTGTGGCCTGTTTCATGTGGGGTGGAGATGGGAAACCACCAATCACCCTACCATCTTTAATTTGAAAGAGCGCCCCCTGCAAAGCATGCAGTAGGATAGACCTGTTCTATAATTTCCGCCGGTCATGGTTCATGCCGGCTTGGTAGTGGTGCTGTGAGACACATTGGGGGTCATTTACTAAGGGCCCACTCTTGCTTTATCCCCCTCTGTTACCCGAATTTTCGATTTGGCTCCGATTTGTACCTGAAAGGCCCTCCCCGGATTTTGGCACACTGCGATCAGAAGGGAGAGGAAGAAAAGAGAAAGCACAAACAATAGAGGATTGTGGTTCTCGGCGCTGGGCATGGCATGCAACGGAAATGGGGGTCGGCCAACAAAAACCCGACGTATTCGGAAAAAAAACCGCCGCATTAATAAACCGAAAATGTGTCGCTTGGGAAGACGCTACATTCACCTGTCCGGCTCGGTGTATTTCCAGCGCGATCAAATGCATTTCACGCAGCAGCCCACCTGGTTGCCGGCGGAGAGTACATCAGCACTGTAAAACATGGTTTACATGAATACTTGAAAATATTACTAAGCACTTTAATTAGGTTCACATGCACTTTTTTAGCACTTTATTATTCACTACCTTAGAGTTAGTAGCTTCCCCCGTTTAAAACTTTCCAACATCCTGCAAAATTTGGTTGTTAACAAATATGTAACAAATATGTTAACAAATATGACTGTAAAGTTTACAAATAGGACTGTTAGAAACTCTATCTGTTAAAATAAGACTTTGTTATTGATGCGAACATTATTGAAAGAATTGCATGAAAACAGTTTCTTTTATTTTGAGAAAAAAATTGTGAGAAATGTTTTGCATATGAATTGAATTTGCATATAAAAAACACGTAGCCCAACACGCCGGTAAGCCCCGGAAGAAGCCATATCAGGCGAAACTCGGAGTCGGGCGGTATACTGAGCGTGTTTGTTTTATCCATAAGGCCTTTTTAATCTTTACTCTTGTGAGTATTACCATTAAAACAATTTTAACGATCAAAAAAGTACTGCACCATCGTTCTTTTCCTTTCTCTTCCCAAATCGAATAGTAATTAGAAGAAGGAACGAAGAAAGTGGAACGAGTAGTGGAGGAACAAGTTCCCGGGTGGGAACAATTAGGAGTAGCACAGAAGCTACGAGCTACCTTGAGAATCCCCAAGAGGGACGCCGTGCTAAGCTACCGTATCCTGTATGAGGATTTTTCATGCCCTAGGCATGCAACGCTGAGGACATTGGGTATGGACTAAGGACTGTCCCCGTGAGTACCAAAAATCTCTGGTTGGAAAGGTACTGCATCATTTTTTTCCTAAATGTGGAGTGGATGAACCTAGAGGCGGAGGATCAATCAATTTTGTACTATCATCCCCACTATGCCTCCAACGCGGTGTACGTCAACAGAGACATTTTACACAGAAAAATAAAATAATGTGCCCCAGAAAAATTAAATAACGTACACCAGAAAAATTAGATAATGTGCACCCAACTACACGGATAAACTGCCTAGCCGGCACATAGAAAAAAAATTAAATAATGTGAAACCAACTACACAGACAAGCCGCACAGCCGGAACACAGAAAAATTAGATCATGCACACCAAACTACAGGTACACCTACAGGCGCTCTGGAAAAATAATAATAATTTTAAAAAAAACCTACCGTATATACTCGTGTATAAGCGGAGTTTTTCAGCACAAAAAAATGTGCTGAAAAACGTCCCCTCGGCTTTTACACAAGTCAATACATAACATGCATACTTAAAAAATATTTAAAAAATAATAAACTTATATACTCACCATCCGGTGGCCCCGACGTGCAGCGCTGCTCCCCTGATGTCCGCGCGGGTCCTCTTCAGGCTTCCGCGCCTGTCTTCTTTCTTCTGCTGGGCGCCGCCATTGTTTTTCTCCCAGGCGGCGCCTAGTATGACGCTCCCAGGCGGCGCCTAGCGGACATCGGGGGAGCAGCGCTACGCATCGGGGCCACCGGAGGGTGAGAGATGCACGGAACTCCTTTATAGTACTTATGTTGATCAGGGAATTTTTTTTGCAGGGCCCCACACCCTGCTGACTTTTATAAGGTGCAGTCCTAATAACCCCCTTTCATGGTGTCTGGTACCATAATTGAACATCAAAACTCGCACGTCGTCCTCGTTATGTTAACAATCTTCTCCCCGTTGCTACTCCCCAATGCACTATACCAGCCCCACAGATATCCTCCAGGGGTGCATTCGTATACTGCCAAAGCCCATTGGTCAGCCACCATTCTTGGAAACAAAACCACCATATTTTGTGCTCAGTCTCAGGGACCTTCACACAGTATGGTTTATCACTATTCCTGAAGCAAGAATAGGACTCCACATCATCAATCGTAGCCTCCGAGACAGCTGGCCTTCTCATTATGTCAAGTGCTATCGCTGACAGGTGCCCTATCAGACGTTACATATGCCGTTGAATTATAATTTAACGCGACAGTGTCACTGAACTTGTCTGCTGTCTTCTAGCAGGCTCACATAGTCAAAATTGCGTCCGCAACCATGCAAATCTCCTAACCAATGTACCATCTGGTCTTTCCTCCACTTCCACATCAGTCATCGTGTAGCATGTCACTACACCCCGCATGTTCTATTGATCCCTTCTACTACCTCCACAAATCAACCCACAGACCTAACAAGGGGGTCGATTTAGGGCCCTATAGACCCGCCTCCCTACATAATCACACAGCCCATCCAAAGCAGCAATGAGAGTACCAATTGATAAAGTTAAAACAATGTAACTTTATTAGATACAAATAATGACCTTCAATTGTAAAAAAACTGGCAACAAGATGTAACGGATAACCAACAGACCAACCAAAAGTATAACACAAGGCCCGGGTGTACGTATAAAACGTTGAACATATCGTGATATCCTTTAAAGTGTCTTTAGTAGACTAAATCCGGTCAAAACATCTGTAAACAAGTGAGCCGGACAGTAAGTATGAGCATACAAACCACGGACCCAAGAGAGAGACCCGGCCCCAACATGTGTTTTGCACGGAATGGCTATCTATCATTATAGATATGCTAGTAAACCCTCCAGGGGAAATCTACTTTCCAACCTAAATCCCCATGTTGGGGCATTTACCCATCCCTTTTTAACATCAGTGGAGTCTTTCCTCTGTTCAAAGAACAACTTTGTACAAATGAGTATATCCTGATTTTGAGATTTCTGAAGACCATCTTACATATTTGGTTTGATATCAATCTCACAATGCCTCAGCACAGCATCACATGGCAAGTTAGTAGTCAAACCATCTCACATCCTAGCTAGCTAGTGTTTCTAGTTGTCATAATTATTTCTGTAATTCAGTCCCCTCTGTGAGGTAGCGTCATACATTTCATAAAATGTATGAATATAGGAATATCTGACGCTGCAAATGGGTCACACGCATCGCCATGGACTTAACAGGGGCATGTTCCACCAGGATGAAGCACTGTATGCAAATGAGTCTGAGGGGCTCCAGGCTCATAGGTGTTTTATGCAGCGGGAGCTCATTTGCATCATCTCGATAGATTTATGTATGTAAAAAGTGGTGTCATGAATTCCCACCTCTGCTAAACACAATCCCAGTTGTAATCATGGAGATAAAAACAACAAGAAAAAGAATGATGTGAAAAACCATTAAAAATTAATCTTTAAAAATCTAGGTTAAAAAGTCTAGTAGAGAGCTAGGTTTTTTTATCATTTTTCCACTCATTCATGGACTGATCAATCTATAGCTTACACATTCATAGTAAATCTCTACTACCATTCCAAAGTGAAAACCCATTCGTCTTTGCAGAACATTCAACTCATTGTAGACAAACTCCATGTATGAATGCACTAGTTTGGTTCTAGCTAATGATTAGTGAGCACATAAACTACCTACCTGACTTTGCGATTCATCCCATGATGTAACCACTTGTTATAGTTGAAGCCATTTTTGTTCCATAACTATAAACTGAAGTGCAAAAACGTGAAATAAATACGGCAGGTTCCTTAGACAAACACACCTGTACAAATATTATCATGTTCACATCCACATCTTGGTTAGTAACCGTTTACCACCCGTTATAGTGAATAGTTTTTTTCTATTTTTTCCTTTGTACTGGAAAAAAAAAACCCTCTTTTTTATTCATTGCTCTTAGCACGAGAATTGTGTGTTACTATTATACATTCAAGCTCCTAAAGGGTTATTCTCATCTGCAGCTAAACATGTATTGTATTCATTAGTCATTTACATATATGCATTTTTTCAATTGAAAGTATTAAAAACCGTCAGCCCTGGTTACCACCTCGACCTGTGCCAAGCGCCATGACCATCTTAAACATGCAATGTGATGTACTATTAGATCCTATGCGTTGTAAAGTATATTCTCAGAGCAATTTTATACAACATATTCATAATTCTATATTACATACCAAGAGAGTGGTTAATCCATTGGCGCTCTGCTCTGTACTAGTACGGTCTTGCTCCCACGATTCGCGCACCTGTGAAATCGCCCTGTCATCATGTCACATGACTGGTGATATCATAATGGGACTCGGGTGACGGAGGCAGGAGAAACCTCCTACTGACGTCACTTGGCCGATCGGTATCCAGTCCCGCCCGGCCGATCGCTTTCCATTGGCCAGTCAAGTCTGATTTCCTTCCTCCACCCTCCAGCGGCACCATTTTGGTTTGTTATCGCTGGAGAGAGGAGCTGACCTTTACAGTTACACCAAAATCACTATTACACTGTCTGATCCCTATCTATTTCCTCCTGTGTCCTTTATATTCCATGTGTGATTGACTTGCGGGATCATACTTGTCTTCCGTTTTTCCCATCTCCTGTCTGTCCCTTATGAACCCAAACACACTTTTCAGTGCAATGTTTGAATAGCGCTGATTCTTTAGTGGTAGTTAGGGTGTCTTAGGGTAGGCTAGGTGCATTTGTAGCGCCTTTTTGCACGGTGCACATACCGTATATACTCGAGTACAAGCAGACCCGAGTATAAGCCGAGACCCCTAATTTTACCATCCAAAAACGGGAAAAACCTATGACGCGATATAAAGCCGAGGGTGGGAAAGCATTGTCCACAGACCCCCCCAGTAGTATAGCCAGCCTGCCCCCAGTAGTATACAGACCTGGCCCCAGTAGTATACAGCCTGCCCCCAGTAGTATACAGCGCCCCTACCCCCATTATATACAGCCTGCCCCAGTAGTATACAGCCTGCCCCAGAAGTTTACAGCTTGCCCCCAGTTAGTATACAGCCTGCCCCAGTAGTATACAGCCTGCCCCAGTAGTATACAGCTTGCCCAGTAGTATACGCCTGCCCCCAGTAGTTTACAGCCTGCCTGCCTCAGTAGTAAAGGCACAGTTACCTTCCCCCAGTAGTTTACAGCTTGCCCCAAAGTAGTTACTTCCAGTAGTATAACAAGCTTTGCCCCCCTAGTTTACAAGTTCTTCCCCCGTAGTATACAGCTTGCCCCATTTATAATACAGCCTCCCCAGTAATAATACAGCCGAGCCCCACTTAAAAAAAAAAAAACTTAATACTATTTTCCCAGAATTCCCTAGTGAAGCATAAATGGCTGGATGCCTCAACACCCTACAAGGCAGCCGTAATTGTCAAAGTCTCTGTAACAAGGGTTACTTATGTGGATTATCAAATCTACAAACCTATAGCAAGAAAGTGAACGCATAGAAATGTGTGCCAAATGAGAAATGAGACAGCAATGTGTGGAGCAAACACGCTGTCCTCAGAATGGTTTTACAATTTAAGGTCCTTAAAGGAAACCTACCACTTGAAGTGGCAGGTTTCTGATGGAAATACCGGGCACCAGCTCAGGGTGAGCTGGTGCCGGAGCTTATTTTTGTTAGTGTTTTAAACCGATTCTAGATGAGCACATACTCTATGTAACAGATTAATTAATGCATCGTCTACTCCCAGCCCACGCCGATATGCAAATTGTAATGGGTCTACAAAATCCTTCACTACACTGGATAAGTGCCGCATAACCAGTCTTTCTAAGATTTTCATGACCACCGGGGTCAGCGCTATTGGTCTATAATCGTTTAATGTTTTCGGTCGAGGAACTTTATTCACAGGAACTATGACCGAAGTTTTCCATAAGGTCGGCACTATTCCACATTGTAAGCTCATATTAAATAAATGTGTAAAAACCTCCCCCAGCTCCCTACAGCACGATTTCAGGACCCTATTATCCAACATGTCTGGGCCTCCAGCTTTACTAGATTTTATCCGTCCTAATTCTAGTACCACATCCTCAACTTTAATCGGTGGCATCATCTCCTGTTTTCCTTCCTCGTAGTCTTCCCCCACCGTATTTAAATTTACACCATCCCGTACATTACTTCCCAGCACTATGGAATCACTCATATCATCAAAACGATTAAAGAAGTTATTCAATTCGTTGGCCTTCTCTATATCCCCTTCTGCCCCCTCAGTTCGTGTTGGTATACCGGTGATTAGTTTTAAACCCTTCCAGACCTCCTTTGTTTTCTGCTCAGACAGCTTATTTTCTAATCTCTTTTTATATGCAGCTTTACACTCTCGGATTTTCTGTTTAACATCCTTCAATAGGCTTCTATAGGAGTCCTCATCCCCAGCCAGGAATGCCCGCCTCTTCAACCCCAACAATTTCTTAAGTTCTCCGGTCATCCATGGTTTGTTATTTGCAAATATTTTGACCCTTTTTACTGGCACTATACTGTCTACGCAAAACTTGATATAGTCAGTGACCAGGGTAACGCTTAGATTTACATCACCCTGAGCTTCACCACATAGCAACTCCCAGTTCGTAGTTGCAAAGCAGCATTGCAATTCCTCTTCCACTGACCCCGACCATTTACGTACCACTATCTCCTTAGAAGGGAGTCTTTTTAGGACCGGACGATATCGTGGTTTAAGAAAGATCAAGTTATGGTCAGAATTTCCCAAGGGTGACAGTGTCACAGATTTGTAAGCATCAGTAATGTTCGCATAGAATAGATCAAGTATATGTTCTCCTCTAGTCGGCCTAGTCACATACTGTGTTAACTTTGACCATACACCCGCTTTCCTAACGTGGTTGAAATCACCAGTTATGATCAATAAAGTATCACTGTATCTACCTTGTAGTTCACCAACCACATCCTGAATTACTGTAAGTGCCGCATCGTAATTGGCTGAGGGTGGAATATATATACCAACCAAAATTACAGCCGAGAACTCCCTCGGCAGATAGAAGGGCCTCATCACCAGTGCTAAGATCTCCACATCTCCACAGCAATGTTTAGTTCTCACTGTAATATGTTCGGCTAGACACCATCCCTGATTTACATAAATAATAATACCTCCACCTTTTTTCTTCCCACTACTTCTACAATCCCTATCTCCCCTGATCTGGGAGAAACCTGGTACACTAATCAGGCTATCCGGGATCATATCGTGCAGCCATGACTCAGTGAAACACATAATACAGCACTTCGACATTTCATTGTTATTCATGACCATAGAATGTAACTCGTCCATTTTGTTACTTAGAGATCTTACATTTCCAGTTAACACCGACGGGACAAACGGTCTCATCCCCCTCTTTTTCTGTTTACACTTAAAGCCTGCCCTTGTTCCCCGAAACGGTCTCCTAATTTCTTTTGGTATATCTTTACACTTCATATTCCTCCTAGGTATAGATTTCCTAATCTCTAAGAGCACGTAACGCGTAAACCTAATTCTACTGTTCTCTATAGATTGCATATACACATTTTTCCTTTCCTCCCCATAACTGTAAACCCCGGGGTTGAGATTCCCTAATCTCAGGCCCATATTTTTATTCACTCCTCCAGATTTCATACTTCCATTAACCGTAAATGGATACAGGCAAAGGGGGGGGAAGTTGGTCTCCCCACTAGTCACAACTATATCTGCATTTTCCGATCCAGTCCTTGACTGACAGTAAACAGCAGTTGCAGCGCTGGTTTGCACCTGGACCTCCTGATTCAGACCGCGGTACGGGGCCATAGGGGGGCAGAACAAGCACCCGCCATGGATGGAGCCCAAGAGGACCCCCATCCTCTGATCGAGGTAGCCCAGACTCTCCACAGCCTTCAGAGATAACTCACCAGGTAGACCTAGGCAACCACGGGCTGAGTCCAGTAGCAAAGACCACAGACAGAGCGGGATGATTCCGCCCACCCCCAGTACAAAATACAGAGGCAGAACAAGACTCCACACTCTGAGTGCCTGCCAGACCTCATATTCCCGGACGCCCCCGGACCCCATTACAGGGCTGACTGCACCAGCAATTGGTACTATCAATTCAACCTGGGAGATTTCCCTCCCCAATTCGTTTGGCCGCAATTGGAGACAATCTAAGACACAGGGATCCTCTCCTCCCATCCCTAGGCATCGGCTCATCCTCCCCCCACCCGGTACCCCATACCTTAGGTCTAGACGTTGGCGGTCACAGTCCAATTTCATGTCTGATGTCTGCACTCGGGATCAGTCCAATACGAGATACAGCAGGTCTCGAAGTAGTCCAGCTCTTGGAGGTAGTCCAAGAATAAATAGGGTCAAGCAGTCCCAGGTTGTGAAGGGAGGGGAGGGGGGTGAAAGATCACAGACAATCCCAGATAGTCCAGATGGGGGGGTGGGGGCACGGACAAAAAAGCGGTGGGCACGGAGGACCTCCAATCACCCAGGCAATGGCAGCGGACACAGAAGATCCCGGCAACAACAGCGAGGACGGAGGCACCCTGGCAATCCAGGCAGTCCAGACAGCGAAGATCCCCAGCCGACTCAGACAGCGGCGACACAGGATCCTGGATCCCCAACAGTCCACGATACAATCGGTGTGAAAGAAGAATCTCCAGCGATCCAAGTGCGCAAGCAAGGTACAGGACAGGACAATTGACAGGAACGGCAAACAGGGGGACGGACAGACAGGCAAACAGGGGGACTGGCAGACAAAACCCCTCACTCCCCAGCCGGAGACAGGGCCGCTGCACCTGCAGCACGTACACCGCAGCCGCAAAACAGCCCCGAGCAAACTTCACAGACCGCGGAGCACGAGCACCGCGCCGGCCGCACCACACGTGGCACCCCGCAGGACAACCACACCGGGAGCAAGGAGGAGAAGCGGGGGGGGAGGAGGGGGGGGCAGCGTCCGGGCAGCAACAGCGTCCGGACTGCGGCACCAGAGACAGAGCAGAGTGACGTGCAGCCGCTTCCGGCGCATGTAGACTAGCATGTAGACTAGCATGTAGACTAGTCCCTGCTCCATCCCGGAGGACACATGATGCTGTATACTTACTGGATCCTATAGGAGTCATGTCACCTATATACATCCTAGTACTGTACGGACCAGTTCTTATACCGTATACTACTAGTCCCTGCTCCATCCCGGAGGACACATGATGCTGTATACAGACTGGACCCTATAGGAGTCATATATCAGTCTGTGACCAATGCATTTCCCACCCTCGGCTTATACTCGAGTCAATAGGTTTTCCCAGTTTTTGATGGTAAAATTAGGGGTCTCGGCTTATACTCGGGTCGGCTTATACTCGAGTATATACGGTATGTGCACCGATAACAAACCAAAATGGTGCCGCTGGAGGGTGGAGGAAGGAAATCAGACTTGACTGGCCAATGGAAGCGATCGGCGGGCGGGACTGATCCGATCGGCCAAGTGACGTCAGTAGGAGGTTCTCCTGCCTCCGTCACCCGAGTCCCATTATGATATCACCATGTCATGTGACATGATGACAGGCGATTCACCAGGTGCACGAATCGTGGGAGCAAGCACCGTACTAGTACAGAGCAGAGCGCCAAGGGATTAACACTACTTCTGGTATGTAATATAGATATTATGAAATATGCTTGTAAAATTGCTCTGAGAATATACTTTACAACGCATGATCTAATAGTACATCACATTGCCATGTTTTAAGATGGCTCATGGCGCTGGCACAGGTCGCAGGTGTTAATAACATTCAATTGAAAAAATGCATATATGTAAATGGCTAATGAATTACAATACATGTTTATGCTCAGATGAGAATAACCCTTTAGGAGCTGAATGTAAATAATAGTAACACACAATTCCTCAGTGCTAAGAGCAATGAATAAAAGAGGGTTTTTTTCCAGTACCAACGGAAAAATAGACAAAAAACTATTCCTATAAACCGGGTAACGGTTACTAACAAGATTGTGGATGTGAACATGATAATATTTGTACAGGTGTGTTTGTCTAAGGAACCTGCAGCTATTTATTTCACGTTTTTGCACTTCAGTTTATTAGTTATGGGAACAAAAATGGCTTCACTATAACAAGTGGTTACATCATGGGATGAATCGCAAAAGTCAGGTAGTTTATGTGCTCACTATATCATTAGCTAGAACCAAACTAGTGCATTCATACATGGAGGTTTGTCTACAATGATTTGAATGTTCTGCAAAGACGAATGGGTTTTCACTTTAGGAATGGTAGTAGAGATTTACTATGACTGTTTAAGCTATAGCATTGATCAGTCCATGAATGCAGTGGAAACAATTGATAAACCTAGCTCTCTACTAGACTTTTTAACCTAAGATTTTTAAAGATTAATTTTTAATGGTTTTTCACATCAGTTCTTTTTCTTGTTGTTTCTATCTCCATAGATTACACTGGGATGCTTGTTTAGCAGAGGTGGGAATTCATTGACACACTTTTTATACTTACATCTATCGATGATGTATGCAAATGAGCTCCCTGCTGCATTAACACCTATGGAGCCTGGAGCCCCTCAGACTCATTTGCATACAGTGCTTCATCCTGGTGGTACATGCCCTTTAAGTCCATGGCGATGCGTGACCCATTTGCAGCGTCAGATATTCCTATATTTCATACATTTTTATGAAATGTATGACGCTACCTCACAGAGGGGACTGAATTACAGAAATAATTATGACAACTAGAAACACTAGCTGTGATGCTGTGCTGAGGCATTGTGAGATTGATATCAAACCAAATATGTAAAGATGGTTCAAGAAATCTAAAAATCAGGATATACTCATTTGTACAAAGTTGTTCTTTGAACAGAGGAAAGACTCCACTGATGTATAAAAAGGGATTGTGATAAATGCCCCAACATGGGGATTTAGGCTTGGAAAGTAGATTTCCCCTGGAGGTTTTACTTAGCATATCTATAATGTATAGATATGCCATTCCGTGGCAAAACACATGTTGGGGCTGTTTTTCCTCTCTTGGGTCCGTGGTTTGTATGCTCATACTTACTTGTCCTGCTCACTTGTTTACAGATTTTGACCGGATTTAGTCCTACTAAGCACTTTAAGTGATATACAGGATATGTTTACATACGTCTTTTATACGGTTACACCCGGGCCCTTGTAGTTATACTTTTTGTCTGTTTGTTATCCTTTCATCTTGTTTGCCTATTTTTTACAATTGATGTCATTATTTGTATCTAATAAAGTCTACATTGTTTTATACTTTATCAATTTGGTACTCTCATTCTTCTTTGATGGGTTTTTTTATTTATTTAGGGGGCGGTATATGGCCCTAAATTTCTACCCCCCTTTTTTCTGTTTGGTGTTTTATTTTGAGTGTAGTAGAAGGGATTCAATAAGAACATGCAGTGATGTAGGTACATTCTACACCGATACTTGATGTGGAGTAACAGCATCAGTTATATGACATTGTTAAGGAGATTGCACTGGTTTCGGACGCCATTTTGACTACTGTTAGCCATCTTAGATACAGCAGACATGTTCACTGACCACTGTCGAGTTAAATTCATAATTCAAACTTCATTTTATGTAACCTGTTTGCTCACCTGTCAGCTAATACCCTTTGACATTTAATGAGAAGCCAGTCTGTCCTTGATGCTACATTATATTATGATTCTGGAGTCACTTATCTTCTTCTTCTCAGGAAATTAGTATAAACAATATCTGTGTACAAGGTCCCTGAGAACTGAGCACAATTAATAATTTTTTTTTTTTTCCCAGAATGTGCTGATGACCAATGGCTTTGCAGTATACTATTCACCCCTCTTTGATGACTCTTTTGTCTGTGATATTATGCATTTGAGATATTAAACGGGAGAAGATCTTTACATACACTAAGAGACTGACGTGTCTTAGTTTTTATGTTCAAGTTACTGGTACCAGGACAACCATGAAAGGGTTAATTAGGACTCACCTTATAAAAGTCAAGAGGGCTGTTGGGGCCCTGCATAAAAAATCCCTATCAACATAAAGTACTATACTAGGAGTTCCCGTGCAGCTATAGTGCATTATTTACTTACCACTGTAGGTGTAGATAAGTTTAGACTCCATGAATCGCACTTTGAGGTTGTGCAGGACGGCAGGTTCATGCAAATAACTGAGGGCAGTGAGGTCATTTTCTCCTACGAGAATGTCTGGATTTCTAAGAGGAGGTAAACCTTTCTCAATTATATATTTCAGGTCCTGCAAGACAACAATGATATAATTACGGTACTTTACATTTGTTATTTGTGACAAGATTGCTAACAATTTATAAATGTGTTTTAGCATGATGGGTATTGACTGTATTGGAATACTTATGTTTCTGGCACTACCTCTAATAACACGCGCCACAGTAGTACAGCACAGTGTCAGTGCAGATGGGTGCCTGCAGCATTTTGTCAACCTTATAAATGCTGTGATTCAATACAGAAGTCGCATTTAAATGGCATTATATGCGACAGGATCTGGCCTTGTAATAGTTTTTTATCGTCTCCTTTCCCTAAAAAGGATGTTTTAAAAATATGCATAAATGTACAAGTCCTCCGGGGGGAGTGTTATTACCTGCACAGCCAGAGCCTGGAGAGGCAACATATCATTATAACATAAAGAAGTCCATAGGGCCAGATCCTGCATCTGGGTGCAAAGTGGATTCTGTCAGTGACGCTGCTTTATAAGGTATGAATCAGATGGAAGATTTCCCATAAAGCCAAATGTCCAAATTGCTGCTTTATAAAAGAATATTTTAATAAAAAGTGATCAACAAGTTGTACAAAAACTTAAAATAGTTTCAATGAAAACATCAGCTGGTCCTCTAAAAAAATGACACCTTATATATGCTACAACCATTGTATCAAAAAATCATAGGTAGGAAATTATGGTATGGAGTGTTTTTTTATCAAAAGAGTATGCATTTTTAAAGGTATTAAAGGGGTTGTCCACTTCCAGCAAATAATTGATATTGTTTGAATAATAAACAGTTATAAAAATGTCCAATATACATCCTTTATCAATTCTTCACAGTTTCCAAGATCTCTTCTTGCTTCCATTTACAGGAAGCTTCATCAATGAATTCCTGTAGATAAACATCGGTTCATGGTCATGTGATGTCACACAGGTGCACAGCTCGTTATAACACACAGCGTAATCAGAGTTGTGTGATGGTAACGAGCCATACACCTGTGTGACTTCACATGACCATGCACCGATGTTTATCTACAGGAAGTAAACGATGAAGCTTCCTGTTGAATGCAAGCAACAAGACAGCAATGGCAAACCTTTTACAGGTCGAGTGCCCAAACTGCAACCCAAAACCTGCACAAAGTGCCAATACAGCAATTCAAGCAGTAACTTATTACAATCTTCTTGCTCCAATGGCTTTCAATGGGCCTAAGGGCACCAATATCTTTGTCAGAACGAGAGGAAATTTGGATTGCCACTGGAGCTTCCATGGACAGCCCCCGGAACAGGAAGATTCAGGGGTAGCACACACGGAGCTCCAATGATAACCTGACTCGTTCCACACCTCCTCTATTTTCCTGCAGTCTCAGGTAGACCCGGATGATTCACATTAAAATAATGCTACCAAGGGACAACAGCCTAAGTGCCCACTGAGAGGGCTCTGAGTGCCACCTCTGGCACCCGTGCCTTAGGTTAGCTACCACTGCCATGAGGAATTGATACAGAACTGGAAATAACTTTTCATTACACAAACAATATTAATTATTTGCTGTAATTTGCTTAAAGTAGTCTCTAAAACATAACAAAAATTCTTTGTGATCAGAGGAGTACACCCCAGCTTTATTACACATGCAATGTACTGCAGCGGCTTCATAACATCACTGCACTGGCGCCCAAAACTCCAGACCGGAAGAGGTATATAACTTAGTTTTTTTTTGTTCACGTGGCTCTGAGGGAAAAACTACAGCGGTGGGACACTAAACCACCGGTCCATAAGGATCTGTGAGTGACTTAGTGTCGCTCTTTAAGTGCACCCCAACAGTTTATAAAGTGCACTGCAAAATGCTAGCTAGCTGAATGAACACAAGCAGCGCTTTAAACAAGAGTGGGACAAAATTATTCCAGAGTGATGTGAGAGACTGATAAAGTCATACAGTTATTTCGGCAAAGAGCAGTTCTACATCTATTGATTCATGGGCTGGACTCCATTTTTCACACACAGCTTTTCCATTTTTTGGTTAAATGTAAAAATGAGTCATTTGCCATGTTTCGTTGTTCCTGTAATGTTGTGCAGTAGTATTCCCTACAACATAGAGGGTAAAACCCCCCAGAGCAGGTAAGTTTGCACTGTGTGCGTCATTTTGGTCATTTTTATCCATGGCAGGGTGTGTGTGTGTGTCTACATCCCATGAGGATCTGTCCTTGGAGTGGATTACACTGTACACAAATGACAGAAGATTACATTTTGACATCATTCCTTACAGAGCCATCTTCCAGACGTAAATGAAGCACATTGTCCCCTATCTTCAGGTCTTTAGTAATCTCAGCAGATTTCCAAACTTCATCTGTATCCGGGATCCACACCCGATTATACTGTAACACAAAGGGAACAATATTGGTAAGATAAGTGAACTATATAATGTGACAAGTCTGCATTTCTTGATTTTGGTTATATAAGCACGGTAATACAACCCTCCAACCCCTCAGTCAGAAAATAGTTTCCACCAGACATTCAGTTCCTGCATTACCAGTTTTCTCAGATTTATCAAAGAAAAACTTGCAATCAATTACTGTCAGTAGTTACTTTCTAGGACAGATGTCGCTTCACTACAAAGAGTTACCAGACAAGCACATAACTACATCCGGTGTAAATCATCTAATATCTAGAGGGAGTAGTTAATGGCCCGGTTATATATGTTATACTGTGAGGCCAAGGCCATAATAATGGTGGTTTTCTTCTGAGACTCATTTGTGGGTCTTGCATTGCAAAGGACAAAATCTGTCAGCAGAAGCCCCACATTACAAGTCACCATGTGCTGCAGATTTCTTTATACAGAACATTTTCTGTGACCGTATGTACTGTATGATCTAACCAGCCACATGCACTGTTCAGTACACGATAAAACCTGCCATTATTGATCATTTTTAGGAATTAATTTTGGTCTTAAATGGGCTTATGTCTAACTATTAAAGTGCTTGTAATCCTGGTGTAATTAGTCAATATCCCTAGAGATCCAGACTCCTCCATTGGTAAATGGTACAGTTCATGCGAATATTAATCCTTCATAAACCCAACCTCACAAGTCAACACTAAGCTGTTTACACAATGCGGCACATTGCGGTACACCCTCCCTTATCACACTTTACACTGTCATGTCTCACACACTCACTGTCTTTAGATTAGTCATAACCCAAATCCTATATTTAATACTACATCACTTGTTTTCACCCATCAACACCGACATAATGACCTTGTTACCTGCATGTTTAGGATGGTCTCACCTTGTCAACTATGCATTTATTTTTATGCTTTCTACCAGATAATGATCATATACTGTATACCACATAGACAATGCAATTCATATAAGTAACAGCGACTTACATACGACCCCTAGTTACAAACGGACCTCTGGATATTTGTAAATTACTGTACTTTAGCCCCAGGTTACAAACAGCTGTAACAGTTATTAAAGGTGTCTGATATTAAGCTTTACTGTCAATCCTGGTTCTTATGACAATCCAACATTTTGAAAATCACAGAGGCCAAAAAAATTCTGTCTGGGGTTACAATTATAAAATAAACAGTTCCGACTTACATACAAATTCAACTTAAGAACAAACCTACAGCACCTATCTTTTATGTAACCCGGGGACTGCCTGTACCTGCTTTCCAGGTAATACCACTTCTTATGATGCATTTAGCTAATGTTTACATTTTTCTAACAATAAATGTAGAAGAAGAAACCCTTTATAAAGTTCCCCTCTCCTTCCTGTAGAATTTCTTCTATATAACATGAAACAAAAAGTAAGCACCGACAGTAGTCTGTGCCTCATATGCACATTAGAGGATCTGTTTCACTCTTCAAAGATGGCATCCAGGCTTTGAGATCACCCAAATGCGCATTAGGTGATTTGTTACGAACCACATGGTACATCATTACTTTATGGGGCGTGCACAGTTATCCTATTCATCCGGGACTCTACAGTCGGCAGCACGTGGGGGAATTTTTCTATAATCATATTGTATTGTTAACACATTGGGGCAGATTTATCAAGCAGTCTGATAGTCAGAATATTTCAAGTTGCCCATGGAAACCAATCACAGCTCCCCTTTAAAATATTCATGAGCACTGGTAAAATTAAAGCTGAGCTGTGATTGGTTGCCATGGGCAACCGGAAATATTCTGACTTTCAGACTGATTGATAAATCTGCCCCATTGTTCTCACTATACACGATTATTGTTATATTTAATTGTATGCATATAAGGATATTTATACACAAAGTATGCACTTAATGAAGCCGAGTGTTATAACATTTACCTCTACATCTACAGCACAGTTGAAAAAAATGTATAAGCTTATTCATTTTGCAATCACAATGATGTCATTTCCTCTTTATATACCCTTTCATTTGCACTTCTCACTTGCTGGAGAAAGCCTCTTTTAACACTGAATAAAGCATACATAAATATATATGTGTGTATATGTATTTTTACATTCGATGCTCTTTAAGAAAAGCTTGTAAATGACCTAATCTTAGGTCTGGCACTCAGAATATTTGATCCAACTCTTGGTACCACCAATGTCATTAGAAAGGCACTACAGCATGTTCGAGGCTTACCTTGGTCTGTCTACCTGCACATCATACATATAATAGTGTAGGTATTCTACATACACCCAAGTAGATGGACAGTAAATGGGTTGTAACACTCACCAAAGCATTGCAGACCCTTATAGTCCGCTGGCAAATGCTAAAAATAAAAATTCTCCTGGAGTAGCTCTGAGCTGTGGTGTTATACAGTTTTGGAAGGTTAGGACATAACATTCTCTCCAGTAACTGGTATTTCATAGCCAAGAAATCCCACCCTACATTTCTGTCACTTTCTGACATTACAGGAAGTTCCTAACATAAATATGTTGGTTCATGTTGGCAAAAAAGGAAACCTAATCCATTTCAAGGGAATTCATGAGACACCATGAACAATACATATCACATAACTAGCTGGGTTGTGTGCAGGTGTTCTTGGAAAGACAAGCCTGATGTTTTCCTGGGTTTATCATAAGATGGAGTTACCTTATGGTTCTGTTGCAGGAGATCAGTACGGAGCATTAAGGCAGAGTCCTAGGTCAGCAGCCGCCTGGCAGGAACATGTAGCGCTATGAGCCTGGCACATCCTGGACAAGACTTTATATGTTCTAACGCTGTGAACACCTGTGCAGTCTGATCGCTTTATTAGCTAAATAAATATTATAATCCCTTCAGCTTTTTTATGGCCTCACCATAACATCCTCTAGATCTCTGATCAATTGCTGTCATGTTCCTATTTAGTCAAGAAGCTACAAAAATGTCAACCTAAAAAAGCCTCCTGATGATTACTGACACACCGGAGACAATTAGGGAAATTTCAACAAATGTTCTATCAATGTTCAACATTAGAGGAAGAGCTGAAAGGAGTCTGCTGGAAACTCCAGGCAATCACTGCGTGTTTTTCCCTTGTAAATCTCCTATGACTGACAGAGGTAGCAGCCTATCAGTACAAGTCATTGGGGGTAAACACATCCAAAAAAACCCCAAAACACTGATGCCATAGTCATCAAGATCCGGAAGTGGTGGTCGTATCAAAGGACGACTATCTAGTTTCTAACGGACAACATGGCTACATTTATAGGAAATTATCTTCACACAGGAACATTCTTTAATAGCATCCAATTGAAGAAGTTGATATATGAAATTTAATGTGAATGCCCAGATGAGAATATTCCTTTAGGAAATCAAGTTGTTTAACATATCTGCCCAGCTCCTCCTGCTCTATAACATTCTGCCAGCAAATTTGCTGCATTTTCGTGGCGACAAACTTCCTCTCAATCTCCATCAGCAAATCTCAAGTGAAATATAGAACAGATGAATATTTACCCTTATGTGTTCTGCAGGATTTTTACAACAAAAACGCAATTTTGCTAAAAGCTTAAAGTTGATAATTGTGAACGATTTTGAAATTGTTGCCGTGGAAGAGAAGCTTTTTCCCTCAATAAAATATTGTGTGGTTTCCTATTTTCACCTGAACTATTGGCTTGTGAATTTGCTTCAAGGGTTACTTTTCCTAAACAATAGACTAACTGCAAAATGCCTAGATCACTGCACCAATTTTTATTGGTGTCTTTTTAAGGGGTTATTCCATATTTTCTTTTATTAATCATCTATTCTTAGGATAGGTCATTTATATATCAGGTGGGACCCTTTCTACAATCAGTTGCTGAATAGACATCAGAATATGAAATAATGCTGTGGATTTTTCATCAAGCAAAGCACCATAGAATGTTTGGTGGCTGTGCTTGGTATTGCTTTTAAGCAGCATTGTATTGCTAACTTGCTCCTTGCTCTGCCTCAACTAAATTATCAGTGAAAAAAGTATCTCTCCAATAATAATGTGACACTGTCCTTATCTTCTCCCTCTTCCTGTAGTCCCAGGTAACCCAGGATATGTTGCTTTGAAATATCACTAAGTGTGGAACCTCCTAGACTGGGGGAGGGCTTGAGTCTGGCGAACTCTGTGCTAGGGCTAAGGCCTAAGTGCCCACAGATCAGGCCTCTGAGTACCACCTCTGACACCTGTACCATAGGAGCGCCACCAATGGCCTTGATTTTTAGTTACAACTTGTATTTATAATTTTTTACACAAAACTGATATTTCAAATAGAATTTTCCTTGTAATAGAACAAGCAGCTCAGGTGCATTTCAAATATGGTTTTTTTTCTTTTCAATATAGTTTCTGGTGTTGTTGAAAGCAAGAAACGTTCAGACTGTGATATGAAAACCAACGGAACCCAATTTAATAAGATATGACAAGGGTTTTCTGGGTATACTGAGACTCTCACATAGGGAAAATAAAAAATATTCTCTGTGCTGTGAGCTACATACTAAAAGGACATCTACCATCAGATTACCTGACCTTAGAACAACAGTTCTTTGTAGAAATAACACTTTTTAAAAAATGCAAATGGGCCTGGGGAACTCTGCTGAGCACCTCTTGGCTCTGCCAATAATTATTTTATTATCAGCTGACTGGCTCCGCCTACACTGAGTTGAGAGAGCTGGTGACGTCACCGGCCCTCCTTCTGCAACTGGGCGATCATAGCAGAATGTAGAGAGGGAACGCTATGAGCACACATAGCACGAGAATGGAAGAGGGGGAGCTGATGACGTCACCGGCTGTCTTAGCGCAGTGTAGGCGTGCCATTCGGTCAAGGGGCATGAATAAAATACCTATCGGCTCTTAAAAAGCTTTATCTCTACAAAATGCTGCGGTTATGAAACATACTAAAAGAAATTTATAGCTGTTGGAAACGGGAAGGTGAGTAGTAAGCATCTATCATCAGATGTCCATTAATATATAAAATATATAAAATGTTCAAAAAACGTAAAATCAAAACCTACCTACCAAATATGGATATATAGATCCACTAGAACTGTGCAACCTTAAAATAAAGATGGCAAGCAGAATAATATGGGCTAAATCTGTAAATGCTGTGGACATTTTATTAATGAGTGGGACTCTGCTTTGGACATTTCATTAGGGAGGGGAGACTGCTGCTGCACATTTCATTAATGGGGGTCTTTGCTGTGGACATTTCATATCAGGGGGCATAAAAAAAGGGGGCAGCTGCTGGAAAGGGGAATATTAGACTATGGTATGTGGGAAATGGCACATTATATGGTTTGGGGTTAGATATGGAGCATTTGCGGGGCAACCGCTTTTTTGCAGGGACCATGGTAAGGGGTATATCCAACACAGTCCCTGGAAACAAAAAGTTTGGGGATCACTGGTGCAAAGGATAGGCCAGCAGAAGTCATCCGAATGAGAACCGCTAAGCCACCCAGTAAATGGACCGGATAAGTATTTACCTCTATGGGACTGCATAGGATCAGCAGCTCAACAGAACTGAATAGAGCACTTGTACATGGCTGTGTCACTCAAAATACTGATAGAAAATACTTTAATTTTTGCAGGACAACCCATTTAAACATACCTTTGTGTATGTATATCAGTATCAGCATAAGTGTATAAAATACTAACAGCAGAGAGCGCTCTGGGTAAAGGACCGCCCTCAGAGCACTTGAATGACCTGTAGCCCAGGATTAAATGTTGCTTTTCTGTACAACTTACAAGAAGGTTTTCTTAAAGAATTTACCCTGGATCCTACCCAGTAATGGTACTACAGTACTTTTACTATTATCAAAATTTGCTAAACTCTGGTAGTGTATGATCCATTGTAATTCTTTATTTAACTAGATTTATATTTGTAATATTGAGAGAAAATAAAGTCTTGCCAATGTAATTGAACTGGTCGCTATGTACACTTGGGGGACAAAATTGTTGGTACCCCTTGTTAATGGAAGAAAAACCCACAAAGGTCACAGAAATAACTTAAACCTGAAAAAAGTTAAAATAAATTACATTTCTATGAAAATGAACAAATGAATAGCAGACATTGCTTTATAGCTTTGCTTCAACAGAATTAAAAAGAATAAAACTCATGAACAGAAATAATGGTTCCCCTTCGTGAGCAAAAGGACGTGTTAAATCAAGGTGTGTCCACTAATTAGCATCAGAGGTGTCTGTAATGAACTCCGCAACTGTGCTGTTTGGTGACATGGTGTGTGGAGAGTTGTCTCAGGAGCTTAGAAAAAGAAGTATAGACAAGCATGTTAACCGTAAAGGTTATAAGACCATCTCCAAGCAGCTTGATGTTCCTGGTACTACAGTTACACAGATTATTCAGTAATCTAAGACTTTAGCAACCTCCCTGAAAGTGGCCACAGGAGGAAAATGCATGACAAATCAAAGAGACAAACAATACTAATTGTAAAAAAAAGAGACCAGAAAAACCTTTAAAGAGACTAAATGTGAACTTCAAACTGAAAGAACATCAATGTCAGATCGCACCATCTGTTGTTGTTTCAGCCAATATGGACTCAATGGGAGACGACCAAAGAGGACACCATTTCTGAAAACCAATCGTAAAAACTGAAGACTGGAATTTGCTTTGCTGCGTCTGGCACAGGGTGTCTTGAATGTGTGCAGGGTACAATGAAACCTCAAGGGACTATCAAGCGATTCTAGAGAGAAATGTGCTGCCCAGTGTCAAGAAGTTTGGTCTCAGTCACAGGTCATGGGTCTTGCAACAGGGTAATGACCCAAAACACAGATAAAAACACCCAAGAACCGCTAAGAAGAAAACACTGGACTATTCTGAGGTGGCCGTCTATGAGCACGGACCTAAATCGTATTGAGCATCTTTACTCATGAGGAGCGGCCCAAATAACTGCTGAGAGGAGCAGGAGTCTCATTGACAATCACAGAAATTGTGTGATTGCAAAGGTTGTGCAACAAAATATTAAGTTGAGGAAACCATCATTTTCATGAGTTTTTATTCTGTTGAAGCCTGGTGGAAAAGCAATGTCTGCCTTTCATTAGTTCATTTCCATAGAAATGTAATTTATTTTAACTTTTGTCAGATTTCAGTTATTTCTGTGACTACTGTGGGTTATTCTTTCATTAAAAGAGGGGCACCAACAATTTTGCCCATGTGTGCATATATAGTCCAACCTATATGGCAGGACGTTATAGAGCAGCAGGAGCTGAGTAGGTTTTATACATGGTTAAGTTCAAAAAGTTCCATTATAACTCATTTATTTATCTCTGCTCATTCTTAAGTTAGTAGTCAACTACCTGGTGCTGCTCTATAATGAATCTGTACATGCAGCCTTTTATGTCTTATGCTGTGAAGAATATTATTATATGGGATGTTTTCATTGTGATCGTACAGTATATTTTTATGTTGCAATATTTCTGAACAATGAAATTTTTTTAGAAGAAAAAAACGTTTTTATTAATTGAGCAGCTTAGTTTCTACTAATCATGACATCCAAATAGTATCACAATTAAAGGCGGTCCCCTACTTAAGAACACTCAACTTACAGACGACCACTAGTTACAAACGGACCTCTGGATATTGGTAATTTACTGTACTTTAGTCCTAGGCTACAATAAACAGCTGTAACAGTTATCACAGGTGTCTATAATGAAGATTTATTGTTAGTCCTGATTCTTATGACAATCCAACATTTTTAAAATCCAATTGTCACAGAGACCAAAAAAGTTCTGGCTGGGGCTACAATGATAAAATATACAGTTCCGGCTTACATACAAATTCAATTTAAGAACAAACCTACAGACCCTATCTTGTATGTAACCCGGGGACTGCCTGTATTTCAGTCATTATAGAAAGAGCAAGGATATCAATTGCAACCATTCACCCACATCACATGTGCACAGCTTTAGTGCCCACATTTGCTTCTGTGCCTACAGGGTTATTTTCATTGGTTTATATATTCTATGGTGATACAATAGGATGAACAATACATGTAGTTATTGTGCCATATTTGAGGCATAATCATAATTGTTTGTCAAAATTTGGTGATATATATATATATATACACACACAAATATTGCAAAAAGAGATATAAGAATTATTTCCTACTAATTGTTTGCCACGAGGCTCAAGATTAATCCACTAGATATCAATGCTAGATCCCCAACTAGTCTGCTTCTGGCACCAGTGCTCCTGCACTGCGGATGTACCTGGACTATAGAGCACAGGGAATAGGAGGCAGGCATTGGTTTTACACTTTTCCCTTTTACCTGAGTTTATGTGTGTGGGGGGAGGGGGGGGTTTACAATAGAGCCATTTATGACCGACCATAATAGTAATAATAATATAGTCACAGGTTGTGATGGTGACATGAATAATGTATTAAGATGCTTCCTTGCTCTAGTGGACACAGGGAGGAGGCAGACAGAATAAAATTCTACAAAAGGATAGTTTACTGCATTGTTCTGACATTTTTCTCATAAAATTTTAAATAAAAAATGATACAGGCAGTCCCCGAGTTACAAACAAGATAGGGTCTATAGGTTTGTTCTTAAGTTGAATTTGTATGTAAGTCGGAACTGTATATTTTATCATTGTAACCCCAGCCAGAACTTCATTGTGACAATTGGATTTTAAAAATGTTGGGTTGTCATAAGAACCAGGATTAACACTAAAGCTTCATTGCAGACACCTAAAGTACAATAAATTACCAATATCTAGAGGTTCGTTTGTAACTAGGGGTCGTATGTAAGTCGAGTGTTCTTAAGTAGAGGACCGCCTGTAATTGCCTCCATTTCGGGCCAATCTATATCCATTTAGAAACTATCAGTGCTGGACTTTAAGCAAGTGACACTGGCACCAGGGTAAGTACTGTACTCTTCTTGTTACCATTCCAGCTCCCAGGGGGGTTTCCGAAAGTGTAAGATAAACCTATTAACAACTCAGTAACCTTTCTATTTTCTATTTAGGGGGATGTCTGATGTCTAAAAACAAAGGTAATATGGATTTTACGAAATCAAACATATCAGGGGCAATCAGGTAGGTTGTGTTATTCAGCATTTTGATGATGGATGGGCAGTCCTGGAGTACAGCAGACAGCCCACCTGACACATAGGGAGTGGCAATGCCCACCTGATAATAATCTAATTTGCATATCAGATCAAATGTGCCAGAATCAGTGGTGTGGAATGATACAGATAGTTGGTGTGTATCGCATGCTGAAAGTCGCCATGTCTGGAGGATTTATGAAGATTGTAGGTGGAGATAAAGGTGGGTACATTGTTATAGCTGAAATCCATGTCAGTCCCTAA
Organism: Engystomops pustulosus; assembly: GCA_019512145.1. Taxonomy (NCBI): domain Eukaryota; kingdom Metazoa; phylum Chordata; class Amphibia; order Anura; family Leptodactylidae; genus Engystomops; species Engystomops pustulosus. The sequence continues at coordinate 57,927,936 of CM033644.1, forward strand.
TTGGTGCAGATTTGAATTGTCACAAAGAATGTGATAGAATGTGGCAGGAGTAATCCCCTGCCTGTCCTAGGTTACCTTCACATTTCATTGTAGCCCTCTGTTGTGTGGATTTGAATTTCTGACTTGTTCTTACAATGGAGGCTTAGGACATATCCCACTGTACATACAGTGGGATACATTGTCCTATTCCTTCCCCCTGAAAGCAGGAGGAGTGAACATCGGCAGCGATCAGTGATTGGCTGCTGCCAATGCTCAGGGCATTTCCCCAGTGATGTCACTGTCCTTATATGGACAACTACATCACTGGAAACCTCTCATAGATTACACTCAGCAGAGCCCCGGGGAGGGTTGCAATACTTTGCATCCGTCCCCCATAGGCTATTATGACCTCCGCTGAGCCTGTATGTTGCTCAGCAGGAGGAAGCAGAATGAAAAGACTACGCTTGCTGTGTTTCTCCATCCAGCGTTTTCTCCTGGATGGGTGTTAAAAAGGATGTCTCCCTCTGCAAGTATATGTCTATGGGTATGCTGGGAGCTTTCCTTGGATATATGCTGAATGTATCATAAAAGCGACATGTGAATGTAGCCTCAGGATGTTGACACTTGACTAGAGCAGCATGGTTTGTCCAGTTTATTAAAATAGATTTAATCCCATACGATTCATTACTTACCTATGTGATTCTTATGTCAGGTACCTAATGGTTGGGGGTGTCAGGAGTTGCTCTCCCCCCTTCATCTGACATTAGTGATAGGTCATCAATATAAAAAGTCTAATGTGAATGGTTTGTGGGGTCATCATTCAGTATGACAGGGGTGTTAGGCTACTTGAACGCCATATGCAGCTCCGCTCTTGTGGACCATGGTTTGCTTCCCATGTGTCTTACCCGGATGAGCTCCACTCACATGCCAATGCCACTGTCCAGGACACAAACATGAGCTGAAATAGGTGCAATGGCTGCAATGGGCAGTCGTCTTATGCATGGGGCAGGGGAGTGCACTGCTGTGTGCATGATCCCATAGCAATATAAGAGGACGAGAGCTCAATGCTGAATAAACGGCTACCAAACATCCCAAATACTACACCGTGTGCAGGCAGCCTATGATACAGTAAATGTGATCTGCTGACAGGTTCTGTCATAAATATGATTAAAGCAACTAAACATTCAGGTTGGTATCTAACGCCAGTGGTGGTGAGTAGCTGTATGCCCAGATGGCCACTACTGGCCGGTATGGCAGCAGGGGGTACAGCTTATTGAAAATAAATGGTCAGTTATCCATGACAATCACAGGATAAGGATGTGATAAATGTCTGTGTGAATGAGCCCTAAGGGTTTGCAGAAGGGGTTGTGGAAGGATCGGGCATCGGCGTAACATCTACCTGTTACAATGGCGTCCCCCCCAATACCCTAAGTGACAGCACTAGGGTGACCTCATGATTACCTACATTTAGGACTTACAGTAATCTGTCAGTGACTGCGCTGCACCTGATGATCTCTCACCCACTAGTCCATATGCCCGATCATGTGTGCAGATACACTGCATACATGTATATAATCATATGTCACCAACATAGTCCAAGGTGTTGTACAGAGATTGTCACCAGGACAGAATCGTGCTGCAGATCGTGCAGGATTGTAATATCTGGGATGGGGGTAGATAGGAGCCTGTGGTGTCACCTGTAGTGACAGCAGGACCTCCAGCACTGAGCCAGGGATCACACACCTGACACAGGCCACTGCCCCTTCAAGGAAACTTTCTCAGTCACCGGCTGGAAGAAAGTCCTGAGGAGCGGAGAACAATGGGGCCGTTACCTGTGTGTACAGCTCTGCCAGCGCCATGGTGATCGTCCCGGGGGTCCGTCCGCTCTTACCGCCGTCCAGAGCCGCGCTGCTCCCGAGGGGCTGCCCAGTGCGCGTGCACGACCCCGCTAGCCTGCCGCGGGAGCGCGCCTCCCCTGTCCCGGCACCTGAGCGGGTGTGGCGGCCCCGGCAGAGATGACTGTACAGTCACCGCTCTGCACCTGCTTAAAGGGACAAGCACCGAAGCTGAGGGGCGCTCTATGGCACCATACTCCTGCAGTGCACCTGTAGTGCCCTATACACCCGCAGTGCACCTGTAGCGCCCTATACACCCGCAGTGCACCTGAGGCGCCCTATACACCCGCAGTGCACCTGAGGCGCCCTATACACCCGCAGTGCACCTGAGGCGCCCTATACACCCGCAGTGCACCTGTAGTGCCTTATACACCTGCAGTGCACCTCTAGTACCACCCTCTCTAAATGGAGGGTGGACCCAGGACACCCCAGTCCAGGCATCCAGGGGTGTCTGTGTATGACATGGGCAAGACTTGTTCTCTAATTTTCCCAACTTTCTTCTTCAGCTATTAGAAGGGAGTCTTCAAAAACAGACTTGAAGGGGTTGTTGGAAAACACCTTACCAGGACTATACCATACTGAAAGCAAATATTACCCACACAGAGGTGTGGTAAGTAGTTTATTTCCAAAAGTTGTGATCCATTGCCAGGGATGCACATCCCTCCTCTGCTAGGTGATTGTCATATATATGTACCCCAATTACCAGGGAGCAGTTCATGTTAGTAGTGAGCATAGTAAATAAATCATTGACTCTGCAGCTGAAACAGATGGTCAGTGGACACAGTCACAACATATGGACACACTGCACGAGTCACTTGTCACTTTTTCTGGTCAGGAATTTCCTCAAATTCCATGTACACAGATCAGTATTGTTTTTTGGCTTTCCAGCTATTTTAGATGTCAGTGTTTGTAAGGAATCTCAAAATGACTGATCTGGCAAGCTCTGTGTGCACTATATAAAGGAATTAATCAGCCCCAAAATCCAATTATATCTCCCCGAAGCGCATTCTTTACTGAGCCTTACTCTGACTTGGATTTCAAAACGGGTGACTTCCATCTTTTAAACTAAACACAAAACAAAGATGATTAAAATAAAAAGAAGATTCATGGTGCAGTCACACGTACCGCCTTGATTCCGTTTAAATTGAGGCGCACGGTAGCGTGCCACGGCCCGATAGCATGTGTTTCTATGCATGTATTGTTTAAATGCAAGACACCGGGTGCTGGGTACCGATAGCATTCATTTCCACAGAAACGCACATATACGATCTGGTCAGAGCAGAATCAAAGCCGTACCTCTGACTGCACCCTAAGATTGCAATTTTTAATCAACATGGACCAAAGTGTCACACAGTTACAGGAGTTATTACATATACAAATGTGGCAGAACCTTTGCAATTGTCAATTTCAAATCCTAGATTATAAATGGAGCAGCAAGTAACCGCAGGAAGTCACATCTCACACAACCAAGAGGAGACCAGCCACTTGCACTTTTCTTTTCCTGCAACTTGAAAGGCTAGAATTTCTACTTTGACTAGATATTCTACTCCAACGCCATGAGATACAACAAACAAAACCATAGATTATAATGGAGCAGCAAGAAATCGCAGGAAGTTACATCTCCCCACCACCATGAGAAGACTAACCACACTCCATGCACACACGCACACTTTTCTCGTTTTCCTGCAACTTGCAAGGCTAGAATTTCTACTTTGACTAGATATTCTACTCCACTGCCATGAGATACAATAAACAAAACGGATATTTTTCCATATTATTGCCACGTCCTTTATTATCTATTATAATACTGTGTTTTACATTTTTTTTGAATAAGAAATCATGTTTTATGAGGAATTCCAGAACTTGAGGCATATTCCAGAAAATATCCAGTTTTACTGAAAATCAAACATCCATGGCCATTTCAGATCTTGTGAAAGTACATATTGCTACAACTTCTTAAATAGAAACCCAACAGTTAAAACAAACAAGAAATTATACAAACTCAACGTCTGGAAGCATCTTCTACAGCATTGGTAAATAAAGGTGAAACCACTTCTTGAATGCAAATACCAGATTACTCTTGTGCTACTTTAGAGGATCTGTATACAAAAGTAAGACCCAGCACTAAATGAACTGGATGTAAAAATCTCTTAAAAGTCAGGGACACGATGTGAAATCTATGAGCGTCAGGAGGCGTTCACTTATTTTAAAACTTAATTCAGTTGAAATGGAGCGGGGCTTAAGCGCATATGATCAGGGACAACCCCCTCCCCATTCTGACTGAATGGGGTATCAAAATGTGAGATGGTAAGATTTGGTATGTCTCTTAAGCCATATTACTGATGGTCTCAAAAGGACCAGTCATTCTCACCTCGGCCAGCAGCTTCCTTGCTCCTGGAAAAAAAACAGGGGCACAGCCCGGTGAGGCGATGGCCAGGACAGACTGCAGAGGTAAGTACAAGTTGTTGTTTTTTTTTTTAGGCAGTGTCCACCTGAATTATATAAAAAAAAAACTTAGAAGTTTTATAAATATAAACAAACAGTAAAAATCATGTTTGGTATCGCTGCATCCCAAAATGTCCGATCTTTCAAAATATAATAACGGTTTTTCACAGGGTTTAACCCTGTAACGGAAAGTGTCAAAAATACTACTTTTTTGCCATTTTGAAAAACATAAAAAGTTCAATAAAAAGTGATCAATAGGCTGTACAGTCATAAATGGTAGCATTGAAAAGGTCATCAAGTGACAAAAAATTACGCCACTCATAGCTCCGTAATGTCATAGATGCTCCCTCGACCCACGTCTCAGGTCGTGTGCACACCCGTGCTCCCCACAAGGTCCCAGCGCTCCAGCTGCCTAACTTATCCGTCCTCGCTGCTGCTCTGGTTCCAGTGGTCTGGCGCTTCTAAGGCGTGCACCAGCTCCTGAAGATTGATTGGTGCTGGCCATTCCTGGAATTTGTGATAAGGCAGCCTCTTCCTGCACACCCTGCCGGATCTTTGTGCCTTGTGCCCTAGAGGAAGCTTGTTCCGTATGCTCCCTATCTGTATTGAGATTTCTTTTTGTGACCCATGTTCTGTTCCCGACTTCGCTCCTGTGCAATTTGATATGCAGAAAACAAACCCTCACACAGCTCTTTACATGGAAATATAAAGTTATGGATTTTTGAAGGTGGGGAGTAAAAAATAGAAATGCAAAAATGTAAAATGGCCCCGCCGTTAAGGGGTTAAAAGTCCATCAGTTCCACCTTTGCCTCAGTGTATTTGAGAGAAACTGTATGAGTCTTATAATTTCATGTGCAACAAGCCTGCCAATGCATAGGCAGGATGGTAGTTGCAAATAGCTCTCTCTCTCCAGGTTAGGAGCTGACGGAGGGAGTCATGAACCCTCTATGAAGGTTCTAGAACCTGGTCACTATGTAATAGCAATAGTTATGTAATAGGCAATAGTTAAATGGGTGTAAGATATTAACCAATGATATGGCTGTATTGTAAACTGGAGTGTGATTGGAGGGGTGTTACCACCTGACCAGGGGGAGTACAGGTCTCTGCCAGCAGTCCAGAGCACATGGACCGAGTGAACAGAGTCAATGTACAGCACACCTTCAGTGTTCAGTGCTGACACAGAACCCAATCCCAGGACCCAGAGTCAAGAGACTCTAATCAGAGCTGCAGCTTTTACAGTTTGGACACAGCTCCATCCAAATTATCCCAGCCTGCATCTACTACCAGGCTGGTGCACTATTCCTGAGGACCATTCTCCACAACCACTCCAGTACCAGAATCTTCTGTTGACCGTTTAGGCCGATTGCCTGCTATCCGCTATTCAATAAAGAACCGTGAGTTAATTTGTACAACATTACCTTTGTCTGATCCTTGGATACAGCTGTCTACCACCATTGACTTCCCCATCCATTACCCAGGGACCTCTCTTACAGACACTCAAGGTTGCCCCAGGGAGAACCAGTACATCAGCTTCTCTCTCTCCATATTTCTTGCACATGCCACCTGCTGGAGAAATGCCAGGCTGTAGGACAGTACCCCGGTCCCCATACCAAGCATGATAACATCAGCGCGCCTTAGGCCGCAAGCGAATATTAAAACTTTTATAGACTGATCCCAAGGAGGAACCGTACTTCTCCTTACTGAGGCTGCCCTGATGAACCTGACCATCCATGGGTGAAAAGCCAGAGATTTATTGAAAAGTGAACGAAGAGAGGAAACCTGCACTTTAAGTGTAGCAGGTCCCTCAACCCTTTATCCAGAACATTCAACAGAAAATCTAATATTTTGGTCTTGATCTAGATTTGGATCTTGACAGAAATGAAAAAAATCTCTCCAGAACTTTTTTTGTAATTTAGAAATAACTTTATTAGAGAGGCCTTTCTTGGAAACATTTAACCTTTCATGCTCCAAGCCATCAGATGTAGTCTGCTGATCTTGGGACGATAAACTAGGCCCTGAGATAGAAGGTCCGGCATTTTCGGCAAAATCTATGGATCAGAGACGGATAATTGTCTCAGAATTGAAAAGTAGGCCCTCTTTGGCCACTAAGATGACTTTTATTTGGTCCTGCCTGATCGTCATTAGGACTCTTGGCAAGGGAAAGCATAAAGAATATTGGATTCCCACTTTGACAGAGGGGTTCCAAAGGTTGTCCTGAGTATTCATACTTTTGGGTAGCAAAACGATCCACTTCTGGGACTCCTCAGATACTCAACAATTCGAAAAACATCATTTTTGAGACACCATTCTCCCTGATCGAGATTGGTTAGGCTTAAGAAATCTGCCACAGTGTACTCTGGAACTTTAATATGTACAGCCGTAAGGGAGGATAGATGTTGTTCTCACAGGGAAAAATGTTGAAGGCCAATTTCAATGTTGGGCTTCTGGTGTCCCCTTGATGATTCACAAAGGCCACTGCCATAGTTTTGTTGGTAGTATCATCACATTCAAGTTTTGACTTTTAGGAAGAGATACTTTTAGTGCCTCCCTTTTAGTGCCTCCTTGAAATTTGAAGATTCTCCCAGCATGCACCCTGAAAAAGATGGCCCCAGTGTGAGCCCCAGCCGCAAGAGCTCGCATCAGTAATAAGGGTTAGCAAGTTTTCCTGTTTCCAGGTAAGGCCACATGTCAGATTCGGAGTTATCATCCACCATTCGAGGGACTTCAAAACTTTTTTGGATAGAAGAATCTGCTGGTCCAAACTTGATTTCATTCCATTTCTTTATCATGTGAACAGCAGGGATGGTGGTTGTGATTAGGTCTAGACCTATTACTGTCCTAATTGAGAGGAAGTTGTTTGCTAGTAGACCCTGAACAGTTTCCTGAATTTTCTGCTGGAAAAGTGGAATCTAAATATTTTCCTAAAAAAGCCTGGACTTTGATGCAATGAGAGAAGACTTTTTAAAAATTTTTATCCAGCCTAACTTGCCCAGGATCTGCTACACTCTGAGAAGTTGTGAGGAGACTGCTTCTGTGGAATGACCTACCAACAGAAAGTCATCCAGATAAGGGACAAAAATATCTGGACCCTGACGTATACAGGACGCTGACACGGACTTTGTAATACCGGGGCTGTTGCCATACCAAATGGTATTGCCCTGAACTATAGGTGAATAAGAGTCCCCTTTAAAAATACTGCTACCCTGAAATATTACTGAAAACTGGAATGTATTGGGACATGATAATAAACGTGGATAAAGTGACTGACGCCATAAAACTAACTGAACAGTAAATTTATTGTTGATTTTAAAGTTTCCTTTTTTAATTTTAAAGAATTTGAAAGAAACTACTTTAAATTGATATTAGTGGAGGACCCATCCGGCTTCCTGACATGAAACAGGATTTAATAAAAACACCAGTCCCCTTTACCTGGGTTGGGACTTCCACCAGAACAGACTTTAGCTGCAAGGTGATCACTTCACTTCTAGCGCTTTTTGTCCGTTGAAGTTTGACATTATCGTAGTCTTGAATCTTAGAGGCAGTGAAAAAGAGGAATGGTAGCTGCAGACCCTCTTGAATAATCCACAGTACCGACTTGCTGTTATAGCTCTTAGAGAGAGAGCCTACCCCCTCACAGGACCTCTGGCGTCTTTACGGAGAAGGTCTTTTGGAGGAGTCTGGGGGTGATTAAACTTAACATCCTTTGGTTTTCTTGAAGATTTCCAGCCACCCTCTTTCTTATCCCGTGCTTTATTAGAACTGAACTTTCCTTGCGGGTGAAAGTATTTTCCTCATACTTGGCCACAAGGCTGCCCTTTTCCAGTTTTGCCAGAAGTGGGGCAAAGATGCGGTCCGTCGGGAGATGTAGGACACAGCCACCTCACCTCCCCTTTTAGACACAAGAAGAGAGCATGCCGCTGTGAGTCCTCCTCACAGCTCCCATACTAGGCATGCCAACCGATGGCCATAGTCCCGATAGTGAGCGAGGCACGCAACCAACTGGGGACACAGGAAACCTAAGTCCCCCAAGTTCCATAGAGCACTAGGTAAAATCACCTTGCAACCTCACTAACATTTCTCCTGGGTCTCCCACAGGGACAGGAACCCACATTGAGGCAAATTTGAAATTGCAAAATTTCGAAGCCTTGTTTTCCTGTCCCTGGGGGCAGACATCCTGGCCTATCGGAGTCAAAACTCTAACAGAAAAATTATTTTTAATACATTTGGGATACCTTCTATGAGTTTGTATGCTAGGAAACTAACTATATGCATGATGAGCTATTAATTAACATACATGGCTTAAATCTACCAGGCCATGGCATGCCAGCATGCACGGAGACCAAATAGCCATCAGATGCACTGGGACAGAAGATTACATGGCTGCCACCATTTCCCTAAAAATCACTTTTATGTATAAAGTCAAGAAGCTAGGAGAGCTCAGGAATACAGTTAAGCTTTGCCGCCCGAAACCCGAGAACATCCTGGTGGCTGATACGGGCCAAATTAAGATCACTGATTTTGGCCTTGCAATTAATAAAATGCACAGACACTGAAAAGCCACCACAAACCCTGGGACAGAAGACAGATGACTGAGAAATAAATTAAAGGGAGATCTCTCTATAGAATGACACATATAATCAGGGGCTTAAAAAAAAAAAAACACAAAATACCACATCATATTCTCAATTTTTTTTTATTTTCCAATTTTCAATGATAGCTAATTAGTTACAGTGTTAATAATGCAAACATTTGCTAAGCACAAGACAATTCATTGTTAGCACTCCAGCTTTAGTGTAAATACTTGGATGACTTTTTGAGAATCTATTTCAATTACAGTATATTTTTTTATTATAAGTTATACAATAAATCCACATATCTGTCCTCTTTTGGTTAGTTCATTAAGAAATATGATACACCTTGCTGTTAATGACATAAATTAGAGAAAGCTCTCTGTGTTATATGTGTGAAGTTATCAATAACTAGTAATCAATAAGTAGTAATAACTACTATGACTACAATATATCCATGCAAAAGAACCAGTGGCTTTTCCCCAATCCCCCTCAAGTAATATTCTGAGCTGCTGGAGGAAAGCTATGGTCATATACACCCAGTATAACTGTACAGAAGGGCTCCTGAGATTATTTAGCATGTGAATTCATAGTTCATGGCCAGTGTCATTGTAGCATATACAAGCCATTGGGAAATATTTCACATATGAACCAATACTTTTAGACTAACTTCCCCCTAAAGTTAGTTCCTGTTGCTTAGAGGTGTTAAAAAATGTGTACACCAGGACACAACTTTAAAGTGCCCCCTAATGTAGGGGTCCATCTAAGCATAGCAACTATAATGGAGGTTCTGCAGTGAATTCCATGACAAATTCCTCATGCAGATGTTGTAGCAGATTTTGCGGTATATTCACTGATAAACCACCCTGCTACATTATAAATCCCAGTTAATTGTTACCATAAGGTAAACAACTTGCTTACATCTTACATGGGGGTTTTGGAACTTTAGGATAAGAAATGAAATAAAATAAAAGTAATATACCGTATATGTAATTTAGAAAGAAGCTGTCACCCCTCCTGACACATTGTTTAAACTACAATTTAGGGGTATATCTGTGTGGTCACTTCTGATTGGATAGTATCAGACAGGTGTTTTTTTGTAAAACAAGGGCATAAGAAGCTAAAAGAAGAGCGGATCCTGCCAAAGGGGACACACAACTGCATTACAATAGTTCATCCTATTGGTAGATGTCCTTTCACTCCTCCCCCAAAACCCAGCCCCATGAGGTACACGTAGTGCCACAGTTGTTTATGTTATACACCTTTAGCAACCACTGTTTAAAGAGAGGTTACAGGCTGTCATTTTGAAAATCATGTGAAAATAAAACATCTTAAAGGGACTTTCTCAAATTTCCATGTTATCTCCTTTCCACTTTCCATTTATAATAGGGAACAGGATCCTTGTTCTTCCTTATCCTTCTTCCAAATTATAGGCCCCATCAATCAGCATGATACTCTCTATTCTGTGGATGAATAACAACATGGAATTGTGTGACAATCCCTTTAATTTCCCCTTTGAGGCTTTAACAATTTCTTGGCTCCGGAATGTGTCGATATGTTTTAAAGTACAGTAACAAGGACTCCCCTGGCCCGGGGAGACAAAGATGAGGGATTGAGCTCCATGTAAAGAAACACAGCACATAAATAATTGTGTCGACAAGTGAGAGCTTTAATGAAAGAAGCAGATAAGAAGACTATACATGTCCCAAGAAAAAGCCCTACTCCAAACATGGAGACATGCCGTCTTCTGAGCAACAAAAGCTCAATTATCACAAAACAGGGGGTAGAAATCTATTTAGAAGCCATTTTACTGTAGACTGTGGATAAGAATATCAAGCTAGGGATGTGACCGCATAACCCTCCAGCGTTCAGCCATCTACAGAATAAAGTGACACTTCCCAAGAGTAAAAAAACATTTTACTTCCATGGCAAAAAAATATTTGGTCATAAAACCAATTATATTATGAAACAAAAAACATGAACATTTTTATAAAAAGAACAATTTAAGAAAAACAATTGTCTACCTTTTGCCATGATTTCTACATAATTGTATCTCTGCAAAGATATATTCTACAGGTATGTAAACTATCCAAAAGATGAAGGCGCATGAGCAGGTAATACTAACCAAGGAAGCAGCTGACACTGTCCGGTCATTTATGTGGGCCTATCTGACAACTGCTTCTAATGGAAGTTGAGCTGTGAAATATACAGGCGATCCCAGACTTACAGACGGACCCCTCTGGTGAAGCTCACTGGATGCTTTACTTTAGGTCCCAGGCTGCAATGATCAGCTGTAAGGTGTCTGTAATGAAGTTTTATTGATAATCCTTAGTTCCTATGACAGCACAAAACTTTGAAAATTAAATTGTTACTGGGACAAAGAAATTTTTTTGTCTGGAGTTACAATTATAAAATATACAGTTCCGACTTACAAGAAAATTCAACTTAAGTACAAACCTAAAGAACCTAACTGTCTGTACATGTAAATTATCACACACAGACTTCTCATACCAATAGAGGGAAATCATCCTGTGTGTGTGAGGTAAGTGGGCCTATCACTGTACCTCCTACAAGTCCAATCACAATTCATCTGGCTCATCTGGCCCAGCAGAGAATCATTGCATCTCCTGGTGGGAATAGGCTCCAACCTTACACTGGACCCCAGGGATATGTGCTTGTCGTGATTAAGGCGTGATCCGCCTGAAACGTGTAGACGTTTATTAATTGTCAATGGTGAACTTTTGAATAAATACATGTGAAGCTGGAAATTATGGCTGGACCGTGACCTTATTCTATGGACCCCAGGGATATAACAGAAGATTTTCTGCATGGTCGCTGCTGAGAATAATTTTATTTGGTGGGTACAAGGAACCCCAGTCTGACACTGCATCAGTCACAGGACTTGGCTATTATCCCATCACTTGCTGTGCTCTGATAATAGAAATTACCTTAAGGGATCACTCTTATATAAGGAAACAATGTTTAGATATGTTCTATTGATGGATTTTTTAACTCCAGTTCTCTGGATTGGGATATACGATATCACATAAAGTGACCTAGCATAATAAAATCTAGTGCAATAGTGTCTTCTATGTGCGTGAGACTGAACCGTGATACAGACCAGTCTCTAATAGTACATGCTGATTCACAGGACAGTGTAACTACTGGGAAACTGTTACTGTAATACCAGCAACTTCTAAGCAATCATTCTGATAGTACAAGTATGGGATGTGCCACAGACTTGAATAAATAAAATGCACAGAATATCAGCAAAATAAAGTCAAGAAAATACACCAAAAACACAGCAAACATTAATAAAACCATCAGCTGAAAATAATACTGTGAACTGAAACACTCAAATATGACATAAAAACTCCATAAAGGACTATACATTAGGATTTTACTGAGATCCTATTTGTTCTTTAAGGCTTTTTAGATATTTTATTAAAAACTGCTATTTTTCCAGCGATTCTTCTGTGCTTAAAGCTGCCTGTTCCTTCTTTCCAGGTGCAGTAAAGAATGGTGGCTCACCCTGACAAAGATCACATTGGACTGTAAACATTCTGGATAATAAAGAGATGAGGATTTTATTTGTAGTGCCTAATACGAATACTGGAACATCAGAAGAACACAAAACACAGCAGCACATTAATATGCATAGTAAACCACGGTGCTAAGAAACATCCACGTAACATGGTAAGCAGGGATTTGTTCCCAATACTTTTATAGAAAGTTTTTCTTGTAACCCTAACATAAATAATGATGTCATTTGGCTAATGTATGCTTATACAGTTATGTACACAGCCATATTGATCAGACAGACTACCACTTTATAGCCTAACACAATAATCCATAGCTTCCTTCTCACATATATATATATATTCTCTTCTATAAACACATTTCCTGCCTCACATCCCTGCTTCTCTTATTAGGAAGGCAACAGTTACTGTTCCTAGGACATCTGGTCCAAGACCAAGGCAAGTCCCCAAACCTCAAGACGGGAAAGACAATATGAGCCATTGGAAACCACGTGCCACCTGCCCAGCAGTCTCTTCTACATGATGTACAATTCACAGGAGATATGTGACTTAGTATCTAAGGGTGCAATGGTGAATTCCAGAATGCTTCCAGTGTTACCAAGAGGTCTGAGCGATTGGAGATCGGTGATGATTTATTTACACACGTGAGATGAATCCTAGGCCGAGACTGCTAGGGATCTGAATGGTTTCCAGAGCAAGAGATGATGGATTGAATGGGAAGGTGACAGGGAAGATATGCTTGGCATCCATTAGCAGCTGAGGGGAGTCTTTCCGGTCCCTTAGACGCAACTGAAATTAGAGGACAAAGAGTTATACATTTTTCTAGACAAAAATTGTAATAAAAATAAATATGCATCTTGCATTTTGCTCTTAGTGTGGTTTACTGGTCTAATACATTGTATTATCCTAATGCCACTTGCTACTGCTGCCCATGTCGGGTAGCCTTATACCCACAACCCAAAAACTGATCGCCATTAAACCAGCTTCTGAAACACGTGGAGACTATGGTCAGCCAAATGTTTCTACTATATAATGCCACCCAGAGCAAGAAGCAATGTTGCTGTATGATCCTGTTGACATGTCCTCTTACAAAGTTTTTTTCTACTGTGGCCTTGGCTATAAGAAGTTGCTGAGTTAAGGGTCTCACCTCATACACTGTTATAAAACAGGGGACAGAGCTGTGAATGCACGGGTTATAAATTCACATATAAATTCACAGGTGCAGAGGACCTAGATGTCCTAAGTGGCCAATCTTTAAAGCTCCTAAACTCCTAACTTTAACTACCCCTAAAAGCTTACATCTTTCCTAATTGGCATTTAATATTGATAATCACAGCGACCTCACTATATATCTATCATTACTGTAGAAGATACAAATACTTTACCTGTATGTTACGTATAAACGATACCAAAACTCTCTCTTCAAATTCATTTACAGGAGTATAAAGATTCAACACTTTCACAATCTGTGGAGACAACATCCTTTGTTATACATTTTAACTGCAGAAACAGCTAAACACATTATTGGACCTATACTCTACCTATAGCATTTACAGATCCTACATCATTCATCACATAAGCATATCTTGAGACATGTACACTAGAACTCTGCATCTGATATTATGAGATTTTTAAAAAAGTTTTCTTTTGTGCCCTGTACTAGGGCTCCCTGCAAAGGAACAAGCCACAAACACAGGCAGGATTACAGGAAAAGGTCCTGCTCCGAGTTTTAAGCTTGCACAAGGATCTGTGGAAATGACAGCATGTGCGTAATCCAGTGGAAATGAACTTGTCTATGTGTTAAATGAATTAATACCACGCTGATCATTTGCATAAGGGCTTAGCACTTGTAATATGTGGCCGGGTACCTGGGCAGTAGTCAGAGCATTGCACATTGAGCAGATGGCCTCTGCATCCTCATCCGTTTTCTTCTTTACTTGTAGCAATTGTGCAGCCTGAATTAACGGTTCAAGTGTCTCCTTTGCTCCACTGTTCATCAGATTTTTGTCTCGTAGCCATTCTTCAAGCTGGCTCACATTGTACCTGTAGAAAGACATACAAAATTCTGTCATTTCTGTCTATGTCATATAACATGATCCCATCATCAAGCTCTAGGTCTAAAGCTGCATCTTATCTCAAAATGTATTTTGATCGTTTTATTTGGATTGTTTACATTTTCAAGTGCGGATAACATGAACACATTCCCAGCATTGGACAAATTTAAGCACTTCATATACAAAAGACTATGAGGGGAATGCATCAGTGTCGTCACGTTAGTTTTCTGGCATAAATAGGTGGAGGAATTGTTGCATCTGCAGTTTTGTGCCATATTTGTACCTTTAAGCGACTATTGCCTACCTACTCAATTTATCATTTCTTCTTCCAAACGGCAGAAATGTCAAAGCAATCCGTTTGTGCAAGTCAGATTTATGCTGTCTGACTTTCTAAAAGGTTTCACATTTTTGTGCAAAACACTCTAGCCCCCACCTGTCATAGGAAATCGTATTGAACTATTCACTATGCACATTAGATTTTCCATAGTGCATTATACAGCTTCATAATTGTGGCACATAAGGAGTTAATGTCTGCCCTAGATATACACCTGTATAGTTACAAGATTCACAAATTTGTTGCAACTAGTTTTTCCTACTCCATGAGGGGGTCGCAATTCATAAATCTCTTGACCCCTTAGGGATTCTGATGATAAATGAGGTGTAAGTTAACTGAAGTGAAAACTGGACTGGGTTGGAAAAAGATGTAAATTTGGCACAGATCGACAGATGTGCCAATAGTGAGGCATTTTTATGCAATGATACAACATCCTTAAAATCTGAATATTACTGAATAATTACCATTAAAATCAAACAACAATATGAATAAATGTATACAAAACTACAAATAATTAGAAATGTCTTTTTTATTACTCTCCCTATTAATTCATAATAATCCACTAGTCTGGGAAATTTACCCCAATGGCTTTTATGTGTTTGGAATCAGATGGGCTCAAATAAGTTTTTTTTTAATTTTTTTAAAAATGTTTTAACACTTTTATTCTCTCAAAAGACATCATATGTATGGAAATATCCCTCACCTTATCTGCATCCCTTTGCTCCATGAACACATGTCCTTTCTGAGCAGCAGATTATTGAGAGTGACGGCACCTATAATGTAGAACATCTGCTTCACCACCTGCTTGATAAGCTCGGGGTCCATCCCGTGCTGGCACAATATGGAATGGAACGTGTTGAGTTGCCTCACTATGGAGTCCAAGGTGTATGTTCCTTCATCAGCTATACTGGATGTTCTCTTTCGCAAACCTGTCGGCTTAACCCCTGAGACGCCTTGAATCGTCTCGTGTTCCAACATACCAGAAACTGAAATACACAAAATAAAATACATTACTGAACAGTAAACAAAAGATTCCCCATATTAATCTATAAAGAATTAGAGGCTCATGATATATGTCACAACTTAATCAGTCAACAAATGCATACAATTGAAGCACCACTAAAAATAACGTGTCAATACATAAAAACGAGGGGGGAAGTATTAGGATGAGGGTTTTATACGTCATACACATGCTCTTATAAATGTAGTAATAAGGAAGGAAGACTCCATTTGGAAAAGTTTCCATTTAAGGCCATCTCTTATAAAATTGGCACATCTTTTGGCAGTAGAGTGCTGGTTGTCCATGGGGATCCTCTAAGTCGTCTCTAGTGAGTGTGATGCGTCCAACTCACCTCACACTGGCAATGTGTGCTGGCTGGAGCGTCTGGCCGAACGCTGAAAGCCAGCACGTGAGTTGAGTTCCGGTTGTACAAGCTGCGCTAGAGTATAAGGGGCCTTACACCTGGCCCTACATGTGACGTGACACATACATTACATTTCCAGTTTTATGGTTTTCAAACAAAGAAACAATGATGACTGAACACACAAAGTATCTTTATTATCCTTCAATATTACCAAAAGTTTGCCTCTATTAACTAGCACAAGAACATGCCAATTTCTCACCGATCATTGGTTGCAGGATGTTCTCCAGTACTCTGACCAGCTGCTGATATATCTGAATAGCCAAATCACTCAACACTTGTCTGTATTCCGCAAGATCAAAATTGGTGAGACAGTGTTCATTCTGCCGATTTGTGTTATGCTTCATAAAGGCCTGGAAAGAGTGGAAAGAAATCAGTCATCATCACTTGTCTTCCGGACTCAACTTTTAGTAACTGGGTTAAAAAGAAAATATTAATAAAATCTTTATAAGTGCTGGTATTTCTATGTGACTTGCTGGGAGAGGTCTATTCCATAATGTAATCATAGTTTCTGCTGGGAGAAGGGGACTTCTAGCATGGACGATCATGGGTCTGGAAGTCTGGGTCCCTGCACAAAATACAGTCTGGAAATAGGGCTGAGTGAAATCGGTCTTAGAGATGGAGCTTGCAAAGGGGTCAAGGGGCTAAAAATTGACATATGGAAATCAAGGCTAGAAATAATATCACTCTTCATGTACAGACTAAACTGCTTCTTTTTGAAATACTGTATCACTATAAAGGAACTTTCATGTTATAGAGCAGGAGGAGCTGAGCAGAATCCTTTTCTTTGCTAAGGAGTCCAGTGGGAGGTTTTACTTTCCTGTATGACTCTACAATAACGGATTGGCTCCACCTACTGGACTCCTCAGTAAAGAGCGACCAGGAATTGACAAGTTATATTGAACCTCTATTTAGAAAATAATGAATCGATCTGCTCAGCTATTCAGGCTCACAGACAGAACTGCATGTACAAGAAGGCAGGATTCATCTGACAGGTAACAAAAAGCAGAATAAAAATATTCAACAATCAGATGTAATGATACCTCTTCTCCGCTGTATTGCTTCAGACAGTGAAGGAATCGGCAGGTGTTGGAAAGCCAGAAGGACACCGTTTCAAAGTCATCCCCTCTTTTCTGAAATAAAAAAAAACATATCTAGAAAAACTTTACTGGAAGATGCTACTCTGTTTCCATTTGTCACCACTGCATATACTGGGTAGCCGTGCCATTGCTCAGCATAGAGTATATTGGGTAACTGTGCCATTGCTCAGCACTGTGTATACTGGGTAGCCATGCCAATGCTCAGCACTGAGTATACTGGGTAGCAGTGCCATTGCTAAGCACTGAGTATACTGGGTAGCTGTGCCATTGCTAAGCATAGAGTATATTGGATAACTGTGCCACTGCTCAGCATAGGGTATACTGGGTAGCCGTGTCATTGTTCAGCATAGAGTATACTGGGTAATGAGGCCTTTGTTAAGCATAGAGTATACTGGGAATCGGCACCATTGCTGAGCACGGAGTACACTGGGTAGCCGTGCCATTGCTCAGCACGGAGTATACTGGGTAGTTGTGTCATTGCTCAGCATAGAGTATACTGGGTAGCCGTGCCATTGCTCAGCACTGAGTACACTGGTTAGTTGTGCCATTGCTAGGCAGTGGAGATGTCTTGCTCCTCTAGAAGCCTGTAAGGATGTCACTTCTGGCCTGGAGCCATGTTACATTACAGTTCCAAAATTTCACTTCTTCTCGTCAATCATAACATGGTCACGGTCATGCGGAGCGACTCACATCATTACTTCTATCTAGGCGAGTCTCTAGGGACTCATTCCAAAAATATAGTGCATACACCACTTTGATCTGCAGCCACATAACCTATTACACAGCAAATTATCCGCATAGTACAGGAAGAATATATATTTCCACACCGACTTCTATATATCAGACCAGTGATATGTTAAAACACAATCTTGGATCCTTTGCCATACTATTCAAAGAGTAGTTAAACCCCTTTAATAGGGGGGGGGGGGGGGGGGGGGATTTTTTAAAGTTAGGAATAATTTAGATAACTGATAACATGATAGACTTATGTTTCATCCAATTTCTTATACATCGGTTACACTAATACCTGACCTTCAAGATCTTTTTGATGCCATTAATGGTTGATGTGAGCAAGGAACGGACTTTCTGATCATCATTGAGGTAATCGGCATGTCGCACACACATGAACAGTATGTAAGCTGGAAGGCCTGGGATAAGGTTCACAGCAACACCACGAGGCTTCAACTCTGTTTACAAGGAAAAGAATCAACACCATCAACAACAATGAGCAGCTAGGAAATAAAATCTGTGTCCAGTCCTTGGAATCAGACCATGTGCTGGTCAGATCCCATGGACGTAACATGTACGTGTGCAGGGGGCCTAACCAATAATAACTTAACAAGTGCCCATGAATGAGATTATACACATTACACTTCAGCTGAACATACAGATTTGGACAGGACAATATGAGGTGCACATTTAGCAAATCTACAAGGAAAGAAGGATGCTCGATCCATTGTTCAAATGAGATAAGCTGCAGACACAAGGTTTGGGCAATTAAAAATACTGTACATACTAGTGTATAAGCAGAGTTTTTAAGCACAAAAAATGTGCTGAAAAACCTTACCTCGGCTTATACATGAGTTAATAAAAAAAATAAACTTCCTTCCCGCACCTCCTCTTCTGTGTTCTCCGCCACGCTTCTGTCGTCGAGGCTCCTCTTCGGTCTTCTGTTACATCCAGCAGAGACGCGGCCATGCTCTCTGCCGGCAGGCTCATACTATGACGTCATCAGTGGCTGCTTCATAGCTATTACAGAAGACCGAAGAGGAGCCGCGGGGACTGGAGCATCGCAGAGAAGACAGAAGAGACTCGCCGAGCATCAGGGAGTGGCGCCGAACATTGGGACCACCCGAAGGTGATTATGTAACTTAACTTTTTTTTTTTAAAGTGCTGGGCAAACTGGGGGCTGGCCATATACTATGGTGGACCGGCTGGCCGTATACTACAGGGGGCTGGCCGGCCGTATACTACAGGGGGCTGGCCGGCCGTATACTACAATGTATTTCCCACCCTTTGCTTATGCTCAAGTCAATAGGATTTTCCAGTTTTTGATGGTAAAATTAGGGGCTTCGGCTTTTACTCAAATATATACGGTACATGAATGTCTGACAAATGCAAGCATGCACACTCACCGGCCACTTTATTAGGTACACCATGCTAGTAACGGGTTGGACCCCCTTTTGCCTTCAGAACTGCCTCAATTCTTCGTGGCATAGATTCAACAAGGTGCTGGAAGCATTCCTCAGAGATTTTGGTCCATATTGACATGATGGCATCACACAGTTGCCGCAGATTTGTCGGCTGCACATCCATGATGCGAATCTCCCGTTCCACCACATCCCAAAGATGCTCTATTGGATTGAGATCTGGTGACTGTGGAGGCCATTTGAGTACAGTGAACTCATTGTCGTGTTCAAGAAACCAGTCTGAGATGATTCCAGCTTTATGACATGGTGCATTATCCTGCTGAAAGTAGCCATCAGATGTTGGGTACATTGTGGTCATAAAGGGATGGACATGGTCAGCAACAATATTCAGGTAGGCTGTGGCGTTGCAACGATGCTCAATTGGTACCAAGGGGCCCAAAGAGTGCCATGAAAATATTCCCCACACCATGACACCACCACCACCAGCCTGAACCGTTGATACAAGGCAGGATGGATCCATGCTTTCATGTTGTTGACGCCAAATTCTGACCCTACCATCCGAATGTCGCAGCAGAAATCGAGACTCATCAGACCAGGCAACGTTTTTTCCAATCTTCTACTGTCCAATTTCGATGAGCTTGTGCAAATTGTAGCCTCAGTTTCCTGTTCTTAGCTGAAAGGAGTAGCACCCGGTGTGGTCTTCTGCTGCTGTAGCCCATCTGCCTCAAAGTTCGACGTACTGTGCATTCAGAGATGCTCTTCTGCCTACCTTGGTTGTAACGGGTGGTGATTTGAGTCACTGTTGCCTTTCTATCAGCTCGAACCAGTCTGCCCATTCTCCTCTGACCTTTGGCATCAACAAGGCATTTCCGCCCACAGAACTGCCGCTCACTGAATGTTTTTTCTTTTTCGGACCATTCTCTGTAAACCCTAGAGATGGTTGTGCGTGAAAATCCCAGTAGATCAGCAGTTTCTGAAATACTCAGACCAGCCCTTCTGGCACCAACAACCATGCCACGTTCAAAGTCACTCAAATCACCTTTCTTCCCCATACTGATGCTCGGTTTGAACTGCAGGAGATTGTCTTGACCATGTCTAAATGCACTGAGTTGCAGCCATGTGATTGGCTGATTAGAAATTAAGTGTTAACGAGCAGTTGGACAGGTGTACCTAATAAAGTGGCCGGTGAGTGTATGTACATAGGAGAATTTTAAAAAAAAAACTGCACGGCCATCTTAAAGGGATTCTTCCATGTGGCTTATGCACAGCTCCTCAAGATGCATTTGGATTAATAATTATAAATGTAGCCAACCTCATACAAGATATAAAAATAAACAGCACAACTCAGTGTATAATACTCAAGAAAAAGTGATGCTAAAAAACTGACCAAATGTAAAAAACAATCAATACAAAATTTTATTAGATCTAACAATACTCAGTGAAGAGGAACAGGGTCAGGGAAGGCGTATCCCACGTGTTTCGTCACATACTTTCCCTGAGGAAGTCACAAGTGGGGTCAGCCTCCCGTGACCCTGTTCCTCTTCACTCATGTTCACGTCTCCAGCCTTACCTTACTTTTTCATCAGCATGATTTTTGGTACTGTGAAATATTTTGCAACTTTACTTGCTGCACAACATGGCGGATAGGCGGGAGGCTCCTTTATGTGCACTGGTGCCTTATTGTTGTTATATATTGTCTTTATATGGACTTTATATTGGAAGGGAACAGAGGATTTGTGATTGATGCCCTGCTTTGTACTCTCTGTGCTCTTTCACAGGTGCTACTCCTCTGTGCGCCTTTGTAAGTGTTTTTATTCCTTGTGTGTTCACTTGAGTATTGTTGGATCTAAAAACATTTTGTATTGATTGATTTTTACATTTGGTCTGTTTTTCTGCATCACTTTTTCATGAGTATTATACATCTGTATTTAGATGCAGGACTGCCTCACTTTAGCAGTGCCTGCCCCTTTCTTTGTGTTAGGACCCAGTACAACTCAGTGGCCGCAGTTTTAGAAATGTTGGGGAACCTGGTAAACGATTTTGAATAATAAAATGAATAATCATGTAATGCTTACCTAATATCAGGTTCTTTATCAGCTTGGGTTCATCTTCCCTCTTATACTCCAGCATTCCCTGGAAGTCTTTCTCTTTACGGGGAATATTTACTGGACGGATAGGCTCATCCACTATTTGTCCAGGAGACACATTCTCCATTTGACCAACTACACAAATTAGATTTAGATTAATGATTTTTATCACATATCTAAAGAATCAGTAAATTATCCAGAGACTTCAGAGCTCCCAATTACTTTACAATTTCAGTTTTCCAAAGCAGCTATATAAACAGGCTTAAAGGGTTAAGTATAAGCATGTAATAAAATGCAACACATTATTATACACTGTAATTACCTAGGTTTTTTACATCTTATAATATTCAGCTTTAGACTTACCTTCAAGCTCTCCGATTTTCTTGGCAAACACTTTCAGCTGCTTTTTCAGCTTCCGGACTGTCTTATCTTGCTTCTCAAGTTGCTCCATTAGATCCTACAGATATTAACAAGCTCTTAATAACAAAACTCATTAAACAGGTTCAGATTCTACATTCAGAATGTTAGTAAAAAGAAAGTAAATGAAACTCTAATAAAGTAACAGCGCCATCAAGTGGCTTTCAGCCGATTGTACAGCTTGGATTTATCTTTAATCTGTGCAAAAGTTACCAGAACAATTTTTAAGGCAAAAGTATATTCAATCCCGTCTAACTGTGATAAATACATTATAAGCAGAGGCAGAGTTTAAAGATGCATGTAAGGGATTTAATATGATAAATATACTACGATTAAAAGCCTGTAATGTGACTCAAAATACGAAATGACCTATAAGTGTGCAGTTTAATACAGTAGTACTGTATGTTACGTCATATGCACTAGTACCGTGCAATGGATCACTGGAAGGAAACAGGTTCCATGCTATGCTTGGGGAATTCTTTTTTCTGCTAATATAATAGTTTTGTTATCCAGATTTTAATTTGGCTTCTAAAAAGGATGACAATAGTTCTCTATATTAAATTCTACCCTTTTAAGATAATTCATACAGGATTCATTCACTTATTCTATGTGGCAGTATTGTATTCTGTAAGAACATTACTACAGCACCTTTTAAGGTCAACTATCCATCAATATTCATGGAAAACATACTGGTAGGTTGATTAGATTGTGAGCCCCATGGGGAAAGGGACACTGCGTAATCTATAGGCGCTATATAAATAATAATTATTATTACTGTAAGGCTCATAGCATATCAATTGCAACATGCTTGATCCTTTTGTTCACAAGTGAGGTAACCTGCAGGTTTTTATTGCTCTTTCCCTAATGAAATTAGGGAATGCATGAATGTTGGGGAAATGTTTTTAATAAATAGTGGGTCAAAAAATGAACGGGCAGCTTAAGGGTGCACATTATGATGTAAGCACTGCACTGTGTCAAGGTTTCTGACTTTACTACTTAAAATTGACTGGGCATAAATTTTCACTTTAAGGCTCAGTTCACACCTGCATTCGGTAAGTTTTGTTCCCCTTTCCGTCGTCAAATAACGGAAAAATGACCTTCCATACATCTAAGTCAATAGGCAACTTGACTTCACCTTCTCTTCATTGTTTCTCTTCCCCCCTCTCTTAAACAGAGAGGGTAACCGAACCCCAAGGTCTGGTTGTGGACTGAGCCCAACTGTAAAGACTCCTATTGTTTTTTTTTTGTCCGAGACTTCTTTATTTTTAATGATTAAAGAATGTCCCCTGTAATTTAGGACAGTAATTGGTCCTGATAATGTATTTATACATGGTAATAAGCTCACCTTTTTTTTTACAAATCTGTTTCCAATATTAACAAGACAATAATTTCACTGGTTCATTGTATGAGACACAATTCTTCTACCTTAGAATTATGCTATGGAACCAAAAAAAAAGGCTATTTCCTGGACTGAACAATAGTCTGGGTCCCAGGCTCATAGTCATACATAATGGTAGAAATCCTTGCCTACCAGCTGGTTCTAGAATGGAGCGGTAATCCCTAGGGACTCCTGGCATTATATAGGACTACAAGGCTACAGGTCCAGGGGCAGTGTTTGTTCCAGGAAATACAGTGATTACGAACATAGCCCATATTTTATGTCTGGAACTAGCCATTGGGAATGAATGGCTTAAAACTTGCATGGTACCACCCCCACATTACAAAAGTGCCATGGAAATGACCCATGAAATAATACTGGAAAGAGAGAGGATTTAACTTGATGAAACCCAACACTATTCAGCGTGTGCATACAATGTGATCCGCTTACTCAGCATGCAAACTTGTCTTTAGGTGGAGTTAGTAAGAAAATGTGCACTTGACGTAGGACTCAACATGGAGACATGAAACATTGCGACAAAAAGCTGTGGGGTAATAAAGAGAGCGTAGCCTTGTAACGCAAACGTATCTAGACGGGCAGCCTAAACTGCTGTTAGTTCTCTATGAGACGGCTAAAGGCGACAGAACAATCAGGCACATGATTTACATACAATGATCCGTCTGTAAAGTGAAATCCGGTACGACTGATACTTCATGGGATCATCTGCATATAATTCCTCAAAATACTGAAAAAACAGGCAGATTGGATGGACCCTCTTTCAGCAGTAGGTGACTTAATAAACATTATTAAATGTGTCTGTTGACTGTGGATCACACATATACAAGATTATAATTATGGCAAAATTAACACATTCTCAAATTCTTTTGCAATTCTTAATATGGACTCGTCTAGAAACTGGCATTATTAAATTACAGGTAAGAATCTATAACTCGGTGTGACCCAGACAGTAGTTGAAAAGCCACTGCCACCTATTGGGCTTCTGCATGTTGCTCTGTGGCATTTGGCAGTGCAGATGCCATCGTGCTCTAGAGACCACAGCTAAAACCCCTTATCTGGGTCAAACCCATAACACAAGCTGTAAAAGTGCAAACAATCAAGTTATTACTGGCATCTTACTAAAAGGTGGACATACCCTTGAAGTGTACACAAAATGGTATGTTTATATGTATATAAACACAATGAAGATTTTCCGGGAAATCCATTCCGCAATGCACGTTACATGCATATCTGCATCGCATTCCGTTTCCAAGTCTAGATGTACAATGCCAAGTGTATATTTGTAGATGTACAATTATTTTTCCCTGCACCTAAAATAAAACTATTCTATCATCATCTATCAATCTGTCAGGTAACAGACTACAGGAAAAAAGGGCAAATATGTTTTCCAGGTCAGAAAAAGTAAAAACCACAGACTATAAACATCTGGAAAATCTGCAATCATTACACGATTTGTAGAAATTTCCTTTGCCCCCAAAATAAAACTTAAAGCAACAAGCAAAGATAGGTTGTGTAGGTGGACATTGCCTTTAAATGAACATGTGAGATTACTATGAATAATGAATGAGGAATGATTGCACAGATATGATTGGTGCTTAGAGATCTGTTGCATGAAGTAAGCCGGACAACCAAGTTTAGCTCCTTTCTATTACATACCAAGTTTTCATTGGTCAATCGGGTGATTTCATGCTGTAAACTGGCTTCAATGCGAGCCTCGGGGGGCAGCTGGAGGTTTTGGGCCAGGAGTTGTTGCTGACGATTGTTCTCTTCCTTTAGACCCTGGATCTCTCCTCTGAGAGACTCCACTTCGTTTTCATAGCTCTTCTTCTGTGATTGTAGCTGTGACTCTAGGACCCTGCAATGTAGGAAGACAGCGACAGATACTTAATACACAAACCTTCATGATCAGGCACAAGCGGGCATAGCAGCGGCAGCAAAGCTCCAGCTCCCCTCACCACTGCATGCCATGAAACCCATCAGCACAAGAATTGTTATAGCCAACACTCAAGTAGTACATATATCAGGCGTATCAGAAAGTCATGGATAAGTTATGGAGGTTACAGAATAAACTTATTTTCTATTAAAACCTTTAGTAAATGGTTACAAATAAAGGCAAGTATCACCATTGTTAAAGAAAGTCTTGAAATATTCTTCATATATTGGCTTCTAGCATTGCTAACCTGGTACATAAGACATAGGTCTTGGACAGCACTGAAACAGCAAGTCTATGAGGACACTGTAAGGACCAAATTATTTCAATCAAATTACACATATGTCTACCAGTGTTCATGCCAACTAGGAAGTATGACTGATGTGGATACCCAAACAATATCCCACTAACTAGGTTGTACCAGCAGCACCGAACTGTATTTGTTTCCACAATTACCAAAGATGTTACACTTATAGAAAGGGCAGACCTGACAATTCTGAAAAAGTGTAATATATTAAAAGTAAGGTCCAGTTCACAACTGCATTTGGACTTCTGCTATAAAATTTCATCATAGTGGAATTTGAGCAGGAATTTGGATGGAAACTACAGAACATTTTTTCCATCTGAAATAACAGAAGTGGTGCAAACGGACACTAACAGAAGACATTGATGTCTATAGACATTTTAATAGATCTGTTACAGTATTCTTCCATCATAGATGTGACAGAAGTCCAAACGCAAGTGTGACCTGGGACTTCATATGTTTTGTGTAAATTATGAGCTATAAAAACACATTAAGTAGTATTAAATATTCCATATGCTCATTGATCTGCTTAGGAAAAACAGCAAAACAGACAGAATTTCACTCAGCAAAAAATGTTATTCTCTTTCTACAGAGAAATTATTTCTACAAACTAACCAACTAAATGTGACAAACTAAAGAATAACATGAACATATCCAGACAGGAAAATATAAATCCATTTACCACTTATAAATTATGTGTCAAATCTGAATATTCCCCAGGCCTCACAGATACACTACAGTATCTTATAGATCAGATGACATTTTCTAAATTTATTCTAGATTGTGTTGGAGTCAATTAGATTTTTCAGCTGGATGCAAACTACAAAGGAAATAAATAATTTTTGCAACTAGGTAAAAAGTAGTAAGTGAGATCAATCACTAGTGGGCAGATGCATTAAATTACAATGTTAAGTCCTATGTAAGTATATAGAATGGCAAACCAACACCAATACCTGTGTGCGGCTAAAGGGTATTTCCAAGATCACAATATTAATGGTCTATCCATAGGTCATGAATATTGGGGAAGTTACAACTCTTGTCATAACTGTGGTCACATAAAGTTTAGACAATACCATACACCTGAACAATGTCCACAAAGTAGGAGCTGCTCCAAAATGGGAAAAATCATAAATAGTCAGAACATCTGTTACTAAGTGTATGGTAATCGGTTGTGAGGGGGTCAGATGGTCAATTTGGTATTAATAGTCTATTGTAAGAAAAGACCAAAAGGCTGTAACGTAAAGATTCTGGGCCCCAATGAAAAATCCACACCATCCTTTATAGTACTTGTCTCATATAGGGACAATATAGTTTATTGGCCCAATATGGTTTATAGTCCTGGGTGCAATTGCAACATCTATGTCCCCTAAAAGTATTTCACTGCCTTCAGTCAATAATGTGATCATGAAAAACCCTTTATTAGCACTATTAGGCAACATTCAGAAATACCTGCTGGGTATTGCATAGCAATGCATTTATCCAATTTAGAATTGTATAGAAGTACCAATTACAGCAAGCAGAGATCCGACAGGTGAATAGAAACAACCCAAAGAGAAAATAAGCAACCTGCATGCCACAGATGAGCCCACCATCATACCCAGTTATGTGCTGTAAACCTGCACCAATCACATCTATAAGGAGGCATTACAAGCCTCTCACTGAGGACAACAAACACATTCAGGCAATTTAAGGGAACCCGTCAGCACCATCTAGCCCAACAAACCAAAGGTCTAACCGAATTTCCTGAAGCGAGTACTTCTGCATGATGATACTTTAGGACCTTTAGTTTGGGTGGTTCAATATGCCTGACAGGTTCCCTTTAATGCTTGATCGGCCAATTGAACTCCTGTTATCGTGCTTGGTATTTTGTGGACCTATGTTGTGCATGGTTTAAGCTTTTGGCAGTGTTAGTAAAATGCAAAATATTCCCATGGTGATGAATTTGGTAACCTGTTGGCCTGTTTTAACCCTTCATACAC
This sequence comes from Engystomops pustulosus, assembly GCA_019512145.1. Lineage (NCBI taxonomy): Eukaryota > Metazoa > Chordata > Amphibia > Anura > Leptodactylidae > Engystomops > Engystomops pustulosus. The sequence continues at coordinate 57,955,534 of CM033644.1, forward strand.
CAGCCAGAGCTCTCCATCCTCGTTCAGCACATGGTAATCCTGAGGTGGTGGGGTTCTTTCCAATAAGATTTAAAAAAAAAAAAATAATGAAACAGAAAATGGATTGAGGAACATGATGACAACAGAACAAAACAGTGAAAATCTGGATGCAAAAAATGTAATAAATTCATCTGTCCAATGCAAATCCTTAAGAAAATCCTTATCTGCCTCTACTGCTGTGAATAATGTAGATCATGCACCCCTTGTCCTGCCTCACGATCGTGTGTGATAAAAGGAGGTTTCCAGCTAAAATAAATATAATATCTTCTTCCAGAGTATGAGGTGCCCTCCTATATCAAGCCCAGAATTGAAGTGGACTGGTGGTGATATCAGGGGTTCAGGACGCCTTTGGTAACTTGTAGATCTCCCCATTTTAGACATATTTCATGTTATTTTTAACTTGAAACCCCCTTTAAATTTACTGATATAGCTGGGAATTTTTAGAAATGTTTTCTAAGACTTGAGGACAAAGGATAAAAGGGGATGGCCACCATAAGGAAATTTTATCAGTGTAAGTTCGAGACTCTAATAGGGTCATCCATATTATACTTACGATAGTGAAGATTTTGTTTAGTCGGTGGCAGCCGTGGGTCCGCCCCAGTCATTACTATATGCCGGCCCCCTCAATGATAGCCACTCCCATACCAAGTTGCAGCTACAGACTAAACAAACACTTTACCAGGCAGGGGATAACTTGAGGGGGTGCAGAGGTTGTGATCGCACCAGGGCCCTAGAGGTTTAGGGGGCCCTTATGGTGTCACTTTCCCATATGAGAAGACTATTACCATAAAACATACATTATAGTTGGGGCCTGACACAGACTTTGCACTGGGGCCCATCAGCTTGTAGTTACACCACTGTTACCAGGGTAAGTAATACATGAGTGACACTATTAGGGTATATTACTTACACTAGTAAAAAGTCTTATTAGTGGCCTACCGCCTAAAGCAAAAGCAGTAGATGAACAGTAAGGTGGTTTTAATAGATAGATGACTAAAGACACCAACGCCTATCAAAATGAGAAGAGGGTGTAAATGTGAGCATAATGTTGATGTGCAGGTGCCAAACTGATAAGTTTTCTAGAATCTGATAGAATACAAGATGGGTGTAACTTTTACAATAAGAAAAAGCAAACATCAGTGATAAAAATTGGCATAATGTAATATTACCACCCTTTAAAGCCCCTGCTTCCGATTTATAAGTTTGAATGGTATAGGACCGTGGAGACGAACCTATGGCCCAGGTGCCAGAGGTGGCACTCAGAGGCATTTCTGTGGGCACACAGGTTGTCACTCCAGTTTGCTAGGGGTCAAGTGACGCATGGCCTCCTCCTGAAGTCCTGGGTAGCCCAGGATGTGGGTGTTCAGTGCTATTGTAAAGCAACAATTCCTGGGCTTCCTGAGAGGAGTAGGAGGAGCGAAGAGGTGTGAACACTGACTGATTATCACTGGAGCTCCTACCCCCAGGTTTCCTCATGTTCAAGGAACCCTGGAGGGAAGCTAAAATGATTAGCCAAATTTCCCTCCTTCTTTCCTCAAGACGCCAAGCTGGGGCGCTTAGCTTTTACTAGGAAGAAGACGAATAACTTAAGACAACTTACCTATTGGATTCCTTCATGCCCGTGTAAGCCTGAGCAATCTCCCTGTGGTCCTTCATTTTCTTTACATCGTCAGAAATAGCTAATGTTTCTGTCATGGTATTCTGCAATACAAAAAACAAAGTTATTACTCCAAATAGTGACAGAATGTAAGTACACTGCAGCAAATCCCAATGTAGCATGGACCTCTATTGTCATCTGCACTGGTATAGTTATGAGGGCCACTACACTCTTTCTTAAGATGCCAATACAATGGCTATTTATCAACCATTAAAAAAACAGGTTTTGCTTTTACAGTACAAATAACTGCGGAAATATATTCATTTTGTGTATTGATTTCCTAAGAACTTTTCAACAAACTTTGGAGAGGTCAATAGTACAGTGTGCGTATAGAACACTAGTTTCTGCTCCGGACCGGCGCAGAAACGCGTCGCAAAGTTTTAGAAATAAAAACCATCTATTTATCTTTTTAAACAATACATTGAGTTGTGCTTAATGTCATAATAGCAGCGCCGGTCCACATTTTTCTCCATCCTTCAGGACTCGCCTAGCTTATATGGATAGCGACATCACTGAGGACCTCCCATAGTGCACACTTAGTGAAGGTTGGGGGAGGGATGCTATACATTGCATAGGCTATGGGAAAATGCCTTTTATTTGATAAGATATATTACAAAGTTACATACATTCACTTGTACTAAAGTTTTATACAAAGTTTGTTGGAAGATCTGTGACCATTTAAAGTTCTTTTGAATTTACTAATTGCCATATGTTTATATCTATCTTACCAGCAGTAGAATATGACAGATCATAAACATTTTAATGTATGTCACAGATGAAAAATAATCATCTAGTGATATATCATCAGGGTTTTCCTTATTTTCACCAATTCATAATTGACATGTTATATTTCATTAAATCAAATCCTACCAACAATAAATATATATTATTATTACTATTACAATTAATAGACATTTTAGAACAAAATTATTTCAGTGGAGGTTTAGTGGCCAAGTGAAAAAAATATAGATTTTTTTTTTTAAAGATGTGTCTGCAAGACAAGAGAGGTTCAAGCAGTATTCTGCAGTATATTGTCACTGGGTATACAACAAACAACACAACTAAGAAGCTGGGTTATAGGGGAGCATTCTTAGGTTGCAGACCAAAACAGGGATTGGTTTCAATGGTTTACAACAACATCTATGATAGAAGGGGTCCGTTCCTATCATTTGTCATATTATTGGTTTTACTAGAAGAATGGATTGCTGAAGCACAAAAAATGTTGGTAATGGTAGTTTTGAGGTTATTGCACATAAACAGCAAGTGCGAGGCAGCTGTTTGATAAAAGTATTTTGTTGTAGCATCACATGCGGAAAGCTAAAGCCAGCAACAATAGCAACTGTTACCTTGTCATCCTTTATTACCAAAAATAAAAAACACATGATGAGCAAAAGGAAAAGAAAGTAAAAGTTGATCAGTAAAGACTTACCAGTAAGATAATGCACATTGTCAATTGAGACTGTAGAAACCATCAATAGAGTTAGGAACAGACACATTAACAGGGGCAACAGGACACAGCATTTAGAGAAATTGTAGGTCACATTGTTCTCTGATACTCAATGGGGGTAATTTATCGTTTGGCGGCTCCTCGTGACAGTCTGTCTTTAGAGCTCTGCTGCCCTCAGATTCATTAAAGTGGCTTTTGCCCATTAAGACATCTGTTGGCAGTGTCTTCTGCTATGTGGGTTGTTGGCGACAGACCAATAAAAAGTTGCAAAAAAACCATCAAAAGTCGCAGTAAATAGACCAGGGTGGGGAATGGAGTCAATTTGCGGCTTATTGTGAAAACATGGCAATGCAAGTTTAATGAATTAGGCGCTAGCAAGGTCTATGTCAAAGTGACTTTGTACTATGTTCATTTGGCGCAATGAAAAAATACATCACCCCCAAAGGGATTAGACAAACATTTCTGTTTTTCGGCACCAAATCTATCTATATTGGTTGTGTCTGACATATTGCAGCTCAACCATACGCAACCTATGTTTTTGGAAGTAGGACGCCATAGTTTTCTAATATTGAACAACCATGAATATTTATCATGACACTGCATGAAAAAGTCACAACTGTGGCTTTTTCTCTCTAACAAATTTTTTTTTTTTTTAAAGTGGGCATGGAGGGGTTGGGAGCAAGGCTGGACCCGCAAATTTACCATAGCCTGCATCAGGATCCTAGTGAAGGTTATAGCTGAATTCTAGGCCAGACAGGACCTAGTGTAAAATTCATTTAGACCAGGACCTCTGGTGCATACAGGAGAAACATTACGGATGGTGACAGAAGTTGCCACTGTACTGCAGTATAAAGCCTCCGATTTCTGGTCCCTCAGACCAGATAAACAATTTCAAAATCTGAGCAACCAGGAAAAGGGGAAACAAGTAAATACATCACATCACTCAGCAGTAAATACACTACAGAGTTGTTATATTCGCTTGATAATTCTTTCACCAGATATCCTCTGGATAGAAGCCAACTTAAAATTAGTAAGATATCCCTTTAAGAAAGAAACTACTACCAGTTCTACTAATAGCCTTTTCTTATTTTCTAAAGGGTAAGGAAGCAAAATAGAGGAAGTGAGGAACCAGATCCAGCATTTTGGTACCAAAATATAAGCAGATCCAGGCATGCTAGAATAGGATGCCTGGGAAGCATGAAGGATCTCACCTTGTGTGGAATGGCTTCCATCTGACTGACTAGCTGTGATCGGAGAATGAGTACTTCCTCTTTACGAACTTCCAATTCTTCACTGACAGAGGTCATTTGTTCTAGTAACACTTTATATACTGGGGAACCTGGCCCACTTGGATCTGGAGAAACTTTCTCTGTAATGGCTCTTCTTAACTCGTTTAATTCATTCTTCAACTTCTTGTTTTCAGATTCCAGTTCCTGACGCTAACAAGAAAATAAAGAAAAAAAATTTGTCATGCCAATAAAGGAAAACACAGTTCACTGCATCCAAATATGTCCCCCTAGGGCCGTGAAGTGGCAATCCACATAGGTCAGCAGCAACTAGCATAGATTTCATGGAGATTTAAAGTTGGATTGTTTTGAACAATCGGCTAAGCTGGATCCATCTCTACTGTTTGGTATGCAAACAACAAACTAATATATTACCATGTTAATATTAAAATCTAAGACTGCATTGTATATGATGTACATGTTTGGTTGCTCCTGACAAAATCAATTTTTGTATTTTCCATTGAAGTCTGTGAAATGAGGTCAAAGAATACAGTAATCATTCTCTTACCTTAAGAGATTCATACTCCAGCTCAGTGCTTCGGACTGGCGACTTTGTTTCCTCCTAAATTTTACCAAAAGATTACAATGAAATGCTGCTGCTCACAATCTTCTAACTTTTTTGCCAGCCAACCGCTGTGTTAGTAACCATAAATGTGCCAACTATATCCAGAAAAACTATAGCAATGGGGACAATTTGACAAAGCTTAAAGGGGTCTCCCCATGATAGAAATATGAGATAAATGACTGATAGATGTGGGTCCTGTCTCTGGGATACACACCTTTCCTTAAAATGAGCTACGCTGTTTCTATAATCCCAACAGTAGAGGATGGGATGCAAACCACGTTGTTTAATGACTCTTATTCCCCTCAATGGGTGGGACTTGCCTCTAGCAGAATTTAAAAAGTAGCAGAACATCGACAGCCTTATATTCCACCATATAAATCAAAGTGTCTGATGCTGAAAGCTAAATTTGGCATAGTTTAAGATATTCAAAGTTCACCCCTGCATTGGGGGTTTCCATAAAACAAAAAACGGAAGGTGAACAGAAAGTCTTCCATTAACCTTCCGTTCCCAATTGACTTAAATAAATAGAAAAAGAACACGCTGGCTTCTGCAATATTTTTCCACTACAGGCAGTCCCCGGGTTACGTACAAGATAGGGTCCTGAGGTTTGTTCTTAAGTTGAATTTGCATGTAAGTTTAAACTGTACATTTTATAATTGTAGATCGAGACAAAAAATTTTTTTAGCCCCAGTGACAATTGGAGTGACATTTTTTGCTGTAATGGGACCAAGGGTTATCAATAAAGCTTCATTACAGACACTTTACAGCCGATCAGTGCAGTCTGGGACTATATTAAAGCATTCAGAGAGCTTCACCAGAGGTCAGAGGGGTCTGTTTGTAACTATGGGTTGTCTGTAAGTCGGGTGTCCTTAAGTAGGGGACCGCATGTATTTGGTAAAGGAAGAGGAAACTGAACTTGCCAAATGCAGGTATGAACTTAGCCTAACTTTGGGTTAGTTTATTCTACCAAGTGCACCTACCCTCCAATGAGTACATACCTGCTTTAATTAGGACACATTCAGTCATACAGTGGGTCTAAAAACTCTCAAAAAACATAATTATACAAGGTATTTTAGTCTTATTGATTAAAAGGTTTGATAAATAAACAATGTTATACCCAAAGTCAGTTTGGCTACAAATTGGCATATTAGGCTAAGATCACATCTTATTTAGTGTTTTATTTTTCTACACTGTTAAAGCAAAAAAAATGAAAAGCTAAACAGTGACAGCTCTGTCAGGTTTCCGCCATTATATCAATCATCTGGCCATAGTAATCACACAAGTTGCTGCACGAATTCTTGTTTTTTGGCAAAATGACCACCACTACCAAAGTAATGTTGGCAGTTTTGTTTTAAATAAAAATGGTTACCTGGCTTTTTGTTTTGGTGATTATTTCTTCTTTTTTATCCAGATCATCTTGCAACATTTGTTTCTCCTGTTCTAATTCTTTTACTCGTTTCTGAAGTTTGAGGAATAAGGACATGTCCAGAGGAGCCTTCTTGTCAGCAGGCTCCTGCAGAAAAATAACATGTATTATCAGATGATCATACACTGTAAACCCCCCAAATCATATAATCTGTCCCAATGGGAAGGGTAGGGGTAAAGATGGATCTGTATGTTGCATTTGGACAAGCCAGATTCCTTCATGCATGCATGCATGTTTACAGGGTCAGACTCCGAGGTGCCACTTCCACATAGGCAGAATAATTTATTTATTAATACTATTAATAAATACATTATTCTGCCTATGTAGAAGTGGTGCCTCGGAGTCTGATTTTGTTTTCCAAATTTCAAGAAGCCCTACTGGACATTACTATCCAGGTTACAGGACAGTGTGAAGCCATCACCACTACGGGCGTACCGTCTCAGGTAATTCATCCACCTAATGGGACCTGAAACACCTGTGGGCTATTCCACCGGATACAACTTCAGTTACTACTCCATAGGAGCGCAATCTGTCTTTTTTGTATTTGGAATGAATACATTAAAAATGTAACCACACCTCATTCCGGTATGGAAAGTCTTCAGACTCTGTGATTTCTGAACTGAAGGTGTATTCAGACTCGTTACTACTGTGTGTGGAGTCGGTCCTCCTGTGTCCAGGCTTTGGAAGGCTCTGCAACCATTACAATAAGGTTAGAGCAGCAATGTAAAAGGCTTCTATGTATGCATTCTACTATGTACAATAACAACGTAACCCACCATGGTGCTCATTTCTTCTTTAATGTCGTCATACCGCTCCTCCAGACGACTGAACTCATTAAGAAGATTCTGATATCTCAGCCTCTCATCATTCAGCTCAAGTTCAAGCTCCCTTGTTTCTTCTATCAATTTTTTTTCCATATCCTCTATCAAATTAAAAGAAAAACAGTATATAACAGCATTAGTAAGAAATCCAGTACTGCATTATTTTACATTGCGTTGGTCAATGAAATGTAGTTTTTACAGATTTAACCCCTCTCCATAGCCGGTAAGTTTTTGCTGCATATTGCAGCAAAGGCTCACCGGTAACACCTGCGATCGGTGCCGGAACCGGGCGATTTCCTGCTGATCGCCGCCAGCAAAGGTGCCGGCGGCTTCAAAAATATGGCGGCGTGTGTGGGCGCCACCATCTTTCTCACGAAGACCCGAAGCTACTTCGGATTAAACCATTCATTACAATGTGCTGTCATGTCAGCACATTGCAATGAATGAGTAGTAAAATCGCCATATACTGCCATACTGTAGTATGGCAGTATATGATAGGATCGTACAGACACCCTAGGGAGTCTGATAAATAGAAAAAATTTAAAAAAAAATTTAAAAAAAAAAAAAAACCTAAAAAAAAACCTAATAAGCCATCACACAGCTCTGTACATGGAAAAATAAAAAAGTTAAAGATTTTTGAATGTGGGGAGTGAAAAATGAAAACACAAAAACGAAAAAGGGCTGCGATGGGAAGGGGTGAATATACTACTATTTTTAGCTAAGGAGATTACATTTGAGTGGAAGATCAACTATTTCAGTTAACACTGTGGATAACAGCAGTCTATAGACCCATGCTCAGAGAAGGTAACCTGACATTTTGAACGGGTACATGCATTGTGCTCATACTATGCTTTGATATGGAAACATCATGTTTGATCAAAGTGTTGAAGGTATCTGGATGTATTTTTGGCTTGAGATAGAGGCAAAGTGTATGGGCACACCTAGATATTCTAAACTTCTGCAGCTTCTAGTAGAGTCAACCAATTCTAGGTGTTTCTCTAAGAGCCAGAATGAAGAGGACAATGCTCTGTACAAGTTATTCTAGTGAACTCTTTCTGTTGCTGTGGCATTTTATCTGAATGAGCCTCATGCGGTATTGCGCAGTGCAAGAGAACCATCATGCGTATATAAAGCTAATGTTACGCATTGGTATATTAGTCACTTGTCACAGCACGATGGAAATGTACAACACATTAATAATAGAAAAATCTAACAGTACATACCCGTCATTCGCTTGGCTTGTTCCTGAATTAAGCGATTTAACTCTTCCTTCTCTGCTTTCAACAATGCGTTCTGTTCTTTGAGTTCAGATACCAGCTGCAAAGTAAAGCAAAAATCTTGACCCCCTCATAGACTTGGAACATAGAAACTAACTGCATTCAACCAATGCAGGTGAAATACAACAGCAGAGCATAGAGAACAGCTGGACTGTGGGAATCGGGAAATGATACTCCCATGGGTAGAAAGCAGCCCAACCAAGATTACCAAGTGTGGGACAATGGTAACTGAGCAAACTTTATTAAATTTTGTGGACTAGAGAGTAAATTTTGTGCTTGACATTAAAGTAAGAGAATGTTTTAGCTGAAAGTGACTGAATCTTGTTATTGTTAATCAAGTAAGAAACACAAAGAGTGAATAATAAGAAATTTGATGGTAATTTAAAAGGATCTGTCAACTCCCCCACCCCCGCCCTAGACGTTATCATACATTCAAAGCGCTCAGTACACACTTTCATCGCATAACCCTCTCCCCCATGAACCTAACTTCATTACTTTAAAAAAAAAAAAACATGTCTGGTTGGCATAACTAGAGAGCCATAACCTAATCCTGCTTTTTCTTTTTTTCCTTTTAAAGGGAACCTACTACCACAAATCTACCTATAAAGGTAGATCGGGTGGTAGGTGGATTAATGGGACGTGAGGATAGACCTTTTAAGGGCTAATCCTCACGTCCCCGCACTTTTTTAGTAACTTTTATCAAACTTTTATGCAAATTTTATTATGTGGCTACTGGGGCGTGGAGTAGCCACATCTGAGGTTACATGGCGCAGCTACTCCACGCCCCAGTAGCCTCTTTTCTCCTCCTACTCACCATCTTCAGCGCGCAGCTGCTCGTAGCTGCGCGCCCTCGTCTGACGTTCCTGTCTGCGCATGCGCAGAACAGCAGGCCCGCGCGGTCACTGCTCCGAAGCCGAGGCTGCACAGGCGCGGGCCTGCTGTTCTGCACATGTGCAGACTGCAGAATCGTCGGACGAGGGCGCGCAACTACGAGCAGCTGCGCGCCGAAGATTGTGAGTAGGAGGAGAAAAGAGGCTACCGGGGCGTGGAGTAGCTGCCTTGTGTAACCTCAGATGCGGCTACTCCACGCCCCAGTAGCCGCATAATAAAATTAGCATAAAAGTTTGATAAAAGCTACTAAAAAAGTGCGGGGACATGAGGATCCTCACGTCCCATTGATTCACCTACCACCCGATCTACCTTTATAGGTAGATTTGTGGTGGTAGGTTCCCTTTAAAGGAATGAAGTTAGGTTTATGCTCATAACCTGTGGCTCTCTAGTTACACCAGCCAGACGTGTTTAAGGAATGAAGTTAAGTTTATGTTCCACAGGTGTAATCCACTTAGCACACCCCTTAATGCCAACTCTGCACCCCTTCCTTTCTCTGTCACTCCTCTGGCATCTGCTAATTTTGCAAACACGTGATAGAAAAGTCAGCATATACGCAGATCAGCCGTGATGTCAGTCTGTACTGCACATGTGGCAGCTGATGAATGCCACTCACTGAAGTGCCAGTCTTAGGGCATGTGTGTGGCCAGCGTAGTTACGTAAAAAGGAAGCAGGGATGTCAGAGCTGGCATTGACCAAGCAGTTCCAGGCAGGATTATAATGAAGGCTTATGGGCTAATTTGTATAGGAAAAATTATGGATCTGCTTTTAGTAGTAATTGAAATGTAAGTACCGGTAAGTAAAGTATGTAATGAGCCTTACATGACAGTATCTTTAGTTAAGGGGGGCTGACCGATTCCTTTAGCATAAAACACTGCTTAGGCACACATAAAAACAGCATGAAAATCTATATTCATCCTGCCACTGAATGGCAATATGCAGTAAATTAAGAGATCTTTTTAAAGGCAAAAAACACATGCCACAAAAATGCCTGCCCTCTACGGCTGCTTATGGAGAATGGCGATTTCAAGATTGTACAGATAATGTAACAAATCATATATTTTTTCCAGATTATAGTCCAATGGTTTTACATTAGAAGTGTATCATTTTAATAAGGATAACTGATATTACTTTAGGGTTTTTTTTTGTAAAAGGTCTATATACTGAGCCTATTAGTTCTAGCAATGATCATTTCTTTAAATAAATTTACCTGCTCAGTCTCAGACTTATACTTATTAGCATTATCTTCGATCTTCTTCTTTTCATTCTGCGTATGCAATAGTTCTTTCCGTAGCCTGGCTAACTCCTCCTGGAGGCTCATCACTTGGTTTGTGGCATTTTTGGCCTCCTCTTCAAATTGTTTTAGGCGGTCAACATCACTTCGTAGCTTATCTTTCTCTGTATTGTAGGTTACCTCTAGATGTGTCAATCTCTCCAGCAAGGACTTGTTGTCCTTATTCTGAAAAGGCACAAAAACATTAACGAACCTCACAGCAAATTCTACAAAATAGAATCTAAAGCATGAAAGCTATACGCTGCAGTGTTACCTGTTCATCAATTCTACGCTGTAGTTGCATGATTTTGTTTTCCATACCAAAGTTGAGTTTCTTGTAATGTTCAACAGAGCGGGCCTCAATTTTCAATTTCTTTAGTTCCCGCTTGGCCATCATCCTGCGGTAGCAGCACTGCAGGTAGACAATGGCGCTCATGCTTCTCTTAAAGTTCTTGCGCGCCAGCCAGCCGCGGACGTGCTTCTGAATGATTGTAGCTTTGTGTATCCTCAGCATCTGAAAGTTGGTGGTGACAGTCATTAGTAATGTGCTACAAGTCACAATACAGACCACATAACTAAAGCAAATTATTACTACTGAGAAAGGCCATGACACAAGAAGTTACATACCTGAAATTAATTATAGATCACATCACACTCATTTTAATCAAGACATGAGCAACCTATTAGATGATCTGCCTCTTTATTAATTTACTAATAAATTTACTAATTGGGAAGATTTACTCTTTCTTATCCAATACTTATCCAATCTGGTGCAATTTTTGGTCTCTCTAGTCCTCTTCCAACACCCATATTTAGTTAACATAAAAATGTTTTGCCAAAATGTCTTAAGTCCCACCCCATCCAGGCCTTTCCCTGCTAATCAAGTCTCACTTGTAGGACAAGTTGTAAAAAAGGAGCCAAAACCATTACTAAATTTGGGGCACAGAATGTTTTTGGTGCAAAATGCCAATACCAAGTGCTAGGAACATCACCTACTCATCCCTTGGATCCAATATACCGTACTAGTCTGAAAGCCATCTGTGCTGTATTAATGAAGAAGCCATTGGAATCCTTTCCCAATGTTTGCTTTCCTTACCTGCTGATACCTCTTCCTGGCTGCATAACCCCGAAGATATGTTTGAAGTGAAAGTGTAACAGACTGTATATGCCGATACTTCTGACGGACGACATACATCCTCTGGAACTTCTGTATAATAATTGCTGCTCTGGTCCTGCGCAGGAACTGGGCAAAGCTAAACAAGCAGGTGAAAATGTTAACCTAACCTTATCTTTCTTATAAAACATGAAAAAAGTACAAAAATTTGAATCTACTTACCATCTTGCCTGGTATCCTCTAACATATCTCTGAATGCAGATAGCCGCCTTCTTCATACGCAAGTACTTCTTCCTTAAAAGCCAGCCACGTATTGTCTTCTGGATTCGGATGCAGGCCATTCTCAACTTGTCGGCTCTTATTTTTTCCAAGTAAGCTACTTGGCCAGCACGGAAGAAGATTTTTGTTTTGCCAAACTGATATTTGTCTTGGTCCTGTTTTCAGAAAATGGAGACCCTAGTACTTCTTACCAGAATGCATATTTTTTTTACCAATTTCAATTCTTAGCTTCTACGTACCAGAATGAGCTTCTCCAACACATTTTTGCAGGTCTGTCTGCGGTCACTGAGGACATCCTTCTGTTTCATTAGAACCCTATAACGACTGAAGAACTCTTGGTATGTCCACCTAAAAAAGGGATAAGCTCTCTTTATGTAGAAGACTTAGGTTTTTTTTAGGGATAACATTTTTGGAAACAAACAAGTAACATGCATCTAATATGAGGTCATAAAAAGGCAATTGCCTACCTAGATGGGAACCCTGCAGCACTAATTCTTATAGTTTCCAACACTCCACAGGCTCTTAGCTGCTGGACGGCTCGTTTTGAGTCAAACCTAATAAAAACAAAATAAGAAAAGTCAATGTACAAGCATTCTTATTTCTGCACAAACAATGCAATCCATTTCCAAACCTAAACTCAGCCCCTCTTATCGTAGTTACATTCTAAATTACTATTCCAACTTCCAAAATCAGATGAACGGTGGTGGGCAGGACTGTCGGTTTGACCACGGGAGTCCATCTATATCTTTATTCTAAATAGCCATCATTGAACAAGGTATATATATTTATTATCAGATCTGCCCTACATTCAGAAACAGTAAATGTAGGTCATTTTTACCAGATTTCATCAGTGCTGCCGCAGAGGGAATACTATTATCAGAGGGTGACTATCTATCGTTAAAGACATCTCTCTACCTTGAACCTCCAAGATGCCAGAGTTGAAGATATTGATAAAAGTAGTTATTTGCTAAGCCAAACTCCTCTTTAAGTTGTTCAACGGATTTTAACTTTCCATCTGAGTATAGCTGAGCTAATGTACTAATCCCCTTCGCCTCTTAATCTATGACACCCCTCTAACCCGTCTACTTTCGCGAAACCGGGATTTCTCCACAGTGGTGTAAATTTCATACAGCCCTCCAGATTCCATAGCGGTTTAACTTTCTGCCACACTCTACTCATAAGAGTCATTGTAGTTATAACATCAGGTGGTCTACTCTGAGCCCCCAGTTCCAGAATTTACAATGGAGGCCTGTCCCCTCTATGTGGCGACAACAACCACTCAGTACTGTACATGCTGTTAGAAATACCCCATCCCTTTAAATGGTTAATTTGAGCCGTCAAAAAATAAAGCCAGGGGTTAGGGACTGCTAGTCCTCCTTGGTCCTTAACCCACTGTAAAGTTTCAAAGTTTTCCACACATCAACGACCTAAATAGTTTCTGCATTTGATCGGGTCCCAAATTTAGAATTATGTATATATGTACAAAAACTGGGGCATGAGGACGGTTTTTGTCAGATTTGAACTGCCAACCACTGACCAGGGAAGCTTACGCCAGGTAGCCACCTTCACCTCAGTCCACTCCAGCAGTGGCTAAACATTAAGGGACACAATCACTGACCTTTGGGGAAATCCAGATACCTAAATATTTATATGTGAAGCCAATCTGAATTTGTTGGCGTACCAGGCGAGTCCTTTACAACATGATCTATAGGCAATAAGACCGATTTGTGCCAGTTTATAGTTAAGCCAGAATACCGACCATAAGATACCAATAAGTCCATCAACGCTGGAAGAGAGGAAGCTATATCCCGCAAGAAGAGCAACATCTCATCTGCACATAGCGTTATGCGTTCCTCTATCCACAAGTACCCAAAACCCCTTATAAGGCTTGACGAGCGCATCAAACAGGGCAGAGGTTTTATTGCCAGGGCAAAGAGGAAAGGGGACAATGGTCAGCCCTGCCTAGTCCCTCTTTTAAGATGAAAGGGTTCTGATAGAGGGCTATTGACCTCAATACGAGCCCAAGGATTTCTACACAGCACCTCAAATAATCCATCCCATCATCTTAGCGGCATTGAGTGAAAGAACTACCCTAGTCCCCACAAACTACATTTAGTGTATAGAAAAAACTTTCGCTATTCAATTGAGGCATGGAACACAAATAACTGCAACCATGTTAAGTTTTGCATGATTGTTAAAGTACCGTATTTTTTCAGACTATAAGGCGCACCGAATTATAAGTCGCACCATCAATAAATGCCTGCTTAAATGTCTAGGTTCATATATTAGGCGCACCGGATTATAAGGATGAATGACCAGCAGGTGGCAGACCGGTGCACAGTTCAAGGCAGCTGTTGTCTGTAAGTAAGGTTCATAGGGACTATAAGGCGCACCTTTGATTTCTGAGAAAATCAAAGGATTTTTAGTGCGCCTTATAGTCCAAAAAATACGGTATATTTCTGAAATAGAAAAAAATATATAAAATTATATGCTAATTAAATAAATGAACAACCTTTGAACCAATAAATATTGGTTTTGAGGGTCATTCACACAGTCCAATGATCAGGCCAATTATTGGGAACAAGGATTGCTTGTTCTTGATAACTGCCTTGTGTAATTTCTCTGCGAGTCAACTGACCAATGTGATCACCCATTCTATGTGATGGCATTTGTAAATAGCCAATGAAATGGAGAACTTCAGTGCTTGTCCTGAGGGATGGCTAGTGGGAGCAAAACCTTAGGACAAGACAATTACTATGGCATATCATATAATTCATAAAAGATTGAGTGATTAAATTAACAATTGGACATGACCAATTCCCTCATCGGAGGGGTGTGTTTTTACACAATCTGAAACTGTCACCACTATACTATGCAGTAACATTTCTCATGCAATAATTGTGGAAGAGAACCATATATCCATACAACTGCAATACCCTAGAAGAGAGACGAAAATATCTTACATAAGCCACCAGGGCTAGCAATCCCCTTCAGCCAGGGGACCTTAAAATACAGCGTCTCTCGTCTGAAGACAGCCCACTACTATTATTACTTTCCCTTGGAAGAGAAGAATATCTGTCCATAACCAATTTTGGCTATGAACAACATATTCAGTAATGGATATCCGGTTATTATGGTAGGAATGGATGGTTACTACCTGGATACTAACTGGATACTAAACAATGTTGTCAGAGGAGCTACTTACGTGAAGGGGTACTTAAAGTCATTTGGCTTGATACAGCGTACATAGTGAGGTGTTGTTGCATTCAGGGTCTCCATCAGCAGATGCAGAGAGTTCCTAAACTGAAATGGAAACAATAGGTTCTAAAACAAAGACTGATGCACAGACTTACAAATCTTTCTCCGGAGCCCCATTTACTGAAACAAGGAGGTTTCCATGTTGCGATGCTGCAGTAACACTGGGAGCAGATGTGCTCCTACAAAAATACACACTTATCCATTTTATCAGTTTACCTGGTGGCCGACTGTCTTCTTATGCTCCTTGCTTGCTTGTTCAGGCTTTGGTTTGCGCAGCCCTGTGCGGGACAGGAGGGTCCGCCCGGTGGGAGCCGCTGATGTTGGGCTTAAGGCATGCTCATCATCCTGGAACAGCTCAGTCAGTAGCTTAAACTAGAAAATTAGAGGGTAAAAAACTGACTTATAACCCAGACAGGAAAAGGTGATCGCATAAAAATAAGACATTTTAGCATTAACGAAACTCAAATTAAAAATGTTAGAAAAGGAAATATTAATATTAATTATTTTTTTTAAATGAAAGGGGTATTCTCATTTTATATATTTATGTCATACGTATTATCGGGGTCCCCCGACTGCCCCCATTCCGTCTGCTTCATAAAGCAGCTTGTCTGGGTCTATACAGAAATGGATAGAGCTGCACATGTGTAACCTCCTCTTAATTTACACTACTACTGAACCAGGTAAGAATGGAGAAGCCAGGGGCTCCAGCTTTGGATAGAGATGTGCGTTTCAGTCGCGAGACCCACATCTATCAGATATTTATTGCAGATCCCCAGCACCAAATGAGAATAATCCTTAGCGGCTCTGTTCACACTTCAATCATGGCTTCCATTTTACAGACACCATGGTGTATGAGTTAGTATAAGACCAGGTTTAATTTGTTTAGGAAAATCAACAAGTACCAAAACTTGGTGACAAAATAAAGAGGTGTGAACAGCACCTAAGGGCAGGTATCATTAGAAGTTTTACAGCATGCAGCTCTAGAAGCACAGGTGAAGCACAAGGCCAGGTTAAAGGGCACCGGCCTGCAATAGCTTGCTTTGTATAGGAATACATATTATATTTAGTGCTATTCTTTAGGTTGTATGGTACACAATACAGATTATTAAAATGCCTAATGTCATAATATGGAGAATCTCCTAATGAAAGTGGGCAGAACCTAAAAGCACTATATGGTTTCATGGCCATTATCATGCTGGCTCTATGACATTGGACATCTCCCAAGCATCTTGTCTTCTAGGCGTAAGCGCAAGTAAAGCATCACAAAAGCAGAATAATTGATAATCTAGGTACTAGATGAAAGTTACCTTCTGAGAAATGGGTTTCACACAAAAGGAATAAAGAAAAGAAGAAATACAATGCAATGGTGAGATAAAATAAACACATTTACTGAATAGATGAATAACAATATGAATTTATTATGTAAACTAAAGTTCTATGTTTGCAATATTTTCTAAGGGTATTGTATGGCATTATCTGAAATGATTAGTCAAACTCTTGAAATATTAGTAAATGTTTATTGTAACATAAAATATTTCTTGTGGCTGCGGCAAGTAAAGAACTTCTTATAAAAAGCTGTTACCAAGTAGATCAAACACCCCAGATCCTGGCAAAAGGCTGATTTTGCTAGAAGACACCTTGACCAGTTAAGCAGGTTCACATGAAATATCATGTAGAATCACATATCACAGGTCTAATGAATGAATGGCTTAGCTTGTGATACCAGGATGGTGAATTTTAACCTGGGGCAACAGCCTGAGTGCCCACTGAGAGGGCTCAGAGTGTCACAACGGTGCAGCCGTTCAGCTCCCTATGGAGAGGGGTGAGCCGTTCTCTTCTCCACTCAGCCGTGCGCTATGGCCCAGGTAACCACATGGATGAGTAAATGGACCCTCAATCTGTTGGTGCCTGAGGGCCACAGCCCCCTTGCACAGCTGATGAGTGCTTGTGCCTAGAGTTAGACGTATACTGATCACATACTGGACTCCTCTCCACAAGACAAGCCATCCATTTACAAGGCTGAATAATCAGTTTATCCAAAACAGAATTTACCAGAAAGTGTATTGTTTTATACAATCTGCTGCAAGAACAGGTTTCATATGGTCACGGTTCCTAGTCGCTAACTCATATAACGAAACAGTCTTGTTTCACCAACCTTACTCGCTCTGAGAACTTTTACTTGATCTTCAAAGACTGTGTCTTTATTCTTCTCAAGAAAGCCTTCACATTGATACTCTACCTGTAAGCAACAAATAGAAACAGAAAGGTTATTCCAGTTCTATTAGAAGATGTTTCCGTATGACTTTCATTTAAACGAACAAGTATGCAGATGACAACCAGGAACTTTGTTTTACGGTTTGCTAGGCGACAAATATAGAAATAAAAGGTCCATTGTGTAAATGTTATCCTTCTCTATATTTAGATGTTTCCTTGTTATATACAGTAGTTATGCAGCACACTAAAGATGGCGCTACAGACCACTAACAATCAACTACTGTAAATACTGTATAAGAAACCAAATACACACAGTGGTATATGAAGCATCTACTGTAATGTGACAAATGCAACGTCTTAAATTACTTCTGGGATTCAGAGAAGTCCGTGACTAGATTATGATAAGTTTGTTATATGGATAGGATTAGTTATAACAGAATTTTAAAGTTCCTGAGCAAAATCCTTTCAGGATATATTCACAAGGAAAGTACAGACAATTAATTTTCAACAAGGGTGTAAAAATGAACAGTAACAACAAACTGGATGAGATTGAAACAAACTTCCCCATAAATACTTACTTGTGAATAAAATTATTTTGCCCTTTTTTACAGCTTTAATCTACAATATACTGTGGCTTTTCCCTGCCGCAGGGATTTCACTAAGAATGCAATACATGTTTCACACCATTATGGATATGTTTTGGCTTAGTTTAATTGGTAGAAATCAGCAGCAAATCTGTGCCATGTGGATGATCCCTCAGTGCTATTCCCTTACATTATATAATTATTGAATCATAGATTTTATTATTTGCATGATCTCAGCCTGTCTTCCGTCGGTTTTGAGCCTTATGCTATGTTCATATTTGCATTGCTAGGAAATTCCATCGCAAATTGCATAAAAAATAATTTTCATCTGTCAAATTATGGACTTCATTGTAGTAAATGGGCACTATTAGATGTCCATTATGATTGCAGACGTGGACGGCTATTTTTTTTAGCAGAGAAATGGATGCTCCTACTGGAGATGTGAACGTAGCTTTAGATAGTTAGCTGCTCCTTTCACATATGTGTTTGGTACCATCAGCTTTTAGAAATTACCTTATCCAGAAAATTAAAAAATAAAGACCTCTTGTTAGAATAAGTCTGCTCACCTTATCAGCGAAATGTTGGATAATAAAAGCTACATTGGACAGACGGGGTTTCTCAAACAGTGAACATGTTTTTAGGTGCGTATTGTACAACTTCTGGGCCCAGGTATTGTCTGATCCCTTAGGCATCTGCAAAACAAAAATAAAAACCTTGTATAGTTAATAGTCACTAGGCTATTCTTCACGTCCAGAAAATGGACCCGGCCCTCCAAAACCACAGGATAAAAAATCCACCAAGTCTTTGGCAAAATCTCAAAATGTCCAGTAAATACAAAATTTTTAAAGTATAAAACCTACAATATGACAATAAAGTATCAGTACATGCTACACTCCACTCTACCTTACACTCCTCATCCAGTAGGTCCAGAATACCCATTTTGGCCTCTATAAGATTGATGCAGGGCTGGTTGTCATAGAAATCAATCAGGGTCCATGGGATTTGTTCCTTCATGTATTCTTCTTGTTCCAACTTGAATACATGCTGTAAAAAGGACAAGAAATATATCTTAGAGGACTGGAACAGAAATGCGGAAAATATAAGCCTGGGGCAGAATAGAAGGGCAAAACTGAAGTGACTCAAATATCAATACTTGGTAAAGGTTTTGGAAGACATATTGTACATTATATTATGTGGAAGAGAAGGAGTGACGTGTATTACTAGAGCATGAAAACGTTTACTATGTTACTGAGAAATAACCTCAATAAATGCGCAAAATATGGACCTGATTTGACATCCATAATCTCAGTGGCAGAAACCTTCACATTCCCGAAAACCAGTAATTGACACCCTGTCTCAGAGGAGGACATGATCCTGCATGTATTTGTTACTGATCGTATACAGTGTATTTTTCTATACATACACATTGTATATGTGTAATGAAAACAGCTGCCTTTATTTTACACAATAATAGGACCAGCTCCTTATCCCTAAACATTCAGGTGGCCAGAAGGATTTATAGCTAAAATGTTGATGCAAGGACTCCCTGTCAGCAGGACAAACTGCAGTGCCGACACACTGAATCCTTGCATCATATTTCTGTATGATAGAAGGTCTCCCGTCCTGTGCAATGTGCAGTTCACAATGTGTGGAATTGGATCAACAGTCGTAATTATAAATGCAAGTAATTCATTGAGAACTAATATTAAACATAGGAATGCAGATTTTAGTCAATAATGACAGCCCACATCTGCTCACCAGGTTGAACTGCTGCTGTAGCTTCTCATTGGCATAGTTGATGCAAAACTGCTCAAAGCTGTTAATTTCAAAAGTCTCAAACCTTTAAAAAAAAAAGGGATTATTAATTCATAATATGGGAAAATTATCTTTATTTGAGTCAATTCTTTGCTTTGATATTAACGTTTTTTAAAGGAAATCTACCCGCAAATCCAGACATGATAAAACTATGTTCTACTTCCCTCTGAAAGCAACTTTTAAAATTATTCTAATGAGCTAAAGGCTCTGGGGCGCATTAGCAAAGCTCCTCCATACTGTAGCATACACTGTGCAGAAGCACTGTTGCCATTTGGATAACCAATATAAGAAGATTAGTAAAGTAAAGTTTCCCCTGTTTATCATCCTTGATTTTGATTGTAGCGTTCTATTCGAAAATAAGTATTTCTCAGTATTAAATATTGTATTTTGCATCACAAAACTAAAATATTTGCTAATCATTTGAAAGAATGAACAATAATATATTTTTCAGAGTGAAAGATAAATTCCAGTTTGCAAATATCCAGATCACGTGGCACAACTTTCCTTGAGGCACTAGAGTCAGAAAATGTATCACATTACTTATGGAGCTATTAAAATGTATGGGAAGCAGCTTAAAATAGCTGACTACAGACTAAGCATAGAACCGGAGACAGTTTACTATAACATTACCAAAGACTCAAAGAATAATACAAAAGAACACTATATGTTGAGTTGTGATGAGCAGGGACTTGAAGTAATAAATGTAGACAGATCTAATGACGCATGTTGTGATGCTACAGATACTGGGTTTATAGTGGTTAAAGTGTTACTATTAACCAGACAGTCATAAATACATGTGTAAAAAAACCTATGCTTAAAGTATACCTGCCATTTGATTTGATGCATTATGAAGCAAATATACCTTGAGAATGCTGTAGCTACACTGATGCAGAAACATATTTTGGTTAATCCATGTGCTGAGTTTTGAGGTTTTGCCGATAAAACAATTATAAAAATTATCATAATGAAGATATCTCGTTACTGTGGCTGGCTCAGCGCTTCTCCTAGCACATCAGTTATTCATTGAACCAGACGATAATGTAATCCCTGGGTTGTGCCTGAAGGCAGAATAATCAATTGCTACACCATCCCCTAGCTGCTGTGTATGAGTGATCCAGCTCAGGTTGATTAGTCATGTCTTGACTAAGCTCCATGTGTAATAAAAAGCTCAGTGTGTAATGTGTTTATGTAGGCAGCATTGCTTGACCCAGCTTTCCCAAGATCCTGAATGTTATAATTGTTTTTTCAGCTCAGTGTAGATACAGCATTCTCAAGGTATGTTTGGTTCATAATACATTAAATGGTAGATTTCCTTTAAAAGGTCTCCTTGGGTCTCATAATCAAGCACAAAATACTAAAAGACATTTATTTTATTGCTGCTGTGCCCCTGATCAATTTGGTGGTAACCTTTTATTAACATCTAGCGCACAGATTCCTCCCTAGAGAAATCTCACATGCAGTACAAATTTCCATGGGCCATATCTTATGAATGGATGAACGTCTTTAAAAAGGAAAAACAACAAATTGATCAGTACACAATGGCGAATTAAAGATGAACAAAAACCCCCACTGATCACCAGAAGAATTCGGAGAACAGGGGTCCCGATCTCGAAGTGGAGGAAATTGGCAAGCTCAGTACTTGGCTATCTTCGGCACTTCTACTCACCGTGTACCAGAGATAACCAAGCACAGTGCTCTGCAATAATTTGAAAAGTTGTTAAAATCCCTTTAATTGTAGATATTAAGAATATGCTCAACAAAAAAATGTGCTCCAGTCCAAATACAACGGGACCAGATTCCTTATTTCATATTCACTACAAAAACCTTCACATGAAGCCAGCACTTCTGAGGGCAAGGATTAAAGCCACATCTCATAAAAGGAGATGCCCCATAATTAATACTTATCATCTGTGCACAGGGTAGGTGAGAAGTATATAATTGCTGGGGGCCACAACTGCTGGTAACATGACTTATCCCAGGAACTCCATCTGAAGTGCTGGTTCATGCTCAGTGAGGATCCATAGTCTAGATCAGTGATGGCAAAGCTTTTAGAGACCGAGTGCCCAAGCTACAACTAAAATCCACTTATTTACCGTGAAGTGCCAACATGGCATTTTAAGCAGTAAATTATTGCTACATGTACTTCCACATCTTTTAATTTTATCTGCCCTTGAGCCACCAATACAAATTCAGACTCCCATTGTAGCTTCTCTCCAGTGTCTCTCTTTAGAGGAAGAATGGCGAGTCCACACCTCCTAATTTTTCCCACAGTTCCAAACAGCCAATGAAGTGTCGCTTTAAAATAGCTCTGAGAGCAGTATCTCTTAAGTTGCTTGGGACTGCAGGAAGATTTGGTGGATTTGTTCCTGTCTGTTGAACTCTTTCCTGGAAGGATGGCCTGAGTGTCCACAGAAAGGGCTCTGAGTGCCACCTCTGGCACCGGTGCCATAGGTTCACCACCATTGGTCTAGATGTATGGAGATGGAGATATTAATGGTAAACAGCTTGGCTCTCCTCGTCATTCTCATAAGCTACTTAAGCTATTTAATATCATTTAATTATTTGCAACCCTAAATACTACATATGTTTGACAAAAAATTTAATTATTTAAGACTAAGAAAGTTTATTTACCCATAAATGTCAAGGACCCCAATAAAGGAATTCTGCTTGGCAGATGACAGTAGGGCTTTATTCACTTGAGTAACAATCCAGCTGAACAGGTTAGCATAGATGTGTTTGGACAGAGCGTCTCTGGCATTGGTGGCCTGTAGCCGTGAAAGTGGCTTGATAAATGTCTCAGCAGCAGTAACAAGTTTTCGATGGCATAGCCAGTGTGCCATTTCTTCATAATCCACACCCATCAGATCACAGAATATGAGCAGAGGTTCATGCTTTGGCTGCAAGGGAAAAAAAAAGTTGTAACTGAAAATAAATACAGGCCTGGTCTAGTCTGCTTTTAACCGAAAAGGCAAAAAAAAAGAGAACTTGTATGACTTGTGCCATAGGGCTGATGGATGTCTGGCTGCTGTGCATGTAGATACAACAGCTGTCAACCACTGCAGACAGATGAAAGATCTGCCTGTGGGCACAGGAACACGTAATCGTGCATTCAGTTTTATTATTGTTTAAGGAACAGTTATCATAGGCATATGAGGGCTTGTTTATGATGGTGGAAATTTTTTAATGGTACCATATTGAGGTACATAGAATTTGTTCATTTTATTGATTTATTTACAATTAATAAAAATACAAAAAATATGCAATTCTGACACATGAAGAACACATAACATAACTTTAATCTCCGGGTCTGGTTTTTTTGACAGGGACAGTGTTTTTGCTGAACAATTTGTAGTTTTATTTGTACCATTTTGGGGCTCGCCTTTTTATTTAAGTTTATTTTATTCTTTGTACAGTTGTTTTATTTATTTATTTTTGGGGGGTTGAGAAGGACCTGGTATTTATTTCCTTTTTTAAACTCTTAAATTTTATTCACAGTTTCTCTTTTAATTGATTAAGGGGAACCTGTCACCAAGGATCTCATTTTCACAAAATAGGTAACACAAGCTCATTGCAGCTGCATTGCAAATATACCTTCCTGCTTTCTCTGAGCATTTTCATTACAATATAATCTACTTACCTTGCACCCTGACAGAATCCTCTGTGTAGTCACAGGGGTTAGGATGCATTTCAAAAAACAATATGTGACTTGTCTGTGCTGCAGACTCCTCAGCTCTCACCAAGCTGTGACCTCTGTGAAGGAGCAGAAGGGCGGAGCTGTACAGGAGCACAAAGGTGGGGGCTGAGAGCTGAGCAGTCTGCAGCACAGACAAGTAACGTGTTGTTTTTTGAAATGCATCCAAACCAAAGACCAACCTCTGGGACTAAATGTACAAAGTATTCTCTCAGGGTGCAAGGTAAGTTATAACACACAATTATATTGTAATGCAAATGCTCAGAGAAGGCAGAAAGACAGATTTGTAATGCAGGTCTGTAACCCATCTTTAATAAAAAAAAAGAGGTCCCTGGGGCCAGGTTTCCCTTAAACTTTTTTGTACAGTTTTTATTAGTCCTGTATGGTAACTTATACATGTGATCGTTTAATAGCCTGTATAATACACTGCTCATGCAGTCAGCTTGTTAGACAAGCAGGGGGTAATAGACAATTGCCAAGGACAGACCGGGGACCTTCATTAGGCACCCAGACTGTCCTGCAGGCCAGCAGTCTGCAATTGCAAAACACTTATCTCTATTCATTTAGATGTTGTGTTTGCCATGACGAAAGCATCCAAAGAGCTTGGCTATCCTGCTTAGCTCCATGCACACTGTCAGCATAGTACCAGCAGAGGGTACAGGTAGGGGAGTATTCCACCCAGGATTGCCATCTTGGAATGAACACTACACTACCTATTCACATCCCAATCTGGTTTTGGCCAAATAATTGTGATGTCAATAGGCAGTGCAGTGGTTATAGGAAACCTGCCATCATTATAATGCAATGTGATATACAGGTGATAGAGCCAAAAAAAATACATAGTTTTGTGGGGATTCAGCAGAACTTTCCATTTTTCTTTATGGAAATTGGGAATAGGAATCAGTCCAATCAGTGGTTGACAGCGACAGCTTCCCCGTCTCAACTACAATTTCACAGGCCAGAAAAATAAATTATAAGTGAATAAGTTGCGGTAAATATTGTTTCCACAAAATTGTATATCAATCTACTCAGCTCCTCATAAACTATAATGCTGTCTGCCGAATAACATTGCATTGTCCTGGTGACAGGCTCCATTTAAAACGAATTCTAATCTTCAGCTTGTTTCCCCAGCATTGGGATCCATCAGGACCATTCCAAGGTATCTATAATATTGTAACCCCGCAATAGATAAATATGTGTAAGAATACTGCAAATGACAACATACCAGACAGATACAACACTGGTAATTAATGTAGAAGCACATTCAGAAGTTGCAGTAAAATCACTCCCTAATAAACACTAAATATATACCACGCACAGTAAAAGATCTTACCGGAATCAAACAACTGTCAGAGTCCCGAGGTTTAATGTCTACATTTCCCAAGTGGAGAATAGCAGCTAAAATTCTAAAGATTCCCATCTGATACTGGTCTCCAATTCCTTAACACAACAGATTGAAAGAAGAAAAATCAATAACACAAAAGGCAAAGAGTGAAGATATAGCAATGGACAATGGAACAGGAATGGGATGACCTACCTAGTAAAGCACAGGCTTGTCTTGTGTTCTTAAGTTCTTTTGCATCATCAACTCCATCAATCACAGGGCTTCTCCCTTGCTTGGTATAGAGGAAGTTGTTGGCATGTCCTATTGTAAAGAAGTGAAAGTATTAAACATGGAGAATGGGTTAGCGAAAAACTCCAAAAGACTAGACTTGTGTATTGTTTTACAATGCATTTGTCATATAGAATATACCGTAATTCATACACCATAATTCATTCTTTAGTAAAGCTGCATTTAAAGAAATTTAATATCGGGCTGGAAACAGCATTTTAGGATCACAACAATGTATAGTTTCAAGATATCAATTCCAAGAAACATTTTTTATATTCTTTTCTGCTCCTCACACCTGATATTAATATCTCTCCCCACTCCGCACATCACTATCAGACACTATGATGCCTCAGCACAGCATCACAAGAGCAGCTAGATAGTGTACAATTAATGCCTGCTTGGAGGACCATGTAATGGAGGACCATGCTTGGAGGACCGTTCTCAGCTTCTTGTGGAATTAAGATTCTTTCTAAACAACTTTGCTCTAGGTGACTAGAGTGGCATATACATAATCATAATTAAGGGCTTGCCTGGTCCACTGGCAATTTTGGATTCTGCCAACCTATTCTGTCCGTTTCAAATGCAAAGACAATTTGATTCTTGGCACAATCCCTCCACGCTGGTTGTACCCAAGGACAGCTGTGCTCCATTTTATTTATGGGGAATTATGATCGCACAGGTACATTATTTGGTAATAACGTGCAGAAATGTATATACATGGCTGATTAATTAAATTAAATGGGAATGTCCGGTTATTAATACCATTATAAGCAGCGGAATGTACAGTGGATAAAGAGGGGAATTGTAACTCTGCTCCCTCAAGTGAAGTGTAGAGCACAGATGTTACACAATGGAAGGAGCCTACTGTTTCAGGCTCCCTCCCCTGTATAGGATCAAGCACTGGATGAGGCCAGAAAGGCAAATTGGTCCAGGACAGAGGTGTCAAACCACAGCGATCTGATACCGTTCCACAAGTTAGTGCGGTATACAAAATTGCCATGGCACCAGACAATTACTTTAGCAGAAACAAATGGATTTTCAGCCTAGTCAACCCTTTTAATATTGGTCAAATTAGTAACTTACCCAGTTTGAGCACACTAAACTCTGGTAAAGAAGCAGATGCACAGAGTTGGTAAAATATGTGATAATTTCTTTCTTCATCAGCCTAAAAAAAAACAAAAAAAAAAAACTAAACAGAGTGAGAATGTATATTACTGCTTAGCAGAGAGAACTCTAAATGCTTGGAAAATGCTGCAAAAAGTCAGGCTCAGCAAGCATTAAATCTCACAGATAACCCTATGCGTACTAAGCAGTATACAGGCTGATTCAGCACTTGCATTGAAGAGTATGCAGTTTATTCCCAGAATCTCTTTTCCATGCAGGCTCTGCAAATGGCTCCATTCCAAGTAAGATGCAATGCTAACTATAACTAAAAGAGGTAATTCAGTCATTACTACTCCAGTGTAAAACAAGCCCTTCATCAGACACCATCAAAGCTTGTGCTGTGCACTCAGTCTGGGAACAGTCTGTTGAGTAACCAAGCATGAAGGCCAGTTACACCAAAATAAGATTAACCCAATACTAAACTTGGTACAGATTTTCTGGCATATACTATTCTAAAGAAGTGAAACGTATTAAACTTGGAGAACACAAACAGAAATATCTTTTAGACAAACTACAAACACTGGTGTATTGTTTAACAATGGATTTGTCATACAGAACATATTCATAGACCATAATTTACTGCTTAGAAAAGCACAAGGCCCAGAGCACTTCTAGTAAAGAAAAGAATCCACAGAAAATGTCACATTCCACTATCTTCCAGGTGGGAAAGCTGCAGTCTGAAATTCCAGAAACATCTGTGGCCATTACAATAGAAGTAGAAATTTTTTCTGCTACTACATTTAAAAACAAAAAAAATTAAATATCCAGCTGAATATAGTTTTTTTTAGGAACACAGCTTTGTACAGTTCAAAGATATCACTACCAAGAAACACTTTTTCTGTGCACTCACAGTCAGGGATGCAGAACAGTTTGATGAATAACCAAGCATAAAGGCCAGATTAAGCCAAGTAAGATTAACCCAAAGCTACACTTGGTACAGATGTTCTGATATTACGTCACAAGATCACTGCATACTAGGTCTAAAACTGCTAAGAACCATGGGTATTTATAGTGGCGGTGGAAATACTCAGGAATATAAAAAGGATAACCACTTGGGCATTAAATATTATAATGTCTCTTAATTAGGCAGAGTAAAAAAACTAAATGACAGTGTGTGATAAATAGTCAGACAGAACAGCATCACTTGTGCACTTCAAGGCAGCTCAGTTACAAAACAAAGCCATATTTCATGGTGACTGAATAATCTACTAGAGCTGAACCCTCAGAGACCATAAGGGTAAGGGGAAAAAAGCCTTATCTAAGTTTTTGGCAATGCGAGAGGGCCAACAATGACTCTCCATCCCCTACTGAATAATGGTACCGCTCTGCATCTCCTGTCCTAATCCATACAGCAAAGGAAGCAGAGAAAGAAGTCTTCTGAAAAGATAAACCGGTATTACAGTTTCCTATATTCCCATGTCATTTATTAAGTCACTTTCTTAAATAGAGTAGTTTTAACATAGAGAACTTACCTGGAACACCACTCTTGATTTCTCCAGTAAGTACGTCCTCATGTGAGCACCAATAATCCGGTATCGCTTATCGAAACCAATCTCTATGTATTTTCCAAAGCGACTGCTGTTGTCATTCCTTGTGGTCTTTGCATTTCCAATTGCCTGTAAAACCACAAATATTTCCAAAACTAAATAAGTCAAGACTAAACCGGGGAATACAAAATTAAATGGTTTTATATAAGGGGTTGTTCACATTAGTGGTTCTATTTTGTTACTCATTTCCATTAGAAAAATAAAAAGATTAATGAAAATATAATTGCTGTGTAAAAATTCCCCAAGACTTCAATGGAATTGAATTCCCTTCCATTACATCTAGATAAATACAAGCTGACTCTGGGTTACGTACTAGATAGGTTCTGTAGGTTTGTTTTTTTTAGTTGAATTTGTATGTAAATCGGAACAGGAATATTTTTAAAGTCCATCTATTATCATCCCTTCATTTTTCTTGAAATGTGTAAAAAAAGAAAAACTCAAAAAGAAAAATCCTGAAACTGATACAAACAAAGACGAAGAGTAGTTAGGGCTCATTCAGACTGACGTGTCAGCTGCGCATCTGCAAAAAAATGGGGGCAAGTGATGTCCATGTTTAATCCGTATTGTATCTGCATCTGTTTTTTTTCAACACAAAAAACGGATGGGTTTCTAACCTACTTTTTGCTCTCCTCAGTTGGTTCCCTAGCAACATTTGAGAAATAAAAAACAGAGTGCTTACAGATGTCATCCATGTGGCATCCATTTTTTTTTAGCGGATCCATTGACTTCTATGCGGGTCATTGGTCTGCATTCTAGAAAAAAAAATAGAAGAAAATTGCAGCTTGCACCATCTGCACATCCACGAAAAAAAAAAAAAAATCTGTGCCGCAGACAACTCAATGGGTCAGATTGATGGCATCGCAAAACCAAAAAACCCATGTATTTGTGACACTAAAAAAAACCGTCTGAATGAGCATTACTGAACAAGGTAAAAGGCTAATATGAACTATAAGATTTAAGAAAACTACCATCAAACTCACCCCTGATAAAACCACACTTACTGATAGATCCAGATATTTTGTTTTCACTTACAACATATGCAGATACGAGGGGGGGGGGGGGGGTTAATAAGTACCCGTGTTAGAAAGGAAGACATCATTCTTTCAAAAAAATTTTTTAATTTTTCTTTTAGAAAGATACACTTCTCCCAATGTACCTTGAGGAGACAATAGATTGCAGGCAACGGTGTCTTCTGCACTCATTTTACATTGTATTTGTGTTATGGAGCTTCAGGTGATAAGGAAGGGTGTTAGGTGGAGCAACAAGGAATATGATCTCCAAAATAAAAGGCAAAAAGAGGCAGGTCACTCACCAAAAATGTACAGTCTTTATTGCAGCCAGCGGGATACACAAGAGAGGAGCCTGGCACACCACAAACGACGGACCGTTTCGTGCTTTCTCAGGTCTGTGACCCACAGACCTGAGAAAGCGCGTAACGTGCGAAACAGTCCGTTGTTTGTGGTGTGCCCGGCTCCTCTCTTGTGTATCCCGCTGGCTGCAATAAAGACTGTACATTTTTGGTGAGTGACCTGCCTCTTTTTGCCTTCTATTTGTGAGATCATACTTCTCCAAATGTTCCTGTGATTTTTTTTAACTCTTCCAAAAATAGGATTTGTCAAACTCTCCAACTCTCCATCGCCTCTGTCTCAGCGATGATTTCCGCGTTTGAGCTAAAAAAATTTCCCGCGAGCCATTTCTTCATGTTAGGGAACAAGAAAAAGTCGCAGGGAGCCAGATCAGTATTCAGTCCTTGAAATGCAACCAACACGTGGCCTGTGTTTCACAGACAGAGCACATCATGTGAATAAACCCTTAGTTAGCATGTAGTAACTTAGATTGACAAAAACTAAAAAGGTATCAAAAAATCTCAAGAGGAAACCATCTCCACCCACGCTGATGCTCATTGCTGACTTGAGCATTAATAATCCGAAAGAATGTATAAATTCCACAGGTTTAACTACTAATGGTTTATGCAATTATCCATGTGACCCTCCTCATTCAAGTAAAGTAACCTTACAATTCTCACTGGCAGAGAATGTTCTTAGACATGAAGAACCTAAAAGTGATGTCTCTAAAATATATTTTAAAAATTGAATATTTATGCACCTATGCAGAAACTAATGAAGGTAAAGAAGAATAAGATGTACTGTGCCTATAAATAAGTCTGGATACACACAAGTTGCTATAACTCCAGACAGCAGCCTCCTGCACACAGACATGAGACAGTATTATGACTTGTCTTTCCACATGATTCTTGGCTTGGAAGTAAAAACCACACTAAGATATATTTATCTACAACATCCCATATCAGTAGCAGAGGAGGGTCAGTGTCCATGGCTGGTGATCAGTATTTGAGATGAGGTATTTGTACTCAATCCTCTTATCCAGACAAGAAGAGGTTTTAAATAATTTATTGTCTGTGGGATTCTGGGAATAGATACAGGAGTGTTCATGTGAATAATAAGGGTGATCCTTTCCTGCCCTTTCTTTTGACCAGGTTAATGGTGGTCACTGACATGGGGTGGCTTTCAGTATCAGTTAAGTGCAGTTTACAGCTAGCACTTAGTTAAGTGGATAGAGGTCAAAACCATAAACCATGGATGAAGACTGCTACAAAGCATGACGCATCAATGACAGAATTAAAAATCTGGTGTTTGTTGTTTGTTTGGTAGTGTCTGTGTTATAGTGTATCCACCACCAACCCCACCTGTAGGGGTGGTGTAAAGACATGACGTAATGTATATGTATAGAAGGAGAAAGACGAATTGATAGCTAGTAGGAAGCAATATGCGGGTAAGAAGACCATATTGTAATTCTCGTATGTAAAGGGAAAGCCATGCACGTATGTAGTGTATAAAGAGATAAGTATGTAATGTGTTACTTGTAAAGGAAAGCAGGCATGCACGTTAATGTATATGTGCGTATGTAAAGCAAAGCCATGCGTAAGTAAATGTTGCGAGGTATGTAAAGGACAGACCCATGCACGTAATGTAATATTTGTAGTTAAGGAAAGCCAATGCGCACGTAATGTAAAGCTTGGTAGTAAGGAAAAGCCAGCAGTATGTAATGATGATGTAGGTAAAGGAAAGCCATGCGTAGTTGTTGCATCGTTTACATGAACCTATGCCTTCAAATTGCTAGAGTAAAGGAAAGCCATGCACGTAATGTATATGTTGCATATGTAAAGGAAAGCCATGCACATAATGTATATGTTACGTATTTGTAAAGGAAAGCCATGCCCCAGT
This sequence comes from Engystomops pustulosus, assembly GCA_019512145.1. Taxonomy (NCBI): domain Eukaryota; kingdom Metazoa; phylum Chordata; class Amphibia; order Anura; family Leptodactylidae; genus Engystomops; species Engystomops pustulosus. Next base: position 57,986,736 of record CM033644.1, read on the forward strand.
AATGATATGTTACGTATGTAAAGGAAAGCCATGCACGTAATGAATATGTTGTGTATGTACATGGGTTTCCAAATACCACAAGCAGTCATTGCATGATTTTGCAAGAGGTGAACCTATAAAACACTGGATCTTTGCAGAGGGGTAAGCCACGTAAGTCTTCCTATTCATGACGATAGACTTGTGTCCATTGTGTTTAGATCTTGGAAAGTACAATTGAGCCCACACTTAGGATTAAGGAATCATTACAATAAATAGGTTCTGTTACATTAAAGATGGCATGGCTCTGACCAAGTCCAACTCAGTGAGCAGTGTATCTTAGAACTAAGTAAATGTATAGGCAAGGGAAACCTCACAGGGATCAATACACTTGTCCTCTTTTGGCATCTGCTTGGCTGATATGTCAGCATCAAAGTGCGCCATGGTGAATACAAAGGGATAAATACTATGTGAATGGCTTAAAGGGGTTATCCAGGATATGAAAGAAATGGCTGGGTTTTTATTCCTAGAAAGCTTCATCGACGTAAATAGGATTGAGCTCCAATCACAGAGATAACTTATATGTAGGTGTAATGCTAAAATAATGTTAAAAGACAGAAGCCATTTTTTAAAAATCTTTATCCCCTTTAATGTGGTCAAACACAAATCATATTGATGTTCCAGGCTCTAATAATACAGTGCATTTCACCAAGCACAGTGGTGTAATAAAGTTGGAAAATACTCTGGGAAATGCACATGACTATGATATTGAGAATTGAGATTATTGATGGTGCTTTAATAGAAGGAAAAATGACAATACAGTTGTGTAAAAATAATGTAAGGTAATTCACTTAAGACACTAAAAAGGAACTAGTCTGCATTTACAGACTACAATTTACAGTGCAAAGTATTTTTTACATTTTAACAGTTGAAAAATAAATAAATAAGGAAACATAGAACAAAGGAACAAATGAGAAAAAAAACTAAAGTTAGTGCATGATATGAAACAAGCCATACCGGATGCCCTAACATGACAATGCTCTGTGTATTCTGAAAGCGCTGAGCTATGACTGACAGCCCTGATCAGTCCTTCACCCCTTGAGAATCTGGTCATATGACAGTGTTTTTCAGCTGTAGTTCATGTCAAACACACAGCACAAGAATGTCCTTTACACAAGAATGAATTCAACTATTTGCTGAACATTAGGCCAATCTAGTTCTTCTAAAAGAGGAAAAAAAAACTTCCAGTAATGTAAAAAAAACCCTGGGTTCCGTTCACATCTTGGCTGTTCATTTTAGCTCTATGATCCCGATCCCATGCTGAACACATTTGGTGTAAAATCTACCGTAATTAAACAATTTGAAGTTTTCCCAAAGAAAAATAAATCTATAAGAGTCCAAAGGTTCCAGGACTCGGACCTTTCACACTCCAGGTTTTACTATTAGTCACTTATTGGTACAGATAATTGTTACTTAATTGTGTTTTTCCTGTTCTGTGGAAGCTTTTTACTAAATACTTGAAGCTATGGAAGCTCATCTTGTTCACATCTATGTTTGGCTCTCTATATTACAGTTATAGAGATATAATTGTCATCACAATGAGGATCTAAATATTCACAAGGGAACGAACTGGCCAAAAATCCAGGTTGTTTTTTTATTGGTGCTTAGTTGCAAAGCATCATGGGAAGCAAGGGACAGGAAGCTTGATCTCTGCATACTTCCATGCCTTCAGTCATCTGTACCGGTGCAGAATTGGGTCAATATCTCCCCATAAATTTGCGGCTACATGGATATGACTGTATATAAAAAAGATTTCTACACAAAACAGTATTTTGTAAAGTTTGTCAATTACAAAATGTCTCAATTTTAGTATGTCCATGTCCCCCACATGTAATAGTCATCACCAGTATTGGAGATATCCTAAGCATAACAAAAAAAACCAAACCTAAATCTCTAATATATTTCTTGAGATAGTCCTCTGCTTAGAAATATACAATAACTAGAGCTCAGTCACCCACAACCAAAAGAAGTGAAGACTGAAGTTATTCTTTAACAGAGGGAAGCCATTTCTCATTAACATGTAAGACATAGGTAGTGAGTGGTCAGAGGGGAGGACAGCAGCGGATGACAGCATGTATCCTGCTTTGCTCAGCAAGAACCTGAAATTCCAGTAAATGATTCATGGATAACACAACATAAACTTCATAAAAACCACTGGTAACCTATCTAGCCTACTTTATAGGCGCCCCACCTCCAACATATCTATTTCCAAGGCCAGTACTAACATGTAGCACATCTGGTTAAGACAACCCCCATTATATGAGGTGGATCCCAAACTCTGTTACTGTCTAAGATACATCTAAAAGTCGGCATTGTTGATTATGTGTCCCTAAAGACTTACAGGGGTATAACTGGTAGTATGAAGTTCTAACCTCAACAAATATAGATGAGGACTGTTGGATGAATAAGGTGTCACACGGCAATGACCCTTACTAATCACGAAAAAATTCTGCGTTTCCTACCAACCCAAGGAGCAAACGTATTGATAACGCTGCAGCAGTCACACAAGCACACTGCCTCTCCATCTAACATTATGGAAATGCCGGGAGATGGGGTTGTACTGGGTTTCTCTTTGGTGTTTCTATACAATTGAGTAGAGCAGCAGTGCAAATGCATTGATGGCTGCCACATTCCAAGTGGCTCAAAGTGTCAGTGCGACCCTGATGCCCAAACTAGTAGCAGCGTTTCCTCCACAGTCCTTCTTATGGCAGATACATCTTCAAATTCTATCAAGAAGACATTGTAGGTATATACACATTATTTGTGGAGGACAAATTTAAATTATTTTCCAGTAGTCTGACTGCGATTTAGCAGATATCACCTTTAAAGTGGGTAGGTATGTGGGTGCTGTGTCACAGGGAGAAGAGCAAAATAAGGACTGCTCACATTAATCATTCGGATATTCTTGTGAATCAGTTTATATAGGCAAAGTACTGAATGAAAGGAAATGGACTTTCACCACACCAAGTTTTCCATTATACAGTTATAGACAATTATACAACATGTAGATGGGGGAAAAAAACCCTGTAAATTTTGGAAGTCTGTGACAGTGATTATATTAGGGGTCAATTGTACATTTGAGATCAGCCATACTGAAGTTACCTACCTCCATGATAGGATTAGATGCCAGTACCTTTTCTTCAACATTTGCTTCACTTTCAGAGCCACTGACTGTAGCAAAGTACCTCATTGCATACTTAGCGGACACAGTCTTTCCAGCTCCAGATTCTCCACTTACAATGATGGACTGATTTCTTTCATCCCTATGAGATGCAAAACAACCATACTTACTAACCAATACTCCACATCAATGTACAGGATGGCATAGGGCAGTGTTATGGTCAGTAAGTCCCAACTGGCGATTCACATTTAATTCATCTACCAGATAAAAACATTTCTTCAATAGGGTGTTATTTAAAAAAAATTATGTATGCATATGTGAAAATAATCTGCCAGAGTACAGTGGTAGTTGTATCCAAGGACAACTAACTCTTTTATAAGGGACAACATAGCTACACAGATATATATATATATATATATTATATATATCAAATGATTTTATTTAAATGTGTATGTCCAGGTGAGGATACCACTTTCTTTCTTAGATGCATAAAATGGCAAATGTATTAGTTACCAGTCTTTTCCTTCTAACTTATCCTTATCTGTATTGTCAATGAAAAGTGCTTTGGTAACACATACATGTTGCATGGATATGAATAACAGGGATGAAAACTAGGTTGCATGCCAAATACAGTACTGACAAAAATTCCCCCCAATGTGATGCTTTGAATTAATAATTCCGTCAGGGATGAAAATTCTTTTCTATGTTAATTTCAGGCAGTGCCTTGTGCATCTAAGAAACTGATCCATGTATTAGCTCATGTATTCCCTGTTGGTACATGCATGACTTGAATCCCCCTTCCTTCAGCCTAGATTACATCGCCATTAACCTAAAAGAAGTTCTTCGTGGGAAATGAATCAAATTAATTTCATTTGTCATTTCAGTTTTGCACAATTCTGATTTTTACAAAATCATGATAACACCAAGGCCAGAAGAAGACATCAGAAGGTATACGGCTTCATGTAGTGACTATATGTTCCAGCCCATGAGAGGCTATGTTCAAAGACTATTGCAGATTGTGTGCATATGTAAACCTGTCAGACCAGCTGACAGCCAGTTCTTCTGTTCCTCTTTTTCCAAAAACAATGGTAAATCTTTCAAGAAGATACAATGGACCCAAAGTATATCATGTCACCTATGTATGCTCACACTTAGCCAACAAAAACAATAAAGTGACTTAGAATAACAAAAAGAACAATAATGCAAAACTAAAAAAAAAGTTCCCAGAGATTTATTTTGAAAGTCATAGAAACAAACCTAGCCATTTGCTTATATGCTTCTTCTGCCACTGCAAAAATATGAGGATCCATGTCCCCCATATTTTGCCCGCTGTATGCATTGATGATATCGGCTCCATAGATGGGTAACTGCTCATAGGGATTGATCGCCACAAGGACGATGCCTGAAAAAAAGTGATAAATTGTGAGCGCCAAAACAGAGAAGCATCCTATAAGAGAAATGTGCCCTCCTGCAGTCTCCACACATCTAAGCATTATATGGACAGTTCTTGGTAGAGTCATAATGAATTATATCTATTCTAGGAAATATACATATATGTTTTCCCAGATGGGGAGCCCCTTAACCTAAACCTACCGTAGATCCAGTGGCAAGTTTATGTAATGTATTCTAGTTCTATCCTTTTTACATTAAAACTTTTTGTGCCCCAGATCCTCAGAAAACTTTTATCCAAAATATATGCAAATATTCTTAAGAGGCAACAGGGGCGTGGACTGCCTCTGTAGAATACATTACAAATATATGCATGGTGGTAGGTTTCCTTTAACATCAAGCATGACTTTCAAGAAGCCCAATTCCATCCAGGATAAAAGCAAAACCAGTATATCTATTCCAGAAGGAACAGATTACCATCTTGTTTTGATTTCTTGTCAGCAATAGGGTCAGGAGTTGTACTTATTGAGACTTTGTCAACTATGGCCGCCTTGCAGGCATGTGGAGACTTACAGCCACTGACGCTCCATTTTGAAAAATCGCAAATACCATTTCCAGGATTGGATAAGAAAAGAATTGTCTCTTTTGGCTACCTTTAATCCTTCATCATGTCATTAGGCTTCCTGAAAGTCATGCTTGATGATAAGGGGGCTGCCTTACAAGGTATCCATAAGAGGCAATTTTTTCCTTATCCCATAATGGAAATCGTATTAATGAATTCCCCAGAATCCCCCAATGGAGAGCCAATGGCTGCAGGTCTCCACACGCCTGCAAGGCCGGCTTAATTGGAAAAGTAGAGCTCTTACTTCCTGACCCTATATCTATTCTAATAATTATCTGAGCCGCATGGAGCCTCTGTGGAGAATCTGTGACTAACAACTTTATTGTGATTCATGCCATGAATACATCATCCTACAATGAAGCTCTCATAAAGCGAGAACATAACTAAACCCAATCATCTCATCTACATAGACATGTAACTGTATATTTCCACCAAGGTTATTAACAGGGATGAGGTAACAGGACATGCGGAAACAAACACATGGTCACAAAGGTAAAATAAGCCTGTGTGCACTCACCACAATACGTGTAAATTAATTTGGAGTCTATGAAGCGGACTTTGAGGTTGTGCAGGACGGCTGGTTCATGGAGATAACTCAGAGCGGTGAGGTCATTTTCTCCTACTAGGATATCGGGATTTCTCAATGGTGGCAGTTCTTTTGTTTTGGCATCTAGACGATATTCCAAATCCTACAATAAACCCACAAAAACATAAAAAAATAAAGCTAGCTGCAATTGTATTAGTTTAACAGCAGTGCCGAGAGAACATTGAGATAGTATATAATTGCTCAATATTTCTTTACACTCACCTTTTTAATGGTTTAGCTCAAACATGTTACATACAAAATATAGAAATTCAAGTCTACTTTAGTGTTATATGTACAACACATCTGCAAGAGGTTGCAATAGCTCCCTATGATTATTATTATTAAGTATTTTAAGATAACTGTATCCAATAGAGGATTCTTACCCTTTGTTGGTGCATGATGAAAGGGGGGGGGGGGGGCCGGTTCCAAATATCCTTCCTGCTTAATGCTTGGATATGTGAGGTAGAAGGATTACTATGGGTAATAGCTATAGTGACCCTGGGACCAGGGTACCTATCCCTGAAACTGCCCAGGCCAATACAGACCTGGAACACACCAATAGCCTTGACTTGGGGATGCAGTCCTAAATGACAACCACCCTGACAGGAACCTATCCTTGAAGCCAACTAGCCCTATTACAACCTGCTCGAAAAAGATGGTCCCAGTTTGATTGTTAAGAGAAGACTAGGAAAAGGAGTGATGAAATGAAATCCTGACGTGGCATATTGTGGGCTTAAATTTGCCACCAGGATGAAAGATTATAAACCAAGCACACTGACATGCTGGTGTGTGCCCTCTCTGTCAGGATCCGCTCTTCTTTTAGCTTCTAATGCCCTGGTCTTTACAAAAAAAAAAAAGGCTTTTCATGAAGCCTGGAGCTTCATTAAGGTACATACACACAGCCGTATGCCCATACCGCTGCTGAACCCTCCCCCCTCCAAACATGGGGATGAATGATCTATTTTTTCCCTATATACGGTGCGGATTGGCACCTTAGCACCGCCGGGCCGCCATTGCAGTCTATGGGGACGTTTATGCGGCCGCAAATATGCGGGCCACCTGTACATCCCCACAGACAGCCGTCTAAATGTACCCTTACAAACACACTTTTTGATTCTTTAACTTTTATTTTATTATATATTTAGTAGGTCAAGTTCTATTGTTTAATCCACCACCTGAATTTAATTTAGGGAAATCATGATAATTTTCTGCATGACAATCTGCCATGTGTGTAGATAGCAAGTGCTTTGATTTTCATTATTTCTGAAATAAATAAACAAGGAACCAACCAAAATTCAGCTTTCAATACTAGGAAAAAGTTGTAGAAATTACAGGGATACTAATTTACCACAAAGGTAAGTAATGTGCTAATATAAGTAATGTATTTAGTGTTAAATATTGAGAATGCTGTTATATTAAGGACATTGCACTATATTTAGTCTCTACATGGGCGAAGGCAAGAAAGAGCCACAAGGAACTCTACTAGGAGGAAAGGCTATGACAGTAGACAGCTGGGAGGGATGGCTTACAATATATAAAGCACACAGCTCACAGGCATTATTCCTATAATAATCATAACCTCTGAAGATCAGTAACATCAGGACTCAAAGACTGGAGGCAGGAAAGTTACATTTCACGTATGAACAGTAAAATGCTCCCCCCTAAATATCAATTACATTAAAATTTGCATCTTAGTCGACTATGGTTATTCATACCGTTCCTTCCTCAAGCCGAAGGCGAAGAACCGTGTCCCCTGGCTTATAATCTTTCTGAATCTCGGCAGATTTCCAAACATCTTCCGGATCTGGGATCCACACCCGAGCATGCTGGAATCAGAACGAAGAGATTATTTATCACATTGATTGGGTTATGTAAATATGGTTTGACATCCAACCAATACTAAATTATTGTACCATATCACATTAGAGAACCAACACAGCCGATAATACAACATAGAAAACGTTGACAAGGCATTAATCTTATTGACGCATAAGAACTTGCAGAGCTGTTACGTCTAGACCTGCTGATAAGACAAAACTTTGCTTCCAGCACCGGAGACAGACGTATCCAGAAGAAACATCATACCACTTTTATCACATCTTAATAAGGAATTCAATTTGCTGGAAAATTAGAAACCAATATGTAGCTTTTTTAACAATAGCATTATGATTTGAGATAATTATGACAAAATCTTCTGCATAGTAATGCCATTTTGTGACAATTTCAGCAACAGAAAACCTGCCTTAAAGCTTTAGCATGTATATTAGAAAATTAGTAGGAACTACCCAAAGAATTGGTTACTGGACAGAATTCTGCCAGTGTCAAAGGTCATCTACTGGAGCTGTGAGGAGGCGGGGTAGACTACAGATCAGACTACCGTACAGAAACCGATTATTCTCATTTAAGGCCCCGGCAGACCACATTCAGCTGTCTGGAAGAAGTCTGTATTAAGCCAGTCTGACAGTATTGCAGATTATGTTACAAAGTGGACTAACAACCCAATTAGTTGTAATTTGTAATATACCCTCATTAAACTTACAAAAAAATTAGACGCACACTCAAAGACAGGCCAAGACACAGTAGAAGGTTAACTGGTGGGTGTAAATCAAATGCATTTTTTTCCCTCAAGGACAAACTTTACACCTCTGTCAAAATGCTGTATTTACAGTGAAGCCACCCACCCTAAAGTGCTTTGGCTCAATGTGTATAAGACTGAAAGCTCCACCACGTACTGCCTTCAGAGGTTTTTCTGATATCGGATTCCTAGGGGTTGTTATAGGGACATTGAAATACATATCAAAGCACCACATAGAGGTAAAAATGCCACAATTAGTAAATACAGCATACACATGTGGGTTGACCTTTAATATCCAAGCAGTGAATAGTTTACTTATTCTAAAGCTTCAAAATAGTCTTGTGAATAAGCAAGGAACTGACCTAACAGTAGCCCTAGAGAGCTGTTTCTTTGAGACTTGCTGACAACACAAAAAATTGCTTCCAGCACTGGAGAATGACATATCCAGAAGAAACATTATACCACGTTTTAGAGGAAGAGAAATGAAAACTCTGCCAATATGTCAGTCCCCTAACTTACACCTAAATGATAATTATTAGGTACTGTAAACCTAAGTGATAATTAATGGGTATTGCACACCTAAATGATAAAGCAGGGACATTTGCCCATAGACCCAGGCATCATGACTGTGGTCATCTGCTTATATTTGTGTGGGCGGCACAGTGGCTGAGTGAGTAGCACTTCTGCCTTGCAGCACTGTGGTCCTGGGTTTGAATCCCACCCAGGACCACATATGCAAAGATTTTGTATGTTCTCTCCATGTTTGTGTGGGTTTCCTCCAGGTACTCCCATTTCCTCCCACACTACAAAACATACTGTTAGGTTGTTTAGATTGTGAGCCCCATGGGGACAGGGACCAATTTGGCATGCTTTGTGCAGCGCTGCGTCATCTGTGTGCGCTGTATATATATTAAGAACTATTATTATTTGCAACCCATGACCTCCTTCCTTCTAAAATCAACTTTTATAACTATGGTAATTAGCTAGAAGGGCTCTGGGGGTTTGACCAGAGTCCCTCAATTCTATGGCTTCACATGTTGTCTCCCCCACTGTTCCCTCAGTACATGTCCCTCTCTCTGTTTGCTGTAATCTCACACAGTGGGTGGGAGAAGTGCTCCTGCAGTGTAACAGCCTGTAAAGCTACAGCATGGGCCTGGATACGTGTCCCAGGTTTATCAATTAGGTGTATAATAATAACAGCAAAAGGACCAAATAAAGGTAATAAAAGCACAAAGAGTAAATCAAAAATACAAATATGGTTATAATTTACTTATTCAGAGTATTCAAAATAGTCAGTTTTGAGAGTAAGAAGCTGTGGACCTAACAGGAGCCATAGAGAGCCTTTACTAGTTTTGTGAATGAGGTTAGTAGCAGCAGGACTGTGAGAAAGGAATGTATTGTGTATTTCCAGAGTGCATCTCCTACAAGTGCTCTGAGTCAGTCCTTAAAGGGAACCTGTCAACACATTTTCACGAATACAGCTAATAACAGGTTAGTATACAGGCCTAGTAATTAACTGACACATTGCTTTTAGCTAAAATGGTTTCCCTTACATAGCTATAAATAAACTTTATGTTATATTCCCTGGCATCAGAGGGGGTATTTCCTGCTCGGTCAGCCCCTTGCATCTACTTCTCCCATGTTCAATGACTCTTCTGAGCATTTTGTGTGACCATCATCTAAGGTCCTGTTACATCTGCAAAGTCAACCCATGTATGTATTTGATCACATGAAATCACAGCAGCCTTCAAGTACTTCTACTCCTCCCCATCCTCCATGGAGGCATATTATGATTTCATGTGATCAGATACATAGATGGGGTAGACGTTGCAGATATTACAGGACCTTAGATGACATCATCCTGGTCACATGACTTTAAGTGCCCAATGATATAACAAAGCTCTTTCTCAATGTCCCATACAGCAGAATATCATTGCACTTCGACCGGTCAATAAGGAACATTTTAATATGCATGACTGAATGACTCAAATCAGGTGAGTTGCATGTAAGTTTACATACTAATTATGTAACATTGCAGGCAGTGAAAGGAACTATTTAGGGATAAGAGAAATGCTTTTTAATCAGTTTTTAATGAAGTCTTTATTTTGGATGGGATAATTAGCATGACAGGTTCTCTTTAAGTTGGTAGTGCTCACTGTCACTGGAGAAGTCCGTTCTCTTTGCACTGGTTGGATACCACAGCTTTTACTTATAGCATAGCAGAAGGTTAAGGGGACTGCTGCATAGTAAACTCTACAGAAATATAGGTCAGTCTATTATAAGACCTAGTGCGATAATTGCAGCATATAGAACTTTTCATTAAATAAAGATGGTTACACAAAGTTTTCATTGAAAACAATAGATGGCTCAATAAGAACTGTCCATGTATTTATACGCTGCATTTATAGAAACGTTAGATTAATAAAAAATTTTTATGTTTAATAGAAATTTAAAGGAAATAAAGCAGATTGTGACATTACCCAGTCATATCGAAAGGATACAGTAAAATCTCAGGAATAATAGTCACAAGACAGAACGGTCATATCGTAGCTTGTAGTCACAGTTGGGTAGATAATAATCTTATCATGGCTGCATGTATTAGGAAACCACATTTTAACTACCATGTATTTTCTGCATCATAATGTCTGTAGCCTGGTCACTGACACAGAGGATAAAGCTCCAGGGTGTCTGAGCTATAGTTAACAGCTTTTCAGGAACCTGCTATATAGCAGTCCCATGGCCAGTGGGAACCTGTAACCTGGAGTTGGCATTGGCACCCATGGTTAAATGCTGTAGGTGCAAGCAAGACCCTCTCTTGACCCTATTATGACTGTACTTTTTCGTGGCAAAGTTTTGGCAAATCGATTATATGGCGTTTCAGCTTCTGATGGGACTTCCATTCTATTTGAAAAGTCTATATTACACTATGGAGTACAATAAAGCAGATTGTATTTTCCTTATTGTGTTCTTTTGGTTCGTTCTACTATACTTTACTTGTAGAAATACTAAATGAAGTGAAATATAAAAAAAAATAAACAGTGGTGGAATTACATTCAGAAGCAACAGTGTATCCATCCAAGTCTATGGACATGACGGATGCCCAAACCCTGTACGTTCGTTGTCCTGTGCGTCTGTATCCTTTTTTCTTTGGGCAGAGAAAAGAAGTCGGCTGCTGCGTTTTTCATGTCCTTTGGGAAAACATATACTTTTTTTTTTAACATTGGTGTCTATGGATATCATATGCATTACAGAATGTGTGTAACAGCATATGCATCAATCCGTCACACTTGGTTACGTGCCCAAAATTGGATCTTAAAATTCTCCATCTCCAGAATGGCTTTAGAAGGTGCAAGAAACGGAAGCGAAAAAAAAGAGTATAGTTTGTAAAGTGTAAAAACGGATATGTCAAAAAATTAAGACGTTCGGCAAAGAATGCACCAGTTTTTGTCGTTTTTTAAATGGATACGTTGCAGTATACGGTAAGCCTTATAGATACAAAAAATGTGATGTATACCAAGCCTTAGTAACTATCCAGCTAAAATCTTGTCAATGGGTCACTAGTTCATAAAATCTTAGACCCTTCCTTTATCCCTTCCGCTAGTAAATATACCTCTTCCAGTTAGATTAAAATACAGAAAATAGAGGATATATTAGTTTTATCAAAGCCATACTGGTTTACTACATAGAATACTAGCACAGCATAAGCGGCTTCTATGCTGAAGCTATAGAAGGTTTTCATTGCTCCCGACTATGTTGTTTTCTGGTAGCAGATGTGAGAAGCAGGAGGAATATATGAACAGTGCGGTCTTTCAGCTGAAGACAAAGATCACTTCTGCCTTGTGTCACCATGTCATGTTGCTGATAGGAAGCGATGAAGCATTGGAGTCCCTTCATATCAGAGTCAAGGAGGGAATTAGAAGTCCAGTTTACATGAAGACATGAAATATAAATGTCTAATGATTCTCTCAATAGGATACTTTCATCACTTAAGAAGAATTATCTTACCAGCTCCCAGGCTACTACAATATCCCCATAGGCAACGCACACTTATCAGACACGCTAGAATGTGCTCTACATTTATCTCACATCCTAATATACAGAAATACCCAGTGATAATAACATAGAGAAACAGATGTGTCCCTGCACTATAGTCACACATTATTTTCCACATCTAACATAGCACTCCCACAATCACTTCTTAATCTTCATGTACATATGGTTACATACAGATATGTGCAAATATCATCAAGATATTTATAATAGATTCTACCAGGAAAATACAAGTTCAATATAGTCCCATCTGCAGAGCATAACTCTTGTATTGCAGGGGATATACTGCAGAAATTGTGCTGTCCTCTGCTCGGGGACTATACCATGTAAAAGTTAGTTGTCATCTTAAACTTTTAAAGGGAACCTTTCATGCCATTTCCAGTAAGGAGTCAGAGGAAAGGAGGGAGAAGAGTCTTCCCGGGATGTCCCCTGCTAGCCTATTTCGTGTTGCATAGGCACCACAGATATACGTGTGGCAGCAGGAGAGGTCAGACCAATAGGACTCCTCTCCACCCCTGTGACTCCTTTGGTCATTTGTATACAGTGTTTGAGGTTATTTTTGTGTATAAAGTTGAATCTCCCAGACTGTAGAAGGACATCATTGTGATCCTGTCATTGTCCTGGATGACAAGCCTGGGACAACTCCTCTTGACAAATTCCCTTTAAAAATGGGATCTACGGGCCGTGGCCTAGCGGAGCATGCGATAAGACGCGTGCAGCGGAGCTCCCGTCTGAGATCCTGACATTATCCTGTCGCTGAACAGTAAATAAGTGTGAGACTCACCCCACACCGTCTCGGAACTACTCCGGTAAACCGCTGCAGCACTTTTGTCCGTGCAGATTCCGTCCAAGAGCCAAAATAGCAGCAAATCTGCCCGACTGCTGGATTTCCAAGACGGCGGCGGCTCCTCCACTCAAGCCACGAGGAAGCAGAGAGAGATAGCTGGGCGCCTGCAGCAGTTTGCACGGAAGGAGACAAGCGCGGGTAGGAGAGACTCTAGCAAAAGCTGGTCTCCTGACGCGAGATCCAAAGAGGCCATGGATATACAGTCCGAGGCAGAAATATCGGACGACCTCGAAATGGAGGAAAGGCGCAGCTCTAGGCCCAATAAAAGATCTCCTCAACCTGCTCTGGAACCTACGCTGGGAGACGTGTTGAAGACCGTGGCCAAGTGTAATACAACTATTACCTCGCTGGTACAGCAGGTGGGTGGCATGAGAGAGGAGCTGTCTATAATGAGATTGGATGTCCACAAGATATCTGAAAGGACTACCAAGGTGGAACACCGTACCTCAGACCTGGAAGATGACATGGCAAAATGTAAAAGGGCCTCCAAAAAGGCGCAACAGGAGATAATGGCGCTATGGGGGAAAACAGACGACTTGGAAAATAGAGCCAGGCGCAATAATGTAACGCTGGTGGGGTTCCCGGAGAAGATAGAAGGGGAGAAGATAGAAGGAGAGAACCCGACGGCGTATATAGAAGAATGGCTCCTACAAAAATTTGGTAAAGATGCTTTGTCACCGATGTACGCTATTGAGAGAGCCCATAGAGTGCCTACACGTCCACTGGCTCCGGGAAGACCGCCAAGACCCATTCTGGCCAAAGTGCTTCATTTCAAGGATGGAGATACTATCTTACGGTTGGCAAGAGATCACCCGGACTTAACGGTCAACGGATCAAAGATTTCCCTTTTTCCGGATTACTCCGTAGAAGTACAAAAGCGACGTGTCAAGTTTCTTGACATCAAGAGGCGCCTCCAGAATCTCAAAGTGCCATACTCCATGATGTTCCCGGCTAAGCTAAGAGTGGTTGCACTGGGGACCACGCATTTCTTTGAGGACCCGTCCTCGGCCGTACAGTGGCTGGATCAGCATGAAGGACAGCTTTGTGTCCCTGAGGCAGCAGAATGAGTAACCTCCAAGAGGACTGCATGCAGGTGTTGTTGCTTTAATTAATGGGGGAGCCCGAGTTTATATTGTGTAATTATTTACCTGTTGTGAGTTATGGCGTCTCTCTTATCCTCCCTTTCCGAGGGAGGGAAGACGGCTACCTCCGCTTGTAGCACTTCTGAGGTATTTGTATTACTGCATATTAATGTCACATGCCCGCAGGGTATTCCTTTGGAGTTTCGCCCTGAGAAGTGCCTATATAGTTATGATGGGCATGGTTTATTGGGGGGGGTGGGGGGGGGGGGGGGGGGAGTTGTGGGTTTGGAACCGCCAGTCCTTTACACCAATGAGGGTAAAACTTGTCTAGTTACGGAAAAATATGGCTTCCAGCATACCAATAATTAGCTGGAATGTTGGAGGCCTTGCTGATAGTACCAAGAGGCTTGGAATATTCCAGTACCTCCTGAGACGTAGGCCGGCGATATATTGTCTGCAGGAGACTCATATGACTCCTGATAGGTTATCACAGATGCTAAAAAGGTGGATGGGGTTTGAATGCCATGCTGTCTTTTCTGCATATGCTAGGGTCAGCATTCTAGTTCACAAAGATGTACCATTTGAGTGTTATGACAAGACAATTGATAGTGAAGGGAGATTTATTGGGCTCCATTGCAAAATTGGAGCGCAGGTTTTGGTCCTGATGTCCGCTGATGTCCCTCCCACGTATTATAACGAAGTGTTGAAGCTTTTATTGGAATTTATGGGTAAACATCCGGGAGTACCCTCTCTAATGGTGGGAGTTTTAACAACGTTCCTCATGGAGAATGGGATAGATGTAGAATGAATAATGCACCTATACAACAAGAGCCCCCTTCTAGTATATGGGAGGTGACGAAGGGATGTATAAGGGGAGAAGCCTATAAACTTATATGCACCACTAAAAGTAAGTCCAGGGAAGTGGATAAGGCAGTGCACTTGGAAATGCATAAAGCCCAAAACACATTGAACTCTCACCTGCTAGAGGTGGCGAATAGAAAGAGGGCATTCGCTAAAGGACGCTATTTTGAAGAGGGGGAAAAAGTTGGACACCTGTTGTCAGTAATTACTAAAGCCCAGTAGGGTGTCACATATCCCAATGTTAAAAGATAATGGGGTCAACAGAGGCTAGATACAGATGGTATACTGCAAGTCTTGGAGGACTTCTATTCCTCACTATACAAGTCCCACACAAATCCGTCGGATGACGAGATACTAGAGTTTATATCCGAATTAGACCTGCCAAGGTTATCAGAGACTGACAGAATTGCACTTGATGCCCCATTGACGGTAGAGGAATTAGAAGAGGCGGTAGGGTCAATGGCTAATGACAAGGCTCCCGGGTTAGACGGATTGCCAGCAGAAATATATAAAAAGTATAGTGTGGTACTCCTTCCTGAACTGCTACAGGTATTCACAGACTCCTTAGAAAAGGGGATATAACCCCCCTCTATGCGGGAGGCCTGTCGAAACCATTCAGGCTATACCGTGGTACAGGGCAGGGATGCCCCCTGTCGCCATTGTTATTTGCAATAGCTGTCGAGCCCTTGGCTGCAGCGATACGTATCGCGCCTGATGTGGTAGGTTTTAAATATGGTGCACTGCACAGCAAAATTGCACTATATGCGGATGACGCCTTGTTGTTTCTAGGAGACACAGGCCCATCTCTACATGCAGTACTGCAATTGTTGGAGAGATTCGGGAGTCTGTCGGGGCTTACCATAAACTGGCATAAGTCGGCTATCTTACTGGTGGATCCGTTGGAGGGGGCCTTGGAGACAGATCTTCCAGATATCCCGGTGGTTCGTCAATTTCGGTACCTAGGCATACAGGTTACAGCTAAGGTTGGGGACTTTGAGGAATTGAATCTTTCTCCCCTGGTCCAAAAAGTCTAAAATTGTAGCTTGGTGTAAACTTCCTATAACAGCAATAGGCCGTACAAACCTAATCAAAATGGTAGCAATGCCGCAACGGTTATATATACTCCATAACTCCCCGGTTTGGCTTCCACTTGCCAGATTCCATAGGATCAACGCCCTGTTTAGAGATTTGATTTGGGGAAGGGGACAACCAAGGATTAGACTGGAGACTCTGCAGAGGCCCAAAACAGATGGGGGGTTGGCACTCCCAAACCCCTGGTTGTACTATTTAGCAGCTCAGGGACAACACCTCCAAGGATGGGGCGAAGATGGGGCACGGTCTACTGCGGCCGGTATGATAGGTCACCATTTAATGGCCTGCTAATGGCACTGGAGAGTGGTAAATTTAAGAGAGGACAAAACCCTATTCCTACATTCTCCATGATACATAATGTCTGGGGGAAGGTGAAACAATTGAGGGGAGGTTAAGGACTCACTAAATATTCACCCCTGTGGCACAACCCCTTTCTAAAGGAATTCCCAACTTTAGAGGGGTCGGTCTTTTGGGAAAGAGTAGGTATGGTACGGGTGACTCAACCGATATCTGAAGCCACCATAAAGTCCTTCCAACAAATTCAAGAGGACGTCCCGGTGGGGAATAGAGACTTCTTTAGATATTTACAGCTAAAACATGCTTTTGAAAAACAGTCCCAATCTGTTGTTATGACACCTCAAAGGGATGCACTATTACTGAACATAGCTAAAAAGATCATGCGACTGGGCTCATTTCGCTATTGTACCAACTACTGCGGTGTAAATTTCTCGATGGCTTTTTGCTTCGGGTTTGCAATAGATGGACCACAGATATAGGAGATATTTCTGATGAGCAATGGCAATCAGTTCTTGAGGCTCTTCCACTATATTCCCTAGGGGAAGCAACACGGCTGTCACAAGTTAATATTGTGCACAGGGTGTACAGGACACCCAAATTCCTATGTGAAATAGGGGCACGCCAGGAAGCGGAATGCCCCAAGTGTAGAGAGGAACCGGCGGATATGCTCCATATGATGTGGACATGTCCGAGGATTCGGGCAACCGTTCTAGACATTATTGATTTAGTGTATGAGGTAACACTTCCCCGTAACGCTTTAGTTTGTATCCTGGGAAGCATGGATGTGATGCCGATAGACGGGGCTGGAAAATTGGCGGTTCATAGGCTCCTCTATATGGCACGCAAAACAATAGCAGCAAGGTGGATACAGCCGATAGCCCCTACCAGGAAAGAATTCCTAAATAAAGCAGAAGGGATGCTGTTAAATGAGAAAGCGGTTTACACGCGGCGTAACACAGCAGTTAGGTTTGAAAAGCTATGGGCCCCTTGGCTTGATGAACCGGGACTAGTGTCTGGTATTTTATTGAGGGACAGAACTGGATTGGGGGGGGGGGGAGTGGGCTTAATGTATAATGTATATTTAAACTGTAATGTTGAGTCATCTGTCATGTACCATTATCTCATTGAGGTCCTCTCTTCTGATAAGTATCTTTTCACCCTGCGCGGTGAATATGTTATTTCACATTGTATAACATCTGTAACCCGTGTGTAAAGGCTGGTGGGGGGTGGGGTGGGAGTTTCGGGTGTGCTCTGTCTGTTTGTTCATGAAAAACCTTAATAAAAAAGATCTGATTTAAAAAAAAAAAATGGGATCTACAACGGAATGGATGATGGCTTTATCTCATCAAATGAAATAAATATAATTAGATCTCATTTCTGAGGATTTTGTGTCAAAATACTCATTATGTGTACAGAATAGAGCCAAATATGTTTTACTAGTTGAAATAAAGATTTTTTTACTGTATATATTTAGGAGGACTTCATTATTACCAAAAACAGATCTCAGTCTCTCAAAATGTGATGAGCACAGAAAGGTAAAGTAAAATTTAATGTCATGTAAAAATCTAATGTAAAATTTTAAAGTTGCATAGGACACAGTATAGAGAGTTTATAGTCACAATAAAGCTACTTAATATATTTTAACAATCACATTTGTAAATCTTTGTAACAGAGTAACACTTTAAATTACCAATTCAACAGTAAACTTCAGGGACCGCTACACCCATAACAACTACATGAAATTCCCAGTCTACAGCTCGCTCGCCTCTTTTCCGTAATTCCATAGGACATAAATCACCATGGAGACTGGTCTCCGTACAAGACTCCGACAGATGTTCAAGGTCTCATGATGATCAACAGGCTGAAGCATAAACCTAGACGAGTACATCATTATTTTGGTGTCACTTAGGCAGCTAATGGTTGTACAATGGATCTCACAATATAGGGTCTGAACAAATAAAATTTTACCTCCATGATTTTTCCTATAAAGAGATCAAAATCTATGGCTCATTACATCAGCAGGATATTAATATCCAAGTCATATCACAGTTTCATATTGTAAGGTATAATAATAATAATAACATACAGAGTATGTAAAAAAAACAAAAAACCCTGATGTGTATAACAATAACCAAGTGAGAATATACAACACATGGAGAGTTATTGCACAAATCCGCAGGGGGGCTGTATGTTTCAGCTTCATGAGAAACACAGGTAAAAGGCGGTAGTAACATTTCATTACCGAGGAGCAACACCATTAGACCATAAGCTACCACTGCACCTGAAATCATTGACCATTTGTCTTTAAAAAGACCCTTTGTTACCCCCCAAAAAGACCCCCACCAAATATGCCCCCCATTATCCTCTCCCCAGACCCTTTCTATACATGACATTTTTCAAAAATGTATGTTGGGAAAGGCCTCTTACAAAATACGTGGTCGGGGCCTCATATCTCCTGCGCTGGAAGTCAGCTTTATTCAGGAGGGGGGAAGCCGACACCCCACCACCACGCCCCTGTCAGCAGGGAGCTGTAAGAGTAGCCCGCAGCAGCGCATATATTGTGCAATCGCTGCCAGCTCTCCGTGATTCGGCCGCGCTGTGCTTATTGACAGTGCCGGCTGAAGATATATAATATTCACCCGGTGCTGTCAATAAGCACGGCGCGGCCACTGTCGGTTAAAACCAACTTTCCAGTATAAATTTTTTTAAAATTCCATATATAGAATCGGGCTGGGGAGAGGATTATGGGGGGTATATTTGGTGGGGGTCTTTTGGGGGTGACAGATCCTCTATAAAGAATATTACTTTAAAATGGAAAAATGTAGAACCAGTAACAAAGTGCAGAACAAAATCAACACTAGTGGTAGTCAGAAAAAGATCAAACCAGGCAACTGGAAACCTGATGAGGAGGAATCAAAACACAGGTAGGTTAACCAAATAAGAAGCTTTATACCGGGCCAAAGAGCTGACTGAAAGGCAGCTGAGCAGAACCACTCACGAGTTTAACCCTCAGTTGCCTCTCACTGCCAGCATAAGACGTAACAATGTGACTGTTTATTTTAGGTGTAAACCCTGCTGTATACGAGACGGGCCATTCTTTGCGTCCCATGTGATATGAGCAGGTGAGCCGCGCTCTTGTGTCGATGACAATGAAATAAGTTGCCCGAGCATCAAACTCATATAGGACATGCTCTATCTTTTGCAGCTTGGGCAGTGGGTTCATTCACAGGGCTTTGGAATCCAAGACCTTGTGTCTGAGCCAATAAAAGTGAATGGGGACGTGCACTAGGGGTTGAAACAATGGCTAGAAACTATCCAATAAGCAAAATGCATGAGGGTCTGGCTCCCATGCAGAGGCAGAGGGCACATGTCTAAGTGCTTGGATTTAATTTGGTAAAATAAATGAATAGCCGATATGTTCACATACAATGAAACAATCATTTTTTTAAAATGTTTTTGTTTCCTGATCATAGATTTTGATACAGGAATATGATACAATGGCTGCTTGTCCGTTTCCAAACTATATCGCCGACACTGGAACAGTTCTTATTGTAACAGTCCTAAGTTTAGGTGCAGCCATTTTTCCTGATCTGCTTTTACCAGCATTAAGAGACATGTGTCACATAGACAACTGGAGGCAAACCTAGAGCACAGGTGCAAAAGGTGGCAGCCATGCCATCACCAAGCACAGAGGTTGCCATACAGGGCTCAAGGCATCCTCCGGCAGTCACAGAAGCTGCAACAATAATCCAAATTTCTCCTCCTTTCTGCCGTTTTGGTGTCCAGTTTCCTTTGGGTCCTCTGGTTTCCTCCCAGACTCCAAAAACATACTTGTAGGTTGATTAGATTGTGAGCCCCATTGGGGACAGGTACCAATTTGGCAAGCTCTGTGCAGGGCTATCTGTGTGGGCTATATAAAAATAAAGGAATATAAAGGAATGTACACCTGGGACAGAGGACGGAGCAAAACGTTATTGCTTAAATTGCCATTTGGGTGTGGTTGGGCAAGGTTTGCAGTTATTGATATAGGCCATAGCCCACAACTGTATGGAGAGGTTTATTAACATCCAACATAAAAACTGGATTCATTCATGAATGACATACTGTATCCCATTTCAGTCTGACTAGAAAAAGAGTCACCCTGTGTAAGATAAAAACCTGGGTTGTAAGTATGACCTTATGAAAACTTTCAACATGTGAACATTTTGTAACAAATGAAACACTGTCATTATTCACCAGTCATATGTTCATCTTTCTGTCTGGGTGGAAATGTTTTTTTTTCTGGTTTTTCTCTGCCTTTGAAAGGAACAGGAATAATTTGCACTTCACATTCACAAGTCACATCTCTGTGAGGGAAATCATCTGTATTCAGGCGGGTGTTTATATTCTACTTTCATCAGACTGAGCATTCACAAGGGACGCAGAACCAGGAGGAAATACAGCGAATGAATGAACTTTACTTTCCATCACGTCTACTGGCACCTAGATTATATTTACACCTTGTATAGCAGAAAGCTCCAACAACCCCCGTCTTTCATACACCTGAAGGATGTGACCCCTAGATGTAGCAGTCACATCATAAAAGGACTGTTATGCTAGTGCAATGTCAACCCAAAGTGCCACAGAAAATGGAAAATGAGACTGAACTGAGAAGCCGCTTTCTATAAATAGAGGTTTAGACAGAATGTAAAGTGAAACAGGGAAGCTAAATTATTACAGAGGATCCTTATATGCAGGTATTTTGGTACAAGCTGTAGGTGTTATATGTTCTATTCTTTTTCTCTATTAAAAAAAACAACAACTGTATTGTCCAACAAACCAAGCTACAGAGGGATCCAAAAGACGCTGGTTCAGATTTGCCAGGGATTTTACACACAGTAAGTTAATTCATAATATTAGTCATGTTACAATCTTGTGGCTTCCAACAACATAGAATGCAAAGTTACATTCACTTTGTCAATAGCGAACCTGTTAATTGCTTTTGCTTTGTATTTTTAATCATTATATAAAAATATAGGAAATCTACCAAATCTATTTTATACCAAGCACACGTATATGTTGGCTCTGTTGTCTGCCAATTATGCACATCTCTGTTCAGTGTTACTTCCCGCCTCCTCCCCTAAAGGGAAGAATTGATCCCATTTCAGGGGACACACATATTTAAGTGTGCTTGGTGTACAATACTGCATCCAATCAAAATCAACTTACTCATAGATCCAGGCAGTGTGACTGAGGTAATCATCTTATATTTGTTATCCATGGCCTCCATCCTTCTAAAATCAACTTTTAAAATTATGCTGATGAAACTGAAAGGCTACTGTGGCAGTACCCAGAGCACCTCCATTGCCATGCGTTAAACTCTCTCCCCTTGTTCCTCGTCACTCCCCCTCCCTCTGGCTGATGTGATCTCAGTGCAGCACAGGAAGCTCCAGCAAACAGTGGGTGGGTGGGGGTGAGGGGAGGAGTGCTTCTGTAACACTGTAACAGCCTGTCAATCTGCAGCACGGAGGGGCTCTGGGAACCGCCCCTGTAGCCTTTCAAGCTGATAAGAATAATTGTAAAAGTTAATCAAAGCAGGAAGGAGCCATGCACAACAAACATAAGAAGACATGCCTGAATCTATCAGTATGTGTCCCTGAGTTATCGATGCTTGATTTTGATGGTAGATTTTCTTTAAAACACAAAAATTTTAAGTGCACATTTTGAGACAAGAGTAACACTTAAAACACACGCTAATCTCATTCTATTATTAGCATCATTTTATTTTACCTTTACAAAAACCCAATGATACTTGGGCAGTGTTTGATCACATAGTTCTTGGAACAGACAGCATTTCTCCATGTGTTCTCTTGAACTTGCACATTCCTTTAGCCACACACACCCCATCTGAGTCACACGCTCCTACCCCGTGTGACTGCAAGAGATCTATTTAGTATTAGTTCTAGCAAACAAGGGCACGGCGATGGTTTAAGTAGCCAAAATGTCTCATCTCATAATAAAATCCATTAGAAAACATTTTTCCACAAAGGTTTATAATGCTTTTAGGTTGTATGCTTTAAAAAAGTGGACGCAACTAATCTGACACTAATATTAGTATTTCAGTTACCATTAGTCCCCCACATCCTCCTACCAGTGACTACCAAATATCCACACCAGAAATAGATGCAACACCATTATTTAGCATGCATAGGCCATCATGGTAGACTAATGGAAACAGAATTGCAGGTAGGTACTTATTCTCACTATCCACTGTGTCGCTGATGATGGCATGGGGATTTAACAAATGAGATGGTTTAATTATAGGAAGGTAAATCAGCCTGACGAACTTCAAAAAAAAAATCAGAGGATCTAGGGATATCCAGACATTGATGCTTTATAAAGGTGGTTGAGGATGATCAGGTTGCAGCTTTGCAGATTTGGATGAGAAATGGCTCTCTTTTCTCCACCAGGCAGTTGGCATGGCAATGTTCAAATGAGCCTTGAAGGAAATATACCATCAAAATCAAGAATAAGAAATCAGGGACGGTTACTCAGATTCATGCACCAGTAGTGGTTATCCATGGCCTTCTTCCTTCCAGAATCAACTTTTAAAACTATGCTAATAATGAAGAAGAGCACTAGGGGCCTTTCCAGAGCCCCCAAGTGCTCTAGCTTCATAGGCTGTTACAATGAGCAGCACCAGTCTCCCCTACACTTCCTGCTGCTAGATTGCACAGGCAGAGCGGGGACGAGAGAGCAGGGGGTTATGTGAGATTGCCAGATTATGAAGTGTGAAGATAGGAAAGAGCGCAGGGTCTGGTGTACAAATTTCATATGACTGCCTCCTGTGTTTTAGCCATAGTGTGCACCTTGAAATGTTAAGGCTCCTTCTTTTGTCAGAAACCTGATGCATACTGCAGAGGCATCCACAAGAAAAGCAGCAGGAGCTTTAAGAAGTGGCATTGTTTCTAGATTGTCTCTTCCTTTGGAGTATGCTCTCTAACATGAGACACCAGTTCTCCAAGCAAAAAGAGTAAAGGTTCTTGCCACAGATATAGCAATGATATATGTCTTAAAGCTACGAGGTTACCTGGCCAAAAATAGTTTTTAGCACAGCTGGAGAGAACCACAATTCCATTCTGCTGGCTACTTCCTAAACTGAAATACATCAGGGTATATCTATCAGCCCTTCTTAGAAAATCATCATTAGCCCATCCTGGAGTGGGCAGGCACTTCCTAGTTATGACATCAGCTGAGGGAACGGAGGCCAGAGCAGCTTCTCTCACTTAACATAAGGAGCTCTGCTCTATAGTCCTTGCAGTCTAGCACACAGATTATTACACATCCATATATTACAGAGATAATCTTATACAGCCTTATAAGGACTATAAACACTACCTGCTATGATTGATGTTTCAGCCAAGCAGTTCTGCAGATGCCATCACTCTCCCCTTATCCCAGGGCACTGGTGGATGGGGTGTACAGCTAATGAATAGCCTTTATGCTATTTATCAGATGGCTGTGCTTATCCTACCCCCTGCTCTTCACTGACTCAATTATAGCCATGACAAAGTCTAGAGAAAAGTTGGTGGTGCAGGGAAGGCTTATGGATTATAATGGAATCTTTATTGAACCGAGAAGCTGCAGGGGGAGGAGGTAGACTGTGTGAGAAAATCAGAGCAAAGTGTAGCCAGAAAAGTCAAAATAGCTGCCGCTTCCTATAATTACTAAGCAGAGACCAGAACTAGAACAGTGCATAACCTGCCTCCCTCACAATTCTGTGACCTCTCAATCCATAGACTGCATCTCCTGTTCCCTCATCTTTTACTCTACGGATCCTTCTTAGAAACTGGAATGCCAAGCTGATGGCAAAGGGCCGAGAAAGGATGATAGTGGATTATCAGATAAACAGTTGCCATAAGGTACTGAATGTTTATTGAAAAATGTTAGTTTGCAGCTATTGCAACTGCATGAAAAACTTTATAGTTGGGCTTTAAGATTTAGCTTAGTGTATTCCCAACCCTTACTAAGTAAGGAATGCGCCGCATCTTCAAAAGGGGAGGTCTGTCTTCTTTAAGCTTTGGCAACCTTAACATCTCATCTTGGATTCTTCAGCATCAAACAGTAAATGCTTACATTTACATGTTAAACCCCCAAACAATTTGTCTTGAATTTACGCTGGTGGGATAACCACTTCAATATTAAGGATCATAATTAGCAGATTATCCAATTTTCTTTTACATGGAGGTGCCGATTAGCCGCAGATAGAGAAAACACAACCTTGTCCACAAACTTTTTTAATTCATCCATAAAATACATTTTTTCTTCTCTTATAATTTTGCAGAGTTTACATATTATATTTTTTAAATTATAAAACTAGTTTATAGAAACACATGTTGCAAAGTCGGGTAACCTATTTCTCTTCCGATTTCTCTTAACTTCCCCTAGAGTAAAGATTGTGGACATAAGAAGAAGTATACTTGGCATCATATCATAAAAGTATACATGTATACTAACCCCAGCACCCACTTACAGACATCAGAGGGTGGAGAGAGGCCAAGTCTACCACATAAGCCATAATCACAGCCGGGATGCCAGGGAGCACCCTGCAAAGCAACCAGGAGAATGGGCCTTAATGGGGAGTCCATCCCCCCTGAAGACAGCTGATCATTTCTGGTTGCGGCGTGCCAACGGGATAATAATGTATCGGAGATGCTGCGTCTATCCTCTAACACCAAGGACCACAGGAGAAGCAGCTACTGGGAGCAAGACCAAGCTAAGGGAAGGAGACTAACCCCAACCGATGACTGCACACAGCGGGGCAGGGAGGCCACGTGACCGTTGAATATACTATGGTCCCCTCTCCCACTAGAGGAGAGAGGTAGGAGGACCCTCTCTTGTCTTGACCGCTGGAACACTGGCAGAAGCATGCGGGGAGGGACTTTTAAACCTCTATTCTTCCTGTCCCTACAGAGGTCAAAATACATCCTCAAGGTGGGTCATCATGGGGAATGCATTGGAAAGTAGCATTTGAGCTACTACGACCATATACTCCAGTGAATTAAACCCAACTATTCAACTGAAACAGTCCAGCAGTGTTCCATAAATAAATGACCCAAGGGTGCAGACTTCAACCAGACAACCATGTTTTGGAGTTGAGGGATTATCCACTTTCAGCAAATAATTGATATTATTTGTGTAATGAAACATTTGACGTTTTCTAGATCTCTGCTTGCTGTCATTCTATAGGAAGCTTCATCAAAAATCGATCCCTGCTGATGTGACATCACATGACCATGGATAGGTTTTTACCTACAGGAAAAAAAATGTAGGAGCTTCCTATAGAATGTGCACAAGAAGAGATCTAGAAAACTGTGAGTGTTTGATACAGAACATATATAGGAAAATTGTAAAATTTTTCATTACATAAACTATATCAATTATTTGCTAAAAAAAAAGTAAACAAACCTTTTAAGACAGAGCCATAGTGGTGGTTTTCCACTGCCAAGTACATAACTTTAAACTTTAAATAAGTTAAAATGAAGTGTTGTTTTTTAACCAAATCAGGTCCCATTCTTAAATATTTGGGAGGAAAAGGTGGCTTGATATGAAGAACGAAGTGATATGAACGATCAGTAGATGAAAATATTTTGAAATTTTGATACTGCACCAATCAAAAGAGAAAATACATGCAAGGAGCAGAGAGATTCTGTACTGTGGCACTCAATGAATTTAACCTTCCCGCAATCTTCCTTTATGGTTAGCAATGGATATAGCCGCTGCTGAGCTGATGCGGGGAGTATCACTTGTATTTAAAAAGTGATTGAAAAACGTATATACTCCAGAATGCTACTGGTGTAAAGTATAGCATGTCCAGTAAAAAATATGCCCTGAATCAAAAGTGTTGTACCAGCGATGCAAAAACTATAGATTTTCCCCCACATTAGGTTATATTCAAAAATGTATAAAAACTTAAGAAAAAAGATTAAAATATAATATTGCCGTGATCCATAGACTGGAGGTAATATGTTTATTAGGATATACAGTAAATACCAAAAGAAAAAAAGTTAAAAATCTAATACATAATTTCCTAACCCTCCTCCCCCCAAAAAATTGAGTTCTTAAATTTTGATCAATAGTGCATAGCCACTCCAAAATGGCATCACTGTTTTCTTTTCAAGAAAAGTATTGTATTGGTTAGAGCAGTGGTGGCGAACCAATGGCACGGGTGCCAGAGGTGGCACCCAGATCCCTCTCTATGGTCATCCGTGCCATCACTCGAGCGCAGAGTTCGCGAGACAGGACTCAAGGCCTCTTGTAGTCCCAGGCAGCCCAGGACCCTGGAAGGAGCTACAATAATAAACCAAAATGTCTTCTCCTTCTTTCAGCTGTATTGTATTTTCCAAATCATTGGGTCAGGCCTCTACTATGGCATGCAAAACTACACTGTCTGCAGAAAATAATAAACACATACATAATGTATGGACATTTGTCAGGGAGACAGCATGCACAAACAACTGCACATGGGGTCCTAACAAACCACACAGAAAAGTGAACATTCATTTACTTTTTCCAACAAACACAACAATGAAATAAGTGCAACCATTTCTTACTTGTACTAGAAGTAACAGACCAGCCGGCAGCGGGCTTGGCAGGCATGACACTGCAAGGGCTCTTTATTAGCCCCGGGGCACATCATAACCTCTTTTGTAAAACAGACCTTTAAAAGGTGTATTAGTGCTCAGACTGTGAGTCATGTACCTCTAAATACACCAGAAACAAAGCATAAATAACATTGATTTCTCAAACTAACATAAAAAAAAATAATCAAAATATGTGCATAAAAGAATATAACAAGTTAGAAATGTTTAGCAGCAATGTATCATTGTATCCATGTATGAATGGATTTACACTTTTACTGGTACAGCGATCAATGTAAGGTTGTTACAGAGAGCAGAAAATAATTTGATATAAAGTCATTTATTCAAGGATAGTAATGTTTTATTCTAATATTTAGAATTCAAAAAAATCTCAATGAGGCGCAAATTAAAAGCTACTTATTAACCCGAGGGAGATGATCTTTGACCTGTACAGATGCCATTGTATGGTGAGCTGTGGCTTTCACCTATTGTGAATAATAAATAGTGTTATTTTAGCTACTAGTTTTTATTGTAATCCTGCCTGTGAATATAATAACATCATTGATGAAAAGTGATCTCAACATAACAAGAAGTGTCACACTATTACGAGGCTTAGCGTTCAGAATAAAGACTGAAAGAATTTTTTTTATTACAGAGATTTAATAAAACTGAATTACATACGGAAAACACCAATTATGTGTATATTAATTGTTAATATGGATTCAAACAAGCAATGCCCAGAGCAGACAGTAGGAGCTATGAGTCTAGCCAAGGATTTCATTCTGTTGGTTACACTGGACCTAAATCCAATGATTTATTTTTAAATTATTTTATTTTATTACATACCAGGTATGTAGTAAAATCAGTTCCAAATTTCTTATAGCTCATCTTTTGTAAAAGAGTGAGCATCTGTTATTTAGTTGTTATTTATCAGTCAGCCTGAAAAGCCTGGAACTGAGCATGATACATTCTCTGCATGGTCCCCAAGTACTAGTTCCCTACTGGCAGCATGTGTAGCAGTGAGACCGGTCAATCAGGAACAGGGGGGTAAGGGCAGTGAGCATTGAATATGCTGGAGTCACTTTATATGATTTGACTCATTTACAAGTCAGGTGAGTTGCATAGAAGTGTACAAACTGATTGTTTTAACATTTCAGCCATGGAAAGGAACCGTTTAGGGATAAGGATGCTTAATCATTGTTTTTAATAAAGTATTTATTTTGGGTGGGTTAGTTTGAATGATAGGTCCCTTTAAGGATAGTCAATCAATATTTAGCCCTGTGCAACAAAAGAATAACACAAAAGAAACACATTTAAAAAAAAAAAGAACTGTTAACTATTATTGCAACACACTAGCCGAAGATAGGAATGTCTGAACCAATGTCCATGTATCTATTCAACAAAAGACAATTTCTTCCAAAAAAGTAAGTCGGTGAAAATGAAATTTGGGGATAGGTTACATATTCAGGTTTGTGTGTCTTAGATCTTTAGCAAGAGATAAACCAAAACCTCCCTCTTGAGCTAAGTTGGGTAATTTATCAATGGGACACAGTTATAGTCATCATATTTCTATCCCTTCTATAGAGAGAAAGCGATATATGATTCCATTTTCTATATCTTTTACATTTGCCAACTTAAAACAAATATCACTTAAATGAAAGCCGTGTAAACGTTTCTGAAAGTACTGGATGCTGATAGAATTTTACTCTACCCAACCTTTAACTTACAAATAACAGTAAGTAACAGTAGCCCTTTAGGTATGAACAAGCTCAGGCAGGGCAGGCTTAACCTATGTGTAATATTAGCTGAACACTGTAAGAATTAATTCCAACAATGTTCACACTTAAGGACAAGATTTTCTGTGCTGGTACATGTCTAGGAGGACTCAAACACCTATGTCTTGTATTGACAAAAGAGTTTTTGGAAAAATAGTGGCTCACCTGGCTCAGCGTCGTGCTCGTGGAGTACGTCCGGACCTTGACGTGGTATCACATAGGAAAAAGAAACAAATTCACTCCGGCACCGGCGTGGCTCATTTAAAATCTTGTTCAAATCTTTATTTTCTTTGTATTAAAAAATGACAACCCATTGGCAACACCGGTTATGGCATAGTACAGGATTTGAGCCTACGCGTTTCAGGTGCTGGGCGCACCCTTAATCATGGCATAAATACAAGTGCAAAAGAATTGGCAATATATACCTGGACCAACATGACGTAGTCAGTGTGTTTCCGGTGAACGCCCTCGTATTTAGTTAACCCTAAAATTACCAACATATAAAATAAAATAAATACATATCGTTATTACTGAAACCTCTAAGCATGTATTCCTATAGGAAAGACAATCTTAATACGACCATTAGTTTAAAGATAAAGCGAGAATCGAATGCTAGATCGAATATCAAATTGTCACGTGATACTGGAATATCACGTGATCATTCAATCGTGACGTGAGAGAATCCCATGGCAACAGGTTAAGCGTCATGGCGCACCAGCTCTTCGTGGCGGCACAACAAGACAAAGGTATATGAATTGGACCCGATGTATAGTATATAATTTAGGCTGTGTGAGGCGCAACGAGACAAAGGTATGTAAATTAAACTGGGTGTATAGTATATGATTTAAGAAACCGTGCTATTGATGAAAAGGGGGGGGGGGGGAAGAGGTCAATATTCAATAGTGGAATAAGAATTCGTGTTTATAGTTTAAACCTCTGGGCACTCTTGTGTCTAAGGATAAGATCCAAAAGGCTTCCCTGTCTCTTAGTGCTTTGAGTCTGTCTCCCCCTCTTACTGATCCTTGGACTTGTTCAATGGCATATGTTTCAAGACTTGATGTACTACCTTGATGTTTTTCTAGAAAGTGTCTGACCGCCCCAGATATATTTTTCTTAGAGAAATCTTTCTTATTGATGTCTCTGAGGTGCTCGGTAAATCTTTCCTTAAATTTTCTGATAGTACACCCTATGTACATCACGTTGCAAATGTTGCATCTAATGATATATATAATGTATTTACTGTTACAGTTAAGGTGTTTTTTGATGTAAAACATCGAGGAACTGTCCGTATTTGTAAATGTTCTCGTGTTTTTTACATAACCACATGTTATACACGGATAAGTTCCACATTTATAGAAACCCTTGGTGTTGAGCCATGTATGGGTTCTATTTTTGAACGGGTCACGTACCATACTAGGAGATATATGATTGCCTAGTGTCGGTGATCTCCTTGACACAACCTTGCATCCTTGTTGCAAAATATTGGCCAATTTTTCATCTTCCAT
Organism: Engystomops pustulosus; assembly: GCA_019512145.1. Taxonomy (NCBI): domain Eukaryota; kingdom Metazoa; phylum Chordata; class Amphibia; order Anura; family Leptodactylidae; genus Engystomops; species Engystomops pustulosus. The sequence continues at coordinate 58,017,193 of CM033644.1, forward strand.
CAAGATCGGTAGATTCTTTTCTATGATGTGTTTAATTTGAAAATATTGGTTGCTAAACTGCAATGTCACATAGGGGATGTCAGAGGGTGTATCAGGTGGAGTGACTAAGGGTTTACTGTATAGAAGTTGTTTGCGGTTTCTATTGTTTGCTATGTCTCTAGCTCTACCCAGCATCCAACCAGGATAGTTTCTCTTTTTCAATCTACATATAATGTTGTCAGCTTCCGTGTCATAATTGTGGGTGGTACTACAGTTTCTTCTGGCTCTAATAAGTTCACCGACTGGAATGCCCTTGATAGTGTGTAATGGATGGGAACTCTGAGCATGAAGTATGGTGTTGCCAGACGTCTTTTTGCGGTGTGTACGTGTCTCAATGTTACCCCCCTTACCGATGGTCAGATGTAAGTCTAAAAAAACCATCTCTTCTCTGCTAACACAGTGAGTAAACTGTAGATTGAATGGATTGTTATTGATATACTCCGTAAACACTGGTATGGCAGACACATCTCCCCCCCAAACGATCAGGAGGTCGTCGATGTATCTGCCATACCAGTGCACCGAGTCTAGAAAAGGATTGTTGTCGGAATAAATATATCTCTCCTCCCAATAAGCCATGACCAGGTTAGCCAGCGAAGGGGAATATTTGGCTCCCATTGAAACCCCACGGGTCTGTAAATAATAAGAATTGTTAAAGGAAAAGAAATTATGTGTCATGAGATACCATGTCAATTCCTTGATGATTAATTTGTGATTGGATTCATATGACGTGTATCTATCCAAGTGATGATTTAAAGCCTCCATAGCCACCAAGTGGGGAATGCTGGTATATAGAGAAACAACGTCGCATCCCACCCAGGAAAATTCTGGGGACCATTCTATCGTATCCATTGATCTTAAGATATCCCTTGTATCCTGAATGTATCCTAGTATTCTTTTAACCAGTGGTTGGAGTTGTAAATCTAACCATTCACAAGCGTGTTCGTTCAGGGATCCTATACCCGATATAATTGGGCGCATGGGGGGAGGGTTGGTTCTTTTATGTACCTTAGGGAGGGCATGTAGGATGGGCATAATGGGATGAGAAACTTCCAGGTGTTGCCAATGGGTTGTCATTTTTTAATACAAAGAAAATAAAGATTTGAACAAGATTTTAAATGAGCCACGCCGGTGCCGGAGTGAATTTGTTTCTTTTTCCTATGTCTTGTATTCCCTGGCAAACAAATACATGACCTCAAAGTTTATATTATATATATATATATACCTGAGTATAAGCCTAGTTATATTTACTCGAGTATAAGCCTAGTTTTTCAGTACAAAAAATGTGCTAAAAACCCAAACTCGGCTTATACGCGAGTAAAAAAATATAAGTTTTACCAGGTTTTTGTGGTAAAATTTAAGGCCTCGGCTTATACTTAAGTATATACAGTATATTATTTATGTATATATAAGTTACAATAAGGTAAGCGAGTTCACACATCCAGTTCTGTTAAAGGAACAGAAAACTTTATAAAAAGTAATTTGCAGATGGACTTAAATGGGTTAATGTGGCATTGTTTTTCTGGCATTTGATTGTCGCGTCGGCCATTGTACGCCATATATGAACATTTTCAGCAAATTTTGCCTACCGTCTTCCATTTCCATTTCTTTTACCCACGCCAGTTTCATCCATGCAATCCACCCCAGACCATCCTGGCATAGGAAATTATTTGGAATTAGTAGCTCCTAAAAACTGCGACTTTTGTGTGACAGGAAGTCGCAAATACTGCAGACCTTAACACCTCACATGCCTTAGATTTATCAAGCAGGCGAAGCCAATATCATTCACCAGATCTGCAACAAAGCTCCTAGAATAGTCTAAAAACTGATGCAGGAGGCATGTGGAGTTAGCGTAGAATATCACTGCTACATAAATGGCTCAGGTATAACAAGAATATACAGAAGATTTGGCAATAGTATAATAAGAACTTAACAGATATGTGACAGTTTTACAGATTCCTAAATCCCTATGAAATATATGCAACAAGCTACAATAAGTATTTCATAAATTACACAATATGAGGTATTATAAGCTGGAGATGGAGCCTGTAAATGTAACCATACAGCTCTAAAGTTATACAACTATACAATGTATCACCAAGCCACAGAAGAACACAATAAAAGAAAGCAATAAACACAAATTACATTCTAATACATTGCTCACTTTCTTCTACACAAGTTAGAGATGACATAACAAAGGTCACATTATAATCCACAGGGAGTGAGATCCAGAGGAGATGAGGATCATGTACTGTCCTTGGTATGAGGATTTGGTATGAAGACAAGCAGTGACAACAAAGTCACAACCAGTATAAAAAACCAAGGCCACCAAACCATTCAGTGCTGCTCACATTTGCTACTTAGGAATTTTGATTTGAATCAAGTAATAATATCCGATTACACACGGCAGCCATTGAAACTGGAGCCCCAGTAGAACACATTCAAGCAACGTACAAGAACTTTTGGCACATTTTTATAGTATATATAGTATTGCTATGGTACCGCAAATCCTGAGAAAGCTGAGAAGGTGCACACGGCAGCTGATACCGCACAAGATTTGATCCCCTAGCATCCTGAGGATGTCTGTGGGACAAAGTTTCATAGAGCAAGGCTTTAGCTGGGATTAAGATATTGAAACAAAGATCTCATTGGATAAAATAAAACACTCTGGATACTATATTAGAGACAAATTAATAGAATCTACAGATATTTACTAGATCTGCAGACCAATGGTATCTAGATATCAAAATATAAGTAATATTCCCTTTATCCATTTTGGGTCATGGCACAACACATAAATAAAATAAAACCAGGATACTTACTTTCACGTATGCGAAATCTAAATTGTTCTCCATCTTTGAAAAGGAATATATAGAGCTTATGTTAGCATTGTCCTTACGATAGACTTAATGAGACATGTTCCTTCCTTTCGGCTGCTGACGACACTGGATCATCTGCCTTACCGAGGTTACATTAAGGAGCCATGGAAATCACAAATATATTCTTGTGACATGTCATTCCTTGGCTGTGAACGAGCTCTTTGTGTAGATTTCCTGCAATATTCGCTAGTTTACATTTGAAGTCTAAAAGGGATAATTGTGTTTTGCTGAAAGCAATAAAAATGTGTGGTCTTGTGATAATCCAAACGCTTGGCCTGGAAAGCTATCAATACAAATGTATCATCAGCATGATACATCGTCTCATCAAATAACATTGGAAGAGACCAGATACCTCCCAGAACACCCTTTATGCTTGTCATTGGACAAAGAAAGAGTCAAAACTGCAGAATACATGTCCTATAGTAATTGTGGGCAGCAGCATTTGAATGGATCAATATATCCATGAAGAATAACAGCAGCCTTACTGCAGGGGGTTAGAGATAACTATTCCGGACATGGGACTATTCCTTATGATAGCTCTGACTATTTTGAGAAGTATTTGCAGATTGTAAGAGGGGAAATTTCTGGAACCTGTAAGACGCAACAACTCACAATAGGTAAGTAATAATCTAATAACTGTGAATGATAGAACATTAAAAGCAGAGGCATAAACTATAATTCATCATAGAACATATCTAATGCCAGATGTGTCCTCTGTGTTTTGCGATTAAAGTTATTATTTCAAAAAGTCAAGGGGATGTTTTACAGTAAATGGGTAAATAAAAAGTTATGTAACCTTTTCTCTCTCCCTCTCTATATACACGTACACTATTGATGTATTATATACACGCTTAAAAGGAGCAAGTGTTAAAATGGCTCATGTACCAAATGTTGGTGAATATTCAAGTATATTTTTATGTCATATGAAAATATACATTATATAATGATATACCCATCAGCTAGAGCAGGGAACACCTACATTTTTTGTCTGAGAGAACAGCTGAATAGTTGAAGGGGCTGGATGTTTTGAGGACAGATTTACGGATTTTAGCTACGTTAAATATTTTTCCACAACTTTGTAATCTGCCAAAATGTCCTATAATTTACCGTCTGCAGAAACGTCTAAAGAATAACGCGGCAGGTTCCCATTTAGTGTCATGACTTACAATACTACGATACTCAATGCTTGGAGGACATACAACAAACCTATAAACTGTGAGGTAGACTCATCTGTGGCAGATTATGTGAAAACAAAATTCTGTTCTGTTCATCTGAATGAAATTGGTCAGCCAACACAAGGATTTCTGCAAGTCCCATTCAGATAAATGGGGCAGTAATCAAAATCTTTCACAAAATCCTTTGTCCTTGTCCAAAAATGGAGAATACATGTCACAAAATTAAATCTTCCATCCTCAGCCCTGGGTTTTTAATGCAAATTTAACACCAATATGTCGTTTTTGCCTTGATTTGTTGGTCCATCTTGCCTACAAAAATTACGATATGTGTTAATGTGACCTTAGGGTGACTTTTGTTCCCACTTTAGAGATTATAAAGACGTGTAGAAATGCAGTCCCTGACTGGCCACCCTCACTTTACTGATGTCAGATAAGATCATTGTTGCTCATTTTTAAAGTGGACAATTTGATTCCTTGGGGTTATTTATGGGTACAATTCAACTCAACTAGGGGCTGCCCTGACATACAAGTACAAGTGAAACTGCTTAAGCGCCATTTACTTAAATTACATTTCAGGCTTCTGTTCTGAGCTAAATATACCAATATTCAATTATACTTAATCAGGGTCATCAGCAAGTAAAATAACTTTATAGAACAAGATCTTGAAAGAGAAAAACATTAATTTTGAAACAGAACAAAACAAGTAAACAACTCCTAAAACATATCGAACACAAGGGAAAAAGTTCTTGGGGTAAATTCATACAGGTTTGTTTGAGGAGCATTTTCTGACCAAGAATAAGTACGAGTATCTTATTAATATAAAGACTTTGACTTACAGATGATTTATAGTTACAAAACTCATTGACCGATTTGATCTGTGCAATGTCTGTCAAAAACATTTTTCCTACTACAAGTTTCTACAAAAAACTGTTTGTGAACTTACCGTTTGTGTTAAGGGTATTTCACAAAGGCCGACGACCGGACACAATGAAAAGTTTGTTTATTCCTGATCAGTGATTTTTGTCCACTGATCAAAATGCAAATGGTGATGCTGATCACATCCTTTGTGTAGACATTAAAGGAACCATCTTTTACAACATTAAACTGCAAGCCCTTTCACATAGGGTATGAAATTTCTAAAATTCCCACTTTTACATTAAAACTTGCCTATGTACCCTAAAAAAGGTAAAATACAATAGTCTCCCGCCAGGGTAATTTGCAAACAAGATAAAATGTCACTTTTTGTCTAAGAAGAGTCACACAACTTTTTAGAATTTACTTCATTTTCCAATGTTATTGGCTTTGGTTTTTTTTTAACAGATGAGTTTGAAGTCATCTCACATCAAAGGCATTTTGCTATAAATAGCAACAAAGCTAATGACACTGAATGAAGGACATGGTCCCATTCCAACAAAATCTAAGGCCCATTCCATAGGAACCATAGACTATAATGGACAGTCATCTCACCACATCTGCAACCTATTCTGTGTGGTCAACAGGGACTATGCACCCTTTGGCTCATACTCCGTGGGAATGCAGTAAAGGTTCTTAGCTACCCGAGATGTATTTTATATTTCATATACTTTCAGTGATGCATTGTTTCTAAGAAATATTATATTATATGCGGAATGCCTGGGGACACAGAAGGCTACATACTGTTTACTAGTTTGCCATTTGCTGTGCACAATGTGAGAAATCAATATTTCTTCAGCTGTAGCCGGTGCACCCAGGCTATTTAAAGACGACCTTACGTGCTGCGGAAGGCAGGCTATCAGGTGTCTTCTTCAGCTGTGTGGTCGTAACTGGACCACAAGAGACGTATATTCCAATACTCCAATTGACAAATTTGTTTGGATCACAAATATAACTATAATAAATATTTATAAAGTGACATCATAAGACATTACAGAGCAATGGGGGAGGGAGGTGGAGGGAGGCACATCAGATCTAACAGTGTGATGGAGGAGAGATGTAGCAGGGTACTTCTCTCGGGGCCTAGCCTTTTCTTGAGGCCTGGAGGCAGCCAGGGCCCAGAAAACCAGGGTGGCTGGCGGTTGCGGCCTAGGCAAGATGATTTCACGGTGCTTGGTTTGGGGACCGGAGGGCTGACCTACAGCCTGGCAGGTCTCCGGCAGGTGGTGTGTGCAAGAAATATGGAGGGAGAGGCTGATGTACTGGTACTCCCTGGGGCAACACCTAAGTGTCTTTAGGATGAGTCCCTGGGTAATGGATGGGGAGCCTGTGGTGGTAACAGCCATATCCAGGGATCAGACAGAGGCAACGTTGTGCAAAATAACTCACGGTTCTTTACAGCAGCAGGCAATGGGCCCTCACAGCAGATTCTGGTGCTGGAGTGGTCATGGAAAGGAGTTTCCAGGAATGGCTCACCTCCCTTGTAGTAGATGCAGGCTGGGATGAAGCTGTTTCTAGTTGTGGAAGTTGCAGGTCTGAGTCTCCTGACTCTGGTCCTGGGATTTGGTTGTGTGTCAGTAATGATGGTGTGCTCAAACGGTCTCTCTCTTCAATCCAACTCTTATCACTGACTGACTGGAATGACTTCTAGCCCCTGTCCACGGGTTTTATTATCCTGCTCAGGTGGTGGCAACTTCTCCAATCACACTCCAGTGTTAGAACTTACTAGAAGGTTCATGACTCCTTCTGACAGCTCCTAACCTGGAGAGGACGCTGTTCCCAGCTACCCCCCTGCCTATGTATTGGCAGGGGTGTTGCACACCTCACGGACCTCATCATCTCATCTCTGATCTGTCACATCTCTCTTATTATGTGTCAAATACTAGTTTAATGAAAGTGTATAGACCCTGATAATCTAACCTCATTGTCAGCACATCTCATAGCACTATAGGGATCATAATGTGTCTGCTTAGACAGTCCCCACCAACACATTAGCATTTTACACTAACCATCACTGAGTAATAGAAGTACAATTGTAACATAAGGGGTAAAAAAAATTATCTTTATTGTGTAAACATAACTAGGGAATTGAAATCTGATAATTTTCTTTTGTGATCAAACCCCTTTAAGCTTTAACGCACAGAAACACTGGGGGGGGGGGGTTATCACATCATGCCCCCTCGGCCCGCAAGTTCTGCCTCATATATTAAGAGGCTCGGGTCAAGCTCACAAGGCTGGATCCAGTACAAGTCTTGATAAATCTTATCCATTGATTGAGTCATGTAATCTGTCTAAATGTACTACATTGGCACACGTTTAATCTTGGTTCTGAATAGGACAATGAAAAACAGAAGTAGATCAGATTGACCAAAAATCTTGAAAGAGAATTCTTTGAAATTTTGAGCAATCACGAAATGTAAAACAGCTTCTCGGGAGTACTGAACTTTGACCAAGGGTAGGAACTGAATTTTAAGGATATCTACCACCAGGATGAAAAACGGTATGCAAATGAGCCTCACGCTCATTTGCATACAGTTCTTCATCCTGGTGGTAGATGCCCTTTAATTTTTCCATTTACAGCTTTCTGTCTACTATGGTGCATAGGGAGAAGTCTATCAATTGGCAGCATGGGATAAAGAAAGCTTGTAGATCACAAATACACCAGACACTAGATTTCTACTTTGGCTTTACAAGTAACTCTACAAGATGATAATGAATCTTAAATGTTACCAGGATAAGGGAAGGACATTAAACAATGCAGCTAAATAATTACAAGTTCCCCTATTTAAGGAAACCTGACCCTTAGTTACAGACCTCTCTGCCTCCTGGTGAAGCTCTCTGGATGCTTTATCTTAGTCCCACACTGCAATGATCAGCTGTAAGGTGTCTGTAATGACATTTTATTGGTAATCCTTGGTCCCAGCAAGCAAAAAATTTTAAAATACAATTGTTAATGGGGCAAAAATATTTTGAGCTACAATGATAAAATATACAGTTCCAACTTACATACAAATTCAGCTTAAGAACAAACCTGAAGAACCTCTCCTGTGCGTAACCCGGAGACTGCCTGTATTCTAAAATCAGAAGAGCTTTTCTATTTTTGCATGGATTATAGAAGCTAGAAATTATTGCAGTGAAACTTCTAATAAATTTATTGGATGAATTTCTTATCGTTACATGTGGTTTATGAACACGTTCAATACAGGCGGTCCCCTACTTAAGAACACTCGACTTACATACGACCTTTAGTTACAAACGGACCTCTGGATATTGGTAATTTATTGTACTTTAGTCCTAGGCTACAATCATCAGCTGTAACAGTTATCAAAGGTGTCTGCAATGAAGCTTTAGTGTTAATATTGATTCTTATGACAACCAAAACATTAAAATCCAATTGTCACAGAGACCAAAAAAGTTCTGGCTGGGATTACAATGATAAAATATACAGTTCCGACTTACATATAAAAATTCAACTTAAGAACAAACCTACAGACCCTATCCTGTACGTAACCCAGGGACTGCCTGTATTGGAATTTCTACTGGTTGTGTAATTACAGTCACAGCAATGCTCAGTGAGAAACATCCTCTCAGTTTCTAAGTAAATAAAACCCAAAAATGGTCCAGAAACATTGTATATCAACCAACCAGTCCAAAAACATCTGTATAAAATTAAGTGGTGACCTCACATCTGAGCCTTCATTTGTAGGTCACAAAGAAAAGGCACATGAAAATGCATCAACTATGGAAGACTGAAGCTGGCCAAGTAATCCATGCCCCGAGACGAAAGGTTAACCATTAGTATAATAAGTGATTCTCCCCAATGACCTGAGAACTATAGCTCCTCTCCTAACACACTACATTTCTGTTATTCCATTACAAATTTAATATAAACCATTCAAGGATCGGACAAATGAGAAACTAAGTTACTCGAAATGTTTCATTTCTGCCAGGTTTTTCTTAGTCACTGTTAAGCCCTTTTCATACGGTTTCTTAACTTTTCCCTTGCAACCCACAGTCATCCAGATAAATTTACACTTTCCTCATAGGAAACAGACTTCTTCAGACTTTTTCCATCAATGATGTGTAAAGAGCACATAGACAAAAGCAGGGTTAGACGCACAAGACATCCAGTCTCTTAATCTGGGCTCATACACGTTGTTTTTGCGCCAGTGTCAACTTAGATGGGTTTGCCCATGAAAGAAAGTTCTCATATTTTAATCCCCTAGTGATGTTTACACAATAAAAATCATTTTTAACCCTTTAATTTACAATTTTATTCAGTTTTATTCACGTTTTAGCGCCTATAACTCAGTGATGGTCAGTGTAATATTCCAAAGTGTGGGCAGGACTCTGTGCAGACACTTCATGATTCCTCTGTGCTAAGAGATGCTGTGTGTTGAAAATGTGCTTAGATTATCAGGGTACATGGTTTATCTACACTTTCATTTAGCTTCTGAACATTCACTAGTGTCCGACACATAGAAAGAAAGATCAGAGTCATGAGATGGATATAAGACAATAGCCCTGCTCCCTCACCTAAAACATACAGTCAACCTTATCTGTCTATAGTTTGTAGAGTAAGTCTCTGCAAGCTGCTTGCTGGCAGAAAGTGCTGTGTCTGAGCTGGGGGAGGCAGAGCGCCCTGCAATGTGCAGATAAGAGAAGCTATTCATGAGAAGAATCCGACCATAATCAGAAGATTTATGGTCGTATCCAGGGGCAACCAAAATTTGTTTACTCCAGGACTGATAAAGACAGGTTGGAATTATATCTGTGAAGTGCTGCATTTTTTGTTAATAACAGTGAATTAAAGAATGTGTTACTTTGTTATCCTGAGTAGATTTAAAAATCTTGTCTTCGTGGGAATACCCCTTTACGCTTTATTATTAATCTTTGCTCGAAACCTGAGCCTCTAATGAAATCCGAGTAGGGTACATGGTACCCGAACCTGCAAAATTAGGGTCTGCGCAACACTAGTCACAGGAACCAAAAAATTTTGTGTGGAGTTACAAACGTATGAAAACAGCTTTATTCTATCCGTACCATACCATTTTCATAGCATAACACTTCCTGCCAGCACATTGTGAGCAGAGAGAAGCTGCAAACTACACAGATCCGAGGGAAGGGGGAGGCAGGCACATTTCTGTGAGAACAATGTAAAAGTACCCTGATGAACTAACCAAGTTGTCAGCAGTTATCTTCATTGTCAAAAGTTATCTTCAGAAGAAAATTTTCAGAGAGCGTTATCCAAGGTCTTTTATTCTGTTTGTTATTGCCCTTCATAACAAGGAACTTTCTGGTTGTTGAACATCGTCTAGGAGTATGATATGATTTTTTATGTTGTGCTGTTTTTATGTATTTTATATTGTTTATATTACTGAAGCAAAAGAATTTCCCCTTGGGGATTAATAAAGTTTTATCTTAATCACATACAGCTGAAAAAACCCATCACATATATATACGGATTCATACAGCTTACACATACAGAACTTGTAGAAATCATATGTTCATGTAAAAGGTGCCCCGCACTTACAAAATATACCTGTTAAACGTAAATACAAATTCAACTTAAAGGAAACCTACCACTTGAAGTGGCAGGTTTCTGATGGAAATACCGGGCACCAGCTCAGGGTGCAAACCTACAGTCCCTATCTTGTATGTAACCCGGGGACTGCCTGTATGTGCAAATATCATCAAGATATTTATAATAGATTCTACCAGGAAAATACAAGTGCAATATAGTCCCATCTGCAGAGCATAACTCTTGTATCGCAGGGGATATACTGCAGAAATTGTGCTGTCCTCTGCTCGACCTGCAGCTTCTATCCAGACTATATATCAGGACTATACCATGTAAAAGTTAGTTGTCATCTTAAACTTTTAAAGGGAACCTTTCATGCCATTTCCAGTAAGAAGTCACAGGAAGGGGGGAGAAGAGTCTTCCCGGGATGTCCCCTGCTAGCCTATTTCGTGTTGCATAGTCACCACAGATATACGCGTGGCAGCAGGAGAGGTCAAACCAGTAGGACTCCTCTCCTCCCCTGTGACTCCTTTGGTCATTTGTATACAGTGTTTGAGGTTATTTTTGTGTATAAAGTTGAATCTCCCAGACTGTAGAAGGACATCATTGTGATCCTGTCATTGTCCTGGATGACAAGCCTGTAACAACTCCTTTTGACAAATAAAAATGGGATCTACGGGGCGTGGCCTAGCGGAGCATGCGATAAGACGCATGCAGCGGAGCTCCCGTCTGAGATCCTGACATTATCCTGTCGCTGAACAGTAAATAAGTGACTCACCCCACACCGTCTCGGAACTACTCCGGTAAACCGCTGCAGCACTTTTGTCCGTGCAGATTCCGTCCAAGGGCCAAAATAGCAGCAAATCTGCCCGACTGCTGGATTTCCAAGACGGCGGCGGCTCCTCCACTCAAGCCACGAGGAAGCAGAGAGAGATAGCTGGGCGCCTGCAGCAGTTTGCACAAAAGGAGACAAGCGCGGGTAGGAGAGACTCTAGCAAAAGCTGGTCTCCTGACGCGAGATCCAAAGAGGCCATGGATATACAGTCCGAGGCAGAAATATCGGACGACCCGGAAATGGAGGAAAGGCGCAGCCCTAGGCCCAATAAAAGATCTCCTCAACCTGCTCCGGAACCTACGCTGGGAGACGTGTTGAAGGCCGTGGCCGAGTGCAATACAACTATTACCACGCTGGTACAGCAGGTGGGTGGCATGAGAGAGGAGCTGTCTATAATGAGATTGGATGTCCACAAGATATCTGAAAGGACTACCGAGGTGGAACACCGTACCTCAGACCTGGAAGATGACATGGCAAAATGTAAAAGGGCCTCCAAAAAGGCGCAACAGGAGATAATGGCGCTATGGGGGAAAACAGACGACTTGGAAAATAGAGCCAGGCGCAATAATGTAAGGCTGGTGGGGTTCCCGGAGAAGATAGGAGATAACCCGACGGCGTGTATAGAAGAATGGCTCCTACAAAAATTTGGTAAAGATGCTTTGTCACCGATGTACGCTATTGAGAGAGCCCATAGAGTGCCTACACGTCCACTGGCTCCGGGAAGACCGCCAAGACCCATTCTGGCCAAAGTGCTTCATTTCAAGGATAGAGATACTATCTTACGGTTGGCAAGAGATCACCCGGACTTAACGGTCAACGGATCAAAGATTTCCCTTTTTCCGGCTTACTCCGTAGAAGTTCAAAAGCGACTTGTGAAGTTTCTTGACATCAAGAGGCGCCTCTGGAATCTCAAAGTGCCGTACTCCATGATGTTCCCGGCTAAGCTAAGAGTGGTTGCACTGGGGACCACGCATTTCTTTGAGGACCCATCCTCGGCCGTACAGTGGCTGGATCAGCATGAAGGACAGCTTCGTGTCCCAAGAGGACTGCATGCAGGTGTTGTTGCTTTAATTAATGGGGGAGCCCGAGTTTATATTGTGTAATTATTTACATGTTGTGAGTTATGGCGTCTCTCTTATCCTCCCTTTCCGATGGAGGGAAGACGGGTACCTCAGTTTGTAGCACTTCTGAGGTATTTGTATTACTGCATATTAATGTCACATGCCTGCAGGGTATTCCTTTGGAGTTTCGCCCTGAAAAGTGCCTATAGGCCGGCGATATATTGTCTGCAGGAGACTCATATGACTCCCGATAGGTTATCACAGATGCAAAAAAGGTGGACGGGGTTTGAATGCCATGCTGTCTTTTCTGCATATGCTAGAGGGGTCAGCATTCTAGTTCACAAAGATGTACCATTTGAGTGTTATGACAAGACAATTGATAGTGAAGGGAGATTTATTGGACTCCATTGCAAAATTGGAGCGCAGGTTTTGGTCCTGATGTCCGCTTATGTCCCTCCCCCGTATTATAATGAAGTGTTGAAGCTTTTATTGGAATTTATGGGTAAACATCAGGGAGTACCCTCTCTAATGGTGGGAGATTTTAACAACGTTCCTCATGGAGAATGGGATAGATGTAGAATAATGCACCTGTACAACAAGAGCTCACCCCTTTTGGAATCTTATTGGCAGAAGTGGGCCTGTTTGATGTATGGCGGCTGCAGCACCCAGAGGACCGTGTGTACTCTTGTTGCTCCTCCACCTACTCTTCATTGTCCCGGATAGACCTAGGCCTAGGTAACTCGGGCATCCTACCATGGGTAGGGGAAATAGAATATCTTGCTAGATCTCTGTCTGACCACTCTCCGTTAGTTGTCCCACTTATAATCTATGAGGACACAAGGCTCAGAATAGGATATGGAAACTTAATCCTTTTTGGCTAGCGACACCAGCAGTGGCCACAGGGGTGGAAATAGCAGTGAAGAGATTTATTGAAGAAAATAGGGACACAGCAGGCCCTTCTAGTATATGGGAGGTGACGAAGGGATGTATAAGGGGAGAAGCCTATAAACTTATATGCACCACTAAAAGTAAGTCCAGGGAAGTGGATAAGGCAGTGCACTTGGAAATGCATAAAGCCCAAAACATATTGAACTCTCACCTGCTAGAGGCGGCGAATAGAAAGAGGGCATTCGCTAAAGGACGCTATTTTGAAGAGGGGGGAAAAGTTGGACACCTGTTGTCAGTAATTACTAAAGCCCAGCAGGGTGTCACATATCCCAATGTTAAAAGATAATGGGGGTCAACAGAGGCTAGATACAGATGGTATACTGCAAGTCTTGGAGGACTTCTATTCCTCACTATACAAGTCCCACACAAATGACGAGATGACGAGATACTAGAGTTTATACCCAAATTAGACCTGCCAAGGTTATCAGAGACTGACAGAATTGCACTTGATCCCCCATTGATGGTAGAGTAATTAGAAGAGGCGGTAGGGTCAATGGCTAATGACAAGGCTCCCGGGGTAGACGGATTGCCAGCAGAAATATATAAAAAGTATAGTGAGGTACTCCTTCCTGAACTGCTACAGGTATTCACAGACTCCTTAGAAAAGGGGATATTACCCTCCTCTAAGCGGGAGGCCTGTCGAAACCATTCAGGCTATACCGTGGGACAAATGGATGCCACCTGTCGCCATTGTTATTTGCAATAGCTGTCGAGCCCTTGACTGCAGCGATACGTATCGCGCCTGATGTGGTAGGTTTTAAATATGGTGCACTGCACTGCAAAATTGCACTATATGCGGATGATGCCTTGTTGCCTTGTTGTTTCTAGGAGACACAGGCCCATTACCTGTGGATCCGTTGGAGGGGGCCTTGGAGACAGATCTTCCAGATATCCCGGTGGTTCGTCAACCTAGGCATTCAGGTTACAGCTAAGGTTGGGGACTTTGAGTAATTGAATCTTTCTCCCCTGGTCCAAAAATTGAAGTCTAAAATTGTAGCTTGGTGTAAACTTCCTATAACAGCAATAGGCCGTACAAACCTAATCAAAATGGTAGCAATGCCGCAACTGTTATATATACTCCATAACTCCCCGGTTTGGCTTCCGCTTGCCAGATTCCATAGGATCAACGCCCTGTTTAGAGATTTGATTTGGGGAAGGGGACAACCAAGGATTAGACTGGAGACTCTGCAGAGGCCCAAAACAGATGGGGGGTTGGCACTCCCAAACCCCTGGTTGTACTATTTAGCAGCTCAGGGACAACACCTCCAAGGATGGGGCGAAGATGGGGCGCGGTCTACTGCGGCCGGTATGATAGGTCACCATTTAAGTGCTGGGAACCTGCTAATGGCACTGGAGAGTGGTAAATTTAAGAGAGGACAAAACCCTATTCCTACATTCTCCATGATACATAATGTCTGGGGGAAGGTGAAACAATTGAGGGGAGTTCAAGGACTCACTGAATATTCAGTACCAACTACTGCTGTGTAACTTTCTCGATGGCTTTCCGCTTTGGGTTTGCAATAGATGGACCACAGATATAGGAGATATTTCTGATGAGCAATGGCAATCAGTTCTTGAGGCTCTTCCACTATATTCCCTAGGGGAAGCAACACGGCTGTCACAAGTTTATATTGTGCACAGGGTGTACAGGACACCCAAATTCCTATGTGAAATAGGGGCACGCCAGGAAGCGGAATGCCTCAAGTGTAGAGAGGAACCGGCGGATATGCTCCATATGATGTGGACATGTCCGAGGATTCAAGGGTTCTGGGCAACCGTTCTAGACATTATTGATTTAGTGTATGAGGTAACACTTCCCCGTAATGCTTTAGTTTGTATCCTGGGATGCATGGATGAGATGCTGATAGACGGGGCTGGAAAATTAGCGGTTCATAGGCTCCTCTATATGGCACGCAAAACAATAGCAGCAAGCACCTACCACCCGTTCTACCTTTATAGGTAGAATCGTGGTGGTAGGTGCCCTTTAAGCGATCCTCCTGCAGGCCCAGGACGTGACACACTCAGTGTTATTTTAAAGTGAGACTGCAGGAAGAATAGGTGTGCACATGGTCAGATTTTCATTGGAGCAAATGAAGCTCCTGCTCTTGGCCCCTGTTCAGTGGGTTGTCAAGGGAAGCGCCAATGGCAATCCGAATTTTCCCTCCTTCTGTCAACGATATTGGTGACCTCAGGAACATTGAAAGCTGTGCTATAGCATGGAGCAAGAAGATTTTAATAAGTTAATGCTAGAACTGCTGTGTTGGCACATAAGTTGATCTGGGTTACAGTTTGGGCTTTCGGTTTCTAAAAGGTTCGCCATCACTGGTGTAGGGTAGCTAGATATTGACTGGGTTCATTGCTCCCCATGGTGTAAAATCATTGCTATGACAGCTGTGCTATGACTTTCATAGAACAAACTGAATTATACACCGGCATGGGCAGGGCTCAGCTCCTCCTACAAAAAATTACATACACCATCCACCAAGAATGGACCAAATGCTTCATACACCAAAGAATGAAAAAATGATGGGTGATACAGCAAACAAAAGTTTACAAAAGTTTTAAACATTTTTAAATTTATTAAAACATAAAACCTATAGAAATTTGGTATCTCCATGATAACTCAATCCCAAAGAATAAAGGGCATGTGTCTGGACCGTAAAGATAAAAGGCATAAAAAATGCCTGTAAGAAAATGTGATCAATTTCATAGCATTTGTCATTTTTTCCATCTTCCCAGTACATTGCATGGAAAATTACACTGTAACAAATTGCATAGATTTCTGTGGAGATGATAAAGATATAAAAATAATAGAGAAGTGAAAAAGCTCAAGCCTTTGGGAAGAGAAGAGCAAGAAACAAATGTAAAAACAGAAGAGGGGATTGGTGGAAATGGGTTAATTAATGGTTGGCCGTTGTGTGACACTTGGTATCCTCACCAATCAGTTATTATACCCTATAGACAGAGCTGGAAGAACACACACAGCTCTGTCCATAGTACCTGGCAGGCGCCGCTTTTATTCACTCCTATAAGAGCGGTGACTGCCGTAAGTGAGAAAACTGCAAACACTACAGATTTACTTAATTTTGCATATTTTATCTCCCCAGTTTATTACAGGTGGTCCCCTACTTAAGAACACCCAAATTACATACAACCCCTAGTTACAAACGAACCTCTGGATGTTGGTAAATTATTGTACTTTAGCCTTAGGCTACAATAAACAGCTATAAAAGTTATTAAAGGTGTTTGCAATTAAGATTTATTGTTAAACCTGATTCTTATGACAATCCAACATTTTTAAAATCCAATTGTCACAATTGGGCTACAATTGTAAAATATACAATTCCGACTTACATACAAATTCAGCTTAAAGGAAACCTACCACTTGAAGTGGCAGGTTTCTGATGGAAATACCGGGCACCAGCTCAGGGTGAGTTGGTGCCAGAGCTTATTTTTGTTAGTTTTAAACCGTGGTATTGCACGTATCGCGCGTACCTCCCTGCGCCGGCTATAAAGTTTAAAACGTGTTTTAAACCGTGATACCGCAGTTTAAAACACTAACAAAAATAAGCTCCGGCACCAGCTCACCCTGAGCTGGTGCCCGGTATTTCCATCTGAAACCTGCCACTTCAAGTGGTAGGTTTCCTTTAAACCTGCGCTGGCTATAAAGTTTAAAAAGTGTTTTAAACCGCGATACCGCGGTTTAAAACACTAACAAAAATAAGCTCCGGCACCAGCTCACCCTGAGCTGGTGCCCGGTATTTCCATCTGAAACCTGCCACTTCAAGTGGTAGGTTTCCTTTAAAAGGGGTTCTCCAGCCATAGCAAGTTAGGCCCTATCCACGGGACAGAGCCTAACTTGCTGAACGGTGGGGGTCTAAGTGACATTCCATTGCGCTCGAGATGCCTGGAACAGCCAGCCGCACATGTACCGGCTGCTCCATTCAACTCCATAGCGCAGACAGAGATCGCCTATTGCCTAGTGCAGCTTCATAGGAGGTTAAAAAAAGCAGCCAGTGGGTGTCTGACCGGCTGCTCACTGCATCTTGAGCGCAATGGACGCCCGTTCTCGAGTTCTGTGGGGGTCTCAACACTGAGTCCCCCACCGATCAGTAAGTTAGGTCCTATCTTGTCTTGCTATGGCTGGAGAATCCCTTTAAGAACAAAGCTACAGACACAATCTGGTACGTAACCCAATGGCTGCCTGTATGAATTACTAATAACATTTTCCCAATGCTAGAAATTGTAAAGTGATGTGCTGAGAATACACAGAGCATATACTTGGGTCATCACTATACAGTACTTTTTATTTTTTAAAAGGTCAGGTAAAAGGACCTTCTGCGTACCTAGGAAAGGGGCTGCAAGCTGTTTCTCCTGCTATCGAATGTGTTGGCATTGGTGGACAAATAAAAATGGTTTCTTTACATGTCATTCTATTGCAGGCACCTTCTTTTCTCTTGGGCATCAGTTTCCAACATTATTGCAGTTGGTTCATGTCAAAATAATAGCAAATTTGTACTTCTAGCAGACAAACAGGTAAAGATGGCGGGTTGCTGCATCTAGGAGGCCTAGCACAGCCACATGAAGATAACACAACACTACCTGACCAATGGGATAACAGCAATGCTATAATAAGATTCCATAAAACTAATATAACTTAATAGAATGATCTTCAATAAATTTACTTATGGGCTCTACAAGGCGGGGAATAAGACCCCATGGTTCCAAGTTCGAAAACGGAATCCATTGACACACGATGTTCACAAATATTAATTAACACAGTGATGAAAACTGTGCCATGTGCATGGATGGCATCACCCCAATTATCCTCTATTGTCTTATCAGCGTCTCTTACATCAGATGGATTAATTACATGGAGCCGGCTGTTCATGGGGCAAATAACATCTTGCATTCTGCTGCAGCCCGCTGCTAGGCAACATGATGTAACTCATGACTACTACATTACTCACCTTCCTGAATGGAGACAGAAATATCAGGGTGCGTGCCGGTTATCCTGCACTGCAACACTCTGCCCTGACAAGATGCCTACAGAAGAGACACACAATGTGACCTACATATGGAAATCACTCCAATAAGGATGAGTTCACAGCTCCGCCACGGCTTCTCCAATTATAGTAACAAACAGGAAAAAATGGAGTGCCAGAGGGAGCATCATTCATATGACACACACAAAGGATCCTGGTAAATCCCATTGTTTATAATGGTAGGGATCCTTGTAACAGTAGTGACCATTTTGACTTGCTCTGCTATCAAGTCTATGATTTTTGATGGACTCTATAATGGAGGTTTTGATGAAGATAATAGAGCAATGGCATATGAGCTGGACTTCAGTAAAACAAAGCACTTCATAAAATATATTGCTTTCATGCCTAGCAAGATAATACAAGCATAAATATCCCTCTAAAACGGATGTGTAGAAAACGTCTAGCTGAGGGTAACCATTAACCAAAGCGCTTTCTGAAAAGCATAAACACATTCACATTTATTGTAAATTCATGAAAACTCAAATCACAAACTACAAAGTACTAAAACTACAAAGATCCTTCATTAAAAAAAAAACAAAAAAAAAAAACAAATGTGAAATACCACACAATTCACACAGGGAATTTGAAAACTCTGTCTTTGGAATCAGTTGGGGTCCAAACAGTCTGACCCCCTCTGTGTTCCCTGCTACTCCCAAACAGGCCGGAAGTGATGGGACCCACTGTGGCAAGTGGCCTCAGGATGCCCCGGTGACATCACAAATTGTCCTCATGATCCTAGCTTCAGCTAAGAAACCCTACTGAGTCACTGATAGAGCCAAACCCTTCAGTAATGATCCATGAATCTCCACGAGTAAAAGAAGTTTCTATTTAACTTTTCAACAGATCTTTAGTTTCACCTTAAATTGCTTGGCTGCTTCTAAACTAGAGCCTCAATTCCTTCCTCACCTTAACATGGGCTAATAGATGTCTTGAAACATTTCCATTGGAAATCTGCAGTATGAGAAGAGGGTTGTCCAAACACAAAATTTACATGCAAGGCCGTGCGTATTCCTGCAAAGTATGATATTACTGTAATTACTGTAATTTTTTACGTTAAGGTGAGCACACATCACTAATTCAACATACTACATATAATAATCAATGTAAAAACATGTAAATGTGTTTCAGTTATGTGCTTTGCAAAGATACAAGTCTCCTCGGCACAGAATGTCTCTATAGAAGCCGGTCAGACTACTTCTAGCTGTCATGCACTGTAAATGCCTCTTATACAATGGTACAGCACTCACTCCAATGTTACAGGAAATACTAACTGCATTCCAAGACGTCAGTAACATTTTACAGGATCCCTCTCGCTGGATCGGTAGAGGGTAGTCCTTTTTACTGCTTGCTGCAATATTATAAATATGTTTTAAATATTCAAACTTTTATCGGAATTTTCCTCCTTAAAAAAATATATCTCCACCTAGGTGTAACATGATGGACACCAATGGAGCCCAAACAATCACATTGGGGGTTCTTTATCATACACTGGGGCTCGTGTGTGTCAGGATTCAAGGGTAGTGGACCCACTGACCCACCTCGGATGATGACGTAAGCTGACACCTGGGAGAGGAGTCTAAGTGGTACCCGGTTTTCACCAGAGCCCACCGATAAGCGGGTTGGACTCGATGCAGCGTGGTACCACCAGGTCGCTCCACAGGCACCACTTTGTCCGCAGTGGTGGCCAAGGCAAAGTATAGAGTCGTGAAGCAGACAGAGTCTTGGATAGGCAGCACGGGATTAGAGTGGGGACCTAGCGGAGTCAGGAACGGAATTGAGGTCACAATGGGAAATCACTATAAAACGCACAGGACATAGGGAACAAACTTTTTCAAAGGCACGAGGCTTAAAGAGGCGGCAGAGGACACAGGAAGAGGCCAGGAATTTATCTGGGAAGGTGGTTGGCCAGCACCAATCATTGTTGTGCTGGCCCTTTAAATCTTAGACAGCGGGGTGCGTGAGCCGGAGCGAGGAGACCGTTGCTGGAACGCGGCGAGGTAAGTGAACCTGCTGCTGGCGTGAGGGGGCACAGGGAGGCACACGGGTGCACCTGCGACCCGGGACATGGGTCCCAGGAGCACCTGTGACAATGTGCTAGTGCATGATAGCGCTGCCGACACTACTACCTGGCATAGAAATAAGTGAGGCCAGTGACCTCTCACATGTGAAAAGTGGAAGGACCGCCCACGACGGCCCACTTCTTTTCCGGCCATGCCCACCTGGCACATAGGTGGTGGGAAGGTGAAAATCGCAACCGCTAGCAAAACATTTACAATTATTTCAGGGCTTCCACGCCAGTGTTCTGGCACAGAAATGAGCCCCATTGTCTATGATGGAATACTTGATTTAACCTTAAGCCATGCGTAGGAGCCCATGTTTGTAAACTTGATGCACTGCAATGAGCAAAGCCCCCTGCAGATTTAATAAGCAGCATCCCCTACCCTGTGTTGAATTTGTAGAACAAAGAATGGGGATTAAATTAGACAAATGCCAGCTGAGGACGATTTCTGCCAAGCTCTGTGATGTGGCGCGATAGCTATTATTGCACATGGCACAAACAGAAGAGTAGACGGTATCAATGTATTTCCCTAGTGGAAAGCAACATACTGAAATATACCTCAGATTACAACATGTTGTATCCTTATAACCACACATGAATGTTTTACATAAGACACATGGCTGCTTTCTTAAAGAAGGGCCACATCACTGGCATCTACTTCAGCAATTAATGGGTGCAATGCTGTATCCAGTTTTCTTATCTTGTACATTTAAAGAAGTTGTAGATTTCTGTAAGCAGCATTATAAGCCAGTAAGATTACAAGAGTGTCTAATGAAGTTCTGGAAATGGAAGATGAAAGAGAAAACTTATACATGGTTATGGGACCAGACCCATGATCAGTGGCCTCCATTATATAACATTTTACATGGTTACTTTCCCCCAGCTACCAAGTTCGAGGTGGAAATAACATAAAATTGGCAACAAGTCTTTACTGAACAAGGTTGCAGGATTCTACAAATGATGACATCAGTGCCAATTCCTCTATAATTTAATGAAAATTACTTCACAGACGTTCTTGGAACATAATGATAAGGTGGGGGCCCATCCTCATCCTGAGAAAGAAGTAGGGGAAAGGGTCCAAGCAAGAGAAACAAGGGCCTAGGGCTGAATCAGCTCTAAGGCCCCTTCACAATGGCACTTTAGACCACCTGCAACAGGCTCTATTTGCCTGAGCCATGACAGTGGGTGGCCGGGTGTCGCTTTGTTACCCAAGCAGCTCTAAGGCCACAACCCCCCCTAAACAATGATGACATATTCTGGTGATACCATTGGACGACCTCTTTGAGCTAAACCTAAGGAAGCCTTCATACACATTAAGGTTATTGTACATATTTTTGGAGCACAACAGCAAAAATGACTATAATGCTGGATTCTTTACAAGTGACACCAATGGTGCCCAAAATGAGGCCATTATCTATAACAGGGTGCAACATAATTCCATCATAAGATCTGCACGCCGCATTATTATTTATGGTATTTATGCTACAACCTCTGACACAGATGTGAATCTAACCTTAGGCCATGTACACAACACATTTTACATGACATAGCAAATATGCATAGATCCCATGGATTCATGATATGTGTATCATCATATGACATGTATACAGTATATACAGTACGGCTTGTGTGCTTCTATTCTTTCAACTGATGGCCATTTTGTCATCCAGCAGTGTCTTGTATATGTTCCCCATGATCAGTAAAGTGCTTCGGAATATGATGGCGCTGTATAAATGGTAATATTTTGTTATCATGGGTGTGTATATGAAACATGTACAAGTATATGCTAAATATGTATAAGTCATAGCGCTTGTATACATATTTACCCCCATATAGAGACTGTATCTCATTACAACGTATGTAACATTTACAGATCTCAGCCATTTATAATGTATGTATTATACCATTCAGGATACCAGTTACATAAATAGATGTATATGGCTGTAAAATAGGTCAAATCTGGGATCACAATTGGATTTTCTTTTCCATTTTTGTGTTTTATCATAGAAAACAGGGGGCCAGCTCAGGTATGGCCTGTAAATGATATGTGAAACTCCTCAGGCATTGCGCTCTCTACAAGCCCAATCTCCAGATCCTTTATTTCTCCTGCCCAAGAATATTCATCTCAATTTTATATTCGCTATGGACAAGCATAACTTGACACTTACGGTTCCCCAAAGCAAAATCTGGAACACAACCTCACAAATTTGACATGATAAATGTTGTACTTGTCAGTCTGGACTTAACCTGCACCCACTGTACCCCTATAAGTTCTGCCCCACACACTCTGAACTATAAACATACACAAAAGCAATCGGTCAACTAGGCTATTGATCTAGGTTTTTTCCTAAGCCAAATATAATCTTTAAAAAAATGCCACTAAACAAAGAAAGTATTTTTAGAATGAGGCCTAAGAGTTCAGTGCTGGCGTTATGGTGGTGACACCTTCCTGCGCTTTCACACATCAGACGCTTCACCAGGTCAAATATCAGCAGCAGCAGAGAAATAATCTCCTCTCATCCCTCCCTCATGAGCCACACAACCCTCATCATACACCAAGGCCTGGCACCAAGACTCAGACGCTGGGATTACTGGCCACAAGGAACCGTCAAGGGCAAACCGGAAAATTAGTCATACAGCGTCATGTTATTCTACTCGCTGATGACCTGACTACAGATGCCACCCCTCCCCACCCTATGCTCATACATAAGGAGATGCCTGGGGGACCAAAAATCTCAGTATACACACAGTACAACCCTTCCCCACCCATGAGCAGATGTCAGAGGACCAAAGAACTAAGAATAGATACAGTTCACCTCTTCCCACCCAATACTCATACATTAGGAGATGCTCGGAGGACCAAAGACCCAAATGTAGATACAGTCCAGCCCCCCCATACACATAGATTAGGAGATGCTCGGAGGACCAGAGACCCGAGTGTAGATACAATCCAGCCCTCCCCCCTATACTGGTAGATAAGGAGATACTTATAGTGATACGGTTTACCCCTCCGCACCCTATACACATATATTAGGCGATGTCGGAGGACCTGAGTATGGATACAGTCCACCCCTCCACACGCCTATAGACTTCCATTAGGTAATGCCTAGAGGACCAAAGATGCTGCCTCTGTATTGTCAGCAGATCCAAGACATTGCAAATAGACAGAGCGCAGCCACTCGTCATCCATGTCCCACCATGACATATACATGTAACACGTATACACATGACCTATGTATCCAGCTGTGCAGCAGCTGATGATGATGTGGTCTGGATGCTGCACAATGGCCGGGCTCTGGATGCTGCACAATGGCCGGGCTCCGGGCTCCTTACCTTTGTGTAGAGCTCCAGGGCTGCCATGCTGCCGGTGGCCGCCTGGGATCCCGCGCTGCGCAGGTGCAGGGAGGGGAGCGGGAGCGTCTGGTCCCTTGGGCTCGCAGTCCGGGCGCAGTCCTCAGTGCAGGCTGCAGACGGGTGCAGCCATGTTACCTGCCAGCCAGATTTCTATTTTGGTGTCCGTCTCTGTGCATTGTGGGTATCAGTGATGGCTGGAGCCGGGGACGCTGTGATTGTTGCCTTGGATTGCTGGGCTGACTCTGCCTCCCATCGGCAGCCGCTAGCGCATCCACTGCCCGTCACACATCAGCCCGTGCTGCAGTCAGCAAGCCGGAGGCCGCCAGGGGGCGACAGAGCACCCCGGACAGCCATCGCGTTTAACCCCTCATCTACCGGCCTGTAGCGAAGACAGGCAGTAATGGAGATTACTAGTGCATACATCCGCCGGTGCGCTAGTCTGCTGTGCAAACTATACTGTATTCACCCCGTTCTAGGCTCTCTAGCTCATGACTCCCATCAGTCTGGCCAATGAAGAGATTTAAACTAAATTTCTTCACCCGAGGATGTGCCCTCTCTATCTGGCGTAATGGGGTTACTAGAGATTAGTATATACTCTACTACTTTGTGGAGAGCCAGGAGCCAAATACAAGTAATTCCTGGGCCTGGAGGGGTCACTGACCTTATAGTGTGGGGGGCAGCCGGGCATTTGTGATTTACACATGGGGCATTGTCTATTGGAAACAGCAAAAAAAATAAGACAAATTTAGGTACATTGGGTCAAAACATGAGCGGGTCACTTTATTGATGGGGCATATGCTGCATCAGGCCCCCTAGTGGCCACCATCAGGGGAGAATACTGTGACTCCAGTAAAGGAAAGGCCAAAAAAAGATCCCAGTATTCCCTCCCTCCCTGATCAATTGCACTAATTGGCAGAGGAGCATGGAAGCTTTCAGCTCCCTGCTCCACTGTACTACATGCTTTCCACGGGCCACCAGGGTGTTGCCTGTGAGATGGTAGATGCAATGCCGGGGACATGTGATGATGCATGCATTTACCAGGTCAAATACTGCTGAAGACTATTACTGGGGCTGAACCAGTGCCGGAAGAACATGGGGGCACATTTACTAGGGGGTCCATCGGGTTTGGCAATTTTTTTCCATTTTGGCGCATGCGATCGGATTGTGGCGCATGAGCGCCGTCTTGCATGCGACACACATATCGGGGGGCGTGGACGTCGGACAACCCGACTGATTCAGAAAAATCAAATTGTGTCGCAAGATCAGCACTCACATGCACCGGGAAGAAGAAGGTGAACTCGGTGGACCTCAGCTGGGGAAGCGACACATGCAGGAAAATGGACGCACGATCTTAGTGAATCGCGGCAGCTTCGAATCCTCGTTGGACATTCCGGATCAGCGGCGTCAACGGGACGGGTAAGTAAATGTGCCCTATAATGTCATAACACTATGCCTGTGCCTTGACTAAATACAAAAGTGACCAGGAGAAGAGAGAATAATAATTATCTTTATTTATATAGCGCCAACATATTCTGTAGCACTTCACAAATTGTAGGGAAAATATACAAATATAATATTACATTACAGAGTGCAAACAGCCATATGGAACGATAAAAGTGAGTCCCTGCTCTCAAGAGCTTACAGTCTATAGGGAATAATAAGGAAAATGTATTTTTTCCCTCAAACTATGGGGGCATTGTTACTATTTGGGATGGGGGTGATAATAAACAAGCATTGTACTGTGACTTGGCTACTGTGGGGGTCCCTGTGACTATATTGGCTACTGTGGGGGGCAATGATGCTATATTGGTTGTGGTTCAGACAGTTTTTTGGTACAAATTACGACAGAATTCTATCATAAACAGATCAATAAATCTGCCCCATTATTACTATTTTTGCTACTGCTGTAGCCTGAAACTCCTGCTCCAGCAAGTGTGCACCTGTAGATACCGCCTCTGTATACAAACATAGACCAGCAAAGATGGGGGGCACCGTGGGGCAATAGGGAGCACAAAGAGAGGTGAGTAGTGGTTTATAATAATAATTTTTATTTATATGGTGCCATCATATTCTGTAGCTGTTTACAATTATTTTACAGCCTTTTCCAGCCAAATATAAAAACATTATTCCCAGACAACCCCTTTAAGCTCTTGATGCTCAGCGAGGGATATATCCATCACTGAGATTGATTAGTTAACAATGATGGATATATATCGGTTCCTGTGCTGCTATTCCTTCAGCTCATCATCAGCAGTCATATTACTGTATATTGCAATACTGTATTGGAGGATATAGTATGAGTGATCAGATCCTCCAGAGTGAAAGCACCCTATAGGGTCTGAGATAATAGTAAAAATTATATATAAAGTGTGAATCACCCCTTTCCCTAGATCACATATAAATATAAATTAACAGTAAACAGCATAAACATGTTAGGTATCACTACATCTCAAAATTACTGTCAAAATACATAAGAGATTATTACCCTCTATAAATATTTGAATTTAAAATTTGAATTAAAAAACACCAGCACATACTGTAAAAAATGAAAAAGTTATTGGCCTCAGAATTTGGCAAAATGGCATTGTTTTGTATAAAAGATTTACATTCTTTTAAATCTACTAAAACCCATATTCATTTTATATCCCTGTGAATAAAGGTGAGGCGTCATTTGGAGCACACAAAGAAAGTCGTAAAAACCGAGCCCACAAGAAAATGCAGCAAATATGGTTTTTTGTCAATTTTACCTCACTTGAATTTTTTTTCAGCTTTCCAGTACATTGCCTGGAAAATTAAATTGCGTCACTAAAAGGTAGAATTTGTCCTGCAGATAACAAGCCCACACACCTCATTAAAAAAAAGTGGAAGATAAAAGTTATAGCTTTTTGAATGAGGAAAGTAAAAAACATAACCGCAAAAGGTTTAATACTATGTCAGTGATCACTATCAAGACACGACCCGGCTCTTCAAGATTTAAAGGGCCCTGTGTTTCCAGTGTTCCTCCGTGTTCCTGTGATTCCAGTATTGCGTTCCTGTGATTCTAGTATCGTGTTCCTGTGTTACCAGTGTTCCTATGTGTTTTCATCATCTGATCCTGTGTTCCTGTTCCATGTGCCAGTCCGTTCCTGCCCGCCTGTACCGTGTGCCAGCTCCTGTGTTCTGCTGTGAGTTCCAGCGTTTCCTCCCAAGCTATTCTCCTGCTGTCACCCCAGGCGCGGACTGTGTCCTGCATCTCTCCATACTACCTTGGCTGCCACCACGGGCCTAGTCGCACCCGTGGAACATCTTGGTATCACCCCACTGCAGTAAGACCAACCCGCTTTGCGGCGGGTTCTGGTGAAGACACTAAGACTCAGCTAGTACCATCATCTCCTGCAGTGGTCCAGTGGGTCCACTGACTCTTCCCTAAGAGACACTGACAGTTCATCCCTATGAATTGTGACAGTAAGATCTGGCCATGGACCCCGCCAAGGAGTCGCCTCCGGAACGGATTGATCTTCATAGCGTTGTATCCCGGCAGTCTCAGCAACTTTCTGCTCAGGATTGACTGCTGGGCAAAGTTGCTGCCGTGCTTCTGCTTGATTCCCAGCAACAGGCTTCTGCATCTACTCCTGCTTCCCCTCCACCCACCCCGGCATTTCCTCCGCCAGCAGAGCCACGACTTTCCATGCCCGATAAATTTGATGGTAAATCCAAACTGTGCGGAATCACCCAATGCTCATTCCACTTTGAACATATGCCATCTCAGTTTGTCACCTTACGCTGGCATTCATCCTCAGCCACCTCTCCGGGAAGGCCCTTGCCTGGGCTACTCAACTGTGGGACAGAAACGACCCGATGACGGCTTCCCAAACCACCTTTCTGGCTGAATTTTGGCCTTGTTAGCTACCTTCAAGCAAGGACTGTCTACACAGGTGAAAGACGCACTGGCTGCCCCTGATCTGCCGGCTACTCTGAGTGGTCTCTTCACCCTGGCTATCAGGATAGACGTGCGATGCGCGGAACGTGATGGATAATTACGTCACAAGCAACCTGATGTCCGGCTCCACGTTGGCCACACTTGGTACCGGTTTTCCAAAAGTCGCCTCAGCCTCCAGCCGAACAGACAGAAGAGGAGTCCATGCAGGTCAACATTCTCCGTTGAGGAACGTTCCAGACGTCGATGGGAGGGACTTTGTCTGTACTGCGCTAGCCCCGAACACTTCATTGGGGCTTGTCCTGTCCATTCTTCCACGTCCAGCAGACCCCAACACCTTGGGCTTCTGGGAGGTACTTTCCTTGGTGTTAATGCTGTGTCTCCACGTCTGTCGGTTCCTGTGTTCCTCAGTGTCAGTGCTCGCTCTTCTGTACAAGTCTCAGCATTCCTGGAATCTGGTTGTGCAGGAAATTTTGTGGATGCCGTCTCCCGGCATCACATTCTGGTGGTTCCTCTCAATAAACCGTTATCCCTGTCTTCCGTTGATGGTCAGAACCTGTCCGTACTGGTGTGGTACCGCACTGAGCCAATTTCTCTTCAGCTTGGAGCTCATCACAAAGAGACTCTGGTTTTCTATGTCCTGCCACGATCCACATCGTCTCTTCTCCTAGGTCTTCCATGACTGCAACTTCATGCTCCCGTCCTTGACTGGAAGACTGGTGAAATCCTGAGTTGGGGACAAGAATGTCACTCTCACTGCATGGCATCAACACCTCCTCTCCTGATGAAATTCCACGATCATTGTCCCCTCCAGAGGTGTCTTGGGACAAGGGCCGCATCTGCCAAAAGGCAAGATGAAAATCTTGCCTCAGGCGGCAGAATGCGGAGCCCTTTAAAGAGCGGTGAAATTTGGCGCTCTAATGTGGACGATTCGGGGCCGTTGTCGCCCAACAGATAAATTAATCGCACCTGTTACATGCGGAGCGACAGAGTGCCTTTCTGGCTGCTGACGTTGCTCCATTCTATGCAGGGACACAATCGGCGGATGATGACTTCACGGCGCCTGTGTCTCTGAGCGGAGCCGCGGCCCACAGAACAGCCACGAAAAGACGGGAGCACCCTGCCCTGAGGTGAGTAATAAGTTTTATTATTTTTAATGTACATTTATTAATGAAATGTGGCTAATAAGGGTAAGGGGTAAATACTAATATAACGGGGTAGGAGTGGGGGGGGGTTCTGTATATATTTATATGCAGGCAGAATCATTTTATACTGGGGGGCTGTATATATTATATCATTTTATACTGGGGGCGGGGGCTGTATATATTATATGGGGCCAGAATCATTTCATACTGGGAGGGCTGTATATATTATATGGGGCCAGATTCCAGCTGGGGGGGCTGTATATGGGTAACGGTATATCACTAAGCTGGGGGGGGGGGCTGTATATGGGATACAGTATATTACTAAGCTGGAGGGCTGTATATGGGATACAGTATATCACTAAGCTGGGAGGGCTGTATACGGGATACAGTATATTGCCAAGCTGGGGGGCTGTATATGGGACACAGTATATTACCAGCGGGGAGCGGTATGTGGGGATTCGTAGATTCTAAGGCTGGGGGCTGTACATGGAGTCAGTATATTATAAGCAGGAGGCGTATATGGGGGGGGATACAGTATATTACTAAGCGGGAGGGCTGTACATGGATCGTAAATCTACTAAGCTGGAAGAGGCTGTAAGGGATACAGTATATAAGTAGCTCAACTGGGGGGGGCTGTATATGGATCCAGTATATTACAAGCGGGGGGCGGCATATTGGATACAGGTAATTTAGCTAACTGGGGGGTGTATGTGGGTATACGTTCAAATATTAAGCTGGGGGCTGTATATGGGATACATATGATCACTAGCTGGAGGGCTGTTATCGGATACGTATTGAAAGCTGGGGGCGCTGTATATGGGACACAGTATATTACTAAGCTGGGGGGGGCTATATATGGGATACTGTATATTGCTAAGCTGGGGGGCTGTATATGGGATACAGTATATTACTAAGCTGGGGGCGTATATGGACCAGTATATTCTACTGGGTGGGGGGGGCTATATATGGATACTGTATAATGCTAAGCTGGGGGGCTGTATATGGGATACAGTATATTACTAAGCTGGGGGCAGTTGTGTTGTGAGGGTTATATATTATTTAGGAGCACAGTGTTGTTATCCAGGAGACTTCATACTATAAGTGACTGTGGTATTTTTAAGGATGCTGCGCGGAGTGATAGACATGTGGCCGTGAACTAATCAGTGATACGTGATGGATTGGAGAACCCGGAAGAGGTTATCATCTATAAGGTACTAGATGCCACTAATGACTCTCAGAACCTGTAGCCAGTCATACTGTGTCAGTGAGCTGTCTGTAGGGATGTTATTTGTTAGTAAAGTTTTCAGCATTTACTGAACAGGGAACGGGCAATGGAACTGGAGTGGGGGGGGCAGCATTTAATATTCGCGTCGGGCAGCAAATAGAATGCTAGAATCGGGCCTGCTTGGGACTGAAAAGAGGAAGAGGAGGTCGAAGAGGAAGAGTGGCCCTAAAGGGACTGTCACGGGTGCTGCCACGATCCATGTCGCAGTATGCGGGCATGCCCGTGCCCCTCTCGAGTGGTCCTGGTCCCCAGCCTATACTCACCACGCTTTGCTTCTGATCCGTCTAGGCCGCGTGCGTTCTGACTTCCAGGGCGCGCGCACACTGGCTCTTCAAGATTTAAAGGGCCAGCATCCTCCTGATTGCCGCTGGTTAATCCGGCTCGGACTTATAGCCCGGCACCTCCCTTTCTGCCTCGCCAGATCTTCAGCATAATTTCCTGCTAAGTGAAAGCCCTCCAGTGTTCCGTGTGCCATTCCGTTCATGCCTGCCTGTACCGTGTGCCAGCTCCTGTCTTCCTGCCATGAGTTCCAGCTGTCTCCTGTTGTCACCCCAGGCTCGGACTGTGTCCTGCATCTCTCCGTATTACCTTGGCTGCCATCACGGGCCTAGTCGCACCCGTGGAACGACCGAGTGGCACCCGGCCGCAGTAAGACCATACCCCTTTGTGGCGGGCTCTGGTATAGCCCAGGTGCCACAGACTCCGGTCTCGGGTGTTGGCTAGTACCATCACCTCCCGCGGTGGTCCAGAGGGTCCACAGACTCTTCCCTAAGAGACTCTGACAGTTTGTTCCTATGAATTGTGACAGCATCTATGTACATCACTATCTTTGTGTATTTCTGTCCCTTGTTTTTGTCCATTTTCTGCCATTTTTGTGGTGTGACTCTAATTAAGGTTACATGGTGGATGTAGATGTGCAGAGCTACTAATCTTCCACTATTTATTTTCCACACACATCTAGGTATGAGTAAGGACTTACCAGCACAGTTAGAAATCTGTCACAGTTTTCCTTTTTTTAATGAATGTGACAAATTCATTTTTTTTTAAATGTGATTAATAAAGTGTTTTAGTTTTTCTGGGTTTTTCTGTCTGCTTTTTTTATATATCTAAAAAAAAATAACAATTGTTTTTCATGTTATGATTGGTTGCTATGGATAACCAGCTATGTTGCATTAGGGCCTTGTTTTACTTCATGGGACCTGATACTCTGCACTGTAGATTATTCACAGGTAGGGGCAACACTATGGAAGATCCGACAGGGCAGTTAGTTATGGACTATGTCCCCTTCTGACTGCTGTAGGTGAATGTGTACAGACCCTGTATGTGACCCTGTACAATCAAAGAAACAACAGACACAATAAATACACACAACACCACTTCTTTGGGAATTAAATGGCCAAAATTTTTATTTATATCCCAACGCCCAGGCACCCCCCACTCACGAGATCACCCCTTCAGCACTCAGAGAGGAAAAACCCCCTGTGGAGGAAACCTCTAGGGAAGCCATGGCTGAAGGGTCGCCCCTTCCCTGGGCTGTAGAGGGTCACTGCCAATAATGTTTCTTACCAATTTTAGAATAATTTGGCTGATCGGTGTGGATGTCCCCTTCCTCCCTCGCAGCTCCAGGTCTGAGGCAGACAACCCTTGAAGAGGAGGGCGGCGCTGTAGTGATGAGTCCTGGGCTGATGGGTGGGGGCGCCTGCTAGACCTCAAATCGCATCAAGGTAGTTATATTGTAGGTAGTCAAGCTCAAGTCCAATGGCACAAAATGGCAGCGGGCACAGCATGGGCGGAAGCTATTATGGAACATATTAATTGACATCAGCACAACACTGTGACCACTGAGGGCGTGTCTACACGTGTCTCCATTATGATGTCACACCCGGAGGATCTGAAGGATTAACCATATAAGGATGGAATATGTCTCAATACAGGGAAATTAAAGTATCATTTATCTCACTGAGAATACCAAGTTTTTCAGCACAAACATTGCTGAAAACCCCTAACTCGCTTATATACTCGAGTCAAGAAAAAACAAAAGTGTACCACCCTCCCGAGTCCCCGGCAGGTCCTCTTCCATACATTGCGCCCCGGCATTGGCTCCGTGTCCTGGTCCGTTCAGGCATTGTGACGTCAGTCGGCGCACTGACATTCTAATGTGGGCATCGGCACACCTAAGATGTCAGAGAGCAGCTGACGTCATGGGTGCCTCAACGGACCGCTTGGAGACATAGCGATGTCAGAGCCTCAATGGATAGAGGAGACTGCCGGCCGAGCGTCAGAAGGCGAGCACACTTTTTGTTTTTTTTCCTACGACATTATATTGGGGGCAGGGGCCTGCAGGCTCTATACACAGAGGGCCTGGCAGGCTATATACTACAGGGGGGCTGCAGCGCATATACTACAAGGACTGGCAGACATATATACTGGGGGGCTGTGATCAATGCATTTCCCACCCTCAGCTTAACCCGATTCAATAGGTTTTTCCAGTTTTTGTGTTAATTAGGGGTCTTGGCTTATACTTTGGTCAGGCTTACGCGTATATAATTAAGTATAAGTGAGGAAGCAGTTTTTTATCCTGGTATTTAATAGGACCAACAGTAATTTCTGTTTAACATTTAATGATTTTTTCCTTGACATTGTGGAAAGTCAGAGAAGACTTGGTTTCCAATTTTTTTTTGTGTACATAGCATGAGCCTCCCTTATTTCTTTAAGGATCAGGATATGTGGTCTTTTGAATTGTGAGACTCTGAAGACATGTGGGGCAGACAAATTGTAGACAATCCTGTGTTACATGTGCATTTTTTGTTTCATGAGCAGAGGATTATGTACAGTTTCATTATATCACTACAGGTAATTGTACCTAATATCAGGGGTGAGATTGAAAATACTGGAATACAAAATCAGGGGGGGGGGCCATGTTAGCTATTGTCTTTGTTATTAAGTGCATCACACTTCCCCAACCCCATCAGCCCTATCTTGAATAGTGTCATTAACTCTCTGAAAGGCATAACTTCAAAGCTTAAGGGAGCAGGCGGTACCAAAGGCTTCTCTATCATAGGAACAATAAAATCTGATAATCCTTATGCAGTTTAGAGTTATGGTCCATCCCAGCCAGAGGGTGGTCAGGGAGCAACCGCCAGGGTGCACAAGCACCTAGTCTCGTCTGTTCTAGAGGCCTGGGTGAGGAGATAAAGAGCTCTCAATGGGAGCATAGTAAGAAGGCCATGTTTGGTCTCCACATGAGGACATGAGGGATCCAAATGGTCTGATGTGACCAGAACCACAATCCTATGACCTCCCAATGAGAAATCAGAACTCATCCAAGGTCCTGGATCTGATCCAAGGTTGGGTGTTCTCTAGGGAAACCTAGAGGTGTGAATGGATTGTGTTTTACCTAAATAAAAGAGTCACCCCTTCTGTTCTTTGTTCTTCTCCTGGGAAATATTTTACCATGCTCAAGAGCAGGGCGAATCATCAAGTGTGGGCATTTATCCTCCATTGGCCAGCACAAGGTAGCTGATTCATTGAATTTTTCTTTACTTTCTTATAGTACTACTCACTTTTTTTTGTTAACTTTTTATTTTTTTGTCTAGTGTGTCCCTTAAGGCAATTAAATAAAAATTAACGTCGTTGTTCTTTTATCTTGATACACAAATCCCCGCCTAGGTATCTCGTTATAGATACACTACTGGGATGACATCTAAACCTGATAAGTCCCATTACAGACCAAAGTTAGAGCCTTCAAACTCAAACAAGAGCAGGATTTATTTAATTATTAGTTGCTTAGTTTATTTTTAATAAATTTTAACATAAAATGTGGGTCATATTGTCAACCCCTAGGTTTATTTTTGTGGAATAACCCTTGTTTGCAATTACAGCAATAATCGTCTTTTATAAGACCTGATCAACCGGCACAGGTCCTCTGGAATATCTGGCCCACTCCTCCATGCAGATCTATCCAAGTTATCTAGGTTCTTTGTGGTGTCTCATGTGGACTTTATCTTGAGCTCCTTCCACAAGTTTCAATTGGGTTAAGGTCAGGAAGACTGACTAGGCCACTGCAACACCTTGATTTTTTCCCTCTTGAACCAGGCCTTGTTTTTTCTTGGCTGTGTCTTTGGGTCGTTGTCTTGTGTTGGAAGATGAAATGACGACGGATCTTAAGATCCTTGTGGAGGAGCGTAGGTTCTTGGCAAATCTCCAAGTTAGGCCGTGCTATCCATCTTCCCATGGATGCGGACCAGATGGCCAAGGCCCCTTGGCTGAGAAGCAGCCCCACAGCATGATGCTCCACACCATGCTTGCATGCAGGGATGGTATTCTTGGGGCCGTATGCAGTGCCACCCAGTCTCCAAACGGAGTGTGTGGTGGGCACCAAAGATCTCGATCTTGGTCTCATCAGAACCAAGAACCTTGAACAGTCTGTCTCAGAGTCCTCCAAGTGATCATGACAACTGTAAAACGAGTCTTGACGGTGCTTTGAAAGTAAAGATACCTTACGTGCTCGTCTTGAACGTAGACCTGCGGTGGAGTACGTTACTTTGGTATTGACTGAAACCAATGTCCCCACTGCCAGGAGATCTTCCCGGAGCTCCTTCCTTGTTGTCCTTGGGTTACTTGACTCTTCGACAACCTGCCTCGGCACAGGAGGAAACTTTCAAGGCTGTCCGGCCGTGGAAGGCTAACATATTTCCTAAGCCTTCCACTTCCGGATGATGCTCCCACAGTGGATACTGGTAGGCCCAACTCCTTGGAAAGGGTTTTGTACCACCCTTGCCAGCCTTGTGACCTCCCTCACATCTGTTCTCTAATGGCCTTGGAATGCTCCTTTGTCTTTTCCATGTTGACCATGTATGATGTAGTGCTGTTCACAAGTTTGGGGAGGTCTTAATATTCAGAAAGGCTGGAAAAAACAGATAATTAATCCAAACAGGTGAAGCTCATTGTTCTTTGTGCCTGAACTACTCTTAATACTTTTAGGGGAACCAAACAGAATTCTGGTGGTTTGAGGGGTTGAAATATAATTGACCCACACTTTTATGTTTAAAATTATGATCAGCATAACTTTTGGTTTGTAAGATTATGCATCTGTTAATAAATCCGCTCTTTGTTTGAAGTCTCTAACTTTTTTGCTTCTATCAACCCTGCTAAATCTGCAGGGGTTGAATACTCTGTAGCACGTATGCTCTGTCCAGGCCAGATCCAGGTGTTGCATATCGACGGCTGGAGAAGAAAAAGCTGGGCAACAGGCCATACGTACAGAAATAGAGCATAGTCTCGTCTTTTTTCTGATGATGGGCAATACATCCATCCTTAAGCAGGGTCTCAAACTCAATTTACTTGGGGCCGCTGTAGGTAGAGCCTGGTGAGGCTGGGCCAAAAAAATTGACAAAAACACATTTGTGGCGTATCTTATGGGCTCTGTTTTTTACGGTTTATTCTGCGCACGAATGATGCCTCCTCTTTGTTTTTTTGGGTCGGTACGATCACAGGGATAACATTAATATAGGTTTTAGTGATTTAAAAAATGTAAATCTTTTGAACATAAAAATATTTCTTTTTTGCCAAATTCTGACTAATAACTTTCCTCGCACTTGTTGTAAACGGTGTCCATTTTTTGCGGTACTGCTGGCGTCTTAATTAACGTTAATTTGGAACCTCTATGACTGTTTGAATCATTTTTATATTCAAATATCCATGGATGGAAAATGGGGAAAAAGTGATTTGGCCATTTGGGCACTATTTTCCTTGTTCACACATCTGGGAATAGGTTTTTATATTTTGATAGAGAACGGTATTTTGGGACACGGCGATTCTAAAATAACATAAACATTAAACATGAAGGGTAGTTTAACCCCGCAAGAGTCGACTGCTAATTCTATATACTGCAATACTACGTATAGTAGTTAATAGCAATTTACTGGGATCTCTAATAGCATCTGCTGCTATTAACCCCTTCCCGACAATTTGACGTACATTACTGCATGGCGGGAGGTGCATTCCCCGCAATATGCATAATAGTACGTCAAACTTCTATATTATTAAGCCGAGCACCCTCCTCTAACACCGTGATCGGAGATTCTTTCTTTCGCGAGTCGTGTTAACCCCTAACACGCGACCGCGGCGTGCTAGGGGCATTTAACTGGATTCGGACCTCCCCCCGCGGCGCTTACCGGGAGGTCCCGCTGCTCTGATCGCAGCCCCGGGACGCCGGTGCCGGGGACTTGCGCGAATCTTCTCTTCTTTCCGGGTGCCGTGTCCCGTGCCTTCTGGCAGGACCCGGCTGTGTGTCACATAATACGGTGTATAACATCTGTATACACCTGTATTATGTGAAGAATGCTTGACAAGTGATCATGGATCACTTGTTCAAGCTACCTGATAAAGTAAAAGAAACAAAGTTTAAAACACTGAAAAACACAATTTTTAATAAAAATAATGTAATTAAATAGAGTTAAAGTCCCTAAACACAAACTTCCCTATACATCTAATAAAGTAAAAATACCTAATCACCAAAACCCCCACATATTTGGTATCCGCCGTGTCCGTAACAACTGTACATAAGTCAGAAAACATTATTAACCCGTTGGTGCCGCCGTAAAAAACAAAACCCGAAAACTCTGCCAAAAATTTAATTTTCATAAATCCCTTCACAAAAATGTTCTAAAAGTGACCAAAAAGTTATGTGCCCCAAAATGGTACCAATTGAAGGAAACACTCAACACGTAAAAAATAAGCCACTAACTAGCTCGTCAGACCAAAAAATATTAAGGTATTCCAAAAGAGATGGCAATGCAGAAACAAATGAGATTTCCCTATATTAGTTTTTTCTCCAGTAAAATTGTAAAATAAATGAAAACTATATCATGAGTGATCACCGTAATCGTAGTGATCTATAGAATGAAAATATTATAGATTTTGTAGTGTATGGTGTACGACCCCAAAAATCTACAAAAAATAAGACCCATTGACAATTTCTTTTCCTCCTCCAACATTAAGATGTTAATAAAATCTCATCGAAAAGCTACAGACCCACTGAATGAAGTATTTGTAAAGGCATCTCAGTCACAAACAAAATAAGCCTTATTGTCCAAATTGCCAAAAAATAAAGATTGTATAGTCCAATAAAAGTGACAATGCATATCTGCTCTTGAATGGCGCAGCCTTCCCTTCGATGCCCTGGCGTGTGCCCATACAGCAGTTACCACCACAATATGGGTATTGTTATCCGCGGGAGAGATTGGGGATCAATTTTGAGGAGCGTTTGGAGTTTTATATCCACTGAGAATTTGTACATTTTTAAAAACACATTCATTTAGCCAATAAAATGTAATTTCGAATTGCAATCATGCATCCGATTTTGTTTTTTAACCCCTTAACCATAATACGGGTAACAAAGTTCATAAAAGTTGTTTTACGTCTTGAGGGGTTGTAGTTCTTCAGAGTGGAGTAATTTATGGTTTTACTTTATTTAGGCCCTCAAGTGACTTGAAAATGAAGCAGGTCCCTCAATAGCAGGATTTTGATTTTTTTATGAAAATGTGAAAATTGCACGTGACGTTCAAAGCACCCAAACATCTACAAAAATAAGAGATGCATAAAAGACACCAAGTGAGGCATAGGTTAACATTCGGTGAGTTTTTATTAAGTTTTTTTGTGTTATTACTCAGCTTTGGGAAAAAGTAGAAAATTTTGAATTCGAAAATTGCTATTTTTCCAATTTCACCAGCTATCTGTTTTTCTCTTCTCTCTTTAATGCAAACAACATTACCACAATTTTACTAACATAGAAGTACAAAGGCAGAGAAAACAATTACAAATCACTTGGATAGTTTTAAACGCTTTCCAAAGTTACACCATTTATAGTGTCAGAGGGCAGATTGAAAAAATGGGCCTGTCAGGAGGTGAAAAGTTGTTCGGCGTTAAGGGTTTAATGAAACATACACACATGTGCAAGGACCTACGTCAATCATGAAATGTAAGTTAGTTGCCGTGGGCGAATTCAACCAACGTTAATATGAAGAAATGTTCACAGGATATATCCCACTCCGTACAGAGCTTGAGAAAGGGATGTAGAAAGGCATGTTGCACAATAATAGTATTTAAACCCCTAGGGGACACAGCCTATTGTTTGGCCTTAAGGACACGGTCCCTGTTTTCAAATCTGACCTGGTCACTATTGTTATTGCTTTGGAACGTATAGATATCCAGGGATTTTGAGATTGTTTTCTCGTGAAACAATTTGACTTCAATTAAGTTTTTAAAATTGAGATGATCTTTTTGTGTTTAGTTAGGATAAAAAAAACAAATTTGGCACAAAATTTGAAAAATTCTTTATTTCACGTTCTAAAATTCTCTACTTTGATGCAGCCAGTCATAGCCCCGAATAATTCTAACTTACATTTCCCAAAAGGTCTGCCTTTATGTTGGCATTGGTTTTTTAAGATTCCAACATATTTGACTAAAGTTATGAGCTCAAATTTGGGTGCCATATTCAATTTTTTGGGTAAAAATCCGCCAAACCCGCTACTTAGATGAGACCTGACTGATCAACTCTAATTGACACTGAGAGGCACTTAAATTAATAGCAAGACTCGTAACATACCCATTGTGGAAACTACTGTATGAAAACTACTTTAAGAAGTTTGTTAACCCTTTTACGTGTTTTTATAGGGGTTAAAACAAAATGGAGGTGCATCTGCAAATTGTAATATTTTTTACAATA
The DNA here is from genome assembly GCA_019512145.1 of Engystomops pustulosus. NCBI lineage: Eukaryota > Metazoa > Chordata > Amphibia > Anura > Leptodactylidae > Engystomops > Engystomops pustulosus. The sequence continues at coordinate 58,056,092 of CM033644.1, forward strand.
CACTCATTTTGGGTGGAAAAATTAAAAATTTAAAAGGATTAAATTCAAAAAAGGCTCCACAAAGTTTTGATACCCACGATTTGCTCCCGAGTACCTGTACTCTATAGTGGTGGTAACTGCTGTATGGCGCACGGTCGGCATAGAAGGAAGAGGCCCGCCATCCAGATCAGATTGCTATGTGTCACATTGTACGGCTATCCTTTTTTTCTTTTTTTTATGGGACCTATAGGGGCTTACTTTCTATTTGCCCATGAGAGTGCACTTTTACTGGTAGTAATTTTCGGGGGCCTCTACAGCTAATTGGTGAGCATTTAATAACTCTTTGTGGTGGAGGGAAATGGAAAATCATCAATTTTAGGAAATTTTTAGTGTTTTTATTTGGCCGTTAACCGTACCATAAAAAATAGTAATATTATTTTATTCTCTGGTCGCCACGATTATGAAAAATACTCATTTATATAAATTTTTTATTTTATGTAACATTGTATGAATAAAAAGTTAATTTGGCAAAATGGTTGTTAATTGTAGCATCACCTGTCTTTCATATGTAAACTCATTTGTATTTTTACAACCTACACATTGTTTTAAGGGCTTATGTTTGCAAGAATGATAGCTCTTTTTGGGTATTATTTAGATTGCGTAAACTTTTTAAAATCACTTTTTAGAGCATTTTTAAAGGGGCATAATAAAAAATCATCTTTTTCAGAGAGAGTTTTTTAGGTTGTTTTTACGTGGTTGTTCACTTTGGCGATCTAATAAACGATTCGTTTTTATTATGCAGATTGTTACGGACGCAGTGTACCAAATATGTGGGGGTTCGTGTTATTTATTCATTGTACTGAATAAAAACTAATTTGGAGAAAAATCGTATTCTTTTAGCATCACTATCTTTTTATAGTTGTGTAAAAAAAACAATGCTAACTTTTTTATTTTTGGCTACAAATCTGGTTAGGGGCTTATTTTTTTGAGAACAGTTTGTTACTTTTTAGGCGGCTTATTTAGAAGTGCATAAAATTTTAAAATCACTTTTAGAGCATTTTTATCTAGGGGTATTAATAAGAATTCAATCGTTTTTCGGAACGTTTTTGCGTTTTTTCTACGGGTGTGTACCGTGCGGGTCCAGTAGACAATTCTGTTTTATATGCGGATTGTATACGACGCGGGCAATTAACCAAATATGCGGTTTTTTTTGTGTTTTTATGTTTTTTATACTTATTAGTTATTAGGGAAAGTGACAATTTTAGGGCTTATTTTTATTATTTTATGTTTTTTATTTATTATAAGAGTGTAGTGTTATACTTTTTGTGCATTTTTTTTACTTAACATACTGATGAAACTAACCAGGATGCTCTGATACTGTTTTAAGTCCAATACAACTGCTCTACAATACTATTGTATTGAGAGGCAGTGTTTAAACGTTCTGAGCAAGCTGCGCATGCCTCAGCAGTTTACAGCGACTACCCGAAGGGGTCTGGCTGCCAGAGACCGGGCAGCCTCGGGGCACATGCCAGCCTCGAGCTGCCGACGAAGGATCGGATCCCCCGATGTAGCGCGCACGGGGATCCGATCCACAGCAGGAACACCCTTACACGCCCGCGGCATTGCTTTGACCGCGGCGTGTAAGGGGTTACATCCACCGCGATCGCGAGCCGCTATCCGACGCGGATGTTATCAGGCGGGGTGTCACAGCTGTCGATGGGACAGCTGACGAGCCGCTGCTTGTCTGGTTACGCGTCTCCAGTGTCGTGAGCCGGGTCCCATAAGTAGACGTTATTACTACGTCCGGTGGCCTAAGCATCTAACCCCGGGACTAGTATAAACGTCGTGGTCGCGCCCTAGGGTTAATCATTTTTTTTTTCTTTTTGGTTTAAAGCGTACCAATCATTTGAGAATTATTTATTTGTGGGAGAGGAGAACATTTTCTATATGTACTTCTATAACAAATTCTGCTTCGTTTTTTGTAAAATCAATAATCAAGCGTGATCCCCTCCCAAAAGCGATGTATGTGCCCAGCTGACAGTGTGTGGCCATGGAGGCTGTCATGAGCTCACATCTGGTTTGGTAACGCTGTGAGATGGGAGGATTAACCCCCTTCACTTTCAGCTTGATCTTCTGAAAATTGCTCATAGCATATCCTGCCAGAGAGAAGAAAAGGGTTAACACAGCTGGGTGGACAGTGGACCAAGAATTTGCCAGGGAATGTAGAACACTAACTAAGAGGTACCTAGGCCCTTTTTCTTTACAAACAAAGGCCCCTTCACACTGCACATATGGGGATATTATATGGCTGGAAGCTTCGCAACACGGGTTTTTTTTCCTAAGCCTGCTGCAGGATTGGAGTTTAATTTGCATTTCTTTGTAACCACATTTATATTATTAAAAGTGAACCTTCTGCATATGCCACACTTTTAACGATAGGGACGCAACTCCGAATAATTTTTTTGCGTGCCAAGCAGTTTTTCTGGCGAAACTCTGCATTTATCAAATCCCCATAAACACCACAGAAAACACAACAACCTTTTTGTGGGAAGATCAGAGAAAGCTTATAACCAATTTACAATGAATGAAAGGCAGGTGAGGGTTAGATTTAAACAAAATCATAACCAGGTTCTCTCGAACTCATTAAAAAACCAGTCAGTATAACTTAGAAGGCAGGTTTTTGATTTGACTATTTGTGCTTGGGGATACTTGCACATGTTTTTTTTGCTCGGCTTTATCTGATTATGTACTAATCCCTTCCTGCTCACACAGCTTACAGGTACCATGTTCGAATTTATATTTAAATTAAGCAGGAGAGACCCCACCATAGAAAGCTGGTTTTTTATACAGATCTTTATGCCTTTTTATATCCCCTTCTGGCATGATGGGAAACATGACAGTATCAGTTCTAGTCAGCTCTACGCCCTGATTTTAAAAGGAAACCACATGCAATGTCGGTTAAGCGTAAACACCGAGCACCAGCTGCAGGTAGCCGGTGCCGGTGCTTAGTTTCGTTAGTGTTTAAAACCCGGATATCGACGTTTTAACACTTTTTAAAACTTTATGCAGAACTGCTTCGGCGCTGCGACACGAACGCTGCTGCATTTCCTATGTAGCGCATCGGCATTGTTTCTGCTATTAAAGTTAAAAATGGTTAAAACCGCGATACACACGGTTTAAACACTAACGAAACTTAGCCCGCACCAGCTACCTGAGCTCTGTGCCGGTGTTTACAAGCTTACACCTCCATTTGAGAATTGGTAGGTTTCCTTTAAGGTTTTGAAGAAAAATTCAATCTTATAGATTAAAAAAAAAAAAAAAAAAAGTGTCATGGTATAAGTTTCATCTATGATATGTTACGTCCTATACTCTTCTATAGACCCCACTTTGTAAAGAATGTACATGTGTGCATCGTTTGGCTATGGCAACCAAAGAAAGCAAATGACCAAGCCATTTGTAGTTTCAAAATAGCTGTTGAACACACTTTAGGCCCCTTGGTGTTCTTAGGTTCCCATTCGATATCCTCCAAATCAATGCAATTGAGGATATGGTGATAAGAATGTGCATCACCTCCAGAAAGTCACACATGGGGTAGTTCAAGGGAGATACCTCGCTACTTAACAGGTTGTTCCACTTTCAGCAAAATTCATATGCTATGATAAGAAAAGTGTTATTACGGTTTTGCCGTACTTCTACTATGGTTTTACATCCTCCGACTTGTTGTCATTCTATAGGAAAGCTTTTCCAAAATCTGTTCATGCAGCTTGTCATCATACGCCAGGGAACATTCTTATCACTGAAAGTACCATAAGGAAGTTTTCTATACAAGGACAGCAACCAGAAGATTGAAAACTGCAAGGATTGATACAGAAAGCGTATGGCAATTGGGATAACGTTTCTTTGCAAAAAACTATCAATGTACTGTAGAAAGTGTAACACCTTAAACTATGTACTAATGATTCTTTGTCACCAGTAGCCAGGTCAGCTACAACATTTTGTCGAAATGGACCTACACGATATACCGTACGGACTCTGAGCATCAGACGTTTGGATTGTAGGATAAGCAGACCGTGAGTATCTGAAAATACTACAATTCATTCATTACTCATTGCTATTTAGGTGAACTGAAGAACTGTTACAAAGAAAGACACATAACAGTTGCATCTTAATAACATATTCAATAAATGTTCAGTATTTCCGCATTATTGGAGCTTTATGCACATTATACTACTTGCAAATGCTGATACCATTACAACTGCAGACATCAATAGCACAGTTAATATTTTACACCTCCAAGGGTTTAGCAAGTAACAACGGTAGAGTTTGTATATTCATATAATTACGTTTTATTCTAACCATTTCTTATCCCATTATGTGTGCCCCAATGTATAGTCACAGATAGACTTTCATCTGCCATTCAAAACCACCGATACAACTTTACATAAGGCAAGGCGTGTTCACGGGACCATGCTATTGCAGGATGGATAACATCAAATTGCTGAACATCTTCTCCTAAGATGATACAGATTAGCATACCCACCCAGTGATTTTGGCTCACCCTTATTGGCCTAACAAAAACCATTGCTTGCCACAGATGGATGTGCATGTGGATCACAACATGACATGCAGGTCTATGGTAATGGAGGGTCATTACACATGCGTTTCTTGCATGCAAATCACACTCGACATGTCCGCAAAATAGAGGCCAGATCCCGGGAGAGAGTATCCACCTCTACCCTTGTCCAACGTCGAGTTTCATGGAAAGTTGTTTGCCTCAAAAACAAAGTCACACTATAAATTCACAAAAAGAATTAATTTGGAGGAGTACGATAAGCCTGGGAACAGAAAACGTTCTGGGAATTTAAAAAGGAGCTAAAATGTGCTACAGATTTACACATCAATATGTAAACTGTCAAATTAGTACACACTTTGCAAAAAGGTTTGTGCAAAACTTTGTATTTACAAATGGAACAGAGTGAATTCAACAGTTATGCTCATGCCGCACGTCATCCGATCTTCACAGAAGGATCTACGGAAAGAACGCCGGCTCACTAGGGGGAGTCACTCTGCATAGTGTACTAGGTTCACAAAAACGGGTTTACAGCATTGTAAGAATATTTGACCAAGTCCAATCCTATCGTTAACGCTGAGAAAGGGTAAGCCATTCAAGTTCAAAGCGGCAGCGTGAGAAAAACCTTCGAGGAACCCAGTTTGATTTCGACAGTTTGCTTTACCTCCCTCTCAAACAAAAAACAAACAACCAAAACATTAAAATTTGTGGTCTTAACGTTCAAAACAAAAAATTCTTAAATACAAAACTTAATACAGTAATGAAAAACCAGAAGGTCGAGAGAGAGGGAAAGCAGATCGGTTAAAAATGGTTAAAACGTAACCGTCCATGTTCACACTGTCCTACACTAGGATATGGCATTGTACATTGTCTTGATTTTCAAGTAATGACTTACATGCGAATTACCCAAAACAATTGCATCAGTGCATTGGTTTGAGACAAATAATTGAACTACGGGTTTCACACTCAGGAACGGCAGCTTGCTCTACTAAGCCCTGCCACTGCCGCTGACTTACGGGTACAGGAGGGAGGTAGGAGAGAGAAAACAAAGTTAGAAGGAAGGAGATGAAATGATGGTGGGTGGTCATGGCGCCGGGGCCGGCTCATCACCAGCAGCTTGCTGGCCACAAGGAGTAAGTTTTCCTCTGTGGAAATTGCTGTGTGGAGTAAGGAATATGATCTCCCGTAGACTTTGTCTTGTCTGGAGCGGCTGCAGAGTAGTGACTTTTCTTCATCTTTGCTTTAGAGCCATGTTTAGTTTCCCCAGAGTCGAACAATTTGTTGCTCGGGAAAAAAAAACAAAAAAAAAAAAAAAGTCAAAAAAATTACTAAACCCTTTTCAATGACTTTGCAATACCAAAACTAAATCAAAAATTTCTGAAGGGCTCTCTAAATACAAAAAAAGGAAGTGACCGTCGACCCTGAACAGAATCTACGAGAAGTAGCAGGCTATCACGAGTGAAGGATTTGAACAATGAAGCGGTGCCTATATGTAAAGCCGGCACTAAGTTTACTCAATCTATTATGCTTGCAATACCGTCCCCCCGTTAGGCCTTCCCCACACACGTTGTTTTATTCCGTATATACTGCGAGTATAAGCGGGTTGGGTGTTATCACACACGTGCCGTAATACGGAACGATTAGGGACATGGACTATCTTTTCCGGGCACAGGGCAGTAAGGGCTGACCTTTCCGCTCCGTGCGCCATGTGCCGGCTTATATAAGCAGCCGTGCAAGCGAAAAAATAGATAGATTGTGGAGCACCGTTGGGGATCAGGGACTGATTTGCAAGCTTGCCAGCGCTTGGTAATGTGTGTGCTTATAAAGTGAAGATTATTATTGATAAATAATAAACGAACAAGTAGAAGATGGGGTATTTTTATAGCGTACCACTTTTTTGTAGACTTTCTCAAGAAAGTCTGAACCTCCCTTGGTTTCATGACCAGGTGAGATACCTGGTTTGTAACTGCGCTCTTCTGCTTTCGGGATCGATCACCTGTCACCAATCCTCTCTACAAAAAGAAAAGGAACCATAAACTCATCAATGTCACATACTCTCTTAACCATCTATTCTGTTTTTGTCCAGAAATGAACATGATTGATCTACTGATCAGACAAGACATTAATGGCTGAACCATATACTTCTTGGAGAGTCATGGCTGCTGCTTCCAAGCCAAACATGCGGAGCTATTTTATGCCAAAAACTACTGGAAGATAAGACCAGTAATGTCAAGTGCCGCAAGTAAAAACTACTGTACTTACCTATCGTGCTGTTGCCGGATGCCCCATGGCAATGCTGAGTTAAATCGATTTTAAAAGAGATTCGGCCATCAAAAAGGGACATAGTGCACTGGCGAAGCCAACAATAGTATGGGCAAGTGAAGATCTTCTGAAGGGTTATATGTACAGTCCAGCTCCCTTCCATTACTGGTTTGGGCACCCTTTTGTTACCACCAATCCTTTTTATACATGGGTGCCAACTAGCACAATATTCCATGTGTGGTATTGACAGGGATTTGTACAGGGCAAAAATTATGTCCTTATCATGAGAAATCTATTCCTCTTGAACCATCCCATAATTTTATTTGCAGGCAGCAAACGCAGACATGATCTCCACAGATTTAAGTCACCATCCACCATGCCCCCATTAGTTTGTAAGTGGTCATTTTCTAATCAAACTAATATAAGTTTCCTCAACCCAAGTCCATTTATTACATTTACCTCACCTCTGATTTGACAGTCCCAGTCCAGTCTCCACAAATCCCTCGGTAATGTTAATACGTCCCTCCGTCAGGATTAATTTTAGCGTCACTCAATATTGTAACTGTAAATCAACTACAAGTGCATTAATAAAAAATATGAAAAATATGTCCCAAAACATACCCTGTGGCACCACCACTGGTATCATCAACCACTCAATCCGAGAACGATTACATGACGACACAATCAATTGCACGTCCAAAACACGATATTCCCCTGGGTCCCAGCAATGTCCCTTATCTCCAACCTTTATAACGGTCCTCTGTATAAATGCCTGTAAAAAAAACAGATATACAACTCCACGGCCTCCACCAATCAAGTCCTCAGTCCTGCAGGACTGACCCAATTAAGGGCACACCTACCACCCCAAATCTACTATAAAGGTAGATCGGGTGAGTAGGTGAAATCAATGGACGGAGGATAGCCCTTAGGGCTAATCCTCGCGTCCCCGCACTTTTTTGTGGAAATTTTATTACCCTAATGTAAATTTTGTTATGCGGCTACTGGGGACTGGGAGTAGCCGCATCTGAGGTTACACGAGGCGGCTACTCCACGCCCGTACCCTTCCCCCCCACATATTACCAAAATAAGCCCCAAAAAACATACCAAAATAAAACAAAATAAACACCCCTACCCAATAAGGAAATCACCACAAAAATAAAAACAAGAAAAGAACAAAAAAAAACCCCCCCCCCCCCCCCCACCCATCCGTCCGACGCCCAGTCTGCCATCGCAGAACCAGCAGGGCGCCAGCGCCGCACGGTCACTGCAGTTGACTCGTAGCTTGCGCCAAGAGTGGTGAGGCTCGTTAAGTGCACGAGCGGTGTACCCTCACCTCGCCTCGGGAGATTCGTAAAGCGCGGGATCAGAACGGATGGCGAAGCAATTAGCTCAGTAGCAAGGCGCCCAGGAGTAGTGCAAAAAAATAGATTAACGAGCCTATAGGGTAAGATACCAAAGTGTCCAAAAAGTGCGAGGGAACGTGAGGATTAGAACTTGAAGGGTATTCCGTCACGATCCCAATTGATGATACCTACATACCCGAATCTTCCATTTATACGGGTTGAGAGTTGTGGTGGCTAGGTTTCCTTTAACAATTCCTGATGCACTGTGTCTAAGGTTTATGGGGAAGGACTACACCCCAGATGTGGCCGACCACCAAACACTAAACAATTTTACGCAACCTAGCTCCTAGCTGTGATTTGGGACAACACCAGAAACAAAGGGGAATTTGGGCCTGCTGATTTTAAACCCTCAAATATTTGTTCTCCCAAAGTTGAAACTCACAGATCACTCTAATTTTGGCTTACCTTTCACCCCGGGGAACAGAACCTGTCACCACATTACCACCAGTTTTTCTGGGTTTTTCTGTCTGCTTTTTTTATATATCTAAAAAAAAATAACAATTGTTTTTCATGTTATGATTGGTTGCTATGGATAACCAGGCTAGTTTTTCAGTTAGGGCTTGTTACTTTATGGACCTGATACCTCTGCAGTATGACTTCTTCACATGGTAAGGGGCAACCACTGGGGCAGATGCATCCACAGGGGCAGTTATTGGACTATGTCCCCTTCTGACTGTGATATGTGATGTGTACAGACCCTGTATGGACCCTGATACAACAAAGAAACAAAGACACAATAAATACACACAACACACTTCTTTGGGAATTAAATGGCCAAATTTTTATTTATAATCCCAACCCCATGGCAGACCCCTGACTCACGAAGAGTCACCCCTCAGCACTCAGGAGAGGAAAAAACCCCCTGTGGAGGAAACCTCTAGGGAAGCCATGGCTGAAGGGTCGCCCTTCCTCTGGGCTTAGAGGGTCACTGCCAATAAATATCTCTTACCCAATTTAGAATAATTTGGCTGATCTGTGATTGGTTGCTTTGGGTAACCAGGGCAGTTATTTCTTGTGTAAGGCCTTGTTACTCCAGGGATGTGTGTACAGACGATACCTGTGCAGTATGGCTTCTTCACATGGTAAGGGGCAACCACTGGGGCAGTTATTGGACTATGGACTGTGTTCTCTTATGTCTGTGTTGTGACATGTGATGTGTACAGACCCTGTTTGGACCCTGATTCTCAGTTAAAATTAATCAAACCACAGAAGACGCAATAAATACACAAAACACACTTCGTTGGGAATTAAATGGCCAAATTTTTATTTATATCCCAACCCCATGGCAGACCCCTGACTCACGAAGAGTCACCCCTCAGCACTCAGGAGAGGAAAAACCCCCTGTGGGGGAAACCTCTAGGGAAGCCATGGCTGAAGGGTCGCCCTTCCTCTGGGCTTAGAGGGTCACTGCCAATAAATATCTCTCACCCAATTTAGAATAATTTGGCTGATCTGGTGGTGGATGTCCCCTTCCTCCCTCGCAGCTCCAGGTCTGAGGCAGACAACCCCTTGAAGAGGATGGCGGCGCTGTAGTGATGAGTCCTGGGCTGATGGGGCGTCCCTGCTAGAACCTCCAAATCGCATCAAGGTAGGTATATTGTAGGTAGTCAAGCTCAAGGTCCAATGGCACAAAATGGCAGCGGGCACAGCAGTGCGGAAGCTATTATGGAACATTCAGTAATTATGACATCAGCACAACATCTGTGACCACTGAGGGCGTGTCTACATGTGTCATCCATTATGATGTCACACACAGGGAGGGATCTGAAGGATTAACCATATAATGGAAGGAAATATGTCTCAATACAGGGAAATTAAAGTATCATTGTATCTCACTGAGATACCAAGTTTTTCAGCACAAACAATGTGCTGAAAACCCCTAACTCGGCTTATACTCGAGTCAAGAAAAAAAACAAAAAGTGTACTCACCCTCCGATGTCCCCGGCAGGTCCTCTTCCAAACATTGCGCCCCGGCATTGGCTCCGTGTCCTGGTCCGTTGCAGGCATTGTGACGTCAGTCGCGCACTGACATTCTAATGTGGGCATCGGCACACACTATGATGTCAGAGAGCAGCTGACGTCATGGTGCCTGCAACGGACCGCTTGGGAGACATAGCCGATGTCAGAGCCTCAATGGATAGAGGAGGACCTGCCGGCCGAGCGTCAGAAGGCGAGCACACTTTTTGTTTTTTTTCCTACAGACATTATATTGGGGGCAGGGGCTGGCAGGCTCTATACAAGAGGGCCTGGCAGGCTATATACTACAGGGGGGCTGGCAGGCTATATACTACAAGGGACTGGCAGACTATATACTGGGGGGCTGTGATCAATGCATTTCCCACCCTCAGCTTATACCCGAGTCAATAGGTTTTTCCAGTTTTTTGTGTTAAAATTAGGGGTCTTGGCTTATACTTGGGTCGGCTTATACTTGCGTATATATTAAGTATTAAGTGAGGAAGCAGTTTTATCCTGGTATTTATAGGACCAACAGTAATTTCTGTTTAACATTTATGATTTTTTTCCTTGACATTGTGGGAAGTCAAGAAGGACTTGGTTTCCAATTTTTTTTTGGTGTACATAGCATGAGCCTCCCTTATTTCTTTAAGGATTCAGGATATGTGGTCTTTTGAATTGTGAGACTCTGAAGACATGTGGGGCAGACAATTGTAGACAATCCTGTGTTACATGTGCATTTTTGTTTCAATGAGCAGAGGATTATGTACAGTTCATTATATCACTGCAGGGTTAATTGTATTACACTACATTACAGGGGTGAGATGAAAATACTGGAATATACAGAAACAGGGGGGGGGGGGCACATATCAGCTATTGTCTTGTTTATTAGTGCATCACACTTCCCCAACCCCATCAGCCCTATCTTGAATAGTGTCATTAACTCTCTGAAAGGCATAACTTAAAAAGCTTAGAGGAGACCAGGCGGTACCAAATGCTTCTCTATCATAGAGAACAATAAAATCTGATAAATCCTTATGCAGTTATAGAGTTATGGTCCATCCCAGCCAGAGGGGGGATCAGGGATCAGGACCACAGGGTGAACACGCACCTAGGTCTCAGTCTGTTCTAGAGGCCTTGGGTGAGGAGATAAAGAGCTCTCAATGGGAGCATAGTAAGAAGGCCATGTTTGGTCTCCACATGAGGGACATGAGGGATCCAAATGGGTCTGATGTGACCAGAACCACAATCCTATGACCTCCCAATGAGAAATGAGAACTCATCCAAGGTCCTGGATCTGATCCAAGGTTGGGTGTTCTCTAGGGAAACCTAGGAGGTGTGAATGGATTGTGTTTACACCTAAAATAAAAGAGTCACCCCTTCTGTTCTTTGTTCTTCTCCTGGGAAATATTTTACCATCGCATCAAGAGCAGGGGCGAATCATCAAGTGTGGGCATTTATCTCCATTGGTCAGCACAAGGTAGCTGATTCATTGAATTTCTTATACTTTCTTATAGTACTCCACTTTTATTTTGTTAACTGTTTATATTTTTCTGTCTAGTGTGTCCTTAAGGCAATTAAAAATAAAAATTTAACTTGCGTTGTTCTTTTATCTTGATACACAAATCCCCGCCTAGGTATCTCCGTTATAGATACACTACTGGGATGACATCTAACCTGATATAGTCCCATTACAGACCAAAGTTAGAGCCTTCAAACTTCAAACAAGAGCAGGATTTATTTAATTAAGTTATGTTGCTTAGTTATATTTTAATAAATTTTAAACATAAAAGTGTGGGTCAATTATTATTCAACCCCTAGGTTTAATATTTTGTGGAATAACCCTTGTTTGCAATTACAGCTAATAATCGTCTTTTATAAGACCTGATCAGGCCGGCACAGGTCCCTGGAGTTATCTTGGCCCACTCCTCCATGCAGATCTTCTCCAAGTTATCTAGGTTCTTTGGGTGTCTCATGTGGACTTTAATCTTGAGCTCCTTCCACAAGTTTTCAATTGGGTTAAGGTCAGGAGACTGACTAGGCCACTGCAACACCTTGATTTTTTCCCTCTTGAACCAGGCCTTGGTTTTCTTGGCTGTGTGCTTTGGGTCGTTGTCTTGTTGGAAGATGAAATGACGACGGATCTTAAGATCCTTGATGGCCAAAATCTCCAAGTAGGCCGTGCTATCCATCTTCCCATGGATGCGGACCAGATGGCCAGGCCCCTTGGCTGAGAAGCAGCCCCACAGCATGATGCTGCCACCACCATGCTTGACTGCAGGGATGGTATTCTTGGGGCCGTATGCAGTGCCACCCAGTCTCCAAACGTGACGTGTGTGGTGGGCACCAAAGATCTCGATCTTGGTCTCATCAGACCAGAGAACCTTGAACCAGTCTGTCTCAGAGTCCTCCAAGTGATCATGAGCAAACTGTAAACGAGCCTTGACATGGCGCTTTGAAAGTAAAGTACTTAAGTGCTCGTCTTGAACGAGACATTGCGGTGGAGTACGTTACTTATGGTATTGACTGAACCAATGTCCCCACTGCCATGAGATCTTCCCGGAGCTCCTTCTTGTGTCCTTGGGTTAGCTTGACTCTTCGGACAAGCCTGTGCCTCGGCCGGACAGGAGGAAACTTCAAGGCTCTGGTCCAGTCTGGAGGCTAACAGTAGTCTTTAAGCCTTCCACTTCCAGATGATGCTCCCAACAGTGGATACAGGTAGGCCCAACTTCCTTGGAAAGGGTTTTGTACCCATTGCCAGCCTTGTGACCTCCACCGCTTGTCTCTAATGGCCTTGGAATGCCCCTTTGTCTTTCCATGTGACCATGATGAGTGCTGTTCACAAGTTTGGGGAGGGGTGTTATTAAATAGTCAGAAAAGGCTGGAAAAAACAGATAATTAATCCAAACAGTGAAGCTCATTAATCTTTGAGCCTGAACTACTTCTTATCAATTTTGGGGAACCAAACAGAATTCTGGTGGTTTGAGGGGTTGAATAATAATTGACCCACACTTTTATGTTTAAAATTTAACTGAGCAACATAACTTTTTGGTTTGTAAGATTTATGCATCTGTTAATAAATCCTGCTCTTGTTTGAAGTCTCTAACTTATTTGCTTCTTATCAAACCTGCTAAATCTGCAGGGGGTTGAATACTACTTGTAGGCACTGTATGCTCTGTCCAGGCCAGGATCCAGGTGTTGCATATCGCCGGCTGGAGAAGAAAAAGCTGGGCAACAGGCCATACGTACAGAAATAGCGATATGCAACACCTGGATCCTGGCTGGACAGAGCATACAGTGCCTACAAGTAGTATTCAACCCCTGCAGATTTAGCAGGTTTGATAAGAAGCAAATAAGTTAGAGACTTCAAACAAGAGCAGGATTTATTAACAGAGCTAAATCTACAAACCAAAAAGTTAGGTGCTCAGTAAATTTTAATAATTTAAACATAAAATGTGGGTCAATTATTATTCACACCCCTCAAACCACCAGATCTGTTTGGTTCCCCTAAAAGTATAAGAAGTAGTTCAGGCTCAAAGATTAATGAGCTTCACATGTTTGGATTAATTATCTGTTTTTCCAGCCTTTCTGACTATTTAACACCCTCCCAAACTTGTGAAACAGCACTCATACATGGTCAACATGGAAAGACAAAGGAGCACTTCCAAGGCCATTAGAGACAAGATCGTGGAGGGTCACAAGGTGGCAAATGGTACAAAACCCTTTCCAAGGAGTTGGGCCTACCGTATCCACTGTTGGGAGCATACATCTGGAAGTGGAAGGCTTAAGGAACTACTGTTAGCCTTCCACGGACTGGACAGCCTTGAAAGTTTCCTCCCGTGCCGAGGCAGGCCCTTGTCCGAAGAGTCAAGGTCAACCCAAGGACAACAAGGAAGGAGCTCCGGGAAGATCTCATGGCAGGGGGGACATTGGTTTCAGTCAATACCATAAGTACGTACTCCACCGCAATGGTCTCCGTTCAAGACGAGCACGTAAGGTATCTTTACTTTCAAGCGCCATGTCAAGCTCGTTTACAGTTTGCTCATGATCACTTGGAGGACTCTGAGACAGACTGGTTCAAGGTTCTCTGGTCTGAGAGACCAAGATCGAGATCTTTGGTGCCCACCACACACGTGACGGTTGGAGACTGGATGGCACTGATAACGGCCCCAAGAATACCATCCCTGCAGTCAAGCATGGTGGTGGCAGCATCATGCTGTGGGCTGCTTCTCAGCCAAGGGGCCTGGCCATCTGGTCCGCATCCATGGGAAGATGGATAGCACGGCCTACTTGGAGATTTTGCCATCAAGGATCTTAAGATCCGTCGTCATTTATCTTCCAACAAGACAACGACCCAAAGTACACAGCCAAAAACCAAGGCCTGGTTCAAGAGGGAAAAAAATCAAGGTGTTGCAGTGGCCTAGTCAGTCTCCTGACCTTAACCCAATTGAAAACTTGTGGAAGGAGCTCAAGATTAAAGTCCACAATGAGACACCAAAGAACTAGATAACTTGGAGAAGATCTGATGGAGGAGTGGGCCAGATAACTCCAGGGACCTGTGCGGCCTGATCAGGTCTTATAAAAGACGATTATTAGCTGTAATTGCAAACAAGGGTTATCCACAAAAAATTAAACCTAGGGGTTGAATAATAATGACCCACACTTTTATGTTAAAATTTATTAAAATATAACTAAGCAACATAACTTAATTAAATAAATCCTGCTCTTGTTTGAAGTTTGAAGGCTCTAACTTTGGTCTGTAATGGGATATATCAGGTTAGATGTCATCCCAGTAGTAGTGTATCTATAACTGAGATACCTAGGGGGGATTTGTGTATCAGATAAAAAGAACAACGCAAGTTAAATTTTATTTTAATTGCCTTAAGGACACACTGACAGAAAAATATAAACAGTTAACAAAAATAAAAGTGTGAGTACTATAAGAAAGTATAAGAAATTCAGTGAATCAGCTCTGTGCTGACCAATGGGAGATAAATGCCACACTTGATGATTCGCCCTGCTCTGATGCAATGGTAAAAATTTCCCAGGAGAAGAACAAAGAACAGAAGGGGTGACTCTTTTATTTAGGGGTAAACAATCATTCACACCTCCCGGTTTCTAGAGAACACCCAACCTTGGATCAGACCAGGACTTGGATGAGTTCTCATTCTCATGGGAGGTTATTGGGTGGTTTGGTCACATCAGACCCATTTGGATCATGTCCCTCATGTGGAGACCAAACCTGGCTTTACTATGCTCCCATTGAGAGTTTATTCCTCACCCAAGGCCTCTAGAACAGACTGAGACCTAGGTGCGTGTTCACCCTGTGGTCCTGATCCCTGATCCCCCCTCTGGCTGGGATGGGACCATTCACTATAACTGCATAAGGCTATCAGCATTTTATTGTTCTCTATCGATGAGAAGAGTGGTACGCTGGTTCTCTCAGCTTTTAAGTTAGCCTTCAGGAGAATGCATATTCAGCAGGGGAGGGGCGGGGTGGACGGGCGCACTACTAAAAAACATCGATGATATGCGGCTGGAGAAGAAAAAGCTGGGCAACAGGCCATACGTACAGAAATAGAGCATAGTCTATCTTTTTTCTGATGATGGTGGGCAATACATCCATCCTTTAAAGCAGGGGTCTCAAACTCAATTTACTTGGGGGCCGCTGTAGGTAGAGCCTTGGTGAGGCTGGGCCACAAAAATTGACAAAAAAACACATTTGTGGCGTATTCTTATGGGCTCTGTTTTTACAGGTTTTATTCTGCGCACCGAATGATGCCTCCTCTTTGTTTTTTGGGTCGGTACGATCACAGGGATATCACATTAATATAGGTTTTAGTAGATTTAAAAAAATGTAAATCTTTTGAACATAAAAATATTTTCCTTTTTTGCCAAATTCTGAGGCTAATAACTTTTCCTCACTTTGTTAAACGGTGTCCATTTTTGCGGTACGTGCTGGCGTCTTAATTTACGTTAATTTGGAACCTCTATGACTGTTTGATCATTTTTATTCAAATATTCATGGATGGAAAAATGGGGAAAAAGTGATTTGGACATTTGGGCACTATTTTCCGTGTTCACAGCTGGGAATAAGGTTTTTAATATTTTGATAGAACAGGTATTTTGGGACACGGCGATATCTAAAATAACATAAACATTAAACATGAAGGGTAGTTTAACCCTTCAGAGTCTGACTGCTAATTCTATATACTGCAATACTACTGTATAGTAGTAAATAGCAATTTTACTGCTGATCAATAATAGCATCTGCTGGCTATTAATGAACATAACACATGGCAAACCTACAGCAATCCATGAAATGGTAATTTAGTTGCCGTGGTCGGGTTCAACCACGGTGCCTGTGCCGACCATGTCAGTAACAGGCAGTATAATACAGCTGACACCTGTTTTGTATGGAGAGAGCTAAGTTCGTATGCTCTTCTATTGACTTAATTTTTTCCATGGACACTGGATCAGTGGGAAAAATAAGACAACCCGAAACCACCTATTAAAAAAAACACTGGGGGACATTTACTTAAAGTGTCGGTGTCTGCATTGGCTTTGTTACCGACCTGCTCTGGGAAAGAAGATACACATGTAATATTGTAGAGCTGTGCAGAGACATTTCTGGCGCCGAGACCATTTTCTGTCCCTGGGACCAAAATCTGTCCCGAGCACCAGAAATGTGTCCAACAGTCCCTGCTAGACCAGTTTTCTTTTGGTCTACTTTCCGCCAGTTTACAGCGCCCAAAAAGGGCTGCGACACATATTAATTGTGTCTGAGTTTCCACTCCGCCAAAGCCACGCCCCTTTTCGTAGAAGAGTCGGAGCAGACGGAAAAAGTCATTTTTTCTGGCGCCGCCAGCTAATAAATAGGTCTGAGAGCAGAACATGTGGTGAGAGCGCCACAAAACTGGCGGAAACCATAGTAAATGTCCCCCAATGGCTCAGTAAGGTATCTGTGAAAATCATTGAACCACAGATGTAAAAAACAGCAGTGTCAGAGCCCTTAGTGAGGGCCAAAGTTTACAAATTAATGGCCTGCCCCATATTACTCCACCAATTTTATTAATGAATTCAGCGTATGTAGCGAGCCTGCTCTGTTTGCACCACATCCAGGGCATCCACAGAGATCGCATAAAGATCCTTTTAACAGCAAAAAAGATAAGTAAATAAAAAATGTGGGATCAGACTACACCCATTAATTCAGTGTAGTAACAAGTTCTACCTCTAAGGACCCTATAATTGTACTGGGAGGGGGATAATGAATAATGTCCGCTACTTCTGCTCCTTACTGAGCTTTCTTCACAGTGGAGAACCCTAATAGTGCTGTCAGATGTAGCCCTCTGTCTCCACCCCTAGGCCGGTGGCACACGTGGCGTTTTGAACCCGTTTTTGGGCCATTTTTAAGCAGTCCATTAAAAAACTCATGCAGTTTTTGAAAACGCATCTGTTTTTTGACTGTTTTCCATTTATCCTCATTAAGATAATTGGTAAAAACTGTCAAAAACGCATGCATTTTATTAACGGACAGCTTAAAAACGGCCCAAAAACAGGTTCAACATGCCACGAGTGCCGCCGGCCTTAGCTGTTCTCAATTATTGGCAGTTATATCCCTAATGAAAACGTGATGGTGAAGGGTTTTTGTTTTCTTTTGAAATACTAAATATTTTATCTGAAGAAGGTTAAAAATAACAAATACAAAGAAGATTCTTTGGCCTGTGCTAAAAATACAAATAGGCAGAGTCTATATTATATCTGGATATCAACAAGCTCTGCAGTTTTGGGGATTAATGGGAAGAAAACAAAGTTTCATATTGGGAAATGTTCACAGGATATGCCACAAACTTACCAGAGCCTTGAGAAAGGGATGTAGAAGGCACTGTTGCACCATAATAGTATTTAATCATTTTTGTTTCTTTTTGTTTAAAGCGTAACCATCATTTGAGAATTATTTATATTGAGAGGTGAACATTTTTCTAATATACTTCTATAACAAATTCTGCTTCGTTTGTAAAATCAAATCAAGCTGATCCCTCCCAAAAAGGATGTGTATTCCAGGCTGCACAGTGTGTGTCCATGGAGGCTGCATGAGCTCACATCTGTGTTTGGTTAAACAGCTGTGAGATGGGAGGATTAGCCCCTTCACTTTCAGCTTGATCTTTGAAAATATTGCTCATAGCATACTGCTGCCAGAGAGAAGAGAAAGGGTTAACACAGCTGTGTAACAAGAGACCCAACTTCAATCAGGTGGACAGATTTGCCAAGGTAATGTAGAACACTAACTAAGAGGTACCTAGCCTTTTTCTTTACAAACAAAGGCCCCATTCACACTGCACATATGGGGATGCATATCTGGCTGCAAGCTTCTGCAACACCTGGTTTTTTCCTAGGCCTGCTCAGGATTGGAGTTTATTTGCATTTTCTTTTTAACCACAACTTATATTATAAAATTGAACCTTCTGCATATGTCCACATTTTAAAGATAGGAGGCGCAACCCTGAATAATTTTTGCGTGGCCAAGTAGTTTTCTGTGCAGAACATCTGCATTTATACAAATCCCATAAACACCACAGAAAACACAACCTTTTTGTGGGAAGATCAAGAAAAGCTTTATAACCAATTTACAATGAATGTAAAGGCAGGTGAGGTTAGATTTAAACCAAAATCATAAACCAGGTTTCTCTACTCATAAAACACCAGTCAGTACTAACTTAGAAGGCAAGGTTTTTGATTTGACTCGTTTGTGCTTTTGGACTTGCATATGTTTGTTTTAGCTCGGCTTTATCTGATATTACTAATCCTTCCTGGCTACACAGCTTACAGTACTGTACCAATTGTTAATTTATATTTAAATAAGCAGGAAGACCCACACCATAGAAAGCTGTTTTATACATCTTTACGCCTTTTTATAATCCCCTTCTGGAATGGGAAACATGACAGTTATCAGTTCTGGTCACTTCTGCCCTGATTTTTAAGATAGGTTTAAAAAAAAATAAAAAAAAAAAAGTGTCATGGATATTGTTTCATATATGTATTTTACGTCCTATACTCTTCTATATGACCCACTTTGTGATAACGGAATGGTACAGTATGAGGGGCACAGTGCCAAGTACCTCAATTTACAAGTCTCTATGGAAGAACTAATCAACTATGTTGTGCATCTTTTGGCTATGGCAACCAAAAGAAAGCAATACCAAGCCATTTGTAGTGTTCAAAGAATACTGTGGACACACTTTAGGCCCCCTTGTGTTCTTAGGTTCCCCATCTCCTCCTAATCCATGCAATTGAGGATATGGTGTAGAGGTGCATCACATCCAGCAAGGTACACACATGGGCAACTTCATGAATACCTCAACCTTAAAGGTTGTCCACTTTCAGCAAATAATTCATAATGCTTATGTAAAGAAAAGTTTTACAGTTTGCCAATATACTTTCTACTATGGTTTTCAACATCTCCGCTTGTTGTCATTCTATAGGAAGCTTTTCAAAATCTGTTCACGCATGTCCATCATACACCATGGACACATCTCTATCCACTGAAAGTAAACATAAGAAGTTTTCTATACAAGGACAGCTAGCAGAGATTGAAAACTGCAAGGAATTGATACAGAAAGTGTATTGGCAATTTTTATAACGTTCAATATCAATTACTTGTAGAAAGTGAACCCCTTAAAACTATGTCTACTGAATTCTTTGATCACCAGAAGCCAGTCAGCACAACATTTTGTCGAAATGACACTACAAGATGATACAGGCACGTAACTTGTGCATCAGACATTTGGATGTGTAGAAAGCAGCTGAGTATATGAAAATACTACAATTCATTCAATTACCTCAGCTATTTATGTGACTGAAGAACTGTACAAAGAAGAGACACATACAGTTGCAATCTTTATTAACAATATTCATAAATGTTCAGTATATCCAGCATTATTGGAGGCTTTATGCAACATTAAACTACTTGCAAATGTCGATACCAGTTAACAACTGCAGGACATCAATAAGCACAGTAATATTATACACCTCAAGGGTTTAGCAGAGTAACAAACGGTAGAGTTTTATTTCATAAATTACTGTTTTATTCTACTATTTCTTATCCCCATTATGTGTGCCCCCAATGTATATTCACATAGACTATTTCATCTGCCATTCACAACCCAGATACAAACTTTACATAAGGCAATGCGTGTCACTGGGACACATGCCTATTGCAGGATGGATAACATCAATTGCTGAACATCTCTCCTAAGATGATACAGATTAGCAATACCCACAGTGATTTTGGCTCACCCCTTATTGGCCTAACAAACAACTTGCTGCCACAGATGAATGCATGTGGATCACAACAGTGACATGCAGGTCTATGGTAAGGGAGGTCATCACATGCAGTTCTGGCATGCAAATCACACTCCGGCATGTCAGCAAATACGGGCCAGATCCCGGGAGAGAATATCCACCTCTACTCCCTTGTCCAACGCGAGTTTCATGGAAAGTTGTTTGCCTCAAAACAAAGTCACACATAAATTCACGCAAAAGACATGAATTTAGGAGGATTACGATAAGCCTGGGAACAGAAAACCGCTGCTGGGGAATTTAAAAAGGAGCTAAAATGTGCTACAGATTTACACATCAATATTGTAAACTGTAAAAATTAGTACACATTTGCAAAAAGGTTGTGCAAAACTATTGTATTTACAAAATGGCACAGAAGTGAATTCAACAGTCTATGCACATGCGCACGTCATCCGAGTCTTCAACAGAAGGATCTACCGGGAAAGGACGCCGGCTTCAACTAGGGGGAGGTCACTCTCATAGTGTACTAGGTTCACAAAAACGGTTACAGCATTGTGAGCAAATATTGCCCAAGTCAAATCCTATCGTTAAAGCTGAGAAAGGTTTAAGGCCATTCAAGTTCAAAGGGCAGCGTGAGAAAAACCTTCGAGAACCCAGTTTGATTTGACAGTTTTGCTTTACTCCCTCTCAAAACAAAAAACAAACAAACCAAAAACATAAATTTGTGGTCTTAACCTTCAAAACAAAAAAATTCTTAAATACAAAACTTAATACAGTATGAAAACCAGAAGGTAGAGAGAGGAGGGGAAAAGCAGACGTTAAAAATGGTAAAACGTAACCGTCCATTGTTCACCCCTGTCCTACCACTAGGATATAGGCATTATGTACATTTGTCTTGATTTCAAGTAAATGACTTTACATTGCGATACCAAAACAGATCTGCATCAGTGCATTGGTTTGAGACAACTAATTAGAAACTACAGGATTTCACACTCAGGACGGCAGCTCGCTCTAATGCCTGCCAAGCTGCCAGGCTGACTACTAGTGTACAGGGAGAGGAGGAGCAGAGAAAACAAAGTTTAGAAAGGAAGAGAGATGGAAATGAGGTGGTGTCATGCGCGTGGGCCGGCTCATCAACCAGCCAGCTTGCTGGCCACAAGGGAAGGTTTCCTCTGGGGAAGGTCTTGTGGAGTAGGAATATGATCTCCCGTCACCTCTGTCTTGTCTGGAGCGGCTGCAGGTAGTTGCTTGTTCTTCATCTTTGCTTTAGCCATGTTGTAGTCCCCAGAGTCAAAATATTTTTGCTGCGAAAAAAAAAAAGTAAAAAAAAATTACTAAACCCTTTTCAATGGACTTTTGCAATTACCAAAACTAAATCAAAATAACTTTCTGAAGGGATCTCTATACAGAATAAAGGGAAGTAGACAGATCTGACTCTACAACAGAAATCTAAGAGAAGTAGCAGGCTATACAGAGTGGAAGGATTTGAACAAGTGAAGCTGCTCTGTGTAAAGCGGCACTTAAGTTTCTCAATCTATTATGCACGCAATACCGTGCCCCCCTTAGGCTGCCCCACACAGTTGTTTTACCGTATATACTCGAGTATAAGCAGAGTTTGGGTTTATCAGATACACGGTGCTGTAATACAGGGAAAGATAGGACATGTACTATCTTTTCCCTGGGCACGGGGCAGTAAGGTGCCGCACCATTCCGCTCCGTGCGCCCATTGCCGGCTTATATAAGGCAGCCGTGCAACGGAAGAAATAAATAGATTGTGATACCTGTTAGGGACAGGGACTGATTTGGCAAGCTGTGCAGCGCTGCGTAATCTGTGTGTGCTATATAAAGTGAAGAATTATTATTATAAATAAATAAACGAAACAAGTAAGAAGATGGGGTATTTTATAGCTTACCCCTTTTTGTAGCCTTTTTCTCAAGAAGTCTGAACCTCCTGGTTTAGGACCCAGGTGAGGATACCTGGCTTTTAACTTGGCCTCTTCTGCTTTCTCTGGGCTGATCACCTTATCCTCCATCTCCTACAAAAGAAAAGGAAACCATAACCTTAATACAATGCACATACTTCTCTTTACCACTATCTGTTTTGTCCAGAAATGAACAATGATCGTCTACTAGCAGGACAAGACATTAATGTCTGATCCCATCTACTTCTATGAGAGTCATGGCTGCCGCTTCCAACCAACATGCAGAGCTATTTTATGCCAAAACTACTGAGAAATAAAGCCAGTAATGTCAATGCCTTGCAAGTAAAAACTTTGTATGACCTACATCCTCTGCTTGCTGGAATGCCCATGATCAATGCAGAGTTAAATCAGATTTTAAAAGCGAAAGAGGCCATCAAAAAGGGACAAAACAAATAGTGATGGCAAACTGAAGATCTTCTGAAGGTTTACATGTAGAGTCAGCTCCCTGCCATCCAACTGGTTTGTGTGCACCTTTTCTAGTTCCACCATATCCTTTTTATACACTGGTGCCCAAAACTATGCACAATATTCCATGTGTGGTCTGACCAGGGATTTGTACAAGGGCAAAATTATGTCCTTATGAGAATCTATTCCTCTCTTGATACATCCCATAATTTTATTTGCCCAGGCAGCAAACGCAGACATTGATCTCCCCCATTATGTTTTAAGTGGTAAATTTCTTAATAAAACTAATTATAATTTCCTCAACCCAAGTCCATTTATTTACATTAAACCTCACCTGCTGATTTGACAGCCCAGGTCTCCAGTCTCCATAAGATGCCTCTGTAATGTTATACAGGCAGTCCCCGGGTTACATACAAGATAGGGACTGTAGGTTTGTTTGTTTGTATTTGAAAAGCTTATCTAATTAAAAACCCTTTTGAATTCGACTCACCTCGAAGTGCCGGGATCCTTACTTCATTTGAATTATACTCCTATCCACGAGCACGAGGGAACAGTCACCGAGTGCCGACCAGCTTCACAACATATTTGCAATTCTTAACATACAAGCAGGAATTGCTCCTATTTTCCCCCTTACGTCATCTTCATGCCAAGTGGGCACAGAAGACCCATGCCTGGAAGTGTAGGGGCTGACTTGGAGTGCTCCTATCTGCACACTACCTAGACCTTGCACCAGGAAATGGCATGTGATATATTACAATTCTACGCCAAGTAGTACCCGGCATAGAATTGTTCATAAGTGCAGCCACTCACCAGTTATACATGAGGAGGCTGGAGCCTCTCAATATATTTGGAGCATCCAGACGGGCGGGGTTAACATTAATTGGTGGCAAATGATGCACCAGCAAATGATAACCCCTCCCCCCCAGTACATGCACAGTAGCCAAAAGGCACAGTACTCTACAGTTTCTATTAGCCAATAGTCACATTATAGGAAGCTATCAGAGCGTGTATGCCAGTTCTCGGACATTTTATTTTTTTCTATCAATGGTACTAGAAAAAAACGTAAAGGGATTGTACCATTGGTGCCATTTGTTATATACATGTCATAGCCTTAACCCCTTAAGGAAGAAGCCATTTTGTAGCTTAAGGCTCAGCCTCATTTTTTGTATTCTGACTTGCGTCGCTTTATATGGCTATAACATTTGAACACTGTTACCTATCTAAGCAATTATGAGATTTTTTTTACCCACATGTGTAACTTAACCAGTATGTTATAGTATGTCCCTGCAGCTAGATGCTAATGCAACATCCCCCTCCGGGGCCTAGCCTTTCTCTTGGGGCCTGGAGACAGCCGGGGCCCGGGATACCGGAGTGGCTGGCGGTTGCGGCCTAGGCACGCTAGTGTCACGGTGCTTGGTATGGGGACCGGAGCGCTGTCCTACAGCCTGGCAGGTCTCCAGCAGGTGGTGTTGGCAAAAAATGATGAGGGAGAGTCTGTTATAGTGGTTCTCCCTGGGGCTACCCTTTGGGGTCTGGAGTATGAGTCCCTGTGTAATGGATAGGGTGCCCGTGATGGTGACAGCCGTAGTAGCAGGGATCAGACGAAGGCAGATGTTGTCTAAAAGCAACTTACAGTTCTTTATTGGAACCAACAGAAACAGTGGATAACGTGCCAGACGAATCTTGACAAAATAGGAAAATGCTGGGGATGTACTTGTGGAGGGAACCACAGGGATTGATCACCAGCCTGGATGCAGGGGCAGGCTGGGAGATAGCTGTGTCCTAGTAGGATGCTTCAGCTTGTCCTGGGTTACTTAAGATATCACCCTTGAAGGTAGGATGATACCCCTTTACTCTCACTAACTCCTCAGAGCTGCCCAGGAAATCAGCTGGCTCTCCTCTGTCTGACTAGACTGGTCTGATCTGGTTTACTGGCTGCACTGTACTGGTCTCCCTCAGAGACCAACTGAACTAGTCTGTCTGACTGACTCTTGTCAGTCTTCTGAGCAACTGCTCTCTCTGCTTTCTCTCTGCTTTCTCTCAGAGACTAGTCTTCTTCTGATCTCTAGAACTTTCCTGACAGGGGTTTTATCACTCCCACTGGTCATGTGGTGGTTACTCCTCCAAGTGCATCCCAGCTCACAATACAATATTATAACAGCTGTGATTGGCTGATGGAATGACATCACATTAAACAATTAACTCCTGCCTTCCCAGGCAGGATCTACCGTTGCAGTGTTCCCCATGTTCATAGTATCATAGTATATAAGGCTGGAAAAAGACACAAGTCCATAAAGTCCAACCTTTAAGAATTAAATAAATGTTTTTTCCCCATAACCCGTGATATTTTTTCTCTCCAGAAAGGCATCCAGGCCTCTCTTGAACATGTACATAGAGTCCGCCATAACAACCTCCTGCGGCAGAGAGTTCCATAGTCTCACTGCTCTTACAGTAAAGAACCTTTGTCTATGTTGATGATAAAATCGCCTCTCCTCTAGGCGTACAGGATGCCCCCTTGTCCTGGTCACAGGCCTGGGTATAAAAAGATCTTTGGAGAGATCCTTGTACTGTCCATTCAGGTATTTGTACATTGTAATGAGGTCTCCCCTCAGTCGTCTTTTTTCTAAACTGAATAATCCCAAATTTTGTAATCTGCCATTGTATTCTAATCCCCCCATTCCCCTAATAATCCTGGTTGCTCTCCTCTGCACCCGTTCCAGCTCTACTATATCTCTTTTATACACTGGTGCCCAAAACTGTACACAATATTCCATTGACGGGGCAGCACAAGACCGCCTATACACTCTTCTCTCAGACACTCCAAATTAGGGGAGCATGTGTGCACTTAGTAAGAGAAGACAGACTCAGGTTCTGTGTTGTCTCAGCTCATGCTCTTAACTTGCCATGCAGAAAAGAGAACTGAATTACCTTTATTTCCTGATACATAGCTTCTTATACCCATACAAAAAGGTGTGGTTACATACATTAAAATCATTATAATTGGTTATAGCTAAGCATATATGTCTGGCCCCCGACCCCTGCTGATTGGTCCTCAAAACTAGGCCTTGGTTGCTATGCCAGGGGAATTTCCAGTCACCGTTGTCTACAGTAAATCGACCGCTAGTCTGGATGCTGATGCTATTCTTAACAAACATCTGCTTTTTGATCATAAGACTTGAGTTTCGCTGACAGTTGCATGTCTGGTTAAAACTGATGTAAGGGAAAAGCTCTGTATTTCATAACAAACAGTGTACAAAAATGTAGGGCAAAGGGCACATGTATACAATCATAAAGCATATAATTATTATGGACACATAATCATTACTTTGACCCTCACAATTCCCCCCTAAATACTGAGCTTTTCTTTACACTTCGCTGCGATTCGTTTTTCCTATAGGCTGTCCATGTGGTGGGAGAGGGGAGTGGATTGCTTCACTGAGTTGTCAACCCAACAGGCCCTTGCGGCACTCAGGTTAATTTCCCAGCACTAACCTAACTAACCTAATCAAAAAGCGATCCTGGAAACTACAGACCCGTGAGTCTAACTGCTGTGGTGGGGAAAATATTTGAGGGGTTTGTTAGAGATGCTATCCTGGAGTATCTCACTGTGCACAACCTTATAACACAGCGTCAGCATCAGGTTTATGAGAGATCGGTCCTGTCAGACTAATCTGATGGAATCTTTGTGGAAGCTTGAGGAGTGGGCAGAGAAATGGTTTATGAGATTTAATGTAGGTAAATGTAAAGTTATACACTTGGACCAGGGAAACAAAAAGTATAATTATGTTCTAAAGAGTCAATTACTTGGTAAAACTGGAGCTGGAAAGGACTTGGGGGTATTGGTGGATGGTAAACTTAATTTTAGTGACCAGAGCCATTCTAGTTTGTAGGGTCATCAAAAATGTGTGAATAAAATACTGTAATACTATTGGCCATAACAACAGTTTAAATAAGAAAAATAGCTGAATTAAAACATTTAACTCTATAGCTGCTGAGTGGGCAACATACACCCCCCCCCCCCACACACACCCCAGGATGGAGCTGTAATGCCGTTTTAGTTCTCTTGCTCAAGATGTCCGCCATAGAGGAATATATCACCAACAATTTCCCCCTTTTGAGCTTTGCTGGCCTGTAATTCCATCCTGTGTGACCTCCTCAAACTCCAGGTACCCACAGGTAGGCTAAGCCCTTACCTGCTGGACTTGTTAACTCTTCACCAGATCCCCCAGAGGCCAGTCACTCAGGGGTTACAGGTCTGCACACTCAAATCACATCACTGAGTTCCCCTAGTTCATAGGTTTGTAAACAGGCTAGTTCTCCAACAGGCAGCATCATCCTCCGCTCCGGGCACTCCTGTCGTGGTTCTTACCTGAACGGCCATCTGGGACATGGTGGATTTGATGAGGGGGACCACACAACCCGCAATAAGTGACAAAAGCAAAATCACAATCCCCAATATCACCCCCACTTACAGGAAACCCTTCCAATCCCCCAACCACAAAGTGAATGACAAAGTGTCCATCCCAGAGTTTCTCTTTGGTTCCCTGGACAGTCCTTCAATCTCTTCAAGTGCATGGGTAATGGATCCATAGGGGGCGATGTCATCCTGGATGTATATACAACAAGCCACTCCCACCATCTTACAAACTCCTCCCTTCTCAGCAAGGATCATGTCCAAAGCCATACGGTTCTGGGAAGCATCTCCGGTATAATTCACAAATCTCTGTTGATTACAATAAAAACAGTTAACCCAACCAACATCTTTACTCATAGCTATCTGGGGAATAATGGACTCTAGAGCTGCCCATATCTGATTGTGGGCCTTGAACTCATCTGGGACCCCCCTTGGTGCTCCCACTGTATCTATATAAATGTTGTCATCTAGGGGTGCTTCTCTTAGACCTTCAGAATCCTTTGGGATTCTCTACCTTTCCTTTATGTGTCTGATCAATCTTATCCCTGGGGATCACGAGGAAGGAATGCACAAATGTTATCACCGTACACTCACCTTCCCAGCCTCTAGGCCTGACCTGACTCTCCTTTCCCCACAAATCCTGTACACATCAGACACTGCCAATACAGGGCTACCTGTGCTGTCAATGTTAAAGAAGGTCATTGTCTTGTTGCAGCAACCGTAGGTAAAGTCTCCTACCCTGAGGGCATCCTGGTCACCCCTATAGATACAATAATACTCATGGTTGGGTTGTCCCTGAGCATACAGTCAGTCAGAAGAGACCAGCTAGCAGGAAGAATAAGTAAGTTTGCAATAGTAAGCGTGGAAGCGTGCTGGCTTCCCTCCTGCTTCACAGACGTGTCATTGGTCAGCAGGACTTGGAAAGGACCATCGTAGCGAGGCTCCAGACTCTCTCTCTGGTGTGTCTTTACCACCACGTAGTCTCCGAGCTTCAAGTTATGCATCCTGAGGTCTCTGTCTGGATCTGAAAAAGGAATCAGAAACACTTTTGTGGACCTTTTCCAAGGCCTGGCTCAGCTGTGTGGCATGTTCCACCTTGTTTCCTGCCATCAGCTATAGGGTCTGTGGGAAGTAGGGGCCTAGTCTGGGTGCGCAGCCAAAAAGTACTTCAAAGGGGGCAATCCCATCTTTCTGTTGGAGGTGGTCCTAACTGAATGGTGGGCAGCATTGCCTGTTCTACACCCAGGAGGGACAAGGTTTCAGGTCTTTACCTGTCCAGTGAAGGGGGTTCTGCGACTGGACTCTATGGTCTCTGGAAGTCCAAACCTGCAGAAAAATCTCACTCACCACCTTCTTGGCAGCGACTCCAGCCTTGGTCATGGCAGAAGCTTCTGGACACCCTGGAAAGAGATCAATGCACACAGGCACGTATTCCTACGTACCACTTTTTGGTAACTGGATAAAATCCATCTGCAGTCTTTGGAAGGGATACAGCAGCTTGGGTGTCACCTTCTGTGGGGTCTTTACCACCTTACCCGGGTTGTGGCGGGCACAGACTATAAAGGCTTTCACTAGTCTAGTGACAGGGGTAGTAATTCCCGGGCAAACCACTTGCGGTTTATGAGCACTAGCATGGCCATTTTGGATATGTGTGTGTGTCCATGGGCTACTTGACTTACTGTCGGGTGCAGGGCTCCTGACAGGCACACCCTCTCTCCCAGCATCCAAGTCCCATCGTCATCTGGGCTCCAGCTTTCCTCCACACTTCCTTCACTTCTGATGACTCTCGGGCCACCAGGGACTGGAGCACCTGTGGACAGCAGCTTTTAGCTCAGAACTCAGCGCTGAGACTTCAGGACAGTCTCTGGGTTCCATCTGTGCAGCTGCCTTCGCCATCCCGTCAGCCACATACTTGCCCTTGGCTTGTGGAGTTACCAAATTGTGTGTGCTTTTACTTTTACTATCCCCACCTCTTTTGGAAGTAAGAGAGCATCCATGAGCTCTTTAATCAGCGTGCCATGCTTAAAGGGGGTCCCTGCAGAGGTGAGGAAATCTCTAGCCTTCCATATGGGTCCATAGTCGTGTTTAGACCCTAGAACTATACCTTGAGTATAGATGTTTGCCCTTTTACCTTCCACCAGCTGTAGCACTTCCCTGAGTGCCGTCACTTCACCTCCTGCGCTGACCTGTGTGGAGGGAGTGGTTCTGCTTGTACTACCTCATGTGCACCACTGACCACTGTATATCCAGTGTAGAACCGTCTGTCTTCTCCTGCAGACCTGGAGCCATCTATGAGAAAAAAAACTCAACATCTGGGTTAATCACCCTCTCTGAATCCTGGAAGACTGGTTACAGAATGAAGGATTCAGAGCTGTGCACCTTATCAGCGTGATGGGGCATCAGGAGTGCACACTGGAGTCTGAGCTGTCTGGCCTTTGCTCAGATGCTTGGGCTGTACTTGGGTGAGGACACTGTGCAAGTCATGTGGGGTTTGCACTGTAACTGAGTGGTCTAAGGTCTTGGATCAACTCACTGGCCTTGCTGAGCAGATTGCTGGCTGCAGCTACTAACACATGAGGGGCCCTCCTCACAACTGAGTCTAACCGGGCCTAATAGTGGGCCACTGAGGAGGCCACCATGTTCCTGGGCTAAGACACCTGTGGCATGGACTGGATACTCAGTGCGAAATAAAATAAAATGTCTGGTTCAGTGGGGTGTGCCTAGGGCCGGGGCAGACAGGATTTACCAGCTTAAGGATATGGAATGCATCAATTGCCTCCTGACTAAGAGCAAATGGGGAAGAGGCAATTCAGTTTATCAAGGGGCAACATCAAGCTGGGGGCAGCAGACCTTTATCCTAGGCCTGCAGGAGTTGGCCAGTCCTAGAAACATGTGAAGAGGCTTAGGGCCTCAGGGCAGGGGCATATTCTGGACAGCCAGCTTTCTTCCCTGTGCCAGGTATCTGCCTGTGGCTGAGAAGCAGTGGCCAAGGAAGACCACCTTCTCCTGGCAGTACTGGAGTTTGTCTCTGGAAACTTTCTGGAACAGAAAACACATAAGGTCAATAAATGCATCCAGGGAAACAAAAACAGTAGGTCCTCCACATACTGGAAAGGAGAACATCCAGTAAGGGGCAGTCTGCCAGTCTACTCCCTGTAGGGCCATGGGGTATTGGCTGGGTGAGTTTTACCCCCCTTGTGGGAGTCTACATCAGGTATACTGAAATACTAAACTGGTAAAAGCAAATAGGTACTGGCAATTTTCATGCAGGGGCACAGAGAGGAGAACATTTGCCAAATCAATAACAGTGAATAATTTGTCACCCTGGGGACTGCTGCCAGTTTGGGACACTCATTGGCAGCTTGGAGATCATGGACCATCCTACATGTATCCAGCTGTTCTTTCTGGGTCTTTTTCTTGACTGTGAATGGGTTAAAATCATCACTGGGCTAGCAGGGGAGGGTTTGACAATGAGAGAATCTGTATGGGGGGATGTACTTGCTGACGTCCTCGTTAGTTACCGCCCCCCTATTAGAATATGGCCACTCACTTTAGTCACTTCAGTAATGTCTCCTCCCAGCAAGTGGAAGCACGCCCCCTTGAGCTGGGCTCGTCTGGAATCAAAACTTTTGTCAGTTTTACTTTGGAGTTCCCTCTGTGAAACACTGGTCTCTGTTTCCCTCTGTCTTTCAGTCACAGCGAGTTCCCTCTGTCGCCCCCCCCCCCTTCTTGTAAACTTGCACTTGCAAAGTCCCTGTATGTTCAGACACAGATTGCAAGCAGCTATGGAGAAATTTAGCCATCAAGGAATAAAATCTCTTTTTCTCAAATTCTCTACACATCAAAATCTCTGAAATGTCCCTTATCACCTGTCTCTTTCTCAACGGGCACTCTGAAGGATTCCTGTCACTCTGTCCTGGTGTCCGTCTGTCAAAGTCAGAGGCTCTAAGTGTCTATTTGAAAATCTGATCAAGTTTTTTTTTTTTTTTTTAATTTTGCCAAAAGATTTTCTTTACTGTGGTTAGCTCAGCATCTAGGTGAGAACTGAGGATTTGTTGGCGTTTCTATGTAGGATTTCAGTTCATATGCCGCCCCACTGTCAACTTCCATGGACTTCCGGGAGAAAAGAAGCCTTACATCTTTGTGGAGGTAGATCTTTCCAGACTTTGAACTTTGAAACCTCAGGTGGATGAGGTAGCGCAGTGTCCGCTCTTCTGTCTTCATGATGTTCTCAAGGATGGTCGCCTTCTTATCTCGTTTCCCAGGAACAGAGAACGTTCTCTGCCGCAGGAATGTCTGGTGATTGGGTGGCATTTCGTGCAAGTCATATTTCACAACAAACATCTTCACCACAGTCTTGTTTGGATTAAATAAGGTCACTTGTATTGTTCCAGATGGAGGTATACGATATCCCCTTTTGCCAAGAGATTCCAGTGTAATATTACCCATGTAAGGTGAAGGGGCATTGTCCTCTGAAACGCTATAGAACGAAACCCTGACTGGCAAGGTCATGTGTGTTGGACAGAATACTCCTCTGGCTCCAACATCTGCTGTAAAACCTTCCACCACACCCAGAGGCTCTAATCGATAATTCAAGACAGACTCCTCAAAGTTTCCAAGAAGGCTCAGACATGGGGCTGGTGGAGCACTACAACTTAGCGGTCTCTCTGTGCCCTCCACACCATCTGCTGTTTTCTCACAGTGCGGTTGTCGGACTGGAGAGTAAAGGTAAACCTGTAGAGGGGTGAAAAGCTTTGGTAGGGAACCCATCGAGAGAGTGAAAACCCTTTTTCTTCCATTTATTTGAAGGTCGCAGAGTTACAGACTTCACCTGGTCTGCATTCTTCAATCTCTCACATCTTGGACAACTTCCGACGTTTCTTGCTTGTTCCTGTGCACCACAGTCACATTTCTCTGGGTCGTCGTTCTCATCCCGAGCAGTTTTCTGCTTCTCTAGGGTCTCCTTAGCCTTCTGACCATCCCTGTCTTTTAGAAGATGATTTTCAATGCTGTGAAGCTGGCTGCTATTCTCAGACCCTTGTGCTTTCCTCGTGTTATTCTCTGTACATTTAGGTTCTGGCGTTTGTGAGACATCACAGGTTTTTAACGCCACAACATTTCTTGAACAGTTTTTGCGGTTATCAAGGTGGACACGGTCATCATTACGCTTTTCGGTGGAGCTGGTTTGCTTGTAGTTGGCAGTATGGATGGTCAAGGGGCTATGATTGGAGAGGGGGTGCAAGGCTCCCTTACGAATATGCTTTTCAGTCTGTTCACTGTAATTTACCTCTCTATCAGGAGGCATAAAGGTATTCTCTTTACAGAACATGGAGAATGCTGGTGGGCTGTGTTTGTTTACTGAACATTGAAAGGTGTTTGAAATGGGATCAGGGGCTTGAACTAAAATGAGTTTCCGCCTAGCTTGTGGTTTTGGTGAAGTTCTATCATCAGAACTAAGTCTGGAGGAAGTTATGGGAGTTTCTGAAGCAGCTTTTAATTTTCGGTCACTGCTTTCAGGGGTTAGAGTCAAATCTGAAATAGCAGCACACATGACAGGCGTTTCAATCTTATTGAAGTTTTCGTCTTCACATGGGTTTCTGAATATTTTGCAGCTCATGGGGTTGGGGTCATGTATTTTAATGGAGCGGTTGCTTATGTGTGTGGCGTTCTGATCACACTGCAGCAAATGCTGTGCAATTCTTGCTATGACTTCCTGGCTCAAGGCTCACCTGTCCGAAACTTCAAATCGGTCTGTGTGGTCTGACCAGGGATTTGTATAAGGGCAAAACTATGTCTTTAGGCGAATTTCAAACGGACTATTAAAATGTCCATTTGCATCAGTGGACAGTTTAGTTAGTCTTCCGATATTATCATTTTTTATGTGCTGAAGCCAATAGTGGAATTCCAAAGGCAGGTGTGAACTGCCCCTTACCTGTATGATTAACAAATACCGCAAGGCAAGCCATAACCTCGCTATTGTTGGAATCCCGTAATGATTAACTAGTCATATAATCAATATATTATGTACATAGTGTAAATAAATTCACAAGGAACTATAGATTTATATATATTTTAGAATTCAATATTACTGTCAAAAATACATTGTATGATTTCCATAGGCTTTGTGCTACATTAGAACACGGAGACAGAACAAAATCACTGTGTAGTAAATGAAACATTAAATATTAAATAAAATAAAATAAAAATGTGTAAACACTAAACTAACAGGGAGAATCTCTAATGCAGCACACACCTAACCAAGTGGTATTACATAGTAGAAAAATGGATTAGGACGCTATTCTTTTCCAGTCTACACAAAATACACAGAATGCACTAAAGAAAACCTCTGGAGCTGGTCCATTCTTGGGTCACATCTATTCAGACCAGAGTCAGTTTGTTTTTTTTTTTGTTTTTTTTTTCCTTTTTAATTTTGCCAAAAGATTTTCTTTACTGTGGTTAGCTCAGCATCTAGGTGAGAACTGAGGATTTGTTGGCGTTTCTATGTAGGATTTCAGTTCATATGCCGCCCCACTGTCAACTTCCATGGACTTCCGGGAGAAAAGAAGCCTTACATCTTTGTGGAGGTAGATCTTTCCAGACTTTGAACTTTGAAACCTACAAAGAATTATCAAAATTAGTTTTGACTTTATGTATATTTGTGGAAACAACATTATGATATAAGGAATAAAATTATCCAGCAATCAAAATCTGTACATTGCACAGTCATAAGTAAAATAGGTTGTTAAAGGACCATTTAAAGACTATATGCAAATGACCCTTGGGGCTCCTGGCTCCATTAACACCTATGGAGCCTGGAGCCCCACAGGTTTCATTTGCATATAGTCTTTCATCCTGGTGGTCGATGCCCTTTAAATGGTTGGTAGTAGAGTGGTCCGAAATCCTAGTCACTGCAAGTAGATTCATAACACCAAACCAGAAGCTGCCATGCGTAAAAGTAGGTTCAGATTCAGAGCCCATTCCATACACTTCTTGCAACTATGTTACATGCTTTAAGAAGCAAAATATCAGAATAACCTTCCAAAAGGCTACTGTTGAATACATTTAACCAATTTCATAGCCTATTTAGGCTGTCATGGGATGATATGGATATTCAGTGGAATAGACACAGAAGAAATTCCTACAGATAACCAACATAGGGCCACATTTATCACTTGTTTTTTCTGTTGTTTTTGCGCCTTTTCGTTTAGGCGCACCGTTTTTGCGCCATTTTTGCGATTAAACGTCAAATTAGCCGCGCAGCTAAAATAACCACCTTTCCCTCATCTATCGTTCAATTCCAGATGTTTTGCTGCGCCTAATGATATTCATCACGTGCGACTTTTGCATTTAGGCGCAAAAACGGGCGCAAAAACACTCCAGCCCAAAGGTGGCGTTATCTGAGAAGAAACCACTGAGCCCCTTTGCAGAACAGCTCATTTCTAGCAGCAAAGCTCAGCCAGACACCAGAACATATAATAGATACATTAGATACATTGCAGACAGGAGCTGCAGACTCTATTTACAGTTCATCACCTTCTATTTACAAAACATTCTGCAAAACGCTGAGCTCACAGCAAGACAGGAGAGAAGTTTGCACAAGTTTGCAGAAGCTTGCAGATACTACAAACAAGTGTCCCCCATGTAATTCTGCACAGTGTCTGAGGGGGATATTGTGCAGAATTACAGGGGTGCAGCAGGAGACCAGCACTGGGGGATCCCCTCCAGGAGAAGCCCCTGCTGAGGAGGTCACTGGGTGCTGGGTGTCACACACCTGGGTGCTGCTGTGAGTGTTATCTTCATTGTGGGCTGTGGGAGAAGCAGAGAGGAGCTTGTAGCAGGATCACATGTAAGTGCCCGAATCTAACATTGCGCCTAAACTGCGCCAAAATGGCAAAACAGTGCGCCAGAATTTAGGCGCAACTACTACACTTAGGCGCACAAAAGTGGCCCATAGATTTAGATTTAAAGTACCAGCAGAGTGAAAGAAAATGAATTGATTCTAAAAGGTGCATCAAGAATCTTCTGCAGTGCCTGGTTTCTGCCAGCAGAGGGTGGGAAATGCTCCCCGACATCATAGTGTGCGCCAATGCACACATTAGAATATCAGCATGCAGCTGATGTCACAATGCCTGTGACGAACTGCACGGGGACATGTAACCAATGCCGGAGCCGCAATGGATAGAAGAGGACCTGCCTGTTGGGCCAGGGGAAGAGTACACAGTTTTTTTTCTTGACTCAAGTATAAGCCAAGTTAGAGTTTTTCACATGCTGAAAAAAAACTTGGCTTGTAATCAAGTATACACAGTAACCAAAAATCTTTTACATTGTTCATGTCATGACAACATAGAAATAGACTGGCGTATAAGATTATCTCAATATCATAGACGGACATGGAATTACCTCAGGTGGATGAGGTAGCGCAGTGTCCGCTCTTCTGTCTTCATGATGTTCTCAAGGATGGTCGCCTTCTTATCTCGTTTCCCAGGAACAGAGAACGTTCTCTGCCGCAGGAATGTCTGGTGATTGGGTGGCATTTCGTGCAAGTCATATTTCACAACAAACATCTTCACCACAGTCTTGTTTGGATTAAATAAGGTCTGAAATGCAAAGAGAATATGGGATTTTTATATCCAGAATTAAAGGGAGATTAAATTGAGACTGCGGCACTTCTCTGTTGCAACCAAATATCGGCCACAGTCAAGCATCACCGAGGCCTGTAACATCTCTGCTGCTGACAAAGATTCTAGCTTTTATTCCTTTTCCTTGATCTAAAATGGGTTATCAATTTTGACCCCATTTAATCTCTAACGAGCCGGCTTCGTATCATAAGGACTGACACGGAGGTAGAATTCAACAAACCCATTATTCTTCAGTGTGGGCCTGTTGGGAACTACCATACACTGACAATGCTTCAGTTTGCTAATAAAACTAATACACAGATGTCAAAGGAATCTAAAACCAAGAGATGTAAACTAACGCTACATACCACTTGTATTGTTCCAGATGGAGGTATACGATATCCCCTTTTGCCAAGAGATTCCAGTGTAATATTACCCTAAAATATATAAAAACAAACATTAGGATGTCTACTACATAGATCATCATATTTCACAACATTACAGACATGAACTCTTAGTGGCTTTTTGTCACATTTCCAATTCCAATAGTATTGCGTTAACGGAGTCAAACATATATTATGCTCAAAAATAAGTACTGTAGTCCGCTTTCGAAAATAGACAATTCCCTGTAGACATCCAGCAAAAGTCACGTGTTAAGGATTGAAAAATAAGTTACATGTGTGGTAAAAAGCACCATTAACACTTTTTTGAGTCTTACCATGTAAGGTGAAGGGGCATTGTCCTCCGAAACGCTATAGAACGAAACTCTGACTGGCAAGGTCATGTGTGTTGGACAGAATACTCCACTGGCTCCAACATCTGCTGTAAAACCTTCCACCACCCCCAGGGGCTCTAATCGATAATTCAAGACAGACTCCTGAAGAGAGAAGAGGGGATTTCATTGTACAAAGTCTTTAGTCATAGAGGCACCTAAAGGATCTAGTAAATGAGTTGTACGACGGTTTAAAAAAAAAAAAAAAAAATCCGGAGGCGGGATGGGGAGGGATTTAAAAAACTAAGCTGTACTCACCTCCTACGTTGCTCCCAGTGTTTGCTTACAGGTTCTACCTGGCCAAGATGGCTTCCGTGTCCCTGTAAACGAACAGGCCGCGGGATACGGAGTACAGCTTTGTTTCTTTTAAAAATCCCTTCCTTAGCCCACCACCATTATTTTAAAAACAGTCGGACAAGCCCTTTAAAATCTGTTGCTGCAGGTTGTATGTAATGTGCAAGTTGTTTACATCATTCTGCAATAGAAATTCTTGCAACAGAAAGAAAGATATATATATATAAATACCTCAAAGTTTCCAAGAAGGCTCAGACATGGGGCTGGTGGAGCACTACAACTCAGCGGTCTGTCTGTGCCCTCCACACCATCTGCTGTTTTCTCACAGTGCGGTTGTCTGTTAGGAGTAAAGGGACATAGAGCACATTAATACAAGGAGCAGACTTAAAAGAAGATGGCTAACTACAGAAGGGTTTATTACACGGGTTACAAGTCAATAAGGGTCAACAACTTTCTATACTATAATATGAGCAGCAAGGGTATATCCATATATCTGCAAGGCATAGCATGGGTGTTAGGTTCCACTGGGCCATGAGGGGTTCTCCCTTTAAGGCACATGGAAATCACATAGCGGTAATGCTCTATGATACAGGGAAGACACCAGAATAGGAACTGATCATTTAGAGCTGTTCTTCATCCTCACTGAATGGTATCAATCTTAATAGCCAACATATTTTACTACAACTCAACTACAACAGTGGGAAATGTAGCCAGACTGAGGCTTCATCCAGCTCAAATCACCTGAGGTGCCAACAGCAGGATCAGGAGCCACAGTGACAGGGAAGAGGTAAGCCTTAATACAATTTCTAAAAAGGTCAACATAATGTGTAAAAAGCAAATGAATAAAAATACCTCTTTGTGGATAAACCTTTAAATTGCAGTAAGGAAGTGTCCAGATCAAAACACCCAGATTGGGTTTTTCTTTGTGGTACCTAGGCAAAATAAACCTATTCTTTCATCTGGTAGAGATGCAGTACACATTAAAGAGAATTCTCATTTACTTATCTCAGCATGGTGAAGGTTTGTCATTGCACAAATTTCATAATGTGTAGGAAAGTGCCACCATCACCAACAATGTGCCACCATCACCACCAATCAAAATATGGCCAGCTCACAGAATTCATATAAAGAGACGTGTTCTGCACTATACAAGTACAGCATTCATTGTAGCTGGATCTAGATTGATACATATTGTGGATTTTGTTCTCAAACTATATTGCTAGTTATGGGCACCAGAGTTCCCCATAGAAATGAACTGTTGTTTCCAAAGATTTATCATAAAAATAAAAACATACAACTTGCATGTTTCAGTGAGAGGAGCTGAGCAGATTGGTAAGGTTAAGGCCCAGTGTCTTAGATAGTATAGCATTCGGTGGTAAAGAGCTTTACGTTCCCCACAATAAGTCAATAGTGCATCTATATTGATGATGAATGCAAGATCACTGGTGCCAAAAACTGTACAGAGCATAAGTGGGTCTGACCAGTGATTTGCATCAGGACAAAGCTGTATTCTTATGAGCATTTCTGCGTATACCATAGCTGCTGCCAAGGAAAAGAAATCAAAATTTACTATTTGTATGGCAGTTTTAGCAAAGATTTTGTCCTCTTCATTTACAACTTTAGAGCGTGTCATTTACATTGCTGCTCAACTGACCTACTAGTAAAATATGAGCAATGCAATACTTTGTGTACGGACAAAGGGAAAAACGATCACCGAGTAGGATCACCCACCGGACTCACAAGGCCGGAAATATAATGGAATTCATATCAAGTTGTAGAATTTGTTTCCTCTTAAAACTGAATAATGTAACTGCTTTGCTCCTACTTCTTTCTAACCTGCCAGCAGGACAGCCTGCCTTTAATGGTAATTTGGTTTAAAGGGGTTCTCCAGTAATAGCACACAGGATAGGGCCTAACTTATTGACCGGTGGAGGTCTCAGTGATGGAATGGAGAAGAAGAACCCCAGTTCTGCCGGAGATAACAAAAGCTCCCAATCGTTTATGTCACGGCTGCTCCGTTCATCTCTATGGCTATGGCAGATATTTGTCAGCACCATAGAAATTAAGAGCAGCCGGCGCATGCAAGACCAGCTGCTCTTCATCTCCCATCAAGGAGACCCCCACTGATCAGCAAGTTGCTATGACTGGAGAACCCCCTTTAAGAAACCATATGCACACAAAGCACATTAAAGAATCCACACCTAATAACAAATATTAATTTAAAAAAATTATAAATAACTTACCGGACTGGAGAGTAAAGGTAAACCTGTAGAGGGGTGAAAAGCTTTGGTAGGGAACCCATCGAGAGAGTGAAAACCCTTTTTCTTCCATTTATTTGAAGGTCGCAGAGTTACAGACTTCTGGGAATATACAAGTTTAGATATTTTCTTATTAGATTACTAAATTCTACTACTTAACATGTCAAGAGATAGATAGAGCACAGGAAATACAGTAAACCCCATTTGTACATGTATCTGTTTGTACATGTATCCTCTGCAATATAAAGGTTTACATTATAAGGTACAATAATACATCTGCTGTATATTGTGTACACTCCCTCTAGTGTCCAAAGATACATAAAAATACACCTAATAGGTTACCCAACTCCAAAGCAATCACTGCAGATGGAGTTCTCACCTCTTCTCCGTTCAGTAGTTATTCTCTGGGATAGTTGCAGCCAGCTAAACCATTTCATTTTACATAATTGGCCAAACAAATAAAAGGCACTTCACGTAATACATGGATGGGCCAGGCCAGGATACAAAGATTACGTATGGGCCGTACATGTGAAATATTTGCCTTGACCTGTACCTCTCAATATCTAGGATTGATGGCCCCAAATGTAAACTAGCATTACAAGAGGGCAGTTCATTGAGCACTGATTAAGTATACTGGATTATCTACAATAAGGAAAGGCTATAGGTCAAGGAAATACAGTATTCAGCATTTCACATAGTGTAAATGTAGATAGGAATAGCCCTGACTCATTGGTCTGATTGATCGCTTACAATTTGGATCAGTGTCAAAGAGTGTAAAGCTAAAAAAAAAATAAAAATTATAATAATATATATATGTTTTTAAATTAAAAAGTTCTACAGCTCATGAAGACTTCATTGTAACAGATAGCATGTAGCCTGTATGACTGCAGAATCCCAAATACACAATGTATTAGTATAATGCAGATATAGTTCCCATAGGACAGTGATGGCGAACCTTTCAGTGACCGAGTGCCCAAACTACAACCAAAATCCACTTATTTACCATGAAGTGCCAACATGGCATTTCTAGCAGTATCTTATTGTTACCTGTTCTTCCACATGTTCCAATTGTATTGGCTCTCCTAAGGCCACCAATGCAGTTGAAAGAAGGTGGGCAAATAAGTTCAGACCATCATTGTATCTTCTCTCCAGGAAGAATGGTGGATCCAGCAGGAGGACCTCCAAAGACAATGCAGTTCTGTCAACACCTTCTCACTTTTCCCGCAGTTTCTAACAGCCAATGAATTGTCGCTTTAAAATAGCGCTGAGAGCAGCATCCCTTAAGTTGCTTGGGACTGCAGGAAGATTCGGTGGATTTTGTCCTGTTTGGTGAAATTGGGGAGATGGCCTGAGTGCCCACAGAAAGGGCTCTGAGTGCCACCTCTGGCACCCGTGCCATAGGTTCGCCATCACTGCCATAGGAGGTGTACAAGTGATGCTGAAACTTTTCTATTAGAAGCTATTAGATGTTATCCATCAAATGTATACAGTGTATAAAAGTGAAAATGTGTGTATAAACATACCGCCTGGTCTGCATTCTTCAATCTCTCACATCTCGGACAACTTCCGAAATTTCTTGCTTGTTCTTGTGCACCACAGTCACATTTCTCTGGGTCGTCGTTCTCATCCCGAGCGGTTTTCTGCTTCTCTGGGGTCTCCTTAGCCTTCTGACCATCCCTGTCTTTTAGAAGATGATTTTCAATGCTGTGAAGCTGGCTGCTATTCTCAGACCCTTGTGCTTTCCTCATGTTATTCTCTGTACATTTAGGTTCTGGCGTTTGAGAGACATCACAGGTTTTTAACGCCACAACATTTCTTGAACAGTTTTTGCGGTTATCAAGGTGGACACGGTCATCATTACGCTTTTCGGTGGAGCTGGTTTGCTTGTAGTTGGCAGTATGGATGGTCAAGGGGCTATGATTGGAGAGTGGGTGCAAGGCTCCCTTACTAATACGCTTTTCAGTCTGTTCACTGTAATTTACCTCTCTATCAGGAGGCATAAAGGTATTCTCTTTACAGAACATGGAGAATGCTGGTGGGCTGTGTTTGTTTACTGAACATTGAAAGGTGTTTGAAATGGGATCAGGGGCTTGAACTAAAATGAGTTTCCGCCTAGCTTGTGGTTTTGGTGAAGTTCTACCATCAGAACTAAGTCTGGAGGAAGTTATGGGAGTTTCTGAAGCAGCTTTTAATTTTCGGTCACTGCTTTCAGGGGTTAGAGTCAAATCTGAAATAGCAGCACACATGACAGGCGTTTCAATCTTATTGAAGTTTTCGTCTTCACATGGGTTTCTGAATATTTTGCAGCTCATGGGGTTGGGGTCATGTATTTTGAAGGAGCGGTTGCTTATGTGCGTGGCGGTCTGATCACACTGCAGCAAATGCTGTGCAATTCTTGCTATGACTTCCTGGCGTTCCTGAATGAGGGAGCCTATTAAAGGATTGGTCTCTGTTGGGTGGTGTATGGGAGAGTTGTTGGGCATGTCAACCAGGGATAACGATTTGAAGTTTCGGACAGGTGAGCCTTGAAGGGTTGTTTTGGGATCACTTATACTGAAACACTGAATCTTAGATGGGGATGTTCCAACGTCACAGCTATTGCCACATCCAGAACCCAACTTCACGTTCCTAGCAGGGACAGTAAGATTCATGCTAAGACTTGTTCTAGCCTGCAGTAGTCCATCAGATCCAACAGTCCATGTCTGC
The DNA here is from genome assembly GCA_019512145.1 of Engystomops pustulosus. Classification (NCBI taxonomy): domain Eukaryota; kingdom Metazoa; phylum Chordata; class Amphibia; order Anura; family Leptodactylidae; genus Engystomops; species Engystomops pustulosus. The sequence continues at coordinate 58,098,007 of CM033644.1, forward strand.
TTGCTACATGTATGCTGAGAACTAGGAGCACTTTGTTGACTACTTTCTTGATGATCTCGATGTGGAGGACCAATCAACTCATGTGGTGAAAACCTCTTCTCATAGAAGCCAAGATTACTGTGGATGCTACAGTTCAACACCGGATAATTGGATTGTCTAGGCAAAGACTGGACACTGACTTTCAAGGCCACACTGTGAGACACATTGGGGACGGGAAACACGTGTTCGGTAGGTGGATGAGCAAAATTCCATTGTAGCTCGCCATCAGCCGCACTTACTCTGTACATGATAACATAAAACAGAAGAGACTAAAATGAGATAATTATCAATTTCAAAGTAAGTGCGGCTGATGGCGAGCTACAATGGAATTTTGCTCATCATTGATAATTATCTCATTTTAGTCTCTTCTGTTTAGTTATCATGTACAGAGTAAGTGCGGTGATGGCGAGCTACAATGGAATTTTGCTCATCCACCTACGAACACGTGTTTCCCGTCCCCAATGTGTCTCACAGTGTGGCCTTGAAGTCAGTGTCCAGTTTTGCCTAGACAATCCAATTATCCGGTGTTGAACTGTAGCATCCACGTAATCTTGGCTTATGAGAAGAGGTTTTCACCAAATGAGGTGATGGGCTCCACATCGAGATCATCAAGAAAGTAGTCAACAAAGTGCTCCTAGTTCTCAGAATACATGTAGCAGCAGACATGGACTGTTGATCTGAGGACTACTGCAGCTAGAACAAGTCTTAGCATGAATCTTGCTGTCCCTGTAGGAACGTGAAGTTGGGTTCTGATGTGGCAAATAGCTGTGACGTTGGAACATCCCAATCTAAGATTCAGTTTTCAGTTAAGCGTATCCCAAAAAAACCCTTCAAGGCTCGCCTGTCCGAAACTTCAAATCGTTTATCCCTGGTTGACATGCCCAACAAACTCTCCAACCACCACCCAACGAGACCAATCCTTTAATAGGCTCATCATTCAGGGACGCGCAGGAAGTCATAGCAAGAATGCACAGCATTTGCTGCAGTGTGGATCAGACCGCCACGCACAAAGCCAACCGCTCCTTTCAAAATACATGACCCCAACCCCATGAGCTGGCAAAATATTTCAGAAAACCCATGTGAAGACAAAAACTTCAATAAGATTGAAACGCCGTCATGTGTGCTGCTATTTCAGATTTGACTTAACCCCAGAAAGCAGTGACCACGCGAAAATTAAAAGCTGCTCAGAAAATCACATAACTTCCTCCAGACTTAGTTCTGATGGTAGAACTTCACAAAACCAAAAGCTAGGCGGAAAACTCATTTAGTCAAGCCCCTGATCCCATTTCAAAAACCTTTCAATGTTAGTAAACAAACACCAGCCCCACCAGCATCTCCAGTTCTTAAAGAGAATAAACCTTATGCCTCCTGATAGAGAGGTAAATTACAGTGAACAGACTGAAAGCGTATCAGTAAGGGAGCCTTGCACCCCTCTCCATCATAGCCCCTTGGACCATCGTACTGCCAACTAAAAGCAAACCAGCTCGACACGCGAAAAGCGTAATGTGACCGTTGTCCACTTGATAACCGCAAAACATGTTCAAGACAATGTTGTGCGTTTAAAACCTGTGATGTCTCACACAAAAGCCCAGAACCTAAATGTACAGAGAATAGCACGAGGAAAAGCACAAGGGTCGAGAATAGCAGCCAGCTTCACAGCATGAAAATCATCTTCTAAAAGACAGGGATGGTCAGAAGGCTAAGGGAGCCCAGTAGAAAGCAGAAAACTGCTGGGATGAGAACGCGACCCCAAGAAGAAATGTGACTGCGTGTGCACAAGGACACAAGCAAGAAGTAGGAAGTGGTCAGATGTGAGAGATTGAAGAATGCCGACCAGGCGGTACGTGGTACACACATTTTCACTTTATAAACTATACATTTGAGGATAAACATTAATAGCTTTAATAGAAAAGTTTCAGCATCAATTATACACCTCCTTTTGGGAAAACTAATCTGCATTTATACTAATCATTTGTTAGTGCATCCACCATTGCATAATACTATTTGGGGATTCTGCAGTCATGTGACAGGCTAATGCTATCTGTTCCAATGAAGTTTCATGAGCTGTAGAAACTTTTTTTAATTAAAAACCCATTTTTTTTTTTTTATATATTTTTTTTTTATAGTTTTTTACAATTTGGATCAGGTCAAGAGTGGAAGAGATTCAACAGACCAATGAGTACAGGGGCCTATCCTATCTACATGTCACTATGTGAAATGAGAATTACTGTATTTCCTTGGACCTATATAGCCTTCCTTATTGTAATAATCCAGTATAATTAATAGTGCTCAAGGAATGCCTCTTGTAATCTTAGTTACATTTGGGGCCATTAATTCCTAGATATTAGAGGTAAGGTCAGGCAATATTTCAGAGGTACAGCCCATCTTCACAATAAATCTTTGTATCCTGGCCGGGCCAATCCATTAGTTAATGAAGTGCCTTGTTTTGTTTGGCCAATTATGGTAAAATGAAATGGTTTTAGATGCTGCAAACTATCAAAGGACTAACTACTGAATGGAGAGAAGAGGTAGAGGAACATATCTGCAGTGATTGATTGGAGTGGGACACGATTAGGTGTCATTGTTATTATCTTTGGAGATGGAGGGAGTGACACAATATACAGTCAGATTGTATTATTGTACCTTATTCATGTAACTAATTCAGAGGAGATACAGTACAAGCAGATACATGTACAAATGGGGTTTACTATTGTATTTCCTGTTTCATCCAATCTCTGTTGAATGGAAGTAAAGTAGTAGAATTTAGACATTTAATAAGAGAAAATATTTAAATTGTACTCCCAAGGAATCTGAAGCGACCTTAAATAAATGGAAGAAGAAGAAAGAAAAAAGTGTTCAATCGTCGAGGGGTTCCTACCAAAGCTTTGCACCCCTCTACAGGGTTACCTTACGTCTCCAGTCGGTAGTATTTAAATTTTGGGAATAATATGTTTTAGGCTGTGGATTATTAATGTGGCTTTGTGTGCATAGTGTTTCTTAAGGGGTCTCCTGATGGTTTAGATGGAGAGCAGGTGGTTTTGCAAGCGCCAGATGTCTATCATTGGGCTGAACAACTATCGGCCTATCCATAGAGAGACGGAGCAGCACGTATGAATAAACGATTGGAGGCTTGTTATATCCGGCGGCACGGGGTCTTTCATTCCATCATGAGCCTCCAACCGGCAATTAGAGTGGGACCCATCACGTGGGCATTTATATGGAGAACCCTTAAAAAAATACCCGATAATTATCTCATTTTAGTCTCTTCTGTTTTATGTTATCATGTACAAAGTATTACCTCCAACATTTATAAACTGTACATGGTCATCAGCAGATAAGGCGTACAAGTCAGCCTTGCTTGCTCTGGAACCCAGATTTAACATCATAGGCTGCAGGGCAGTATGCAGTCCAGGAAAATAGGTCAAACCAGCAGGTATCATGTGTAATGTAATACAGTAACAATCAAAACTGTGCTTGGTTACTGTGCAACCTGCCTCCATTTTGCAGACAAGTCAATAAACTGCATTCTGCAGTCCAGCACCCATCACACAGACTTTACCAGCAAGACACCTGGTAGTTCATTATGCGGTAGACAGGAAGCCAGGCTCTTATCTCCATGTTCTGCAGGAGATAATTGGAACAGCCATTCGTTCTTCCCCAGGCTGCTCCGTTCATCTTTAGGGCTCCAGCAGACATAGCCAAGCTCTGTACTTGGCAATATTTGTCAGCGCCATAAAAACGAATAGAGTAGCTGGCGCAATCTCTTCATCTTGAGCTACAATGTGGGTACAATGGACACCGCGTTCCCATGATCCGTGGTGGTCCCCATCATGCAGACCCCCACTGATCAGCAATTTAGGCTCTATCCTGTACACAGGACGGGAGTCCTTGCATCATTCAGAAATATCATGCAAGGATTTCTGCTCTGTTGGCCAAACCACAGAACCTGTACTTTAAGAGCCATTTAAGTGCCTGCGCTGCATTTTGGCCAGAAGATGGGAAGTCCTTGCATCATATTTCTGAGTGCACTATATATTATATTTGCAGCAGACCTACAAGGAAGTTATCCTTGAATGCAATTTTAAACATCCAAGTATATAGTGGTTTTACTGTAATTGTAGTCGCTTTTTATAGGAAAGCAGAAGGGTTTTCCAAGTAGTATTAGCTTAAATCAGGTTTTGGTGTAAGAACCCTTATTGTAGTCTTTATACGTGCATCTGATAGGTCCTAGTGTGGCATTTAAAGTTGTCGTGTGCAAGTTAATGATAAGGATTCAGTCATTTCAGCTGTTGAGAAACAAAATGAGAAAACCACCACTTCCTGCTAATAGGTCTTTTTTGCTGTGGGTTTGGAAAAAAAAAAACAAAAACACAAACATGAAACTGAATCATACTGTAAAATAAAATCAAGCTTGAGTGAAGATCTTGTTTACAGCCATTTCACATATTAGGGCATTTCCCTGCAATACATTGTCTATTGTAGGAATTGCATTTACACAACTTCCTCAAATTCTGATTAATACTTCAGCATTGCTGGGAAAGCTCTTTGCGGACAGAGCAATTCCTGTACAAAGAGTATAGTTTGCTAATGCACTTTTTTCTTTATAGGGAATCATCAGGATTTTTCATTATGTAGCTATAGCCATTTCAGCAAAACACAGCTGGGATGGGACTAGAAGACTCCTTCTCAAAATAAACCCCCACAGAACAGCCATGTACAGAAACTATGTATGATAGCAAGTGACAAGTTATCATAATTTTAGAAACAGCTTGGGTTTGTCGTAGAAACTACTATTGAATTGGGAACTACCGTAATTGCCTAAATCAGCATTTAACAAGTTGAGAAAACTAGGGATTGCCCAAGCTAGATGAACACTAAGATAGCAGGAGAGAAGCGATAAGGTGGTCACGTAGATAACCTGCCCCCATCCACTATCCAGACACGAGGACGTAGCAGGGGAATCTACATGTAAAGGAGTCGTTTGCTTATGGATGTGATAAAGTGCTGTCTAGTTTAACATCTCAGCTCACCGGTAGATAATGTTACGGGGTACAGCTCCATGAGAGACACTTAACCAGGCGCTTAACTGAGAAAAGAAAACAAATGAACGGACAGCCAACAGAAGGGTCTTCTCTTCAATAAACCGGTCTCCACTCCTAGAAAATAAAGGCAAAATATTTAGTAAAAGCAAAAATCTTGGCTTGTGGAATGTGAAGCAATGAAATATTTTCAGAGTTTATAAAGCCATTTCTCAAAGGAAAGCTACCACTGGTAGCGTTATTCACCCTAAATGCTGTTGGGTAGCTTTCAGCAGGGTGAATACAGCTATAAGTTTATTATCAATCAAGTGCAAGTGCTCCAGGGGCCGTCAGAGTCCTCTGGTCTAAATGGCCCGTACTTTTAAACACCCCCTGGAGCACTTTTCTCCCTACTCCCTCTGCTTGCCGAAGTCACATGGCAGTACAGAGCAAGTAAAATGTTCCACCTTAAAATTAAGCTACAAATCATCATCTATTGTCCTCTTCATCCTCATCCCAGCGCGGTTTTCTTTAATCTTGCCACATCAGGATCGCCTGAAAAAAAGACTTCTAAAAGACAGCTCTGAGCAATGTCCGGCGTTCTGGTCTGCTAATTATTCACACCGCAGTGACGTCACCTCCCTCCCCAACATGGGAGAGGAGGTTTCCATCATGCAGGAGGCCTGAATAATTAGCAGCCAGGAGCGTTGAACATCACACACCCACGTTCTGGGTAGCTTTTTAAAAGTTTTTTTTTTTTTTTGGTGATCCCTGCATTGCGATTGGGATTAAGAGGACTTAAAATTTAAAGCTTAAACTTTACTGGTGGTTTAGTGGTAGTTTTCCTTTAAAGGACATCTAACATATTCACTGATGGTAGATGATTCCTACTCACCTCCCAGACTCACCCCCCTGTGCTGGAATATTAGTTTGTTCTGAGCTGGAATGGCTCCATTTTTAATAAAATGACTCGTTTATAATATTCAAATTAGCCTGCAGATTTAATGTATTCAAACCCCCAGTCCTGTGTGGTCTGCCCGGCATTGCCTACTGAGCTTGCAGAGAGTCAGCGAGGGCACCAACTCTCTGCAAATCTTGCGCATGTATGACAATTATATTCCTTAAGCAGTCACATTGCTACCCAACCGGCCGCGCAAGGAATGTTATCTTTGTGCATTGGTGAGATTCGCAGAGAGCCGATGACATCACTACAAGCTCTGTAGGCGGTGCCAGGTGGGACAACTAAGGACCAGGGGTGTGCATAAAATTCTGGTGAAGTATAAGCACCAGTCCAATTTGAGTATAGAAGTGCTTTTTTTATAACAAGCAAAGATTACGGCACAGGGAGATGGGGAGGGGAGCACTAATCATCCACCATCAGTGAACCTGATGGTTGATGTGCTTTAAAGTAGTAAATATGCCATCAGAAAACAAAGAAGTTTCCAGTATCTTTATGACATTTCTTCTAGCACACGATTATGGGGCCACAATCTTACTGGAGAGGTTATTTACTTTACAGCAACTACATACTACTCGTACATGAAGTCTGAAGTGAACTCTATTGAAATGTTCTGTACAAGCTGTGACCAGTGAAGAGGTCACTGTACTGGGAGTGTAGGATGTGACCCGTCCTCACCACCTGCTAGTCTAGAAAGCTACTTTCACATCTGCGTTACACACTTTGCATCTAAGAGCCAGCAAAAATGACACAAATGTAAAGATACCGAGGTGCCAAGTGATCTCTGCAAAACAGGCAGTCCCAGCTGCTGTGAAAACAGCAGGATAATATATAGTCATGATATATATTTTATTTAAATAGGGATAGTGAAGTGGAAAATAGAATGGATTTCTAGAAAAGAAACCTACTTAAAAAGGGGTTGGCCACTATTAAGAAACTTTACAGGGCAAGTAAAAGATCCTAATAGGGTCACCCATATAGTACTTCCTGTTTAACTCCTAACGACCAGGCCCTTTTTTCATTTGACGTCGATCTAAGCCTACATGTGACATAGTAATTTCATTTTATTATTGGGGGGGGGGGCTCTAGGGCTCCAAAATGCCTTATTCTGGCCATGCCCACATCAAATCTTTTTCTATGATAATCAATCCCTGAAGTGACGGTCAAAAGTTTGTTGGGTTGTCAATACGGTTCACAAATCCAACATTTCGGGTTCTTGGATTAGTTATATGCAGGTTGCCGCTTGATTATATCTTCAGAATTAAATATAATGGATAAAATGTTCAGAGATGTAGCATAAGACACAATAGGCATTTAATGGTATAATACCACATGCGTAAATCTCTGGTGATGCCTGCCACTGAAAAGAAAATCCAAAATGGAGGAGCAAAGGGGGCAATGCACGCAGAAAGACCTCCAAGAACATGTCAGCTGTTTACTTCAGGAAAGACTGGTCAGGAAAAGGAAACCTACTGTCTGGGGACTGGCTCCAGGGTCCACCTCTCCAGTAAGAGGGCATCTTGTTTCATTGCAGGATCGTTCAAGTCATTCCCGTCTGCGCCAGATGCTTCGTCACTATAGCAACAGTCTGGTAGCAGCATCACCTCAACCATGATAGGAATATTATTCCTCCACAACAGGGTCACCTCAGACCTAGTTTTCCTAGCTTGTCGGCACTGAAAAAGAAAACATGCAATTTACAATGTGCAATACACAATCTGACTAGTGAAGCCTAGCCGATACCACACAATGACCCCCTTTTAGGCAGATCATTCTGTTTGATAGAGATAGCGGTGTAATATAGTTTGGTATGGTCTATGACCTTCTATTAAAGGGGATTTCCTTCCTGCATTTGTCTGTAGAGACAGTTCAGCATGGTTTGTGCACTTTATGGCAGCTGAAATACATGGGCGGCAGTTGACAAGTGTCTGCTCAGTCTTCAGGGAGTGGTGGATACATTCATCTTACCATGAATAGTTATTTGGGATCTTTAAAAAAAAGTTATGATCAAATAAAAATAATGTAACCACAAAGAAGGGGGTGGGCACAATAGGTTTATGCAAATTTTTTTTTTTATAGATGACAAGAATTGTACTTTCCATAAAACATGTCCCTGGTGTGAGCCCATTAGCCTTGAATGTTAAAAAATAAAATGCAATGCAAACTTGCATAGGAAAATGAATAAAAAGGCTGACTATAGCCCCAGGAATATATATAGGTAGAGAATATTTAACCGTTTATCGGTTAAGTCTGTTAAAAATGTATTGTAATGAATTGAGTTTTTGTAATGAATTGAAAGGACACTTACCTGCAGCACCTTATCACAGCATTCATGCTTATTGGCCACAGGCTGACTAGACTGTGCTGGAGGGCAATGGAGACCTTCTGTCCTGCCTTTCACTGAATGCTCAGGAGTGCGACCCTCTGTTATCAGCAAAGCCAGGTACACCAAAAAATCCTCAGCTTCATACTCAAAGAACTCATCCATCGAGTCTACAAGAAAAGCAGAACATATAAACCGTTAAGTCAGTATGCGGCAAGGGAAATTCAATAGGATCAAACACTATTAAACCAACAAAAGCAGGACTTTTCCATTCTTATTCTGCCATAGCAAGATCTGCCAGAAACACCCTCTAATATATTCCTGGCATTACTACCAGAGGGATGTGTGCAGAACATCTGGTATTACTTCACCTATACTTAGCAGGGCCAAAGAGCTACACATGAAAACCGGATCTACAAACCAACGTCAAAAGGTCTTGTCGGTAAACCTTAAAAGATGGTGGAATAAACACCTGTGATTAAAAGGGCCATTTAAGAGAAAAAACCCACACACCCCAGATGAGGATTTGTTAAAGGAAATCCACTATCAAAATCAAGCATAATAAACCAGGGACACACTGGCAGATCCAAGCAGTGACTGTAAACTTCATAGATTTGTTATCCTAGGCCTTCTAAAAAAAAAAAAAAAAAAACTTTTAGAATTATAAACTAGAGCACTTGTAGCTTATTAGTATGAGGCTTGATTTTGAAACTTTACAGGATCTTACTACATGTTTTATCTTATATGCACTTCAACAATTATGACAAATCCTATGGTCACAGTTTGATTAAAACAAAAAAAAAAAAAAAAAAAAAAAAAAACACACTTGTCTCCTAAAATATGTCCGATCTAGACAGCCTTGAGCCAGTAGCCTTCCAGTAACCCTCCAATACCTAGCAATGTGAACCTTTCTAGGATTGCTGCAAGATCTTGGACCTTTATCTGATGATGGAGAGAAAAGGGACACAAATAACACAATGAATGGTTAAAATGTTTCTTCTTAGCTTGTTAATGTTATGCATACCGAGACCCTGCTGTAGAATCATTTGTTTCTTTATGAAAAAGAAGAATTCATAAGAGAAGTACAGAGATGTCATTGTGCTGATCCAGGCCAGGGCACATACAGTAACAATCACCAGTACATGAAGCGACAGCTGGCAGGATGGCTCACACATTACAGGGTGCCTCGTCCTATGGCTGGATACAATGTAACTCATCTCTTTGTTGCAGCAGAACCATTATGACAACATTTGTATCAAAATGCTTATTTCACTGCAACGCCTCAAACTCTGGCTAGAGAAATTATGGAATGAATAACAGAGCCGAGATGATGGTATAAACCTGACACATGATAGCATCATTCATCCCACACAGGGCACGATCCACAGACTGGTGTAACTGGGAGGCAGAACATTGTAGATATGAGTCACATTACAGCAGGGATCCTGGAAACCCCAACCTCACTAAGGCCTCATAATATGCTCCCTCACATGTACCTATTGGCACTAGGTGTCCTGCTATAGAAAGCCTACTCAGGAGACCCAATCCGTCCATATAGCCACTCCTGTAGCCCCCACAGAAGTGCTGAAGTAATCACTGAAACCAAGTCATTCGCAAAGAGAGACAGTATCTCGCCCCATAATTAAAGGCTGTCTGATCTCACAAGATTATACTGAATAAGGCTGTCACAGATATTAAGGATTCATAGTATATTGTACAAGATGAAATGATGAGCCATGATCACGTCACATAAGCCGCCATGCTTTGGGATTATATACGCATCCCACTAAATGCTGACCATTTCATTATCTTATTCATAGAGCTTTACTGGACACTTACTAGCATCATTAACTACAGCCAACCTGAAAAGAGGGGATAGGAAGTATAATCAGACCCGTCATATAAGATGATGGGGATTGGGGTGTAACGCAGGAAGAGGACATGGATACGAGAATCCTGTGAATGACCAGGGTGTACGTGTAGCTCTGTGGAAATGTAAAGGACAGCTTTCCACACAGTCACATCCTTTCCCAAGCCTTGGCCGAATTTCATGGGAGAAGCTCTGGAATATGGAAAGCCTTCTGTTACCGCAGCTCATATAGACGTCTCACTGTAAATCACATTATGGAGCACTTTACCAGTCCCCCATTATACACACAAACCTTGTGTAAAATCCTGCACGTGCTTGTTTAACCCATCTGTTACCGAAGGGGGCTACTATATATTTCTAGAGCTGCCCGTGGATTAACCCTTTCTGCGAGAAAACAGATGGCCACTTCTACTGTAAAGATCTTTTCACTTCTGCACATTCAGAACAGGTTCAGTGTGAAAACAGATGGCGCTTATATGTTTCCACAAGGACACTTGTTAGACGGAGGTAAGTAGGAGAAAGTGTCCTGTGAAAGGGCTGGTGGGGGCACGGCACAAGGAATCAGGGCTGAAATACAAGCCCTGTTAGTGGCACACACATTATATAAAGACTATTCAGCATGGATTATGGAGGAAGGCCCTCTCACCACAGAGCTACGGATCACATCTATGACAACTTTGTATGCTATACTCCAAGTGTGAGATAACCTAAACACCTAGCTGTCAATCTTATGACTAAGCCTATTTGTCAGAATAGGAGGACATCACATGGCAAGGGAGGGGGAAAATTGATGAATCCTAAATATTATGCCATTTTGTCATACAAAACCGTGGCCAAAATCCTTCTAGAACACTTAGGCTAGCTGTACATGGTGCACTATGCACACAGCATCACACATAGGACCCACAGCATGTCACTTTTCACTGCAGATTCATGTGGAATTTAACCATTGCTGTGAGAAACGAACAACATACTGTCACATCATACCAAGCACATATGAGATGCATCATATGTATAAAGGGATGGCGGAATAGGGCATTGTGGGATTCAGGATGCAGACAGTACACAGACACTAGTAGGAGGTAAAAAGGAAATGAGCTGCAACGTGTAGCTGAAGGGAAAGATAATGGAAATGCAAGTTCTACTGAGAAGAGAAATTACTTAAACAGGGCAAAGAGGTATTAACCTCCGAAGCTGCACTAATTCTCCAGTGGAGATTAGAGAGCAGCGCGTCCAATAATTGTGGATACTAGACATGGAAGAGAAGTGAAGTAATTAATCCAGTCATTTTATTCCCTCAGGTACTTCCACCACTGGGAACAGGAATACTGGAAGCCACAGACACTAATCGAAAATCTATCAATCATGAGATTTGTCCGCACGGATCTACAAGAGATTTTACATCAAAGTCATGGATTGTTGGGCGTGAGGAGGAGTTCCTAAACCGCTCTCCATTTAGGAGCTCAGCTTTTAGCTGTGTAACACATGTACAAAATGGCTGAACAAAGATAGCTTTCTGGCATGGCCTTGTTCCCTTCTTCCTGGGTTAAAGGGGTATTCTCGTCTGGGCACTCACATTCAGTTTGATAAATCTGCCATATATAAACATTTCTTCAATTAGATGTTATTAAAAAATATGTTCCTGTGTGAAGATAATTTCTCATAAATTAGTCATTTTGTCCCTTAGAAACGAGATGGCTTCCTCAGATACGGCCACCTCTGCTGGAGGGATTGCACGAAGAAAGAAAAGGTTTTTGTATATGAAATGTCCGGGAGTTACTACTTGTCGCACAGCCGGCCTGTGGTAATGATTGCTGAATCCAGGAGGTCAGACAGGACTCAATAGCTCATGTCTGGCCCCCGCTGCCAGAGTGTGACGTGGTCGTAACCGAGGAAGCCATCTCGTTTCTAAGGGACAGAATGACTACATTTATGAGAAATTATCTTCACACAGGAACATTTTTTTTAATAACATCCAATTGAAGAAATGTTTATAAATGGAAGATTAGTGAAACTGAATGTGAACGCCAAGGCGAGAATACCCCTTTAAGGACCATTTATTTATCAAAGACTGAAGGAAAACAATCAAAATCCATCATGATAAACCAGGGACACTTACTCATAGATCCAGGCACCGGGACTGTGGTGTTCTTCTTATATTTGTTATCCATGGCCTCCTTTCTAAAATCTACTTTTAAAATTATGCTTATGAGCCTGAGGGGCTCTGGGAGGGGCACAGAGCCCCTCAGTGAGGTCTTAGAGCAGGTATACCCTCCCCCTGCACTTTTGCCGCTGCCAGATTACACAGGCAGAGGGAGAAGGGAAAGAGCAGGGGGAGGGGAAACATGTTCTGCTCCTTGTATCAACAATTGAAAAGACATCACTGAGGGGCTCTGGAAACTATCCCCATAGCCATTAGTACAATTTTAAAAAAGGAAGCCATGGATAAGAAATATAAAAACATAACAAAAGTCACAGTACCTGGAGCAATCAGTAAGTGTCTCTGGTTTATCATAATGGATGATTTTCTTTAAATGAAATTATTGTCAAAATCCAGCACAGGGCACTTACTCAGATCCAGGCACTGACTGTGGTAATCTTATTTGTTATCCATATCCTGCCACCTTCTAAAAGTTATGCCAATGAGCCAGAAGAGCTACCCTAGCCCTTCCATGTTGTAGGTACACAGGGTGTTAGTGTGAAAGGGAACCCGCCCATCCCCCGCCTCCCATAGTGTGTGCACTGCTGCTGAGATAATAGGAAGTGCAGGGGGAGGGAGAGCATGAGACATGCTGACTCATTAGCATAATTTAAAGAGTTTCTTTTAGAAGGAAGGAGGCCATGGATAACAAATAGCAACTTTACCACAGTCAGTGTCTGGATCTATGACCAAGTGTCCATGGTTTATCATGATGGATTTGATGGTAGATTCCCTTCAATAAAATTTTACATTTTCAAGTATACATTTTAGAAGAGTTGTTTAGTTATATACTATGGGCCCCCGAGGTCTACACAGTCTCACCACACTGACCTGACCACTCAGCTTTCTGTAGAGGGGATGGGTGCTCACCCCCTCCCTCTACCCGGCCGTGTGCTACAGGACAGGTGAGCACACAGCTATGTGCAAGGAGCCTAAGGCCGAATGCTTAACAGCCTGCAAACAGGGCAAGGTTTGTGGCACGTTTCAGTTGGTTGAAGATGGAGGAAGTGGACCTGCTGTATAAATTTGCAATGGGGCCTCCCAGATGGGTGTACTCACCACACAAGGACCGTGCCTAATAGAAATCAATTGTGACCATGCCGCGGGGGAGCATATACTGTTGACACAACATCATGGCTGAGCCTCTGTATACCATCAGAGACTGAAGTGACTGGAGGCAAGGTGCTGCATCAGAGCAGCAAGTACAGTGGGTACAGAAAGTATTTAGACCCCTCTACATTTTCACTTTACTGTATTTCTTTGCAGCTGATTGGGAAGATCAAAAAAATGCATTAATATACATTATGTACCCCATCCTGACAGAAATGATTAATCAATTGGCAAAAATATCTACAAGAAAAACTGAAATATAACAGTCATAAGTATTCAGCCCCTTTGCTCAGTACCGATTAGAGGCACCTTTGGAGCTAGTACTGCCACGAGTCTTCTTGGGAATGATGAGGGAAGTTTCACCCCTGGATTAATATTTTATCCATAGACATCTATGGGACAATGATTTGCTACAACTGATTTCATATAGAAATTCTTATGTTCACTTGAAAAGGAGATAAAACCCCCAAATATTAGACAGCCTACCCTAGAAGTGTATAGGATAATATGTATACTATGAATAGAGGTTCTACTCAATCATCTTTACTAGATAAATATATAACACCTTACCCACAGTAATACGTGTACACAGGCCATGGGCTGCCCCTGTCAAGCTGCTGTGCCCTGATTTTGGAGCATGTGCCAGATCCCCCATTTAGGCTGGATGAGCAGCACTGAGCAGCTGTGAGTTCCCTTCATGGCTGAGCCAAGGGCAGCGGCCCCAAACGACCTGCAATAAATAACTTCTTTGTTCCCTTCTAAATATAAAAGCAGTCTGACCACAACTTGCCAATACAGCCATAATATTTTAGGATTATTTTCTATAACAAGGACAGAATTTAGGTTGATGGTTTTTGTAAGACCAACTAGTTTCTACTGACAGCTGAAAGCAGCAGTGTTATACATGAGGTTATCTTCAGCATCATCTCTAATCCAGCTAAGTAGTCGGCACAGAGCGGCACTTACATACCAGTTCTAGCTAGTTTGCTTAACCACATCCACAAAGGTAGGAAGATTTCTTCACTGCAACGCTTATTCCCATCATCACACGTGCCTCCAGGATTCATGGAGTCGTGATCACATAGGAGGAAAGCCCTGGAGCTAGGAAGTTAGCTATTCAGAGATCTGGGAAAGCTGGGTGACATTATGGGCCACGTAGCAGTAACTGTATTGGTCATCAGCCAGCTTTCCTAGATAAATCCATAAAGATGGAGCCAAATAATATAATAGAACAGGGAGAAGTTTGGAGAAAAGTTAGGTTTCTCCTGGTCCCGATGTAGGTGTCAGAATCTGAAAGTCATTGACAGAAAAGCCTGGCTGTGTGTATGTGGGAAGTTTCCAGCACAACACAAAAGTACTTGGGAAGAAAGTCGCTTTATCGTTACTAGCAAAGACTGAAAGAACTGGGCAGAGGTTCATGCTTAGTCTGCCACAGATGTGAACACGGCCTCTGTCAAAAATGGCAGACAGATTAATAAAGCCTGACCTAAAAATTACTGAATGCTGCAATATTCTGTCTAGCCTGTAAGTTGTAGTCAGCATTTCTGCTCCAGTGGGTCCTATGATGCCTGAAGATCTGAACAAAACCCCCAGGGCATGCCATGACTACACAAAAGATACCCCCATATAATGTAGGCATTGCACTGGGCACTTTTCTAGCAGCACAAAATCAGCTGCGATTTTAGTTTAGAATTTGTTGCATCTTTTGTATTAGTATTTTGGACTGCATCATTATATTTATATGTTTTCTTATTTGTTACAAAAACAGAGTTGTAACTTACACCAAATATACAACATCCAAATGCAAGACTTCTGTTATAGGTATACCAGGCTAAAGCAAGACTTGTGTTATAATTACAAATGTTAGGCCTGCGGCACACGTGGCGTTTTGAACCCGTTTTTGGGCAGTTTTTAAGCAGTCCGTTAAAAAAATGCATGCGTTTTTGAAAAAGCATCTGTTTTTGACCCTTCCTCATAATTGACCACAGCTATGGTTTCTACGGCCAAATGTTAAGAGTTTGTAAGCCAAAAAATTCAGAGCAGGTCCTATTACTTCCAGTGTCAGACGGAGTTTATTGTGCTCATCGGCACATGAGCAAAACGTCACACGCCAATGATAGGAAGGCCGCAGACAGACCACCAGTCCATTGTTTCCATCCGAGATATACACACACAATAATAAATTGGCCCTTAAATTAAGTTTTTATTTCTATGTATGGATAATATCAGTAGGGAACCCGTATGTATGCACTGACTACACACCTTTGTTGTGTTACCATAGTACATAACATGAGAGGAGCTCTGCAACTTCTGCTCCAAGACACTGCAGCCGCTCACACAGGAGGCAGAGGGAAAAATGCACATAGCAACAGGGGGAGGCGTGTGATTGGTCAGAGCGTGTCCTCACACACACAGGCCGCAATGGTTTCCTGCTCCTCTGGCTGCCAGCGAGTGTTTGTGTTTCTCCTCCCCTGAACTCAGCTGTATTTGCTCCACTTCAGATTATCAGGCAGGAACATCCACGAAATAATAAACACGTGAGAGCAGTGACCAAAGAGCACCGAGCCCTCATACAATCCACTGCCATGTGCAGCAAGGAGAATAAGGCCCCATTCACATCTGCCTCACTGACAGGACTTGTGCTTCATTTCCCAGAAAGTCCTAGGGAAACATTCACTGTGTCCCTTCATAAAGGAGTAGCATATCCTAGCAGTGCAGGTTGTGTTACATGCAGGGAAGCACAGTCTGCTATGAAGCCATTTTATAGAATGTATGTAGATGGGGAGAAGCTTATGTAGATCTAGTATAGGAAGAAACATAGTGTATGTATAGCTTAGTCTCGTCTGTAGTTGTGGATTATAATACAGGTGGTTTGGGTGGTAGCCCGAGGCTCATGGCCACTCAAATCACTCAGCATATTTTATACAGAGAAGGACATTCACCCATGAAATCATCATACATCTGTTCCTGTTCTCAATACACATGAGCCCAGGAGCCATTTCAGGACCTTTGAAGGTCTTCCAAAGGTCCTGAAACCACAGATTGAAAGCAGGCAAGAGGGACACATCCTCCATTCCCCAAGAAGCTTGATTCTAGAACTAAATCCGCCTCCGACTGTGTACTACACAAATTAATCCTTCAAATTAGAACATGGACTATTCCCAAATTAACCATACACTACAAATTCCAAGGGGTCCCATGCATTACACTACACAGGAGAGGAGCAGGGCCCCATAGCAGACTTCTAAATGGGGCCTCCCTAACCCCTCACAAAATATAAATGTATAAAAACATTTATACACTTACAGATCCATCCCAGGGCATGCTGACCACATGGGGGGGGGGGGGGGGGGAAGTACACAGCAAGAATTAGAGATGAGAGATCCCAAGTCCTGTTATGCTCTCCCCTATGCTGTGTAATGTGGAAGATGTGTAACATAATATGTATATAATGGTGTACATTTTCCATTCTTTAGTGTGTCAGGTCAGGGGCACTGCAGGCCACATAGTAGCTGCAATGACAGCTACTGCTGTAGTTAGGCCCCTGGAGAGGAGTATAATATTGGACAGGACTACGAGAACTAGTGCCCAATCTACATTCAACACCATGCTGGCCGCTGGTATGAGAAAAGGGACCCCTGTTCTACTATCGGCGACCTGGACCCCTCTCTTACAAACGTTATATTCTGTAGAAAAGAGATAACAAATATACTTGGGAGACCCCCATTAAATTTCAGTCACGGCCTTTCAAGCCTTATTCATTTCTCCAAAATTAATGGGACAACTTTTCATGTAGTAAATGGGTGTGTGACAACACCAATATTACAGATGTTCCCATTAACTTTTCTTGTTAATAGGAAAATATCACACAGTTGAGGAATACACACCAAGGCCAAGGTGAACATAATCAGCAACATCAAACGTTGCACTTCAATCGCTTTTGTGTTTTACATTGTTAAAAGGCGAAACGTGTTGCCACTTATAAAACACATATGTGGTTGCTTTAAAAGCCCTTGAAAGTTTCAAAATGCAATCCAAATGCATCATGTGAACGTGGCCTAAGGCATTTCATGGGCGCACACAAAGGAATCACCATGTGAGCACCGATCACGTACCGAGGACAGATGAGAAACCCCCAGAGCTGTAAACTCTGGCAGCAATACAAGCGTAGGCAGTCAGCTTACACACAGAACTTAGCCATGTGCATGAGCCTATGGAAATACAGGGGGACGTGTGCTGGCTGATAACTAACACAAGCCTCCTAAGTACACTCATGTGCACGTGGCCTAATTATGTTTAGTCAAAGCCCAAAAGATTTTGCCAACTTCAAAGGAGCCATCACTGTCCAATTTTAGCGTCTCATCTGCCCCAGATTAAAAAGCTAAATCTGCATGACTTGATGATTTTTTTATTTTTTTTTATAAAAGAACCGATATGTACACATATGCAAAGAATTAGGGGACAAGACACAGATAAAAGATGAGAGGACAGAGATCCTGCTTATTTACATAGTCAGGGTTTCTTGCAAGGTGAGGACTAACCCCCAGCTCTGTTACGAGCCATGTTAGAACAATGGATAATCTTTATTGTTGGTGTTCTCATATGTATCTGGGCACTTTCAGCTCCTTGAACTAGAGAGCTTGTGTATGCAAAGATAAACTATATGCTGTAATGTGCAAATAGTTTTTTTTTACAGGGCCAATGTATGCCAAAGGGCACCCTGCCTGTATGTGGGACAAGAGTCACCCTGGATCACACAAGTAGAGTCTTTTGTTAAACTAGAAATTAACATCCATGCACAAGCTTGTAAGTGACACTTTGCCGTATTTTTTATTTCATTGTAGCAGGATTTCAATAAATAAAATATTGGTGATAATAACAATCAAGTGTAGACACTGCAGGTATACGAGTGACATAGGAAAATGACTGCCTGGGCTGTGTGGGGTAGAGCTCCCTCCAGCCCCTGTCCTCTCACATGAAACCTTTTGTACACTTGGATAGGACAAACCTACTCTGAATGTTTTTATCTATCTGTACAGATCCTTCCGAGCACAAAATCCAATTGTACCATCAGAATCAGTGACCTACTGGCTACCGCTGTGCGCTCCGCTCATTGACGTCACATAGTAACAAAATTATCTGCCGACACTCAAGACTCTGGGAAGTCGGGCACAGAACAATGAAAAAGTAACATGTAGCCGTCATAAAACTTCTGACCGGCTTATGCAACCCTCATCTGTTTCAGTGTAAACAGCAGTGCAAGCAACAAGGGTTTAGTTACCAAAGGGCAGCATCTACCAACACTGACTAACCTGAAAACCTACACAACGCTTAACAGGAATCCTTGAAGATCAAAACACAAGGTCTGAGCTATTTTCAGCATATCTATGTCAAATATGCAGGCTGATGGAAAGAAAACAGTTCAGAGTAATCTCCAAGTAGGGGGGAGGAGGTGGGATCAGCTGAGAGAAGAGTCCTGCCTATAGGGTGGCCCTAAGGAGAGCAAAACAACAATCCTTTATAAGAGAACACGGTTATGTATACAGAGGGAATAAACCCCTACACATAAATACATGGCCAAACAGCCCCAATAATAGACAATAAATGTTCAGGACCCGAGAGATCCTAAAGAAGTGCTCAAACAATGGGAATTATAAATTAGTGTGTGACAACACAGCAACTTCACAATCCCTGAGGACTAAAGCACTAGTCTCAACAAGTCTGCCCTCTTTTAGAATCCCCTTAAAGGGTCTTTCCAGGCTTATTCATTAGATAACTGATTAACAGATGACCGACACCACCACTCATCAGCTGAGCGCCTCCACGTTATGGACAGATCTTGTCATGGCCATAGTGATAAACAGATATTAGGTGAGAGTTTCATGTGTTATACCCCCCTCAAATGACCAATTAACTGACCTATCCTATGGCTAAGCCATTGGAAACCCTTTAACTAATGTCCCTCCTATGACAGGGGTCTCCTTTAATAGCATGATGGTATATTTCCAGGACCTCCATTGATACTGAGAATTAAGGGGTCACCGTTCTAGCTGAAGACCACATACCCTGCTCACAGGCACAGGGATAAATCACCAATACTGTCCCTTTATTTTCAGGATTGGAGAGGGTAATAGAGGTCTCTACATCTAATTACATATTTCTGACATACGTCATGCTGACATCTGTCATTCCCCTCCAACAACCACTGTTCTTCTAAAATTGTTTATCTATCCTCCAATATAACAATCCAGGATGCCATTTCGGCATTTCGGAGATTACCTTCTATGGGTTACTAGGCCGCATTGAATCCTGTACTGGTCTTGATCTGCGAGCAGCAGTGGCATGAGTTGCCTGGCACACAGCATAGGAAATAACTGCCAGACACTGTATATGTTGGTGCTATACAACAAACTAGAAATCTAGATTATTCCCCTTAAATTATGAGCAGATCCCAATCTAAAAACCAAAAAAACAGCACAGTACAGCAACCTGGTCGCCCATGATGCAAACCTGCAGATTTTACCAAGGTCCAAACCATATGGAGCCCTGTGAACATACTCTGGGTGCCAGATACACTCCACATATGCAGCTGTCTAGCACCTAAAACACCACAAAAGTTTAGGTTTTTGTTACTTGAACTACGTTATTAAAAAATAATGTTACAAGGAGAAGATCACAAGGCGTCCTTCTGTTAGGACAACCGTTTTTTGTTTTGTTTTTTCTTTAAACATAATCTGAAAAGAACCTATCAGAAACTGTTCAATTTCCCTATAGCGCCTCCACAGGAAAAATAAAGGTATTACTCAACTCCTATTCCATTATGCTGCCATATTGTTGAGGGATAAAACCTCCATAGAAACCAAGACACACAGAAGTCCAAGCCCTGGCCAAGTCATGGTTTCCGGATCACATATAAGATGCATTGTGAGTCTAAGTCAGTCTGCCGGTCACGTGGGGCACCCAGTGCCTGACCAGAGCCAAATAAAACAAAATGAGCAATTTACCCCCACACATGGAGAGAAACTATAAATAACAGAAGAAAAAAAAAATATATAAAGCTTCAACTTGGAATACCCTAAAGTGGGCAAGCCCTTAATAAACACAGGGAAGGTAAACCAGACTAAAACATCAACACTCTCCAGCCGCTGCCTAATATAGGCCACAATTATTAGGTCACAAAGTTTACATGTTCTGGTCGCATTACACGGAACATTTATAGACCTACACTATTTATAAGTTGTTCTAAATAAGTCCAGAGGAAATGCTGGGCTGCGGCACCAGCGGACCCGAGACAGGCTGTACTCCAGCTCATGTTCTTACTGTTCTGGTACTATTCACACTAGATACGGTACCCTCTTTATGGCCCAATACTGTCCATTGTCATCTAGAAGTAACAATGATGTAATGGAATGCATTCATAGACAAAGGGGGTCTGCCCGCACTATAGAAATACTAAAGTCATGCCAACCTCTTCATAAGTCATTGTTTACTGCCCCGTAACAGTCCCCTTCAGTCGCAGTCACGCGAGACGCTCCAGTGTAAACATAAGAGGGTTATTTATGGAGTGGAAGATTGGGGAGATACACAACTTTTTACTGGTGTAATGTGAGCTCGCTCCACTCCAGACAAGCTTGCTTTTGTACAGATCAGCTGCTCCTTAGAATACTACACAACCTGCCAGCTCAGCTATTCATTGGCTTAACTCTTCGCTGCCTGCCGACTCAATCACAAGTAATTTGACACCCGCTGAAGAAAAGCCTGCCTGTTCTGGTGAACCTGGAGTGATAGGGAGAAGGACACTAATCACTACAATGTGTGCCCCAATTGTACAACCCACTGCACCCCTATAGTCACAATAATAGAAGACAAAGGAGGCACTGAGGGCTCATAATACAGCGTCACCCCATAAGTGTGTGTAACAAAGAGGATAGTAGGTGCCATATTGCCATCTGAGCCATACAATGGAGCAGACACAAGGAGATGTGTGATGAGACAGTAGGTGCCAGTACTGGGTGCAGAAACCATTGCCATATACAGTGACCAGACAAAGGGAAGGATGGAGCCTGTGGCCCAGGTGCCCACCACCTCCTGGCATATGTCACTGACCCACAGGTGTAGACATGCCCCTGTACTGTGGCCCAAAGGTCAACCTGTAGAAGACACACACGGGGGTTACCTCTGTCCGGCTTCATCCTGTCGGCGGCGCTGTCACACGAGGATCTCATGGGGGTGCCGGGTCCTCTTTATGAGCAGAGCACTGGAGGGCTGCCACCTGACTGTCCCTGTGCCCACACTATTTATAAACTGCCCTCAGCATCACACAGACTGGAGGAAGCTGTGCGATCAGCGGGTGACTCACCCGATAGGGTCACCGCCAGGCGTCTGCTGAGTGCCTACAAGGCGGACCCTGCCATGTACACAGCTGATTGCTGCCCCCTCCCCCTCCTCCTCCCCCCTGCCAGGTCACAGCTGACACATTGTCACTCCACGATAATCGATAAGTCACTGAGGATCGCAGCGATCTGGTCGGTGACTGCCCTCCACCCGAGCTAGTCCCTCTGCCATCCTTACAGCAACATGGACGCTACATCCCCCGCTACATGGACGCCCGGCTCTGCCCAATGCCCTCCCAAGGCTCCATCCGCTGCACCATCTCCCCGGGCCCCCAGCCTCTTCTCCCCGCGGCCTCAGTGCGTAGGACCACTGGCCGGACCATGGGCTCCCTGCCGGGACATGGCAAGTTACGGAGCACTCGGGAGGCTGCACTCATCAACTTGTCCCGGGTGAGGCTGCCGGAGCGTGTGTGGTGGAGCCGCTGTCACCCCGCTGACCCCGACACCCTCCTCCTCCTCACTGTCTCCCGACTGTCACAACACTGTCTACACTGCGGCCCGGCGGGTCACGTGTCCCGACAACAGCCAATCCACTGTCGTCACTTCCTTCTGCTCTTGAGTCTCTGCCAGGAACCGCGTTGCCGTGGTAACGAGCCGGTGAGAATCCTCCGGTGCTGAGAAGAGTCTCCGCCCCTCCCGGTGCTGGCACCTAGTGCCGAGCACACAGCCCTCGCCCTGTATACGCGTACAGTGTACGCATCCGCCGTGCACCAATGCCTTTATACACACAGCAGATACGTGCGGGGGATTGCGCATGCGCGCTGCTGGGGCTGGATGGCTGCACACACACACAGCTGCTGCCCCGCACCTCAGGGCATTGTCATGCTAATGTGCGGGATTCACAGGCATGCAAATCCTTTGGCAATGCTGAGATGCCCAGCAAGGGCCTCCTATTGATTCCCTAGTCTGCACATTCCTGGCAATTGTTCTCCACCTAAACCTATTTTACCAGTAAGGCAATGGTTAATAAAGCAGGAAAGATGCTATCATGTTACCCCCCATATATACCTTACACATAAATTATTCTGGAGTAGACTGTCTTGTGTATTACACAGTTATTTTTCCAAAAACCGTTTACATTGGCGATGAGGTATTATTTTGGGATGAGCCCCCATAGCATCTGCCTCTATGGGAGTTACAGAAGCAGCTGTGTACCACCTCAGGGAGAGGAATCAGGGCCATCCGCAGCTCAGAAGAGATGGAAATATCCTTTTAGGCTGGTAAAGGATATGACAATGAAAAAAAACACATAATCCCTATGGGTGCGTTCACACCTTTAGATTTTCAGCTGCAGTTTTTGATGTCCAAGCTAGAATTGGAGGAACAGCTTTTCTCAATGATATGTTCTCATCTATTACTATCCAACCCTGATTCTGAACGTGTGATTGCACCCTCTTTGTTTGTTAAAGGGGTTTTGGGAGTTCGGGTGCTGTCAAAGATAACACTTTATCTGCGTATAGAGGTGGAATCAAAGCACACATGGGCGCGTCACAATCTGATCCCATAGGCATTTCTTTGGAAACAGATGCGACAGATGCGACATTTAGACCATACAAGACACCGGGTTCTAGTTACGGATC
Organism: Engystomops pustulosus; assembly: GCA_019512145.1. Taxonomy (NCBI): domain Eukaryota; kingdom Metazoa; phylum Chordata; class Amphibia; order Anura; family Leptodactylidae; genus Engystomops; species Engystomops pustulosus. Next base: position 58,121,498 of record CM033644.1, read on the forward strand.
ACATGCGTGTCTATATAAACCCATATGCAATCAGGCTGTGGCACACCATCTGTGCACTTTGATTACATTCCTAAACAGTCAAAGTGCTACATGTGACAGAACCCTTAAGGCCGCGGTCACACGTACCGCTAGGCGTCCGTTCATAACCCGACGCTAGCGCACAGGGGGGCGGTCCTCGGCCCAAACGCACTTGCATCTCCAGAGAAACGCATGCGATCGGCTTCATCCTTGGCCAGACTGCTTCCACAGAATTGAGTTATTGCATCTGGTAGTTGCTGGGATTCACCATCACCTTTCCATTAAACTTTTATGTACTCTGGCATCTCGGTGAGCATCTATCCACATTGCTTGCAAAGTATATTATAAGGAGGACGATAAGAGCCACAGTATGTGGTGTAAGAAACTGCTCTCCTATAGCATAATGTTTCTTGTAGTCACCTGTGCTGATCTATGACATTTTTTTTAAATGTCATTGACCATTTAAAGAGAGGTGAATGTCAAGCCTTTAGGGCAGGGCCGGGCATTATATGGCCTGCGAGACACATCTAAAGGGGTATTGCCACAAAGACGTGATTCATAAATAGGCTCGGGATAACAAAATAAAAATAATAAAACAAATACCTCGAGTATATACTCGAGTATAAGCCGACCCGAGTATAAGCCAAGACCCCTAATTTTACCACCAAAAACTGGGAAAACCTATTGACTCGAGTATAAGCCGAGGGTGGGAAATGGATTGGTCACAGACCCCCCCCCCCCAGTATATAGCCAGCCAGCCCCCTATAGTATACCAGCCCGCCCCCAGTAGTATACAACCATCCCAGCCTGCCCCCAGTAGTTATACACACCCAGCCTGCCCCCAGTAGTATACAGCCAACCCACCTGCCCCAGTAGTATACGCCTGCCCCCGTAGTATACAGCACTGCCCAGCTTGCCCCCAGTAGTATACAGCACTGCCCAGCTTGCCTCCATGTATACAGCACTGCCCAGCTTGCCCAGAGTAGTATACAGCACTGCCCAGCTTGCCCCCAGTATATACAAGCACTGCACAGCTTGCCCCCAGTAGTATACAGCACTGCACAGCTTGCCCCCATAGTATACAGCACAGCGCCCAGCCTGCCCCCAGTATTATACACCACCTCCAGCCTGCCCCAGTAGTATACGCACTGCCCGCTTGTCCCCGTAGTATACAGCCACTGCCCGCTTGCCCCAGTAGTATACAACACTGCCCAGCTTGCCCACAGTAGTATCCAGCCTGCCCTATCGCCCCAGTACTGCTACAGCAACTGCCCAGCTTGCCCCAGTAGCATATACAGCATGCCCAGCTTGCCCCAGTAATAGCAACCACTGCACAGCTTGCCCCCAGTAGTATACAGCACTTGCCCAGCCTCCCCAGCTATATAACGCACAGCCCACTGCCCCCAGTAGTATAGCGCACTCCCACTGCCCAGATATACAGCACTTCCCAGCCTGTCCCCAGTAGTATACAGCACAGCCCAGCCTGCCCCCAGTAGTATACAGCACTGCCCAGCTTGCCCCAGTAGTATACAGCACTTCCCAGCCTGCCCCCAGTAGTATACAGCACAGCCCAGCCTGCCCCAGTGTATCCAGCACTGCCCAGCCTGCCCCCAGTATTATACAGCACCCACAGTCTGCCCCCAGTAGTAACAGCACCCCAGCCTGCCCCCATTAGTAATACAGCACAGCCCAGCATTAAAAAAATAAAAACTTATATCCTCACCCTCCGGTGGCCCCGATCTGCAGCGCTGCTCCCCCGATGTCCTCGCGAGTTCTCTTCTGGCTTCCGCGCCCGTCACTGTACATCGCGCTGGGCGCCGCCAATGCTGTCTCCCGGGCGGTCATCAGTATGACGTCATCAGCGGCGCTCGGGAAACAGCGCCGCCAGCGCGATGTACAGGGGGCAAAAGAGGCGCCGGGAAGCCAGAAGAGGATTCGGCGGAGCAGAGCTGCAGAAGAGGACATCGGGGGAGCAGCGCTGCAGATCGGGGCCAAAGGAGGGTGAGTATATAAGTTTATTATTTTTTAAGTGTTTTTTGAACTCGTTGTGACTCGTGTATAAGCCAAGGGGACGTTTTTCAGCACATTTTTTGTGCTGAAAAACTCGGCTTATAAACGAGTATATACGGTAATAATAATAAAACATTCTCTAATTCAATGTTCCAGTATATTGTACTATTTTTCTTATTTGTTACAAGACTTCTGTATATGGTAGAACCAGGCTAAAGCAAGAACTTGTGTTATATAATTACAAATGTGGCCTGCGGCACACGTGGCGTTTTGAACACCGTTTGGGCAGTTTTGTATAAGCAGTCCGTTAAAAAATGCATGCGTTTTTGAAAAAGCATCTGTTTTTGACCCTTCCTCATAATTGACCACAGCTGGAGTTTCTACGGCCAAATGTTAAGAGTTTGTAAGGCAAAAATTCAGAGCAGGTCCTATTACTTCTCATTGTCGAACGCGGTTTATTGTGCTGCTCATCGGCACGTGAGCAAACGTACCCACGCCATGATAGGAAGGCCGCAGCATACCACACCCACGTCCATTGTTTCCACGCGGAGTATATCACCCAACCAAAATAATATTGGCCCTTAATTAAGTTTTTATTTCTAGTATGGATATATCAGCAGGGAACCCGTTGTATGCACTGACTACACACATTTGTTGTTTTACCATAGTAATAACATGAGGGGAGCTCAGCAACTTCGCCCCAGACATGCAGCCGCTCACACAGGAGCAGAGGGAAAAAATGCACATAGCAACAGGGGGAGGCGTTGTGATTGGTCAGAGCGTGTCCTCACACACAGCGAGGCCGCATGGTTTCCTGCTCCTCTGGCTGCCAGCGAGTTGTTTTTGTTTCCCTCCCCTGAACTCAGCTTTGTTTCTCCCACTTCAGATTATCAGGCAGGACACATCCGAAATAATAAACGACTGAGAGCAGTGACCAAAGAGCACAATCCCTCATACAATCACTGCCATGTGCAGCAAGGAGAATAAGGGCCCACATTCACATCTGCCTCACATTCCAGACAAGTCCTAGGGAAACATCTCATCACACTGTGTCCCTTCATAAAGGAGATAGCATATCCAGCAGTGCAGGTTGTGTTACCTGCAGGAAGCACGTTCTGCTTATGAAGCCATTTTTATAGAATGTATGTGATCTAGTAAGGAAGAAACATAGTGTATGTATAGCATAGTCTCTCTGTATTGTGGATTATAATACAGGTGGTTTGGGTGGTAGCCCGAGGCTCATGGCCACTCAAATCACTCAGCATATTTTATACAGAGAAGGACATTCACCATGAATCATCATACAATCTGTTCCTGTTCTAATACACATGAGCCCAGGACCATTTCAGACCTTTGAAGGTCTTCCAAAGGTCCTGAAACCACAGATTGAAAGCGGCAAGGGGCACATCCTCCATTCCCAAGAAGCTGATTCTAAGCTAAATCCTCCTCCGACTGTGTACTACACAAATAATCCTTCAAATTAGAACATGGACTATTCCCAAATTAACCATACACTACAAATTCCAGGGGTCCCATGCATTACACTACACAGGAGAGGAGCGGGCCCCATAGCAGACTTCTAAATGGGGCCTCCTAACCCCTCACAACATAATGTAATAAAACATTTTACACTTACAGATCATCCAGGGCATGTGACCACATGGGGGGGGGGGGGGGGGGTCAGTACATAGCAAGAATTAGAGATGAGAGATCCCAAGTCTGTTAGGCTGTCCCTATATGCTGTGTAATGTGGAAAGGTGCAACATAATGGGGCAGATTTATACGCTGTCTGAAAGTCAGAATTATTTCTAGTTGCCCATGGCAACCAATCACAGCTCGGCTTTTTCATTTAACCAGTGCTTCTGAATTTTAGGGTTAGGGAAGCTGTTTTGCGTTGCATGGGCAACTGGAAATATTCTGACTTTCAGACAGCTTGATAACTCGCCCCAATATGTATATAATGGTGTACTTTTCATTCTTTAGTTGTGTCAGGTCAGGGGCACTGCAATGACAGCTTACTGCTGTAGTTAGGCCCCTGGAGAGGAGTATATTTGGACTGGACTACGAGAACTAGTGCCAATCTACGTTCAACGCCATGCTGGCAGCTGGATGAGAAATGGGACCGCTGTCTATCAGCGACGAGGACCCCTCTCTTACAAACGTTATATTCTGTAAAAAGAGATAACAATATATTGGGAGACCCCCATAAAATTTCAGTCCGGCCTTCAAGCCTTATTCATTTCTCCAAATTAATGGGACAACTTTATGTAGTTAAATGGTGTGTGACAACACCATATTACAGATGTTCCCATTAACTTTCTTGTTAATAGGAAATATCACACAGTTGAGAATACACACCAAGGCCAAGGTGAACATAATCGCAACATCAACGTTGCACTTCAATCGCTTTTGTGTTTTACATTGTTAAAAAGGCGAAACTGTGTGTCCACTATAAAACACATTGTGGTTGCTTTAAAAGCCCTTGAAGTTTCAAAATGCAATCCAAATGCATCATGTGACGTGGCCTAAGGCATTTCATGGGCCACACAAGGAATCACCATGTGAGCACCGATCACGTACCGAGGACAGTGAAAACCCCCAGAGCTGTAAACTCTGGCAGCAATAACAAGCGTAGGCAGTCAGCTTACACACAGAACTTAGCCATGCATGAGCCTATGGAATACTACAGGGGACGTGTGCGGGCTGATAACTAACACACCCCTAAGTACACTCATTTGTGCACGTGGCCTAATTATGTTTAGTCAAAGCCAAAAGATCTTGCCAACTTCAAAGGAACCATCACTGTCCAATTTTAGCGTCCATCTGCCCCAGATTAAAAGCTCTTTTTTTAGATAAAGACTGATATGTAACATATGCAAAGGGGACAAGACACAGATAAATATGGAGAACAGAGATACTGCTTATTTACATAGTCAGGGTTTCTGCCAGTGAGACTAACCCCCAACTCTGTTACGAGCCTGGATAATCTTTATTGATGGTGTTTCTCATATGTATCTGGCACTTTCCAGCTCCTTGACTAGATTTGGGATGCAAGATAACTATATGCTGTAATGTGCAAATTTTTTTTTACAGGGCCAATGTATGCCAAAGGGCACCCTGCCTGTATTGTGGACAAGATCCCCCTGGATCACACAAGTAAGAGTCTTTTTGTTAACTAGAATTAACTCCATCCCAGCTTGTAATGACACTTTGCCGTATTTTATTTCATTGTAGCAGGATTTCATAAATAAAATATTAGGTATAACAATCAAATCTAGACACTGCAGGTATACAAGTGACTTAGGAAATGACTGCCTGGGCTGTGTGGGGTAGAGCTCCCTCCAGCCCGTGTCCTCTCACATGAAACCTTTTGTACACTTGGATAGGACAAACCTACTCTGAATGTTTTATCTTCTGTACGATCCTTCCGAGCACAAAATCCAATTGTACCATCATAATCAGTGACCTACTGCTATCGCTGTGCGCTCCGCTCATTGACGTCACATAGTAACAAATTTCTGCCGACACACAACCTCTGGAAGTCGGGCACGAAGACATGAAAAAGTAACATGTACCGTCATAAAACTTCTGACCGCTTATGCAACCCTCTCTGTTTTCAGTGTAACAGCAGTGCAAGCAACAAGGGTTTAGTTACCAAAGGGCAGCATCTACCAACACTGACTAACCTGAAAACCTACACAACGCTTAACAGGAATCCTTGAAGATCAAAACACAAGTCTGAGCTATTTCAGCATACTATGTCAAATATGCAGCCTTGGAAAGAAAACGTTCAGAGTATCTCAATTAGGGGGGAGGAGGTGGGATCAGCGAGATGAAGAGTCCTGCCTATAGGGTGGCCCTAAGAAGCAAAACAACAATCCTTATAAGAGAACACGGTTATTGTATACAGAGGGAATAAACCCCCTACACATAAATACATGCCAAACAGCCCCAATAATAGACAATAAATGTTCAGACCCGAGAATCCTAAAGAGTGCTCAAACAATGGGAATTATAAATTAGTGTGTTGACACACAGCAACTTCACAATCCCTGAGGACTAAAGCACTAGTCTCAACAAGTCGCCCTCTTTGAGAATCCCTTAAAGGTCTTTCCAGGCTTATTCATTAGATAACTGATTAACAGATGATCGACACCACCACCATCAGCAGAGCGCCTCCACGTATGGACGATCTTGTCTGGCCATAATGATAAACAGATATTGGTGAAGTTTCATGTGTTATACCCCCCTCAAATACCAATTAACTGACCTATCCTATGGTAGCCATTGGAAACCCTTAATAACTAATGTCCCTCTATGACAGGGTCTCTTTAATAGCATGATGGTATATTTCCAGGACCTCCATTGATACTGAGAATTAAGGGGTCACCGTTCTAGCGAAGACCACATACCCTGCTCACAGGCACAGGATAATCACCATACTGTCCCTTTTTTTCAGGATTGGAGAGGGTAATAGAGGTCTTCTCATACATCTAATTACACATTTTCTGACATACGTCATCTGACATCTGTCATTCCCCTCCCAACAACCACGTGTTCTTCAAAATGGTTTATCTATCCTCCAATATACAATCCAGGATGCCCATTTCGGCATTTGGGATTACCTTCTAGGGTTACTAGGTCCGCACTGAATCCCTTACTGGTCTTGATCTGCGAGCCCAGTGGCATGAGTTGCCTGGCAACAGCATAGGAATAATCTGCCAGACCTGTATTGTTGGTGCTATAACAACAAACTAAAATCTAGATATTCCCCTTAATTATGAGCGATCCCAATCTAAAAACCAAAAAAACAGCACCAGTACAGCAACCTGGGCCCCATGTGCAAACTCAATTTTACCAAGGTCCAAACCATATGGAGCCCTGTGAACAACTCTGGGTGCCAATACACTCCAATATGCAGCTGTTCTAGCACCTAACACCACAAAAGTTTAGGTTTTTGTTACTTGAACTACGTTATTAAAATAATGTTACAAGGAGAAGATCACAGCGTCCTTCTGTTAGGACAACCGTTTTTTTGTTTTGTTTTTTCTTTAAACATAATCTAAAAAACCTATCGAAACTGTTCATTTCCCTTAAGCGCCTCCACAGGAAAATATGTTTACTCACTCCTATTCATTATGCTGCCATATTGTTGAGGGATAAAACCTCATAAAACCAAAACACAGAAGTCCAAGCCTGGCCAAGTCATGGTTTTCCGGATCACATATAAGATGCTTGTGAGTCTAAGTCAGTCTGCCGCGGTCACGTGGGGCACCAGTGGCCTGACCAGAGCAATAAAACAAAAGCAATTTACCCCCCAACACATGGAGAGAACATAAATAACAAAGAAAAAAAATATATAAGCTTCAACTTGGAATACCCTAAAGTGGCAAGCCCTTAATAAAACAGGGAAGGTAAACCAGACTAAAACATCAACACTCTCCAGCCGCTGCCTAATATAGGCCACAATTATTAGGTCACAAAGTTTACGCATTCTGTGTCGCTTACAACGGACATTTATAGACTACACATTTTATAATTGTTCTAAATAAGTCCAGAGGAATGCTGGGCTGCGGCACCCACGGACCCGAGACGGCTGTACTCCACTCATGTTCTTACTGTTCTGGTACTATTCACACTAGATACGGTACCCTCTTTAGGCCCAATACTGTCCATGTCATCTAGAAGTAACAATGATGTAATGGAATGCATTCATAGACAAAGGGGTCTGCCCGCACTAAAAATATCAAAGTCATGCCAACCTCTTCATAAGTTCATTGTTTACTACGCCCGTAACCAGTCCCCCTTAGTCGCAACGCGAGACGCTCCAGTGTACATAAGAGGGTTTTATTTGGAGTGGAAGATTGGGAGATACACACCTTTTACTGGGTAATGTGGCTCGCTCCACTCCAGACAAGCTTGCTTTTTGTACAGATACAGCTCTCTTAATACACACAACCTGCCAGCTCAGCTATTCTATTTGGCTTAACTCTCGCTGCCTGCCGACTCAATCACAAGTAATTTGACACCCGCTGAAAAAAGCCTGCCTGTTCTGGTGAACCTGGAGTGATGGGAGAAGGACACTAATCACTACAATGTGTGCCCCATTGTACAACCCACTGCACCCCTATAGTCACAATAATAGAAGCAAAGGAGGCACTGAGGCTCATAATACAGCGTCACCCCATAATTGTGTGAGTCCAAAGAGGATAGTAGGTGCCATATTGCCACTGACACACTACATGGCAGCAGACACAAGAGAATTGTGATGAACAGTAGGTGCCAGTACTGGGTGCAGAAACCATTGCCATATACAGTGACGAACAAAGGGAAGGATGGAGCCTGTGCCACATGCCCACCACTCCTGGCATATGTCACTGACCCACAGGTGTAGACATGCCCTGTACTGTGCCCAAAGGTCCACCTGTAGAAACAACACACGGGGGTTACCTCTGTCCGGCTTCTCCTGTCGGCGGCGCTGTCACACGAGGATCTCATGGGGGTGCGCGGGTCCTCTTTTGAGCAGAGCCTGGAGGGCTGCCATCCTGACTGTCCCTGTGCCACACTATTTAAAACTGCCCTCAGCATCACACAGACTGGAGGAAGCTGTGCGATCGGGTGACCACCCTAGGGTCCACCGCCAGGCGTCTGCTGAGTGCCTACAGGCGACCCTGCCATGTACAACGCTGATTGCTCCCCCCCCCTCCTCCTCCTCCCCCTGCCAGTCACAAGCTGACACATTGTCACTCCACGTAATCGATAAGTCACTGAGGATCGCAGCGATCTGGTCGGTGACTGCCCTCCACCCGAGCTAGTCCCTCTGCCATCCTTACAGCAACATGGACGCTACACCCCCCGCTAACATGGACGCCCGGCTCTGCCCAATGCCCTCCAAGGCTCCATCCGCTTCACACATCCTCCCGGGCCCCCAGCCTCTTCTCCCGCGGCCTCAGTGCTAGGCCACTGGCCGGACCATGGGCTCCCTGCCGGGACAAGGGCAGTTACGGAGCACTCGGGAGGCTGCACTCATACCACTTGCCCGTTGAGGCTGCCGGAGCGTGTGTGGTGAGCCGCTGTCACCGCCGCTGACCCCGACACCCTCCTCCTCCTCACTGTCTCCCGACTGTCACAACACTGTCTACACTGCGGCCCCGCGGTCACGTGTCCGACACAACAGCCAATCCACTGTCGTCACTTCCTTCTGCTCTTGAGTCTCTGCCAGGACCACGCGTTGCCGTGGTAACGACCGGTGAGAATCCTCCGTGCTGAGAAGAGTCTCCGCCCCTCCCGGTGCTGGCACCTAGTGCCGACCACACAGCCTCGCCCTGTATACGCGTACAGTGTACCATCCGCCGTGCACCAATGCCTTTATACACACAGCATACGTGCGGGGAGATTGCGCATGCGCGCTGCTGGGGCTGGATGGCTGCACACACACACAGCTGCTGCCCCCACCTCAGGGCATTGTCATGCTAATGTGCGGGATTCAACAGGCATGCAAATCCTTTGGCAATGCTGAGATGCCCAGCAAGGGCCTCCTATTGATTCCCTATCTGCACATTCCTGGCAATTGTTCTCCACCAACCTATTTTACCAGTAAGGCATGGTTAATAAAGCAGGAAAGTGCTATCATGTTACCCCCCATATAACCTTACACATAAATTATTCTGGAGTAACTGTCTTGTGTATTACACAGTTATTTTCCAAAAACCGTTTACATTGGCGATGAGGTATTATTTTGGGATGAGCCCCCATAGCATCTGCCTCTATGGAGTTACAGAAGCAGCTGCATACCACCTCAGGAGGGAATCAGGGCCATCCGCAGCTCAGAAGAGATGAAAATCCTTTTAGGCTGGTAAAGGATTGACAATGAAAAAAAACACATATCCCTATGGGTGCGTTCACACCTTTAGATTTTCAGCTGCAGTTTTTGATGTCCAAGCTAGAATTGGAGGAACAGCTTTTCTCAATGATTGTTTTCACTCTATTACTATCCAACCCTGATTCTGAACGTGTGATTGCACCCTCTTTGTTTGTTAAAGGGGTTTTGGGAGTTCGGGTGCTGTCAAAGATAACACTTTATCTGCGTATAGAGGTGGAATCAAAGCCACACATGGGCGCGTCACAATCTGATCCCATAGCATTTCTTTGGAAACAGATGCGACAGATGCGACATTTAGACCATACAAACACCGGGTTCTAGTTACGGATCACATGCGTGTCATATAAACCCATATGCAATCATGTGTGCACACCATCTGTGCACTTTGATTACATTCCTAAACAGTCAAAGTGCTACATGTGACAGAACCCTTAAGCCGCGGTCACACGTACCGCTATGGCTTCCGTTCATAACCCGAACGCTAGCGCACAGGGGGGCGGTCCTCGGCCCAACCACTTGCATCATCCAGGAAACGCATGCGATCGGCTTCATCCTTGGCCAGACTGCTTCCACAAAATTGAGTTATTGCATCTGTAGTTTGCTGGGATTCACCATCACCTTTCCATTAAACTTTTATGAACTCTGGCATCTCGGTGAGCATCTTCCACATTGCTTGCAAAGATATTATAAGGAGGACGATAAAGCACAGTATGTGGTGTAAGAAACTGCTCTCCTATAGCATATGTTTCTTTGATAGTCACCTGTGCTGATCTATGACATTTTTTTTTTAATGCATTGACCATTTAAAGAGAGGTGAATGTCAGCCTTTAGGGCAGGCCGCATATATTGGCCTGCGAGACACATCTAAGGGGTATTGCCACAAGACTGATTCATAAATAGGCTCGGGATAACAAAATAAAAATAATAAAACAAATACCTCGGTAATATACTCGAGTATAAGCCGACCCGAGTATAAGCCAAGACCCCTAATTTTACCACCAAAAACTGGAAAACCTTTGACTCGAGTATAAGCCGAGGGTGGGAAATGGATGGTCACAGACCCCCCCCCCAGTATATAGCCATGCCCAGCCCCTATAGTATACCAGCCCGCCCCCAGTAGTATACAACCATCCCAGCCTGCCCCAGTAGTATACACACCCAGCCTGCCCCAGTATATACAGCCAACCCAGCCTGCCCCAGTAGTATACGCCTGCCCCCGTAGTATACAGCACTGCCCAGCTTGCCCCCATGTAGTATACAGCACTGCCCAGCTTGCCTCCAGTGTATACAGCACTGCCCAGCTGCCAGAGTAGTATACGCACTGCCCAGCTTGCCCCCAGTATATACAGCACGCACAGCTTGCCCCAGTAGTATACAGCACTCCACTTGCCCCATAGTATAACAGCACAGCCCAGCCTGCCCCCAGTATTATACACCCTGCCAGCTGCCCCATATAACGCACGCCCAGCTGTCCACCGTAGTATACAGCCACCCCGCTGCCCCAGTAGTATACAACACTGCCCAGTTTGCCCACAGTAGTATCACAGCACTGCCCCTATCTGCCCCAGAGTAGCTGCTACAGGCAACTGCCCAGCTTGCCCCAGTAGATATACAGCATGCCCAGCTTGCCCCAGTATTATAGCAACTGCACAGCTTGCCCCCAAGTAGTATACAGCACTCCCGCCTTCCCCAGCTATATACGCCGCCCATTGCCCCAGTAGTATAGCGCACTCCCACCTGCCCAGTAGTATACAGCACTTCCCAGCCTTCCCCAGTAGTATACAGCACGCCCAGCTGCCCCCGTATATAACAGCACTGCCAGCTTGCCCAGTAGTATACAGCACTTCCCAGCCTGCCCCCAGTAGTATACAGCACAGCCCAGCCTGCCCCCAGGTATACCAGCACGCCCAGCCTGCCCCCAGTATATACAGCATCCACAGTCTGCCCCCAGTAGTATACAGCACGCCAGCCTGCCCCCATTAGTATACAGCACAGCCCAGCTTAAAAAAATAAAAACTTATATCCTCACCCTCCGGTGCCCCGATCTGCAGCGCTGCTCCCCCGATGTCCTCGCGAGTTCTCTTCTGGCTTCCGCGCCCGTCACTGTACATCGCTGTGGGCGCCGCAATGCTGGTCTCCGGTCGGTCATCAGTAGACGTCAATGCACGGCGCTCGCGAACACAGCGCCGCCAGCGCGATGTACAGTGGGCAAAGATGCCCCGGGAAGCCAGAAGAGGATTCGGCGGAGCAGAGCTGCAGAAGAGGACATCGGGGGAGCCTAGAGACATCGGGGAGCAGCGCTGCAGATCGGGGCCAAAGGGGGTGGATAATAAGTTTATTATTTTTTAAGTGTTTTTTGAACTCGTTGTGACTCGTGTATAGCCAAGGGGACGTTTTTCAGCACATTTTTTGGTGCTGAAAAACTCGGCTTACCGTATAATACGGTAAAATAAATACAGCAAGCCCCTAGTAGCATACAGCAAGCCCCTAATAGTATACAGCCAGCCTGCCCCCACGGCCTTTAAAAAAAGAAACTTATATACTCACCCTCCGATGTCAGTGCGGCTCCCCGATGTCAGCGCGACTTACCGATGTTCCCTTATTACCCCCTGACACACTAAGAAATTGGTCGTGTACCAAATTAGTGGATATATATGTTTGAGCCCTCCTATTGTCAACACAGTGTGTTACAAATATAGGAACTCCCTAATACTCTGCCTAAAAGATTATATTGTGGTAGGTGGATGTGATCCCAATATCCACCATCGAAATTTAACAAGAAATGGCAGACCATTGACAGTATGGAAGTAGTGGCTCTCAATATATCCAAGCCTGTTTTTTTTGACACTTAGATGTCTGTTGGGCATCCATGTTTATTGTTAGTGTGAGCTCCAGCACACATAATTTTATTGATTATTTAATAAAAATTTGGTTTTAAATGTTCCTCTATACAGGCAGTATATTATATTTGAAAGCCCCTAGTAGTATACAGCAGCCCCCTAGTAGTATACAGCAGCCCCCTAGTAGTATACAGCAAGCCCCTAGTAGCATACAGCAAGCCCCTAGTAGCATACAGCAAGCCCCTAATAGTATACAGCCAGCCTGCCCCCACGGCCTTTAAAAAAAGAAACTTATATACTCACCCTCCGATGTCAGTGCGGCTCCCCGATGTCAGCGCGACTTACCGATGTTCCCGATGTCAGCGCGTCCTGTCTTCTTTCTTCTTCGCGGCTCCTCTTCATTCTTCCGGCATGGACGCGGCCATCTCTTCTTCTAGCAGGCGCATACTATGACGCGGCCGCTGTTGACGTCATAGTATGCGCGGCCACTAAGAAACCATGGCCGCCTCCATGCCGGAAGATAGAAGAGAGAAGAGGAGCCGCGGAGAAGAAAGAAGACGGGACACGCTGACATCGGGGACATCGGTAAGCCGCACCGACATCGGGGAGCCGCGCTGACATCGGAGGGTGAGTATTTAAGTTTATTTTTTTTTTAAGTGGGTAATTTTTTTGTTATAGACTCGTGTATAAGCCGAGGGGACGTTTTTCAGCACATTTTTTGTGCTGAAAAACTCGGCTTATACACGAGTATATACGGTAATAATAATATATTAACATGATAGGAAATGCTGCATACTTAAAGATTATTTTCTTGTTAGATTATTGATTCTATAATGGCTCTCTTTCGAGTGGATTTCAGTGGACGTGGAGAGTTGGCTGAGAGACAGCAGAAGCTTGCTCAGATGTTGTCCAGACTACAGAAAATTTCTGAAGGTGAATATTTACATTTTCTATACAATGACTGACAGGGCAGATTCTAGCATATTTGCTGCCTGAGGCGAAAACTAAAATGCTGCCCCCCCCCCTTTCAGTAGCCACTCCTGTTCCATTATCCACACCAGGTTCAGTAAATGCTGAAAACTTTACTAACAATTAACAACCCCACAGGCAGGATCACTGAGGGTGCGGTCACACGTTGCGTTTAACGCATACATTTAAAAAGGCATTGCAACTGCTGATTACACAAAGCATTTCACAGATATAATTCCACCTGTCTCTATCAGTCCTGCTTGTACAACAATTTGATTGTCCCTGGATCCGACTGCAAATCTTTTGACACATGGTAGGACAGATTCCTTGGATCTCTTGTATTTCAGGAGAAGGGGAGGGAAGACACTGCAACAGAGCAGTTTCCTCTCCTGTCCTGCAGCATTGTGCTTATACACTTTAATAAAATTCTTTATTAGCGAGGTACTCGTAGTAGAGACTCAAGGAAGGAAACCATGCAAACACGAAGAGAACATACAAACTCTTTGCAGGATGTTTACCTGGGTGGGATAGAACCCAGGTCTCCAGTCTGCAAGGCAGAAGTACACTCACTCAGCACTTCTCAGCAATCTGTGCCGCCTCCTTTTTTTTAGCAGTGTGGAAAAGAGACTCAAAGAGCTCTACAACAAGATACGTCTTGGATAAAACTTGTTGTACTGCTACAAGAAGGGGAGGATGAAATAGAGGCATATAAAGGGTAAGAGGGGGCACTATAAATTGGGCATATGGAAAGGGGGCCAACTATAATGGGGACATAAAGCAGGGGGGCACTACAAATGTCTAGTGTACTACGCCCACTTGTGAACGGGCGCCTTTAGTAGCTACAGAGGGAGCGAGGTGGTACTATTAAGGCAGTATGATACAACTGCACTAGCATAAGTCATATAAGTAGCTGCAGTGCATCATATAAAAACAAAATCTCAGGTATCAGCAAAGTAATATGGAAACAACACTTACATAAACAAGTTTTATATATAAAAAATGAACATAAAATCTAAAATCTATGTCAAAAATATAACACCAACATTCTAAAAAGGATATAAAATAACACCATAATATTTGTATCCCACACCCATACCAACCCAGGCTACAAAACCATAATGGTAATCATCTATCCTCAAAAAAATTATATTAAGTTTTTTAAACACCATTAATATAATTCTTTCAAACTTTATGAACCCCTGGTGTGTACAAATATGATCTAAAGGTCTTTTTTGTGCAAAAAATAACCCCCTAACACAGAACATCATGTGGCAAAAAAAATTCCAAAGTTATAGAGCTTGGAATGTAGTGATGAAATTTTTTTATTTTAACTGAAAAGTAATTCATTATGCAAAGAGGTACGCTAATTAAAAGAAACAAAACTATAATTTGTTATTGCTTTGTGCCAATGGACTCGAAAAATGTTTTTATGTTATTTAGGTTCAACGTAAAGGTAGATATTAGATATTAGACAATACAGCTCACCGTTGCTGCCAGTTTTAGACATTAATGCATGTGTGTTGAATTATTTTGAGGACACACCAAATTTACACTTATACAAGCTGTACACCGACTATTTTACATCGTATCAAAGTGTCATATATTCAATGTTGTTCTATAAAAAGATATAATAAAAAATGAGAATTCACTTTTATTAAAGGCGAATTCACTACCATACAGTGAGGACAATTTAATTCCCCATAGTGAGATATATTTCCAGCAATTAAGGGTTAATCCTTCAGATCCTCCCTGTGTGTGACATCATAATGGATGACACGTGTAGACCGCCCTCAGTGGTCACAAGATGTTTGTGCTGATGTCTAATTACTGAAGGTTCCATAATGTTCCCACTGCTGCCCTGATTGTGCATGACCTTGAGCTTGACTACCTACATATACCTACCTTATAGCGATTTGGAGGTTCTAGCAGGGACGCCCCATCGCCCCAGGACTCATCACTACAGCGCCAGCCACCTCTTCAGGGGTTGTCTGCCTCAGACCTGGAGCTGCGGGGAGGAAGGGGACATCCACCACCGGATCAGCCAAATTATTCTAAATTGGGTGAGAGATATTTATTGGCAGTGACCCTCTAGAGCCCAGAGAAGGGCGACCCTTCAGCCATGGCTTCCCTAGAGGTTTCCCCACAGGTGGGTTTTTCCTCTCCTGAGTGCTGAGGGGTGACTCCTAGTGAGTCGGGGGGCTGCCATGGGGTTGGGATATAAATAAAAATTTGGTCTTTTAATTCCCAATTCTGTGAGTTTGTGTCTTTTTTTTGGTTGATTTACTCTGGGTCCATATAGGGTCTGTACACATCACATATCTCACAGTCAAATCACATAAAACACCTGCAGGGAACATAATAACTATCCAATAACTGCCCCTATTGATACATCTGCCCCAGTGGTCGCTCTTGCTTATCATGTGAAGACGCCATACTGCAGCACCTGTATGCACATCCCTGGGGTAAAAGGCCTACCAATGTAATAACTGTCCTGGTTACTCATAGCTACCAATCACAGCACATCATTCTTCTTATTAGATTTCTTTAAATGAAGCTTGTCTGAGATTGGTCATCATGGGAAACACAGACTTATTTCTTTTTAATATTTAAAGTATGGTTCAGGCAACAGCATAATATATAAAACAGAAACATTTTATTATCACATTTTTAACTCCTTAATCCTTACTCCTTGATTATGCTCCAGTACCTAATGGAGCATTAAATTTAGTGCTCCATGCAATTCATGTAGGTTATTAGAGCTGATGCAAGGTTCAGCTCATCACCAAATCCGAACTGGCATTGGAAAACATGTGGTGTCAGCGGTACTTACACTATACCCTTGGTCAGAGTACACTCCAATCCGTTTAATAACCGCTAAATCCCATTGTCAGCGTGAAATCTGATTTTAAAATCCTGGGGAGGATCCCCCGAATATCAGCATCCAGCGCAGTGTTCATGAAGGTGCTAATTGTTGCTATGGCAACCATGGGGTCCGATCTATGACCCCAGCACTGTCCATAGTATATTCCAGTATGTCACCGACAGGACCTTACAAGTACTATGTCAGCCTATCCACAGATTGCAGTTCTAACACATCTAATGCATCAGTATTACAGGCAGGGCCACATCTGCCATGAGGCAGATGAAAATCTTGCCTTAGGCGCAGAATGTAGAGCCCCTTTGGGGGCTGCACAGTTTCATATTCTAATGTGGGCGATTTGGTCACCCATTGGCACCTGCATCGCCCACCAGGATATAATCACAATTTGTCTCTTTAAGACAGCGGCAACTGATATGCAGAGCGACACAGTGCCTATCCGGCTGTCTGAATCGCTCCGTACTATGCAGGGACACTGAAGGCTGCATGATGTCACACCACACCGCCTGTGTCTCTGTGCAGAGCCACAGCTGACGAAGAGTCGGGTGCAGATAGCGGCAAGCCCACTGTAGTATATAGCCAGAGCCAGCCCCCTTAGTAATACACCCCCTTTAGACATAGGCCAGCCAGTCCCCTTTAGTATAGCCAGCCCCCTGTAGTATAAGCCAGCCCCATTAGTATATATCCATCAAGCCCCATTTATATATATCCAGCTCCCTTTAGTATAAAGCCACCCCCCCCTGATATATAGCCAGCCCCCCTTTAGTATATAGCCATCCAGCCCCTGTATATGCCAGCCCTCCCTTTAGTATATAGCCACTCCTCTTAGTATATAGCCACCAGCCCCCTTTTAGTATATAGCCAGCCACCTCCTTTAGTATATAGCCAGCCCCCTTTAGTATGTATAGCCACCCCCATTTAGTATATAGACACCCTGTAGTATAATAGCCAGCGCCTTTAGTATATAACCGCCACCCCCATTTAGTATATAGCCAGCCACCCTATTTAGTATATAGCCAGCCGTCCCCCTTTTAGTATACCAGACCCATTTAGTATATCAGCCAGCATCCCCTTTAGTAATATAGCTAGCCACCACCCCTTTTAGTATATAGCCAGCCAGCCCCCTTTTGTAATAGTAGCCACTCACCTTTAGTATAAGCCAGCAGCCCCATTATATATAGCCACCCACACCATTGTATGTAGCCAGCCAGCCCCCTTTAGTATATAGCCAGCCAGCCTCCTTTAGTATATAGCAATAGCCCCCTTAGTATATATCCAGCCTCCCCCTAGTATCTAGCCAGCCAGCCTTCTTTATATAAGACAAGACCGCTCCTTAAGTATATAGCCACCACTCTTTAGTATATAGGCAGACCGTCCTTTAGTATATAGCCCATACCCCTTAGCATTAGCCCTCTTAGTATTAGACCAGTCCCCGTGTAGTATATAGCTAGCCAACCTCCAGTTTGTAAAGAAAAAAAATAACAGGAGTACTTACCTTTAGACGCCCCAGGCAGGTTCTCGTGCGGGGGTGCCTGTCAAAAAGAAGACCTGTGGGGGGGAGCTGGAAAGGTGATTTTTGACTTTTTTTTTTTTTTGATAGGCACTGAGTTGAGTTCTTCCAGTATATTTTCTGTGCGAAAAACTTGGCTTATACTCGGTATATATGGAATATAATAATGGAAGGCATATACTCAAGTATATACAGATATATAACAGTGGAGAATATTTATATGTGTGGGAGAGTGGGTTACATTGTGTTGTTAGGGGGATATATATATTTGGGTGTTGTTATCCAGGTGACTTTAAACTGTAAGTGACTGGTATTTTAGGGATACTGGGATGTGTCTGCACGGACTGAAGATATTGCTCTGATTCAGCAGATATGTCATGATGGGAGAACCCATAATAATCCTCTTCCTGAGGTAAAAGATTGTCATCTATATGTACTAGATGCCACCAATGACTCTCAGTACCTATAATCAGTCAAAGCCTTCCTGTAGGGTGTTAACAATTGTTATAAATTCAGCATTTATTGAACAGTGGGATATGAACAGAATAGGCTACTGAGGGGGGGGGCAGCATTTTAATATTGGCCTCAAGCAGCAGATATGCTAGAATCGTCCCTGATTGCAGGATATTATATGAACAAGCATTGAATGATTGGTTGTTCTTCTACCATATTGGGACTAGTAAAAAAGTAAAAAAAAGTTTTAAAATAGAAAATAAATCAAAAGACTCAATTACATACAAACTGTCATATAAAGTGAAATTACCAAACAACCCAATATTCATAACCAACGAACACCATTAAACATGAAATCATTATTGAACCCGCACATTGAACACTGTTCTAAATGTTCCAAATGGCACTGGTGTAAAGTCCATGTCCCACTAAAAACAAGCCCCGCACCAGCTCTGTATTTATTCATACCTAGATGTGTAAACCGTATACGTGGAATAAATAGTGAAAGGCAGATTTGTGCTTCATATCTGCATCCACCACAGGACCTGCTCAGAGTCCCATCTTCAAATGTCAGCTGACTGCAAACAAGAAAAATTGCTAAATCAAGGGAGAAAACAATAAAGTAGGATTTGCATAAGATATCACATACCATCTATTTTTTTTATTACCCCTTTTAGTGTCAGGATTTAACTAGACCAGCATGACAAGTGCACCCCCCTGCCAATGCAGGGTTTAAATCTAGTGTTGCATAATCAAAATTCCTCTCCATTCAATAGGATTTTTTCTCTATGGCCTGATCACCTCAAGTGTCCGGAAATGATGACCAATCAAATGTTTTGTTATTGTTACATTGTACAGAGATGCTGGTTGGATAATCCACCTGAAGCTGATACTACCAAAGGTTATATAAACCTTTGGTGTTGAAGGTTCTCTCTCTCTTTTCCTCTAAGCAGGTCTCTCTGGGAGAGCCCAGAGAGTGCTGAGGCAAGCACTCCTCAGCACTTGGCCTGCAGCGATCAGGCTCAAGCAGAGATCCACCTCCAGAGTCTGCCTCATCCCTGCTGCTGAGCAGCCAGCTTTCTTCTCCACCTAAAGCTACCTTTACTAAGCGTGAGTACCTTCTGTGGAACTATATCCAACCAGCCAACCCAACCCGCTGCTTTGTTGTGGCTGTTGCCAAATTCCTAATAACGAACTATAGTGAATGCTTTACAACTCTGTCTCTAGTGATCCCTGTGGATGGCTGCTACCACCAACGGGCACCCCTTCACCACCACCAGGATCCCAAATCTACATCGAGATTGTCCAGGGAGAAACCTACATCTTTCGGCCCTCTCGTTTAATTTTTGTACCTCCACCTACTGGAGACCTGCCAGGCTGTGGATGGAGGCCTCTGCTCCATGGCACCCAGCACCAACTTGAACCTTGAACATCAGCTCTGCTCATGTATAGTGGTTCTGTGGGCTTCTAAGTGGCTTACAGGGAGAGCCAGTCCCTGAAACCAATAGAAGAAAAGGACAGCTGATCATAGGGGGCTCACTGATCTGTAACCCCCGGCAATCAAATATATATTTAGGGAATAAGTTCCTTTATGAGAAAACTCCTATGAGTTATGGGAGACACTGTATTGCTGTATCTTATAGCAAAACACACTGGGAAGCCAAAAAAGTTCTCGAAAAGGTATGCCTGGAAAACCTCTAAAGTGACCTACACAATGTCATGGCCTGTTACAGAAGCTGATAACAGTTGAATGAGCATTTGTTGAACAGGTCATTCCTGAACATGCTTTTGAACATTGCTTTGACAAAGGCATTGTCATTCACATAACTAGCTCAAGCAATGTAATACCATGGAAATTGTGTATGTTGTATTACTCGCTTCACATATTGTGCCTCAGCACTTTTGCATATGCACTACAACCCACTAATAGCTAAAATAAAAATCCCTGCAGACAATTTTATTAATTGTAACTAATTGTAGGAGGAGGAGTGGGCAGAAAATAATATTTATTCGAAAAGTAGATGTACTAAATCTGCCAGAAACCTGTTTATTTCAGGTTTTATTACACTACAATATTAAAGACTTAGGCCTTATGAACACACTGTTTTTGGGGGGCATGAGCCAGCCACAGTTAATTCACTGCCCCATTGAGGTCTATTTTGCTTGGTCATTGTGTGGTGTCATCACACCATGACCAAGGCAAACAAATTAATAGCAGGTCCTATTCGTGTCTCGATAGGGGTACGTAGCTCATTTCTTATGCTCACCTACTGAGTCCACTCTGCCGAATGGATACTTTTTCCCATTTTTGCTCCCTGCATTGCATACACATAAGAATAGAAGATGGCACTCGACCATTTGATAATCATGCTTTTATTCTGTACAAAATCCACTTTAATACATGATGTTTCTGTCAGAATGACCTTCCTCAAGATGCCTGGATATATATACAGTATCATTAACAGGTGCACAGTATCAGATATAGAATTAGAAAATACATAAATACAGTCTTATCCTATATATGAGAATGGCTTCTCTGTGGACTTCAGGTTAACAGTGGTACATTTTTGGCGGAGTTAGTCGCTGTAATCCCACATGAGAAATATAATACATGTATGATTATGACCATCCCCTGTTACAAGATAGTGTAATTAATAATATGTGGTAGACAAACATAGAGTGGGGACTGTTATAAAGTCTAATGCACATAGACATGGGTCTCATGTGGCGATCCCATATTTTGTTAGTCCATACCGGACATACCATAATCACTTCTTATTCCCATAAGGAAGACATGAGCCGCATTCTGGTCTCAGTGTAAGACTCAGATATGGCTTCTGAGCTATGACCGGAAGTCTGGTGGGTTCCACGCTGTGGAATGCATCGTTTGTCTCTTTACTTCCTGGATCGCCGTAGAAGGGATGTACGTCTGATAAACTTAGTCCCTATCTTTGTCTAATCCCCAAAATAACTTTAAAGTGTGTTATAAACTATGATCGTAAATTAGTGGGACCAATAGAAATGGGAAATGGCTTGTTTAGAGATGGAAGAATATCAACACATGTCAAAGAAAATGATATCTAAGTGCTTATGTATATTACCCATCTATGGCCCACCGTCAGATTCTTGCTAGCATTTTCTGCAAGGAAAACATGTGGTAAGTTAGAAATATCAAGACTTTAAAATTCAACATAGATTAATAGATCTCTATACATTATACAATGAAAAGAGGATATATTGATATATTAAAGGAAACTCAGTTCATGTAAAGCCTGGATGTTATAGTCTCCGTTGAACCCTCTGAGCCAGCGTCTGTAGGGTATGAATCCAAAAGAATTCTTTCTTCTTTAGTAGGGTAACGCGGTCAGCCCCACGTCTGGAATATCCATTCTCTCAATCACTTGAAATTTCAGCTGATTGACTGAATAACCGGCTTGGTTAAAGTGGTGGGGAATGGCAACATGAGATTGGATGTCCTTATGGTGGACTTGTGCTTCGATATGCGTCGGCGCACATCTTGTTTCTTTCTCTCTCGACATGGCAGGCCTCAGGGGCATTCTATGAGGTAGATACGTAGAGTGGAGTCACATGTTGGTAACCTTTATTTGGATTCTGCGTGTGGATGTTGTAAGGAGGTCTAATTTATGAACATTAGTGCATTGGGCACAATGTAGACATGGGAACGTGCCTTGTTTGCTTGTGTTAGAAAGTTTGTGAGGGACCCTAGTGTCTGAACCCACATCTGCCCTCACCAATCTGTCCTTGAGATTGGGGGGGTCTTTTAAAGCATGGAAGGATTTTGGAATTCCTGGATCCCTGGGTGGCCTTCTTTTAGTTTTAGCATTACATACACAGCCATGAGACTTGGGGTCTTACTTACTACCTAAATGATAATCTATAGAAAGAATATTTGATATAAATACATAAGTAGCTTTGTATTCTTGAGAGAGTCCATTTCTCCTGGACATACTGAGCGGGTGCTACAAACTGGCTGATATGAATTCTTGGTGGTGCTGTAAGCTGAAATACAGTAACATTTAGCACACTGATGGTTTTTCTCACTTTGCAAATAGATAGTTCTTTAAGGAACTCCTAGCAGGTTAGAGAAAACAGCATGACAGATGGGAAACTGTGATCACCACCTTCGACTGACATTTCTGACTTGGCAGATCTAACCTGGCATAAAAATTACTCTCTTACTCTTGCAGTAATTGGAAAGTTCAGATCTGATGTATCAGTAAAATATTATTTTATGGATATGGCAGTATGTTCACAACTGCATAGGCCCTCCTAGCGGGGATGCTGGAGGATTCTGGAAGATAGGAGCTAATGAAGGTTGCTAATATTTTCTATCTGTGAAGGTTCCTAGCTTTAGTCGTAGAAAGGAGAATAACAAATGAGGTTTAACTGTTTTCTTGGAAGATTCAAAGAAGTTAAAATAGCATCTCATGGAGAAACCAAGACAAAAACTTCACATGAGAGGGATGGCGTGGTGAATGTAGCCTTACTCATAGATCCAGTGCTGTGACTGTGGTAATCTTCTTATATTTGTTATTCATTCTTCCTTCTAATATACACTTTTAAATGTATGCTATGAGGCCAGAAGGGCAATGGGCATGTTACAGAAGCCCTATGTGCTCTGGCTTTACGAGCTGTTCTACAATGTAGCAGCATGTCTCAGTTTTCACCCTCTCCCTGCACGTCCCTGCAATCTCAGCAGTAGAGAGAACAAAGTGGGAGGCCAAAGTGCTCCTTTTGGAATGTAACACCACTGTGAATCTGCTGCATGGAGGGGCTCCTCGTAATGCCCACATAGCCTTAGATTTATTAGCAACTTTTAAAAGTTAATATTAAAAGAAAGGGAGCCATGGATAATACATAAAGAGATTACCACAGTCACGGTACCTAGACCTATGAGTAAGTGCCCCTGGTTTTATATGCTTGATTTGGATGGTAGATTTACTTTAAAACTAATTGCAGTGAATTATACAAAATGTTGTGGTCCCAAATAGTCTCAGATCTTGGTCAGTTTAAAATTCATGTATACATATATTGGAAAATGCTTAAAGGTTATACAATGTTACCAGAGTAATATTAGATCCTAAAAGGTTCACCCATAAACTTTTTGTGTAGACTCCAGAAGCTCCAGGTCACGTGACCTGCCGGGCAGCATGACTCAGGATTCATGTGATACCCGTGTCCCTGCTGTCTTCTGGCGGATGAAGGCTGCCATGTACTCTTTATGCCAAGGACACATACTGCTCCAACCTCTGATATGTGAGTGGCTCCATGGTGGGGGGCATACAGTAATGACTGCCAGGCAATCCTTCATCCTCCAAACCAAAGAAACATGGGACAACACAGGAACTCCCGTAGTGCTGTTGCTCGTGGGTTATGACCACTTGACTACCGGCTTTTGGTGTCTACACAAAAGTTTACAAAGGTCTTAGACCTACCCTGGTAGACTTTTGTATTAGTTTTTGGTCCGAGAACATGGACCACAGTGGCAAGGACGGAACTCTCAATCATCGAAACTACAATTTCTAACTATAATAATGATTACAATGGAGAAGAAGGGACTTTTTGCACATAGAAACAACCAGGGGATACAGAAGGAGTCAGATCTGTCCAATATTTTGTGCAGGTATTGCAGACCATTTCCATGCTTGGAGCTGTGTGTAGCTCAGACATCAAGAAAGAAAACAATGGAAGTAATTTCTGCCCCCTCACTTATATCGCAGCTATGCTAAAAAGAACTTTCAGGATCAAGTTGTTCAATCTTTACAGATATTTTACATATGTTTTCATGTATATCAATGAATTACAATCGGTTGCATACATCAGACACCTCTGAAAATGTAGCATGTGTCAAGGTGTGCGCCCTGCTATTCATAGTAATGAGGTATGTAGTAAGGTAATTACATTTTTGATGGCTGGTTCACAGGAAAGGTGCGATTAGATAGGAATTTAAGGTGAATGCTTGTGACCAAAATAAGTGGATGAATTATAAATACAGAAATACCTTATAATTAATATAGTAAATGTGAATGGTGCCTTAAAGCAAACATGCATCAATTTGGTCAATGGTATGCATCATACATGAGGATTTATTGCCAGGGGCAATTGATTGTTATTTGTACGTCAAAGGTCAGGCAAACGTTTTTAAATCTTCTAAACACAATGTACCATCACTGTTTTTTTAGTTTCAATGGGTTTTATTCCAAAGAAAACAAATAATCGCTCAAGGCACAATACGTCAGGATTTCCCCACGCAGAAGATAGATGCACAATGCCTTAATGCTGAAGTGCCTGAACTCTAGAAATGCAATAGATATGTAAATCATCATCCCAGATCAGACACTGTATTTAAATGTATTCTTTGTGCCCATTCTTGGTGGTCAGAGATTACTGTAGCCCAGGAGTGAACCAGCCTGTCTGCTCCTGAGCGAGCCATATAGAGACGCCCCCCCCCCCCCAATATTATGTAACATACATAGAGTGTACAGCCATCTAGTATAAAATGCATACAGCGTACTGCCCTGGTAGTATAAGATGCATACAGCGTGCCGCCATGTAGTTTAAAATGCATACAGCGTGCCGCACATGTAGTATAAAATCAACAGCATGCTGTCATGTAGTATAAAATGCATACAGCATACCGCCATTTAGTATAAAATGCATACAGCGTACCGCCATTTAAATAAAATGCATAGAGTACCGCCATGTAGTAAAAATGCATACAGCATACCGCCATTTAGTATAAATGCATGCAGTAACCCGCCATTTAGTTACAATACTGCAGAGTTACCGCCATGTAGTATAAATGCATACAGAGTACCGGCATGTAGTATAAATGCACACAGCAATAACCACCATGTAGTATAAAATGCATACAGAGTACCACCATGTAGTATAAAATGCATACAGAGTTACCGGCCATTTAGTATAAATGCATACAGAGTACGCCATGTACTATAAAATGCATCCAAATAACCACGCCATGTAGTATAAAATGTATACGCTTCTGTACCCCAAATCGAGACACAATAGGATCTGCTGTATATTTTGCTTGCCTCAGTCACGGTGCATTGACCCGCACATGACCAAGCATAAAGACCTCAATGGGCAGTGAATTAGCTGAAATAGCTGCTAATGGTCAAGGAAACTTTGACTTATAACCTGTCACTTCAGACTTGGCAACTTTTCCATCTTTTATTTTCCTGTATCATGAGTCTGGCTTTTGTACGCCTGTTTTTTGGCTTTTCTTCTGCGCCATATGTATCTTAGTGGTTATCTTTATTGATGCATATGGCATTTGGTTGTTAGTGAATTTCTAACTTTTTAAAACAAAGTTGTCAAAAAGGCTCCAAACATTCACAAACGTTCTAAGCTAATTTTTACACCTGGTCAGGGCGCCGTAGATTTGCAACTTTCACATCTGGAATCAGGTGATAACTCAGGGAACACTTCAAAAAAATAGATATGGAGAACTTCGAAGGGAGACTATTGCAAATAGCACAAGCTCCATGAATCAAAAAATTTGAAAAATCAATTTTCTGTGAAACTGCTGAAAAAATGTAGCATGAGGCATTTTTTATGGCTTTCACTGTTCACTCCAAATGACACCTTCCCTTACGGTATGTGGGTCAGTATGATCATGATGATACCTCTCGTCTAACACTCATAACCTTTTTATACTTGTAGTGAAGGTTGCTGATATGGTGACATCTTTACAGGACGACCTGAGTGTTTTCATTGTTTGGGAAATTACAAAACCTTTCAAACGCTATTGAATATTTTTTTTATTGCTGGCAAAAGTGTTCAATTACCGGAGTATTAAGCCAACCCCAGTATAAGCGAGACCCCTATTTTACCACCAAAAACTGGGAAAACCTATTGTCAGAATAAGCCGAGGGTGGGAATACATTGGTCACAGCCTCCAGTATAATAGCCAGCCTGCTCCCAGTAGTATACAGCCAGCCCAGCCTGCCCCCAGTAGTATATACAGCCAGCCCAGCCTGCCCCCATTGTATACAGCCACCCACGCTGCCCCCCTTAAGTATACAGCCAGCCCCCAGTAGTATACAACCTGCCCAGCCTGCCCCATAGTATACACCCAGCCTAGCCTGCCCCTTAATTATACAGCCAGCCCAAGCTGCCCCCTTAAGTATACAGCCCACCCAGGCTGCCCCCTTAAGTATACAGCCCCACCCAGCCTGCCCCCAGTAGTGATCAGCCTGCCCAGCCTGCCCCTTAATTACAGTCAGCCGAGCCTGTCCCCGTTAAAGGGGGTAGTCCCATCTGGGCATTTACATTTTATTATTCATTTGCCACATGTAAACATTCTTTCAATTGGATGTTATTAAAAAAATTTCCTGTGTTGAAGATAATTTCTCATAAATGTATCGTTATTCTGTCCCCTTAAACCAGATACGTTCGTCCTCTCGGATACGACAACGTCAATACTCTGGCAAGCGGTGGATCAGACTTCTGCTATAGAGTCCTGTCCCCAACCACCAGATTCAGCGATCCATTACCACAGGACGGCTGTGCGACATGTAGTAACTCCCGGACATTCATATACAATAACCTTTTGTTGTCTTCGGCACTCAATCGATCAGACGTGGCCGTATCCCCGAGAAGCAATCTCGTTTCTAAGGGACATCATGACTCATTTATGAGAAATTATCTTCACACAAACATTTTTTTTAATAACATCCAATTGAAGAAATGTTTAATATGCAGATTAATGAACTGAATTAAGTGCCCCATATGATAAACCCCTTTAAGTATACAGTCAGCCCAGCCTGCCCCCTAAGTATACATCACCCACCTTACCCCTAAGTAATCAGCCCAGCCCAGCCTGTCCCCTTAAAGTATACAACGCCAGCTCACCTGCCCCCTTAAGTACAGACCAGCCCAGCTGCCCCCCTTACTAACACCTACCCAGCCTGCCCCCCTTAGTATACAGCCTGCCCCCAGTAGTATAACAGCCTGCCCAGCACTAACAAAAATAATAAACTTAATACTCATATACTAACGGTAATTTTTTTTCCGTTATGGACCTGCAGCTGTAATGGGACTCATTTTAAGAATTTTTATGTTGGATCATGGGATACTTTTTTTTGTTTTTTCGTTTCTGTTTTTTAGTCCCCTCTCCTCCTAACATAACTTTTTATTTTATTCATTGACAGAGATTGTTAGGGCTTGTTATCTGCGGGACAAATAGGTACTTTTGTATGTGCATTTAATTAATATTCCATGCAATGTACTGGAACAGCTGGAAAAAATTCCAAGTGCGTGAAATTTGGTGGCGTTTTCTTTTTTGTGGGCTCTGGTGTAACAGGTTTTTCTTTGTGCACTCCAAATGACACTTTCTTTTTTATCTTTGGGTTGGCTACATCCACAGTGCATACACATTTATATAGTTTTATTAGGGTTTAATTAGTTTTTAAAATTTAATTCTTTTGTACATAAAAATATTTTCAATTTTTATCCAAATTCGGTAGGCCAATACGTTTTCACCTTTGGTGTACGGACCTATGTCGTTGGTTTTTTTTTATGCTGTGCGCTGACGTTAATAGTTTTATATCAATTTGGAACCTAAATACTGTTTGATACTATTTTATTTCAAATACAGTAATTCATTGATAGAAAATGGGGTGAAAATGGGATTCTGACATTTGGGTGCTCTTTTCTTTACATAGTCACTGATTAATTTTTATACATATTTTGATACAACGAACATTTTGGGACACAACTATATCTATGCGATGATTCTGATTTTTACTGTTTATTTTACTTTGATAATGATCTAGGGAGGGTGATTTCAATTTCCTTTTTTCTATCACTTTTTAAATATTTTTTAATTTTTGTTAAATTTTTATTTTCCATTATTTCAGACCCCCAGGGTACTTTAACCCTGGACGGTCTGATTGCTACTACCATATACTGCAATAACTACTTACGAACAAAGCACTGCATTCACACATGTAAATGCAATGTTGACAAGCGTGAGGAGATGTCGCCCGGGCCACCCTCGTGAAACAAATAAGCAAAGTTAGTACTGCAGTCGAACAGGATGTGAGATCCCTCCTCTTATTTGGTAAGAGGTCGGATCGATTAAAACCAACTTCCCAACATATTTTTTTTAAAAATGGCATAAATAGAAAGGAGCTGTGGAGAGTATTATGGGGGCATATTTGGTGGAGGTCTTTTTGGGGGTGACAGCTCTCTTTAGAAGCCAGCGTCTCCCGCATTCCCTGCCAGACTTCGTGCTACTGCCTAAGAGAAAGCTTGTTCCACTTGCCATTTATATCTTGTTTTGGATTTCCCGTTGACCCCGACCTGTTCCCCGTTTTTAATGCTCCTCCACTGCCAGCCCTGATGTTCGTCGCCTCGTTCTGACCTGAACTTTTTCCACCTGTCTTGACCTCCTGCCTCTCCCCAAACCATGAACTTACCATGTCAGATATCATGTACCTCGGCCTTGGGCTGCCACCGAGTGACAAAGTCGCCGCCTGTGACAAGACTGGTGGTACCACACTGGCAGCAAATTCCACTCCCTTTGGGCAGATTGGAAAAAGACTGGGTGACACTTGGACCCTGGTCCCAGTGTTTCGCTTATTCATCGTCCGCGGGGGCCATGTGGGTTTACTACCGCTGAGCCTGACAGGTTTCTATGGCAGTAGGATCCAAGTCCAGCCTCCAGCTGCAATGGCAGATGCCTAGTATTAAGTAGTAAGATACGTGATTAATTAATATTCATATGGTGAATTGTTTAGACAAATTAATTTAATCAAGTTTTATTGAAGACAAGTCATAATTCTTCATACCAACATTACAATTTGCACTTCCTACAAGACTAATTCCTCAGCTTCCTGGACACCAAGGTTCATAAATCTCCAACCTGGGTCCCTATCACAGAGTATTTACAGAAATTGACAGGAATCATCAGTTTAGAAACTTTCATCAGCTGTCACCCCCCTTCTACTATAGAATCTATCGCCCAACTCCAAGCGTCAAAGAGCATGCCCTATCGGTTTCTACGTGTGTGCGTTGTGGCGCAGCTGTTCCTACCGAGGGAGGAGGGTCACTCCTCCCACCTTCAGCACACGGCAGTATGCCATGGCGGGCAGACCATGCGGGCATACACTTTGTGAAGCGAACCCTAATAGTATAATTTCAATAACTGCAATCACCTGAAGATTAACATTTTTTATACAAATGAAGCTACATTGTTCCCCCCAAAATATTGTTAACTTTTTCCACTTTTCCAACTAGACGCACCCATGACCATTAAGGGAAATCTACCATCATCAATCATAATATACCAGGACCTTACTCATAGATCCAGGCACTGTGACTGTGGTCATTTCTTATGTATGTTAGCCTGGGTCTCCTTCCTCTTCTGATAGCAACTTTTGGAATTGTGCTAATGATCCAGACATTCTGTAATGCTACGGCCAAGGGACTGCAATCATTTATAAAGTTGATTCTAGAAGGAGGATGCCATGATAACAAATATTGAGAATTACATCACGGCACAGGTCTGGATTTAGAGTAAATGTCCCGGTGTTTCTGCTTAGAGTTTTGATGTAGATTTCCTTTAAAAATGTATGTCAGAGCTGACTGTTTCCTGAGTGCAAAAAAAACCAGTTGCCGGCTGCACGAACAGTCCTCAACATGAAGGTTTGTAATCAGACTCTCCAGCCCGCCGATATCACATACCATTGACATGTTAGACATGAATGCGCTGTAATCTTATTCTAACCTACCCATTAACTTTTTTTTTTACTTTTTTTATTTCATAACAATAACAGTGGAATACTACAAACTTTCACATTTCTCCTGCACCGTGACAACATTGGGACAAGCTGTTATCATTGGACAATGACATTAACATTACCCTGAGGATTCCAATACTCATCACTAATCTTATTCTAATTTATGTCCTTCTAGATGTGTGGTATCTGGGGTGAACTGTCACTCAATCCGGATCTGGAGGTATTTGAACCATCTGTTCCAAAGACTTGTATTGTGTGCTACTGATTCTCCAGATTCGAATGGCATGTGTCTTTTAACTCTTGAAATAACTGAACGCGTAACATACAGAGATAACCAATAACTTGGTGGATAAGCCTGCACTTAGGGCTGAAGGCGTGTGTTTTTAGGGTTAGGGAGTTTTACGAAAGGCACAGATGGTAGTGCCTTAGGTAATGTGTTGGGCTTCTTTCAAAAACGGGGCATTTTAGCTTGACCGTTTATAAACTATTGGTGTAAAAGTACTAGTGCATCCGGTTCCCAACTTTAGTAAACCTTGATATAATTGAGAGCTGGTAGGTCAAGATTTTTTTCATATGCAGCATTTGTGTTTATCTGTTATAACCTCATGACTTAGGGTTTTTCTAACGTGATTCCATGTCCTGTGTCACCATTCATTGTCAAAGATGTGCCTATTACCATCCTGTGTGTCCTCTCATTATCTTGACATAATTGTTTTTATTAATTATTTTTTGCATGATTCTGCATATATAATAATATCTCTTGAACAATACAAGACCTGTTGACCTAATATTTTGGGTTGAATTTCCCCCAAATGCAGGCAGATTGTGATAAATAAAGACTGATGCATTGCTAGTTTTAATCATATAATAATAATTTAGTTGTCCCAAAGGGGGGAAAAGAAGATGTTACAACGGGTTTTACCAACACAGACATAATAAATACAATGATATAAAAGACTTAAAATATAAATTTCCCATCCTGTCAAATCAATGATTCTGAAATAGTTCGTCATTTAATAAAAAGTTGTATTCACACTCAGCATATGTGAACCAAGGCTTAGGCATTCACAGACTGCAGAAACATAAGTTGCCTGGAGATGTTACTGGGTTGTTTAAACAGACAGAAGAAAAATCACAGCAGGAGGTTTGGAAGGTCAGGCTATTCTTTAATATAGAACTGCCTTTCCCCAAGAGTGAAGACCTAAATATCGATAAGGATCCAGAAAAAGCATGTGTGTCAATGACATGTGGTTTCAAAACGTAACAAGTTATTATATCAACCCTGACACAAACACACGCGTGGGAGCCTCCACCACCTGACCACTCCACCACCCGTTCTGCTGCTATCTCATGGACCTGTTGCGGGTTCATGTCTTTTCTATTAGGATTTGCCTTCATTACCTGTAATACCGTGTTACCTCATACCGTATTTACCTCATACCATGCATTGCATGGTAGGCTTCATTTACCTAGCACTTATTTGATGGCAGCTTGATTATGCATTTGTCTATTCACCTACCCTGTCTTTTTCTTTTAATATTTAGGGGTGGCTTGGTACATATTGCCCAGTCAGTGAGGTGTCCTTGTTGTTTTTTTTGCCCTAACATAGTGCCAACATGTAGATATAATTTGGGTGTACCTTTGTTACATTTAATGTTTTAATCATGTGTTTGGGTTCAGTGTTTGATATAAATAATTGTAGTTTTTTGAAACCTACATTCATTGACACACTGCTTTTCTGGCTCCTTATCATTGGTTTGAGTGTGGTTGACCATTGCTGCATTTGGCGTTACTTTTCTGCGTGCAAGTTCCATCTTCTTTGATGTGACCTAAATAATCGTTCACTTGTAAAGTTATTAAAAGGCATACAGCTATTAAAGGGTTACCTTCCAGGGTCCTCTGTGAAATGTGTGAAATTTTAGTGTTTTGACAGTCCACGCGTAGAAAGGCATTCAATCCAAATTATGGGTCATGTGTTTTGGTCTTGCATCTAACAATATCTTATAGTAAATAATAAGTAATACGGTTAGGTCATCAGTTAACTTTATTAATCCTCACATTATACAATGTAATCCAGAAAAGGCAAAAACCCGACGCAAGTGCTAATGCCAATTGTCCATAGTATCAGGGAAAAAATGCTTCCTTCCCCCTAATATAGTGGGGCAGAATTTGTTTATATCAACAAAATGCTATTCAAAAAGTTTAAATTTCCATAAGATGTGATTATTTTGCGGTCTCCCCCTTTGAACATGTCCAAATTAATCAACCATTACACACATCTCGTGTAAGAGAAGTTCTATAGTCTCACTGTTTTTTTCACATCCATAAAGACATCCTGATCTAGGTGTTAGTAACTGTCTCTCCTCTACGGTTGCCCCCTTGTCCTAAGTAAATAAAACGTATCTTTAAGAGACCCTACTACTGTCCGATTTATCTTACATTGTAATGGAGTCTCCTCATAGCTGTCTTATTTTTCTAACTTGAATAACCCCCAATTTTTGTGAATCTGTTCTTGTAATCTAGTCCATCATTACCTTAATACTATGGTTGTTTCTCTCTGGCAACCATTCAACTACTTTCTTTTTAACACGGTGCTAATCACAATATTTCCATGTGTGGCTTGACCAATGATTTTGTGTAAGGGCAAAACCATGGGGGAGACTCTTACTCAGTGCTTCTACACAGTTTTCCTGGTGTATAAGGACTAAAATAAATGCCAACATGATTGTGATTTTTAACCTGAGTATGCTACTCCGCGCCATTGGTTGCCAGCCGCCAGTCGGTGTGGAGTTTGTACAGTGGCCCGCTTCCCCCAATGGATATACTCATAGCCAAACTTCTTATGTTCCGCTTGGTCACCTGCTAAATTCCTCCCTATGTCTTTATCTTGAGATTTATGCTACTCTGATTTAGATGAGGCGGACCCGATGTTGAGTTCAGGTTCCGGGGTGGGGGAGCTGAACCGATGCTGAACCCGAACCGACTAACCAGACAACTCTACACTTTCATATCCTAAGGTTTATTTTCCATTACCTGTAGATGCCTGGCAATAGTCTCTAAAATTAAGTTTACTATCCCCAATACCTCCATTCTTTTCTCCTTCATTTAACCAAGTAAGTACCATTACTATCTAAATGTTAAACCATCATGGTTTTGTCTTTGTTTTTGGGGGGGGGGGGTTGTAAATAAAATTGGAAGCAGTGTTAAATTTATAAATTGGTTAAAGGGAACCTACCACCAGCACATACTATAAAGGAGATTTGGTTGGTAGGTGATCAATAGACTGAGTGATAGCCCGTTTTAGGCTAATCCGCACGTCCCCGCACGTGTTTTGTGAACTTTATATTAATCACTTCTCCTTGCAGCTGCGCGCCCTCGTCGACGAACCTGCCATCCTTCCGCAATGCGTCAGAACGCAGCGGGCCGCTCTTGCGTCACTGCCTCCGAAACAGGCACGGCCTGCTGTTCTGCGCTGCGCAGTCCTCGGACAAGGGCGCGCAGCTGCAAGTGAGGCTCAGCCAGAAGTAGGTTGTACTGGGGTAGGATGGGGTAAAGAGGTCTACTGGTGGCGTGGAGCCTCCATAGCCGCATAACAACAATTAGCATAAGTGATAATAAATTCACAAAACAGCGCGGAAGACGTGAGATTAGCCCTTAAAGGGCTATACTCCATCCTATTTGATCCACCTACCACCCGATCTACCTTTATATGGTAGATTCGTGGTTTGTAGGATCCCTTTAAACAACCAATTGCACAAAAAAAAACATGATATGTGCTATCTATTTACATTTTAGTTTTTGCTTTTTATAATAATCGCTACAAAGTTAAAACCCACTAAAAGTAAGAAGGAGCAAATTGCAGTTACTATTTACCACCAAAATTTCTACTTCATGTTAAGCTGCAACTCATGTTAGATAAATCTTTTTGTAGAATTTTTATGACGCACTCTATCATCTATTACTCTCGCCATTGTTGAAATGGGAAAATAGTTTATTCTTTTGTAACAAAGCATATGGTAAAAACAGCCCCCCTTTTTTTTTGTATGTATTCATGTATCACGGAACTATGGCAGCATTGTGAACTCAAGTGCTGGATATGACTTTTTAATTATTCCTTGCACCCTTCTTAGCTATTCTTAAACTTTTGTTTTACTGAACATCCTGTACTAAACCTTTTTTATTAACTGTTATTCCGACTGAATTAGGCCTCTAATCAATGAGCATAAAACCTGCTCATGTCAGGAATCTGTGCTGCAATAGGTTATGCATAAATTATGTGTATGTTGGCCTGTGTGGAACTAACATTAAAGTTACTAGACAATATTGGCGTGGACTGTCTGCAATTGAATGTGTGGAGGGCCTTTTGACCTTCTCCCCTGGGGGATATAAAGGCTGAGCTGTTTGAATTGATAAGAGCCCAAGTATTTTGTTCTTAGTAAAGCATGCATATGTTATAAGGGGTATATAAGAAATAGGTTTGCTCAATGAAGCATGGACCTGCTGTCTGTGTAGCAGTCAATAGCTAAGGCCAGTATTGGCTGGCAACATTTTCTACCCTCCAATGGCGTCAGAAGGGAGTTGCAGCAGGTAGTGGGTTGGGTATGTTTTTTTTTTGTGATTTTGTTTACACAAGCCCTTTTACTTATTTTGGAGAAGCCCTTTGAAGCTTGGTGTGATCTTAACACTAAATTGCTGTTACTTTCCATACACTTCCGAGGAGAACCCCAAATATACAGCAAATAAGCCCTCAAATTTACTTACACTCTTTGCTTTTTGAAGTCTGACTAGTTTTTATGGTAATTATTACAAAGAGCGTGACTAACACATGATATTCATTGAATTGTGACATTTTTAATCTAAGTGCAATATAGGGGTCTTTAGGGTGACTGTGGTCTTTTAAGAATGGTGTGCTTCTTTTAGAAGCATCCATGACATGGTCTGTGGATTGTACACAGCTCAGCTTCCATTTTGTGATTAGCTAATAGTGTTTTCTCTTTAGCACAAAGTGCCTTTGTCACTGCTGTTATCTGTCGTATCACTATGTCTAAAATATTTATATAATGTGTGGGGTGGATCCTGGCACATGACATTTTTTTAAAGGCACTTGCCCATAATTGTGGATGACCAACTTGTTCCCACCCAACCACACTGGCTAATATTTTTTATAAGACAAAAGATAAAAACTTTATATATGTCACTACTAATATTTTATGCTTCACTGTAAACTTATGACTAGTTTTTTTGTTATTGGTCATCTGATAATTTGTCACTATGTGTATAAATGTAAACCTTGACAGGCTTACCAACAGAGGAAATCCTTAAGTTCCTTAAAAGTTTTGTACAAAGTTCCATTACAGATAGGATATCACTTAACAATTGGAGTTTGACCCCTAGGATCTCACTAATCACAAAAAGGGGGGATCTCACCCTAAACACTGTAACCACAGGGTGGCGATCATGGCGTACAAGACACTTTTGTCCACACGTGCAACCTTGTGGATCATGGACACACATAATCCATTTAAAATATGTCGTCAGCTCCACGTGGCACATCTCCACACTGCATCCCTAGAAAATACCATACCGACTTACAGTATAGTGTCATCTGGTAAAAAAATGCAGCACCACTTATGTTTCATACAACACAAAATCCTCTATTAATTTAATGTCAGAAATACCACCACTCATTAATTTAAAAGCAGAACAGCTCCCTCATTTTATTTAGGCACAGAAGCCAATATTAATATGTAGCACGAGTATATACGGTAATAATAATAAAACATTCTCTAATTCAATGTTATTAACACAAAGCATTTCACAGATATAATTCCAACCTGTCTCTATCAGTCCTGCTGTACACAATTTGATTGTCCCTGGATCCGACTGCAAATCTTTTGACAATGGTAGGACAGATTCCTTTGGATCTCTTGTATTTCAGGAGAAGGGGGAGGGAAGACACTGCAGACAGAGGCAGTTCCTCTCCTGTCCTGCAGCAGTGTGCTTATACACTTTAATAAAAATTCTTTATTTATATAGCGCCCTACGCAGCGCACAATCTAAACAACCTACCAGTATGTTTTTGGAGTATGGGAGGAAAAACGGAGTACCAGGAGGAAACCCATGCAAACACGAAGAGAACATACAAACTCTTTGCAGATGTTGACCTGGGTGGGATTAGAACCCAGGACTCCATCATGGGTTCTAATCCCACCCAGGTACAACATCTGCAAAGAGTTTGGATCTCTTCGTGTTTGCATGGGTTTCCTCCGAGTACTCGAATAAAAGAATTTTATTAAAGTGTATAAGCACACTGCTGCAGGACAGGAGAGGAAGCCTCTGTCTGCAGTGTCTTCCCTCCCCTTCTCCTGAAATACAAGAGCATCCAAGGAATCTGTCCTACCATTGTCAAAAGATTGCAGTCGGATCCAGGGACAATCAAAGTGTACGCAGGACGATATAGACAGGTTGGAATTATATCTGTGAAATGCTTGTGTGTAATAACATTGAATAGAGAATGTTTTTATTATTACCGATTACTGTGTATAAGCGAGTTTTTCAGCACAAAAAATGTGCTGAAAAACGTCCCCTTGGCTTATACACGAGTCAACAACGAGTTCAAAAAAAACACTTAAAAAATAATAAACTTATCTATCCCCTCCTTTGGCCCCGATCTGCAGCGCTGCTCCCCGATGTCCTCTTCGGCTCCCGAGTCCTTTCTGCAGCTCTGCTCCGCGAATCCTCTCGTTTCACGGCGACTCTTTGCCCCATGTACATCGCGCTGGCGGCGCTGTTTCCGAGCGCCGTCTGATGACGTATACTGATGACCGCCGGGAGACAGCATTGGCGGCGCCCAGCGCGATGTACATGGACGGGATGCGGAAGCCAGAAGAGAACTCGCGAGGACATCGGGGGAGCAGCGCTGCGCAGTATCGGGGCCACCGGAGGGTGAGTATAAAGTTTATTTTTTTAATGCTGGCTGTCGTATACTTACGGGGCAGGCTGGGAGTGCTGTATACTACTGGGGGCAGAACTGTGGCAGTGCTGTATACTACTGGGGGGCTGGGCGGCTGTATACTACTGGGGAGGGGTGTGCTGTATATATGGGGCAGGCTGGGAAGTGCGTATACTACTGGGCAAGCGGGCAGTGCTGTTACTACGGGGGCAGGCTGGGCTGGCTGTATACTACTGGGGGAAGGCTGGGAAGTGCTGTATACATGGGGCAAGCTGGCATCCTCTGGCTGGGCAAGCTGGCTGTGCTGTATACTACTGGGGCAGGCTGGGAGGCTGACTACTGGGGGCAGTGTGCAGTGCTTACTACTGGGGGCAAGCTGGGCAGTGCTGTTATTACTGGGGGCAAGGGCAGTGTGTATAATACTGGGGGCAAGAGGGTAGTGCTGTATACTACTGTGGGCAAGCTGGGCAGTGTTGTATACTACTGGGGCAAGCTGGGCAGTGCTGTATAATATGGGACAAGCTGGGCAGTGCTGTATACTAGGGGGCAGGCTGGGGTGGCTGTATACTACTGGGGGCGGAGGGCTGTGCTGTATACTACTGGGGGCAAGCTGTGCAGTGCTGGATATACTACTGGGGCAGCTGTGCCAGTGCTGTCATACTACTGGGGGCAAGCTGGCGTGCTGTATAACTCATGGGCAAGCTGGCAGTGTATGGAGGCAAGCTGGCAGTGCTGTATACTACTGGGGGCAAGCTGGGCAGTGCTGATACTACGGGGGCATGGCGTATACTACTGGGGAAGGCTGGGGGGGCTGTATATAATGGGGCAGTGCTGGCGATGGCTGTATACTACTGGGGGCAGGCTGGGATGTTGTATACTACTGGGGGCAGGCTGTATACTATAGGGGCTGGATGGCTATAACTGGGGGGGGGGGGGTCTGTGACCAATCCATTCCCACCCTGGCTTTACTCGAGTCAATAGGTTTTCCCAGTTTTGGTGGTAAAATTAGGGGTCTTGGCTTATACTCGGGTCGGCTTATACTCGAGTATACTAGGTATTTGTTATTATTATTTTGTTATCCGAGCCTATTTATGAATCACGTCTTTGTGGCAATACCCCTTAGATGTGTCCGCGGCCATATAATGCCCGGCCCTGCCCTAAAGGCTTGACATTCACCTTCTTTAAATGGTCAATGACATTTAAAAAAAATGTCATAGATCAGCACAGGTGACTACAAGAAACATTATGCTATAGGAGAGCAGTTTCTTACACCACATACTGTGGCTCTTATCGTCCTCCTTATAATATACTTTGACAAGCAATGTGGGATAGATGCTCACCGAGATGCCAGAGTACATAAAAGTTTAATGGAAAGGTGATGGTGAATCCCAGCACAACTACCAGATGCAATAACTCAATTCTGTGGAAGCAGTCTGGCAAGGATGAAGCCGATCGCATGCGTTTCTCTGGAGATGCAAGTGCGTTTGGGCCGAGGACCGCCCCCCTGTGGCTAGCGTCGGGATAACGGACGCCTAGCGTACGTGTGACCGCGGCCTTAAGGGTTCTGTACATGTAGCACTTGACTGTTTAGGAATGTAATAAAGTGCACAGATGGTGTGCCACAGCCTGATTGCATATGGGTTTATATAGACACGCATGTGATCCGACTAGAACCCGGGTCTTGTAGGTAAATGTGCATCTGTAGCATCTGTTTCCAAAGAAAGTGCCTATGGGATCAGATTGTGACGCGCCCATGTGGCTTTGATTCCACCTCTATACGCAGATAAAGTGTTATCTTTGACAGCACCCGAACTCCAAAACCCCTTAACAAACAAAGAGGGTGCAATCACACGTTCAGAATCAGGGTTGGATAGTAATAGATGAGAACATATCATTGAGAAAAGCTGTTCCTCCAATTCTAGCTTGGACATCAAAAACGCAGCTGAAATCTAAAGGTGTGAACGCACCCATAGGGATATGTGTTTTTTTTTCATTGTCATATCCTTTACCAGCCTAAAAGGATATTTCCATCTCTTCTGAGCTGCGGATGGCCCTGATTCCTCTCCGAGGTGGTAATGCAGCTGCTTCTGTAAATCCCATAGAGGCAGATGTATGGGGGCTCATCCCAAAATAATACCTCACGCCAATGTAAACGGTTTTTGGAAAAATAACTGTGTAATACACAAGACAGTCTACTCCAGAATAATTATGTGTAAGGTATATATGGGGGGTAACATGATAGCATCTTTCTGCTTTAAACCATTGCCTTACTGGTAAAATAGGTTTAGGTGGAGAACAATTGCCAGGAATGTGCAGATAGGGAATCAATAGGAGGCCCTGCTGGGATCTCAGCTTGCCAAAGGATTTGCATGCCTGTGAATCCGCACATTAGCATGACAATGCCCTGAGGTGCGGGGCAGCGCTGTGTGTGTGGCAGCCCAGCCCCAGCAGCGCGCATGCGCAATCCCCCGCACGTATATGCTGTGTGATAAAGGCATTGGTGCACGGCGGATGCGTAAACTGTACGCGTATACAGGGCGAGGGCTGTGTGCTCGGCACTAGGTGCCAGCACACGGGAGGGGCGGAGACTTCCACCACGGAGGATTCTCACCGGCTCGTTACCACGGCAACGCGGTTCCTGGCAGAGACTCAAGAGCAGAAGGAAGTGACGACAGTGGATTGGCTGGGTCGGGACACGTGACCCGCCGGGGCAGTGTAGACATGTGTGTACAGTCGGGAGACAGTGAGGAGGAGGAGGTGTCGGGGTCAGCGGTGACAGCGCTCACCACACACGCTCCGGCAGCCTCACCCGGAAAAGTGTGAGTGCAGCCTCCCAGTGCTCCGTAACTTGCCAGTCCGGCAGGAGCCCAGGTCGGCCAGTGGTCCTAAGCACTGAGGCGCGGGAGAAGAGGCTGGGGGCCCGGGAGGATGGTGGAAGGGATGGAGCTTGGGAGGGATTGGGCAGAGGGCGTCCATGTAGCGGGGGATGTAGCGTCCATGTTGGTAAGGATGGCAGAGGGAATAGCTCGGGTGGAGGGCAGTCACCGACCAGATCGCTGCGATCCTCAGTGACTAAGAGTATCGTGGGAGGACAATGTGTCAGCTGTGGACCTGGCAGGGGGGAGGAGGAGGGGAGGGGGCAGACGAATCAGTGTGTTACATGGCAGGGTCCGCCTGTAGGCACTCAGCAGACGCCTGGCGGTGACCCTATCGGGTGGTCACCCGCGATCGCACAGCTTCCTCCAGTCTGTGTGATGCTGAGGGCAGTTATAAATAGTGTGGGCACAGGGACAGTCAGGTGGGAGCCCTCCAGGGCTCGCTCATAAGAGACCCGGCACCCCATGAGATCCTCGTGTGACAGCGCCGCCGACAGGAGAAGCCGGACAGAGGTAACCCCCGTGTGTGTCTTCTACAGGTGGACCTTTGGGCACACAGTACGGGGCATGTCTACACCTGGGGTCAGTGACATATGCCAGGAGGGGGGGGCAATGGGCCACAGCTCCTATCCTTCCCTTTGTCTGGTCACTGTATATGGCAATGGTTTGCACCAGTACTGGCACCTACTGTTCTCACACAATCTCCTTGTGTCGTGCTCCATGTATGGTTCAGATGGCAATATGGCACCTACTATCCTCTTTGTTACACACACTTATGGGGTGACGCTGTATATGAGCCTCAGTGCCTCCTTTGTCTTCTATATGTGACTATAGGGGTGCAGTGGGTTGACAATTGGGCACAATATGTAGTGATTAGTGTCCTTCTCCCTATCACTCCGGTTCACCAGAACAGGCAGGCTTTCTTTCAGGGTGTCAATTACTTGTGTATTGAGTCGGCAGGCAGCGAAGAGTTAAGCCAATGAATAGCATGAGCTGGCAGGTTGTGTAGTATTAGGAGCAGCTGTATTGTACAAAAAGCAAGCTTGTCTGGAGTGGAGCGAGACTCACATTACACCAGTTAAAAAGGTGTGAGCTCCCCAATCTTCCACTCCTAAATAAACCCTCTTATGTTTACCACTGGAGGCGTCTCGCGTGACTGCGACTGAAGGGGGACTGTTACGGGGCGTAAACAATGAATGAGAAGAGGTTGGCAGACTTTAGTATTCTTAGTGCGGCGAACCCCCTTGTTTATGAATGCATTCCATTACATCATTGTTTTCTAGATGCAATGGACAGTATTGGGCCATAAATGAGGGTACCGTATCTAGTGGTGATAGTACCAGAACAGTAAGAACATGAGTGGAGTACAGCCGTCTCGGGTCCGCTGGTGCCGCAGCCCAGCATTCCTCTGGACTTTTTAGAACAATTATAAATGTGTAGGTCTATAAATGTTCCGTGTAATGCGACAGAACATGTAAACTTTGTGACCTAAAATTGTGGCCTATATTAGGCAGCGGCTGGAGAGTGTTGATGTTAGTCTGGTTTACCTTCCGTGTTTATTAAGGCTTGCCCAATTTAGGGTTTCCAAGTTGAAGCTTATATATTTTTTTTTTTCTGTTATTTATAGTTTCTCCATGTGTGGGGGTAAATTGCTCATTGTTGTTATTTGCTCTGGTCAGGCATGGTGCCCCACGTGACCGCCAGACTGACTTAGAACTCACAATGCATCTTATATGTGGTCCGGACACCATGACTTGGCCAGGGCTTGGACTCTGTGTGTCTTGGTTCTATGGAGGTTTTATCCCTCAACAATTGGCAGCATAATGGAATAGAGTGAGTAATACCTTTATTTTCCTGTGGAGGCGCTATAGGAAATTGAACAGTTTCTGATAGGTTCTTTCAGATTATGTTTAAAGAAAAAACAAAACAAAAAAACGGTTGTCCTAACAGAAGGAGCCCTTGTGATCCTTCCTTGTAACATTATTTTAATAACGTAGTTCAAGTAACAAAACCTAAACTTTTGTGTGTTTTAGGTGCTCAGACAGCTGCATATGTGGAGTGTATCTGAGCACCCAGAGTATGTTCACAGGGCTCCATATGGTTTGGACCTTGGTAAAATCTGCAGGTTGCATCATGGGCGACAGGTTGCTGTACTGTGCTGTTTTTGGTTTTTAGTGGGATTGCTCATAATTAAGGGGAATAATCTAGATTTCTAGTTTGTTGTATAGCACCAACATATACAGTGTCTGGCAGTTATTTCCTATGCTGTGTGCCAGGCAACTCATGCCACTGGCTGCTCGCAGATCAAAGCCAGTAAGGATTCAGTGCGGCCTAGTAACCCATAGAAGGTAATCCAAAATGCCGAAATGGCATCCTGGATTGTTATTGGAGGATAGATAACAATTTTAGAAGAACAGTGGTTGTTGAGGGGAATGACAGATGTCAGCATGACGTATGTCAAGAAGTGTAATTAGATGTAGAGGACCTCTATTACCCTCTCCAATCCTGAAAATAAAGGGACAGTATTGGTGATTATCCGTGCCTGTGAGCAGGGTATGTGGTCTTCGCTAGACGGTGACCCCGTAATCTCAGTATCAATGGAGGTCCTGGAAATATACCATCATGCTATTAAAGGAGACCCCTGTCATAGAGGGACATTAGTTAAAGGGTTTCCAATGGTAGCCATAGGATAGGTCCGTTAATTTTTATTTGAGGGGGGTATAACACATGAAACTCTCACCTATATCTGTTTATCACTATGGCCATGACAAGATCTGCGCCATAACGTGGAGGCGCTCAGCTGATGAGTGGTGGTGCGATCATCTGTTAATCAGTTATCTAAGAATAAGCCTGGAAAGACCCTTTAAAGGGATTCTCAAAGAGGGCAGACTTGTTGAGACTAGTGCTTTAGTCCTCAGGGATTGTGAAGGGCTGTGTTGTCACACACTAATTTATAATTCCCATTGTTGAGCACTTCTTTAGGATCTTCGGGTCCTGAACATTTATTGTCATTATTGGGGCTGTTTGGCCATGTATTTATGTGTAGGGGTTTATTCCTTGTATACATAACCGTGTTTCTTATAAAGGATGTGTTTGCTCATCTTAGGGCCACCCTAGGCAGGACTCTCTCTCAGATGATCCCACCTCTCCCCCCTACTTGGAGATACCTTGAACTGTTTCTTTCCATCAGCCTGATATTTGACATAGATATGCTGAAATAGCTCAGAACTTGTGTTTTGATCTTCAAGGATTCTGTTAAGCGTTGTGTAGGTTTTCAGGTTAGTCAGTGTTGGTAGATGCTGCCCTTTGGTAACTAAACCCTTGTTGCTTGCACTGCTGTTACACTGAAACGATGAGGGTTGCTAAGCGGTCAGAAGTTTTATGACGGCTACATGTTACTTTTCATGTTCTGTGCCCGACTTCCCAGAGGCTTGTGTGTCGGCAGATAATTTTGTTACTATGTGACGTCAATGAGCGGAGCGCACAGCGATATAGCAGTAGGTCACTGATTATGTGTACAATTGGGATTGTGCTCGGAAGGAATGTACAGAAGATAAAAACATTCAGAGTAGGTTGTCCTATCCAAGTGTACAAAAGGTTCATGTGAGAGGACAGGGCTGGAGGGAGCTCTACCCCACACAGCCCAGGCAGTCATTCCTAAGTCACTTGTATACCTGCAGTGTCTAGATTTGATTGTTATATCCACTAATATTTTATTTATTGAATCCTGCTACAGAAAATAAAAAATACGGCAAAGTGTCACTACAAGCTTGGGCATGGATGTTAATTTCTAGTTACAACAAAAGAACTCTAATTGTGTGATCCAGGGGGACTCTTGTCCACATCAGGCAGGGTGCCCTTGGCATACATTGGCCCGTAAAAAAAAACTATTTGCACATTACAGCATAATGTTATCTTGCATACACAAACTCTAGTCAAGGAGCTGAAAGTGCCCAGATACATATGAGAACACCATCAATAAAGATATCCAGGCTCGTAACAGGTGGGGGTTAGTCCTCACCTGCAGAAACCTGACTATGTAAATAAGCAGTATCTCTGTCCTCCCATATTTTATCTGTGTCTTGTCCCCTTTGCATATGTGTACATATCAGTTCTTTTATCTAAAAAAAGAGCTTTTTAATCTGGGGCAGATGAGACGCTAAAATTGGACAGTGATGGTTCCTTTGAAGTTGGCAAGATCTTTTGGGCTTTGACTAAACATAATTAGGCCAGTGCACATGAGTGTACTTAGGAGGCTGTGGTAGTTATCAGCCAGCCACACGTCCCCCTGTATTCCATAGGCTCATGCACATGGCTAAGTTCTGTGTGAAGCTGACTGCCTACGCT
Organism: Engystomops pustulosus; assembly: GCA_019512145.1. Classification (NCBI taxonomy): domain Eukaryota; kingdom Metazoa; phylum Chordata; class Amphibia; order Anura; family Leptodactylidae; genus Engystomops; species Engystomops pustulosus. The sequence goes on from CM033644.1 coordinate 58,166,019, forward strand.
TGTATTGCTGCAGAGTTACAGCTCTGGGGTTTCTTATCTGTCTCGGTACGTGATCGGTGCTCAATGGTGATTCCTTGTTGTGCGCCATGAAATGGCTTAGGCCACGTCACATAGGAATTTGGATTGCATTTTGTAAACTTTCAGGGCTTTTAAAGCAACCACATATGTGTTTTTAAGGGCAACACGTTTCGCCTTTTAACAATGTAAAACAAAAAAGCGATTGAAGTGCAACGTTTGATGTTGGCGATTATGTTCACCTGGCCTTGGTGTGTATTCCTCAACTGTGTGATATTTTCCTATTAACAAGAAAGTTAATGGGAACATCTGTAATATGGTGTTGTCACACACCCAACTACATGAAAAGTTGTCCCAAAATTGGAGAAATGAATAAGGCTTGAAAGGCCGTGACTGAAATTTAATGGGGGTCTCCCAAGATATTGTTATTCTTTTCTACAGAATATAACGTTTGTAAGAGAGGGGTCCTCGTCGTGATAGAACAGGGGTCCCATTTCTCATACCAGCTGCCAGCATGGCGTTGAACGTAGATTGGCACTAGTTCTCGTAGTCCAGTCCAATATTATACTCCTCTCCAGGGGCCTAACTACAGCAAGTAGCTGTCATTGCAGTGCCCCTGACCTGACACACTAAAGAATGGAAAATGTACACCATTATATACATATTGGGGCAGATTTATCAAGCTGTCTGAAAGTCGAAATTCCGTTGCCCATGGAACCAATTAACAGTCCCTTCTTAAAAGATTCATGAGACTGAAATGAAAGCCGAGCTGTGATTGGTTGCCATGGGCAACTAGAAATATTCTGACTTTCAGACAGCGTATAAATCTGCCCCAATGTTGCACCTTCTTCACATTACACAAGCATATGGGACAGCCTAACAGACTTGGGATACTCTCATCTAATTCTTGCTATGTACCCCCCCCCCCCCCCCCCCCATGTGGTCAGCATGCCCGTGGATGGATCTGTAAGGTATAAATGTTTTATAATTTATATTGTTGTGAGGGGTTGAGGAGGCCCCATTTAGAAGTCTGCTATGGGGCCCTGCTCCTCTCCTGTAGTGTAATGCATGGGACCCCTGGAATTTGTAGTGTATGGTTAATTTGGGAATAGTCATGTTCTAATTTGAAGGATTAATTTGTGTAGTACACAGTCGGAGGCGGATTTGTCTCTAGAATCAGCTTCTGGGGAATGGAGGATGTGTCCCCTTGCCTGCTTTCAATGTGGTTTCAGGACCTTTGGAGACCTTCAAGGTCCTGAAATGGCTCCTGGCTCATGGTATTGAGAACAGGAACTGATGTATGATGAATTTCAGGGTGAATGTCCTTCTCTGTATAAATATGCTGAGTGATTTGAGTGGGCCATGAGCCTCGGGCTACCACCCAAACCACCTGTATATAATCACAATACAGACGAGACTAAGCTATACATACACTATGTTTCTCCTATACTAGATCACATAAATTCTATAAAATGGCTTCATAGCAGACGTGCTTCCCTGCAGTGTAACACAACCTGCACTGCTTGGATATGCTACTTCCTTTATGAAGGGACACAGTGTGAAGTGTTCCCTAGGACTTTCTGGGAAGTGAGGCAGATGTGAATGGGGCCTTATTCTCCTTGCTGCACATGGCAGTGGATTGTATGAGGGATTGGTGCTCTTTGGTCATGCTACTCCAGTGTTATTATTTCGTGGTGTCTGCCTGATAATCTGAAGTGGAGCAAAACAGCTGAGTCAGGGAGGAAAACACAAACAAACTCGCTGGCAGCCAGAGGAGCAGGAAACCATGCGGCCGTGTGTGTGAGGACACGCTCTGACCAATCACAACGCCTCCCCTGTTGCTATGTGCATTTTTTCCCTCTGCCTCCTGTGAGGCGGTGCATGTCTTGGAGCCGAAGTTGCTGAGCTCCTCTCATGTTATTGTACTATGGTAACACAACAAAGGTGTGTAGTCAGTGCATACATACGGGTTCCCTGCTGATATACCTATAAGAAATAAAAACTTAATTTAGGGCCAATTTATTATTTTGTGTGTGTATATCTCGGATGGAAACAATGGACGGGGTCTGTGCGGCCCTTCCTATCATGGCGTGTGAGTTTTGCTCACGTGCCGATGAGGCACAAAAACGCGGTCGACACTGAGAAGTAATAGGACTGCTCTGAATTTTTTGCCTTACAAACTCTTAACATTTGGCCGTAGAAACCATGCTGTGGTCAATTATGAGGAAGGGTCAAAAACAGATGCTTTTTCAAAAACGCATGCATTTTTTAACGGACTGCTTAAAAAACTGCCCAAAACGGTGTTCAAAACGGCACGTGTGCCGCAGGCCAACATTTTGTAATTATAACCAAGTCTTGCTTAGCCTGAGTACCTATAACAGAGTCTTGTAAACCATAAGAAAACAATAAATATAATGATGCAGTCACCAAAGACCTAATAAAGATGCAAAAAATTTTAAACAAATCAACAGCTGATTTTGGCTGCTAGAAAAGTTGCCAGTGCGATGCCTACATTATATGGGGTATCTTTTGTTAGCCATGGCATGACCCTGGGGTTTTTGTTCCAGATCTTCAGGCATCCATCAGGAACCCACGGATGCCAGAAATGAACTGACTAAACTTACAGGCTAAAGAAAATATTCAGCATTCAGTAATTTTTTGGTCAGGCTTTATTAATCTGTCTGCCATTTTACAAGGGGCCGTGTTCACATCTGTGGCAGACTAAGCATGAAACCGTCTGCACCGTTCTTTCCGTCGTGCTATGTAAGGATAAAGCGATTTCTTCCTCCCAGTACTTTTGTGTTGATGGGAAACCTTCCCGCATACACACAGAGCCAGGCTTTTTCGGCAAACTTTCAGATTCTGCACCTACAATCGGGACCAGGAAACCTTAAACTTTTCCTCAAACTTCTTCTCGCCTCTGTCTATTATATATTGGCTCCATCTTATGGTTTTCTAGGAAAGCGTTCGGAGACCAATACAGTACACTGAACGTGGCCCATGAAGGTCCCTCGCATCGTTTCCCAGATATCCGACTCCATGAATCCTGCGGCACGTTGATGATGGGAATACAGTGTTCAGGAAGAAAATCGTTCCTACCCTTTGGGATGTGGTTAAAGCAAAAGTCTGGAACTGTAGTGTAAGTGCCGCTGTGCGACTACTATAACTGGATTAGCGATGACCTGAAGGGTGGAGTCAGAAAGATAAACCTCATGTAAACACTAGCGCTTTCAGATGTCAGTAGGAAACACTAGTTTAGTCTTACAGAAAAACCATCAAACCTCAGTCTGTCCTGGTATAGAAAATAATCCTAAAATAGTATGGCTGTATTGCAAGGTTGTGGTCAATGCTTTTATATTAGAAGGGACACAAAGAAGTTATTTATTGCAGGTCGTTTGGGGCCGTGCCTTGGCTCCGCCAGTAAGTGGAACTACAGCAGACTCCGTGCTGCTCATCCAGCCTAAATGGGGGATCTGGCACATCTCCACAATCAGGGCACAGCAGCTTGGCACAGGGGCAGACCATGGCTGGTACACGTATTACTGGGGTAAGGTGTTATATATTTATCTAGTAAAGATGATTGAGTAGAACTATACATATTATGTGTGTTATCCTATACACTTCTTCGGGAGGGTCTAAATCTTTGGGGGTTTTATTCCTTATTCAAGTAGAACAAAGAATTTCTATATGAAATCAGGTAGCAAATCATGGTCCAGCTAGATGTCTATGGATAAATATTAATCCAGGGGTGAACACTTGCCTCTCATCATTCCAAGAAGACTAGGCTGTACTAGCTCCAAGGTGCCTCTTAATCGGTTCTGGAGCCAAGGAGGTCTGACACTTATGACCGTTATATTTCAGTTTTTCTATGCAGATAATTTTGCATTGATTAATCATTTTGAGGATGGGGTACATAATGTATTAATGGCATTTTTTTTGATCTTCCCAACATGCTCAAAGAAACAGTAAAGTGAAAATGTAGAGGGTCTAAATACTTTCTGTCCCAGTACTTGCTGACTCTGAGGTCAGCACCTTGCCTCCAGCCTTCAGTCTTCTGTATGGATACAGAGGCTCGCCATGATGTTGTGGCAACCAGTTTCTCCCCGCGGCATGGTCACAATGATTCTATTAGGCACGTCCTTGTGTGGTGAGTACACACACCTCTGGGAGCCCCCATTGAAATTTATACAGCATGTCCACTTTCCTCCATCTCAACAACTGAAAGTGCCACAACCTTCCTGTTTTGCAGGCTGTTTATCATTCGGCCTTATGCTCCTGCACATAGCTCTGTGCCACTGTCGGTGCACACGGCCGGTAGAGGAGGGGTGACACCCATCCCCTCTACAAAAAGCTGAGTGCAGGTCAGTACTTCGTCCAGCAGTGCTACTGTCACCATAATCGGGTGTAGTAGACCTCTATGGGGCCGGATCTGGCCATAAATTGGCAGGCAGGTTGTGGCCATCCAGTACAGTTGTGGGCATGGGCATTATACTGGATTACTGATCTTGTCATACCATAGAGCTGAAGATGAATCACACGAGAGCTTAGACCTCGGTGGGCCCATAGTATCTACAACTAAACAACTCTTAAAAGTGTACTTAAAAATGTAAAATTATTTAGTGACAGGGGAAATGACCATCAATATAACCCATGACACTGGTCATAGATCCAGACACTGACTGTATAATGTTGTCTATTTTGTTATCCATGGGCCTCCTTCCTTCTAGAGAAGAACTCTTTAAATATGCAATGATTCAGCATGTTCTCCTGCTCCCTCCCTCCCCCTGCACTTCCTATTATCTCAGCATCCCAGTGCACACAATATGGAGGGGGGGATGGGTGGGTGCCCTTTCACAACTAATCACCTGTGTACCCACAACATGGAAGGGCTAGGTAGCGCTTCTGGCCTAATTGGTAACTTTAGAAGGTGGGAGGATCAGATAACACATATTAAGATTACCACAGGTCGGTGGCGCGGTTCTGAGTAAGGCCCCGTGATGGATTTTGACCCATTTCTTTAACATAAATCATCCATGATGATAAACCAGAGACACTTAGCTGATTGCTCCAGGTACTGGAATTTGGGTGTATTGTTTTATATTTTATGGCTATGGGGATAGTTTCCTCCAGAGCCCCTCATTGAGTCTTTAATGTTGAAACAAGGAGCAGAACAATGATTCTCCCCCCTACCCCTGCTCTTTCCCTTTCCGCCTCTGCTGTGAATCTGCCCAGCCGCAAAAGTGCAGGGGGGTGGGGGACTACAGGACTCTAAGACCTCATGAGGTGCTTGTCCCCTCCCAGTAGCCCCGACGGCTCATAAGCTAATATTTAAAAGTAGATTTAGAAAGATGCGCCAACCATGGATAACAATAATAGAACCACCACAGTCCCCGGTGCCTGGATCTATGATTAGTGTCCTGGGTTATCATGATGGATTTGATTGTTTTCTTCTGTATTTGATAATAAATGGTCCTTAACCAGGAGAAGAGAAGAAAGAATAAGGCCTGTTCAGGGCCATTTGTACATGGTTAATCACGCTGAAAGCTGAGTCCTAAGTGGAGAGCGGTTAGGAACACCTCCTCACGACCATTCAATCCATGTATTTGAGTAAAATTCTCTGTAGATCCGTGCGGACCAAAATCTCATGATTGATAGATTTTCGATTAGTGTCTGTGGATCCAGTATTCCTGTTCCAGTGGTGCGAAGTACCTATGGTATAAAAAAATGACGGATTAATGACTGCACTTTCCTTCAGGTTCGTATCCACAATTATGGAGCGCGCTCTCTAATCTCCACGGAGAAGTAGTGCAGATATCGGAATTGGTAATACCTTTCTGCACTGTTTAGTTAATTTCTCTTCTCAGTAGAACTTGCAGTTCCATTATCTTTCCCTTAGCCTACACGTGCAGCTCATTCATTTACTCCACTATTGTCTGGTACGTGCAAGTATGAAATCCCACAATGCCTATTCCGCCTCCCGTTATTATAATATATGCTCTCTATGTGCTTTGCTGTTGTTCGTTTCTCACAGTTGCTCCTGAAAACTATCGCGTGGTCAGGGAAGCTTTGCATTGACAATGGCAAATTGCCATGAATCTGCAGTGAAAAGTGACATGCGGGTGCTCCTATGTGTGTGCTGTGCATCGTGCACCATTGTACAGCTAGCCTAGTGTTCTAGAAGGATTTGGCCACGTTTTGTATGACAAAATGGATAATATTTAGGATTCATCAATTTTCCCCTCCACTTGCCATGGATGTCCTATTCTGACAACTAGGCTTAGTCAAACCTAAAACGCCTAGCTGTAAATCTTCTCTCATACTGGAGTATCGCATACAAAGGTTTTGTCATAGATGTGATCCGAGCATCCTCCATAATCCCATGCTGAATAGTCTTATATAATGTGTGTGCCATAACAGGGCTTGTATTTCGCCTGACTCCTTGTGCCGTGCCCCACCAGACTTTCCAGCCATTTCCCCTACTACCCAGTCTAAAAAGGTCCTTGTGGAAACATCTAAGCGCCATCGGTTTCACATGAAACCTTGTTCGGAATGGCCGAAGTGAAAAGATCGTTTAACAGTAGAGTGGCCATCTGTTTCTCCGCAGATAAGTGTTAGCACGGCAGCTCTAGAAATATATAGTAGCCCCCTTCGGGAAAAGAGGGTTAAAAAGGCACGGCGAGATTTACACAAGGTTTGTGTGTGTATAATGGGGGACTGGTAAAGAGCTCCATAATGTGATTTACAGTGGGACGTCTATATGAGATGCGGTAACAGAAGTTGCATATTCCAGAGCTTCTCCATGAATTCTGGCCAAGGGCTTCGGGAAAGGATGTGGACTGGTGGAACGCTGTCCTTTAATTTCCATAGAACGACACGTAAACCAGGTCATTCACAGGGATTAACTATCATTTTCATGTCTCTTCCTGCGGTTAAACCCATCCCCATTCATCTTATAGGACGTGTCTGATTTATCATGCCTATCCCTCTTTCAGGTTGGCTGTGTTAATGATGCTAGTAAGTGTCCAGTAAGCTCTATGACTAAGATATGAAATGGGTCAGCATTTAGTGGGATGCGTATATACTCCCAAGCATGGCGCTTATGTGGAAGTGATCAGGGCTTCCCCATTTCATCTGAACAATATACTATGAATCCTTAATATCGTGACAGCCGTATTCAGTATAATCAGTGTGAGATCAGACAGCCTTTAATTATGGGGCGGAGATACTGTCTACTTCTTTGCGAATGACTTGGGTTCAGTGTATTATTCAGCACTTCGTGGGGGCTACAGGAGGGCTATATGGACGGATGGGTCTCCTGAGTAGGCTTTCTATAGAGGACACCTAGTGACAATAGGTACATGTTGAGGGAGCATATTATATGAAGGCCTTAGTGAGGTTGTGGTTTCCAGAATCCCTGCGGAAGTGACTATATATCCAATGTTGCTGCCTCCCATTACACCAGTCTGTGGATCGGGCTGGGGGATGAATTGATGCTAATGGTGCCGGTTTATACCACCACGCTGCTGTTATTCATTCCATTAAATTTCTACCAGAGTTTGAGGCATGCAGGAATAAGCATTGATGTACAATGTTGTCTAATGTTTCTGCTGGAAACAAGAGATGAGTTACATTGATATCAGCCATAGGACGAGGCACCCTGTCATGTGGAGCCATCCGCCCGCGTCACTTCGGTACTGGGTGATTGTTAGTATGTGCCCCGCCTAGGATAAGCACAAGCAAATCTCTGTACTCTCTGATGAATTTTCTTTTTCATAAAGAAACAAATTGATTTACAGCAGGGTCTCGAGTAGCAGAACATTACAAGCAAGAAGCAAACATTTTAACCATTCATGTGTTATTTGTGTCCCTTTTCCTCGCCATCATCAGATAAAGGTCCAAATCATTTCTTGTAACAGCCAATCCTAGAAAGGTACCACATGCAGATTGGAGGGATTACTGGAAGGCTACTGGGCTCAAGGCGTCTAGATCGGACATATTAGGAGGACAAGTGTGTTTTTTTTTTTTTTTTTTGTTTGGTTTAATCAAACTGTGACCATAGGATTGTCATTAATTGTTGAAGTGACATATAAGAATAAAAACATGTCAGTAAGATCCTGTAAAGCTTCAAAATCAGCCTATAAATAGACACTGGTAGCTCATTGTATAATTCTAAAAGTTGTTTTTCAAAGCCTAGGCAACAATCTATGAAGTTTACAGTCAGTGTTGGACTGATGCCATGTGGGCCCTGGTTTAATTGATTGATTTTGATAGCTGGATTTAGTTTAACAAATCTCCATCTGTGTGTGGGTTTTTCTCTTAAATGGCCCTTGTAATCACAGGTGTTTTTCCACCATCTTTTAAGGTTACCGACAAGACCTTTTGACTCTTGTGTTTGTAGATCGGGTTAGTGTAGATCTTTGGCCCTGCTAAGAGTCGGTGAAGTAATACCAGCGTTCTGCACCACACCCTCTGGTAGTATTGCCAGGAAAATATTCAGAGGGGTTCTGGCAGATCTGCTATGGCCGAAATAAGAATGCGAAAAGTTCTGCCTTTTTGTGGTTTAATAGTGGTTGATCCTATTGAATTTCCTTGCGCATACTGACTTAACGGTTTATATGTTTGTTTTCTTGTAGACCGAGATGAGTTCTTTGAGTATGAAGCTGAGGATTTTGGGGCACCTGTTTCTGATAACAGAGGGTCGCACTCCTGAGAATTTCAGGAAAGGAGGAAGAAGGTCTCCATTGCCCTCAGCACAGTAGTCAGCTGTGGCCAATAAGCATGAAGCTGTGATAAGGGCTGCACTGGTAGAGTGTCCTTTTCAAAAACTCAATTCATTACAATACATGTAGACAGATTAACCGATAAACGGTTAAATATTCTTACCTAGAGTATATTACTGGGGCTATGTCAGCCTTTTTATTCATTTTCCTATGCAAGTTGCATGCATGTATTTTTAACAATTTCAGGGGCTAAGGATTAACCCCAGGGAGTGTGATGGAAAGTACAATCTTGTCATCATAAAAAAAAAAATGGCATAAACCTATGTGCCCACCCCCTTCTTGTGGTTACATATTTTTTATTTGATCATAACGTTTTTTTAAAGATCCCAAATAACTATCATGGTAAGATGAATGTATCCACCACTCACTGAGACTGAGCGGAACTTGATCAAATGCCGCCCAATATTTCAGCTGCCATAAAGGCACAAACCATGATGATCTGTGCCTCTACCGACACAGAGGAAGGAAATCCCCTTTAATAGAAGCGTCATAGAGTCTAGGACATAGACCATACCAAATCTATATTACACCGGCGATCTCTATCAAACAGACATGATCGCCTAAAAGGGGGGGGGCCATTGTGGGGATCGGCTAGGCTTCACTAGCTCAGATTTGTGTATTGCACATTGTAACAGCATGTTGTCTTTTTCAGTGCCGACAAGCTAGGAAAACTAGGTACTGAGGTGACCCTGTTGTGGTAGGCAATATTCCTATCATGGTTGAGGTGATGCTGCTACCCGATGTGCTAGAGTGACGAAGCATGGCGCAGAGGGACGACTTGACGATCTGAATGAAACAAGATGCCTATACTGGAGAGGTGGACCTGGAGCCGTCCACAGACAGTAGGTTTCCTTTCCTGAACCCAGTCTTTCCTAAGTAAACAGTCTGACATGTCTGGAGGTCTTAGGCGTGCATTTGCCCCTTTGCTCCTCCATTTGGATTTCTTTTCAGTGCAGGCATCACCAGAAGATTTACGCATGTGGTATTATACCATTAAATGCCTATTGGGTCTTATGCTACATCTTTGAACATTTTCATCCAGTATATGTAATTCTGAAGATTAATCAAGCGGGAACCTGAATATATAATCAAGAACCCGAAATGTGATTGTGAACCGTATTGACAAACCCAACAAACTTGGCCTCACCTCAGGGATTGATTATCATAGAAAAAAGATTTGAGTGGGAGCGGGCCAGACTAAAGGCATTTTGGAGCATTAGAAACCCCCCACCCCCACCCCACCAATAATAAAATGAAATATATGTAAATGTAGGCTTAGATGAAGTCAAATGAAAAAAGGGCCTGGTTCTTAAGGGCGAAAAAGGAAGTACTATATGGGGACCCTATGGAGGATCTTGTAATTGCCCTGTAAAGTTTCTGAATAGGGCCAACCCCTTTAAGTAGGTTCTTTTCTAGAAAATCCATTCGTATTTTCCACTTCACTATCCCTTTTAAATAAATAGTATCCTGACTATATCATTATCGCTGTTCCAGCAGGGATGCCTGTTTGCGAGAGATCACTTCGAACCTCGGATCTTTACATTGTGTCAGTTTGCTGGATCTTAGATGCAAAGTGGAACGCAGATGTGAAAGTAGCTTCAGACTGAAGGTGGTGAGTGACGGGTCAACAATTCCTACAGCTCCCAGTTAAAGTGACCTATTCAATGGTCACAGGCTTGTACAGACATTTCAACTAGAGTTCAATTCAGACTCATGTACGAGTAGTATAGTAGTTGCGTTAAAGTAAATAAACTCTCCAGTAAGATGTGGCCCCATAATGTGTGCTTAGAAGAAATGTCGTAAAGATATGGCAAACGTCTGGTTTTCTGATGGCATATGTACTACTTTTAAAGCACATCAACCATAGGTCACTGATGGTGGATGTTAGGATCCCCATCACCATCTACCTGTGCCGTAATATTGCTTGTATAAAAAAGCACTTCTATACTCAAATTGGACTGGTGCTATATTACTTTCACCAGCATTTTAGGCACACCCCTGTCCTTAAGTTGTCCACTGGCACCGCTACAGAGCATTGTAGTGATGTCATCGGCTCTCTGCGAATCTCACCCAATGCACAAAGGAACATTCCGCGCGGCCGGTGGAGGAGCAATTGACGCTTAAGGAATATAATTGTAATACATGCGCAAGATTTGCAGAGAGTTGGTGCCCTCGCTGACGTCTCTGCAAGATCAGTAGGCAATGCCGGGCAGACCACACAGGACTGGGGGTGTGAATACATTAAGCTGCAGCTAATTTGAATATTATAACGAGTCATTTTATAAAAAGGAGCCACCAGCATCAGAACCAAACTAAATATTCAGCACAGGGGGGTGAGTCTGGGAGGTTGAGTAGGATATCTACCATCAGGAATATGTAGAGTCCTTTAAAGGAAACTCCACTAAACCACCAGTAAGTGTAAGCTTTAATTTAAGTCTCTTAATCCAATCGTGGCGCAGGGATCACAAAAATCAAAAAAAAAACGTGGGTGTGTGGATGGTTCAACGATCTGGCGCTAATTATTAAGGCCTCTCATGATGGAAACCTCTCTCCATGTGGGTGAGGAGGTGACGTCACTGCGGTGTGAATAATAGCAGACCAGAACGCGGACATGCTCAGAGCTGTTTTAGAAGTCTTTTTTTCAGCGATCCTGATGTCGGCAAGATAAAGGAAAACCGCGCTGGGATGGAGAGAGAAGAGGAAATAGATGATGATTTGTAGCTTAATTTAAAGGTGGAACATTTACTTGCTCTGTAATGCATGTGACCGGCAAGCAAGAGGATTAGGAGAAAGTGCTCCGGGGGTGTTTCAAAGTAGGGCATTGTAGACAAGAGGACGTCTGACGGCCCATGGAGCACTTGCACTTGATGGGATAATAACTTCATAGCTGTGATTCACCGGCTGAAGCTACCAACAGCATTAGGGTGATAACGCTACCAGTGGTAGCTTTCCTGGAGAAAGGGCTTTATAAATTGAAAATATTTCATTGACTCACATTCCACAAGCCAGATTTTTGCTTGTAATAAAATTTTGCCTTTATTTCTAGGAGTGGAGACAGGTTTATGAAGAGACAGACCCTCGTTGGCTGTTCCGTTCATGTTTATTTCTCAGTTACGGCGTGGTTAAGTGTCTCTCCTGGAGCTGACCCCTTCACATTATTACCGGGAGCGGAGATGTTAACTAGAAGCAACTTTATCACATCCTAAGCAAACGACTCCTTTACATGTAGATTCCCCTGTACGTTTCTTGTGTCTGGATAGGGGAGGGGGCAGGTTATCTTTACGTGACCACCTTATCGTTCTCTCCTGCTACTTAGTGTTCCTCTAGGCTAGGGCCAATCCCTATGTCTCCACTTGTTAAATGATGATTTAGGCCATTACAGTAGTTCCCAATTCAATAGTGTCTACGAAAGACCCAAGCGTTCAAATCCTAAAATTATGAGAAACTGTCACTTGCTATCATACATAGTTTTTTACATGGACGTCTGTGGGGTTATTTTAAGAAGGAGTCTTCTAGTCCATCCCAGCTGTGTTTTGCTGAAATGCTATGCTACAATGAATAAATCCTGTGATTCCCTATAAAGAAAAAGTGCATTAGCAAACTATACGCTTCTGTAAGGAAGCCTGTCCGCAAGGAGCTTCCCAGCAGGCTGAAGTATAATCAGAATTTGAAGTTGTGTAAATGCATTCTACAATAGACAATGTATTGCGGGAACATGCCCTAATATGTGAAATGGCTGTAACACAAGATTCGGCAATCAAGCTTGATGTTATTTTACAGTTAGATTAAGTTTCATGTTGTTTTTGTTCCAAACCACAGCAAAAGACCTATTAGCAGGAAGTGGGGTTTCTATTTGTTTTCAAAGCTGAAATGCCTGAATCCTCTCAGTAAACTTGACACCCGACAAACTTTCAATGCCACACTAGGACCATCAAGACATATAAAGCTAAATACGGGTCTTACACCAAACAACCTGAATTGAGCTAATACTACGTGGAAACCCTTCTGCTTTCCTATAAAAAGCGACTACAAGTACAGTATAAAACCACATATTAATTGGAGTTTAAAATTGCACTTCAAGAATAATTCCTTAGGTCTGCTGCAAAATAATAATGTGCACCAGAAATGAGGCGAAGGACTTCCCATCTTCTGGGCCAAATGCCAGCGAGGCCACTTAAATGCTCTTAAAGTACAGGTCTGTGGTGATGGCCAACAGAGCAGCAATGCCTGCAATGATATTTGAATGAGCAAGGACTCCCGTCCAAGTGTACAGGCTAGAGCCTAAATTGGTGATCGTGGGGGTCTGCATGATGGGGACACCAAGGATCATGGGAAAGGTGTCCATGGAACCTTATTGTAGTCAAGATGAAGATGATTGCCGCAGCTACTTATTCATTTTTATGGCGCTGACAAATATTGCAATTACAGAGCTTGCTATGTCTGCAGAGCCCTAAAGATGAACGGAGAGCTGGGGAAGCACGAATGTGTCCAATGATCTCCACAGAAACATGGAGATAAGAGCCTGACTTCTGTCTACTGCATAATGAACGAACAGGGTCTTGCTGGTAGAAGTCTGTGTGTGGGCGCTGGACTGCAGGCATGCAGTTTGTTGAATGGTCTGCAAAATGGAGTAAGGTTGCACCGTAACCAAGCAAACAGTTTGATTGTTACTGTATTACATACACATGATACCTGATGGTTTGACTATTCTGGACTGCATAATGCCCTGCAGCCTATGATGTTTAATCTGGGTTCAGAGCAGGCAAGGCTGACTTGTATGCCTTTATGCGGACGACAGTACAGTTTATAAATGTTGGGGTATTACTTGAAATTGATAAATTATCTCATTTTAGTCCTTCTGTTTTATGTTATCATGTACAGAGTAAGTGCGGGATGGCGAGCTACAATGGAATTTGCTTCATCCACTACCGAACACGGTGTCCCGCCCAGGTGTCTCACAGTGTGGCCTTGAAGTCGTTGTCCAGTCTTGCCTAGACAATCCACTTACGGGTGGAACTGTAGCTACAGTAATCTTGGTTCTATGAGAAGAGGTTTTACCAAATGAGTTGATTGTCCTCACATCGAGATCACAAGAAAGTCGTCAACAAAGTGCTCATGTTCTCGAATACATGTAAGCAAGCAGACACTGGACTGTTTGACTGATGGGACTACAGGCTAGACAAGTTTACGGCTTGCATCTTGAGGTCCCTGCTAGGAACGTGAAGTGGGTCGGTGTGGCAAGAGCCTGTGACGTGGAACATCCCAATCGAAGATCAGCGTTTCAAGCTATAAGCGACTCCAGTGCTGCAAGGCAGAAGTACTACTCACTCAGCACTTCTCAGCAATTGTGCCGCCTCCTTTTTTCTTAGCAGTGTGGAAAAGAGACATCAAAAGCAGCTCTACAAACAAGATACGCTATGGATAAAACTTGTGTACTGCTACAAGAAGGGGAGGATGAAATAGGATAGCCGTAGTCTTGTTTGTAGAGCTGCTTTGATGTCTCTTTTCCACACCTGCTAAAAAAAAAGGAGGCGGCACAGTTGCTGAGAAGTGCTGAGTGAGTAGTACTTCTGCCTCCGAGACTGGAGTCCTGGGTTCTAATCCCACCCAGGTCAACATCTGCAAAGAGTTTGTATGTTCTCTTCGTGTTTGCATGGGTTTCCTCCGAGTACTCCGTAATAAAGAATTTTTATTAAAGTGTATAAGCACACTGCTGCAGGACAGGAGAGGAACTGCCTCTGTCTGCAGTGTCTTCCTCCCCCTTCTCCTGAAATACAAGAGATCCAAGGAATCTGTCCTACCATTGTCAAAAAGATTTGCAGTCGGATCCAGGGACAATCAATTGTGACAGCAGGGACTGATAGACAGGTTGGAATTAATCTGTGAAATGCTTTGTGTTAATAACATTGAATAGAGAATGTTTTATTATTATTTACCGTATATACTCGTGTATAAGCCGAGTTTTTCAGCACAAAAAAATGTGCTGAAAAACGTCCCCTTGGCTTATACACGAGTCACAACGAGTTCAAAAAACACTTAAAAAATAATAAATTATTACTCCACCCCCTTTGGCCCCATCTGCAGCGCTGCTCCCCGATGTCCTCTAGGCTCCCCCGATGTCCTCTTCTGCAGCTCTGCTCCGCCGAATCCTCTTCTGGCTTCCCGGGGCATCTTTGCCCCACTGTACATCGCGCTGGCGGCGCTGTGTTCGCGAGCGCCGTGCATTGACGTCTACTGATGACCGACCGGATGACCAGCATTGCGGCGCCCACAGCGATGTACAGTGACGGGCGTCGGAAGCCAGAGAGAACTCGCGAGGACATCGGGGGAGCAGCGCTGCAGATCGGGGCACCGGAGGGTGAGATATAAGTTTTTATTTTTTTAAGCTGGGCTGTGCTGTATACTATGGGGGCAGGCTGGCAGTGCTGTACTACTGGGGGCAGACTGTGGATGCTGTATATACTGGGGGCAGGCTGGGCGTGCTGGTATACCTGGGGACAGGCTGGGCTGTGCTGTATACTACTGGGGGCAGGCTGGGAAGTGCTGTATACTACTGGGCAAGCTGGCAGTGCTGTTATATACGGGGGCAGCTGGGCGTGCTGTATACTACTGGGACAGGCTGGGAAGTGCTGTATATACTGGGCAGTGGGAAGTGCGTATACTACTGGGGGCAATGGGCTGTGCTTATATACTGGGGAGGCGGGAGTGCTGTATACTACTTGGGGGCAAGCTGTGCATGTTGCTATAATACTGGGGCAAGCTGGGCATGCTGTATACTACTGGGGCAAGCTGGGCAGTTGCCTGTAGCACTACTCTGGGGCAGATAGGGGCAGTGCTGTGATACTACTGTGGGCAAAGCTGGGCAGTGTTGTATACTACTGGGGCAGCGGGGGCTGTATACTACGTGGACAGCTGGGCGTGCGTTATATGGGGCAGCTGGCAGGGTGTATAATACTGGGGGCAGGCTGGGCTGTGCTGTTATACTATGGGGCAAGTGGAGTGCTGTATACTACTGGGGCAAGCTGTGCGTGCTGTATATACTGGGGGCAAGCTGGGCAGTGCGTATACTACTCTGGCAGCTGGGCAGTGCTGTATACACTGGAGGCAAGCTGGGCAGTGCTGTATACTACATGGGGGCAAGCTGGGCAGTGCTGTATACTACGGGGGCAGGCGTATACTACTGGGGCAGGCTGGGTGGCCTGTATATACTGGGGCAGGCTGGGTGTGTATACTACTGGGGCAGGCTGGGATGGTTGTATACTACTGGGGGCGGGCTGTATACTATAGGGGCTGGCTGGCTATATACTGGGGGGGGGGGTCTGTGACCATCCATTTCCCACCTCGGCTTATACTCGAGTCAAAGGTTTTCCAGTTTTTGGTGGTAAAATTAGGGGTCTTGGCTTATACTCGGGTCGGCTTATATGAGTATATACCGAGGTATTTGTTTTATTATTTTTATTTTGTTATCCGAGCCTATTTATGAATCAGTCTTGTGGCAATACCCCTTAGATGTGTCTCGCAGGCCAATATATGCGGCCTGCCCTAAAGGCTGACATTCACCTCTCTTTAAATGGTCAATGACATTTAAAAAAAAAATGTCATAGATCAGCACAGGTGACTATCAAGAAACATATGCTATAGGAGAGCAGTTTCTTACACCACATACTGTGCTTTATCGTCCTCCTTATAATATCTTTGCAAGCAATGTGGAAGATGCTCACCGAGATGCCAGAGTCATAAAAGTTTAATGGAAAGGTGATGGTGAATCCCAGCAAACTACAGATGCAATAACTCAATTTTGTGGAAGCAGTCTGGCCAAGGATGAAGCCGATCGCATGCGTTTCCTGGATGATGCAAGTGGTTTGGGCCGAGGACCGCCCCCCTGTGCGCTAGCGTCGGGTTATGAACGGAACGCCATAGCGGTACGTGTGACCGCGGCCTTAAGGGTTCTGTCACATGTAGCACTTTGACTGTTTAGGAATGTAATCAAAGTCACAGATGGTGTGCACACATGATTGCATATGGGTTTATATGACACGCATGTGATCCGTAACTAGAACCCGGTGTCTTGTATGGTCTAAATGTCGCATCTGTCGCATCTGTTTCCAAAGAAATGCTATGGGATCAGATTGTGACGCGCCCATGTGTGGCTTTGATTCCACCTCTATACGCAGATAAAGTGTTATCTTTGACAGCACCCGAACTCCCAAAACCCCTTTAACAAACAAAGAGGGTGCAATCACACGTTCAGAATCAGGGTTGGATAGTAATAGTATTGAAAAACAATCATGAGAAAAGCTGTTCCTCCAATTCTAGCTTGGACATCAAAAACTGCAGCTGAAAATCTAAAGGTGTGAACGCACCCATAGGGATATGTGTTTTTTTTCATTGTCAATCCTTTACCAGCCTAAAAGGATTATTCATCTCTTCTGAGCTGCGGATGGCCCTGATTCCCTCCTGAGGTGGTATGCAGCTGCTTCTGTAACTCCATAGAGGCAGATGCTATGGGGGCTCATCCCAAAATAATACCTCATCGCCAATGTAAACGGTTTTTGGAAAATAACTGTGTAATACACAAGACAGTTACTCCAGAATAATTTATGTGTAAGGTTATATGTGGGGGTAACATGATAGCTACTTTCCTGCTTTATTAACCATGCCTTACTGGTAAAATAGGTTGGTGGAGAACAATTGCCAGGAATGTGCAGACTAGGGAATCAATAGGAGGCCCTTGCTGGGCATCTCAGCATTGCCAAAGGATTTGCATGCCTGTTGAATCCGCACATTAGCATGACAATGCCCTGAGGTGGGGGCAGCAGCTGTGTGTGTGTGCAGCCATCCAGCCCCAGCAGCGCGCATGCGCAATCTCCCCGCACGTATGCTGTGTGTATAAAGGCATTGGTGCACGGCGGATGCGTACACTGTACGCGTATACAGGGCGAGGCTGTGTGTCGGCACTAGGTGCCAGCACCGGGAGGGGCGGAGACTCTTCTCAGCACGGAGGATTCTCACCGGTCGTTACCACGGCAACGCGTGGTCCTGGCAGAGACTCAAGAGCAGAAGGAAGTGACGACAGTGGATTGGCTGTTGTGTCGGACACGTGACCGCGGGGCCGCAGTGTAGACAGTGTTGTGACAGTC
Organism: Engystomops pustulosus; assembly: GCA_019512145.1. Classification (NCBI taxonomy): domain Eukaryota; kingdom Metazoa; phylum Chordata; class Amphibia; order Anura; family Leptodactylidae; genus Engystomops; species Engystomops pustulosus. The sequence continues at coordinate 58,183,954 of CM033644.1, forward strand.
GGGAGACAGTGAGGAGGAGGAGGGTGTCGGGGTCAGCGGCGGTGACAGCGCTCACCACACACGCTCCGGCAGCCTCAACGGGCAAGTGGTATGAGTGCAGCCTCCCGAGTGCTCCGTAACTGCCCTGTCCCGGCAGGGAGCCCATGGTCCGGCCAGTGGCCTAGCACTGAGGCCGCGGGAGAAGAGGCTGGGGGCCCGGGAGGATGGTGTGAAGCGGATGGAGCCTTGGGAGGGCATTGGGCAGAGCCGGGCGTCCATGTTAGCGGGGGGTGTAGCGTCCATGTTGCTGTAAGGATGGCAGAGGGACTAGCTCGGGGGAGGGCAGTCACCGACCAGATCGCTGCGATCCTCAGTGACTTATCGATTACGTGGAGTGACAATGTGTCAGCTTGTGACTGGCAGGGGGGAGGAGGAGGAGGGGGGGGGAGCAATCAGCGTTGTACATGGCAGGGTCGCCTTGTAGGCACTCAGCAGACGCCTGGCGGTGACCCTAGGGTGGTCACCCGGATCGCACAGCTTCCTCCAGTCTGTGTGATGCTGAGGGCAGTTTTAAATAGTGTGGCACAGGGACAGTCAGGATGGCAGCCCTCCAGTGCTCTGCTCAAAAGAGACCCGCGCACCCCCATGAGATCCTCGTGTGACAGCGCCGCCGACAGGAGAAGCCGGACAGAGGTAACCCCCGTGTGTTGTTTCTACAGGTTGGACCTTTGGGCACAGTACAGGGGCATGTCTACACCGTGGGTCAGTGACATATGCCAGGAGGTGGTGGGCATGTGGCACAGGCTCCATCCTTCCCTTTGTTGTCACTGTATATGGCAATGGTTTCTGCACCCAGTACTGGCACCTACTGTTCATCACAATTCTCTTGTGTCTGCTGCCATGTAGGTGTGTCAGTGGCAATATGGCACCTACTATCCTCTTTGGACTACACAATTATGGGGTGACGCTGTATTATGAGCCTCAGTGCCTCCTTTGCTTCTATTATTGTGACTATAGGGGTGCAGTGGGTTGTACAATGGGGCACACATTGTAGTGATTAGTGTCCTTCTCCCATCACTCCAGGTTCACCAGAACAGGCAGGCTTTTTTCAGCGGGTGTCAAATTACTTGTGATTGAGTCGGCAGGCAGCGAGAGTTAAGCCAAGATAGAATAGCTGAGCTGGCAGGTTGTGTGTATTGAAGAGAGCTGTATCTGTACAAAAAGCAAGCTTGTCTGGAGTGGAGCGAGCCACATTACCACAGTAAAAGGTGTGTATCCCCAATCTTCCACTCCAATAAAACCCTCTTATGTATCCACTGGAGCGTCTCGCGTATGCGACTGAAGGGGGACTGGTTACGGGCGAGTAAACAATGAACTTATGAGAGGTTGGCATGACTTTGATATTTTTAGTGCGGGCAGACCCCTTTGTCTATGAATGCATTCCATTACATCATTGTTACTTCTAGATGACAATGGACAGTATTGGGCCTAAAGAGGGTACCGTATCTAGTGTGAATAGTACCAGAAACAGTAAGAACATGAGTGGAGTACAGCCGTCTCGGGTCCGTGGGTGCCGCAGCCCAGCATTCCTCTGGACTTATTTAGAACAATTATAAAGATGTGTAGTCTATAAATGTCCGTTGTAAGTCGACACAGAATCGTAAACTTTGTGACCTAATAATTGTGGCCTATATTAGGCAGCGGCTGGAGAGTGTTGATGTTTTAGTCTGGTTTACCTTCCCTGTTTTATTAAGGGCTTGCCCACTTTAGGGTATTCCAAGTTGAAGCTTATATATTTTTTTTCTTTTGTTATTTATGTTCTCTCCATGTGTGGGGGTAAATTGCTTTTGTTTTATTGCTCTGGTCAGGCCACTGGTGCCCCACGTGACCCGGCAGACTGACTTAGACTCACAAGCATCTTATATGTGATCCGGAAAACCATGACTTGGCCAGGCTTGGACTTCTGTGTTTTGGTTTCTATGGAGGTTTTATCCCTCAACAAATTGGCAGCATAATGGAATGAGTGAGTAAACTATTTTCCTGTGGAGGCGCTTAAGGGAAATGAACAGTTTCGATAGGTTTTTTAGATTATGTTTAAAGAAAAAACAAAACAAAAAAACGGTTGTCCTAACAGAAGGACGCTGTGATCTTCTCCTTGTAACATTATTTTAATAACGTAGTTCAAGTAACAAAAACCTAAACTTTTGTGGTGTTAGGTGCTAGAACAGCTGCATATGTTGGAGTGTATTGGCACCCAGAGTATGTTCACAGGGCTCCATATGGTTTGGACCTTGGTAAAATTGAAGTTTGCACATGGGGCCCAGGTTGCTGTACTGTGCTGTTTTTTGGTTTTTAGATTGGGATCGCTCATAATTAAGGGGAATATCTAGATTTTAGTTTGTTGTTATAGCACCAACATATACAGGTCTGGCAGTATATTCCTATGCTGTTGCCAGGCAACTCATGCCACTGGCTCGCAGATCAAGACCAGTAAGGGATTCAGTGCGGCCTAGTAAACCCTAGAAGGTAATCCCAAATGCCGAAATGGCGGCATCCTGGATTGTATATTGGAGGATAGATAAACCATTTTAGAAGAACCGTGGTTGTTGGGAGGGGAATGGCAGATGTCAGATGACGTATGTCAGAAAATGTGTAATTAGATGTATGAGAAGACCTCTATTACCCTCTCCAATCCTGAAATAAAAGGGACAGTATGGTGATTTATCCTGTGCCTGTGAGCAGGGTATGTGGTCTTCGCTAGAACGGTGACCCCTTAATTCTCAGTATCAATGGAGGTCCTGGAAATATACCATCATGCTATTAAAGGAGACCCCTGTCATAGAGGGACATTAGTTTAAGGTTTCCAATGGCTACCATAGGATAGGTCAGTTAATTGGTATTTGAGGGGGGTATAACACATGAAACTTCACCAATATCTGTTTATCACTATGGCCAGACAAGATCGTCCATACGTGGAGGCGCTCTGCTGATGGTGGTGGTGTCGATCATCTGTTAATCAGTTATCTAATGAATAAGCCTGGAAAGACCCTTTAAGGGATTCTCAAAGAGGGCGACTTGTTGAGACTAGTGCTTTAGTCCTCAGGGATTGTGAAGTTGCTGTGTTGTCAACACACTAATTTATAATTCCATTGTTTGAGCACTTCTTTAGGATCTCTCGGGTCTGAACATTTATTGTCTATTATTGGGGCTGTTTGGCATGTATTTATGTGTAGGGGGTTTATTCCCTCTGTATACAATAACGTGTTCTCTTATAAAGGATTGTTGTTTTGCTTCTTAGGGCCACCCTAAGGCAGGACTCTTCATCTCAGCTGATCCCACCTCCTCCCCCCTAATTGGAGATACTCTGAACGTTTTCTTTCCAAGGCTGCATATTTGACATAGCTATGCTGAAATAGCTCAGACCTTGTGTTTTGATCTTCAAGGATTCCTGTTAAGCGTTGTGTAGGTTTTCAGGTTAGTCAGTGTTGGTAGATGCTGCCCTTTGGTAACTAAACCCTTGTTGCTTGCACTGCTGTTACACTGAAAACATGAGAGGGTTGCATAAGCGGTCAGAAAGTTTTATGACGGTACATGTTACTTTTCATGTCTTGCGTGCCCGACTTCCCAGAGGTTGTGTGTCGGCAGATAATTTGTTACTATGTGACGTCAATGAGCGGAGCGCACAGCGATAGCCAGTAGGTCACTGATTATGATGGTACAATTGGATTTTGTGCTCGGAAGGATGTACAGATAGATAAAACATTCAGAGTAGGTTTGTCCTATCCAAGTGTACAAAAGGTTTCATGTGAGAGGACAGGGGCTGGAGGGAGCTCTACCCCACACAGCCCAGGCAGTCATTTCCTAAGTCACTTGTATACCTGCAGTGTCTAGATTTGATTGTTATACCTAATATTTTATTTATGAAATCCTGCTACAATGAAATAAAATACGGCAAAGTGTCATTACAAGCTGGATGGAGTTAATTTCTAGTTACACAAAAGACTCTACTTGTGTGATCCAGGGGATCTTGTCCACCAATACAGGCAGGGTGCCCTTTGGCATACATTGGCCCTGTAAAAAAAAATTTGCACATTACAGCATATTAGTTATCTTGCATCCCAAACTCTAGTCAAGGAGCTGGAAAGTGCCAGATACATATGAGAAACACCATCAATAAAGATTTCCAGGCTCGTAACAGAGTTGGGGGTTAGTCCTCACTGCAGAAACCCTGACTATGTAATAAGCAGTATCTCTGTTCTCCATATTTATCTGTGTCTTGTCCCCTTTGCATATGTTACATATCAGTCTTTATCTAAAAAAAGAGCTTTTAATCTGGGGCAGATGGACGCTAAAATTGGACAGTGATGGTTCCTTTGAAGTTGGCAAGATCTTTTGGCTTTGACTAAACATAATTAGGCCACGTGCACAAATGAGTGTACTTAGGGGTGTGTTAGTTATCAGCCCGCACACGTCCCCTGTAGTATTCCATAGGCTCATGCATGGCTAAGTTCTGTGTGTAAGCTGACTGCCTACGCTTGTTATTGCTGCCAGAGTTTACAGCTCTGGGGGTTTTCACTGTCCTCGGTACGTGATCGGTGCTCACATGGTGATTCCTTGTGTGGCCCATGAAATGCCTTAGGCCACGTCACATGATGCATTTGGATTGCATTTTGAAACTTCAAGGGCTTTTAAAGCAACCACAATGTGTTTTATAGTGGACACACAGTTTCGCCTTTTTAACAATGTAAAACACAAAAGCGATTGAAGTGCAACGTTGATGTTGCGATTATGTTCACCTTGGCCTTGGTGTGTATTCTCAACTGTGTGATATTTCCTATTAACAAGAAAGTTAATGGGAACATCTGTAATATGGTGTTGTCACACACCATTTAACTACATAAAGTTGTCCCATTAATTTGGAGAAATGAATAAGGCTTGAAGGCCGGACTGAAATTTTATGGGGGTCTCCCAATATATTGTTATCTCTTTTTACAGAATATAACGTTTGTAAGAGAGGGGTCCTCGTCGCTGATAGACAGCGGTCCCATTTCTCATCCAGCTGCCAGCATGGCGTTGAACGTAGATTGGCACTAGTTCTCGTAGTCCAGTCCAAATATACTCCTCTCCAGGGGCCTAACTACAGCAGTAAGCTGTCATTGCAGTGCCCCTGACCTGACACAACTAAAGAATGGAAAAGTACACCATTATATACATATTGGGGCAGATTATCAAGCTGTCTGAAAGTCAGAAATTTCCGTTGCCCATGGCAACGCAAAACAGCTTCCTAACAAATTCAGAAGACTGGTAAAATGAAAGCCGAGCTGTGATTGGTTGCCATGGGCAACAGAAATAATTCTGACTTTCAGACAGCGTATAAATCTGCCCCATATGTTGCACCTTTCCACATTACACAGCATATGGGGACAGCCTAACAGACTTGGGATCTCTCATCTCTAATTCTTGCTATGTACTACCCCCCCCCCCCCCCCCCATGTGGTCACATGCCCTGGGATGGATCTGTAAGTGTAATAATGTTTTATATACATTTATTGTTGTGAGGGGTTAGGAGGCCCCATTTAGAAGTCTGCATGGGGCCCGCTCTCTCCTGTGTAGTGTAATGCATGGGACCCCTGGATTTGTAGTGTATGTTAATTTGGGAATAGTCCATGTTCTAATTTGAAGGATTATTTGTGTAGTACACAGTCGGAGGAGGATTTAGCTTAGAATCAGCTTCTTGGGAATGGAGGATGTGCCCCTTGCCGCTTTCAATCTGTGGTTTCAGGACCTTTGGAAGACCTTCAAGGTCTGAAATGGCTCCTGGCTCATGTGTATTAGAAACAGGAACAGATTGTATGATGATTTCATGGGTGAATGTCCTTCTCTGTATAAATATGCTGAGTGATTTGAGTGGCCCATGAGCCTCGGGCTACCACCCAAACCACCTGTATTATAATCCACAATACAGAAGAGACTAATGCTTACATACACTATGTTTCTTCCTCTACTAAGATCTACATACATTCTTATAAAATGGCTTCATAAGCAGAACGTGCTTCCCTGCAGTGTAACACAACCTGCACTGCTCGGATATGCTATCTCCTTTATGAAGGACACAGTGTGATGAGAATGTTTCCCTAGGACTTGTCTGGAATGTGAGGCAGATGTGAATGTGGGCCCTTATTCTCCTTGCTGCACATGGCAGTGATTGTATGAGGGATTGTGCTCTTTGGTCATGCTCTCATCGTTTATTATTTCGGATGTTCTGCCTATAATCTGAAGTGGGAGAAAAACAAAGCTGAGTCAGGGAGGGAAACAAAAAACAAACTCGCTGGCAGCCAGAGGAGCAGGAAACCATGCGGCCTGTGTGTGTGAGGACACGCTCTGACCAATCACACGCCTCCCCCTGTTGCTATGTGCATTTTTTCCCTCTGCTCTGTGTGAGCGGCTGCATGTCTTGGGGCAGAAGTTGCTGAGCTCCCCTCATGTTATGTACTATGGTAAAACAAACAAATGGTGTTAGTCAGTGCATACAACGGGTTCCCTGCTGATATTATCCATACTAGAAATAAAAACTTAATTAAGGGCCAATATTATTTTGGTTGGGTGATATACTCCGCGTGGAAACAATGGACGTGGGTGTGGTATGCTGCGGCCTTCCTATCATGGCGTGGGTACGTTTGCTCACGTGCCGATGAGCAGCACAATAAACCGCGTTCGACAATGAGAAGTAATAGGACCTGCTCTGAATTTTTGCCTTACAAACTCTTAACATTTGGCCGTAGAAACTCCAGCTGTGGTCAATTATGAGGAAGGGTCAAAAACAGATGCTTTTTCAAAAACGCATGCATTTTTTAACGGACTGCTTATACAAAACTGCCCAAACGGTGTTCAAAACGCCACGTGTGCCGCAGGCCAACATTTGTAATTATTAACACAAGTCTGCCTTTAGCCTGGTTACCATATAACCAGAAGTGCTTGTAACAAATAAGAAAAATAGTACAATATACTGGTGGATAAAACTTGTGTACTGCTACAAGAAGGGGAGGATGAAATAGGAGGCATTATAAAAGGGGGCATAAGAGGGGGCACTATAAATTGGGGCATATGGAAAGGGGGCACTATAAATGGGGACATAAAGCGAGGGGGCACTACAAATGGCATTATAAAAGGGGGCATAATAGAAAGGGGCATAAGTAGAGGGAACTCTAGCATTTACAAAATTTAATGTTCAATGTTTAATGCCGCAGCTCTCCTGCCTTACCTGATGTCAGCCGGCTTGTTAGAAATCTTGCACAGGCGCAAGAACTTGTCCCTTGCACAGCCGCACTGGTGACCGCGTGGGCTATGGAAGGGTCAATTTCTCGCACCTGCATGAGATTTCTAAAAAGCCTGGCTGGCGTCAGGGGGCATGAATAATAAATAGTGAGCAAAGGAGATCATGTGACAGGACCCTGAGCGCCTCCAGCTCATTTACATACATTTGTAAAGTTCTTTTCTCAGAGATTACTGAGCCTACAGGTAACAAGTATGGATTCTAGGACAGTCTAACACCCCTAAAGTGGTGATGGGTGCCCTTTAACAACGTGTTAACATTTGTGTTTTGTTTACATAATGATAACACATGTTACCTTTGAGTTTTGTAAACGCAAATGTTAAAAGAAATGATTACCGTATTACCGTAGGCAAATCTCCTCTCCTCAGTTGTATTGCGTATCAAAATGAATTGTACACGCCACATGGGAACGGAGCCTTAGGAGCTACAGAGGGAGCGAGGGGTACTATGAAGGACAGTATGATACACTGCACTACATAAGCATATAAGTAGTGCAGTGCATCATATAAGAGAACAAACAATCTCATGTATCGCAAAGTAATATAAAAAATGTTAAAAAAAAGTTTTATATATAAAAAAATAAATAAAATCTAAAACTAGTTGCAAAAAATAACACCAACAGTCAAAAAGGAAAATAACACATACTTTGTATCTCCACACCCATACCAACCCAGGCTACAAAACCATAATGGTAATCATCTATCCCACAAAAAATTATATTAAGTTTTTTAAACACCATTAATATAATTCTTTCAAACTTTATGAACCCCTGGTGTGTACAAATATGATCTAAAGGTCTTTTTGCAAAAAATAACCCCTAACACAGAAACATTGGCAAAAAAAATTCCAAAGTTATAGAGCTTGGAATGTAGTGATGAAAATTTTTATTTTTAACTGAAAAGTAATTCATTATGCAAAGGAAGGTACGCTAATTAAAAGAAAACAAAACTATAAATTTGTTATTGCTTTGTGCCAATGGAGACATCGAAAAATGTTTTTATGTTATTTAGGTTCAACGATAAAGGTAGATATTAGAATATTAGACAAATACAGCTCACCGTTGCTGCCAGTTTAGACATTAATGCATGTGTGTTGAATTATTTTGAGGACACCACCAGAAGGTTCCTCTCTACAGGCAGCCTTCGGTCACAAACACACAAGATTTACAGATGGGCCAGGGGGCAAGAGAGCAAGCTCTGGGGTCTAGGAAAAGAGGATAAAAAATGAGAGAAACGATATATATGTAATAAAGGCGAATTCACTACCAATACAGTGAGGACAATTTAATTCCCCTATAGTGAGATATATTTCCAGCAATTAAAGGGTTAATCCTTCAGATCCTTCCCTGTGTGTGACATCATAATGGATGACACATGTAGACACGCCCTCAGTGGTCACAGATGTTGTGCTGATGTCATAATTACTGAAGGTTCCATAATAGCCATTGGACCCTGAGCTTGACTACCTACAATATACCTACCTTGATACGATTTGGAGGTTCAGCAGGGACGCCCCATCAGCCCAGGACTCATCACTACAGCGCCGCCACCTCTTCAAGGGTTGTCTGCCTCGACCTGGAGCTGCGAGGGAGGAAGGGGACATCCACCACCAGATCAGCCAATTATTCTAAATTGGGTAGGATATTTATTGGCAGTGACCCTCTAAGCCCAGAGGAAGGGCGACCCTTCAGCCATGGCTTCCCTAGAGGTTTCCTCCACAGGGGGTTTTTCCTCTCCTGAGTGCTGAGGGGTGACTCCTAGTGAGTCGGGGGGCTGCCATGGGGTTGGGATATAAATAAAAATTTGGTCTTTTAATTCCCAATTCTGTGAGTTTGTGTCTTTTTTGGGTTGATTTACTTTGGGTCCATATAGGGTCTGTACACATCACATATCTCACAGTCAAATCACATAAAACACCTGCAGGGAACATAATAACTATCCAATAACTGCCCCTATTGATACATCTGCCCCAGTGGTTGCCCTTGGCTTATCATGTGAAGAAGCCATACTGCATCACCTGTATGCACATCCCTGGGGTAAAAGGCCTACTATATGTAATAACTGTCCTGGTTACTCATAGCTACCAATCACAGCACATCATTCATTCTTATTAGATTTCTTTAAAATGAAAGCTTGTCTGAGATTGGTCATCATGGGAAACACAGACTTATTTTCTTTTAGATACATTAAAGTAGGTTCAGGCAACAGCATAATATATAAAAACAGAAACATTTTATTAATCACATTTTTAACTCCTTAATCCTTACTCCTTGACTTATGCTCCAGGTACCTAATGGAACATTACAATTTAGTGCTCCATGCAATTTATGTAGGTTATTAGAGCTGATGCAAGGGTTCAGCTCATCACCAAATCCAAACTGGCATTGGAAAACATGGGGTGTCAGCGGTAACTTACACTAATACCCGTGGTCAGAGTACACTCCAATCCCGTTTAATAACCGCTAAATCCCATTGTCAGCGTGAAATCTGATTTTAAATACCTGGGGAGGAGTCCCCCGAATATCAGCATTCAGCGCAGTGTTCATGAGAGGTGCTAATTGTTGCTATGGCAACCATGGGGTCCGATCTATGACCCCAGCACTGTCCATAGTATATTCCAGTATGTCACCGACAGGACCTTACAAGTACTATGTCAGCCTATCCACAGATTGCAGTTCTAACACATCTAATGCATCAGTATTACAGGCAGGGCCACATCTGCCATGAGGCGAGATGAAAATCTTGCCTTAGGCGGCAGAATGTAGAGCCCTTTGGGGGCTGCACAGTTTCATATTCTAATGTGGGCGATTTGGTTGCCCATTGGCACCTGCATCGCCCACCAGGTATATTAATCACAATTTGTCTCTTTAAGACAGCGGCAACTGATATGCAGAGCGACACAGTGCCTATCCGGCTGTCTGAATCGCTCCGTACTATGCAGGGACACTGGAGGCGTGCAATGATGTCACACCGCCTGTGTCTCTGTGCAGAGCCACAGCTGACAGAAGAGTCGGGTGCAGATAGCGGCAAGCCCACTGTAGTATATAGCCAGCCCCCTGTAGTATATAGACAGCCCCCTTTAGTATATAGCCAGCCAGTCCCCTTTAGTATACAGCCAGCCCCCTGTAGTATACAGCCAGCCCCATTTAGTATATATCCAGCCCCATTTAGTATATATCCAGCTCCCTTTAGTATAAAGCCAGCCCCCCCCTTTAGTATATAGCCAGCCCCCTTTAGTATATAGCCAGCCAGCCCCTTTAGTATATAGCCAGCCAGCCCCTTTAGTATATAGCCACTCCTCTTTAGTATATAGCCACCAAGCCCCCTTTAGTATATAGCCAGCCACCTCTCTTTAGTATATAGCCAGCCCCCTTTAGTATTATAGCCAGCCCCATTTAGTATATAGTAAACCCCCTGTAGTATATAGCCAGCTGCCTTTAGTATATAACCGGCCAGCCCCATTTAGTATATAGCCAGCAAGCCCTATTTAGTATATAGCCAGCCGTCCCCCTTTAGTATATAGCCAGACCCATTTAGTATACAGCCAGCATTCCCCCTTTAGTATATAGCTAGCCACCACCCCATTTTAGTATATAGCCAGCCAGCCCCCTTTTGTATATAGCCACTCACCTTTAGTATAAAGCCAGCAAGCCCCCATTAGTATATAGCCACCCACACCATTTAGTATGTAGCCAGCCAGCCCCCTTTAGTATATAGCCAGCCAGCCTCCTTTAGTATATAGCCAGATAGCCCCCTTTAGTATATATCCAGCCATCCCCCTTTAGTATATAGCCAGCCAGCCTTCTTTAGTATATAGACAGACCGCTTCCTTAAGTATATAGCCAGCCAGCCTTCTTTAGTATATAGGCAGACCGCTTCCTTTAGTATATAGCCAGCATATCCCCCTTTAGCATATAGCCCTCTTTAGTATATAGACAGCCCCGTGTAGTATATAGCTAGCCAACCTCCAGTTTGTAAAGAAAAAAAAAATAAAGGAGTACTTACCTTTATGACGCCCTAGGCAGGTCCTGGGGCGGGGGGTGCCTGCCAAAAGAAGACCTGTGCAGGGAGCTGGAAAGGTGAGTTTTGACTTTTTTTTTTTGTAGGCCAAGTTTGAGTTCTTCAGTATATTTTCTGTGCTGAAAAACTTGGCTTATACTCGAGTATATATGGAAATATAATAATGGAAGGCATATACTCAAGTATATACAGATATATAACAGTGGAGACATATTTTATATGTGTGGGAGAGTGTGGTTACTTGTGTTGTTAGGGGGATATATATAATTTGGGTGTTGTTATCCAGGTGACTTTATACTGTAAGTGACTGGTATTTTTAGGGATACTGGGATGTGCTGCACGGAGCTGAAGATATTTGGCTCTGAATTCAGCAGTGATATGTCATGGATGGGAGAACCCATAATAAAGTCCTCTTCCTGAGGTAAAAGATTGTCATCTATAATGTACTAGATGCCACCAATGACTCTCAGTACCTATAATCAGTCAAAGCCTTCCTGTAGGGATGTTAACAATTGTTAGTAAAAATTTCAGCATTTATTGAACAGGGTGCAGGTAATGAAACAGAAATAGGCTACTGAAGGGGGGGGGGCAGCATTTTAATATTGGCCTCAAGCAGCAGATATGCTAGAATCGTCCCTGATTGCAGGATATTATAATGAACAAGCAATTAGATGATTGGTTGTTCTTCTACCATAGTGGGACTAGTAAAAAAGTTAAAAAAAAGTTTTAAAATAGAAAATAAATCAAAAAGACTCAATTACATACAAAACTGTCATATAAAGTGAAAATTACCAAACTAAACCCACATATATGTCATAACACACCCGCAACAACCCATTATAACATGAAATCATTATTGAAACCCGCACATTGAACACTGTTCTAAGATGTTCCAAAATGGCACTGGTGTAAAGTCCATGTCCCACTAAAAACAAGCCCCGCACCAGCTCTGTATTTATTCATACCTAGATGTGTAAACAGTATACGTGGAATAAATAGTGAAAGGCAGATTGTGCTTCATATCTGCATCCACCACATGACCTGCTCCAGAGTCACATCTTCAAATGTCAGCTGACTGACAAGAAAAAAACAAGAAAAAAATTGCTAAACTCAAGGGAGAAAAACAATAAAATAAGGATTTGCATAAAGATATCACATACCATCTATTTTTTTTATTACCCATTTTAGTGTCAGGGAATTTAACTAGACCAGCATGACAAGTGCAACACCCCTGCCAATGCAGGGTTAAATCTAGTGTTGCATAATCAAAATTCCTCTCCATTCAATAGGATTTTTCTCTATGGCCTGATCAACCTCAAGTGTCTGGAAATGATGACCAATCAAATGTTTTGTTATTGTTACATTGTACAGAGATGCTGGTTGGATAATCCACCTGAGCTTGATACTACCAAAGGTTATATAAACCTTTGGTGTTGAAGGTTCTCTCTCTTTTTCCTCTAATGTCTCTCGTGGGAGAGCCCAGAGAGTGCTGAGGCATAGCACTCCTCAGCACATGGCCTGCAGCGATCAGGCTCAAGCAGAGATCCACCTCCAGGAGTCTGCCTCATCCTGCTGCTGAGCAGCCAGCTTTCTTCTCCAGCCTAAAGCTACCTTTACTAAGCTGTGAGTACCTTCTGTGGAACGATATCCAACCAGCCAACCCAACCCAGCTGCTGTTGTGGCTGTTGCCAAATTCCAATAAACGAACTGTAAGTTGAATGCTTTACAAACTCTGTCTCTGAGTGATCCCTGTGGATGGCTGCTACCACCACGGGCACCCCATTCACCACCACCAGGGATCCCAAATCTACATCGAGATTGTCCCAGGGAGAAACCTACATCTTCGGCCTCTCGTTTAATTTTTTGTACCTTCCACCTACTGGAGACCTGCCAGGCTGTGGATGGAGGCCTCTGCTCCATGGCACCCAGCACCAACTTGAACTTGAACATCAGCTCTGCTCATGTATAGTGGTTCTGTGGGACTTCTAAGGTGGCTTACAGGGAGAGCCAGTCCCTGAAACCAATAGAAGAAAAGGACAGCTGATCATAGGGGGCTCACCTGATCTGTAACCCCCTGGCAATCAAATATATATTTAGGGAATAAGTTCCTATTATGAGAAAACTCCTATGAGTTATGGGAGACACTGTATTGCTGTATCTTATAGCAAAACACACTGGGAAGCCAAAAAAGTTCTCGAAAAGGTATGCCTGGAAAACCTCTAAAGTGACCTACACAATGTCATGGCCTGTTACAGAAGCTGATAACAGGTTGAATGAGCATTTGTTGAACAGGTCATTCCTGAACATTGGCTTTTCCTGAACATTGGCTTTTGACAAAGGCATTGCATTCACATAACTAGCAAGCAATGTAATACCATGGAAATTGTGTATGTGTATTACTCGCTTCACATATTGTGCCTCAGCACTTTTGCATATGCACTACAACCCACTAATAGCTAAAATAAAAATCCCTGGCAGACAATTTTATTAATTGTAACTAATTGTAGGAGGATGGAGTGGGCAGAAAATAATATTTATTCGAAAAATGTAGATGTACTAAATCTGCCAGAAACCTGTTTATTTCAGGGTTTATTACACTACAAATATTAAAGACTTAGGCCTTATGAACACAACTGTTTTTGGGGGGCATGAGCCAGCCACAGTTAATTCACTGCCCCATTGAGGTCTATTTTGCTTGGTCATTGTGTGGTGTCATCACACCATGACCAAGGCAAACAAATTATATAGCAGGTCCTATTCGTGTCTCGATTAGGGGTACGGTAGCTCATTTCTTATGCTCACCTACTGATGTCCACTCTGCCGAAATGGATTACTTTTCCCATTTTTGCTCCCTGCATTGCATACACATAAAGATATAGAAGATGGCACTCGAACCAATTTGATAATCAATGCTTTTATTCTTGTACAAATCCACTTTAATACATGATGTTTCTGTCAGAATGACCTTCCTCAGATGCTCTGGATAATATATACAGTATCATTAACAGGTGCACAGTATCAGATATAGAAATTAGAAAATACATAAATACAGTCTATATCTATATATGATGAGAGGCTTCTCTGTGGACTTCTCAGGTTATACAGTGGTAACATTTTGCGGAGTTAGTCGCTGTATCCCACATGGAGAAATATAAATACATGTATGATTATGACCATCCACTGTTAGAAGATAAGACAAACCATAGAGTGGGGACCTGTTATAAATCTAATGCACATAGACATTGGTCTCATGTGGCGATCCAATTTTGTTAGTCCATACCGGACATAACCATAATCACTTCTTATTCCCATAAGGAAGACATAGCCGCATTCTGGTCTCAGTGTAAGACTCAGATATGGCTTCTGAGCTATGACCGGAAGTCTGGTGGGTTCCACGCTGTGGAATGCATCGTTTGTCTTTTACTTCCTGGATCGCCGTAGGAGGGATGTACATGCTGATAAACTTAGTCCCTCATCCCCAAAATAACTTTTAAAGTGTGTTATAAACTATGATCGTAAATGTAGTGGGACCAATAGAAATGGGAAATGGCTTGTTTAGAGATGGAAGAATATCAACACATGTCAAAGAAAATGATATCTAAGGTGCTTATGTATATTACCCATCTATGGCCCACCGTCAGATTCTTGCTAGCATTTCTGCAAGGAAAACATGTGGTAAGTTAGAAATATCAAGACTTATAAAATTCAACATGATGTTAATAGCTCTATATACATATATACAATGAAAAGAGAGATTATATTGATATATTAAAGAGAAACTCAGTTCATGTAAAGCACTTGATGTTATAGTCTCCGTTGAACCCATCTGGAGCCAGCGTCTGTAGGGTATGAATCCAAAAAGATTCTTTCTTCTTTAGTAGGGTAACGCGGTCAGCCCCACGTCTTGGAATATCCATTCTCTCAATCACTTGAAATTTCAGCTGATTGACTGAATAACCGGCTTTGTTAAAGTGGGCGGGAATGGGCAACATGAGATTGGATGTCCTTATGGTGGACTTGTGCTTCGATATGCAGTCGCGCACATATTGGTTTCTTTCTCCGACATAGGCGAGGCCTCAGGGGCATTCTATGAGGTAGATTACGTAGATGGAGTCACATGTGTGGTAACCTTTTATTTGCCAGTGTGTGGATGTGTAAAGGAGTCTAATTTATGAACATTAGTGCATTGGGCACAATGTAGACATGGGAACGTGCCTTGTTTGCTTGTGTTGAGGAAAGTTTGTGAGGGGACCCTAGTGTCTGAACCCACATCTGCCCTCACCAATCTGTCCTTGAGATTGGGGGGGTCTTTTAAAGCATGGAAGGATTTTGGAATTCCTGGATCCCTGGGTGGCCTTCTTTTAGTTTTAGCATTACATACACAGCCATGAGACTTGGGGTCTTACTTTACCTAAATGATAATCTATAGAAAGAAATATTTGATATAAATACATAAGTAGCTTATGTATTCTTGGGGTCCATTCTCCTGGACATCTGAAGCGTGGTGCTACAACTGGCTGATAGAATTCTTGGTGGTGCTGTAGCTTTGAAATACAGTACATTTAGCACACCGTGATGGTTTTTCTCACTTTGCAAATAGATAGTTCTTTAAGGAAATACTAGCAGGTTAGAGAAGAACAGCATGACAGATGGGAAACTGTGATCACCACCTTCGACTAGACATTTCTGACTTGGCAGATCTAACCTGGCATAAAAATTACTCCATTACTCTGCAGTATTGGAAAGTTCAGATCTGATGTATCAGTAATATTATTTATGGATATGGCAGTATGTTACAACTGCATAGGCCCTCCTAGCGGGGATGCTGGAGGATTCTGGAAGATAGGAGCTAAATGAAGGTGCTAATATTTTCTATCTGTGAAGGTTCCTAGCTTTAGTCGTAGAAAGGGAGAATAACAAATGAGGTTTAACTGTTTTCTTGGAAGATTCAAAGAAAGTTAAATAGCATCTCATGGAGAAACCAAGACAAAAACTTCACATGAGAGGGATGGCTGTGTGAATGTAGCCTTACTCATAGATCCAGGTGCTGTGACTGTGGTAATCTTCTTATATTTGTTATTCATTCTTCCTTCTAATATACACTTTTAAATGTATGCTAATGAGCCAGAAGGGCAATGGGCATGTTACAGAAGCCCTATGTGCTCTGGCTTTACGAGCTGTTCGTACAATGTAGCAGCATGTCTCAGTTTCACCCTCTCCCTGCACGTCCTGCAATCTCAGCAGTAGAGAGAACAAAGTGGGAGCACAAAGTGCTCCTTTGGAATGTAACACACTGTGAATCTGCTGCATGGAGGGGCTCTCGTAATGCCCAGATAGCCTTAGATTTATTAGCATACTTTTAAAAGTTAATATTAAAAGAAAGGGAGCCATGGATAATACATAAAAGAAGATTACCACAGTCACGGTACCTAGACCTATGAGTAAGTGCCCCTGGTATATCATGCTTGATTTTGATGGTAGATTTACTTTAAAACTAATTGCAGGTGAATATAACAAAATGTTGTGGTCCCCAAATAGTCTCAGATCTGTGTCAGTTGTAAAATTCATGTATACATATATTGGAAAATGCTTAAAAGGTTATACAAATGTTTACCAGAGTAAATATTAGATCCTAAAAGGTTCACCCATAAACTTTTTGTGTAGACATCAGAAGCTCCAGGTCACGTGACCTGCCGGGCAGCATGACTCAAGGATTCATGTGATGACCCGTGTCCTGCTGTCTTCTGGCGGATGAAAGGCGCCATGTACTCTTTATGCCAAGGACACATACTGCTCCAACCTCTGATATGTGAGTGGCTCCATGGTGGGGGCATACAGTAATGACTGCCAGGCATCCTTCATCCTCCAAAAACCAGAAGAACATGGGACAACACAGGAACTCCCGAGTGCTGTTGCTCGTGGGTTATGACCACTTGACTACTGGCTTTTGGTGTCTACACAAAAAGTTTACAAGGTCTTAGACCTACCCTGGTAGACTTTTGTATTAGTTTTGGTCCGAGAACATGGACCACAGTGGCAAGGACGGAACTCTCAATCATCGAAACTACAATTTCTAACTATAATAATGATTACAATGGAGAAGAAGGGACTTTTTGCACATAGAAACAACCAGGGGGATACAGAAGGAGTCAGATCTGTCCAATATTTTGTGGCAGGTATTGCAGACCATTTCCATGCTTGGAGCTTGTGTGTAGCTCAGACATCAAGAAAGAAAACAATGGAAGTAATTTCTGCCCCCTCACTTATATCGCAGCTATGCTAAAAAGAACTTTCAGGATCAAGTTGTCAATCTTTACAGATATTTTACATATGTTTTCATGTATATCAATGAATTACAATCTGGTTGCATACATCAGACACCTCTGAAGAATGTAGGCAGTGTGTCAAGGTGTGCGCCCTGCTATTCATAAGTAATGAGGTATGTAGTAAGGTAATTATCATTTTTGATGGCTGGTTCACAGGAAAGGTGCGATTAGATAGGAATTTAAGGTGATGCTTGTGACCAAAATAAGTGGATGAATTATAAATACAGAAATACCTTATAATTAATATAGTAAATGTGAATGGTGCCTTAAAGCAAAACATGCATCAATTTGGTCAAGGTATGCATCATACATGAGGATTTATGCCAGGGCAATTGAATTGTTATTGTACGTCAAAGGTCAGGCAAACGTTTTTAAATCTTCTAAACAGCAATGTACCATCACTGTTTTTTAGTTTCAATGGGTTTTATTCCAAAGAAAACAAATAATCGCTCAAGGCACAATACGTCAGGATTTCCCCACGCAGAAGATAGATGCACAAAAATGCCTTATAATGCTGAAGTGCCTGAACTCTAGAAAATGCAATAGATATGTAAATCATCATCCCAGATCAGACACTGTATTTTAATGTATTCTTTGTGCCCATTCTTGGTGGTCAGAGATTACTGTAGCCCAGGAGTGAACCAAGCCTGTCTGCTGCCTGAGGCGAGCCATATAGAGACGCCCCCCCCCCCAATATATGTAACATACATAGAGTGTACAGCCATCTAGTATAAAATGCATACAGCGTACTGCCAGGTAGTATAAGATGCATACAGCGTGCCGCCATGTAGTTTAAAATGCATACAGCGTGCCGCCATGTAGTATAAAATGCATACAGCATGCTGTCATGTAGTATAAAATGCATACAGCATACCGCCATTTAGTATAAAATGCATACAGCGTACCGCCATTTAATATAAAATGCATAGAGTACCGCCATGTAGTATAAAATGCATACAGCATACCGCCATTTAGTATAAAATGCATGCAGAGTACCGCCATTTAGTATAAAATACATGCAGAGTACCGCCATGTAGTATAAATGCATACAGAGTACCGGCATGTAGTATAAAATGCACACAGCATACCACCATGTAGTATAAAATGCATACAGAGTACCACCATGTAGTATAAAATGCATACAGAGTACCGCCATTTAGTATAAAATGCATACAGAGTACCGCCATGTACTATAAAATGCATCCAAAATACCGCCATGTAGTATAAAATGTATACAGCTTCTGTACCCCAAATCGAGACACAAATAGGATCTGCTGTATAATTTGCTTGCCTCAGTCACGGTGCATTGACACCGCACAATGACCAAGCATAAAAGACCTCAATGGGGCAGTGAATTAGCTGAAATAGCTGCTAATGGTCAAGGGAAACTTTGACTATTAAACCTGTCACTTCAGACTTTGCACTTTTCCATCTTTTATTTCCTGTATCATGAGTCTGGCTTTGTACGCCTGTTTTTTGGCTTTTCTTCTGGCCATATGTATCTTAGTGGTTATTCTTTATTGATGCATATGGCATTTGGTTGTTAGTGAATTTCTAACTTTTTAAAACAAAAGTTGCAAAAAGGCTCCAAACATTCACAAACAGTTCTAAGCTAATTTTTACACCTGGTCAGGGGCAGCCGTAGATTTGCAACTTTCACATCTGGAATCAGGTGATAACTCAGGGAACACTGCAAAAAAAATAGATAATGGAGAACTTCGAAGGGAGACTATTGCAAATGAGCACAAGCTCCATGAAGTCTAAAAAATTTGAAAAATCAATTTTCTGTGAAACTGCTGAAAAAATGTAGCATGAGGCATATTTTTATGGCTTTCACTGTTCACTCCAAATGACACCTTCCCTTACAGTATGTGGGTCAGTATGATCATGGAGATACCTCGTCTAACACTCATAACCTTTTTATACTTGTAGTGAAGGTTGCTGAGTATGGTGACATCTTTACAGGACGACCTGATGTTTTCATTGTTTGGGAAATGTACAACCTTTCAAACGCTATTGAATATTTTTTTTTATTGCTGGCAAAAGTGTTCAATTACCGTATATAAGCCAACCCGAGTATAAGCCGAGACCCCTAATTTTACCACCAAAAACTGGGAAAACCTATTGACTCGAGTATAAGCCGAGGGTGGGAAATACATTGGTCACAGCCTCCCAGTATATAGCCAGCCTGCTCCCAGTAGTATACAGCCAGCCCAGCCTGCCCCCAGTAGTATACAGCCAGCCCAGCCTGCCCCCAGTTGTATACAGCCAGCCCAGCCTGCCCCCCTTAAGTATACAGCCAGCCCCCAGTAGTATACAACCTGCCCAGCCTGCCCCCAGTAGTATACAGCCAGCCTAGCCTGCCACCTTAATTATACAGCCAGCCCAAGCTGCCCCCTTAAGTATACAGCCAGCCCAGGCTGCCCCCTTAAGTATACAGCCAGCCCAGCCTGCCCCCAGTAGTATACAGCCTGCCCAGCCTGCCCCCTTAAGTATACAGTCAGCCCAGCCTGTCCCCTTAAAGGGGTATTCCCATCTGGGCATTTACATTTAATTAAATTCATTTGCCACATGTAAACATTTCTTCAATTGGATGTTATTAAAAAAAATGTTCCTGTGTGAAGATAATTTCTCATAAATGTAGTTATTCTGTCCCTTAGAAACCAGATACTTTCCTCGGATACGACCACGTCATACTCTGGCAGCGGTGGCCAGACTTGCGCTATAGAGTCCTGCCAAACCACCAGGATTCAGCGATCATTACCACAGGACGGCTGTGCGACATGTAGTAACTCCCGGACATTTCATATACAATAACCTTTTGTTTCTTTCTGCACTCAATCTATCAGACGTGGCCGTATCCGAGGAAGCAATCTCGTTTCTAAGGGACATCATGACTACATTTATGAGAAATTATCTTCACACAGGAACATTTTTTTTAATAACATCCAATTGAAGAAATGTTTATATATGGCAGATTAATGAAACTGAATGTAAGTGCCCAGATGAGAATACCCCTTTAAGTATACAGTCAGCCCAGCCTGCCCCCTTAAGTATACAGTCAGCCCAGCCTGCCCCCTTAAGTATACAGCCAGCCCAGCCTGTCCCCTTAAGTATACAGCCAGCCCAGCCTGCCCCCTTAAGTATACAGCCAGCCCAGCCTGCCCCCTTAAGTATACACCCTACCCAGCCTGCCCCCTTAAGTATACAGCCTGCCCCCAGTAGTATACAGCCTGCCCAGCACTAACAAAAAAATAAATAAACTTATATACTCATATACTATACGGTAGATTTTTTTTCCGTTATGGACTGCACTGTATGGGATCATTTTAATAATTTTTATGTTGGACCATGGGGATACTTTTTTTGTTTTTGCGTTTCTGTTTTTTAGTCCCCTCATTCCTAAAGCAATAACTTTTTATTTTTACATTTACAGAGATGTGTTAGGGCTTGTTATCTGCGGGACAAAGTGTACTTTTTAGTGGTGCTATTTAATATTCCATGCAATGTACTGGAAAGCTGGAAAAAAATTCCAAGTGCAGTGAAATTTGTGGCGTTTTCTTGTGGGCTCTGTTGTAACAGGTTTTATTGTGCACTCCAAATGACACTTTCTTTTTATTCTTTGGGTTGCTACAATCACAGGAATAACACATTTATATAGGTTTTATTAGGGTTTAATAGATTTTTAAAAATTTAATTCTTTTGTACATAAAAAATATTTTCCATTTTACCAAATTCGGAGGCCAATACTTTTTTCACACTTTGGTGTACGGACCTATGTAAGGTGTTATTTTATGCTGTATGCGCTGACGTTATAATTTATATCAATTTGGAACCTAAATAACTGTTTGATAATATTTTATTCAAATACAGTATTCATGAATAGAAAAATGGGGAAAAAGTGGTGATTCTGACATTTGGGTGCTCTTTTCTGTTACAGTGTTCACTGATTAATTTTTTACATATTTTGATACAACGGAAATTTTGGGACACAACTATATCTATCATGATTATGATTTTTACTGTTTATTTACTTTGATATATGATCTAGGGAAAGGGGTGATTTCAACTTTTCCTTTTTTCTACAATTTTTTAAATATATTTTTTACATTTTTTAAATTTTTATTTTCCATTATTTCAGACCCTCCAGGGTACTTTAACCCTGCAGGGTCTGATTGCTACTACCATATACTGCAATACTACTGTAAACAAATGCATGCATTAACACATGTAAATGCAATGTTGACAGCGTGGAGGAGGAGTGTCGGCCGGGCACCCTCGTGAATAGGGCTGACTGTAGTCGACAGGATGTAAGGATCCCTCCTCTTATTTGGTAAGAGGTCGGATCGATTAAAACCAACTTTCCCAACATAATTTTTTTTAAAAATGGCATAAATAGAAAGGGGCTGGGGAGAGGATTATGGGGGGCATATTTGGTGGAGGTCTTTTTGGGGGGTGACAGGTCCTCTTTAGAAGCCAGCGTCTCCCAGCATTCCCTGCCAGATCTTCGTGCTACATGCCTAAGAGAAAGCTTGTTCCCTTGCCATTTATCTGTGTTTTGATTTCCCGTTGTGACCCCGGACCTGTTCCCGTTTATGCTCCTCCACTGCCAGCCCTGACGTTCTGCTCCGCTTCTGACCTTGAACCTTTTCCACCTGTCTTGACCTCCTGCCTCTCCCCAACCATGAACTTACCTTCAGACTTTGTACCTCGCCTTGGCTGCCACCGAGGACAAAGTCGCGCCTGTGGAACAAGCTGGTGGTACCACACTGCAGCAAATCCAACTCCCTTTGCAGATTGGAAAAAGACTGGGTGACACTTGGACTCTGGTCCCAGGTGTTCGCTTATGTCATCGTCCGCGGTGGTCCAGTGGGTTTACTACCGCTGAAGCCTGACAGGTTTCTATGGCAGTTAGGATCCAAGTCCAGCCTCCAGGCTGTCAATGGCAGATGCCTAGTATTAAGTAGTAATGATAAGTGATTAATTAATATTCAAGGTTAATTGTAGACAAATTAATTTAATCAAGTTTATTGAAGACAAAGTACATAATTTCTTCATTACCAACATTACAATTTGCACTTCACTACAGTACCAATTCCATCAGCTTCCTGGACACCAAGGTTCATAAATCTCCAACTGGGTCACCTATCACAGATATTTACAGGAAATTGACAGATCATCACAGTTTACAACTTTACATCAGCTGTCACCCACCTTCTACTAAGAAATCTATCCCAACTCACAAGCGTCAAAAGAGCATGCCCTATCTTTCTACGTGTGTGCGGTTGTGCGCAGCTGTTTCCTACGGAGGGAGGAGGGGTCACCTCCTCCTCACCTGCAGCACACGGCAGTATGCCATGGCGGGCAGGACCATGGCGGGCATACCACTTGTGAACGAACCCTAAGTAGTAAAATAATTTCAATAACTGCAATACACTGAAGATTAACATTTTTTATACAAAATGAAAGCTACATGTTCCCCAAAATAGTGGTAACTTCCACTTTTCCAACTGAGACCCCATGACCATTAAAGGGAATCTACCATCAAAATCAATCATAATAAACCAGGGACACTTACTCATAGATCCAGGCACTGTGACTGTGGTCATCTTCTTATGTATGTTATCCGTGGTCTCCTTCCTTCTGATAGCAACTTTTGGAATTGTGCTAATGAGCCAGACATTCTGTAATGCTACAGCACAGAGGGACTGCATCATTTTATAAGTTGATTCTAGAAGGAAGGAGGCCATGAATAACAAATATGTGAGAATTATCACTGGCACAGTGTCTGGATTTAGGAGTAAATGTCCCTGGTGTTTCATGCTTGATTTTGATGGTAGATTTCCTTTAAATTTATAGTCAGAGCTGACTGTTTCCTGAGTGCAAAAAAAACCATGTTAGGTCCGTCTGCAGACATGCCTCAACATGAAGGTTGTAATCAGACTCCAGCCAGCCTGATATCACATGACAATATGAACATGTTAAGACATGAAGGCTGCTGTAATCTATGCTAACCTACCCATTAATCTTTTTTTTTACTTTTTTATTATTTCATAACAATACAGTGGGAATACTACACACTTTCACATTTCCTGCACCGTGACAACATTGGGTGCAGCTTTATCATTGGACAATGACATTAAACATTACACCTGAGGTATTCCAATACTCATACACTAATCTTATTCTAATTAATGTCCATCTAGATGTGGGTTATCTGGGGTGAATCTGTCCACTATCCTGGATCTGGAGGTATTTGACCTCTTTTCCAAAGACTTGTATTGGTGGCTACTGATGCATCCAGATTCGAAGTTGGCATGTGTCTTTAACTCTTGAAATAACTGAACGCAGTAACATAAGAAATAACCAATAACTTTGGTGGATAAAGCCTGCACATAGGGTGAAGGGGTGTGTTTTTAGGGTTAAGGGATTTTAGAAAGGCAACAGATGGTTAGTGCCTTAGGTAATGTGTTGGGCTTCTTCAAAAGACTGGGCAATTTAGCGTTGACCGTTTATGAAACTATTGGTGGTAGAAAGTACTAGTCATCCAGGTGTCCCAACTTTAGTAAACCTTGATATAATTGAGAGCTGGTAGGCCAAGATTTTTTCATATGCACAGGTTGTGTTTATCTGTGCTATAACCTCATTGATCTGGGGTGTTTCTACTGATTTCCAATGTCCTGTGATCACAAGTTTCATTGCCATAAAGATGTGTCCTATTACCATCCTGTGTGTCCTACTCATTAATCTTGAACATAATTGTATTTTATTAATTATTTTTTGCATTGATTCTGATTATATAATAAATATCTATTAGACAATAAAGACATGTTGACCTAATATATTTGGGGTTGAATTTCCACCGCAAATGCAGGCAGGATTGTGATAAAATTAAGAACTGATGCATTGCTAGATTTTATCATAATAATAATAATTTATTGTCCCGAAAGGGGGGAAAAGAAGATGTTACAACGGGTTTTACCAACACAGACAGTACATAAAATACAATATAATAAAAAGACATTAAAAATATAAAATTTCCCAATCCTGTACAATCATGATTCTGAAATAGTCGTCATTTAAATAAAAGTTGTATTCACCAAGCAGATGTGAACACAAAGGCTTAAAGGCATTTCACAGGACTGCAGAAAACATAAAGTTGCCTGGAGATGTTACTGGTTGTTTAAACTAGACAGAAGAAAAATCACAGCTAGAGAGGTTGGAAGGTCAGGCTATTTCTTTAATATGAGAACTGCCTTTCCCCAATTAGTGAAGACCTAAATAATCGATCAAGGAGCCAGAAAAAGCAGTGTGTCAATGACATGTAGGTTTCAAAAAAACGTAACAAGTTTATTTATATCAAACACTGAACACAAACACACGCGTGGGGAGCCCTCCACCACCTGACCACTCCACCACCCCGTTCGTATGCTGCTATCTCATGGCTTGTTGCCGGGTTATTTGTCTTTTCTATTAGGATTTGCCTTCATTACCTGTATTACCTGTTTACCTCATTACCTGTATTACATGCATACCATGATTGCATTGTAGGCATTCATTTACCTAGCACTTATTTTGATGGCAGCTTGATTTATGCATTTGCACTTTATACCTGTCTTTTCAATATTTAGGGGTGGCTTGGGTACATATTGCCCATTCAGGAGGTGTCTTGTTGTTTTTTGCACTAACCAGAGTGCACAACATGGTAGATAATTGTGTGTACTTTGGTACAATTTTAATTGATTTTAATATGTGTTTGTGTTCAGTGTTTGATATAAATAAACTTGTTACGTTTTTTTGAAACCTACATGTCATTGACACACTGCTTTTTCTGGCTCCTTGATCATTTGGTTTGAGTGTGTTGACCATTGCCTGCATTTGGCGTTACTTTCTGCTGTGCAAGGTTCCATCTTCTTTGATTGTGACCTAAATAATCGCTTCACTTGTAAATGTTATTAAAAGGCACAGCTATTAAAGGGTTAGCTTCCAGGGTCCATCTGTGAAATTTGTGAAATATTTAGTGTTTGACAGTCCACGGCTAGGAAAGGCATTTCAATCAAATTATTGGTCAGTGGTTTAGCTCTTGCATCTAACAATAGTCTTATAGTAAATAATAGTAATACGGTTAGTCCATCAAGTTAAACTTATTAATCCTACATTATACAATGTTGATCCAGAAGAAGGCATAAAAAACCCTGCAAGGCTAATGCCAATTGGTCCATAGTAGGGAAAAAATCCTTCCTTCCCCCTAATATAGTGGTCAGAATTTGTTTAGATCAACAAAATCTAATTACAAAAAGTTTAATTTCCATAAGATGTGATATTTTTGCTCTCCCCCTTTGAACATGTCCAAATTATCAACCATTACAACATCTCGTGTAAGAGAGTTCTATAGTCTCACTGTTCACACCATAAAGAATCCCTGTCTATGGTGTTAGTAGAACTGTCTCTCCTCTAGGTTGCCCCCTTGTCCTAGGTATAAAACGATCTTTAGAGAGATCCCTCTACTGTCCATTGTATCTTTACATTGTAATGAGGTCTCCTCCTAGCTGTCTTTTTTCTAACTTGAATAACCCCAATTTTTGTAATCTGTTCTTGTATTCTAGTCCATCCATTACCTTAATAATTAATGGTTGTTCTCCTCTGCAACCATTCAACTACTTTCTTTTTAAACACTGGTGCCTAATCACAATATTCCATGTGTGGCTTGACCAATGATTTGTGTAAGGGCAAAACCATGGGGGAGATTTATCAGTGCTTCTACACAGTTTTCTGGTGTATAAGGACTAAAATAAATGCCAACTGAATTTGTGATTATTATCCTGAGTATGCTACTCCGCGCCATGTGGTTGCCAGCGCCAGTCGGTGTAGGTTTGTCCAGTGGCCACGCTCCCCAATGGATATACTAAGAGCCAAAACTTCTTTATGTTTCCGTTCAGACGTGCTAAATTCCCCCCTATGTCTTTATCTTGAGAATTTATGACTCTCTTGATTAAAGATGAGCGGACCCAATGGTTGAGTTCAGGTTCCAAGACTGAACCCGAATGCTGAACCCGAACCCGACTACCAGGACAACTCTACTACTTTCATATCCTAATGTTTATTTCCATTACCTGTAGATGCCTGGCAATAGTCTCTAAAATTAAGTTTACTATCCACCAATACCTCCAAGTCTTTTTCTCCTTCATTTTACCAAGTAATGTACCAGTTACTATCTAAAGTTAAACCATCAGGGTTTTTTTTTTTTTTTTGGGGGGGGGGGGGTTGTAAAATAAAATTGGAGCAGTGGTAAATTTAATAAATTGTTAAAGGGAACCTACCACCACGAACATACCTATAAAGGTAGATTGGGTGGTAGGTGGATCAATAGGACGTGAGGATAGCCCTTTTAAGGGCTAATCCTCACGTCCCCGCACTGTTTTGTGGACTTATATTATCACTTCCTTGCAGCTGCGCGCCCTCATCCGATGAACCTGCTATCTGCACATGCGCAGGCGGCAGGTTCGTCGGACAAGGGCGCGCAGCTGCAAGGAGCTGCGAGCCGAAGATTGTGGGTAGGAGGGGTAAAGTGGCTACTGGGGCGTGGAGCCCCAGTAGCTGCATAACAAAATTAGCATAAAGTGATAACATAAATTCACAAAACAGCGTGAAGACGTGAGGATTAGCCCTGAAAAGGGCTATACTCACATCCTATTGATCCACCTACCACCCGATCTACCTTTATAGGTAGATTCGTGGTTGTAGGATCCCTTTAAACTAACCAAATGCACAAAAAAAACAACAGATATGTGGCTATCTTTTACATTTTTAATTTTTCTTTTTATAAGTGAGCAATCTAACAAAAGTTAAAACCCATAAAAGTAGAAGAAAGGAGCAAATTGCATTTACTATTTACCCAAATTCTAACTTCATGTTAAGCTGCTAACTCATGTTAGATAATACTTTTTAGGTAGAAATATTTTATGACCACTCTTAATCATTACTCCAATTGTATGAAATGGGAAAATAGTTTATTCTTTTGTACTAAAGCATATGTAAACATGCTTGTATGTATTACATGTATAACATGGAACGTAGGCAGCATTGTGAAATCAATGTGCTGGATATGACTTTTTAATTATTCCTTGCACTCTTCTTAGCTATTTTAAACTTTTGTTTACTGGAAAATCCTGTATAAAACCATTTTTTTTAACTTTTATTACCTACTGAATTAGTGGCCTCTAATCTGAGCCATAAAACCTGCAGTCAGGTCAGGATCTGTGGCTGCAATAGGTTAGCAGAAATGAGTCTGTATTTTGCCTGTGTGGAACTAACTTAAAGTTACTTAGACAATATTGGCTGGACTGTCTGCAAATTGAATGTGTGGAGGGGCCTTTTCACTCTCCCCTGGGGGATATAAAGGCTGAGCTGTTGGAATTGAATAAGCCCAATTATTTTGTTCTTAGTAAAGCATGCATATGTATAGGGGTATAGAAAGAAATAGGTGTTGGCTCAATGAGCAATGGACCTGCTGTCTGTGTAGCAGTCATAGCTAAGGCCAGTAATTGGCTGCAGACATTTCCTACCCTCCAATGGCGTCAGAAGGGGAGTTGCAGCAGGTAGTGGGTTGGTATGTTTTTTTTGTATTTTGTTTAACACAAGCACCTTTTACTTTTATTTGGAGAAGCCCTTTGAAGCTTTGTGTGATCTGTAAAACTAAATTGCTGTTTACTTTCCATACACTTAACCGAGGAGAACCCCAAATATTACAGCAAAATAAAGCATAAAATTTACTTACAGCACATTTCTTTTTTGAAGTCTGTACTATTTTTATTGTATTATTACAAAGAGCTGACGTAATACATGATATTCATTGAATTGTGACATTTTTAAAGCTAAAGTGCATATAGGGGTCTTTAGGGTGACCTGTATCTTTTAAAGAATGGTGTGCTTCTTTTAGAAAGCTCCAGACAATGGTGCTGTGGATTTACGCAGCTCAGCTTCCATTTGTATTAGTTGAATAGCTTTTTTCTCTTTTAGCACATAAGTGCCTTTGTCACTGCTGTTTCTGTCGTAATCACTTGTCTAAAATATTTATATAATGTGTGGGGTGGATCCTGCACATGACATTTGTTTTTAAAGGCCTTCCCATAATTGTGGATGACCAAATATGTACCCACCCAACCCACATTGTCTAATATTTTTTAATAAGACAAAAGGATAAAAGACTTTGATATATGTCACTACTAAATATTTTATGCATTCACTGTAAACTGTATGACTATGTTGTTTTTGTTAATGTCATCTGATAATTTGTCAAATATGTGTATAAATGTAAATCCTTGAACAGGGCTTACCAAACAGAGGAATCCTTAAGTTCCTTAAAAGTTTTGTACAAAGTTCCATATACAGGATAGGGGATATCACTGTAATCAATTGGAGTTTGACCCCTAGGATCTACACTGATCACAAAAATGGGGATCTCATCCTAAACAACTGGTAAACCAACAGGGTGGGCATCAGTGGCGTAACAAGACACTTTTGGGCCACAGTGCGAACTTTGGATCAGGGACACACATAATTCATTAAAATATGTCTTCAGCTCCATGTGGCACATCTCCACACTGCATCCCTAAAAATACCATTGTCACTTACAGTATAGTGGAAAAAAAAATGCAGCAACCACTTATTTTTATACAACAACAAAATCCTCTAATTAATTTATGTACAGAAATACCACCACTCATTAATTTAAAAGCAGCAACAGCATCCCTCATTATTATTTAGCACAGAAGCCAATAATTAATATGTAGCAAAGAAACCCCTTGTTAATTAAAGTAGCAGATTAGAACCCCCTCATTAATTCATATGTAGTTAGCAGTGCCCCTTTTAATTAATATTTAGCATACAGGTCACCTTCTTAATTAATAAAGGGTTACAGTAGCCCCTCTTATTTGATAGAATAAAGATCAGTAAAGTTAATTAATAAGGGAGGGTGCTGAACTATTTATTCATAAGGAATGCAGCTGTAATCTACATTGACTAATATGGGGGCAATCTGATATCTGTATTAATAAAAAAGAGGGGTCGTTAAACTTTCAACTAAAGTTCAGCAGCCCCCTAATTAAAATCCTGTCCAGTAGCTCCCCATATTAAAACATGGCCCATTAACCCCACTTATTAAGATACTGTCTAGCAGCCAGACCCCATATTAAATAAATATCCAGTAGCCAGCCCCCCATATAAAGATACTGTCCAGAAGCCAGAACCCCCATAACAAATACTGTCCAACAGTAGCCATCATTATAAAATACTGTCTAGCAGCAGCACCCCTTATTATATACAGTCTAGCTGCCAGACCTATTTATTCAGATTCTGTCCTGGAGCTAGACTTCCCCCTTATTAATTCATGTGTAGCACGGGCCCCTCATAATATTAAAAAAGCAATAAACTCATCAAATACCAGCATTCCTGGCTATCCCATACCTCCTCCCATCTCCTCTGCAAGGGCTTCTTTCACATTGCCGGATACAAGTGTGATGATGTCACGCCAATGCTGGTTCATAGAGTCTGTGGCCTGTGCCACTTTCATAATCAATTGGCTATGTGTCTTAAAGGCACACATGAAATTAATTCGCTTCTCCTCGCGTGCACCCACAGTCAGCCGGTTTGCAGATACAGGCACTACTCATTCAATGTCTATGTCAAGCTATGTGCTTGGAAATTTCTGATGCTCACATTGTTACATCTGTGTCAGAGTCTTCCTCTCTTTGTACAGTCAGGCTGAGAAGACACTGAACTCTTCTGGTTCACTTCAGGCAGCAGTCTGAACAGTGCCCTAGTGGCCTGGCAGCTGATTGAATCTATCACATCTGGCTCTCTGCAAGCTTTGCCCTGGTCCATCAAGAGTAAACATGCTCAATCTCTCAGAGCTCTGCCCATTTCACCTGGAGCAGATATCCATGACTAAGAGTGTCGGATGACACTAGAAACACGTTGGCCGGAGTAGGCTAACCCACACCACCTGCAGTGTTTCTGTGCTGTGCTGTGACTACGACGGCTGTCGTATTTTACCATTTATTTTTGTCTCATTCGGACTACGGGTCCATAATAAAGCAACACAAGTTTTTTACCACCCGGATGCAGCACGCTGGATTATTTTATTCTTTCTTCAAGCAGATATCCTACTCTGATAAATACCCTGTTTGTGCTTTTCTGTTTGCTGGTTATATTTTCTTGCCAGCTCTATTGTCTGCTCCTTGCCACACTTCTGTACTTCTGTTTTCCGATATTTGACTCTTGTTCTGTGACTATCTTTTTATGTATGCAATGCTGTACCTTATATGGTATGTCAGTTGTGATTTATATAGTTTACCATTCTTATTGTGTTTATCTGTTTGATTGTAATGCTTCATATTTTCACTTTGGCATAGGAAGGGCCAACTTTGTAGTTGTCCAATAGGATACACAGAGGCAAGCAGACAGGGGCGGTTGGAGTTTTAGGGTGCACTGTGGTATTTGTCATCCCAGTGTCCACGCATAGGGGCACATTTACTTACCCGGTCCAGTCGCGATGATGCGGCTCTTTGTCCGACGAGGATTCGGGATGCCCCCCAATTTCTGTCACGTGAAAGCCGGCGCCGATGCGCCAAAATCCGATCACATGCGCCAAAAACCCGGGGGAAATTTGGTGCAAATCGGAAATATTCGGGAAACCATAGGGGCACATTTAATTACCAGGTCCAGTCGCGATCCCGCGGCGCGTTGTGCGATGAGGATTCAGGTCTTCACTAAGATCGTGCTCCCTATATCCAGCAGGTGTCGCTGCTGCGCCGAGGTTAGCTGAAGTTCACCTTCTTCTTCCCGGTGCATGTAAGTGCTTGATCTTGCGACACAAAAAATGCTTTTTAAATTCCGTGTTTTTTCTGAATCCAATGGGTTGTCCAACAGCCACGCCCCCCTGAATTCTGTCGCATGATAGCCGGCGCCAATGCGCCACAATCCGATTGCGTGCGCCAAAAACCCGGGGCAATTCGGAAATATTCGGGAAACCCGACGAAAGTACAGCGTTCGGACCCTTAGTAAATGAGCCCCATATTCTTGAATGCAATGGTAGAGTACATCGTCTTACCACTCTACTGTTGCATATACTGTTCATTTTAAGCAGACTTAATTTTCCCCTGCCTGCATACCTCCAGCCTCTTAGTATATTTGGAAGAGATCAGGATTTACTAATCAGGGGCCATTCATGCAGAATTCCAACAAAACTGTTGGAAAAGCAGCTTATTACATGCTTTGTCCGCGAGAACACAAGGTATAGGCATAGTAAATCTCCCACACTGCGTCAAGAAAACTCTGCCAAGATGTCAGCCCCACATTCATGGACAAAAAATAGAAAAAAAAATCATCTTCAATAAGAAGAAAAAAAGCATATTAGAATAATGTAATGGTAAAGTTTAGCTAAATGTTTTAATAAAAAAAAAAAGATGTAAAATGATGTAAAATAAGGTCATTAGGAATTACAGTTGTTTCATTCTAAATTGTAGATTGTTGCCTTTGACTTGTCTTCTGGTGACTTCAGTTTTTGAATTATCTTTGTTTCCGTTACTCTAGGAAATACAAATGATTCTTAATATTGTATTACTATGATTGCCTTTCCTGATATCAATCATTACCTTACATTATACCTTTTTATGATATACTGTTTAATATCCTCTGCAGTTTACAGTGAATGAAATGAAAATTGTTATAGGGTACCGTTTAGCGTATTGGGGTATCCCCTGGCTATTTATACATTCTCAGCATCTGTACTTCACAGAACGATGTAAAGCTACAGGAGCAGCTGCTGATTTTACACTGATGTGTTACTGTTTAACTAGCAAAGGTAGGAAAGAATGCCATGTGCTCTTCAGGAAGAATTGCCCTGAGGGTTTTATAAATGGGATTTTCATGAAAACTAGTTTACAGCTCAGCTGGTTATCAGTGCTTGTTGTGTGCACTGGTGTTTTACCATTGGCAAAGGGACAGATAAAAGTTCACACCCTCACAGGTTTGATCAGTAAACTTTTTGTGTTGGGGTTATCATGTGGAGACACCTTTTGATCTGGCCAGCAGGAAGACATATCATGAGGACACAGAGCCTTGTTTTTGGGACATGTGCTATTCTAATAATCTAAATGTCCTCCGAATCAACAAATCAACAGATGAGCAAAACACTCAATTGTAGGCTGATGGACCCCTGTCAGCTTGCATTCGCCTGTTTTATCCTCGATCAATTCTTGGCAGCGAGAGGAGGAGTGGGAAAGAATCTATTGGAGTTGGGTTTGTTACTTTAAGTCCTGATAACAAGTAGGGTTGGTCAAGCATAGATATTTGTCAACAAAATGCACATTTGGCCAAAAGCTTTGTCTCCCTTTTTATTTAAAGTGAGTATCAAAAATATGAAATAATATAACTCATTTTACTGTGTACTTTGGAAATGATGTCATATTCAAGCACATAAAGTATTACAAAGTGATGCAAAGTTGAGAAGTCCAGTAATTGTTAGAAACACCTCTATAAACACCACTATAAACAATACTATAAATGTGAACTATGTCACCAGCGTCTGACTAGAAGTCTTATACTCAGACGTAGGTCAGGAAGCAGATTGCACTCCTAATGGAGATCGCCATTGCTGGCTACCTTTACAAGGCCATGCATGCTTCACTGAAGATTCTCATAGAGTGCTCTCTCTAGCAATATACAAATTAGATTTTCTGGGTGAGAAAAAGAAAAATTATGCCTCCAGTCTGGTCTTTCCAGAAATGAAAAAACTAGGATTCTGACACTGCTAGGGCTTTATAACATTAGGCTTCCACCTTCTATTGCAACTGAAAAGCTCCCTCTCAATCTTATCCCAGCTCTTGAGCCAGCACCATGTTTAAAGAAAATCTACCATCAAAATCAAGAATGATAAACCAGTAGTGCTATTCTTGCTGTAATCTCACACAGTGGAAAGAGGGAAGGGCTACTGCACATGGTAGCAACCTGTACACGTACAGCTACAGCTTGGATGGCCTCTGGTAATACCCCCATAGAACTTAAAGGAAACCTACTTTCTCGGATCTACCTATTAAGGCAGATCCGGTAGCAGGTTCAACTAATGATTGGCATCGGAGCCCTTTTTAGGCCTAATCCTTGAGTGCCCTTTAACTTTAGAAACCTTTTATCACCCAAATATGCAAATATGTGAAAGAGGCTACTGGGGCGTGGATGCCACTGGGGCCAGAGCTGAAGCTACACAAACCCCGGTAGCCTGTTTCGATCCTCCTATTATGACATCGTGCAGCTCCTGGTAGCTGCGCATGCTCGTCTGCGCTCTATGCAGAGCTGGCAGTGGCACATACTCTAAGTTCTGCGCATGCAGGAAATCAGCTGGAAATCAGCTCACCACTTGTTGAACATTGGAGTTAGGTGGGATATCACGAAGACTCAAGCATGGAGACACATGAAACGCCGTTCCGCTCTGGGAATCCAAATCTTAGTATAGCAACTGTGCAGACCATCAGTGGGAGGTAAATTAAGACTGGTGTTCATTACACCAGTCTTAATAAATCTCCTACACAATCTCCTATTTTATTTACACATACCAGTTACCGTATATACTCGAGTATAAGCTGACCTGAGTATAAGCCGAGATCCCTAATTTTACCACCAAAAACTGGGAAAACCTATTGACTCAAGTATAAGCCGAGGGTGGGAAATGCATTGGTCACAGACCCCCCCAGTATATAGCCAGCCAGCCCCCTATAGTATACAGCCTGCCCCCTGTAGTATACAGCCTGCCCCCTGTAGTATACAGCCTACCCAGCTTGCCCCCAGTAGTATACAGACAGCCCAGCCTGCCCCCAGAAGTATACAACCTGCCCCCAGTAGTATACAGCCAGCCCAGCTTGCCCCCAGTAGTATACAGCATTACAGCAAGTTTTTTCAGCACGTATTGACTCGTGTATAAGCCGAGGGGACGTTTTTCAGCACATTTTTTGTGCTGAAAAACTCGGCTTATACACGAGTATATACGGTAATTCCAACACAACACATTCCAATCAGAGATAACAAGTTTCATGATAGGACAGGACCTTGTACATGTGCTTGACATGTGTTTGATGTCAGGTCAGGAAGGCGAAAGGAGGGTGCCTTCCACTGTCCCTACCTACTTGACAGCCACCCTAGTTGATGGCCCCCGGTCCAACTGGGTGGCAATCCCTGTATGTTGGAAGAATAGAGGGAAGGGGAAACAAAGCCAAGGTAAACAAGTAGAGTCAAACCAAGAAGATGCATCAGAGACAAAATTATAGTCAAGAGAATTGTGAGAAGTACCAATTGTGATCACAACTAGATGACAATGCAGTACAGAATCAGGAGGCAAGGGATGAGAATTAATAAAGAAGGATGTCACTCAAATCTGGGTCAGGTAGAAGTAAAAAGTTGTAGTACAAAACCAGAATCACTGACAGAGAAATCCAGCCCCAAGGAGAATTTTATAGATGGCTAATGAGCAGCACAGATGCAACTGAGAAAACCACTCAAGGTTTTAAACCTTGCCTAGCTTGGAGACCAACCCTGCAAACAGGGAATGTGACATTTACTCTGTGTCAATGGTAAGTAGCGTTATCTACATTTTACCTCCAGTGACACCCTTCTACCTCATTGAAATGCAAGCTTTTGCAATCAGGACTATTGCTTCAACTTATGGCTATGTTTTTACTTAGCTCTTTATTATTTTGTGTGAGTATGCTATGTATTCTATGTTATTTAAAGCACTGCAGAAAATAATGGTGTTTATATAAATAATATTTTATAATTGTTGATGTCCAAATTCCAGTTATTTTTTTTTACTTAAAGAATGAGAGAACTAGGTACTTTACTAACAATATAGTAACACTCAGAGAATTTTCACTGATTCCTATTTCTAGCTGTCACCAAATCTCTTCAAGACATAGATCATGATCAGAATGTGTGCACTGCTTTCCCCTGCAGCTCCTAGCCTCTGGGAGAATATTACATGGCCTGCAGGGGAAAGCAGTGCACACAGAGCTGCACCAGTGAGGTGAGGGGTAGAACATAGGGGATCTGTGTTGGGCACAATACTGGGGGACTATGTGGGGGGGGGGCATTACTTGGGGGGGGGGGGGGTAGGGGGATATTTGGGGGGGTGGGGTGGGCACATTCCTGGGGGGCTGAGTAGGGGACATTACTGGGTGTGTGTGAACATTACTGGAGGGCTGTGTGGGGGTTATTACTGGGGAAAGTTTGGGAGACATTACTGTGGAAAGTGTGGCGGACATTACTGGGGGGCTGTATGTGAGCTTATTACTGGGGGGATGTTTGAGGACATTATTGGGAGGTTGTGGGGACATTTCTTGGGGCGTGTTCACACATGGCACTAGGATGGGCCTCGGTTTTATCTCATATGAGTTTCCAGTGAAACGCATGTGATTGGGTGCAGTCACACATTGCTGTTAAAACTGCATTGCAATCAGCTTTGAGGTGGTTTTAGGTGCAGTTCTGTCACCTGTAACAGGTGAAAGACATTAACTGAACGGGTGAATTTGATTTTGAGGGGGAAACCTGCTCCACATGTCTTTCACCCGTTCAGTGCAATGTGTGACCCTACCCTGAGGGTGCATCCACACGTTCACTTTTTCAGATGCAGTTTTGGAACCAAAAGCAGGTGTGGATGATAATGGTTTAAGAAAAATGGTTTGGGCATCAAAAACTGCTTCTGAAAAACTGAGCCAAGATTTCAGGACAATGAAAAACTTAAGATGTCTTTGTGGTAAACTCCACAGGAAGGAAACGTGGCTAAAGGGGAGATGTGTTGATACTGGGCCTAATGGAGAAGATAGCAAACACGTCATTTCTCCTGTGTTTTCTGTAGCAGTATCCTCAGTAAAGTTGTTATTGCCCCAACCAAATGTGAGGGGGTTATCTATAGGAGTGGGCATTACTGTAAGTGTGATGCATATGCATTGGGGCCCGTGCCCCAGATCTTTAACCACCCTAGTAACGCCCCTGACTACAGCAATGGTTAGTGTAGTCATGCACAATGCTTACCTTAGTGGGAATGATTCATTCTACTGCTCCTATCTAAATAGATTAACATTATTAGCAGTGATACATGTATGACATCACTAAAGCTTGAAATTACTCCCTGGATGCTCTAGTCTATCCAGTTTTTCAGGTCAGACATTGTAATAGATGCACGTGATTTTCTAATAAACCATGTAACTACAATCACAACAATTCTGGAGATTGCAAATATATATTATATATGTATAGTGTATTGATATTCAAAAACTAGCAATATTACATTATTACAGAATATATTTTTCACTTGTTATGAAAGGTTATTCAGAAACATGCCCCAACCATTGTATTTTAAGCGGACTTGTCATGTTCTTATATCCTGTAGTGATGGAGGATATTTATCATATGCTGGTGCACGTGTGCCGGCGTATGATAGCCCCACCACTGCATTTTCGCAGCGTGATACATCTAGAGACTCCAGCCTCTTGCTCTATCAGGCAGGGTTTCCGTTTTGGGACAAATTCCGCTGGGATTTTGGCGCACGCGATCGGATTTTGGCACAATCGCGCTGGCTTTCACGCAACAGAAATCGGGGGCATGGCCATCGGACAACCTGACGGATTCGGAAAAAACGTGGAATTTAATAAACGAAAAGTGACGCAAGATCAAGCACTTACATGCATCGGGAAGAAGCAGGTGAACTCCGGCGGACCTCGGCTCAGCAGCGACACCTACTGGATATCGGGCGCACGACCTTATTGAATCCCGGCAGAACCCGAATTCTCGTCGGAGAACGTGCCGCGGGATCGCGACTGGACCGGGTAAGTAAATGAGCTCCAGTAACTGCAGAGAGGTGAATATAATTATCTCCCTCTCTTTTTGTGAACCCCTCTACTTTTTGGCCCCTTCTCCTCCACCCTCTTATTGTGGGTTCCCTGGTATCTCATCCTCTTATGGTGGGCCCCCGTCATCTTCCCCCACTTATTGTGAGTCCCCTGGTATCTCCCCCTGTTACTGTTACCCCATATCCTGTTGGCCTCCCTCATCTTCCTCCTCATTAGTGGCTCCCTCATCTCCCCCTCTTAGTGAGGGCCCTGGT
This sequence comes from Engystomops pustulosus, assembly GCA_019512145.1. Taxonomy (NCBI): domain Eukaryota; kingdom Metazoa; phylum Chordata; class Amphibia; order Anura; family Leptodactylidae; genus Engystomops; species Engystomops pustulosus. The sequence continues at coordinate 58,221,760 of CM033644.1, forward strand.
ATTTCCTCCTCTTACTGTGACCACCTGTTTTGTTGCCCCCCTCATTTGTGGTTCCCTCATCTTCCCCCACTTAGTGTGGCCCTCTCTCCTATTTGGTTCAAAAGTAAACGAGAAATTGGATAATAAATTCACAGTTACTTAGTTGGTTTGTATGTTCCCCACCTAATTTCTAATAATTTTGTGTTTAGACACCTTTTTCAGCATACATGGATTAGGTATGTCAGTGTATATATTTACAGTGAATACATCTGATGTCTCAGAATTAAACACCAGGAAATCTTTTCAATATTCAATTCTAAACACAGTAAACATCTAGTTTGGGATTTCAACTGTACACAAAAGTGACAACTTAAAATAAAGCTCTTTAATTTAACTATGGTATTTTATTATTTGTGTTATTAATTATTATGCTTCTTGCAAAAAAGGGTTTTTAAGGTAATCTAGGTTACCCAAGGATGCACCTAATTACCTTCCTGCAATACTCGAGTGACCTAAGCATGTTATTTCCTAGCAGCAGGGCTGCAGAACAAGCTCTGCTCTGAGGAAATACTTATCCAAATGTCAGTGCTAAATACATACAAACATAATAATTGTCTTTCATTGGTTGTCATATTTGACTCATGGTTAATAATTGGCTGTATAGTTGATATAGTTAGAAAAACACCAACCTATAACATTACAGTATAGAGCAGTGATGGCAAAACCTTTGGAGACAGAGTGCCCAAGCTACAACCGAAATCTACTTGTGTGTCGCAAAGTGCCAACATGACAATTTAAGCAGTAACCTATGGATCCCTGCTGTATCAAAGGTTTTAATCGTGTTGATGTCCCGAGTTCACCAATACAATAGAAAGATGGAGAAACTTGGATTGTAGCTTCCCTCCAGGGTCACCTGAAGAGGAAGAATCAGGGGATCCAGAGCAGGAGCTGCAATGACAATCCATCTCTATCCACACCTTCTCGCTCCTCCTGTAGTCCTGGAAGTCAAGGATGTTGCTTTAAAATAGTGCTGAGCATGGTGCGTCCTGGGCTGTATTGGATCACAGGAGAAAGCGTTGAGTCCTAGCTGGCTAACTGTGTTGGGGTGAAGGCCTGGGTGCCCACAGAAAGGGCTCAGAGTGCCACCTCTGGCACCTGTGCCATAGGTTCGCCACCACTGGTATAGAGGCTCTGTGGAATGCAAAAATTATCAAATGATCTCATATTAAAGAGAAATCTTAGTATAGGAATATAAAAATATCCCTGCATTAAAGGGAACCTGTCATTAGGTTCCAATAGCATTTTTAATACTGACTCTCAACCTGCTTATACACGTAATAACCATTCCTAGTTGCAAGGCAGTGAGTTTGTACCATAGACACTCTCTCGGTGACTGGCTGAGAGAAGCAGTGCTTGCACATTGGGGCACATTTTCTTACCCGTCCTGTCGCGATCCCCGAGGTGCGTTGTCCGACAAAGATTCGAGCTGCCGTGATTCACTAAGATCGAGCGTCCAATTTCCTGCATGTGTCGCTTCCCCGCTGATGTCCGCCGGAGATCACCTTCTTCTTCCCTGTGTATGGGAGTGCATGTCTTGTGACACAATTTGAAATGTTAAAACCTGCGCGCTGTCCAAATCCGTCGGATTGTCCGACGACCTGCCGACTGATTTGTGTCGCGTGAAAGCCGGTGCAATTGCGCCAAAATTCGATCACGTGCGCCAAAAACCCCTGTTAAATCCAGCGCAAAATGGAAAAAGTAGGGAAACCCGACGAAAATGCGGTCCGCGGACCCTTAGTAAATGTGCCCCATTGAGTTTGAAGATAATAGGTAGGTGGCGGAGTGGGTCAGTGTGGGGGATGAGCGCTAGCATATGAAAAATAACACCCTTTAAGGTGAATTTTGTGGAGGAACATGGTGTTAATTTTGCAGTGAATCTGAAATTAATCGTCTTAAAGGAACCACTAGCTGCTACACATACTAAACTACAAATACTTACCTACACCCCTCTTGATGTTGATCACCTAGAAGCCTGTCGCTCTGGTCTGCATGACATGCATAATTAGCAGCCCATAGCGCCAGACATCTCATCCCTGCGCTCCATGATGCTAATTATAAGTTTTTTTAATGTGATCCCGGCGTGTCAAGCTTAGAGAAGGACACCACCGGGATCAACATCAAGGGGAGCGTAGGTAAGTATTTGTAGGATAAGTATATGTCTACCAGCTAGAGGTATATTTCCTTTAAATGTAATATATTGTATGTCCTGTGTGTGAATTAACCCTAAATGTCAGCACTGCAGCCTACGTAGTAGATTTGTTGCACAAATGTAGTGGATTCTCGCAATGCATTTCAACCTTTGCAATTTGCAGCAAAATCCATACCAACATCAAGAACTATAGAACATACAGATTTCAGTGTAGCTTTTTGTGCAGATTTGTAGGTTGACTTATATTTGCATAGCTATTGTTGTAGGTAGTGTTAAAGACTTAAGAGTATATATACTGTAAGAATGTAAGCATAATAAATTTTCACAATGCAGGTTACATCCAACTTAATGAATGCAATTTATGATATTTTCAATAAAAGCTGCAAGCTCTTCCTTACATTTGTTCTTTAGTACTTATTGAAATGGTAGTACATTGCCCTCATGTGGTGAAAAGAGATACTGCATGATAACTGAAAATGTATCTGCAATTACATCATGTCTGGTTCTTTAAAATGGTCACTGCTCTTTAAAATGGTCTCAAACTTTGATTCATCTTGTTTCTAAAGTACCCCATAATTGCTTGGTAAAAACTGTAGATTGGAAACCTGCTTCTGTAGGATGTATCTGAAAGCTGTACCTGGATAAAGGTTCTGTTCAGCTGATCTGCTGCACTACAGATGGAGCTACAAGCAGCGTAGTTGTCTGAACCAGCTCAATGTAGACAAATAATTCATTTCAAGTGAGTCACCCACATCGCTGTTTCCTGCTCCGACCCTAGGTGCAGGTTGGGGCACCCTTATCGGCCTTATATACCTACTGTCTTTTCCTTGTAATGGGAAAATACTTGCCCAACTTCCTTGTTGGCTCATGAGATGAACACCAATAAATTTTGTTGGTGGAAAGTTATATAACAAAATTATTAAAAATGTCATCACCAATATATATTGTAAGGTTCTGCAGAAAGGCATCAGCAGCCTCTCCGAATATCACTTCACCATTACTCTCAACATTAACAACAACATTACTCTTAGCCACTTCCAATTGACCCACGTGAAACCCAGTGTCCCACCTCCTGGACACCAATCTACCACCATGAGTCCAGCTGCCACCAAATCATTAACATCTAGTATTCAGGTGTGTAACCAGGAGGCTATGGGCCCCATAGCAGACTACTGATTGGGGCCCCCTTAACCATGACATACACCACTAAAACTAAATGTATTAAAAGAGTACTTTCTAAGTTCCTAGCCCCATACCTGCATGTTCATTCAAAACTAAAAATAGTTTTGTAAAGATATACTGTATATTGTATAAAATATATTGTAAAGTTTTTGCATCCACAAAATATAAACAGTCAGTAGTATAGGTGATGAGTATGAGATGGGTATCACCTGGCACCGCTGTCAGCAGTTTAGCTATTCACCAGACAGAGACAGAAGCACAAAGCGCTTTCCATTGTTTAGTGGTGGTGCAGGGCTTCTACAAGCGAGGCTCTCATTGAATTAAATAGAAGTGCTGCACCACCACTACACAATAGACATCACTGTCTTCTTCCAACTCTGTTTTCCATCACAACTCTACCCGTCCGCCAACATTCTGTGAAAAGAAAACACATTAAAACAAGACTCCAAAAGTATTTTCGTATTTTTTAAAAACATGTTAGTGTATGTTATTTTATATTTAAGTTTTTTCCCTTATATTTATATATTCATACACTCATATATACACATGTATACACCTATATACACACATTTATAAGCTTATATACACACTTGTATACACGGTTGTACACACACATGTATACAATCATATACACATGTACACATTCATACTTGAATACACTGATACACAATTATACTGTGTACATCACGCATATGTACATACATTTCCCTGGAAGCTCCGTCAGACAGGCTTCTCAGACAGGCTCTTTTATTCCATGGAAAGCTGTTTCCATGAGGTCACAAGGCCATATGGACAAGAAAGCAGCAGGCACAATATAAGGGACATTTGGGCACAATATGAGAGAAATCTGGGCACAATATGAGGGGCAGTGGCATAACTAGTAGAGGCAGGTCCCCATAGTAGACTTCTCATAAAATATATATACTGTATTTGTATACTAACACATTTATACACTTATGTGCACACACATACGCACTGATATATACATTTATACACTTACACAGATCTGTCCCGGTATCTGCTGACAGCATGGGGGAAGTACATGCAGAAATTACAAATAAGAGAGTCTTGTAGTTCTGCTGTCCCCTCCCTGTCCCCCAGATTTGAATCTGAGCTGTCAGCTGTGTACTGTGGAAGATGTGCAATGTTATATTTATGTTTTATGCTGTACAAAGTGCAGTATGATATGTATATAATGGATCACATTCTTTAATATGGCCATTTGGATGTTGGGGCCCCATAGGGCCATAGCAGCTGCTGTGGCTTATAGTTACGCCCCTGATGAGGAGGCCATAATGTGACAGGGCGCTGTTGAGGTGTAATGTGATGGGGAGATGAGAGGAAATAAGAGTTAAGGAATTATACTCTGTGGATGTTGAGTAAGAGGTGGGACAAAAGGTTAGCCTAGGGGGAAAATTGCCCTCTTTTGTCTCCACAAAAGTTGAGAGGTATGTAATAATTATCATTAACCTTATGAGTACTCTGGACCTTTAGGGATGTTGCCTAAGACTGCAAAGAAACTTAAGAATTGAGCATGTTTCATGTACTAGTGAAAGTAGCCCTAGTGTAAGGACTGGCTCAGATAAGGCTCATTGGGACCACAAGGATGGGTATTTATGAAAAGTTGCTTTTATGTAGCTAATCTGATTGGTGCAGCATTAGCTGAACATAAATGTCAACATAAACTAAGAAAGGGAGGATAATGAGTATTACTAGGTAGCTATGGAAGCTGTGAAATTAATGAGGGAACCTAACTTATATGGCAACATGCATCTACAGTAGAATAATGGATAATGCTGCTAAAATCTGTATTACCTGTTTTACCCTGCAAAACCCTTTGTGTCATCTGTAATGCGGGAACAATACAGCGCAGAGCACCACCTACAGGCATCTATTGGTCATAACATTATAGTTATAGTTAAAAAAATAGAACAAATTAGTAAAATACTATGGTTTCCAGAGCAACACATATCTAGATAGGCAGATAGTGTGGATGTGACATTGGTGTACTGGTAGCATGTCTGCACAGATATATTACTTTTTGTTTTTATTATTATTGTCTTAGGTTTGCATTGTGCTCAGAGCAGGATCCCATTGTGCTATAATTATGGTTCTATTGCTACCATTCATTGTACCTGGAAGAAGTTTATTCATTCACATTCACTTGAACCCAATCACAGTGTTGTCTTTTCTTTTAACAAATGCATCCCAGGATGCCCCTTCTGTCTCTTAAGCACCATTCCAGCTCCAGCTATGAAGCTTTTGGTATTCTTGTCATGAGCCAGCCCCGAGATTTGTTCCTTTGCTTTGTGTCAGAACTCCTCTATTCTTCTCAATGAGTTTCATGTATCATACTGATGGAGAATTTCATTGTGTGTATGCTTTACAGTGGGTTGTATATATATAGCTGCAGATTTTTAATTCACTCTTGTGCTTCTATATTATTTGACTTATAATTCTATTCATAGGAGGCTGCTTGTTAGGTCACATAAAAAGCTAAAAGTGACCACGTAAATATTTTAAAATACCATACCAATCATCCCTGACCATGATCGTGACAAAAGGATTTTGTTCCAAGCCATTAGGCCTGGCAACAAGCAGAATCCAAGGTTGTCCTTTAACTCTAAGCCATACATCATGGTGTTAAGAACCTTTAGTCTTCTTGGAAAACATTAAGCATCATATGAAGGAGGGTGGACAGGCCAGGCGGAAATTGAACTATCTTTACGAATGATATACCGCACTATGTCTCTTGCCCAGTGGAGGACAACCTACAAATTGTAGACACTGTCAAAACATATAGTCCCTGGTAAGGATTTACAGTAAACTTTCACACCGAAATTTTAAAAGAAAAATCCCTATTGTGGAAAGCTGCTTGTAATGCGTTCTGTCCATGAGCAAAAATAAATTTCCTTGTGTCGCAATAAGTTGTGGGAGAATCTGACAGCAGAGCAGTTTTGTTTTTAGAAGGTAACAAATGGATTCTTGTTATATGTCAAAGAGTGAAGATTTTGGGGAGCAGATGATTTCTAAAGGATGGAGCTGAAAGATAAAATCTAACATTGGCATTCTGAATCAATGAATAGAACAGGTGACAAAACAACAACCAAAAAAATGGCTGTATGATATTATGTTGACTAGCATGTAGCACTGTAGAGTTTGCTGCTTACTTAAATTTTTGGGAATATATGTTGAATTTTATGGGATCCACCTAAAATATCCTTAAGATACGCACCTCAGTGTACACGTTAAATTTTAGGAATTGTTTTATTAGTTTTTTGATTTGCAGGCTGTACACTCATTGCAAAAAACATTCATTAATTCAGTCGGACTAGAGTACCTTGGGCCCACCAGAGAAAATTTTTTTTGGGGGGTCTACCCTTCATGTTACTAAAAAGTATAACAGGCAGTAGCAGCAGCTAACTGAAATACAAAAAACACAAGTGTGGGCGGATTGAGTGAGAGCGAGGGGACACGCTCTATGTCTGGTGGGGATGCACCAAAATTCCGCTGTTTTGTGAACAGATGTTTTCCACTTCAATTTAACCCTTTCACACCTCTACCCGGTTATGTTATCTTAAGATAACATGTGGCTTCTGACAGATATTCACAATAACTTATATATCTGCCTCCATTTTCTATGCATATCATCTTTGTTAATGTTTTTGGCTTTTATCCACGTAGTGCCCTATTAATGGTCCTTTAAGACTAAAGATGTATAGGCTTTGTCCTGTTCTTGGCTGTGATCGTCACTGCACGTGGCACCATGGCAGCCATGGCAGCCTCGAAGATCTTGTGCCGGTGGCACATTATAACAGATCATCTGAAAAATCACCATATACTCCTGTACTATAGTATATCAGTGTATTGTGGGATCGATCAGACAAGATAGGTTAAAGTACTCTACGGGGTCAGAAAAAAAAAAAACTATTTTAAATAAAGTTAAAAACATGAAAAATAATAAAAGTTCAAATTATACCCCTTTCCCTAGAACTGATATAAAAAGAAATAAATAATACAAATCATAAGCATGTTAAGTATCACCACATCCCAAAAGTCCAGATCTATCAGTATATAAAAATGGTTATTCTTGGTAGTGAACCCTTTAACAGAAACTAGCCCATTGTCTGAAATGCCTCATTTTGCAAAAAATAAAAGTAAAAAGTTATCAAAAGATTGTACAGTCCCAAAAATATGTCATTTCCTTAAATAAATGACAACTTTCACAGCTCCACACGCCAAAGTTATTAGACTCAGAATATGGCAAAATGAAGATTTTTTTCCTTGCAAATGGTTTTCATTTGTTAAAAACCTATATGTATTTGGTATCCTGTAATATCACTGACTCAAAGAATAAAGGGTAGATGTAATTTGAAGTGCACAGTGAAAGCTGCAAAAACAGGGCTCACTGAATTTGGAATTTTCTTTCCGGCCTCCAAGTACACGTCACGGAAAAACTCCCCCAATAGGAAGAAGTTTTAGAAAAAAGGGCATCAGTGGGTAGGGGTTTAAAGGAAATCGACCATCAAAATCAAGCATGATAAACCAGGGACACTTATCAGGATCCACACACCTCTCTGAGGGGTGTTACTTGTCCACCTCTATGTTGAAACTTCACAGGCTGTTACTGTTGCAACATCGCTGTCATTGCAAGGCAGAGTGGTTGTTGCGAATACGTCCCAATATGTAGCTCGCAACCTGTGTGGAGTCTGATCAACCCCACAGCGGGTCACTACACAACATGGGGAACACTGCAGCGGTATATCCTGCCTGGTAAGGCAGGAGTTAATTGTTCAATGTGATGTCATTCCATCAGCCAATCACACCTGTTATCATATTGTATTGTAAGCTGGGATGTAATTGGAGGAGTAACCACCACCTAACCAGGAGCTGAGGAGAAGTGCCAACAGTCAGTTCAGTCAGTGTAGTGAGGAGAGACAGAGAGCGCAGTCTGACAGGAGTCAGTCAGAAAGACTAGTCAGTCAGACCAAGCAGTGAGACAGTAGAGCTCTGAGAAGTTAGTGAGAGTAAAGGGATATCATCCTACCTTTAAGGGTAATATCTGAAGTAACCCAGGACAAGCTGAAGCATCCTACTAGGACACAGCTATCTCCCAGCCTGCCCTTGCATCCAGGCTGGTGATAAATCCCTGTGGTTCCCTCTTCAAGTGCATCCCCAGCCTGTTACCATTGTTAAGATTCGTTGGACACGTTATCCACTGTTCCTGTTGGTTCCAATAAAGACCTGCAAGTTGCTTTTAGACAACGTCTGCCTCCGTCTGATCCCTGCTACTACGGCTGTCACCATCATGGGCACCCTATCCATCACATAGGCACTCATACTCCAGACCCCAAAGGGTTGCCCCAGGGAGAACCACTATAACAGACTCTCCCTCATCATTTCTTGCCAACACCACCTGCTAGAGACCTGCCATTGTAGATTTCCTTTAATGATTAATATTTCATGCCTTTTGTCATAACAGTCACAAATGTCACACATTTACTAAGGGTCCACAGACTGTGATTCCGTTGGGTTTTCCCAAATATTTTCGTTTTGAGCTGAATTGCCCCGGGTTTTGGGCGCATGAGATCGGATTGTGGCGCATCGGTGCCGGCTTGCATGCAACAGGAAACGGGGGGCGTGGGCGTCGGACAACCCGACAGATTCGAAAAAAATGCGCAATTTAAAAAACGAAATGTGTCGAAGGTTAAGCACTCACATGCACGGGGAAGAATAAGGTGAACTCCGGCGGAAATTGGATGCTCAACGTTAGTGAATCGCGCCGGACCCAAATTCTCGTTGGACAATGCACCGCGTGATCGCGACAGGACCGGGTAAGTAAATCTGCCCCAAAGTGTCTAAAGACTGTTGATACATTTGGTGCAAGGTACTTAAGATTCAATTGTTGCCTCTTACAACAGATTTCTAGATTGTTAAATCTGCCCTAATGTACAGAAACAGCATGCTTTGAGCCGGGTCGTCGTTAAAAGGGGAGGGGGTCAGATGGGGCAATTGAAGTTTTCTTTTGGCTAGGTTCACTTGATGTTTTTTTCTCTCCTTTGTAATGATAAGTCGGAAGGATTCACAATATTCTATTACAATGGGGGCTAGGACATATCCGAATACATATCCCTCAGAACGGCTGCTGTGAGTGGAGGAGAGCTGGTTACTTATGTCCGTGGATTCAGGGCTGTAAATTACAGCAGAGGGGCATTTGTAGGCAAGGTGAACTTGCTAAACTCTCCCTCTTCTTCACATCTAACTTCAATTTACATCTCACTTCAAAGTTTTTTGGATGGTTCCATGATACTGGATCATGAAAGAAACATGAATCGGAAGTTGCTAACCAATTTGACAACATACTGGTAGAGGTTTATTATATCAATTTCTGCTGACCGCTTACCGTTAACAACAAAATGCATAACAGGTGTTTGATCCATGAAGCGTCCAACAAGTTTACTGGTTTAATTAGAATTGGTATGTAATTAGTCCTCCTTATCGTGCTTTTCACATTTTGACATCGATCAGCAATAACTCAGCATTGTTTCATCAGCATGTTTCAACAGAGATATAGAGAGACTAGAAGAGTCACAGAAAGAAATAGAAGTGGACGTCCTTTGGCCACATCCCTCACTAATGGGTGCTCCATCATAATCTTCTAGCGTGGAGCTAAGAGCATCATGCCGTTGCTTATTTTTCCAGCTTGCCATTAGGAAATTGCCATGGATGCTCCTGCGACCCATGTCCCGAGTAACAGGTGCACCTATGTGCCTCTTTGTTGCGCAGAAGCCCGGCCACAGCCTCAATCATCTTCCCTCTCACCAGCGGTGGTCCCACGACCCAGGACGCATGTGCACTGGCTCTGTAGGATTTAAAGGTACAGCACACCGATGATTGGGGCTGGCCGGCTATCTGCCCTGAAAAATGCCGGATCTTTGTACCTCGTGCCTTTGAGAAAGCTATACCCTGTGTATTTAAACTGATTTCCTGTTGTGACCTTTGATTCCTGTTCTGACTTTGTTTCTCTGCCGGCAGCCCTGACCTTCTGCCTTGTTTCCAACTCCAATCCTGTGCCGTCTGTCCTGACCTCCTGCCTGACCACGACTCTGTCTCTGCCTTCCAATTTTGTACTTGTGGAGTGACCTGGTGGTATCCTGCTGCTCAAGTCCGACTTGCTTTGTGGAAGGCTCTGGTGAATACCGGGTGCCACTTAGACTCCGATCCCAGGTGTTGGCTTATGTCATTGCTCGCAGTGGTTCAGTGGGTCCACTACCTCAGACCCTGACAGAAATACCACTTGTCCAGCAGATAACAAGCCCTCATGTAGAAAAATGAAAAAAGATATGGCTTTTGGGAATAGGTGCTAAAAATTGGAAAACAGCTTCAAAAAATTAATTATACTATTATAATTGTACAAGTAATCCACAAGTTTGTTTGTAAAAAAGTAAAAACAATTAGTCCTCTTTGAAAATGTTTAAATCTTGACCTACTACCAAATTTCCTAACATCTACATACTCATTTGGGGAAACAAACTAAGCCCTGGTAATTTGGTTCAATAGTCTGATTCTTCATACAACAAAAAAGAAGATAATCATAGTTGTGAAAAATATTAGTATCACGATCAGAGGTAGTGGATCTTCTGTACCACCGCGGGCGATGACGTAAGCCGACACCTGGGACCGGAGTCTAAGTGGTACCAGGTTTTCACCAGAGCCCGCCGCAAAGCAGGTTGGACTTGGGCCGATGGTGATGCCTTGATCATAGCCACGCACCTGTAATAGGTGTTAGGATCAGTGGATCCTCTGGACCACCGCGGGAGATGTAACTAGCCAACACCCGGAACCGGAGCCTAGCGGCACCTGGTATTCACCAGAGCCCGCCGCAAAGCGGGTTGGACTTGCTGCGGCAGGATACCACTCGGTCGTTCCCAGGTGTGATTAGCCCATGGTGGCAGCCGAGGTCGAGGTACCTTAGCGGATGACAATCTCGTAGACAGGTCCAGGCACAGGGTCAGGGCAGGCGGCAGAGATGCAACGTCAGGTCCAAGTCCGGGGTCAGCAACAGGAGGTCCAGGCAGGTGGGAACGGGAACACAAGCACACGGAACACAGCAACACGGAGGAACTGAGGTAACACGGCAACACAGGAATCAGGAGCGGGAACACACAGGAATACACAGGAACACAGGAATACACAGGAACGCAGGAATACTCGCTTGGAAGCTTTCTCTAAGGCTATGAGGCACAAAGATCCGGCAGGGGACACAGGAAGAGGCAGGATTCTTAAAGGTGAGGTGTTCAGCCAGTGCACCAATTAGCGGTGCGCTGGCCCTTTAAATTTTTGGCAGGAGCCGCGCGTGCCCTAAGTGGCGGGGACGCGCGCGCACGGCAGTCCGGGGAACAGCAGGAGCCGGGAGAGGTGAGTGAGGAGACCGGGCTGCAGCGGGGACACACGGGGGAGCACGGATGCACCCGTGACAATTCAAATAACCCCTTTCCCTAGAACAGATAAAAAATAAATAAAATAAAATCTTAAACTTATTAGGTATTCCCACTTCCCAACATGCCTGATAGATGTGTCAAGTCAATGATAGTGAGCTCATTATCATTCCATCTTTGATTGGAAAATAAAAAGGATACATTTAAAAATTATAATAGTGATCAAAATCTTCTGTTGTGACCCCTATATGATGTTATGTGTTACTTTAGCGAAATAAGCTATTTCAGTATACTGTTACTGTTTCCCAAAAAATCTGATAAAATATTTATGCAAATTACTTTTTTGGTACACCAGGTTGGGCCAGGTCTGCTGAAGAACAGATGTTCTTCTTTTTACACCTTCATTCTGAAAGGGATGTCAATCATAGTGCTGGTGTTGCTTGGTACTGGGAATCATAGGAAGTTCCATTTATATCCTGTAGCTGGTGGCGGGACAGAAGGCACTACCCAGGCAGGGGCCTGTGCCGTTGGCTTCAGTGTCCACTATATTGCGGACATACAAGGAAGTGGCCTGTGGTCCTGGGCTCGTGTTATAGCCATAGCCTAAGGACCTAGCAGGGGTCATAGTGCCTATAGTAGCACTTGCAGGTAATTTGCTGATTTTTAAAACAGGCTTGCCCATGAAAGAAATTTTTCAAATTTTAATTGATGTTTACTCAATAAAGATCATTTTTAACCCTGTTACTTTACAATTTTACTCAGTTTTATTGCTGTTTTAGCTCCTATAACTCAGTGATGGCCAGTGTAAGATTCCAGAGTGTGGGAAGGGACTTCATGATTCCTCTGTGCTATGATATGCTGTGTGCTGACAATGTGCTTATATTATCAGAGTAATCAGGGGCGTAACTTGAGGGGGTGCAGAGTGTGCGGTCGCAACATGGGCCCAAGAGGTTTAGGGGCCCATAAGGTGTCAATTTCAAATATGAGAAGACTAGTACTATATAATATACATTATAGTCAGGGGCCTTGCACAGACTTTGCACTGGAGCCCATCAGCTTCAAGTTACGCCACTGAGAGTAATATATGGTTTATCTACACTTTATTTAGGTTTGCATTATGCTAGTATCTGACACATAAATAAAGAGAAATCAGAGCCATGAAATGGATATAAAACACAAAGGGAAGATTCCGACCATAGTCAAAAGAATCACGGTCGTATCCAGGGACAACCAAAATTGTGTACACCAGGACTGACATAGACAGGTTGAAATTATATAATATACATATATATATATTATAACAGTAAATTAGAAAATACGTGATTTTATTATCCTGACATTCCGCTATCCTGGAGAATCTGCCAATGGAGCTACTCTGATAAGTGGTTTCCAGATGGTAGATTTCATTTATAGCGAACCTATCATCATCATATCACATTTTCACCCAATGACAGGTTACCATAGCCTTTTTTATAATCATTCCCAATCCGCTTTTATATTTATCATTACTGCTTCCGTTCACTTTTAATAGCTCACGTCTGCATGAGGGGAGTTGTTAGATATATGTGAATATAATAATAATGATTCCTTGACTCAATCCAGTTTGCTGGTCGGAAGCCAGGTATACTTTTACCAACTTTTAAATGTGAGTGGAACCAGTAATGTTAATTATAATAGCAGATAAGGAATTGGTGAGAAAAAAGCTATAAACCCATCTGAAATCCTGATGGCTGTTTCCTTTTAAACGGTAAATAGACCTGTAAAGTAAATTTACCATCAAAATCACCATGAAAAACCAGGGACACTTACTCATAGTTCCAGGCACTGTTACTGTGGTAACTCTTTCCTTCTAAAATCAACTTTTAAAGTTATTCTAATGAAGAACATTACCAGAGCCCCTTCAGTGCTGCAGATTTACAGGCCGTTACAATGATGAGATCATGTCTCACAAAATCCCCCTCTCTCTTTCTCCCTCAGCTTATCTAGAAGTGCAGGAGTACAGGAAACCTGCTCTGCTCATTGTAACAGCCTGTGAAATTACAGCACTAAGCGGCTTGGGAAACACCCACCAGTCATAGTCCCTGTATCTATGAGTAAGTGTTCCTGGTTTATCATACTTGATTTTGATTGTTGATTCACTTTAATGGATTAAAATCAGAATCACATTTTACAATCTGAATGGACTCTGGATTCTGAATTCATATCTTCTGAGCCACACACAGAGTTTCCTTGTTGGGAGTGAATTGACTGCTACCTTGCAGTAACTGATTCCTTGTAAGTTGGGTGGTTCAATCTGCAACTCAGTCTTGGTTTCAGCTGTGGGTTGAGTAATGCAGGGCCAACCCAGTCAGCTGATGGGGGCTCAGTTCACTCGTGGCTGGTTATTGTTTCTTTTGCGACTTGACTCAGTGTACCTGAGCCTGATCCAGTTGTTCTGTGACCTGTGGTACATTGGCCTGTTTTACTTTATACTTTTACCTGACTGTGTTTACCTCAGACTGATCACCTACTTCTGTGTCTTGTGGTATGACTTATCCTGTCAGATTTGGATCCCTGTGTACCCCCAGCATGTGCCCCTACCTTGCACCCCAGTTTGAACTGTTAGTTGTACCTGATAATGTATCCTGCCTGATACATAACCCGGGTTCCTTATGGATCCGGGACCCTGGAACCTCAACCCTATCTGGAAACCCTGATCTTTAATTCTGTACCCTTTTTGACCTTTTGGAATCCTGTATCCTGCCTGATTTGGAACTCTGAATCTGTACCCTGATTCCCTGTACCCTGTTCTGAATGCTGTAGATAGTGTACTCCAAACCTGGTTTCAGAGCCTGTACCCCAATCCTGTGCCTGTTCCCTGATACTCATATCTGCATATTTATCTAAAACTCTGACACCTATGGTATCTTTTCACAACTCTCCCAATCCAGGTCCATGGCCTATGCTAAAGATGATTCCGACCATGTTCCTACGCCTTTTGTGGCAAGGTTCTGTTCCCAGGTCAACCATATACTGTCATAGACTACGAGGAGTCCTCAGGGTTTATAATATCTTCCGATATTATTAAACTACTCAGTTGTTCTTCTTAACCTTTTTTGGCCTTGTTAGAAGCCATAGCTACAGACCCAGCCGATCTACCCCTAAAGTGCCTTGTACTTGGTCCCCATGCAAAAAAGCACACATAGTAGCTGACTATTCCCCCCAATTGATTCAGAAGCTGCCCTGCTGTGGAAGACGTGCTCCCTAATGCACACCAGACTCCCTAATGCCTGTGGATTAAGTTCCATACCTTATCAATTTTGTTACATGGTCCAACCTCCATAAATGTACATGGTTTTTATTATTACTATGCAAAAGTGTTAGTGCATATCCCAC
The DNA here is from genome assembly GCA_019512145.1 of Engystomops pustulosus. Classification (NCBI taxonomy): domain Eukaryota; kingdom Metazoa; phylum Chordata; class Amphibia; order Anura; family Leptodactylidae; genus Engystomops; species Engystomops pustulosus. Next base: position 58,236,943 of record CM033644.1, read on the forward strand.
CCATGATAAGTTGTTGGAAATGTGGTCGCCATGCTGGAATTATGCCCCCTTCTCCTGCTTTACCCCTCTTAGACCTAGCACTTGGAACGAGGTTGTCCAGAGGTTAAAAACCATTGCTGTATTCATCCAAAAACAGTGCACTCCTAACTATCTGTAGTACATGGTATTGCAACTATGCTCCATTCAATTCTTTACAAATGAGTTGCATTACCAGCACGATCAATAATCACTGTTTTTGGAAGAAAGCAGCCATGTTTTTCAACCCCTGGACAACCCCTTTAATGGATGACATGGTTGTCATCTGCAGATAACATATTTATGACTGCACTTTTTTGTTCTTTGTTTCAAGTTCCAGATCAACAACTGAATATAACAAACCTCCCTCTAGTCAATGACGTCACTTCACAGTAAAAACAATTCGTCCTACAAGCTCCTAACGATTACTCGCTACACTTACCATATTTTATACGTGTGTGCCATAGAAATATATTTGAAAGAATTGGGGAGTTTTGCAAAGAGTTTTATAGTAAAGGAACAAATGATACATCCACAAGGCTGATGCATGCATTCACCATCTGCCCACACATGCTGTAGCCTTTAGTCATGCTGAAGAAGTACAGGTTGTGCCATAGACCATAACAATTTTACGAACAAAGACTGTATCATGCATTTACTTATTCTTTTCACTGCTAGGGTGAATCTAAGGACTATGTACTCAAGGGAACCTAGAAATTGTATCTATTAATACATTTCAAGAAAAAACATAGCAGGAAGCCAGTGTGGGTCCACACAGCTGTATAGAAAATGCTACGAGGCCCAATATGCAAGAGGGCCAAACTAGTCACTAAACCTTTGAAATAGAAGTGCATAGAGCCGTTGATAATAGTAAATTTAGCAATATGCTTCATTATGGAAATCAGCTTCTCCACCATATTCTCTGCTCTTTCTCCTGTAGTGAGCAGCGAATGTTAAAAGCTCCATCCACTTCAGACAGATGATAAGGCTAATGATTAACTCTTTCATACCTATAGACTATTTTCCTCGATTCATCTCTCTGAGGAGCTTAGACTATCCAGGGGCTGTCTGTAAGGAGATAAGTCATTAGACACTTCATCAGGTCCCTTTATCTTTCAGCTGTCAGTGGATACAGGACAGAAAGCTGATTTACACAAACTGCTTATATGAGGAAGAAAGGCAGAGGAAAAAGAAGGATATGGGCCAAGATTTCTTTTATAAAGTGTATTGCAAAGTTTACTATTATCATCTGCACTATTTTGTCAAAAGTTTAGTTACGCTTTAAGGTTTTGTAAGCAATTTCAGAGGGGACCGAGGGTACTGGGGGGGGGGGGGGGTGTAGATTTTTCAATGAAAAGGAACATCACTTATTGGGGCACATTTACTTACCCGTCCGACGAGAATGCACAGCTGCCGCAATTCACAAAGATCGTGCGCCCCATTTCCTGCATCAGTTGCTTCCCCGCTTTGGTCCGCCGGAGTTCACCACCTTCTTCCCGGTGCATGTAAGGGCATTGGTTGCGACACAATTTAAATATTAAGTCCGAATCAGTCGGATCGTCTGACGGCCCGCCCCCCGATTTCTGTCACATGAGAGCCGGCGCCCCTGTGCCATAATCCGATCGTGTGACACAATCCCCTTCTAAATAGTTGTCACAGCGGCGCAAATCCCGAAAATTTCCAAAATCCGACTAAAGGACTCTTGGTAAATAAGCCCCATTGTGTCTCTTGGAAGTGTAGTAATATATATATACATTTTAATTGTTCTATGGACTGGGATGGGATGGAATAAATCAGTCATGTGCATAATCCCTGTTAAAACTTTGATAGATTTGTATTTTTGCACAATGACCAGAATCAGATGAGGCAGAGCTACAAAATGAGGGGGAAAAGGCAGCAGTCTGAAAACATAAGAAAATGACGACATATGTATCTGACTACCTTAGGCTTTCTGTAGGCACTGTGGCTAAGCTGTAGTCACTGATGATCATTGTGGATGAAAAAACAGCACACAATTATCCGTATGGTTGCATTTACAGATCCATTAGTATTTCCAATTTTTTTGTGTTCCATTACAGAAATAAAATAACAAGTGGTGAATGGTCCCTTATATGAACACACATATATTCTGATAGACTTGATTGCTTATAATGGGGTCTGCTGGGTTTTTGGTAGAGAATCCATTATCGGGATGTGTAATGGAAGCTCATATTATAAAGATATGGACATATCCTTATTTTTGAACTCTTAACTTTACAATCACTTTAATTGCCTGTTTACTTGTAGTCAGATTGTATTAGAAGAAGTGATATCCATCACGATAGCTGCAGTAATAAGCTGGGCATAAAGATTAAGTAAAAATCAGTTTTTCCCGTCTACTTCTACTTCCTAACTAATGCGCAAGGGAGTCTCATGACTCCGCAGCAAAGAGTGCAAAAGGGGGGATGGAATGGGAATATTGGATGCTTATCATAGTATCATAGTATATAAGGCTGGAAGGAGACGCAAGTCCATCAAGTCCAACCTTCAAGAATTAAATAAATGTTTTATCCCCATAACCCGTGATATTTTTTCTCTCCAGAAAGTCATCCAGGCCTCTCTTGAACATGTACATAGAGTCGGCCATAACAACCTCCTGCGGCAGAGAGTTCCATAGTCTCACTGCTCTTACAGTAAAGAACCTTTGTCTATGGTGATGGTAGAATCGCCTCTCCTCTAGGCGTAGAGGATGCCCCCTTGTCCTGGTCACAGGCCTAGGTATAAAAAGATCTTTGGAGAGATCCTTGTACTGTCCGTTCAGGTATTTGTACATTGTAATGAGGTCTCCCCTCAGTCGTCTTTTTTCTAAACTGAATAATCCCAAATTTTGTAATCTGTCATTGTATTCTAGTCCCCCCATTCCCCTAATAATCCTGGTTGCTCTCCTCTGCACCCGTTCCAGCTCTACTATATCCTTTTTATATACTGGTGCCCAAAACTGTACACAATATTCCATGTGTGGTCTGACCAGGGATTTGTATAAGGGCAGAACTATGTCTTTATCATGAGAATCTATTCCTCTCTTGATACATCCCATTATTTTATTTGCTTTAGCAGCAGCCGCCTGGCTCTGGTCACTAAAATTAAGTTTACCATCCACCAATACCCCCAAGTCCTTTTCAGCTCCAGTTTTACCAAGTAATTGACTGTTTAGAACATAATTATATTTTTATTCATGAAGATCGTGTGCCCGATTTCCTGCATGTGTCGCTTCCCTGATCAGGTCCGCCGGAGTTCACCTTCTTCTTCCTGGTGTATGCAAGCGCATGGCTTGCGACTCAAATTTAAATGTAAAATCCTGCGTGTGGTCCGAATCCGTCTGATCGTCCAATGGCCCGCCCCCCGATTTGTGCATTGTTACCTATGCTACTTTCAATGCTGTTGTTTGATGTATAAAGTTGATTGCCAACATCTTAAAGAAGGTGGAGTGTTGACCTTGTTTTCCTGATATTGTTTCTAATATTCTAGAAGTCACAGACTTGGAACAACCAACTTCTCTTGCTATGGCTGATAGGGTCCCCCCTTTGCCCCTCATCTGGACTACTTGTTGCTAAGGGGTTTCAGTCATTTTGGAATGGCACGCCACTTTTGAAAATTCAGTCAAAACTGGACAGTTAAGCTGCCAGTTGAATAGGGTTTGCCAGATTATTAACCCCTAGGGGACTCAGCCTATTTTGGCCTAAAGGACGCGGACCCATTTTTCAAACCTGGCCTGTGTCACTATAAGTGGTTATAGCGTGGGAACGCTATGAGATATCCAGGGGATTTTGAGATTGTTTTCTCGTGACACATTGTACTTCAAATTAGTTTTATTTTCGGCCGGAGCCGCGCGCGCGCCCTAGGAGGCGGGGACGCGCGCGCACGGCAGTCCGAGGAAGCGCAGGAGCCGGGAGAGGTAAGAGACACCAGGCAGCAGCGGGGGCACATGCAGGAGCACGGATGCGCCCGCGATCCGTGACAGGGATCGCGGGAGCACCCGTGACAATAGGTGAGTCTCTATGGTCGGGACTGCACCGCCAACCTCTGTATGCAGGTGAAAGGGAGTATGGAGAAAGGTGAGTATATCAGGTTTATTGTTTTTACTGCCCCAACCCCCAAAATATATATACAGCTTTTTAAATTTCTGGACATCTAATAAGAGAAACTGATGATTAAAAAAAGAATGAAAAAACGTAAAAATAGATAAGGAAATGGGAATATGATAGCGAAATCAGATGTTAATAGAAAGAAGGATATATTAATAGAAGATTCATGAAGATCGTGTGCCCGATTTCCTGCATGTGTCGCTTCCCTGATCAGGTCCGCCGGAGTTCACCTTCTTCTTCCTGGTGTATGCAAGCGCATGGCTTGCGACTCAAATTTAAATGTAAAATCCTGCGTGTGGTCCGAATCCGTCTGATCGTCCAATGGCCCGCCCCCCGATTTGTGCATTGTTACCTATGCTACTTTCAATGCTGTTGTTTGATGTATAAAGTTGATTGCCAACATCTTAAAGAAGGTGGAGTGTTGACCTTGTTTTCCTGATATTGTTTCTAATATTCTAGAAGTCACAGACTTGGAACAACCAACTTCTCTTGCTATGGCTGATAGGGTCCCCCCTTTGCCCCTCATCTGGACTACTTGTTGCTAAGGGGTTTCAGTCATTTTGGAATGGCACGCCACTTTTGAAAATTCAGTCAAAACTGGACAGTTAAGCTGCCAGTTGAATAGGGTTTGCCAGATTATTAACCCCTAGGGGACTCAGCCTATTTTGGCCTAAAGGACGCGGACCCATTTTTCAAACCTGGCCTGTGTCACTATAAGTGGTTATAGCGTGGGAACGCTATGAGATATCCAGGGGATTTTGAGATTGTTTTCTCGTGACACATTGTACTTCAAATTAGTTTTTTCATTTTGCAGGTCCAATAACAATTCTGTTTTTTTATGCAGATTGTTACGGATGCAGGAATACCAAATATGTGGGGGTTTTGTGTATTTTATTTAATTTTACTGAATAAAAACTAATTTGGAGACAATTTTGTTCATTTTAGCATCACCATCTTTTCATATGCATAACTTTTATTTTTCGCCTGACAAATTTGGTTAGGGGCTTATTTTTTGCGAGAAGGATTGTTCTTTTTAGTGGTCTTATTTTAGAGTGCGGAACTTTTTTAAATCACTTTTTAGAGCATTTTTTAAAGGGTCATCTTAAAAATCATCTTTTTTTCGGAGAGTTTTTTGAGGTTGTTTTTTATGGGGTTCACTTTTCGGGTCCCATAATGATTCTGTTTTATTATGCAGATTGTCACGGACGTAGCTATACCAAATATGTGGGGGTTTTCTGTATTTTATTCAATTTCACTGTATAAAAACTAATTTGGAGAAAATTTTGCTCATTTTAGCATCAACATCTTTTCATATGCATAACTATTTTTTTAATAGTTTATTAAGTGTATTTATGGGAAAATGTCATTTTAGGGAATTATATTTTTATGTATTAATTTTTTATTTATTCTAATGTGTTAACTTTAGTGATTTTACGTGTTTTTACTTATACTTACTTGAACTTGAACCAGTAATGCTCTGATTGTTGATTCAAGTTCAATACACTGCTCTACAATACTATTTCATTGTAGAGCAGTGTAAACTGTCTGAGCATGCAGGCTGGCAGTGACATCGGGCAGCCCCGGAGCATTAGGCAGACTTCGGGGCTGCCCAGAAGAGGATCGGATCCCCCGGTAAGCGGCACGGGGGATCCGATCCACAGCAGGAACACCCTTACACGCCGCGGTCATGCTTGACCGCGGCGTGTAAGGGGTTAACACCCGCGATCGGAGTCGGCTCTGATCGCGGTGATTTATCTATCTTAGTGGTTGCGAGGCGGCGCCGTACCTCTTCCTGGGTTAAACTGTTGGCATTATAAAAAGAATTTACATTATTCCTCATTGTGTCTTCCACCAGGGGATTTTCCTGGGTAAAGACAGTTGAGAAGGCGACATTCAGTAGATTGGCCCTTTCCTCATCTCCTTCCACCATGACCCCCATGTTATTTCTAAGTGGACCCACACTCTCTGTTTTTAGTTTCTTATCATTTATATACTTGAAAAATAATTTGGGATTATTTTTGCTCTCCCTGGCAATATTTCTTTCAGTCTCTATTTTTGCGGCCTTTATCTGCTTTTTACAGGATTTATTTTTCTCTCTATAATCCTGTAATGCCTCATCGCTACCTTCACGTTTTAGCACCTTAAACGCTTTATCTTTCTCGCTTATTGCTTTCCTTACAAGACTAGTTAGCCACATAGGCTTTTTGTTGTTCCTTTTATGCTTTTTCCCATAAGGTATGTGTTTCTCACAGGACTTTTTCAGAATATATGAGAAAAAGTCCCATTTTTGGGGGGGGCTTTTGTCTTTGAGAGCATTATCCCAGTCTATGCCTTTAAGGTCTTCCCTTAGTTGATGAAAATTTGCCCTCCTGAAGTTTAGAGTGTTGGTTGCCCCTTCACTAACATGCTTAGTAAAGCGTAATACAAAATCAATGATATTATGATCACTATTCCCCAGGTTCCCCCCAACCTGTAGTTTTGATACCCTATCAGGTCTGTTGGTAAGGATAAGGTCCAGCAGTGCCCCCCCTCTTGTTGGCTCCAGGACTAGTTGCGACAGGTAATTGTCTTTTGTTGTTGACAAGAACCTGCTACCTTTGAAGGACCTGCAGGTTTCTGCCCCCCAGTCAATATCTGGGTAATTGAAGTCCCCCATGATAAGTACTTCACCATGCTTTGAAGCTGCATCCATTTCACTTATCAGCATTTCCTCTGCTGCCTCCATTATATTTGGAGCCTTATAACAAACCCCTAGTAATATTTTATTTTTATTTTTCCCTCCTCTTATCTCCACCCATAGGGACTCCACATTTGCGTTACTGATGTCATCTCGCAGGACGGGCTTGAGGCAAGAATTCACATATAAACAAACCCCTCCCCCTTTTTTTATTTATACGATCCTTTCTAAAAAGACTATAACCATCTATAGTAACAGCCCAGTCATAGCTACTGTCCAGCTCTTGCTCTTTTATCTCAATACCGAACCCAAACCTCCATGTCTCGCTCATATTCATGCTACCGGGTTGGTTCCTCAACCCATATAATCCCGTTAGAAACCGGGCTAATATTAAAGGAGAACTAGTGGCAGCTTAACCGGGTTGATAAGATTCTGTTTCACTAAGAATAGTGAAAGCAGTCTTATAGCCATTCAGGGTTGTGATTTATTGTTGTGCCACATCTGAAAGTTCCTTCCTGCACCTCTCAGAACCCATGCGTTCTGGGAGTGTCTATAAAAGGATAACTAAGTGACCTCGCGTACCCTTCAGGGGTCCAAAACGTCACTGTTTCCTTCACACAGACTATGGCTGATTGCGCCCTCTGACCCCCAGACTATGGGATTTTCAACTTTTTACAATTTTTGTTTAAGTGAGGGGGCTGGGGTAACTTTACTTTTTGGACTCCTTTCTAATTAACCCTTTCAGAGCCCTTTTTTGTTTTTCCATTTTCATTTTTTACTCCCCATGATCAAAAATCCATAACTTTTTTATTTTTCCATGTACAGAGCTGTGTGACAGCTTATTTTCTGCGTAACAAATTGCACTTCATAGAGATGGTATTGAATATTCCATGCCGTGTACTAGGAAGCGGGAAAAAAATTCCAAATGCAGTGAAATTGGTAAAAAAAAATGCATTTGTGCCGCCTTCTTGTGGGCTTGGATCTTACGGAAAAAATGTGCTGAAAAACCTCATCTCGGCTTATACACGAGTCAATAAAAAAACATAAACTTACGTACTCACCCTCCTCGCGGATCCTCTTCTTTCTTCGGTCTTCTGTAACATGCCGGCCGGCGCATACTATGACGTCGTAGGCCGGCCGCATCATAGTGTGTGTCGGCCAGCAGAGCGCGTTGCTGCGTCTCTGCCGGCTGTTACAGAACACCGAATAAAGAAGAGGAGCCGCAGGGACCGGAGCATTGTAAAGAAGACAGAAAAGGAGCCGCACCGACATCGGAACCACCCGAAGGTGAGTACTTTTTTTTTTAAGTGCTGGGTGGGCTGGCTGTATACTACAGGGGCTGGCTGGCTATATACTACAGGGGGCTGGCTGGCTATATACTACAGGGTTTGGCTGTATATTACAGGGGGCTGTCTGGCTTTATAATACAGGAGGCTGGCAGGCTGTATACTACAGGGGGATGGCAGGTTATATATTACAGGGGGCTGGCAGGCTATATACTGGGGGGAGCAGGCAGGCTATATACTACAGGGGGAAGGCTGGCTGTATACTACAGGGGGCTGGCCGGCTGTATACTACAGGGAGCAGGCTGGGTATATACTACAGGGAGAAGGCTGGCTATATACTACAGGGAGCATGCTGTATATTACAGGGGGCTGGCTGTGTACTACAGGCAGATGGCTTGCTGTATACTACAGGGGCCAGGCTGGCTTTATACTATAGGTGGCTTGCAGGCTGTATACTACTGGAGGCCGGCTGGCTGTATACTACAGGGGGTAGGCTGGCTATATACTACAGGGGGCAGGCTGCAGGCTGGCTGTATACTACAGCGGGCAGGCTGGCTGATACTACATGGGGCAGGCTGGCTGTATACTACAGGGGCTGGCTAGCTGTATACCACAGGGGGCTGGCAGTATACTATAGGGGCTGGCTGGCTATATACTACAGGGGGCTGGCTATATACTACAGGGGTTTGGCTGTATACTGCAGGGGGATGGCTGTGTACTGCAGGGGGATGGCTGTGTACTGCAGGGGGCTGGCTGTATACTGCAGGGGGCTGGCTGGCTATACACTACTGGGGATGGCTGTATACTAAAGGGGGCTGGCTGGCTATATACTAAACGGGGCTGGCTGTATACTACAGGGGGATGACTATATACTAAAGGGGGCTGGCAGGCTATATACTACAGAGGCTGGCAGGCTATATACTAAAGGGGGATGGCTGTATACTACTGGGAGCTGGCTGGCTATATACTACTGGGGGCTTGCTGGCTATATATTGGGGTGGGGGCTGTGACCAATGCATTTTCCACCCTCGGCTTATACTCAAGTCAATAGGTTTTCCCAGTTTTTGGTGTCAAAATTAGGGGTCTCAGCTTGTACTCGGGACAGCTTATACTCGAGTTTATATAGTAAGCTGTCTCGAAAACTTGCTTGTAACATCTTATATTTCAGTTAGCCATTAAAGCGTATCACAATCGCAAGAAGATTACTTTATTTGACTGATCAAAAGCAACAGAGTTAAAAATTGCATAAATTAATGAAGATATAATCCACCCAATGATAACACTGTTGTTATTCAGAAAATACCTTTGTAGCAGCACATGGCATGTACTTGCCAGGATCAAACAACCTTTTTACCACCCTTTCAAACAGGTATAATTCAATGTATAAAACAAGGTTTATTAACACCACTAAGATACGCAGTCAAAAACCATTAAGAAAAACTGTGGTCAATAGATTTTAAAGTCAATGTATTTACTTTTAGTAGTCCAATTAGATATTCTGATCAGTTCCTCAACATTGTCTTATAAATTAGACACTTAAACTCATATAATTACATAAATGATAACTGACAAACAACATAAATCAGTACCAAACCATTTATGAATAAAGCGCATCTGACAGTACTGGAGTATCTAACTTGACTACTAAAAGTGACAGTATTGGAGTATCTAACTTGACTACTAAAAGTGACAGTATTGGAGTATCTAATAGATTCTAAAAGTGACAGTATTGGAGTATCTAACTGGACTACTTAAAGTGACAGTATTAGGATATCTAAATACTAAAAGTGAAAGTATTCAGGTATTTAATCTGACTACTAAAAGTTGATTATTGACCACAGTTTTTAGTTATGGTTCTCGACGAAATAAGAAAGTGGTGCCTATTATCCATTTTGGAATAAAACCAGGGACTTTGTCAACCAGATGGTTTGTCATGATGTGTATTATGGATAAAAGTTACTGTTGGAATTGTCTTGATAAGACTTGCATTAGATCTGTGTGTCTTTCATGAGTTAAGTTTTTATGTGATACAATGGTTAAAGGGTGGCATGGAATATAATGAAGGAAAATGTATCAGACAACTGTAATTAGACAAGATTAATGCACTCGGTGGGGAATGTGACAATTGTGTGGGTAAAATAATTGGAAGTTCCTAATCTATACTTGGCCCAAGGCTTCCTATAACCTTAATCCGCCAAGCTCATTAATAGAAAGGTCATATCTGCTGCATTTTGCTAAATATATGTTTTGTTTACATATTAAATGACTTGTCTTTTGAAATTAGCATATGGGTTCTGATAGATGAAGGACATGCAAAAGCTGATAGACTTCAAATATCTATATGGCTGTATTCAGACAACCAATTTCATGAGCTAGTTGGTGCCATGAGGAAGAAGACTTGTATAGTGCCATTATGTGCTGAATGGTTCCTAATGTGTCTCTCAATTTTTTAAGTTTAAAACTCCTTTAAACTCTCCACCTTCAGTCCATCATTCTTTAATTTTTCCATGTACAGAGCTGTATGAGGGCTTGTTTTCTGCATAACAAATTGAAGTTTCCAGTGGCAGTATTTAAAGGGATTGTCAGCTTTTAGCAAGTAAGTGATATGTTTTATGTAATGAAGTTATACAGTTTTCCAATATACTTTCTGTATCAATTCCTCATGGTTACCTAGATCTCTGCTTGCTGTCTTTCTAAAGAAAGCTTCTATGTTTACTTATAGTGGATAGAGATCTGGCCATGGCCATTTAATGTCACACAGGTGCACAAGCCGTTAGTATGACAGAGAGTAATCAGAACTGTGTGATAGTAATGGCTCGTGCACCTGTGTGACATCACATCACCATGGACAGATTTCTATCTACTAGAAGTAAACTAGAATCAGGACAGCAATCAGATTCTAGAAAACCGTGAGGAATTGATACAGAAAGTATATTGGAAAATTGTATAACTTTTCCTTACACAAACCATATCAATTATTTGCTGAAAGTGGACAACCCCTTTAATATTCCATGCTGTGTACTGGAAAGCAGGAAAAAAATTCTAAATGTCATGATATTGGCATCAGCACCATATTCATGTGGGCTCTGTATTTACGACTTTCACTCTTTATTCCAAATGACCTCCACTTTGTCCCTTGGGTTGGAGATACCAAATTTATATAGGATTAATATGTTTTAATAGCTTTTAAAAATGAAAACCTTTTGTAGAAAATTTTTTTTTTCATTTCTCCATGTTCTGACTCCAATACTACTGCATACAGACATTTGTACAGTATCATTTTTTACAGGATGAGATGAAGTTTTCATTGCTTCCATTTCACATACTGCACTACCTTTTCATCACTTTTTATTCAAAATTTTATGAGTTGCAAAATGGGAAAAAAAGGGGCACTTCTAACATTTGGACGCTATTTTCCGCTCCCGGTATAGATCAGGACTTTTGGGACATGGGGATACCTAACATGTTTATGATTTGTCTTGTTTATTGACTTTTAGATGTGTTCTAGGAAAGGGGGGTAATTTAAATTTTTATATTTTTTTAATTTTTTTTCTTTTCTTTTGTTTTTACTCTATTTATACTGATTATAGGTCTGACTGCATCAGCAGTATTGCAGTATATGGCAGTTTTAGTAGTGATCTCTAAGCATCTGCCTCCGGCATGTCCTGCTTGTCCCACTTTAAAAAGTAAGCTGTCTACTTATTATGCCATATTTCCTAATTTTATAAACACCCTAAATATAGCCCAAATTTTGGGGTTTGGAACGGAATGAGCATTATGCAGGTTTGAGACTTCATTTGGTGACTGCTACACCATTGGCTGACACATGCAGAGGCTCTAAATTTAAACTAAAAGATAAATCCTAAAAAAATGGCGCATTGTGAAAACCACAACCCTTTCGGAATTTACCAACGAAATGGTGATCATTACAGTGAAAATGTCTTTTTTTCTACAAATACTTAAATTCTGTGTCCAATGAGTAGTAGCCAGATGACGCCACTGTGAGAAACAAATGCTCTAGTTACAATAGTGTTTACTAATGTTAGCAACATCCTACTTGGTCATTAAAAGGGTATTCCCATTTCAAGAAATAAATATTTTTGTCTGTATAGTGAAAAGTTATATATTTTCCACTAGCACATTGTAACAAATCTGCAGAAACTATACAGCCCCAGGTCTTACAAAGACCCTAGGATGTCATGGAAACCAATCACCGTTCCCTGATGACGTCAGAGCAGTAATCTCAACCAAGATGGTACATTAAAATGTAACGCTGAAGATATGACTTGAGGGCTGTCAGTGCGGTGCGGTCGCATCGTGGAGATCCGGCAGTGATTACGCAATATTCTCCTACAGGTCCCTGCTGACAGGGGTGTGGTGGGGGTGTGTTGGCAGGTCCCTTCATGAATAAAGCCGACTTCGAGCACAGAAGATACGCGGATCCCACCTCTTATTTGATAAGAGGTCGGTTCGGTTACAACCAAGTTCCCCAACATAAATTTTTTTAAAATTGGCAGATAAAGAAAGAGGCTGGGGAGAGGATTATCAGGGGCATATTTGTTGGGGGTCGTTGGGGGTGACAGGTCCTCTTTAAGCAGTTTCTGGAGTGTAGGTAAGAGGAGTGTAGGTAAGTATTTGTAGATGTTTTTTACTTTTTTAAAATTAAAGATTTCCTGTAACTCTTTTACAGACAGCCCATGGATAGTGTAATCTCCTCAGATAGCTAAAACATGAAGGAAAATATTATTTAAGTACAGAAACAGTTAATCGTTAGTCTTCTTATCTGCTCTGAATGATTTCAGTAAGTATACTTTACTTTAATATTGTCACATGCACTTTTAATTTCTGAAAATAAAAACTGTTTGAAGGTTTAGTTACCCTGTAAGTCAGTAGAAAGCTGTTTGGTGTCTCCTTATCTATCAGTTATCAGTGTCATTAGAGGAAGGAAAGCAGATTTATAAATACTTCTAAATGAGAGGCAGGGGAAATTATTTAGTTGTGCTTTAAGTCTCCTTCTTTGGATTGACATTAAGGGGGAGATTTATCATTAGGCAGGATTTTGCTCAGATGTCTATATGTTAGACTAGCAGGTTTCCAACAGTCTGATTTATAGCCCGGTGTATGTGCAGTGTTAAATGCCTTCTGATGTGATCAGCTGTGTGTGCTCTATGCGCACCTATGTTTGACATCTGCTCAATTTCTGCCTTTTTGCAATGTTTTTGCACAGGAAATTCTCAGATAAACATACACATAAAATTGAGCAAAAACTTTAAAATTGAGCAAAATCTCCCCCCTATAGTAGCAATGGACCCACATACATTAAATTAATATTGTTATCATGTTCTGTTATTGAACAGTTTTTTATATCCTTACCATTATCTTAATATTTTCAGTTGGTGATGTCAGTGTTGTTGTCAGACCACTTGGTGGCACTATCCACTGAACTCTTTGTGCTGTAATGCTACAAACATCAGAGCGTATAAGCAGAAAACAAATAAAACATTTGTCTTTTACCGTGTAATATATGTTGTGTAATGTGTGTGCTCATTACTAAAATGTTTAGTAAGCATATAAAAATATAAAATGAAATATTTGCAGCTGAGGAAATATTTATTTAATTTTGAGTTATTAAATAACGATTATCTTAACCCCTTCTGCTTCTGGATTTTTGGCACTTGATTTTTTCCTGCTATATTTGTTAACCGTACGGGATAGATATATCTATATTTTAACAGATCAGGAATTTCTGAATGCAAAGACACTATATAAATATCTATATTTATATAATATATATAGATATAATACATTAATATATATAATTTTGATTATAGCTTTTATTTTAACTGTGATCTAGAAAAATTTAAGATTTTTTTTATCAATATGGCGGGACCCATAGACCCATCTAATGAGTTAAGAAGTATGTCCCACAAATCAGATTTATTCTGGGACTCCCAGATATCAGGAGAACTGAATTCCTTCAGCACTCTATATAAATTGATTTCCGGTGCAGATACATTCATGACAACTGCTCCATTTTATTCTATGGGCCCCTGAAACTCTTATATGCGGCAGGCCTATACGAATGAATGGAAAGATGGCCATGTGCGTTTATTACTCTTCTAATAACAACTAAGTTCTGGTGATTACTGTGGTTTCTAGTGGCCAGATCCCCAGCCATCCGACACTTACCAGTATAATAAGGATAGGGGTTAGGTGTTAGTTGTGCAAAGCCCCTTTAAATATTTGCTTTGTTGTGTACACATGAATATGACAAAGTCTAAAGGTAAGTTTTTAGGTTTATAAATCTTGTTTTATAAATAACAATTATTTGGACCACATTCGCTTTTTGTTTTGTTTTTTTCTCTAGAAACAGTTCATGCCCCATTAACCCAACACATTCCAAATAGAGGTTTTCTTTTCTGAAAAACCCAGGTGAGCTGGAGGGTTCCAGCAGGGCCAATTTTAGACAAAGTGGGGTCCTGGGCAAAACTAAAAGTGAGGCCCCAAAATAAAACTATTTTATGAACAGTCATATTCAGTAAGAGGCTCCTTTTAGCCCTGCACAATAATAGCACCTTACAGTTTCCAAACAGTAGTATGGTGAGATACTCTGCAATATGGGATTTAAGGAAAATTTAAGAGAAGATGTAGAGGAGATAGTCCAGGTATCAGATGTAATAATCATGATAAGCATTTTAAGCATGACGAAGGTTACTCAGCCAAAACATTACAGCTTGAACTGAAGTTCACAGCTTATTTCATGTGGACTGGAGTGCAGCTATTTTTTCTAGATAGATGTACATTATAGATATACATTATAGATACATAGGTAGATAGATAGCTAAGTAGATATACATCCCCAACCCCTGATCCCCTGCTTTATGTGTCCCACTGAATTCACAAATAAATCTTTAAAAAGTGCCTACACCATGATCAGAAAATGCTGACAACATTAGTAATGACTGACACTACATAGGCTGACAAACTAGTAGTCAGTCAGTGACACAGACATGAGTGGCTTCTAGTTACTTACAGGTGATAGTCTGCTGCATCAGGAAGAGGACTTCATCAAAACTTCTCCCATCACTGCTGAATTTTCCACCAGATGTCTTCAGCTCTGTCCAGCACATTTCCACACGGTGCCCCTAAAAATACCACAGTCACTTACAATATAATGTCACATGGATAACAGTGCTTTTATACATAATATTATACATGCATTGTGTTTTGAAACCAAGTGCAAACACACAAGGCAAAACAAATGAATTACCAGACCTATATCCGTTACTTCTGTTCAAACCTCAGTTAAAAAAATAAAGAACGAATGTTTAATTTATCAGTTATTTTTTTATGTCAGAAAAACACATGCATAAAGGATACCTGTCAAACTGAACATAACTGATTTGGCATGCTTTATGCAGCACTGCGTAATCTGTAGGCGTATATATATATAAATAAATAAAGAATTCTTATTATAACAGATAAAGTTTACATTCATTTAGATTTTTTAATGAAGGTAAAAAATGGAGTTTTGATTGGTAGTGTGAACCTAGCCTAATAAAAGTAACAAAAGTTTTTTTGTGTAACATTAATTAAAATGAACATAAATAATAACGATTAATAACGGTATGTAAAACACATGTTCCTAGTAACACAACCACAGTCTATATGAACTATATCTGAATGACTATAAAAATACATATGATAGTTTAAAAGAAAAAAAAAAGGAAGAGAGGTGGCTGTAGGGCAATCAGTGTTTGTAATAATATACATGGATGAATATCTGTTGTTAGAAAACATAATGAAAATAGTCGAGCTTCTGCAGATTTATTCTCTCGGCCATTTCATCCAGGGGCCATTTCCTTAGAAATAAATTGTCAAATAAATAATTGTCAATAAATAAATTGTCAAATGCATCTGGAGTATCTTCTCCATGAGCACATGCTTGTTTAGACCTAAACGCTTGGTTCTGTCAAGTGGCAACATGTGTTTTGCTGCATTAAAAAGACCACTTTTACTATTAACACATTTGGGGAGGGGATATTCCAAATGCTCATGAAATGCAACTCCCCTTCATATTGTGGCCCCATCTCATCTCCCCCTCATATTGTGGCCTCTCATCTCCCCCTCATATTGTGCACCCTCATCTCCCCATCATATTGTGGATCAATCTCATCTCCTCCTCATATTGTGGCCCCATCTCATCTCCCCCTCATATTGTGGTTCTGTCACATTTCTACCACATAGCGTGGCCCCTCATCTTGTCCTCATATTGCTGCCTCTCACTTCCCCCTCATATTGTGACCCCATTTCATCTCCTCATATTGTGGCTCTGTCAGATTTCCACCTCATATTATGACCCCCATCTCATCTCCTCCTTATGTTGTGGCTCATCACATCTCCTTCCTCCCCACATTGTGGCCCCTTTCATCTCCTCCTCATATTGTGGCCTATCATCTCACCCTCGTATTATGGACCCTTCTCCTACTCCTTTCCTTGTTTTATGTCATTAAAAAATAAGAACTTACATAAGTACTTACCTATTCATGTTCCCCAGCAGCTCTCCCCAATTCTTCTTTCTCTGTTGCTGCTGTATGCATTGATGCTGACAGAAAGGATGATGTCATCATACGACGTCTGCAGATCTCTACACACAGCTGCAGCAGGGAAACAGTGATGATGCAAAGAGCCAATATTCACACACATACAAAATTCTTAAATACACTTAGGACTGCAAAACAACACATTCTCTGATTCAATGTTATTAACAAATATGCAGATATTCACAGATATATTTCTTACCTGTCACCATCAGTACTGATGTTGTATGTTTGGGTTGGAATTTGATACTATCATAAATTCAGTCCTATGCTTGGGCAGGTCTTCCTGTCTGGTTAGTTTCCTCTCACATGAACACAGATCTTCTGTACCGCAGGAGCAGGGGGAGGGGGAGAAGGCACTATAGACAAGATCAAGATCTTCACCCAAGAAGGCAGGGACATAGCAGTGCTGAGTGTGTGTTTGGTTAGGTGAGATAGCAGAACTGAGAGAGCTATTATGTCTTATATCCATCTCATGACTCTGATCTGTCTCACTTCTCTTTTCTATGGGTTAGATATTAGTAGAATCTTCAGATGATAAATTAATGTGTAGCTAAACCCTGTACCATAATAATCTAAACATAAAATTTTATAAACCAATGATAACAGTATATTCTTAAAAATGAGAAAAACTCAAAATGCACATCTCCACAGCCCAGCACCAGCAGGGCACCATTACCTGCAAACTTCTTCTGATGTGGTGCCATAGAAAGGCATCACATCAGAAGAACTACCCATGAGCAATGTAAAAACTTAACAACTCAATATCGGACCTTGCACAACCAAAAAAATCACAATGTACATGTGCCGACACACAATGCATGAATCAATATAGCACAAAGAAGAAAAAAGGCCAAAATAGTAAATATTTAGTAGTATATAATAGTTGGCTCAGCCAGGTAAGGTTAACGAACAAGGTTAAGGTTAACCAACAACCAAACATTCTCTTGCGGTGAATAATTCCTAAACCACCCCTAATAATCAATCAATTAAAATAAATCACACGCAGAGTACCAACCAATATCAAATAAGTATGCGAGCTGCATCAATCTGTACAGAAATAATGTTCACCAAACTGTTGGACATATAAGATGCAAAGAACTGGAGTCCAAGCACTTTCATACATTACAGGTCAGTAGGATAGTGGAAGGTACACAGATCAGCATCAGGGTAGTAATTCAGCGGGGTGGTTAGTGGTTATAGAGGAGGTGGAAAAACTTTCAAAGCGGTCCGGCGTATTCTTCCCCGGACCGCCCTGCTCGCTCCGTAGGCCGGCAGATTTGGTTTTTAAAACAATAATAATTTTTTTTGGGTTGGTTAGCCAAATAATTTTTGCATTTTTTGTTAACAAATAGTACTTTATTTTTTATTAATTTTATTTTTATTTTAACATTGGGTGCAGTTTGCTATAATTTTTTTTTATTTTCCCAGTAGCTTGGATTGACAATCGGGGGACATTCAAAAGGCCACATTCAGCAGTTTTCTTGTATACAAACCCTGAAATAATTCCAATAAAATGTGAAACACTAGGAATTGCGCTTATGTCCCTCCTTAAGCCACCTTCATACCAAGTGGGCGTGGGGGGGTGTGAAGGGGGCATGCTCAATGGTGGAGTGACACTCACTATAGCCAGTGACCATTCAGGCCTGAAAGTTATATCGCAATTCTATGCCAGGCAGGGTCTGCTGTAGAATTCTACGCCAGTGCAGCTGCCTGCCTGGTACAGCAGGTGCAGTGGAGGGATGGAGCTTGTATCAGATGATATAGCTCATGATAAATCTCACATTTAAATGGGTAGAATGTGATCTGTGAAGTTCACTGCAGAGTGGATCTTGGTCAGATAGGATAGCAGAAAATATTTTCATGTAGACTGACCCTTTAAACAGCTAAGGAAAATGTTTAGCTGTAAGTCCATTGCCCATAAGTGAGTTACTTGTGGAATTTTGTGGAATTTTCTGGACAGAACCTAGAATCCTTGAGCTGAACTCAGCATGCCCGTCCAGTTCAGTGAATCTAATTTTGATATAGCAAATCTTGGGTTTGCAGCCAGATCTTGTTGCAGTGAACGCAGCGGCTTATTTTGGCAAATAACATATTTAAATAGGAAACAGAAAAGTAAGTGTGCAAGCCTTTTGGCAAGTGTGCTTTCATCCTAAGTGGTGCAGCGTCCAAAGTGGGATCCAAAGATCCATATTCTGTATCTAAATAAGCAGGTTTCAAGGCTTCGGGCAATTGACAATATGGAGCGAAGTTTGCTGCTCCTGGAGCACAACTCTCTTGGTAAGATGGGTGTGGGGATGGAAGTATGGAGGTGCAGAGTGAGGGGGCAGCAAGTTGGGTAACATGTAGAATGCTGCAGCAAGAAAATGCCTCTAGCATCAAGGGAACTGTCTGATCCAGTAAGAAGGGGAATGGGAGCACAGACAAGGTCAGACAGGTGCATACCGAACAGTGGGGCAGATTTATCAAGAGTCTGAAAGTCAGAATATTTCTAGTTGCCCATGGCAACCAATCACAGCTCAGCTCTCATTTAACCAGTGCTCATGAATATTTTAAAGGGGAGCTGTGATTGGTTGCCATGGGCAACTAGAAATATTCTTACTTTCAGACACTTGATAAATCTGCCCCAGTGTGTTGTTTGTCGGGTGCTCGGGTTCGGCATGTTGCGGATCGGGTTGACCGATAACTAGAAGGGGCTGGTGAGCATCCAGCGATCATGGTCCACATTGGCACCAATGACAAAATAAGAGGTAGGTGGAAGGTCATTAAAAATAATTTCAGGGATTAAGCCATAAATTCGGACAAGGACCTCAAAGGTAGTTTTCTCTGAAATACTATCTGTACCACGTGCCACACCAGAAAGGCAGCGGGAGATCAGGGAGGTAAATAAGTGGCTCAAAAGTTAGTTTAGGAAGGAGGGCTTTGGGTTCATGGAGAACTGGGCTGAGTTTGCTGTCAACTATAGGCTCTACAGTAGGGATGGGCTGCAGCTCAATGGGGAGGGTGCAGCTGTTTTGGGGGAAAAATGGCTAGAAGGTAAAAGGAGTGTTTAAATCAGAGACTTGGAGGAGGGCAACTACACTTGTGCAGAGCAAGAAGATTGTGTGTAGGTAGGGAACTGAGAAGAGTCATGGTACATGGGGGAGGAAGGGGGGTTGGGATAAGATTGGGGAATAAGAACAAAAGGAATAGGGATAGGGAAAACCATATAAAATATATGTATACAAATGCCAGAAGCCTCACAAACAAAATGGAGGAACTGGAACTCTTAATGTTGGAGCGCAAATATGATATAGTGGGTATCAGTGAGACATGGCTGGACAATAGCTATGACTGGGCTGTTACTATAGAGAGTTATAGTCTTTCTATATGTTAAATCTTGCCTCAAGCCCGTCCTGTGACATGACATTGACGCAATGACGCAAATGAAAATGTGGAGTCCCTATGGGTGGAGATAAGGGGAGGGAAAAAGAATAATAAAATATTACTGGGGGTTTGTTATGAGGCTCCAAATATAATATAGGCAGCAGAGGAAATGCTGATAAGTGAAATGGATGCGGCTTCAAAGCATGGTGAAGTACTTATCATGGGGGACTTCAATTACCCACGATATTGACGGGGGCAAAAACCTGCAGGTGCTTCAAAGGTAGCAGGTTCTTGTCAACAACAAAAGACAATTACCTGTCGCAAATAGTCCTGGAGCCAACAAGAGTGGGGGGCACTGCTGGACCTTATAGAAAACCAACAGACCTGACAGGGTATCAAAATTACATGTTGGGGGAAACCAGGGTAATAGTCACTACAATATCATTGATTTTGTATTACACTTTACCAAGAGCATTAGTAGAGGGGCAACAAACACTCTAACCTTCAGGAGGGCAAATTTTCAACACTTCAACAATGTTCTCAAAGACAAAAGCACCCAAAAGAAATGTGACTTTTTCACAAATATTCTAAAAAAAGGCCTGTGAGAAACACATACCATATAGGGAGCATAAGAGGAAGAAGAAAAAGCCAATGTGGTTAACTAGTATTGTAAGGCGAGCAACAAGCGAGAAAAATAAGGCGTTTAAGGTGCTAAAACGTGAGGTGCTAACTATGAGGCATTACAGGATTATAGAGAGAAAAATAAATCCTGTAAAAAGCAGATAAAGGCCACAAAAATAGAGACTGGGAGAAATATTTCCAAGGAGAGCAAAAATAATACCAAATTATTTTTCAAGTATATAAATAATAAGAAACTAAAAACGTAGAGTGTGGGCAGTCTGAGGAATAACCTGGGCATCATGGTGGAAGGAGATGAGAAAGAGCCAATCTACTGAATGTCACCTACTCGGCTGTCTTTACCCAGGAAAATTCCCTGGTGGATGACACGATTAGGAATTATGTAAATTCTCTTTGGAATGTCAACAGTTTAACCAAGGAAGAAGATTTCTAATATTTGAGGATTCCCTGAGGACTGGTTCTGTTCCACAGTATTGGCGCATAGCAAATGTGGTACCAATATACAAAAAAGGATCAGAAAGTGAACCTGTAAACTAGAGACCTGTGAGTCTAACTTCTGTAGTGGGGAAAATATTTGAGGGGTTTGTTAGAGATTTTATCCTGGAGTATCTCATTGTACATAACCTTATAACCCAGTATAAGCATGGGTTTGTAAAGGGATCCGTCCTGTCGGACTAATCTAATTGGCTTCTATGAAGAAGTAAGTTCCAGACTGGATCTTGGGCAGGCTGTGGATGTTGTATATCTGGACTTTTCAAAGGCATTTGACACAGTGCCGCATAAAAGGTTGCTACATAAAATGAGACTGCTGGGACAATCTGTGTTTTTGGCTAAATAATTGGCTTAGTGATAGAAAACAGAGGGTCATCATTAATGGCACATTCTCAGATTGGGTTGACGTTACCAGCAGAGTCCCACAGGGGCCAGTATTGTAGTGGGTTTACACAATCAAGTTTCGATATTTGCAGATGATACTAAGCTGTGTAAAGTAATTAATACTGAACGCGATAGTTTAGCATTACAGAGGGACCTCTGTAATGTATAAATGTACAAATACCTGAATGGGCAATACAAGGAGCTCTCCAAAGATCTTTTTATACTTAGGCCTGTGACTAGGAAAAGGGTACATCCTCTTCGCCTAAAGGAGAGGCGATTCTACCATCGCCATAGACAATGGTTCTTTACTGTAAGAGCAGTGAGACTATGGAACTCTCTGCTGCAGGAGGTTGTTATGGCCGACTCTATGTACATGTTCAAGGGAGGCCTGGATGCCTTTCTGGAGAGAAAAAATATCACAGGTTATGGGGATAAAACATTTATTTAATTCTTAAAAGTTTTTCAGCCTTATATACTATGATACTATGATGCACATGAAGTGAGTTTTTCAGATCAGACTCGCTAGTGGGTGACAAAGTTGAAAGAGGTCTGAGATATTGGGGGTCATTTACTAAGGGCCTGATTTGGGTTTTCCCGGGACTTGTCTCTGGTTCTGCTTCCAAATCTTAATTCCAATAAGGAAAGACAGAGCTCTTGAAACTTGGGCGATTGCTGTTTGATGAAACTCTGCTTCTTTGGTAAGCCATCACTGGGCCAGGGAGAGGGAAGTGCTTTGACAGTTTTTTTGAACTTAGCCAGTTGTATTGTCTGTAACAGCCAGCTCCACTGCAGCGGCCACATCAACAGTTTCTGTATAAAAATATCACCATGCAGGGGATTGTGGATGTGTCTGATATGAATGGTGAGAGGAAACAACAAAAAGTTGAAGGGTTGTCTTTTACAGTATGTTGTATGTAATTTAGTCCTGTAATACACATAATTAATGTATATAATAGTAGTGGGAATAACAGACAAAATTATTTACTGTGTACATAGTGATATAATAACATAATGGTATAAGGAACTGCATTGTATAAGACACACAATGATAGCACAAAATGTGTCTTCAAACAAAATAGAGACACAATAGAGGCACAAGAAACCAGAAGCCTACATGGCTAAACTTGGAAAAAAGCCCCACTTAATTTTGTATGGGTGCATGATTTATATTTACCAACTACATCTTACCTGCAAGTGAAGATAGGCCCTTAGATGATGTTTACTGTATTAAAGTGGGGCAGTCTGGTAAGAAAGGTATGATGTTTCTGGATGGTCACCCTCATCAGGGAAGGATTAAGAATACCATGGGCCTTGGGCTGTATAAATATTATAGTCCCTACAAGTTTGGAACTCACTTTCTACACAAAGTGTTATTATTATTATTATTATTAAAGTGGGTACAGAAATGTTTCACTCTGTTTCATTGCAGCCAATTGGTAAGATCAAACAAGTTCTTTTTTTGGCTCATTAATGTACACTCTGCACCCCATCTTGACAAAAAATCGAAATGTAGATTTTTTTGTAAATTTATTAAGAAATTTACAAGAAAAACTGAAATATCACATGATATTTACATGTGATCAAAGTATTCAGACCTTTTGCTGTGACACTCATATTTAACTCACATGTCACTCCTTCATTGGAGTCCAGCTGCGTTTAAATAAACTGACTGAACTTGACTAGGAAAGGCACACACCTGTCTATTTAAGAACTCACAGCTCACAGTGCACGTCAGACCACAGAACTCATAGACAGAATGGTGGAAAGTCACAGATCTGGCCAGGCTACAAAAGAATTTCTGCAGCATTCAAGGTTGCAAAGAGCACAGTGGCCTCAATAATCCTTAAATGGAAGAAGTTTTGGACGACCACAACTCCTTTCTCGACCTGGCCGTCCAGCCAAACTAAGCAATTGTGGAAGAAGAAACTTAGTGATATATGTAAAAGAGAATTGTGGCTGAACCAAAGAGATGTAGGAGGAGATGGAAGAAAGTTCCACAAAGTCAACTATCACTGCAACCCTCCACCAGTCAGGAAGCCTCCCCCACTACAAGACATATGAAAGCCTGCATACAGCTTGGTAATAAAAAGCACACAAAGGACTTCCAGCCTGTGAGAAATAAGATTCTCTCATCCGATAAGACAAAGATTACATTTTTTGGTGTTAATTCTAAGCAGTAAGAGTGGAGAAATCCTGGCACTGCTCATCACCTGCCAAATACAATCCTAACAGTGATACACGGTGATGGTAGCATCATGTTATGGGGGTGTTTTTTAGCTGCCGAGGCAGGATGACTGGTTGGAATTGAAGGAAAGATAAATATGGTCAAGTACAGAGATGTCCTGGATGAAAACCTCTTCCAGAGTGTTCTGGACCTCAGACTGGGACAAAGGTTCACCTTCCAACAAGACAATAACCCTAAACAAAGCAGAGGCTGCAGAACAACTTTGTGACCATTCTTGACTGGTTCAGCCAAAGCCCTCACCTAAACCCAATTGAACATCTCTGGAGAGACTGGAAGATGGCTTCCACCAACATTCACCATCCAATTTGAAGAAAGAGACAAAATATCCCCAAATCCAGTTGTGAAAACTTGCTGCATCATTCCCAAGAAGACTCATGGCTGTACCAGCTCAAAAAGTTCTTCTGCTCAATACTGAGCAAAGGGGCTGAATACTTATGACCAAGTGATATTTCAGTTTTTCTTTTTTAATAAATTAGCAAATGTTTCTTTTCTGACAAGATGGGGTGCTGTGTGTACATTAATGAGTTAAAAGAGAACATTTTTATCAATCTTACCAATCAGCTGCAATAAAACAAAGAGTGAAAACTTTAAAGGGGTCTGAATACTTTCCGTACCTACTTTATGGTACTAGGAACAGGCTTCTTGAGGAATGGAGGATGAAACCTTTCTGCTTGCTTTCAATTTGCCGTTTCAGGACCTTTGAAAGACCTTCCAAGAGGCGGAAATGTCTCTTGTTTACATGTATATTGAGAGCAGGAACGGATGTATGAGGAATTCATGGGCGAAAACCCTTCTCCATATACAATTCTGTGTGAATTTTGGGTGGACATGGGGCTTGGGTTAAAAAAAGCCTATATTATAATCCGCAATTGACCCTGATAGTTACTCATATGAGGCCTCAGTATACATGGACACCCATACTCTAATACTTACTCCTATGTGGTGAATCTGTGTTTAGGCACCCATTCACTAATAGCTACTCCTATGATTAAATCTTCATTGAATTTAAGTTAAATGATAAAAACATTAAGTCTTTGGGACTTGTTCTTCTGTACTTCTAGTGTGAATGTCCCTTTAATAGTTGTCTGTTTTACAAACTGTTTTACCTTTATACCAGATAGTATATACATTTACTATATTCTACTTTGGCAATTAGTAATTTTTTCCAAGCTGGAGAACTGATGCAGAACGAGAGTTTTCTTTTCAAGGAAAAAAAAATGTAGATGGCAGATCTAATTCTGTATTGCCTCAGATCAGCACTATCTCAGCCTAACAAATAAATCTTTATGTCAGAATTAAATACACTCTGGAAAGGCCATTTCAGCTCTTTTGTAAGATTTTTTTCAATTGTGTGCAGTGATGGATATCTTTCGATGCTGGGTGATAGCTGCAGACTGTCATTTATAAAAGGCTGCAATACTACTAATTGTAAGAAGTGTTTTTATAAGTGGCATACAGTAGGACGGGTGTAAATAGGATACAATAATGAATAGAAAGAAAAAAAAGAGTAAACAACACAGATACATTGATGAAATTTATTTCGTTTTCTGACATCAAAGTAATTGTCACTGCAAAATGATGCAGACTTTTAAATGTGCCTTGTCGATGTCAGAACAGTTTCCAAAACACAAGACTTTGTCGCACAGTAAATCAATGCACAGTATTTTACAAGAGTTAATGACACATCACATCTGCATTTCAGTAATATGGGAATTATGGACAAAAAGAACCCCTAAAATGAAATCAAACACAAAAAAAGACAAATCTAGATGCAAAAGGTGAAGTAAAGCTGTAGAAAAACTGTAGAAAATAATGCATCTGAAAACAGTATTTATTACAGCCCGCATGTGAAAAGCATTTGGATAGTACATAGCTAACTGCAAAGATCCTTGGTCAGTTCTATAGAATGTGGTCTATTGTAGGTTTCCACTGGTGACATATAAACTAGACAATTAGATTACATTGATTCCAAAGGGCCGATAACCTTCTCGTCCCAAGAAATATGTTTGCCAGTTTCTTATTCTTGGTGAAGAAAATGACCATTTTACCACTATCCATAGAAAAATAGATATGGAAACAGCCAAGTGCTTAAACCTTCCATTCATTCTGTGTCTCCATATCTACAAGTCTACAGAGAGTAAACTCCTGCAATCACAGGCCCTAGTAGTTCTTCTGATCAGTGATAGCTGTTATGTGCAAACACAATCTCAAAAATAAACAATGACTACCATCCAACTGGTCCCCTCCTTACTGCCAAATGTGGTGAAATGTATTGTGGAGGTTGTGCTTTCAAGTAGCAGTCAATTGCTGATGTTAAAGGAAACCTACCATCAGGAATCTACCTATTAAGGTTCCCTAATCAGTTTTATTTAATCCTCAGATGTTGCAAAAGCTGATATAAACTTTATCTAACAAATATGCTAGTTATTGGCAGAGGCTACTGGGGAGTGGAGTAGCCTGTCCTGGGTGTGGGAGCAAAGGGTGCTCCACACCCCAGTAGCCTCTGCTGTCCCACCTGCTTTTGTTTGTGTACAAGCTGTAGTCACGGCAGCTTTTTCAGTGCTCTGTGCCTGCGCAGTAGCTCCTGCTTCAGTTCTGGCAGCTGCGACAATGTGTGGCTCTGCATAGGTATGAGTGTATACAGAGCCTTGCATTTGCAGAATTCGAAGAAGCCCGCAATGAGACTACAATTTGTGCACAAGCAAGATCAGGAGTGCACTGAGGACGTGCAAGGAGGCAGTATAGCAGAGGCTACCGGGGCATGGAGTATCCTGTCCTGGCTGGGGGAGCAAAGGCTGCTTCACGCCCCAGTAGCCTCTGCTGTCCCACCTGCTTGTGCTTGTGTAAAAACTGTAGTCATGGCGGCTTTTTCGGTGCTCTTCACCTGCGCAGTAGCTCCTGCTTCAGTTTTGGCAGCAGCGACAATGCGTGGTTCTGAGTGAATGCAGAGCTGTGCATGCGCAAATCTCCGAAGAAGCCGATGGTGAGACTATAGCTTGTGCACAAGCAAGATCAGGAGTGCACTGAGGACGTGCAAGGAGGCAGCGCAGCAGAGGCCCCGGCAATCTACTCCATTCCCCAGCAGCCTCTACTGAGAATTTGTATATTTGTTAGATAAAGTTTATATCAGCTTTGGGAACATCCAAGGATTAAAGAAAACTGTTTAGGGATGAGGAAAAGAAGGAGCAACATACCTCAAGTTTTGAGAAGGTATAACTGAGCAATGGGTCTGCATTCTATTTTACACCTATAGGTAATCCCGCTTTTGTACAAATAGTATACATATATAGTATACTGAAGAATATAATTAGATGTGGAATCCTGTTGTGGACATGTAAGACAGTGGTTGTACCATGAATCATGTGTAGCACATATTACATCATATATTGACTTTTGATATCTGATGGAAATAAAAGTGTTAGAAATCATTTTTATCTGCTAATAAATTATTGGTGATTAAAAAAACTTAGTAAATTGTATGTTTTTTCTACAGTAAAATTAGAATTAACTTTCATAATTGCTTCACCTTATTTCTACATTAAAAGAGACCCATGGAATCCTGTAGACTAGCAATATACTATCAAAATATCTTTCATGGAAAGGGGGCATTTAATTGATCAGTTTTTCAGATGCACTTTTGTGATTATTTTCACTTTTACTTTATTTTTCACCAATGTTTTGTTTTACTTATTTACACAGCTTTTTTTTTTTTTTACCTAGGAAGCAGTCCAGCTGCCGTTAGTTACTGGTTTGGTATCCTCAAAGCAACCAAATGAATGATCCGGTCCATAACATTTTTTCCTCCTCCTCCTCTGTAAACCACAAATTTCAATTTAGAATGACCATTTATTTATAAAGTTGAGCAAATATCGAAATACAAGTTTGTTTGTCGTCAACATTGAACGCCCTCTTCTTTCTATACCCGTGCTTATGGCAAATTATACATACTTATATATACAGACATAAACAAATCAATGCAAAAGAAACAAGTCACAAATGCCAGTGCTTGATTAACGTTGAACAACATCTGAAATATTCTTTGGATGTGCAGGTCATACCCACAAAGTACCCCCTAAGAAATAAATTAACAACAAAAATCCATAAAATGTACATACATACATACAAATGACTTCTTTTTGGTTTTGATAACAATACCTTCGTCAGTACAAGGTATAGGGATCTGGCAGTGTTTAAAACACACGACAATGTCTGCAAAGATTATTCTTTATACACCCTGCACAGTCAAGAGAAAAAACATCTCTCCATCATTTCATCTTGGCAGACAAATAAAAAAAGATTGTAACATGAAACTTTGGTAGTTTTTAGACGGACTATATACAGACATTGTTAAAATTACATCATAAATTAAGCATAGATTACATAACTAAAATCAAAATGAAATATTACATTTTCAGCTTATTAAAAAGGAACATAAAGAATGTGGATTACATTGATTTTGTCTTGGTTTTACCCTGTAAAAAAATTGTATATCAAACACAAAGTGTCCTTGTTAAAAAACAAAACCCTACATGAAAATCCTCATTGCATTAAGTTGCAACCTGTCCTGATCCAACCCCTTCCTATCCTGTGGGCAAAATCATTCAAGAGCGAGAAAACGGAGAGACTAAATAATAACAATAACATAAAATAGGCCTAAAATAAATACAGATTATAAAGCATTTGAATGAAGGTTAACATTTACCAAACTAGTAAGTTCTGTCTTATCACATAGACTTTCTATACAACATTACCCTAAAGTTTTCTTATACTATGAGGTATTTGAAGGAATTGGTAAGAGAACTGCACGGCCTGCATCCAGGCAATAGGTACTCAAAGCGATTGGCCAAGCGCAGGCAAGAGCATAAGAGAGAGCATGAAAAGAGACTGCCGACAGCTAAGTCTAGCTAAAACTTTGGTTCATCAGCTAAAAGAGTGAAAAATAAAAATCCTTTGGTATCGAAGAGATGTTCATTGCATGGTTGCACTGTAAAAGCACCACGGTGAAGAATTAATCCTTTATCAGTATTATTATTATTATTTAATTAGTGGCCTTTCTTAGAGGCTGAGGTATTCAAAGACATATAAGGTGAGATAGAAGAGGTCAACAGCGGTTTAACACTTTGGTATAAGCAAGGCACTCGTCCTTTGAGTTTACAAAGTCTGCAACATTTTTGCCTAAAGCTTTGTTTTTGGGGGTTTTTTTCAATGAATTTGGTGTGTCTTTTGTTTTACAGAAGGAATCAGATGACCCCTAACCAGTAATGACCATGGTCTGGCTTATAGTTGGTTACTTAACCATCATCACTTTAGTTATAGGTGAACTATAGTTCTAGTGACTGAATCTGTATTTGAAGGAGCACAATGGATGATGATCGTCTATTTTGGAGTAGACATTTTTAAACATCTAAAATAGACAAAAAAGAAACATTTCTGGCATTGTATGAAAAAGAAAACTGTTGTCCTGGATTAGAAAAAAAACATGACGTTTTTTTTCCCTAGAAACAGCTCCGCCCATGTTCATGTATCAGGTGTTAGAGCTTAGGCTTACCTCCGTTAAAAAAGTAAAGAACAGAGTTTTAACGTATCGTAATAAAAATCCCATTGTCATCAATGTAAATTTTATGTCATCTGTTATATTTTGTCCAGGCAGGTGTCCGTTATCCATACATTTAGTGGATGGAAAAAATGATGGAGGCTGCAGTACTTTTCCTCTGTTTGGATAAGGATGCCTCCCAAACTGACCATAACGAATGACATAATATTTACATTGATGTCAATGGGATTTTTAACTGATACGTTAAACCTCCGTTCTGTACTTTTATTTTTAATGGAACGAAGCTTTTTAGCGGTTGTATGAAAATAGCCGAAGGCTCTATCAATGTTAAGAGCGCAACAGTACAAAACCACATTCAACATATGGACAGGTGTGGTGATATATCTAAAATAAAGCAGACACATTTTAACTAATCTTGCACAACCCCTCCAAAAACAGTTTACTTTGTATGAGAAACTTGACTGCAATTTCATTGGCATTGATACTTTGTGTGTGATATTTTTGTATTTTAAAATGTCAATCCCAAACTCAGTGTATTTTTTTTTTTGAGAAGGAGGAGGATGGGAGTGATGAGCCAGACCATGATCACGATAGGCCATCTGGTCTCTCTGCAATTGAGTCCATCAGTCTCAAGGGTGCTTTTTAGCACCTCTGACCCTGAAGGGGTTAATTATAATATTTATGAAAAAAAGAAAAGAATTATATCTCTCAAAGGTCAGGGGTAATGGGTCAGGAGTCAGAGAAAGGTCGCCGAGTGCCTTTGGCAGACGAAGGCCGTGCAAGAAAAAAATCTTTGGTATTCTTTGGTATCATCAATGTGATTAAAATCACGAAATGGAAATTGAGTGAGGTAGCATCTTTGGTTCACACTATAAATAGTCGATCTTTACACTTTTTTTACACACGGAAGCAGCTATTTCTTTGCTTCTTTGTCCTTTTAGGAAATTGTTACCAAACGTATTGTAAAGCTAACCACACCACAATAGAGCAGAAGGTCAGTACAATGAAATCAGCCTGACCCCTGTGATAGGAAATTGAACGCACCATAAACACTAATTAGGCAACACAGCCAAAGTACTTTCTCTTTGTTTGCTAAATGCATAGATTTTTCCCATTTTTTCTTCCTTTATAACATTGATCTTGTATGAAAAAAATTCTATTGAGTGGACTTGTCCTAAGACTCTTTGGTATTCAAAAGAATGCAATATAAAGCAGTACTGACAAGAATATGACATGATGAAACAACAAAAACATACATAGAGAAGAATAAACATTTGAGATCTGATAGTTTTTTTTCTGAAAAGCAAAATGTAATGTGGATTATTTCAGAAGAACTTCACATAAATAAATCATTAACCTAAAATGACCCATTGTGTAAGATGATAACACAACTTTAAAGGTTATGTCCTGAGGTCTAAATGATATATTATGGTATTTGACTTTTAATTTGTATGATTATCGTTATAAGAAACTATATGAGTTCATTTGTTAAAGGGGTTTACCATGACCGATTATTATTCTGTTGGTTCACACCACTCGTAACAAGATTTAAGTTAGATCCACTTAAAAAATGCTTCTGTTTCCAAATGTTCCTGTTACAATTATTATCGTGCCCTCCAGTATAAGAAGCTCCTTGCAGGGCACCAACTCATTGGTTGGGCTGTGTAATAGCAGGAATCCCTCTGCTGGTCACAAGGGACACATTAGGTAGACTTTCTAAGATGACATCATATAGAGCAGTAGGGGGCGCCATAACAAGTATGTAACAGAAATATTTAAAAAGGGGAACATTGTTGAAAATTATGCCAATTGAAAAATGTATGCTTTTAGACCCTACATAATAACATGATATTTATTCATGGGGCAATCTATTCAAGGCATTGTCTAAGAAGAGTAAAAAGATTAGGCTCCTTTTCCAAAAATTGTTACCACTCTTGTCTTTGGTCTGGTTCTGGTATATAGTAGCTAAGTCGCATTAAAGTAAAACTGGCTCAAAAAAAGAAGGGTTTTTTTTCTAATGTCAGACAATACATTTCAAAGAAGCAATTCTAAGGATTCTAGATCCTATCGAAAATTTAGTGCAGCAGGTAGGAACTACACATGCAGTTTTTCTGCTCAACTGACATAATAAAGAAAACCCTTAGAGAATGCTGCAGTAAAAAAAATGAAAGATGCTCTAAAACTAATTGAAAATCGCACATATAAACAAAGCAATGCGTGACTGTGAATTATTGAATCAATAAATATTCTTAAACCTTTGGTTATAGCATGAAGAAAATTTGGAAGAAGACCGTTACATAATAGGGCTGTGTGTCCTGATGGTAGTTTTCTTGGAGTGGAATGCAATTCTTAATAAGAAACACACACATATAATAACTAGATTTTGACAAATTCAATTTTGCTGAGCTGCAAATTGTCAGAGGGGCTGCAATCCATAGAAGAAAAACGAAATCTTCATGTGTTATGTTAGGATTTGTCAAGGGTTTGTCTGAGGATGTTCCACACAATTCGGTCAATGTTTTGCAAAGGTTGAAATCTATTGGAAATCCAAAGCATAAATGCAAATTCTGCTGATTATACATTCACAACTCAGGGCCAGCTGCAGATTTGTTCTGCAATATGTGATTAAGATTTATTAAAATCTTAGCAACTTTTCTGGTAGAGTAATATGCTGCAAATATTCGGCACCCAAATCCTGATGGAAAAGCCATTATTGTCATTTCCAGATGTGTTTAGAAGTTACAATTGAGTTGAATGTTGTGGCATGCTTCTAATTAAAAATTTGTGTCAAAAAATGCTACAGAGTCTGCATAATTTTTGACACAGTGGGGGGCATATATTATTTTCGAGGTCATTTTCACTGTGATGTTACTTTGTGGTGAAAATAAACTTCTTCCAAAAAAACAGGCGGAAGGAGAATAATATATATCCCCCAGTATCACTGTGGAAATACTGCAGTGGCACATCATTATGTGCTGGTCCGATTCCATGTACTGAGCACAATGCTGGGGAAGGGAGTCCTTGCATCATAGTGACATAAGACGCCAGGAGTTTGCCAATGGAACTGCAGCGACAACTTGTAATGATGATTTTACAGACCGAGCATGGTCATGTACTACTGGCCTTACAGTTTTATACTGAAGCCTCAAGTTAGGAGATCATTGCATATAGTCATCAGAAAAGTTAAATATTTTTTTTTTATATACATGCACACATACATTGCAGGACATCTACCACCAGGATGAAGGATTGCAAACCAAGTACACTGACATACTGGTGTGTGCACCCTCTGGCAGGATCTGCTCTTCTTTTAGCTTCTAATGTTCTGGTTTTTACAAAAAAAATGATTTTTAATTATGCTAATGAGTCTGAGGGGCTCCAGACTCTATTAACATCTAAGAAGACTGGAGCCCCTGATGCTCATTGCATAATTTTTAAGCCTTTTTTGACTTAAAAGCAAGGGCATAGGAAGCTTTAAGAAGAGTGGATCCTGCCAAAGGGGGCACACACCAGTATGTCAGTGTGCTTGATTTACAATCCTTCATCCTGGTGGTTGATTTCCTTTAAGACCTGTCTGTGTACACATCGGTAACAATGACTGGTTAAAGAAAAAAATTGAGGTGTATCTATGACAACTGTGTTACAAAATGGTGATAGCTGTATATTGTAATCTCCTAACACATCAGCAAATAATACAATGACAGAAGCACATGCAGCACATAGTAAAGAGATATAGAAGACCACTCAAAATCTTTAGCCTGATGCTTTGTCCACAGTCGGCTATGGATGTCTCTGTGAAGGTGTGGATAATTTACAAGATTAAGTTTTTTTCTCCTTTGTTTGTAATGTTATGTATTTGGGGTCTGTACAACCTCCATGGAATCATTCTTGCGTATGGAGTACAGAGGAGGGACACTTATTTTGCAGAATGGACAATTACAGTTGTTATGAGTAATTATAGTTGTCTTGAAAATGCATACCAGTAGATCATCATTGCTATTAGACAGAACTCTTTGGTATCAGCAATGAATTTACTTGTTGCACAACAAAACATTTACACTAAAAACTAGGCCAGTGTTAGAAAACTGTCAAAATATTCAATAAAAATGAATATTTAGAATTGTGCAACTCTAGCTGTCTTTGGAATTAGAGAAAACTGCAATGGTCAAACTAAAATAGTAATTGAACGTTAGTGAATGTAAATGGTTATGATATTCCAGCTGTGCAGTCTCTAATCTTGGCCCGCAAAGCAATGTCATTTTTAATAAAGTACATTGCATAAGGCAATAATATAACAGGAGGACAGTAAGTAAAGTAAAAATGGATGAAAGGCCTCTCTACAGTCAAGAGACAGGAAAGCAAGCTTTACCTAAATTACTGAACAAATTATCATTGCTGATTATTCAACATAAACCAACTCACACAGTAAAGGCTGTATGTAAAGTGAACACACCAAAAATCCCTGCTACCTTATCTGAGAGAAGTGTATGATAGAGAAGCTGAGTTCTGTGATGTATAGGTTTAAATGATTTGGGGCAGTATTTCTTAGCAAAAAGCAGAGTAGATAGTGACATGACTCCTAGTAGAGTCAGTGAGAGACATTATTACCCCACCCAGACGAGATGATTGACAGATCTCCCGAGGTATACACAGAAGACTGTCAATCACTTGTGTGTGTAACCAGGCCTCTCACAGTCTTTCCAGTTCTGGCATATACTCACAAGTCATGCTCCAAGTCATTTAACCCAACATCTCACATTGTTCCATGTCTATCCTCCATCACATCCTACTTTAAGATGGTGTAGAAGAGATCAATTTGACAGGTTTGATATAAATAAATATATAGAAGGTTTAGGCAGCCAGTAAGTATTCTGAAGTTGTGTAGCCAGCGGTGGAGACCCTTCTGACATTTATACTTGTTTCTACAGCAATAGCTACTGCTTGTCTAAGCCTTGCTATATAGAGTAAGTAAAAAAATAGACGGCGGGCTTTGGAAAACATTTTACAAATCTTTGGTTTGTTGCCATTGCTCTTTGGATGCTGCTACCATGTGAAAAAAATATCAGAAATTCTTGAGATAAGGGCACATATATACAGGTATACTTCTACGACAAGAGGGGACTGTGTTATCCAAGGTTTTAGAAGAAGAAATAGGAAAACGTTCCACTAATTATTGCAAATTGCAATATTTTGCTGTCTTTAGTAAAAAGAAAGTTAAAGGGGATGATAAGGTTGTAAACTGGGTACAAAAGAAAGATACAGGAAACAAAAATATTTGAAAAGCCACAGTCATACTCCCATACATACAACCACACACACTGACTCATATTCACCCACACACATTTATGGTTAGTATACAAAAGATTTGGACTCTGGCTTTGGAACTGAAAATCTTTGTGCTCAAGCAGATTGTAGCCTTAGATAACTACATTGTGAAACTAGTCCCTATTATTTGATTGGCTTATAAATAACAGTCCTGTTTATAATGAATGGTTGCGAGTTTTCTTTTTTATCTAGTAAGAAATTAGAATTGTTTATACCTACACTTCTTCATACAACATTATGTAAAAATATCACTGGAATATTAAAATCATTGGAATAAAACACCTGGTCTACTACTCTAAACATGTTCTTTGGTATGTTGCACTTGTGGGAGAGGCTGCGTCACTATTTTCTGAAGAACCCTTAACAAACAAAGAGAATGCACAGGTCTAGGTGCCACCAGTCATTTGAACACCACCGGCAAGTCTTATAACCGCTAGGCTCAAACGACACAATTACACTCAGTTCCAATGAACTCAAGACGACTTGAAGGTCACACCATATCCCAACATGTAGACAAGTTATGACCATGTTCCTTACCACTGGATTGTATACAGTACTGGTACACCATACACCTTCATTTTAAAATGTGTGGTGGCTATGAAAACCCATATCAGAAGAAGTCCATTCAATGACAAGAGACCACGATGCTCCAAACCACCAGACAGCAAACTACGGTGAAGGTGAATATGATGACTGAAGGTGTAAGGCCAGTGGAATTTTGAATCATTATTATTATTTTTGGTTTTTTTGCAAGTCGTTCTCCTGAAAAATGTCTTGAGAATAAAAGTTCACCGAACAGGAGAAATGAGTCTTTGGTTTCTTTGGATTTATAAATAATTTTGGTTTGAAATAGTTCTGAAAGTATAAACCTGCGATTGTGAGGTCCTTGTCCTTTGTATTAAAGCTTTTCCACCGAGGTTGTAGTTCTTATTTTATTTTTTTTTTTATTTTGTTTTTCCTTTGTTTTTTCCTTCATGCTTTGGTACAAGTGCTTGATGAAGATGATGTGTTTCCCGAGCTGCCCTCATCTTGCCACTTATCTAGACTTCTTCTACGAGCATTCATAAAGAAGTTGCTGACTGTGCTGAGCTCCAAGCCAAGCTGCTGGGAAATAGTGATCTGTAACTCTTTGGACGGGCGCTTATTTTCTTTAAATATTGCATGGAGAGTCCTCCGTTGGACATCTGTGAAGACCAACCTTGGTTTCTTTGGTGTATTCCCTCTGTCTTTACCATGATCTTGTTCTTTTCGTTTACATGCTGATAAAGAAATATGAGGAAAAAGATTTAACTTTCAGAACAATATTACATTAATCAAATTACAGATATTTGGATCATACTTCTTAAGATAATAAAGGCTTGTAACAGGTCACATCTATGATACACAGATATTACATTTGTCCTACCTCTGTAAAATGCTTGCAGGTGAAGAAGAATATACACAAGTACCATAAAATAATAATATAAATTAGATCTATATGGAAATATAGTAATAAGATATGGCACAGATACAGAATTTCGCTTTTTAATCCAAAATTTTAATACAGGGGTTACATACAAGATAGGGTCTGTAGGTTTGTTCTTAAGTTGAATTTGTATGTAAGTCGGAACTGTATATTTTATCATTATAATACCAGCCAGAACTTTTTAGGTCTCTGTGACAATTGGATTTTAAAAATGTTGTGTTGTCATAAGAATCAGGATTAACAATAAATCTTCATTACATATGCCTTTGATAACTGTTACAGCTGTTTATTGTAGCCTAGGAGTAAAGTACAATAAATTACCAATATCCAGTGGTCCGTTTGTAACCAGGGGCAGTATGTAAGTCGAGTGTTCTTAAGTAGGGGACCGCCTGTACATGGGGATATAAGGGGCATATCTTTGACAGACTATTTGTGGCTTTCCCTGTATGGATTTTTAGATTGGGCCACCAATGTGTTTAAATGGACCTAAATTCCAGATGACAATTGATATATGACGTAACCTACTGTAACAGATAATAACTACTACTAACTAACTACTATATATGATGTAACTACTACATTAATACCAGTAGCATATATGAAAAGCAGGTGCTGTATTTTTATTTTTCTTTCCATTATTTTTCTTTCCAAATGTCTCGAAGATTCAGATAATGACTAAAGGTTAAAGTTTCTTCCGCCTTTCAGATCAGTAATTAAAATTCCAAATTGGATTAGGAACACAAACATGGCAAACATTGGGGTAACTTGCACCCATGAGATCCTTTATCTAAAGGATATTTGTTCTGTAGTAGTAGTGGCAGACTTTTGAAACTAAGTATACAAGTTATATTGTAGCACTTAAGCCTGTTTATGTGTAGTTATAATATGGAATTATGGCAGGTTCACTTCTATAACATAGTTTTAATAGTCACTGGCTAAACTTGGAGCAAAAGTCAACTCAGATAGCTTGAAATAATTTTCCATTCCTCTTGTATCTTTTGTTTAAGTAAGATTAATCAGCTAATAAGCACATAGTGACCTATCTCATCTCTGATAAGGAGGCGCCTCTCGGATTGTATTGCTGGTAGCAGTTGGGTCCAAAGCTACCTATTATCAGTGCTGTGTCTGTGACTATATATTACTCTGTAACATAAAACATATAGTTTGCTGACAACATGTCATATTCTTTAAAGACTGTATGTCTGCCAAGTTATCTTGAAGAATAATCAATATGACAGATCAATAGACAACACCAATCATTCATATATAATAATAGCCTAACTATTTAACCTTATTTTGGCCCTGTATCTTCATGACCATTATCACTCCGAGAAGAGTGATAGTAAAACCCATTTAAAGTAGTTTTCTTTATCTCGAAAGCACAAAGTTCATATGTTTATGAAATTCTCTCTAAATGCAATTCTCATTTATTCCTAATTTATTTAATTACATTACACACCCCAGTGCAGCCAATAAGTTATCTGTGGGATTGTATGTACAACTGATCTGAACAGCAAATCAAGCTAACCAGGGAGGCTTTAAAAGCCATTCCACGGAGCCCCCATAAAGTGGCAAATAACTGGCTGGATTTGGTCTATCAGGACATTCATATCCATTTCTAGTTGATAATGGACAAAATCCTCAAATTTGCATGATTCTAGAAATTGCCAACCAACATTTGTAGATCATTATTTCTGTTAAGTTTTGAAACTATAGTTGGCCAATATCAATATATCTGATATTATCTGATATAGCTATACACCTTAAGGCACAGATGTACAATTACAAGTCATTATTTAGTCTTTAGTCCTTGCCCCAGATCACATAAATAAAGGTATTGTGCATGTTCAAATTTCTGTGAGCAACCAAAGAAAAAACTAAGTAGTACTTACCTTAATTCTCCTCTGGATATTTGTATGTAGAGGATGCAGCTGTGATATAACATCGATGGCACATGACCAATGCAAGCTATTCCTGGCCTCAGCTACACACTATAGACTATGATAGACTGCAGAAGTCATATGCTACCAATGGGACATCACCATTGCAGCCTCTGTACACATATAGAGGTCATGAGCGACAAGACGTGTGGTGAGTATTACTTTTGATTCTTATGATGTGGCCTAGTGTATTGACTAGGCTAACATTTCTAAGAAAAAAGGTCACAATAACACACAAAGTCCATAGACAAGAGAGATGCTCTTCTGGCCTTTGTGTCTTAGGCTCATTTCACACTTGCAGCAGGGAAACTAAGAAGGTAAAATCTGTGTTCGCCTTTCATTCCACATTGCCTTCCATTTACGGAAGGTTGACTTCCGTTACAACTACTTTATAATATAAAGTATTTATAATAAAGCTGCTGTGCTATTTTTTTCCTCTATTTCATAGCGAGGGGGTTGGGGGGAGGGACAGAACCCATAACTGTGCGCTGCACCTAATTCTTCACTACATCTTAAAGTGCATTTTGCAT
This sequence comes from Engystomops pustulosus, assembly GCA_019512145.1. NCBI lineage: Eukaryota > Metazoa > Chordata > Amphibia > Anura > Leptodactylidae > Engystomops > Engystomops pustulosus. Next base: position 58,275,585 of record CM033644.1, read on the forward strand.
GAATAAAGTAAAGATGATGAAAGGTTCAATTGCTGTCAGACCCTCTCCATAAACACTATATAAAATGACAGGATGTGTGGCCAAGTTGCATCCAAAAGTTAAAAGTAATAACCCCATCAGTCATGTGAAACCCTATTATTATTTTAATGTTCTGCATATAAAAACCATTGAGCATCATTAAGAGAATCAAAGATGGTTGTATCGTTTATCTATTTGTTCTTTCTACTTTTCTTTGTGCTGAACTGAGCTCTCCCTTGTCATATACAATACACAATCTGCTTCATGTGCCAAGATCTGAACTTTCCTGATTGCTTCCTCTTCTGCCGGGCCAGCAGCTTGGTACGTATATATGGCGCCGTCTGCTTACTCTCCTATTGATTTTTTTCATGCAACTTACTTTCCACTTGCACATTACACAACTCTAAAACCAACCTGCTCACCTAAAAACCATAATGAGTCAGTAGAATGAATGTCAACAGATATCCAAGCTAGTAATATCAGTGGATATGCAATGCACAGCTGACTCTGCCTCAATGTCTACAAAGCGATGATGGGATGAAGGGCAATAGACATGAATTATACATCTGGAAGAGGTGAAATGGGTGCCATTGCTTCTTTTACTGTGTCATTAAAATAAAAGTACCATCAATTTTTTTTTGCCATCAAGTCAATATATAGTGCAACAACATAAGTTCAATTCATCTGCAAAACCCAGCAAAATAGAAAACAGTTACAAGATAGAACAGATGCTAGACAGATATAGATGGATATAGATAGATAGATAGATAGATAGATAGATAGATAGATAGATAGATAGATAGATAGATACCGTAGATAGATAGATATGAGAGAGAGATAGATAGATAGATAGATAGATAGATAGATAGATTAGTGCATATTCTTTAAGTTTGCATCCTGATTTAGCCTTTGTGAATGAGAAGAAGCTCTACTTGCAACTACTGTACCCTAATGACCACAATTATGACTTCATCAATGTTTGCTTTAAGTAAGGTGTTTACTGGGAGGAATGATCTTTCTACTGATAAGCTGTGCTATTGGACTGTCCATGTGTTACAAGGGGCATTATAAATGTATTTTATTTTAAAAAAGAGACTGCAAACACTTGTGTACTCGTGTTTTAATGAGCATAATTCATACATTGATTACAGTATTGTAAAGAAGCATAAACTGTACAGGCCCTTTGTATATACTGTGGCTTGCAGTGGTCACTTATGTTGTTTTAATTTTATTTATTCCTAATTTTGTTTCCTAATTTTATTTCATTTATTCTCAATTTATTCAAATAACTAGGATAACACACCACAGTGCAACCAATAAGTTATTGCAAAGTGTTAGTGTTTGTTATTATAGATTTAACATTACATATTACCTTTATAGACATCTGCTGAAGGTTATAAGCTTTGTAATATTCATGTGTTTGGTATAATGGAACTAACCTAAAATATGTACACTGGTTCTTAAGTGAACCAACCAAAATGTAGCTCTGTATTGCAATGACTGTCCTAATTTTCCAAGTATAATATTGCCAATATTTAAATGGGATCTACCATCAAAATCAAGCATTATAAACCAGGAACACTTACTCATAGTTCCAGGCTGTGGTAATCTTCTTACATTTGTTATCAACGGCCTCCTTCCTTATAAAATCAACTTTTAAAAGTATGCTTATGAGCCAGAAGGGTTCCTGGGAGCATTACCAGAGACTCTTTGTGCCGTGTCTTCAAAGGATGTTACACTGTACAAGAACATGTATCTCCCCATGGTACTTCCCCCTCCCTCTGTCTTATGTAGTCTCATAGCAGAGCAATTTTAAGCACACGGTGGGAGGTGGAAGAGCTTCTTGCAGAGTGTAGCAGCTTGTGAAGCCAGAACAAGGAGGGTCGTTGGTAACACCTCCAGATCCCTTCTGACTCAATAAGATTACCACAGTCATGCTGCCTCAGAGTAATTGCTTGATTTTGAAGGTAGACTTCCTTTTATATATTATACCTTTATGGTCTTATATAGCAGGTTCTCACAGTAATCATATATTGTGTACATTTACTTTGAAGGTGAAAACAGGAAAAGTGAAAAAGAAAATAAAACAAGCTGTTTGGTATATCTCCTGAAGAAATGTAGTATGAATACTCACACAAGTGATTAGACTGGGTGCTTTGTGGTGGGTAGCCGATTTTAACCAGGGAGTCTGCAGGCAACTGTCCAGAGTGCTGAAATACCGGATCGGCTGGTACCAAAGCTAGTTTAGTAAAGACATTAGATCATTTTAATGATAATAGACTCCACCGTATTACAACAAATCAAGAAATGTACTTAGTTACATAATGTAATTATTATAACAATATTCACCATTCAAGTAAATGTTAAATGACATCAATGTAAAGATAGACATGCAATTTTATCAAGTCAGAATGAATGTGAGGAAGATATTGATGGAAACAGATAACATGGGTTCATGTACAGAACTAGTGCACACAAGAAACTCTGATGGTTTCAAGATGTCAGAGATTCTGCTCTTTACTACAAAGTGTCAGGCTGCACCAGTCCTCTATACATGCACTAGTTTTTATGAGAAATGTCCAATGTATAATGTGATCTGGAAGAGCATGAATGTGAGAGAAAGCTATGGCATATAACTTAAGACGTCATTGTAGGAGAAAATGTCATTAGTTGCCAGTGACCTGGCAGAAAAGAGGCGGTCAGTAAAGAGAGACTGTATGATTAGCCCTGAATGGAAATAAAATACCAATAAAATATCCAAAGGGGCTGTGAGATGGAATGAGTAAAACATTATGTTTGGCATAAATGCTAAGTTAATGTACAAAGTGCCTTGCATGCTAATGGAAAACACAGCTTTGAATTATAATGGGCAATAAATTCTCCTTGTTATACAAATGGTAATTTGAATTTAGTTATGGCATATGATTTAAAATTTGAACATCGATAAGCACATGCACATTACAAAAAGTGCAAGTTGTTGACTTTGAGTAAATTGTTCCCAAGTGTGAAATCAACCCTCAAGTGCCCATAGCTTATAGATGCCAACAGTAGGCCGTGTCTTTGAATAATATCAACTTATTTTTAGTAAAGAGGTAGTGAATGAGTATGTTTAATAAAACATAAATAGGTGCCAAATATGATTAAAGCCCCCACTATAACATAAAGCTATAAGTATTCTACTTCCCAATTATAACATACAGAATTAGAATTCTACTACCCCATTAAGATCTAATGATATATCTGCAAAGTATAGTAAGAAGTAAACTGAACAGTGGTAATACAAACAGCACTATTACTACTTTTACTTTACTAAGAAAGGACGCTAGCATCATATATCACAGTGGTGGCGAACCTATGGCACGGGTGCCAGAGGCGGCACTCAGGGCCCTCTGTGTGGGCACCCAGGCCATCACCCCAGAATGAAGTTCACCAGACAGGACTCAAAGAATCTTCCTGCAGAACCTTCCTACAATGATAGGCGAATTCGCCCTCCTCCTTTCAACTGCGTTGGTGTCCTTAGGAGGCTGAATGATTGAAAGTTGTCAAAGAACAAGGAAAAATAAATTACTGCTTAAGTTGCTGTGCTGGCACTTTGCAATAAATAAGAGGCTTTTAGTTGAAGTTTGGGCACTCCAGTTCCAAAAGGTTAGCCATCACTGATGTATCAGATACACAACTACAAAAATAAGAACCCATAGTGTAGCGCTAGGTTAGCTATAGTATTCCTAATAACTTTTACACTGTCTAATCTATCACTTTCACACCCCTTGATAAAAAACGACATTCAGTTACTTCACTTCTATTGGAGAGAATTATGTTGTTGTACTGGACAAATTTAAATGTGGTTTAACTTACGGTATATTGTATTTTATTCGGTAGATGTATACACTCTTTATTCTATTATTCTACGCATAAGGAAATGATAAAAAGGAACCTAGTGCTTTGAAATTCTTACAACTAGAGAAATACAATCTTAGAGGTTCCATCTTATTGTTTTTTATTTATCAAAAAATAGGCCAAACGCAGTGTGTGCACTCTTTCCGAGGTAGTAGCAACCATGTACAGCTAATCAAATATCTTTGATAATCAGTGTATGTGACCACTTTAAAAATAGCAGAAGTTTGTCAAGTTAGACTGCAGCATTTAGGTATGTGGTAGCACAATGTTCTGAAAGAAGTACCTGTTGCCACTGATCAATCTTGGAAGGGTCAAAGACCATTTCCAAACAATTTATACCATTTTACAGTACAAAAGATTATTCTCAAGTGCGCAAATATTTAATGCAGTCAACAAGCTTCCCAGGAGTGGAAGTTCCAGCAAACTCACCACAAGGCACCAAAGAAATTGCAAAAACCCCAATTGCTCAGACTTCTCAGATTCTACAGGCCTCATTTAAAAATTCAAGCAAATATGACTTCTTTGGAAAGATTGCCACAAGAAAGTCTTTCGGATTGGAAAAGAACAAGATTTACCTTTGCATTCTCCTTTGATTTGTAAAGCTCTACGGAATATAATAGCGCTATATAAATAAAGATTATAAATAATTACCATATATACTCGAGTATAAGCCAAAATTTTCAGCACAAAAAAATGTGCTGAAAACCCAAACTCGGCTTATACTCGAGTAAAAAAGATATAGGTTTTACCAGGTTTTTGTGGTAAAATTAGGGGCCTTGGCTTATACTGGGGTTGGCTTATACTCGAGTTTATACGGTATATAAATTATATTAATAATATTATCTGACTAAACCACAAGCAAAAATGGGGAGAAATGCATAGTTAGATGAGACAGTGTTTTGCAACAAATTAGTTAGCTAAATTTTATGACAGAAAATGTGCAAAAATCTGGCATGGTAGAGCAACTAAGCCATGTCCTTTCTGTGATAAGCTAGGCACTTTTCGTATTTGTCTTAAAAGCATCAAAAACGCTTAGTGGTCCTAATCACACCAACAAATCAGCAAAATAATGCCAGAAAAGGACAAGAGATTAAAAATGACTCAGTTTAAGTTTTCAGCTGGGTTTTGACTTGCCCATTGCAACCCCTTCATTTTTCACCAATTCAAATGCTGTCCTAGGACCTCATAAGTGATGTGCATAAGGAATGCCCATAAATTTCAATGTAGCTGCTAAAACTGCTTTTAGAAGCTACAGATACATTATTTTGGCCTTAGTTTTTTAAAATAAATAGTATGTGATATGTAATGTCTTGGTATTCATTTGTGGTTTTATTTATTTTTAATTTTTTTTTTACATCTCCTCATAAACGTTCTCCTTACTAGTGTTGTCTATTATGATCTTTCATTCTTCAAAAGTCTTGGATGAATTGAGCTCTTATTTTATTCCCAGCCAACCATCATCTTCTGGAAAGAAAGTTTTGGTGTTTCTTTCCTAATAGTATTAAACATAAGATCTTTCTTTACCTTATTAATTATCTTTCCTGGAAATAACACTCCCAATCTGTTAGTCCTTTGTCCACTGCCACTGAACATGGACAAGCAACTGTAACACCCAAACCAAAATCTTTTGGCAGTTCCTGTCAAGCAACCGTTCACCAGAGGAATATAGTTCTCCAACCATCATATGTATGGCCATCCTCAGTTCTCACATGTGAATACACTTTGACCACAACAAAAAACAGAATACAACTGTAGCTGTTCAGCATGTTACATTCTGAAAGGCTGTAATGGAACGTAGTCCGTATGAAATGGTATTCGAAAATATTTCCTACTGCTGTATCATTTAGATAAACATTAACTCTAAGCAAATGTGGCAATGCATTAGTTGGTTATAAATCAATCAGTCTACAAGGACACTGACAATTCGCAGTTGCAGGTGGAGGACTTTCTCAGCCAGGGATTCTCTATCTGTTGCCTTATCGCTTAGCCTGCTCTTCCATAAACCAAAAATAAGACTGTATGTTGCCTATGTATATTATCTGCGTAGGGACATTTGTATTTTTGAGCCCCCTCTCATTCCTGAGATGTTCAACAGAAAGTGAATATGATGTCCAAATACCAAAAATAGTAGAATCCCGTTGAATCGCATTGTAACAGGTTATTTACACAAATATGACTAGAAAACATAGTTGTGGAAGTGGACATCGAAATACCTTCTATGGGACAGAATAGTTACCAATACAAAGTACAGCTCTCATAGGATGATATAGTGCTATGTTAGTGGTTATATATTGAGGCTACTCTCTTATTCCCCTAGTAATTGTTCTATGTTTACTACAATGTAAAGATTCTAGGTAAGATGGTGCAGGGTTTCAGCAGCACCATCTTACCGGCGCCAGCGGTTGGCAAACCTCTACAACTACAACTCCCAGCATGCTCTGGAGGAGAGGGAAGAGGAGGGGAGCCCTGGAGCCCTACCACTCCCTGGAAAAGAGGGGGGAGAGCAGGGGGAAAACTACCCGCAATTTACTGCAGGACTATAACTTCGAGCTCCTGTCCCTGCTGCAGCCCAGATGAGTGGCAGTGAGAGTGCCATGGGCCCCCCTGGCATCACTGGGCCCTGGCACTTGCTCGGGTATACCAGGTGCTGGAACCGACCCTGGATGTAACACTAGCAAATCCATTTATCTGTAGGGATAGTAATGGTGTACATTGTGTGACAAATCCAGCACTGTGTCTATAACGGAGGCCACAGTGCAGATATGAACAGAGCCTTACTGATATGACAGACATTGAGTAGGCATCATGCTTCTTCTCATAATTTTAATTCTTTATAGAACACTATAAAAAGTGATCTTTACTGGATTACCAGAGTATCAGTAACAAACAAATCCAATAGGATAGGCTGCATTCTGGACGTGTGCTTGGGCGTGGGCGTGCTGGAGAGGAGCAGCACTCACCCATCCCCTCTCCATAGGAAATAGCTCTGCCCAGCCGTACATACAGGGAAAGATAGAGCATGTGCTATCACGTGTATGGAAAAGTAGGGTGCCACAGATGTACCGCCACCGCGTTGCCATAGCCATCTTTGGGGACGTTTGTGGCCAGATATAGGTACCCACGACGGCCGTGTGAAAGGTTATGTCAAAGGTGTAAGCTGCAAATTTTCAAGCCTCTGTATTTTGCCTCGGTTGGAGTAATTAAATGCAGTGATAGGGCAGCAATCTTAATCTTTGCCCTGGGTGCAAAAAGCTCCAGCTCTGATCTATTGGTAATTAATATAAGTTGTTTCCATACATGTTAGGCTAAATTCACACCTGCGTTTGTCAGGTTCTCCTTCATATTCCATTACTTAATGTTAGGAACAATAGCATTTTTTTTCTATTATTATTTAATAGGTGCATAATGGAAGTTGACAGTAGGTCCATCTATGGGGAATGGAAGGTAAAGGGAGGACCCGCTTTAGTTTTTGGTATGCTTTTTTTAAACTCAATTGTGAACTGGGCCTTATATTGTTTAGATCAGATTGGGCAGATCCCATTGAAAGCAACACAATAATTTTTAAATCGTTTTTTATGTCCTAGCCTTATACATGGATGCATGGATATCTATATCATATATTTAAGGTTTAGTCCTTCTGTAATTCCTCTTATTTCCTAACTGAACCGAAAGCCTTTTGAATAACCAAACTCACTTACTCATCGCTCTTACAAGTGTCATACTCCGTGAAGACAAGATGAGACAAGTAGAGATGTTTTATTCTGGAAACCACAAAGTACAAGCACACTCTAATCATTTCTCTGTGTACAAACTAATGTGTGCTGAAAATCAAGGTAATATGAATGGCAAGGGTAATGTCTAAATGCGGTTTTACAGTAAGGCCACTTGATATAGTATTCTAACAACCATTTAAATGCTTTATTGAACTGCCCTGAAGCATAAATTGAGTTTATGAATTAGAATTAGTTGTGCAAATTACAAGATCTACCTGTAATTTATTTGAGCTGCTGTTTCCCTAGCAGAGGATGTAGTGTGCAGCTGCCAGCCTTGCAGATGTCTGAGCATAGGAATTAAAAAGCAGCTTTATGTAAATACGGAAGGCGATCACAGCGGCTGTGGAGGAGGCTACACATGTAATTAGCTGCTGTTTATATCTTAATAGGCTGCCTGGAAGGTGTCAAGACCTCAATATAGGTTCTTTGTAAATATTCATTCCCCCACCCTATGCCTGGTGTTTCATTGTGAGCTACTAGTAACCTCCGGGGGCATTGAGAAGCACTAAACTGAATAGCAGATTTAATCAGATCCTTCAAGTGTAGAAGATCATTTACTACATTGTTTTTCTGTATCCATATTTATTTTACAAAGATGTATATTTTATATTTTAATATATATAAAGCCAGTTCAGTAAACCAACATCTATTGCAGGTAATGTCTTTACATTGCAGGGCACATTGTCTATTTTAAGCTCTATTTACAGTAGTGTTAAGACTTTTCTTAATCGCTGTTGCATTTTAATAACTCAGGCATTGGATAGTCATCAAAAAAATAATAAAATAAAAACACAGTATAAATGACAGAATCATTATGCACCCATAAGATAAAAAAAATAAACATATTATAACATAATAGCACAAAATGTTGGCAAGGTGAAAATCACCTTTACATAATGGGGAGCACCAAGGTGTACACGCTATGAAACAGTCATAATTCCTGGCGCATGCAGGGATTGCAACTTTTTCCCCCCTACGCAACCATCATGCCAAGTGGGCAGGGAATGGCTTGTGCCCAACTCAAAAATATCTATATTACATACATGTTTTAGATTACATTGTATCAGAAAATCTGACACAAGATGTTTCTGAATGATCTTGTACATTTAGATTTTAGGCTGATTCTTACATTTCTGAGCACTAGAGAAACAAATGGGTATCTAGAAACTGTCAAAACCACAGTACTACGGCAGACTGGTTATTAGGATACTACAACAAACTGTTGTGTCAGTGAACTGCTTTGATTCTGCTATTATATTGATTTTAGAAAAAGTTAGACATTAATTAAACACATCTACTGGTCCAGGTAAGCTTGTGACTGTGTGATGAGATACAGTCAGTACAACTAAGATGGTGTATCCCATCGCATGAGAATAACTTACTACTATCCACTACTATCTACTACTATCAGTAGTGGATGATAAAATGGAGGTAGTCCGAGGCCCAATACAGAAAAAAGTATGCAAATTAGCTTTCCTCCTTAAGAAGGAAATGTGCCTATAGTGAATGCTTAGATAGATTTAGAGGCTCTTTCATGGATCATACTTGCATGTACAGGGTAGCTACTTAAAGCTGGCAAAGGAGACAGTTTCCTACTTTTGGAGGAGAGTTAATTTGCATAATGTGACAACAATTTCAGAGCCACTATGATGTGTTTGCTGCTATCTTTGTTTCTCTCTATGTCACTGCTTGTTACATAAATGTTGTTCTAAGTTAATAGCATTAATACAAATAACCATAAAGGATATCCCAATGTCAGGCTGTAGTCATGGATATAAAGGAATTGTTGCATTGTGCATTTGCATAGGCAAGGCTGGTTGTATCTTTACATCCTATCCTTAGCATGCATACACAATCTTGATGGGTTTTGGTAATGACTTTCTCTGCTCAGCATTGTCTTAGAGACCCTAACAGCAGTGACAGTGTTAATCTGCAGTCATGTCCTCACTGGGCTACATGTCTGCTGTACAAAGGGAAGCCAGGTTGTCAAGGAAACCATCTGCGGACCCTCATGATAGATACTGTTGTTTATAGTAATTTCACAACATGAATTATCATATCTGTCGTTCTTAAATGCATTTAGTGTGTGGAATAGCCAATGTTCTCTTCCACATAAGACAATTTCTGCAGAAGCGACATTGTTGGAATGATTACCAGGCACAGCCCTCATCTGCTGTGTACAATAGATTTGTGGTGACCCACCTTCTTCTCACCTCAGGTCCCCTGTTATGTCTCCATGCAGCGCTGTCAACCTATATTTGACTCTGCAGATTTCACAGACAACCTTGTTTTCCTCTAATGAAAAGAGGGCAAATATCTTCCTATGGTAGAAGGTGAATGGTAATTCACTGTATAGGTGTTCATTCAATATCACGCTTTCCTTCCAGTCAGTATAGTCCGAAAGTTAACCTAGTATTTCATTCTTACTAGGATATATATAGGGACCTGACGATAATGTACAAATTGTACCCTATCCTTGACACCCTGTACTGTAATGCCAGGGTTTATTTGCTGACACACTGTGCACTGGAATGTATTGCTTCGTTTCCCTCTAGCTCAGGAGGGTGGGGGGTCCGGAGGTGAAGGACCTCATGAAATTGCAGCAGATTTATCAAAGTTATCTCTCTTCCTATACCAATGTGTGCTTCGTGTAAAGTGCAGCCCATTTTAAGGCCTAATTAGGAATTACTTATGAAATGAGTTTGGTTTAACCATTTGTGTGCTGCCCAATGTGCCCTTAGTAAAGGACAACAAGGGGTGCTATATATAACAATTTAATCATCTGATATAAGCATCATGGACTAATTAAATAATTAATCCCTATAGTTTACTATCCTCCATCTAGGAATGCTGCAGAAATGTATTCCATCTATAATATGGAGTCCATTGACATATTATTAGCAGGGTTATAGGTATGATAGCTATGTAGCTATGAGAAGACACTTATTTTATATAGTACCCTGTCTATAGTGTTCCTCCATACAACTCTTGGTCTGTAGTAATTTATATCTGATTTTGTAAAGGAATGTATATGTGTGTCCAACTGGCATAGGAAAAAAATCCAAATTTTGAGAAGCAGGACAGCACACACTTGAGTTCATGCAAAAATTGTGGGGAATTTATTTCAAAAAAGTCGAATTAAATCACATGGCCAAAAGCAATATTTTGGGCCAAACAGACCTATATCCAGTAACGTTGTGGGCATAGTGACTTGAGCTCTGTTTCAAATATAAACCTTGCTTGATAAAGGACCATAAAGGCCCTGGTATTGCCTTCTGGTATATCACTGGAACTTAATTCTGGATGATAATTCCATTAACAATAGAGTGAACTTTCACGATGTCACTATAACATTGTTATTTCTTTTGATTCCTCCAGAAACCTAGTTTAGCTCCCCTAATTCATCTTTTGACCAGTAGACTTTAAAATGAAATACAAAATAATAAAGTGTAAAATAAAACTCTATATTCTCTTATATATATATTGGAATGTTTACATGCTGTCATTTCATTTTTATTTGTGCATTGATAATCAATAAGTTACCATCCAATTTAACTGTTCTCCCTAGAGCTGCCAGATTGCAATATTACTTGTATAAATTGCTATAGTTTACATTTTACCTTAGACATCAATTCCCTCATATACTCCAGTTACCCAAATTGCTCTGATCACTAATGGAAGTGATACAGGTAACACAGGAAATCCCCATAGAGAGATGATATAAAAGTAAAAAACATGGTATTGTCTAATTGCCTCCAATTGTGTAAATGTCAAACTTATGTTGCATTGAGTTCTGACTGTGATATCAAGCTGGTATTTAATGATAGACTATACACGACAGACACTAAGCTTAAAATGATTTTTTTCCCAAACAAAAACCTGAGACTTCAGGATTTTTTCAAGAACACTTCTGTGTCTCCCAGGAAGTCACTGAAATCATTGGTGGTCAAGAGTATTCTAAGTATTGTACTCTACTTGCAAAAGCAGCATAATGGTTTAACATTCATCATTTTCTAATATAATACAATATTACAGAAGATGGAAGAGACAAATTATAAAGAACATTGGGAAGATTTATCAAGCTGTCTGAAAGTCAGAATATTTCTCAGCTCCCCTTTAAAATATTTATGAGCACTGGTAAAATGAAAGCTGAGCTGTGATTGGTTGCCATGGGCAATTCGAAATATTCTGACTTTTAGACAGTTTGATAAATCTTCTCCATTGTATTTTTCTCACATATTATTTTGATTCTCATATGTTCATCTCTATGTATGTTTTATACTACTAGTTACAATGAAGTTGTCACAATTGTGTAAAAGAAATGTCCATGCGGCAAGTGTGTTTTGAAGGAAATCCTTACACCTGGTTGGAGGTTTTTGCAGACAATGAAAAAGATTCAAACGATCCAGCACTATTTATATGAAAAATTCTTGCTTCTTTATTAAATAATCATATAAAATCGACCAGCACATAGTGGTATCCACAAACAGCTACACGTTTCGGGTATAAAATGATGAAGAGTTTCTTTACTCGAAACGTGTAGCTGTATGTGCTGATATATGATGATTTAATAAAGAATCAAGAATTTTTCCTATAAAAAGTGCTGGATCGTTTGAATCTTTTTCATTGTCACAATTGTGTACCTATTATTACTATAAGGCTGAAGACACATGTAGCAAAAACAATGCAGAAAGTCTGCAGGGACCTTGTGCAATGTTTTTCCAATGAATTGCCACAGCACAAAACAGGCTGGTTTTGCAGCTAAAAACATCTGCCTCCTCCTGTGGATTTTAACTTTTACAATGTAAAGGTTAAAATCCTCAACATAATCTGTAGTATAAATTGACCTGCTGCAGTCACCATGTACAGCAGATTTTTTTATGCAGCATAGGGACTAAAGATGAGAATCGATCCGTCACTGAATTGAATCTGAATTTTTTAATAAAACTTTTTACTAGGGCTGGCTTAGAGTTAGGGTTAGTCCTAATGTTAGCCCTATTGCTAACATCAACATTGACCCTATTGGTAATTCTAACCCTGATGAAAACATTTGGTGAAAAGGAACAAAAGATATACAACCTTTTTATTACTATGAGGGGTTATATACCAATCTCCAGAAGAATAGGAGGAACCTTGTTTCAGACCAATTCATTTTGAACCTGAACTAAAAATTTGGCGAAGCTTCAACAAATCGAATCTTGAATAATTTGCTTATCTCTAATGTGAATGAGAGATTTTTAGTTTCCTTTCCGCTATGCTGAAACTGCAAATGTGTAGCCTGGCCTAAAGATATGACGTGTGGCCCAAAGTTTGTAAAAGATAATTTCACTAATATTATTCAGCACATGATGCCATTTGAAGAATTAATTTGGGTTGTAAAGGTTGCATTTTTAAGGATTTTCATCTTGAAATAAAACACTTTTTGTTAAAGGGTCCAGGAAAAACAAGCTGATCATTGGGTGTCCTACTCCTGGGACCTCTATTAATGAGCCGGGCAGCAATTGTTCAATTTTCCTGCTGCACTAACACAGAGTGTTAGATGTAATACACACTTCTCATTGAAATGAAAGGGCTATATTTGTAATGTAGGCAATGGTTGGTTCCTCTAAAGATATTCTTTGCTACCTAGTTATTTTATGAATATAATAGAAGTCCTTAGAATTGTGGATAAAAAAGGGTTTTCTAAATTAGGCAATTTGTGTAGTCACCTCATATTAGTAGATTCTGGGGAAAATAATTTTGTCATTGGACACTCAATGTACCAGTGATATAACTGGACTATGGATATTCTCATATTATTCACTTTCTGAGTGAGCATTGATCTGTGCACAAACCAATCAGAGTCGCAATTACCGTGGGACCTGTTGTACATCAATGATGTACTGAAGGTATATCATGTCACTTTAGGTATCAAGAAGATCTTACCCTACTCCAGAATAGATAACCATAGAGTTTCTGGAATTGCTGTATTTTAATATTGTGGGCATATGATACCAGAGGACAGTGGGTATGATGTTATTTTAATCCCACTGATATTTTAGTCATTATTTACAAAAGGAAAACTCTGCCATCTCTTATCTTTGCTGACTTGATTAAGTTAGTTCTCATGGTGTAAAGACAATAGCTTACTATTCACTTAGTTTATTCATTAACAAAGAAACTCTAATGTCACATTGAGTTGTATAGTCATAGTACTGAAAGTGAGCTAATGACCAGATATAGTTCAGTGACCCTTTGAGGGGTCAGTCACTGCGATATCTCCGCACACTTATTAATCATAAGGGCAGAGTTCATACCACGTGTGATGTCATCTTAATGTCATGTCGGCACTGACAAATGCGTGTCCATTTCGTATTCTTATTTCTTAGGTAGATCTGTATTAATGTACATTGATGGTAGCTTTTTATTACGTCTAATTCTTGGAATAGTAAAGACAATTTAATAAATATTTCTAAAACTTTGGTAAGGTAGCAAAGTACAGGAATTTATTTATTATTGCCTACAATTATGGTTAATTATGTATATCCGTACCTCTTTCTGTGTAATCTTCGGATAAATCATGCAGCACAGAATTCATATAAAGTAAACACTGGTATTTGGGGTGAAGAGGTAGATTATACCCCAAGTCCCCTCTCTTTGCTAATAATTGATTTACCAAACTCCATTCTTGGGTTGAAGCGTGCCCATATAATGGCTGTGCTTGTTACAGCTCACTCTCATTCACGTAAATGGGACTGAGCTGAAACCAGGTCACTGGCTTGTGAAGCCGAAACAATGCTCACCACAACACCCATGACCAGTTCAGGCAGGTGCTGGGTTTGGACTCCCACCAACTGGTAAAATTACATCTGATAATGAGATAATCTATAAGACTTAACCACTAGAAGATAATAGTTGGGCCTGACTTTGTACAGTTTACTATAACATGGGCTCATGTTCTGCAGCTGTAGATGTTTAAAGAATTTTGGGTGGCACGGTGGCTGAGTGGTTAGCATTACAGCCTTGCAGCACTGGGGTACTGGGTTAAAATTCCATCCAGGTCAACATCTACAAAAAGTTTGTATATTCTCTCTGTGTTTGCGTGGGTTTCCTCCGGGTCCTCCAGTTTCCTCCCACACTCCAAAACTGGTAGGTTGATTAGATTGTGAGCCCCCTCAGGATAGGGACTGATGTGGCAAAAGATCTGTGCAGCACAGTGTAATCTATGTGCACTATATTAATAAAGAATTATTTATTTATATTTTGACCCATGCATTAATTGGTTCAAAGTATGTGAACATTAGGTATCTTGCTTCTTTTACATCTTCCTTCAACATCTGGTAACTGGTCCTTCTTTTGCTTGGATAACATTTTCCTTATTTTGTGAGACACTAGGGTTTGGTAGATGGCAATAGAGGTCATATCCAGTAAGACAGAAGTAGGGGAGCTTGGATGATAAAGCCTTACTTACAATATATGGTATCATAGTACATCAGGTCTGACCTATAAGATTAAACAAATGTTTTTACGCCATAACAAAGAAGGTGGTCACTTCCATTGAAAATCCTTCATATCATTTCCAACCATAGGAGCACCAACCATATCTGAAAAATCTGACTTATAATATTAATGTAATCCTGTGGTTAAACTTAACCCAAACCATGAAAAATAGTTTCTGAACATTTATTCACAAATTTACCCCTTTGTCATCAGAATAATTGGAGTCATACATTAGATATAAAGATAGCACAATGAGGCAATTCTTGTATTGATGTTGAGGCATATAGGAGTTACATTATTATCCAGTGATTTTTATGTGCAAAGTTATGAGGTTCTGTGTCTTCTGTGACTATTTACCTATGAGTATTTGTCTAGACATTGCATGTCTATGTGCTTTATCTCATGTCCCTCTGTGTACCGAGAAGGGAAATATTGGGGCCCAGTCACTAGAAGTGATATTTACATTTAGCTTTGGCCTTGTAGTATGAGCTCATATTGTCCCATCCGTTTCTAAAATATTTTGCCTATACTTAGCAGAAATAAATATATCGATCATATAATTTCTTTTGTTTACTTGAATATTTGAATAGTTTTATGGTGTCAGAGAAACTTGTGAAACCTATAACTGGAAACATGTTAGATTGGAAAGATATTACAATTACAATACAAGTATCTTACTAGCAGGAGAAAACTATTTTTATATTGGTAATTGTTACTATCTAGGGAACATTAACATTTTTCTTCAGTGATTCAGTGATTATCGGATACCAATTTATCTATACAAGAAGGCAATGCAGAAAGTTTGGTAAATGGCTACGATCATATAGATAGCAATGAGATAATCTGGTGCATGGGATATTATCTATTGATCTCATTGAATTACTTTTCAATATCATCCCAGATACATGACTCATTATATTCAGAAGGCTTTAATGGTGAAAAGGTGAAATTAAGTGACCTTATGTCAGTGGATGAAGACTTTATTCAAATGACCTAAAGAGGATTTACCCGTAATAAAGCATCTGAAAGGAAAAGGCTGTAGTTGCCCTCTCACTAAATTGTGTTGGTCTCTTAGATAATACTTTGACAGTGTAAAACCCCACAGTGATATGGGACATAACAATGGCTTCCTGTGAGGACACCATATTTGATGTCCATTAGTCATACACTATCACAATGGTGCAAACTGTGTGATAGATTTGGAACACGTTACAGAAAGCAAGATGTGTTCCATTACAGGTCTCTTTTCATTCTTGGGACCTATTTTTAATAAGTCTTGTGAGACGCAAGAATCTTTCTGCCATTATTCGTTATTACAATTTTTGTCTATTGATATATGCCATGTGATTCACATTCTCAGTAATTCAGATTCTTTCCTGATGTAATGTTGGTGTTAAACTTTTAAATGTATTTGGAGACTTTAAAGCACTTGAGTGTTTAACTCTGTGGATTGTGATAGGGTATTCCCCAGATAGTATTACAGAATAAAACACTTTACATACTGGCATAGGGTAAGTAAGCTTACTGTCCATGTACTGTGTAACACTGTAGCCCAATAGGACAAATATGTTGAGAAGTGCACTGTGTAGGTGTTGACTGAATTGGACAATCCCTAGTGTTTAGTACTTCACAATGGGGCTTTACAAACTGAGCATTCTGACCATTTAATCATTCCCTTTATATTGATGGCTTTGGCATGCCGGGACATATTTTACATAAATTTTACATAAGGGCCCAAAAGATTCACAGTATTCCTTTCATGACAGTTAAGTGTCAAAGGCCTGGGAAATGTGTCAACAAGTATATAGTTTCAGATAAGGTTGTTGAAGAAAATTAGTAGGAAATGGAAGGTGCCAATAGACAATTGCTACCTGCTTCTGGGACTCACCTGCCTTCTGCAGAAGTTGGTCAATAATATAGAGAATACAGGCCCTCTCTCCCCAGCCTAAGGCCTCAATCTTTCTCTATAGCTTGCTGTATGAAGAGTAATGGTAAAATAGTGTAGGTAAGGCTATGATGTATGGCATATGTCAGTCCAGACCAATTAACTTTTCATGGAGGTGGGTATTTAATAGATGATTTCCAAATCAATGCACTTTTATTTTTTTTTTACAATCATTTACATTAAAGGTCACTGCCACCTACAAGGGAAATGATCCCACTCTAAAATCCACAAAGAGGGCCTACACATTGAGCTATTGGTGACAATGCCATGTGACCATCATCGAATCTATTTGTCATACTACTCAATGTTTGAGGAAGTGTATGTTATCATGGCCCTTTCTATTTTATTTAGCATAAATTCGGAATGGTCTGATGTATGGTCAGTGAAGTAAAATATAATACTGAGATTAGATTGTTAGTGTAAATGTTCCTTACAATTCCTTCTCCACATCTAGTTACAAGTTCTTCGTTATGACTAGTATCTTGATAACTTCTCTGAATACAAGCAGTATGACATTACTTGCATTTATTATGGTGCCATGTATAATAGATGACCATGTGCAGATTGTCTTCTTATCCTGCTGTTGGTTCAGGGCATTACATAAGTTAAAACTATAGCAGAGATACATAAGACTAATGATCTATGTGTAAAATTGGAGAATGCTTGGCCTCCAATATACTATTTTATTCTACAATATCCATCTGCTTTTTACTGACCAAAATAACAGAAGCCGTATCCATGAGAGTCAGACATGGCAACTTGGTTAATTGCTGCCGCGCAGACAAACAATATTCTAAACTACCTGATTTCATGTTTATATGATGCTTCCTTGTGAGATGGCAACAGGTGTACAGGAAGATCAAATAGAATTGAATGTTAGCCTTTTGGAAGGGTTGTAATGATCAGAATACATATGTCATGACTGAGGCCCATCTGTCCCAATTAGATGAGAAGTAATTGTATTGTCGGGATAATTCAATTCATTAAGAGAAGGTGAAGAACATGAGCGCTTACTACTTACTTTGGAGATATATTGCTCTGTCCATTGAAAAGTGAGAGTAATTTGTTATTATAATAGGACCTTCAGGAAGGACCTTCAGAACCTATAGGCAAACTACTATAACAGCAAATTAAGTGAAGAACAGAAGTTAAGAGGTCAAGAAAAGTGGCTAGACTTTGTAGATTGACTGAAATTACAATGGTGAGTGAATGGGAATTAAAATTCACTGGACATGTATGACTTGTGCCCCTAAGTAGAATGGTTAAGTTTGGATATTAGACAGTACTCTCTTTTTTTCGGAATCAATTTCAATATCAAAGACATGCATTATATTTAAAACTTGCTCTATTTTAATTTTAGCTCAGTTTTTTTTTACATATTGCTCTTTTGATGAAAAAATATATACAAAATACACATTGGAGATTTAGTACTGTCTATAGACTAATGGTTTAGTAAACACCAAAGAGTCTGATGGCTGCAGCTATGCCCTTTGATACTAAACAGTGCTTATCTGATGGTGTACAACAGACCTGGTCCCTTATGGTGCATTTGTTTAGCCAGAAGTAAATTAATTTAGTGAATGTTTATTAAATAACCAGAAATAATCTATATCATCTTCTATCTATATAGGATTGTATTGTTACATAGAGATTACTGAAATATTCCATATATTTTGTGTTCTATATGTAACGTACAGGGCCCAAAACAGGTGCAGCTCCCTGCTGGCTACTAAATCCTAACTATCATTTAGTTTGTTTCATATGTTATTAAGTTTTTGTGACTGGCAGTCTACACAAATATTATTACAGAACTTATTTATATTACTGGTAACAGTTTCACTTTCATTCCAAGGCTCCTGAAAAGTTCTCTGTTAGAATTTTGTTATTTCTAATAATAATTAATAATATTATTATTTTAATAATAAAAATTATTTCATTTCAACTACTAAAAATACAATTATTACTATTATTATTTATTTAATTAAAATGGAAATGTTATTTAGCCTCTTATATCATAGTATAGTATATATATAAATTAAATGTATAATGAAATTTATTCTGACATTTTTTTGGAAACATTATTTAAAAAATTGTAGGAAAATGATAAAAGATAAAATAATTCCTTTGTACATTCATTTGTGAAAAGTGGCTGAGAACTCAATAATTCTGGAACCATGAACTTATATTGATCAGAAAATACGTCCATCCCGAGTAAGAGATAGGCCTACATTAAACCACAAAAGTAAATCCAATTGAGTGTAAAGAAAATGCCTAAACTGAACGTGTTTGATGCCCATTGTGAAAAATGAGAGTAAGCCCCAAGTGTGTGGAATAACATGGATTGAATCAGAGAACACAAGCAACCTCTGGACACCAACAGAGGCCTATTATGGCAGAAAATCATTTCAATCTAAACTGAGGCCTGGAAACAAATGTAAAATGACATAGTGGTCTCATGGTAGGTTGACACCAATAAAATAAAACATATGCACTGGCATTCTCCAAAACTTGCACTTAAGCCAAACCACTGCATTCATCTGCAGAGATTTCCTAGTCACAGCAGCATAAAAAGACTCCTGCGGCACACATAACATCTTAAGAAACAGGAACATACACACTACTTTATAAAAGTGACAGCCAGAAAACCAAACATCCTGAATAGAAAAAAATCTGTTCACTAAAATGCTGGTTATTCACTTAAAATATACTTTGTAAAATCCTCAAACTTCATTTACACTCCTGGTAGAGCAGAACACTCACCTACCATCTAATAAAATACTAAAATATAACATCACAACAAAATATTCTATATACACCTTATAAGAGCCTTATAATAAATAAAACCTAAATTATTAGCAATAAATACCTGTAAAAAAAATTCTGACAAAAATGATTTCTTCTATTCTTTTAAATAAAATATCACTGCAGTCTTGAAATAATAACAATAAGAATCATAATATGTATTAATAAGAAAAACAAAAATAATAATAATAATTGTTATTCTAATTATTTATGGTTAATATGATTATTATTGTTATTATTTTACTTATAGACTATGTTGATTTTATTCTACAGTTTTACATTTAATATTAATTACATTTTGGCTTGCAGATAAACTGCCCACAAATATATGAGCCTTTAACAATCACTGTTTAGAATTATTGATTTTTTTTTTGTTCATGCAAATAGAATTTCAAGGAAAATGAAAGAAGGAAAAAGGAAAGTCAAGTAACCATGTACAACATCTAAAATTACTGTGTCCCTAATTACAAATACAAACAAAACAAGAGGAGAAACCCAAATAATTGTGTATGCCAATATTTCCAATATTTCATTCTATCTTTTTATCTTCATATATTATGTATATATACACACGTGTCTGTATAGCATAGATAAGGATATATACAAAAATAGATATATACACAAAAATGTGTATGTACTATATATATACACATATATTATTTCAGTAAGTTTTCTCTGTGCTGACATTTTCTTCCAGAAACCATAACATCCCACATATACAAAATAAAATCTACATAAATATCTATTACTATCTTTAGATCAGGAAAGGCAGCAGCACTCCAAAGTGGTGTATCAAAACAAGGTGATTTTTATTCCACAATTGCGACGTTTCGGTGAGTTTTCACCTTTTTCAAGCATCTATCTATATTACTATCTTTATGTATGTGGGTGGGCAAATATTTATATATAGATATATTAGTGTGTGTGTGTGAATTAGTATGCAGTAAGAGAGCAGCCCTCTCCAGCAGACACTCTAGATTGGCAGATTGATGCCCAGATAACGCCAAGAAGGGGATCCTACATTCTAATTCCAGCGCTTGTTTCCACTATTGATCCATGTAAATAAATGGAGATTCTGTTCCACCAAATTGTCGTAAAAATCCACTGTAAATCGAAGAGAGCTTCTCCTTAGGAATCGCTGCTGCTTTCACGGGAAACACCAGCTCCCATACAATAACAAAATAGAGATTTGTACATGTGTGCAATAGCTGTGCAGGCTGCATCCTGGCATTGAGTAGCAGTGCAGCATCTCCTGGGTACATGATGTATAGTAATAGAATAAATAGGGGCTAGTAGTGATCCCAATCCTCCAGATGACATACCCTGTAATCTAGGGGTCTAGGCTAGTGCCAGCACCTCACACCGACTGCCTGCCAGTCTCCAGGGACGGATTCATGAAGAGCTGCCAGTTAATTAATCCCTCAATAAGACTCTGCTTTCTATAAGACTCCGGGAATCACTTATTGCACAGATTAGGCTTCAGGCACTGTAGGATTATTGGGATTATTAGGATTCATGTTGCTGTAGTAATAATAATATAACTACAGGTTCAGGAACCCTATTGGAGCATGGTTAAAATAATAAATGCATGTATATGGTCCAATACTAGATCTGAACGCTTCCTATTATCATCTCTATTAGACATGGGCTTAAGAAGTGGATGTTGTCACCTAAGTAGAGGACATGGTGAAACAAAGAGCCCCCAATTCTCCGAGCCCTTCATCAGTATTCATGCAATCAGAATATACATAATGACAGCTACTGACTAAATCATCACATTACATTCACCTTATTCTATTTCCATGCTGCTACTTCCACTGGCTCAGAGAGTGTAAACGTCTCTATTGATTTATCGATTAGCAGATAGGAATCAATCAATCGATATTAATTGTTTGACAAAGACAATGGGTGGGAGATAAGAGTGGGCTCTACAGACTATTTCCACATTCAGCTGAAGGATATAAAATAATAGTATTTTTGGTAAGACTGAGGAAAGCCCTGCTATGGAGAGTTGACGAGCCTATTGTATAGTGGTGGACATGATGATGAGGGTGACAATGACAGGCGGTAATGGCAGGAGATGACCCTCTCCAGAAGACAATGATGCAGGTGCTATATATGATGGGTGGATGAGACTATATGGAACAGGACACTCATTGTATTGTGCAGCAGAGAAGTAGAAGAAGCAAGTCCCAGACCCTTCAGAGATGAAGTACAATAGAAGAGGGGCTACACATTGGGAGGGGGCTCACCTGCTAGCCTCAGAGCTGACATCCTCTGGAATTCTGGCTCCTGGAGCCACTTCCACATCCTCCGAAAGGTCTCCCGGCCCGATTTGAGTTTGCTCCAGGGTTTGGGGTTCCTCAGCAGGTCTGAGAGGGTCCCTTGTGAGCGGCACAGCACCCTCTGGGCAAAGATTGCCTGGGGGATGCTGTACCGCTTGAGCTCGGTGGTGATCCTCTGAGCCACTTCTTTGGTATTGATTTCTTCCATTTGCCCTGAATTACTTCCATTGTTGATTTGTGATCCAGTCACAGATGAAGGGTTCTGCTCCCTGCTGGAGCCCAGGATTTGCCCGTGGGTCTGGGCGTTTAAATGGGCATGAGGGTGATGAGGGATCCCATTGATAGGCACCATGCCAGCAGATGGCGGGGTGAGATGTTGTTCTCCATGCCTTGTCAGCATGGCAGGGTGGTGGGCTTCAAAACCATTGGGGGTGAGCATTTTCTCAGTAGGCATGGTGGCACTGGGGTGGGCATAGTGGGGCAAACCTTGCTGGGGATTGTGGATGCTCCCCAGTCCAGATCCGGAGAGCGGTGACAGGCTCTGCCCCATGCCGGTGACCTCCTTGTGGTAGGGGGTGTAGAGGTTGTTCATAGAGGTCAGTCCCCGGTCATCCCTCATGAGGGTGAAGCTGCCGCTGACATTGCCTGCTATCCGCTGGTGGGGATGATGGTGGTGATGGTGGTGATGATGGGGGAACTTGTCCGACACGGTGGATATGGGGGGCAGGGGCTGCAGAGGGGTGAGGGTGGTGTAGGTGCTGCTCATGCTCATGCCCGGTGGGGTGTCACACGCCATGGTCATGGTGGGGTGCAGTGCCCCGGTCAGGGCATGCTCCGGGGGTCGGTGATGGTGGTGGTGGTGGTACTCTCCTCCGTCCAGGATGGAAGCCATGCCCATGGATCTGGGGTGAGCAGCCAGGTGGTTGCTGCGATGGCTCACCGATCCTCTGTGGTGGGGGCTGCCGCTCATGAGGTCGGCGGTGGCCGGCTCATGGCTCACCCCGTGCAGATCGCCAATATTGTCCATGGTTAGCTGAGCGTTCATGATGAGGCGTGCAGGTGTGTGGCCAGCACATGTATGTGGCGTGTGGGTGACACGTCCCGGGGACGATGGAACTTGTCACACTTCTTCTTCTAGGGCCCGATCCCCTCTAGTAGGAGAGCAGTGATCGCAGTCTGCTCTGTCCCCTCGCCATCTCCTGCCATGTCCCTCACTGATCAATGTGTAGTCACTGAGCTGCTGCTGCCCCTGCAGCTGGCGAGCCGCACCGCGCATGCGCCTGTCACATCACTCCCACTTGTAATAAGGCTTCTATTTACCATGTACACGCCTGATCCCAGCGAGCACTAGCGCCACGTCCCAGCAGCAGCACTACGATTTCTTCCTAGAGGTGCCCCCTGCACTTGCACTCTATTGTTCCCTGGAAGCAGCCATTTCAGGCGATATTGATCTCCAGTTGGACATTTACTTGGCAATCCAGAAAATATCTAGCCTGTTGGTCACTTTTTCAGTCTGTAATTCACATGCATATGATAAGATTTAACACATAGTTCCCCTTTAAGAGTCAGGTATATATTCAGGTCTATGAGATTGTAGTTTTGCAGCCACTACTAGTTATTATACAGGGCATCCGGCAGTGTGATTAAAGTCCCTGGCATTGTCCCTGCATCCCCAGCATGTATTAGTATATAGTGTATACATAGGTGCAGGCACAGGACATCTAGCAGTGTGATATAATGTGTCATTGTGAATGTATTAGTATATAGTGTATACAGAGGTGCAGGGACAGGGAACCTAACAGTGGGATATAACATGTCATTATGAATGTATTACTATGTAGTGTATACAGTGGTGCAGGTAAAGGACATCTATCAGTGTGATATAATGTGTCACTATGAATGTATTAGTGTATAGTGTATACAGTGGTGCAGGGCATCTAGCATTGTGATCAGAGTCCCTGTGATTGTCCCTGCACCTCAGCATGTAGTGTAGTAATGACAGCTCCGTGTCCCTCCCATTTGGTGACTTTGCATTATAAGTGTCTTGTGCTTCTCAAATTGAATGTTAAATTTAACTTCCGGGTTTCCTCTCTCTCATTACATCAATGCGATACCTATTAAGCAGGCACCTTCTTGGCACAGCCTGGCATCTTGTATCTTCTGGTGATATAGTAAATGACGTGCAATGAATGTCCTTCCTGGTATTTAGAAAGTAATTATCAAATTCATCTCCTTCATAGTATCCTCTATATATCAGATCACTAGTTATCTTATACTACTGGGGGTAGCAGTGTAATAGCAGGAGTCAAAAGAAGACACCACAGCAAGTCCAGATGTGTCTATTGTGTACAACATAACAGCAGCCGCAATATCTATTCCCTCAACTGCAGACATGGGCAGCAGCACTTTAACCCATTCCCATCCCAACAAATCAATCCAAACAATACACAAATATCTTATTCCAATTCGATGTTTATTAAATGATTTTACCACCAGCAAGATAGGAATAGATAGTTAGAAAACCATTTGAATCATACAAAACATTGATGTTAATGTGATGGGGAATATTTCTCCACATTGATTAGATAATGTATCTGTCCCTGATACTAAACTGCTGCTTAATTACCTGCTACACAGTGAATGAGGCTGGGGAGAGGGGATCAAAGTAGAGAGAATATAGATCAGACATTTACATTATATCAGCCAAAATCAAGGGCAAGCCTATATATATATATATATATATATATATATATATATATATATATGGAGGATGTTATAAAAATCTATAAGTAGAATGCAAATACAGATGAGTTGTCAGATATCGTATACAATCATACCAAGCAACACAATAAAAATAAAAATCAATAAAATGCTAACTAAAAATGTACAAGGCGTTGTTATGTGAGTATATATAAATATAGATATATACATCGATAGATCTTTATATGGTTTCTTGCTTGCATTTATATATATGCGTGAATATATATGTATTGGACATTTTACACACTCATACATATGTATATATATAAATATATGATATTATATATATATATATAATATATATATATATATATATATGGTCAAGAACTTCTCTTTTTTCATTTATTTATTCGTGTACTACTGACATCTGACAATATATATAATATATATATATATATCATATATATATATATGTATATATATACTAATACAGAATATGTAGAATATATATTTATATATGTAATTATATTTTCTTTTATACATTTACTTCCGTTAGAAACACGACCCTCTATCTGCTGTAGGATGCAATGTTTGCTGTGTGTCCGCATGTGCTATGGTTTAGTTATAATTACGATTATTTGATCTTTATTTATATGTGAATTACAGTGAACATGCAAGATATGGATACATGTATAGATACAGGTATAGAAATCATTACCATGTTGTGATCTACTTTGCACAGTAAAGTTCCTTTTGATCAATTGGATCTGTACGATGGTGCTGGAGCAGTGTGTTGTGATTGGTTTTCTATTTTAGTAGTGGAAGAATATGTTGCCATTATTGATGATACATTATGATTGGTTCAATATTAAGGCACTGGAGCTGAATTTTGTGGGATGCTCTGCATAGCAGTGTGTTGTGGTAATGGCAGTATATTGTGATTGGCTTTGTGTATTGGTGCTGGGGCAGGTTGTTACTGTATGAAGGTGCTGGTGTAGTATATTGTAATTGCTTTTTTTGTAATGATACTGGAACAATGTAGTATTACTGTATCTGTGTATTGTAAGTGTGTGATATTTTAGCAGCAACGTCTTATATTTGCCTTTGTATGATAGTGCTGGAGCATTATATTTTGATTGGCTTTGTATGATGATGCCGGAGCATTTTATACTGGCTGGCGTTGTATTATGGTGTTTGAGCATTATATTGAATATGTTTGTGTATGATGTTGCTAGATTATTATATAGCGACTGGCTCTGTATGTTGGTGTTGGGGCAGTATCCAGTGACTGGCTTTGTATGATGTTGCTGTACTATTATAAAGTGTTTGGCTTCCTATGATGGTGTTGAAACATTGGTGAGTCGCTTTGTATGATGGGGATGGATTAATATTTAGTGACTGGCTTTGGATGATGGTCCTGCAATAATATACAGAGATTGGCTTTGTATGATGATGTTGATGCGTCATATAGTGACTGACTTTGTATGATAATGAAGAATTATCAAGTGAGTGGCTTTGTATGATGGTGTTGGATCAGTATCTAGTGACTGGCTTTGTATAATGGTCCTGGACTATTATACAATGAGTGGCTTTGTATGATGTTGTTAGATCAGAATGTAGTGATTGGCTTTGTATGGTGGTGGTGGTGGATCAGTATCTAGTAACTGGCTTTGTATGATGGTCCCGGACTATTATACAGTGAGTGGCTTTGTATGATGGTGTTGGATCAGTATGTAATCATTGTCTTTGTATGATGGTGGAGAATTATAAAGTGACTGGCTTTGTACGATGGTGTTGGATCAGTATCTAGTGACTGGCTTTGTATGACGGCCCTGGACTGTTATACAGTGAGTGGGTTTGTATGATGGTTGTGACTGGCTTTGTATGGCGGTGCTGGATTAATATCTAGTGACTGGCTTTGTAAGATGGTGTTGGAGCAGTATCTAGTCATTGGATCTAGTAGATATGAGAAGTATAAGTGACTTGGCTTTCGTATGATGTGTTGGATCAGTATCATGTACTGGCTTTTCTATGGTGTTGGATCAGTATCTAGTGACTGGCTTTGTATGATGGTCTTGGATCAGTATCTAGTGACAGGCTTTGTATGATGGTGTTGGACTATTATACAGTGACTGGCTTTGTATGATGGTGTTGGATCAGTATCTAGTGACAGGCTTTGCTATGATGGTGTTGGATCAGTATCTAGTGACTGGCTTTGTATGATGGTGTTGGATCATTATCTAGTGACTGGCTTTGTATGATGGTGTTGGATCAGTACCCAGTGACTGGCTTCGTATGACGGCCCTGGACTATTATACAGTGAGTGGCTTTGTATGATGGTTGTGACTGGCTTTGTGTAGTGTTGCAGGGCTGTAGGAGGACGGCTGACCATGTGTTGGTGGTGGTGACAGCTTGCAGTGGTCAGTGGATGGAGGACTCAGCTCTTCTCCAATAGGCAGGATGTCAAAGGTGACGCGTGAAGACTCCAGAAGCCACAGCTGCCAGCTGGACAGTTACATTTCTCCAGAGCTTCCTGCAAACTTGTCCATCTACAAATACATCTACATCTGTCGCTACAAAGTAACATAATGGGGCGAGGGGGTGCAGGCTGCTTGTTCGGTTTTATTAGTTTAAATAAAAAGGAGAACATAAGGAAGATAAGGAATCCCTTTTGCCATAAACTAAATAGTATAAGCTGTAT
Source organism: Engystomops pustulosus (assembly GCA_019512145.1). NCBI lineage: Eukaryota > Metazoa > Chordata > Amphibia > Anura > Leptodactylidae > Engystomops > Engystomops pustulosus. The sequence continues at coordinate 58,303,185 of CM033644.1, forward strand.
AGGACAAGAAGGGGGCAAATGTATATTTTAGCCACTGTATAAAAAAAGAAACGATTATATTTTTATTGAGCAGATACATAAATATTCCCATTAAGTAAACTTTGAAACTATTAGGTGATGCACAGAATGCTATTAACCCTTTAGTGGGCGGTGGATATCCAGAATAAGTGGATGGATGTAACTCGGTGGTATTCGGAGATGGAGCATCTGCTCATATTCTCATAGTGGTCGATATTTTTCATTCACACTCGTGCCTTTCTGCTTTGCAAGAGGGGAAAATTACACTTTTGTTAAGATGCATTCAAGCGGCCTTCATGTGGGGGTCTCTCCTTCTATCTGAACATGAGTTCATCACTTACTATTTATCTGAACTGGATGAGCCCCTTATAGGATCCAGAGCTGGAGACCACCATGTATAGATAAGGCTTGTTTGCTACAGGGTTCTATTGTCCTGAAAATGCCAGGACCTGAAAATGTATAGTGAAAGGTGATTGGAAAAAAATAGTACAATTAACATTATAATTTTTACTATACTAATATATATATATTTCACTCATTATATCTACACCTGACTTCAGACTACTGTAATACCATAAATTTGCTAATGTTCTTCTGTCAAGACTCATGGTGAGGTTATAGAGCAGGACTTAATATAAAACACGAAACACATACATGTAGCCATGAACACACTCACTAATACACTCAGCACCTTACTTCACTCATGTCCAATCGTCATGTACAATATATCTGAATGCATACACTTGATATACCATAATCTAAATGTACACATGAACACCGACCACACAAATACGAACACTATACTATACGTTGTACATACGTACATACGCACGCATCATATATATGGAAACATCCACACTGCACACATACACTACCCCCCTACATGAATGCTATGTATTGATTAGAAGTGGGGATGTCAGGGAATAGTGCAGGCAGAGTTGTCCCTATGTAGGAGAAAACTTTGGAGTAGTATTAGTAGTGATAAAACTGGAGAAGCCATGAATAATTGACACGGAGCAGCCTTCCGTATTATTAATTAGGCGCCTCCAGTCTTTGCACTGAGAGCTCCGCGGGGCCGGCTGCAGCTTTAAATATGAATTAAAAGCAAATCCTGGCTACTGTAATGTGAAAATCATTCCATGTCTGCTATGGCGGAGATGAATGGCTGCCCGGATCAATACTGGGGAGGAAGGCAGGTACTGGATGCAGCACACAAGGCTGCCCACCCCTCCATCACCTCCATTATGGAGCTACACAACATCCATGGAACATCAATGCATAAAATAGTAATAATAATAATACTAATAATACACTATATCCCTGCAACGCAATTGTGTTGTCAATGCAAATAATAAAATAGTTTAACATTATAAACAGTATAACAGGCAGCAGGAATAAGTCTCTATGGTATTTTTTATTTTAATAGTAAAAATAATAAGCAAAATAATAGCTTCAGAAAATAGATAGAAAAAAAAAAATTGTTATATAAATGAACAACAGTTCTTTGCCACTATATTTATTCGGTACCAGGAATCAGCACCGATGAATTATTTCCTTCATATTTCCTTCATATTTTCTTATTTACTTTGGCTTTCAATTTTGAACTTAAAAACGAAAATACAAACAAAGACACAATAATAATAACAATAATAATAATAATACTACATAATAGCTAATCAACTGCAACTATTTGCCTGAATTGGTAAAGTTAAGTCCTGCACATGTAAACATATTAGAGACTTTTTGTACGAGATTATCTCCTAATTAAATCCCTAGAAATAACTCATTATGGCCTCTTGATCGATACATGTTAACCTTATGTTGTCAGGTCGTATTAAACAGTCCTACGAATATTCCAGATGTGAACAGTTTGTAATTCTGTCCATTACCGAATATGTCCACAGCAGTCCTGTAGAAACACCTGATGCAATAGTTAAACATTTCCCTCTATACTAATAATAATTTAATTCTCCTGAAAATATCACCAATATAGCACTATGATATATATCAGAAGCAAGTTAATCCGATTTTATGGGTTTGATGAGATTGTACACAGGACGGTGTGTATATATATATATATATATATATATATATATATATATATATATATATATATATATATATAATATAATAATCTAAAAGACAACATGTATGTATAGACATATCACATGTATACTTGTTTGTACTGATAGGTTATGTGCTACTGATATAATAGTACAATGGTACAAAGCTGCCCCTGATACAATGGAACAAATACCAGACAACAACCTGCAGCAATGGGGTTGCCAGGAGCCGTCGTGTAGTTTACTCGTTAAACAAGTGCCCATATCACTGTCTAAATATGAAGAGGTTGTCAAAGGGAATCCAAAAAGTTAAACATTTTCAGAGAGCTCTCAGAATGATTGTCAGCTTAATCTGGATCCCTCCTGTGCTGGTGATAATATGGGGGTAAGAAAGACTGAAAGACTGCAAACACCCGACACTACTAATATGGGTCATAGGAAGAGTCCAGCAACATGCAAATGCAGAGTCCCATCGATCCCCTGATGTTCCTAACACACAGGCTGCAGCTAAATCCATTTATAGTCAGTGATTTACTACGGTAAACACAGGAAATGACCACTCAAGGAGATCACTGTTAGTCCAAACCCAGGTAGCCCAGAACCCTGGGATCCCCAATATACAATAGATACATTCATTGTTGATCATAAACTGATTGGCAACAGTACAACATAATGACTGCTGTGCCATGCTCAGTTCTGGCATAATATACACTCTCCAGCCGCTGGAGTGTATGCCCCTGTATCTGCTAATTGGGTCCTTGGTAAAATGTGAATATGACATGCGCTCATAGTCATGTCACTGTAAACTTGTGTGTATTGTTATTACAGTATTATTGATCTAGAAAAGGGGATCTATAAGATATACAATATATATATTATAGATAAAATATATAATATATATATATATATATATATATATATATATTTGTGTGTATTATAATTTATAGATGGTTTATAGATACATATGTGCGGTGTAGTTATCTTTCGAATATATATTTATATACATATACAGACACAGACACATACATGTATACATGTAGACACGTACATCTTTATTTTGTCTATTTTTTATCTTTTTGATATATCTATATATGTGTATATATATATATATATATATATATAATATAATAATATTATCCTCTTTTTCTATTTTTAGCTTTCATTGCGTTTTATGCGATCTATTTATCATCTATCTATCTATCTATCTATCTATCTATCTATCTATCTATCCATTTCTGCATTTTTACATTTGTGTGTATTTAAGTTAAAAATGATAACATATGCTTTTCAGAAGACCACTGGTCACTGGACATTACATATTTTATACTGGTAGCTAATACTTGAGGCAGCTTGCTCTCATTTGCTGATAGAATGATGAGCCAGTCACAGGTTCACAATTAACTTCATTCGGGTAGAGGAGGAGAGAAAAAAAAGAGAAAAATCAATAGTGAAATGAGATTTCTTCCCCTTTTCTATGGTTCTATGGTTTAATGGAGAAGGTTTCTTTTTCATTTTTGTGATAGGGTTACATATAGTTCTGTTGAACTATCCCGTATATAAAATATTTTTTAAATTTGTAATTTTATATAGATCCTTATTTACAGGATAAAATTATATACACGAGTAATATGTGTTATCAATTAAACTTTACATAAAGTGGATGGAATTGAGTGGATGTGGATGGAATTCAGCTGTGAGTTCATTTACAATATTGCATTTGATAACAGATTCTATGTATTTACAGTATCTATGTATCTATGTATCTATCTATGTATGTATCTATCTATCTATCTATCTATCTATCTATCTATCTATCTATCTGTCATCTACCTACAGTATCGATATATCTGCAGTATAGATTATCTACATTATATATTTATATATCATCTATTTACCTATCTATCTAGAACAAAAAATGTCAGCACTCAGGAGTTTTGTAATTTATTTTTTATATGTCATACCTGGCCTTATTGGATGACACCCACTCTCATTGTGTCAATGAAGATGTGCCGCTATTTTTTGTGTGTTTATCTATTTATCTTTCTATCTAGAAGCTGAGTGGCTCTGACAAGGCTTCTAATAAAACCAGTTTGTAGCTTATTCTTATTGCCAGTCATCATTCATATGGCAGCATTTTTCTTCACTAGCTGGACAATACATCTCAGGGATTAGCAGATTCTTAATTGACCTAAAATAACATAACTAAATCACATAATGCCCACACTGATTCGTCTCACACTTTCAGACCCCAAAGACTGTTTTCCTTCCCTCCTGCATTCAACAACAGATCTGCATATTGATTTCTCATGTTAACCCATTAAAAGAGTGAAATGAAGTCAATTACTTGGATCCCTCAGTGCCCTGCTTTAAACCTTTTGTCACTACCTGCAATTTTTTATTTTTCTACAAAATAATTTTTCAAATTCTACCTAGAATAGATCTGAAAAAGAATTATTGATGCAAAGTGAAGACAACGGTAAATAAAGTTAATAATAATTATTATTAATATTACTACATGCCGTGGCACAAGCTTTGCCAACTAATTTCTCTTTAAGCCTCATCTACATATTTGATTTCTATTCCATGAAGAAGAAAAAATATGAAAACAGCTACGGAAAATCCAACTGTTAGCAGAATATTCGGATAGGTTTTTTTTGTAAGGGAATGTTATAAGATATAGTAGCAAAGTAGTAAAATGAAGTTGCAGATTATCCTCATAGCATAGAGGCTAGAAGCCCTAGACTTCCTCCTATATCACTGACCCTACAGGTGTGGCACCAGTGCAAAACAATCGTCACTTCCCCACATTCCAAATTATTATATGTGACCATAAGAGAAAGTGTCGTCCTGTGACCTGCTCATCGGTGAGGGAGGTGATCGCCTGATTATTAAGTTAACTAAAATAACTAAATATATTGACAGATATGTACAGTAAAAAGATGCATAGATGGCACATGCATATAAGCTTTGTACGTGTATAGAAATAGCTAATAGATGAATAATAAATAAATATAGGCTTGGTGGAAATATAGATAATCAATAGACACTAGATAGATAGATAGATAGATAGATAGATAGATAGATAGATAGATAGATAGATAGATGTGTGATTATCTAGAGACCTTACATAGACAGTATATGAATGGACTGCATGAAATGACCTGTGATCGTTGTCAATGTGCAAACAAGGCAGGTTCCTCCCTGTACAACACAAGATTCCTTCTTCTAGCGGCTATAATATTCTCTTATAAAAGTCATCAGCATGGAGGATCTTATATTTCATCATCAATGTGCCTTGCATTCAGCAGTGTAATGAATGCTGCATTATATTCTATTAGCTTCCATTATAAACCTGATCTGACTGCTGCAATGTATCTGCAGCTCGTAGGGATTGCACAATGCCACAGTGATCAAAGTCTGCAGCCAAATCTGCTCCGCACAAATGTCCATTTACCTTCCCTTTATATACAGTTATCCAAGAAATACCGAGTTTTTATGTTATCTAAAAATACACACTATTATATATTTAGATTATATATATAATCTATCTAGAGGCATAGAACGATAATGCATATAGTCGTCTATATCCTATGAACAGTCTCTGTACCTCTAAATTACACAGACACATATACATCCACTATCATAAGCATTTATATCTATACAGTATATGCATATTCATAAACATACAGAACACACACATAATGTATGTATACAGTATATACAAATTAATACATATACATATCTTTACGGTATATACAAAGGCACATACATATAACACACACCACATAAATATCCAGCATATACAAAATGCAGATGCACACAGCACACACATATCTGTAAGTATATACAAATGCATGTACACACACACACACTGCAGCATATACAAATTCATATGAACACAGCATTCACATATTTATACAGTATATACAAATCCATATCCATATAACACACACCACATATCTATACAGCATAAATAAATTCATAAGCATCCAGCACACAGATATCTATACAGTATATACAAATTCATTTACATACAGCACACACACATCCATTTCAGTATTCCTACAACAATTGGCCAGATTATGTGCACAGAGTGACCCCCACCCCCTGGCAGTAGGGTAGAGGTACTGACTTTGTGACGATGCTCTTGACCTCTGTAGAGCAGTAAACCTTGTTTGCAACCCACTACCCTCAGCTGTGTGCCAAATGTCACCCCTCTACTTTTCCCAGCCTCTCATCTGCCTTTAGCCCTGGGTTCATCCAAGGTGTGTATTTATTCCCAGTGCTTCCTGACTGCAGTTAGATCTGCTTACCCTGTGATCCGCAGAACATTAGCAGATTTCATGGCAAGTTGCCTCTTTGACATCCCAGGCAGGTTTTACATCCTAGATTTGCCCCTAGGAACAAAAAAAAATTCTATTTGCATACTTTCATATGAGAGAAACAGAGGGAGACTCAGGAGATCTGTCCAGTCCTGTAAGACATCAAACATCAAGGATATGGAGATTCATTTTATTCAGGGCAAAAAAAGAGAAAAATGTATTATACAAGAATGAGTTCTCCTTGGTCAGGCTGGGGCAGGGCAGTCAGGTTCCACCATCATCACCACCACCATCATCATCATCACCATCATCATCATCCTCCCTGTCTTCTGTAGATCTGTGCAGTATCCATGTCCAGACAACATCCTGCTCCAGTGGAGGTGCAGCAGCATCACTTGGTCCATCCTGGGGTCCAGCCATTGTTGATGCAGCAATATTCAGTCTGTATCCAGTAAGATAATTGTATAGAAGCAATAAGGAGAAGCAGTGTGCTATTATTTGGGAGCCAGGGGCTGTGTGCAGCGCTATGGCTGAGCCTTGCCTTGCATTTCAGGATGCTTCTTGCATGTGAATAGCTGGCTGCCTTGTTATGGATCTGGAAGGCAATGAAAGAGAATCAGTATGCAAATTGTTTCAGTTACAATCGAAAGGTTCGATCTGGAGTTGCTGCGGAAGTTGATGTCAGCTATCTCTGCATAGGGCTGCATGTGCCTCCTTCATTCAGCTGGGCCTTGTGGCCCCTGCCAGATCTCAGGCACTAATTAAAAGCACCAAGCTATGGATGCTGCTTATCATTTAGCTGGGTGTGGATAGATAACATTACATGGTATTTATTAGGCAGCAGGTGTTAGTGGTTGTGCTGGAATAAAACATTTATAAATGGTTAAATGCTTACACTGAAATAAGTTGATTAGGTTTGCAGCCTCAGTCCTCCTGTTCATGCAATATGGGCTCTGGATCAATATGCTTTTACTGTAACACCAGTGATTGCAGGAATCACAGCTCTTATTCTTTTAAAGGGACAGGAAGCCTTTGCCTGACAATTTACACAGCTGACAGGTCTAAAAGAGAACTTCCTATAACGGCATTGTATCATTATATAGCATCCTCGCAGTACATACTGTATGGAAGGGAAGGGGGGGGGGTAAGGATATATAATAATGTCCATTTTAAATTGTCCTTCTTTTTGCATTTTTTTCTATATCTGTATATGTATCATATATCATGGTACCACTCAATACCACTAGAGCATTCTCTATAATATTAATTTATTGTTTTAATTTACATGATGATGATATGAAGCATACCATGTACAGATAACCTCAATATTATCAAATATTATAGACTACAATATGGGTAATATGGAGTGCAGTTTGCAATATGTAGTATACAACAGAAACAACAATTCCTAATACAGCACATATGTTGTACACTACTATATAAGATACTTGATTAAAGGAAATAACAAGTATAGTATAGATTTCACTCCACAATCTATATTGCAGTACAATACATCACAGGCTCCACCACACATTATATACATCACAGTACAGTACAATATACTACAGCATATATGATATAAACTATCACGCGACGTATTTACCAAAAAGAGAAATATTCCATTTATACAATAATATATCCTACAATACATAATATATTTCACTTCATGAAGGTTACATATATACAGGACATATACAAAGGACATGCAACAAAACCAAACATATACAAAATATAAACTTCTGATCTTTATATATTACAACAAACAGTAAATAATAAAATATAAGCCACAAAACATACAAAAACACAGTATGAAATGTCCATAATTTATATTATAATATGTACTATGATGCCTGTTGTATATAAAATGTGAATGTTAAATGTATATGTGATTGTAATTAAAAACATTGTTAATATGATATTTCTTGGCCTGGTCCAATTTACTGTATGTCTCTTTTAATTAGTCATATCCATCACAATCACCTGTATATTGTCTCCAGCAATCACTCTGTTCCTCCATTAGAGACAACACAAAGGGCTAGGAATGGAATTGATAATGCTGTGACCTTTAGGATCTCCAGTCATATCTGCTGACTGACCCCTGGCTGTGACCTTTACAAGCCTCATTCTCAAGCCCATAGTGTCCCCATACAGAATCCCCCTGCAATGTGCTCCTAAATATTATACAGGCAGAGCACAACATACTATTACCATCTTCCAGCAAACATTCAACAATTCCTGATAGTTACCATTTACACACACTAATCCTTAATAGTAGATTTTACCGGAGACAATCATTGCATTATAATTATAGTGGCTACCTCCCTTGGCTAAAGGCAAGTATATTCGCCCCAATCTCTATTCTATCACCGCTCTCACTGTTCTATCACCTATCACCGCTATCTATCTATCTACCTATCTATCTATCTATCTATCTATCTATCTATCTATCTATCTATCTATCTATCTATCTATCTATCTATCTATCTATCTATCTATCTAGATAAATGTGATATGTATTTAAAAATATTTGAGTAGCTAACATATACTAAGGAAGGACCTGATATAAGTATAGGATAGAGCACAGTCACCACATATTTATGGGGGTTATGAACTATAGCATTAAGATATTTAACATTCTTTGAGAATAAAGAAGCCATGTACAGACATACACACACACACCCACACACACACATATATATATATATATATATATATATATATATATATATATATATATATATATATATATATATAATATGACCTGACTTTATTTCTCTTCCAGACCTTGATACATGTTTAGATGATGACAATTCTTGGTCAAGGCTATGGATGCTGATTTCTATGAGAGTCAGCAGGAGTGACATAAAGCTACACCCTGACCACAAGGCCTAGACCAGGGTCATTTCAAGGAAACCTAATTTACAAGGGTCAACATCCCTCAGTCCAAATATACATTGTGATCTGGCTCTTTGGAGAAACAAATACTGATCTGGTGTCTTTGCTACAGGCAAGTGGCACTTTAGGGGCTTCTGGCTCTCTAAGCTGACCATCTGTCATTCAATTAAGGTTTCAAGGCAGCTGATAGGGGAGCAGAGGGTCAGTGACCCCAGGACAAAACGTCCTGCTGCCTCCAAACAGAGAAGTGCAAATGTTAAATGTTCTACACTACCCTGGACTTGTCCCAGTGGTTGGGTATGGATGCTTCTAAGCACATCTTACAAGAGACCAACAGGGGCATCAGTCATTAGCACTCAGGATCCCTCCTAGGAGCATGATGAGGATTAAATCCATTATGTGTGCCTCCTAAACAGGGTGATAGCAATTAGAAGAAGCATGCACACATTTCCAGTGAGCCCTGGTGTGCTCTCAAGAATGGAAATGGCAGCACTATGGCATGAGAGAGCTTTATATGGACAGAGTCCTATGCAATGTAAAACAAATGCACACATTACCATTACATAAGGTCACAAATGACAGCCAAATATTAGCAGAGCAAACTGTATCAGTATGATGCTAAGCCCTGCATAAATGGCCTTATCATGAATTATTGATATCATCACACCCCCAGCCTGCATTATTAATATTAACACTCCCCTAGACATTTAATTAGGATTCATTTGAAAAATTAGCATTTTGGCTCTAGTTCCGTCCTGTTGTTTGTGCTAAGGGTTAAATCTTAAACTTGTGACCTTTGATTCAGTTTTCTGCTGTCTTTTGGTAAAGGCAAAACAGGGGAAAATAAATGCACAAACATAAACCTTATTATATTGATTGCATGAAAGATGGACTTTTGGTTTCCAAAAAAGGAAATTTTGACTGAATAGAATGGATTGGGTTCATTAATAAAATTGATTAAATTGTGGAAGGGAATAACTGTATACAAATTTGTGGTAGCACTGGCCTCTGGAATTAAATTGAGACTCTGGCCTAAATAAGCAGACTTATATTATAAATTATAACTGATGGTAAAAAGCCCATAATCAATTTCCCACTATTCTGGTTCAAACACTGCCTGGGTTCCTGGTATCTCCGGACAAACAGCAAATGCTTGTAAATGGCCATTCAGCCAATCACTGGTCAGAGCTCTGACCTGATGAACATATCAGAGAATTTCTTTGTGTCAGGAGGTACCAGTAACTCGGGCCCCATGCAACATCAGGACCAGGGCATCCCTTCATCAGGTACACAGATGTGGAATATTCGTGGAACTTCAAAAAGGAGAATGACCCTTGTTAAACATCTGCAATGTGTCCTTCACACATATTGTTCTTCACATACTATTGTGAAAAACACATTTCTGTACAAATGTCTTCTGATAAGTTAGAAGAATCTTCACACATATTGTTCTTCACTTACTATTGTGAAGAACACTGTTTGGCACTCGTGTCTTTGGATAAGTTAGCAGATGTATGGAAACATCTGCAATGTGTTCTTCACTGTGTTCTTCACTTAAATGATCCTGTATTCACTGTGTTCACTGTTCTTCACTGTGTTTTGTTAAGTGAAAGCTCGTTATCGAGCAGGCGAAATACTCGTCCGAGTTATGAGCCATTTCGAGTACGCTAATACTTGAACGAGCATCAAGCTCGGACGAGTATACTTGCTCATCTCTAGTTATTACACTGCTTAAGTATATAGACACACATTATATAGATTTGAGAAAGGCTCCAGGCCATGGGAGCCGAAACGTAGCTTGGCACATGTTGGAATAAACTACACTTTTTCATTCACAAGCCTTTGGAGTGCTGCCGTTTTTTCCGATAACTAAGTATTTTGGGACCTCTCGTCCTGGCCCCTGGATGTGCACCCATACCTGAATTTCTTTGAGTGCTGCGACTATCTTTTCTGTATATATATATATATATATATATATATATATATATATATACTATACATATATAAATCATAGACTTTCTACAATTGGGTCTTAAGCGCATGTATAAGAATACTTAAGCGGTTGCACACATTTTAAGGGCTTTTGTATTTTATTAATAAGATGAGACCACTATGATGTATGTTTTACACCTATCTGGCACCTGTATTGCAATCAATTTCATCCCATTATACACTCAGTCATAGGCTTCATTGACACACAGCCATCATCATTTTCATCTATCTACGAGCTTCACGGCCATACGGCTGCTGCGTATATTATATTAATATTGACCTTGGTTACAAGGTAAATTAAAGTAACAGGTTCCTGTAAGCAGATTCCCAGTGAATCCAGCTGTGGACTGATAACAGGTTGTGGATGTGCTCCCTGCTGCTGACCACCAGCTTGTTTCACAGGGCACTAAGAGATTTTTTTCCTCTCTTACAAACAAACCAGAACAAATTGATGAATTGGGCTTTCACTATGCTAATTTAGACATTATAAATATTTAACTAACATCCCTAATAGCCATCTATAGAGGACCCTTTCTCCTTTACACGCTTCTTAATCTAAAGTAAATGCTTTTCCCATTAATAGCTGACTGCTATATCAGCTCTTTTGGAAAGCATTTTCTTTTAGCTCAAAATAAGTAATCTCTGTAGGGTTCCACTTAATAAGAGATGTTGGATCATGTCATGCCTGTACTTATGCTTAATGGACATGTGCCATGCAATGTGCTTACTGTCAGCACACATCTCCTGTTATGTTTTATGTGAATATTGTATGAGAACCATGTAAAATATACTAGAAAAGGGAAGATCAGCAATGTGACATTGGAGCTCATTGGAAAAATATTAGTGTCCTTGTAATAATATTATATAAAAATATTAAAAAATTCACGTCACTCCAAGAGACTTCAAATGCATATTTGATTTATTGCCACTTTATATTATCCATAATTTAGCTCTATGAGTCAATCCAAAATTGGACATGCAATATGGTGATTTAGTAGAACAGGACTTTCTGTTTCTCCTGAACTCTCTGTAGATTGCAGAAAGAACATTGTAATTTGATAAAAATATAAAGAAAAGAATATGTATAACAAAGAAATGAAGATTTAGTAGCAATATAAGATGATAAAACTTAGATGGCAGTCCATAATAGATTTCATAGATATTATAACATACATATAAAGCATTATGCATCTACATTAAAATAAATAAAATAATAATAATGTCATGCACACTCCACCACTTCCAGGACACTTCTTGCATCCATGTTATTGTCTGGTTGCTGATCCCATTCTACAGACAGGAAATTATTGACTGAGCTTGGTCACTGCTGTGACCAGTGATTGACTGAACGACCATTCTGTGTTAGGAGATGAAGCAGGAAATATAGTGGTAAATTGATAATGTAAATATTAATGAATATGTAATAGAAAATAATTCAGGCAGCAATAATTAGGAGATCTACCATGCAGTGGAGACATGGCTCTGGTCCAGAAGGACAATGGGGTCATTTATCAAGACCAGATTTTTGCAAGCCTGTCTCGAAAACCTCCGGCCCTGGAATTCTCAACAAACGGTGTACCAATTCCACCAGTAAGGGGCTGGCATAGAATTTAGCCATCTTTTACATCAGATTATTGGCAAAAAAGATGATAAATGAGATGGACACAAGGGGTCTTCTCCATTTCCTACTTTTGCCATGACTCCCTGATTTTTTTGCCAAAAGGTAAAAAAGAAAAAGATACAATGACAAAGTTTACAAATGAATAATTAATAAACACCCATTTATTTTTTCTTACATAGAGATTATTTGGTAATTTCCAATCATTTCCAATACTACACACAGTCCACAGAAAATCCACAGATTTTTCAATATACAATATAAAAATGAGTGGGTAGTATTTGTGCTTTGCAGCGTTGGGGTCCAGGGTTCAAGTCCCACCCAGGTTAACATCTGCAAAGAGTTTGTATTTTCTCTCTGTGTTCACGTTGGTTTCCTCCGGGTCCTCTGGTTTCCTCCCACACTCCAAAAAACATGCTGGTTGATTAGATTGTGAGCCCCATTGGGGACAGGGACCAATTTGACATGCTTTGTGCAGCGCTGTGTAATCTGTAGGCACTATATAAAAAAAAGAAAGAAGAAAGAAAGAAAGTATGGCAGTATATTGTATATGCGATCAACCCCCCTTATGTCTAAGTATCTTAGGGGGCATAAAAAAAGTAAAAAAGAATCTAAAATTCCAAATCACTCCTCTCTCCCTAGAAATAAAAATAACTAAACATGTTTAGTATACCACATCTCAAAATGCACAATCTATCAATATTAAAATTTCTATTCCCTGCATTGAACCCCACAATGAAAAACATGTTTGAAATGTACAAGCAAATGAAATTAACACTTTTGTTGCCAGTTCGGCACACATAAAAATGTAAAAAAAAAAAGCGATCAAAAGGTTTAACATCCTGCAAAGAATACACCTTACATAGCTCTGTAAACCAAAATATAACAAAAGTTAGAGTATGATTATACAGTAATAAAACAAAACTATATAAAAGCGGTATCTTTGTGTTCATACTGAACTCAAAAAATAAAGAAGTGTCATTTGGACCATAAGCTGAAAGCTGTAAGTATGCAGCCCATAAGAAAATGGCACAACAGTGTTTTTTGTCAATTGTACTGCATTTACAATTGTTCTCCTGCTTCAGGGTACGTAGCATAGAATATTCAGAACTGACACTAGTCCTGCAGATATCCAACCTTCATATATTTCTGTAAACAGAAAAAATAAAAAAGTATGGCTTTTGGAATGTGGGGAGTGAAAAACAGAAACAAAAACACTTAAACAGGGCAGGTAGTTAAGGGGTTAAGATAAAAGTTCTTTGTGGGACTACCATACTTTAATGCAAAACATGGCTTATACTTGATATGTGTAATTGTTTGTGAAACTAACACATACAATCCACCATATTCAGTTGTAAGTCTGCCACAACATCAGTTCACGGAGAACGCCTTTGCTTGAAGGTTTTCCATTCAAAAAATATTCCGTTTTTATGTTACTATCCTATCTGGAACCTAATCCAATAGGACTACTTATGAAGGGACCAGGGTTCATACTGTCCGTGAGCAATATTGGCTATAATCCCATTTTTAGGGAATTATCAAGAGTCTTCTGTGCAGCATCATGCAATAATGATTTAGGATAATCTCCAAAAAGCTGAACCATGGGTCAATAATATTTTGTTTCAGGTATTTATCTGAAATCGAAATGTAACGCTGGAGGTTGCAGATTTATAAGGGATAGGTATAGCCAAAATGCTGCATATTGCATGACATTTATACTCACTAAACAATCTTCCCCTTGTAATGGACAGCACATGGTTAGACTAAATACAATACTTTTAAATGGATTAATTCACATAGCTGGCTACTGGGAGCATCACTGTGACTACTAGCAACTGGGGGCATCACTGTGTACCTAGCAACTGGAGGCATCACTGGAGGCATAACTGTGACTGTTGGTTACTGGGGGGAACACTGTGACTACTAGCAACTGGGGGTCATCACTTTGACTAATGGCTACCGGGGACATCACTATGATTACTGGCAACTGGGGACATCACTGTGACTATTGGCTTATGTGGGACATCACTGTGACAACTTGCTACTGGGTGCATTATTGTGTCTACTGGGGATATCACTGTGCCTAATGGCTACTGGGAGCATTACTGCGACTACTGGGGGCACTGGCTATTGGAGGCAGGAACTGGGGCTACTAGTTATTGGGGGCAGGCACACTGACTATTGGCTACAGTGACTTCTGGCTACTGTGGGGCAGGTACTACATCTACTCGCTACTGTGACAAGCAATGTCGGGGGCTGCTGGTATGATTATTTGCTACTTTGGGGTTGTAACTGTGTCTACTGACTACTGTGGATGGCTGTGTGAGGGCACTATTACTATATTGACTACTGTGTGGGGCACTGTTAATATATTGGCTACTGTGTGGGGGTACTGTTACTATATTGGTTACTGTTAGGGAAATTTTACTATATTCGTTACTGTGGGACATAATATGATCTCCAGGGGAACAATAGAACAGTATTAAGTTTGTGATAAGAAGGTGGAGGAGATGATGAGGGAGCAAGGAACCTAACATATGTGTCGCACACGACCGTTTTGTGGTGAAGCTGCACCAGCAACCTCGCAACGGTGCTCAGTCGGTTCGTGCACCTGATTTAACATGCAAAGTCTGTTGCACACCCTATGTTAAAGGTGCACCACAAAAAAGTTGGTGAACTCAGGTTCGACGAGTGCAAGGGAAGCGACAGATTCATGATTTCTAGCGCACATTCTTAATGAATCTGGCGCACCCAGCATTATACACGGGCAGTTTCCTACATTCTTAGTAATTGTGCCCCAACCAGTACAGAGTAGGAGACGCTTCTAGGAGAACAACTAAAAGGTCTGAGAGAGCCTGAATTCTTGCTAGGTGAACAAATAGTTATTTCACGTAATAAAATGCAAATTAATTATTTTAAAATCATACAATATCATTTTCTGATTTCTATTTAGAATCTGCCTCTCATAGTTGAGTGTGCCTATATTAAAATTACAGGGAAGAAAACTTGCAAAATCTTCAAATACTCAAATACTTGTTTTGCCTGCTGAAAATTTAGTATTAGCAAAATCAGAATGACCTACTGATAACGTAAATTGATTTTAACCCCTTAGTGACCGTCGTATCAGGTTTTTATGGCGGCCATTAAGGGTACTTCTTCTGACATCAGCAGATCTCCTCCTGTAAGGCCCGTTCCACACTTGCGAGTGTGATGCAATGAAATCGCATCACCCTCGCAACACATGCTGCCCGGATCACGCGGCCCGAACGCTGAACTGAGTTCAGTCCCGGTTTGCAGTGTTCGGGCCGCGCGATCCGGGCAGCATGCGTTGCGAGTGTGTTGCGAGTTTATCGCATCACTCTCGCAAGTGTGGAATGGGCCTAAGTGTTGTTGTCATCACAGTCCAGACCTGGCACTAACACCCGGGATTGAAAACTCTGAATAATGTTTTTTTGAAGGCTGTGTTGTGTAGATAGTTCATAACTGAAGAATTGTCAGAATGTATTGCTTAGATGCTTAGCATTAGGGTAACTCCTTCTTTCTGATTCAAGGTACGGAGTCTGGAAAGAGATTTCTCATAAGAAACACTTTATATTGTTAGAGACGACTTGCTTATTTTACTGATATAAATATGTGTGTCTTTTCTCTGTGCTGCTCTGCAACCCTAATAATCCTGAATTTGGAACCATATAGAAATCAAAGATGTAGTGGATTTCAACCATAACAAGTGCGAGCTTTCCACAGACATGCTGGTCATGTGACCAGGTGATGCATTCAAGCTGCTGTACTGATGAGATCTGGCACCCTCAGTAACAGCAGTGTCTCAGTCACATCAAAGCACACTTATAAAAAGATCACCCTATTACAAGAAACGTATTAGCACATGTTCAGTTTCATTCTTGGAAACATAGTTGTGTGATGCAGGAAGTGACATCACTGGCCCACTTGCTATGACATCATATTTACACATCTTGTCACACCAAAACAAGAAGGGATCACCCAGTGTCAGTTAATCTCTGCCAGAGGCGGAGTACATTGTAATTGCCAGCCCTAGCAGTCATGTGACCTGTGATGGCAAATACAGATGGGGAGAGGGAATACTCATGGAGGACTTTGCTCTACTGTGTCTAGACATGGAAATGGAGGAGCTAGAGACAGCAATCCAGATAGGACTCAAGAAGACAAAGATAGCTCCTTAAATGAGCAGACATGACTTTAAAAATTGGGCTATAGAAACTGCACACCTCTTTTAAACCTTGCTAAAGAGAAGGGAGAGTCCGAGATAGTCCCTTTAAAGAAGTGGCAGAATAAGCCAGTCATAAAGTCACCAATGAGACATCAGTATTTATGTAACATTGACCAGATCATTTCTCTTTCCAGTTCCAGTATATCAGTACTCATATTTCTGAGTCCAGAAACTGGTAGCACCAGCCTGACTAGGAGAATATGGAAAGGTTATATCATCTAAGGTGGGAGATAAAGAGTACAGTTCACAGTAAGAGCTCCAGTCATTTGTGCAGCGCTTAGATCTTAATTATCTTGATTGCTTCAAGTGATGCTGTTACTCAAAATATAAGTCAAGATCCTTATTTTTGTGACCCTTCCAACCTTCTATTTCTCTGTGCAGGGGAAACGTACATGCGTTTAAAGCAATGTCAACTCGGAGTGATCCTATGCAATTTATCTAATCTCTGCAGGGCTCAGGCATCAAAAGTGATATTGCAGTGTTGAGAGAAGTTATTTTGTGGCACGCAGCACAGCTACAAGACATTCACTGTATTGTTCCAGATATCAATAGGACAATCATTCAATGCATAATAAAACACTGCAAAGTGGATATACAACTAATGTAAAGAATGATAACATGTTGCCCCTATTAATGCACTGAAAGAAAATATAGCTTAAAGAACATCTACCACCAGGATGAAGGATTGTAAACCAAGCACACTGACATACTGGTGTGTGTGCCCCCTCTGGTGGGATCTGCTCTTCTTTAAGCTTTTTAATACCTAGTTTTTACAAAAAAAGGCATTTAAAATAATGCAAATAAGCCTGAGGGGCTCCGAGCCCCATAGGTGTTAATGGTGCCTGGAGACCAGAGGGGCACACACCAGTAAGTCAGTGTGCTTGGTTTACAATCCTTCATCCTGGTGGTAGATTTCCTTTGAAGGAAATATACCACTTGTTTTCATGCATTATGAACCAATCATACCTTGAGAATGCTGTGGCTACACTGATGTAGAAACATAGCAATAAAAGGAAAAAAATAGGCTGGGCAAAATTTGTCTCTAAAAACCCTGAATGGAAGATGGAATTAATTAATGGAGCGTTCAGATCAATATAATTTGACTCAACTCCATGTAGAAAGAAAGTAATTCATTTATTATAAAATTTCCAAAGAAAACAATAAAATGATGGTATAAAATATTCCTTTGTGACACGTTTCGGGTAACGCAACAAACATCAGAAACACTGCAAGTCAATTATATACCAAACCCCAAAGTTAATTAGGGGGCGGCAGCTAGCCCTCTGTAGCCTATAAACATGCTGTACACAATGAAAATAATTGTAATATTCAATTGTTTCCCTCCTTTCTTTAAATCCATTATAAAAGTAAAGAATGGAGGTTTAACAGAGGCAACATACCACTTAACCCCTTAATGACCGCCCTATCGGGATTCTACGTCGGTCATTAAGGGTACTTCTTCTGACGCGAACTTCCCTTAATATACAATTTTTCATCAAACACCATCACAAAAAATTTTCTAAACAGTGATCAAAAAAAGCTACGTTCCCTGATATGATACGACTGAAAAGAACAACTCTTTTCGCAAAAAATAAGCCCTCAACCAGGTCTGACAACATAAAAATACAGAAGTTATGGCAATAAAAATTGTCAATAGTAAAAACAATGCGATATTCTCCAATATTGGTTTTGCTCAGGAAAATTGAGCAAAGATAAGAAAAACTATATAAATGAGGTATCACCGCAATCATAGTGAACCAGAGAATAAAGATAAAGTATAATTTTTACATTGCGGTGAGCGGGGGGAAAAAAAATGCTAAAAATCCAAAATAAAAATTGATGATTTTGTTTGTGTCCCCCTTGAAATAGTTAATAAAATCTCATGAATAAGCTATAGACCCCCCTAAATGAATTATCTATACATTGTATCTCATTCCGTAAAAAATAAGCCCTCATATGTTTGCATTACCAAAAAAAATAAAAATGTATAGGTCGTACAATGTGACAATACAAATCTGCAGTGAATGGCACCTCCATTCATTCTATACTTGGCCGTGCGCCTGTACAGAAGTTTACCACCACATATGGGGTATCACTACACTCTGGAGGAATTGGGCATCAAACCTTGCAGTGCGTTTCATCATTTAATTTATTCTGAAACTGTCAGTTTGGCCTAAATGAATGTATTTTCCAAAAAAATTCCATAGTTTCTAAATCGCAGGTCCATATTGTTTTAACCCATGTGAAACACTTAAAGGGTTAATGGACTTAATAGAAGTAGTTTTACATACGTTGAGGGGTGAAGTTTCTATAGTGGGGTATTTTATGGGGTTTTACTATTATTTAGGCCTTACAAAGTCACTTGGAAGCTGAGTTGTCCCTCAAAATGTGAGTTTTGGCAATTTTCATGAAAATGAGAAAAATCGCACCTAAAGTTCTGCATCTCATAACATCCTAGAAAAGTGAGAGGATGCATAAAATATCATCCCAACATAAAGCAGACATTCCGTAAATGTAATTTATCAAGCTTTTTGGGTAGTTTTACTTCCTATCTGGAAAGCAGAACATTTCAAACTTGGAAAATGAAGAATATTTACAAACTTTTGCCAAATTTTCACTTTTTTTCAGAACGAATCACAAAACGTATCACTTAAATTTTATAACTAACATGAAGTACAATGTGTCACGAGAAAACATTCTCAAAATCACCGGGATATGTTAAAGCGTTCCGAAGTTATAACCAATTATCGTGAGACATGTCAGATTTGAAAAATCGAGTCTGGTCATTGAGCTGAAAACTAGTGTCGGTGATAAGGGGTTAAAAATCCCATTAACATTAATGTAACCTTTATGTCATCTGTTATGTTCCGTTTAGGCAGGGATCCGTTATCCATGGGTTTTTCGTACAGAAAAAAATGACGCAGTATTTTTTGAAAAAAACAACGCATGGATAATGGGTCCATGACAAAACTGACCATAACAGATGACATAAAATTTACATTGATGTCGGTGGGATTTTTAACTGATACGTTCAACCTCCGCTAAACCTCCAATCTTCACTTTTTTAACAAAGGGAAGGAATGGAGAGGAGGAACGGTA
The DNA here is from genome assembly GCA_019512145.1 of Engystomops pustulosus. NCBI lineage: Eukaryota > Metazoa > Chordata > Amphibia > Anura > Leptodactylidae > Engystomops > Engystomops pustulosus. Next base: position 58,323,438 of record CM033644.1, read on the forward strand.
TTGTGTATGTAGTTGAAATTGGCTTTCCTACCCTTACTGACATAGACAGATAATGGATAACAAGGTTTAGTTACACTTTAAGTTATGAAATAACATCACCATTACAAAAATAAATTTAATAGCCATTTAAATAAATAACAACCTGTAACGGAATATATGTTTTTGTTACAGCTTCAGCTCGAAGTATTTGTGCATTTAACAAGATTCTGGAAAACTTTCTTAAACAATTCTGTTTCTGCAAGGTAAATGAGAGAAAAGTGTGTCCAGCACTCCAGATCATGCGTTTAACACTTCTCCTTTAATATATCATGAATAAAAATACCCGGAACATAGTCCTGGTGCAGACCTACGGGTTTCGAACTTTTGTTCTTAGTCATGGCTGCACCGCGTAGGTCTGCACCAGGACTATGCCCCTAGTATTTTTATTCATGATGAAACAAAGGTGAAGTTTTAAACGCATGATCTGGAGTGCTGGACCCACTTTTCTCTCATTTACCTTGCGGATTCCTCCTGACGATCGACACAGCGTTTAATATCAGTGCACCTTCTTCCATGGACTCCTAGGATATATACAAACTATGTCAGTGAGCTGACTTTTTTTGGATCTACCATATAACAAAAAAAAATCCTTAGTTCTAACTTGGTTATGATACAGGTCATTGCATATGCTGTGTATATATATATATATATATATATATATATATATATATATATATAGTGACATGTGACGTGGCATGTGAACAGGAATCAGCCATTACATAGCGAGTTTACAATGACTGTAATAAGGGAATGAGTTCATTCTGGCAGATCATGGCAAAGTGTGCCATGACAGGTTCATGAATATCTTATAATACATACACCAGTGACCAGTATATACAACATCCTAATCATCATAGTGACACATCTGTGGAGATCAGATAGTGAACAATCCATTCACTGTGAGTTAGCACATCCTGAAGCATGGCCTGAATGTGATAATAGCAAGACCGAAAGTAATGGCCTAGAGGGGAAAAGTTCAGTACCAACATTATGATAAAGGAAAAAAAAAGCACGGACTTCCTCCTGATAACATAAAACAGGAACATAATGAATAAAACATCTTATTTTTGCAGTATAGAAGCTGTGTGCAGCACATTTCACCGACTGGAGCCAGTGTGTGACCACAATTAGAGCCCCGTCTTTTATGCTGAGTAGTTTTGGTCTCTGTAATTTTCTTGTAATGGCTATTCTTGAAATGTATATCTAATTGCTTGGATTAGTTTAGAAGAACCTTGATTAGGTCAAAGTTACATCATCCAAATGCATTAAACAATAGTTAGAGCTAATAAATCTTAAAAAAATGCTGTTTATAACTTTTTAATGCTTCTTGTCCTCATAAGGTTTCTTCGGCCTCATAAAATTCTTATACAAGAAAACATGAACTGTTAGCTTTTAGGTTATCTGCCACCAGTTTGGTCTTTCTGCTCCATCAGTTGGCATTTATGAGATGCTGGAAAGTACAGAATGTTCGGGTATATTCATGTCTATGTGACTGGCCTGTCCAAGCAACAAGTATACCATGAATAACCATAGTTTCTTGTATTGCGACTCAATCGGCACTCTTTACCACCCGATGCTCGTGAATTAAGATAATGGATGTACCAAAGAAATAAGCTTGAACTTGTGCTAATGATCCAAAATTCTTCCTTTATTTGATACACATGAATACACAGAATGCATTTCAGCTCTCCCCGAGCCTTTGTCAACTGCTTATGAAATGCACACTTTCTGTTAATAATTGTCTGTCTACCTCTGTGATGTAATTGGCCGTCGGGACTGGAACACACCCAAGTGATCATCTTATTGGATAGCTCCTCCTCATCACATGAAAATCCTGCAACTAAACTATACTTGTTCACCTATGGTAGGTACATCATAAATACATGATATATACTGTTACACACTATGGGGCACATTTACTAAGGGTCCGAAACGCGTTTTTCCGCCGGGTTTCCCGAATTTTTCCAATTTGCGCCAAATTGCCCCAGGATTTTGGCACACGCAATCAGATTGTGGCACATCGGCGCCGGCTTTCACGCGACAGAAATCGGAGGGCGTGGCCGTTGGAAAACCTGACGGATTCGGAAAAAACGCGGAATTTAAAAAAGAATTTGCACTCACATACACCAAGATGGAGGAGGTGAACTCCGGCGGACTTCAGCGCAGCAGTGACACCTAGTGGACATCGGGCGCACAACCTTGGTGAATCCCGGCAAGCTCCAAATCAGCGACGGAGAATGCGCCGCTGGATCGCGACTGGACCGGGTAGGTAAATCTGCCCCTATATATGAGGGAGGTAAGTAAATCCAACCAAGACACCTATAAATCATAACATTTACATGACAAAGACTGACAATGCAATTTGTTAAAAATCAATACACAAATATTACTATACCCCGACTTTCTGTTCATTTTGCATTCTGTATCTAAAATGCAAAAGTATAATTTATATCCAAATATAATTCTAAACAATTAATTTCATACTGTCTATTTAGCCCCTTTGGTCCTATGGTTCAAAGTTTATGTATCCAACATGCTTCTATGCAAGACACTTCCTTCCATTTCAAATGAGCACCCCAAAGCGTTAAATATTTAGGGATCCAAATACCAACTGACCTTTCTAAACTTTACACTCTAAACTTTCTGCCAATGCTCAAATGCATGCAGGAGGACTGCTCCAGGTCAACCAAGGGTATTTTTCTGTGGTGGTTGGGAGATTTACCATACTCAAAATTAGTATTCTGCCATGCCTACTCTATGTCTTTCAAGCTGTCCCTATTGAAATATGGCTGCCCACCTGTCTAGAGTATTGGACTGATGCTGCAACTCGACCTGGAAGCCTTGGGTGCGCCTGGAGCAGTCCTTTACTAGACTTCTTTTGCTGACTGCGCCCTGGTTGGAACCCACTGAAACATTGGCCCTGAGGAATTACCCTATGGGTGTCCTACAGTCAGAAAGAGAAAGTGCGAGAACGCCCCTTACCCCAGCAGTTTCTGTTGACTCTGATTTTTGGTCACCCACACTCTCATCAGAATACTCGTGTCTAATGTCTATTCCAGAGGATCCAGGGCCCCAATACCTAACGCAATGGTAAGCCAATTTAAATATCTCACTATCCCTGGAACAAATAACTAGGATTTTTGAGTTATGTCATTTTTCGATTAGCTCCCGGTTTCAAGAATCAGGATACAAACTGTAAGCTAGGTGGTAGAGAGTACCTACTAGGTTACACACAATATTTTCGCAGGTCTCTGTCACATGTTGGAGGTGCAGAGAAGAGTACCGTACTCAATGTATTAGTGGACCTTTCTTCATGTATTCTAGTCTTGTCATATTCTCAATCCTGATTTGTGGAGACTCAATTACACTTGACCCTCCTCTCTTCCTCCTTCACCATTGTGACATTTCAACCCGGACATTTCTTACTATGCTTTTTGATCATTGCCGCATGCTCCTGCCCCCCGATTCTATGGAAACAGACCAACCCTCCTACAATAGCCATGTGGGTAGCGAAAGTAAATGACATCATGTACATGGAGGACCTTACTTCGTCCATCCATAATACACAAGGAAGATTATGCAATACTTGGATCCTTTTCCAACAGTCTGCAGAGTACAGATGCTCCCTATGAGACTTATAACCCCCTTATCTCCCAGGACTGGGCGACCTGCACCCCCCTGCCTATTTCCCATCCCTCCCCTATATGTATCTGCACCTTCTCTTTCTTTGCTCTAGTCTTTATTCTTATCCTCCTTATGGCCCTGATCTGGGCACTGCAGGGTCATAGGGCTCCTCCATGTCCCGGGAGGCAGGTGGGGCTTGATTGCAGGTCCTTTATTTTCGTATAAACAGGTTCACATGTCTTGACTTACACTATGTTGCATATGTTTTAAATTCATCACATGTGTTTATATTATACCAAATATAATGAGGGTTGTGTTCCTATTCCTTGCCTGTAAGAAAATTATAAAAAAAAAAGATGAAAATAAAGCCTTTTTATATTTACAGGTAAAATCTTAAAGGGGATTGCATTTTATCCCCTATCCACACCATAGGTCATAACAATTTCATTGGTGACGGTCTGGCTACTGGGACCCCCACCATTTATAAGAACAGACCTCCATGGACATGGGTCCCAGTTCTCACTAATTGGTGGAGCAGCAGGTTGAGTATGCCTCCTACTACTCCATTCAATACTATGGGAGTGTCAGAAATTGTTGAGCACTTGGCTATCTCTAGCACTCACTTAGGCAGTGGGAGTGTTGGAGATATTCACGCTCTGTGCTCGTCAATTTCTAGCACTCCCATACTATTGAAAGGAGCAGCAGGACACATAGACATGCTCGACCTGCCACTTCATCACTTAGTGAGAACTGGGGCTCTGTTCTCAAGAGTTCTCAAAGTCTGGGACCCCTTAGGACTCTTGGTGCAACTCCTTTAATGCACTTTAATGCAGTTACTACAACACCCACACTCGTGAATTCTAGATATGTCTCTCATTTCAAGTATCATTATACTAAAAAGGAATGAAATGAATAAAAACATTTTAAAAATGTGCTTGTTTAATTACTTTTATATCTACTTAGTCATTTAAGATGCATTATATTGGACCTGGATAGTAGATGACATTTTATTTAGGTACAAAGTGTGTCTCAGTGTTTGGCTCCGTGTCTTTGCTTTTCTACCCCAACTGTTCATGTCTGTGTTCCTGTATGTTAGTGTCATATAGCAGAGTGAGTGCCAGTTATTTTTTCATGTTTTATTGATTTCCGCATGCAGGGATAATTTTTGAGCTAGCAGAAGTGTTTATACCTCATCCTTGTGAACACATGACATATACTTCCAGGTGATGGCCTAAAGAAACAGGTTGTTCTCAGAAAAATATATGTTAGAAATGAAAGACTGCAGACTAATAAGTATCCGAATATTAAGTGTACCATGATTACATTTATCATTCTATGTAATGCATTGATTCCTTACAGAATGTAGCACTTGATCTTATAGCAGACCCGTTAGTAAATCCTTGTGTTTTCTAATAACTGCATATATATGAGTGTATCAGTTATTGTTCCTAAATATTTGGGAATACATTTATAGCAGGGTATTATATGTCACTGCAGTTAGAGAAAAGTTTTTGTGGAAAAAAATTCCTTTTGCTCTCAATAGGCCAAATAAAATAACCGTCTAACTTTTAAATGATACCAGAAAATCAAGATGGCTTATTTATTTCACCTATTAACTTGACCACCCACTGCCTGAATCCGTAAGTGGGCACAGGGTCTATTTCTGACGTGACATATTTTGGCGTTGCTTCAGTTTCTCCTGCTCCTGATCAGATCGCAGGATCAGGACTGGGTCTCTGGTTGAAAGGTAGAATTGTTGCTACCTCCACCAGGTCATCTATAGACCTGGCAGTCTCGCAATAGCTGGGTATGGAAGGGTTTAGCAGAGCTGCTGGATCTGATCACAACCAGTCTGCTCAATACACGTGGCTCATATATATTCTCCAGTTATAGGGGAAAACTTGTAAGAAAAAACCTCATGGGGTACATATAAGGTAAAAAAACACACTCACATGAGGTACAAATAAATATCTAAAAATAATAAAAGAAGCACAATTAGAGCCCCCCTTAATGAGATGTCAGCAGAGACCCACTTAATTAAATGTCTGTAGAGGTCCCCTTAGTGAATTGTCACCTTAATGAAATAAAAACAATAAACTCGGTACTGCTCTCACCCAGTAATCCCACGGCTTTGTCTTCTCTCATGCAGCAGTGCAGGCAGATGCATGTCCATCCGTGCACCTTAGCCTTGCACACTGGCGCAGCCCCCACATTTAGCAATAGCCCCCTCTCAATCAGTTATAGCTCTCACATTAATTAATAGAACCCACATATAAATAGAACCCAAGTATTAGCCGCTAAAGCTCACTATTAGCCCCTGAAACTCACTAATAGCCCACCACACTCACTAATAGCTCCCACATTCACTTATCATTCCTGCAAAATAACTAATAGCCCCTTTACCCTCACTAATAGCCCCATATTTTGTAATAGGCCCCCACATTCACTAATAGCCCCTACATTCACTAACCCGGGCAAGTGCTGGAGCCCCGGGCTGCTAGAGGAGCCCACTCTCGCCCCCAGATCAATTGTACCAGTGTTGCTTTAAGACACTGGTACAAATGATCACCATCCAGCTTGATTACATTTCTCGTTGGCGCAGCATAGAAGCAGAATCCGAAACTCTGTATGCAACGGCTCTGAAGCTGGCGCACATCAAGACGTCATCAGATCATGTGTGCCAGCTTCAGAGGGGGGTCCAGTGTGTCCACAGGGGGAGGAAGGCTCCAGTGTGTCCAAAGGGGGAGGGGGGGCAGTGTGTCCCAGGCTGCTATAGGGAGCTGCTGGAAGTGGGAGACGCAATGTCATTGCCTCCTGCACAGCTCACTACTCCACAGTGGGCTCTGTAGTGAAGCAGGATAATCCTCTTTATATGGGTCCAGAGGATGCAAATAGAGATGAGAGTGGATAAAGCTGAGGGACAGCAGGCAGGGACAAGCGGGGCTTGGGCCAAAAGATTTGGGGCCTGTGCCCGGATCCTTTTACCAGGCGACGCCCTTGGTTTCAACACCATCTTTCCACAATGGTTGTGTAATGGGGCAGTGCTGGATGGTCTAAGTAGCATGTATTGAAGAGAACAGGTGTACCAGCAGACATGGCCATTCCCCTAGTGCACCAAGAAGATAATATACATGAAGATAAAATCTGGATTTCTCTCCTTTGACAAATCACTGGTAAAGGTACATCTGGGAGGCTTATAAAGTGCCCTACACAATGCTTGTTTTTCTGGTGGTCCAATTTTTAATATTAAATCATTATATTCTATAAGACTATTTTAGAAGAAACATTTATTTATTGAAATTGGAGATTTGCCATATTTTTTTGTTGTTGAAATTGGGAAAATTCTGTTCCATTCAGCAAACTAAACTTATATATAGTATTATACCACATGAAGGTGTGTTTAAGTTTATCATTAAAGGTGATTTCTATACAATCATTTCTAACTAATTTAGCTAAAGAAAGTATTAGAAAAGTGCAACTCTTTCCATAATCATATAAAAGCCACTGGAAGCCGCGACATGAGGAAATTTGGTACATTGTATTCTTTGTATACAACATCCTACTGGTATTTTTGACATTGACATTCACCCACCCTTCACAATAAAGCTTTGAGTTGCTGGCCTTTGAGTTTCTGTCTCCAAGTAACTAGTCACATCATGCTGGTACAGTGAAACAGCACTTCATTGATTAGCTCAATGATTAATGCCGAGCAGTAGTAATGCTTATCTTTTCTCAGGCAGAAAGTAAAAGAGGAGTGGAGCTCTAAAATGTGATGTGGCTGCAAGCTACATGGAGTAGAGCTAAATGTCAAAGTAAAGTTCACAAGGTGAAATATGCATAAATGTTACAAATGTCAACATGCAGAAAACCAAAGCATATATTATTCTTCACACTGAACACAGTAGGTATCTGCCCAATTGTGAACAGACCAATTCCAGGGGAGTCCTTTTAGCAATCTCAATTTCTTATGATATTACTGCTTAGACACCCTGCAGTCATCTGTTCTATAACTGATGCAAATATTATACACGGCTGGGGCTATGATTAAGTGTCTTTGCCAATATTTATGCTTTTAGGACAGTATATAAATCAGATTACACAGGCCTCTTAGGCTAAAGACACAAAGGATAAATTGCACTTTCTACCTGAAGCTGGTAGGCAGTGGATATCAATATGCAACACCTAGTATAGAACTGGCGGTTTTAGCTTAAAGTAAGCCTGAAATATATTAATGTTATTTATTATTCAATAGCCCTATGTACTAAAGTACGTAGTGAGTCTGGAGGGTGAAATGATAGAGGCATGAAAAACACAGATTATATACTATTAATACTATTTTGTTATATTATACTTTAATGACTAATTATTCCAAGGGTTGGCCCTAGATCATGGATAAGGAGGTCAAGGAAAAACATGCAGTTCTTCCAAAGAAACCATGATCTAATTTGAGCTTTGTTAGGGGTCCCCTTTCGTTCTCAATATATTGCATAATGTGACACCTGTAGAGTTTAACTGATTGTTTTGGGAGGATTTATTAAAGACCATACACCAGTTTTCCGAAATAGGCGCAATTACTGGCACACAGCTGGGAACTGCACCTATTTCCCCCCTAACGCCACCCCCACACCAAGCTGGGGTGAAGGGCATGTGGGGGAACGTGCTCTGCGGCAGAGCGGTGAAGTGTACACTACCTACAGCCTGCATGGGACCTAGCATAGAACTGTCCCACTGCACACCACCCGCTGGATATATATCAGGAGGTTCCTGTGCTAGCGGGGTGGGGTGGGGGTGAGGCGGGGTTGGAGACTGGAACACCATGCGCCAGCATTTTGATATACCCCCTATACCCACTATATATATATATATATATTTTTTTTTTCTTTACCTTTTTGGTGGTATATGTCTGTTGAAAACTAAACTTTATAAAAGCATCAGAATGACAAAGTCCGATAAAAATAAAAGTTTGTTATCATACTAAAAATATATATATGATGAAAATACAATGCATAAACATGGATTTTTGCAGTCAGATAAAACAGAATGAGCAGTCAGGGCAGGATGCCTCATATGGCATCAGTAACAATTACTTTCAATATGTCTCTGAAGCCAACAGTGATTTCTTCCATAAACTAAAACAATGGAACATGATACAGTACACAGTCTCAAATTGTACTAATTTACCGTCTAATGCTGTTACTCAGCCCGATATCTGTTACAATTCTGGATTCAGTAAGTGGGTAACAAGAGTGGAGTTGATACAGTGAGCTCAGTTTATAGTAAGTACATTAATGCACTAAATCTTTACCTTGTCAGAATAAAAAAAAACATGTATAGATTTTTCCGACAGAAAATGGAAAAATTTTGTGGCATTTGCTGGTCTTTCAACCTGGTAGGGAATTTTATTTAGAGAGTTTGGTGATATCTGCTCAATTTTCTATGATTTAAAGGGGATATTTTTTCCTGTCATTTTATCATTCTTATGCCATAAATCCCTAATAGGCCAGGGGGCCACCTATGGAAGGGTGGTCATGTGAGCATGTGGCTTGCTAGTCTGAAGTTCATTCCGTCTAAGGCCAAATATTTATGGCTATTTTGGTAAATACTGCAATTGAGAGAGCAGTGAAAAAGCTATACCACTATTCCACTGAAATGTAGAGAATAAAGTGCTTGGGAATCCATCAATGAGGAGCCTTTTCTATTGATAGATGAGTGTCTCAGATGTGAAATATCTATCTATCAAAGGTAGAAACCACACATGCCCAAGATGGCAATACCTTTTTAAAGGGTGTCTTATACTATGGCTTGACCCTAGTTTATGTGCTTGAACTAGGTAGATACAGACTGCTAGAATAGAGCTTGCAGTAAATAAAAATCTATCATATCTATTAATGTGATTAAATATCCAGGAACTATCTGTCACAGTTAGTGGAAGGGTCAGCAACTCTTCAGTCTTACTAGATTTTGTCCTGTCACTTACCGGTAATCTATTTGCAGGTATGGGAGTACATGGGTCGCAGCAATCACAGTATGATATCTTTTGTGCTGACCTTTCATATAGGACAGGATCAATTCAATTAGTGCAAATCATTTTAGAATAGAAAATTTGCTTTATTGAATGGCTCAGATGCATGTTGACTGGGGCATCAAATTCCTGGTGGATAATATAAAAAATACTGTAACCATATCTTGAACCATTTAGTAATTAGGAAATGACCTGTAATTGTAGTTAGTGGTTTTTAAGGAATGTGGGGCAACCTGCAACATAGCTCGAATGATGCCATAGATAATAAAACTGATGCCATGGTCCTAGATGATACTCTGCAATAATGTGAACAAAGACATAGGCCTACATTTATTAAAGGTGGCATTTTATGAGCCAATCTTTAGGAAAAAGTGCCAAACTGATCAAATCTCTGGAAAAATTTAGCACATTTTGGTCATTCATGTTTTACAACAAGTTGACAGGAAGGTTTTTAAACTATCACATATTGAGAAAAGTTGCAATTTGTTGTAAATATACAGTAAACCACAATGTCCATCTTTTAACTTCATAAATTGGTACAACACAGTACATAGCTGAACAGAAAGTGTGCCACAAATGCGCAACTACTGTACTCTTAACTCTACTAGACCACTAAAAATAACTGGGAATATTTGCTCTGTGATCCCATAGAGCTGAGCTAAAGTGGCCATAGCACACTCTTTGACTGTGTGAAAGGGTTGAGCGACCAATGTTCAAGAGGCAGTTGGGGGTCCTAGAGGTAGGACCTGCTTTGGGCATCTTTTTATGAAATATCCTTTGGATATTTTATAAATAGTCTAAATGAGAAAAACTGGAGCACTGGCTGATTATTCAAGGCAATCTGAAATGACCTTTCCCAGATGTGGCCAGCACTCTCTTAGGCTGCTGTTAAATATTCCTTAAAGGGAACACGCCCTTATGGAACAGTGGTTCATTGTCCCGTATTGCCCTGTTTTTAAGCGTTTGGTGAAAAAACCCCAAACTTTTTAAATCACCTTGTCCCTAGTTCCCGTCGACGCCACCCTAGGTCCACTGTGCAAGTGCTGTAGATATCGTGCATGCGCAATGAAGCTGGGACATTATCTTCATCGTGCATGTGCATAGCTTCATTTTCTGCATCGCGAGAAGAGTCCAAGGTGCCTCAGTGAACTCACAACTAGATAAGTATAAAAGTTATTTTTTTTTAACAAGTACAGCCATCAAACCGATCAATTTGAGACTCTAAACCACAGGTCCAAAAGGTCTTGTTAAGTGTCCCGAATCTACATGACAGGTCCTCTTTAAAGATTAAAGTGCAAGGTCTAGATCCTCGAACCTCAAACTACAGTAGAGAGAAGAAAAACTAGAGAATAATAGAATAGCATAATTTAACTAATTTCCTACTTAAATGAGATTCCAATAATGTTTGCATCTTTTTAAAAAGTTAATCTCAAATACTATACATCAGCTCTCATACAACACCCACTCCTCCACTGACTATCCAATTTGGTGTTCAGGGCATACAAATGCAAAATGTGACAATTATTTAGGCATAATTTAATGGGGGAACTTATAAATTCCCCCATATGTTGATCTCTTTAAATAGAATTGCCATCATAATAAGGATATTATATTAAATTTACTCATTTCAACTAAAAATGCATCTGAGAGGTTCCCAGCTAATGATTGCAAGTAAGTTCTTGCTGTTAAATACATATCCAGTAAAAACACTTTCTAAGCTATTTTAGTTTTGAAGGTCTCTTGACAAGGGAGCCATTAGAACAGAGAATCACTGCATTAAGCATATGGGTATTGATGAGATTAGATGGTTCTTTTAGCCTACAGAGGGGCAGTTTCCATGTTTCAGGAGCTAATTCCAAATTTGCCAAATTGGGAGATCCTACACATGAAATAATATTTTTTACGTTAAAAGCTAAAACATATTGTAAAGGGATAGGCAGAACACGTACCAAGGCTTGTCATTGTGTATGTCTGTCACTTCCATAAGATTGGTGGTTGCGCTGTTATTTCATATAGCATGCTGTGCCAGGTAATGAAAGGAAAGCATAATGTCAATACTGTGCTTAAGATGTATTTTCAATTCAGGGTTGTCAGAATATTATTTGCTTTCTTAATGGACATTATGGACTTTTGGTCTTCAACAGTAAAGGCAATTTTATGTTTGTCAGGTGAGAGAAAAGAAAGTAGAATGTGAAATATCAAATTAGAGTCAGAAGGATTGTGGATATATACAATTGTACAATCCGCACACAAATAGTCATTCACTTTTATCCTATTGTAGCTGCTAATCCATGCTATCTAGTATTCAAAATCAGCATTTAGTCCTTAACGGAACCAAGGTCTTTAATTGGAAAATCTCTTTATTCTTCACCTCTCCAATGTGGTGAAACTTGTTCAGTGCTAAAAAAGTAGGTTCCTTTTGGATTCTTTTGATGAAATTTTGCATAGTGAGCAGATAAAGAGTGGTCTAATTTTCCCTTATGTTTCTGAAATGTTCATTAATGCATGTTTTTAATTTTCTTATAGTCCTCCCTATATATTTGATAGGTCTTATAATATATGACCTATCAGAGGTTAAAGAAGGCAGGAAGGTCTCTAATCTTGGCAAAGTTTTTGTTTATTAGGTCTTACCTCAGTATAAGGGATCATGCATTCTAATGTTAAAATGGGGATGTGTGATAACCACAGCTACCACACGTCCCCATTTACTTCTACAGGCTTATGTCCACGTCCATGAGCTCCAAATCCCCAAGTGTGAATCGCAAGATAGAGAAAGTCTTTTTTTTGCTAGAGTTCGCGGCATGGACAGTTTTCTTATTGTTATTGGCAATGACACATTAGCCACAAACAAAAATCCATGGGAATGCTATTTGCGGAAAGAGGAACTACACACATTACGTACAGGAAGCTTCACTCTAACAGAGTTATGAAAGCAGTAAAAAATGCATTTTAAAAAACTTTAATAAAAGGGGAGCTCCCCCCGAAAAGTAAATAACAAAAAGACAGTTGATCATAAAATAATAAAGTATAAAGAACCATAGATTAAAACGACCTACTCCATATTATAGACACAATAGGGCATATTTATCATACGCTGGCGCTCGTGCATAGTCTGCATAGTCGCAGCCCGATGCATCAAGAGGCTTCCGCCTCATAAGAAAAGTCAGTAACGCCCCGCGCCGGCCCAGTTCTGGCTGGGCATGCGCTCCGCACGTCCACCTGCGCCCCCCCGCTTCATGCCCCACTGGCGTGAAGGTGGCGGATCAGGGCAAATAATCGCAAGTGCTTGCAATAAGCTAGCATTTGCGATTATTTCAGGGTCTCTGTGCCACTGGCGTTGCGCAGAGGTCCTGATAAGTATGCCCCACTACCTTGGTTGGTCTCATTCAAGAGAACTGAAATCTCTATAGAACATAGAATTACATATTATTGACATATTATTGGTTGCCAACCTTGTAGAGACATTTTCCAGCCTGTTTTCTGACAACATTTAGACAGTGCCATAAAACTGCTGCAATTACACTTATAAATGTATATTTAAAACGCACTTAACAACCCACCTCAATACCTAGGGCCATTCCAGTGTTTTTCTATCAGTTAATATTTACCATGGTGTTTTATGAATTTACGGTATAGATTATGATATATCTATTGCAACATATTCAGCACACCCCTGGAGAAACTGAATAGTGTGTACATACTTTAAATGCAGTAGCTTTCTAATGTGCCAATTATATGGCCATTTCTCACACGCGCTCTATATGTAATGTCAGGGAGGTAGGTGTAAAAATAGATCAGTTTCAATGCTATGGTTGGCTAAACACAGAACAGTCACTCTGGTTGCCTGGATCATGGCCAGCACATTGCCTTTTTTCTCAAATTATAGTACAAGGAAAAGTAGTAATTATCCTGAAATTATTCTGCATGGCTAGCGAGTCTGACGATACAAAAGAAATGGCTTTTAACCACAGTCCACAGGCTTCACCTTGAAATGCTGAAATCAAGTATTAAATGAAACGTTGACCTGTATTATGAAATCATTTACTAATAGAAGAGCTGGAACTTAAAAATAATAAATGTAACGCTGATTACAAGAGACACATTAATTGATCAATGCTTTCACAGCTCCGGGGGAACATTAAGCAGGACTAAAGGGACCATTTCTCTTTATTTTCCTTCTTAGAAGCCCAACTACATGGACTAGCTTTACACGGGTCACATGAGTAACATAATTTTTTCTTCTTTTTTGATTTGCACATAAGCATTTTTGTGTCTCCACTGTGTATGTACCTGTAGATTGCAGTGATTCCATATGCTCCTATCATCACTACTAAATTAAAGCGAACCTACCAATACATATATACCTATAAAGGTAGATTGGGTGGTAGGTACATCTATAGGACGTGAGGATAGCCCTTTTAAGTAATAAAAAAATGGACCTGTGTGAAGATGATATCCAATTATTTGGCTAATATGTACATTTTCTAAAGTGGCTACTGGGGTGTAGAGTAGCCCGAGCTGAGGCTACACGGCGCGGCTACTCAACACCCCAGTAGTCGCTTTAGAAAATTTACATATTAGCTAAATAAAAGTTATCAAAAGGGCTACCCTCGTGTCCTATAGATGTACCTTTATACCTTTATAGGTAGATATGTGGTGGTAGGTTCCCTTTAAAGGGGTATTTCCATCCCAGCATTCACATGTAATTTAATTCCTTTGCCTATAATTTCTCTGCATATACATATATACATTTCTTCAACTACATGTAATAAAAAAATGGACCTGTGTGAAGATGATATCCAATAAATGTAGTTATAGAAATGGAGGACAGCTGTCCCTGGATACAACCTCTGATGCTGGAGTCATTGCAGAAAGAAACTAATTGTTGTTGCATATGAAATGGCCGGTAGTCCCACAGCCGTCCTGTGGTAATGAACTCTGAATCTTGGTGGTCAGACCGGACTCAGTATTGTGTGTGGGGTCACTGCTGCCATGGTGCATGGGTCTGAGCCTAAGGCAGTGATTTTCAACCAGTGTGCCGCGACACATGGTCGGGTGTGCCGCGGGGAAAGTTCCCCAAACTATGGTGCCCCCTGTGTTTTGTTTCCTGGCAATGCGCAGCGATGCGCAGTCACGGCTTCTTACAATGTAGGAGACGTGTACAATAACACATGCGCAAGCTTTGAACCTTGCGCCACAAAATGACGTCACTGAGGCCGGCTCATCATCCTGAGAGCGGAGAGCAATATCGCATTGTCCACCGCCAAGCGTAATGCCCACCAATAATGCTGACTATATGAGCTTTTGCCTGAGTATATGAACTGTTGGCAGAATACTCAGCATATGAGCTGGTACTTTTAGTACTCCAGCATTATACTGCATATAACAATGAGAAATGTAAAATGAGAAATACTATAGTCATGAGGCTGGAGTACTACAAGTACCAGCTCATATGATGAGTATACGAGCTGGCACTTGTACTCTGGCCTCATGGCCATAGTACTTCTCATTGTACCCCTTTATTTTGCAGTATATGAGCCACATAATAATCAGCACCATATACTAAAAACAGGGAGAAACTGAGAACTGTTGAGGAAGAGCTTCATGTGTGTCTTTCCACCTTTCCTGCCAGGATATCCCTTTTGTGTTTATCGAAACAGGCCCAGGTTTCACACTGAGTGAGTAAAATAAATTTAGAATCTATATTATTAACTATATGTATAATATGACTGTTTTAGTGTCATTTTGTGCTATTTTGCTTGATGGTGTGCCCCAGGATTTTCTAAGTATAAAAAGTGTGCCGCGGCTCAAAAAAGGTTGAAAATCACTGGTCTAAGGGACAACATGACAAAATTTTTGGGAAATTATCTTCATACAGGCAATATACAATTAAAGAAATTTATATTTATGGCAGATTAATTAAATGGGAATGTCCAGATTAGAATACCCCTTTAAGTTTTTCTTTAGGATTTTTTAAATTATTTTATTTACATTTTCAATGTCATTACCTGTATTTAATAAAAAAGTGATATATTCTAAATGAGTTCCTCTGCCAACTAGGTCCAATAATAGACCAACACTTAATAAATCTGTTACCTCATATAAATCACATACCAGACACACAGGATTATAATAGAAGATACAACATCTGTAGAAAACACCCGCATTACATCACTATTGACAATAGATGATGTCACATCTCATCTCCTCCCCCTCATTGCACAATGACCTCTATATTGATAACACCATAGACCCATCCTTACATAACTACTGACAATAAGGTGGTTGGGCAAAAATGTCATCCGAATACCAGAAAATATTTTGGTTTGGGATCCGGACTTTGGCATACACTTTGACCCAAACATGAACCTCAATGAAGTCAATGGGGACCCGCATTTTAACACCCAAATATGCTTGTAAAATTGGGGTAGTAAGGGCTAGAGGGCTCAAAAAGAAAAGTACTTAAATAATAAGATTAAAAGGCACTTGTGGTGTTCAGACCCAGTTATTCTCATAGTGATAAAAGAAGTCATAGGAAAACCACAAACCCTTCTTTTCATGGTGGTACAAGTAATCTTGATAAAACCATAAAACCTTTATCATGATCCTCTGCTGGCATGCTGGTGAGCAACACACAGCTTTCCTACAGTATCTTTGGAAAGCTGGGTGGCTCTTGTTTTTTCTCAGGGCTGCACTGGTGAGGATCATTACACCTGTATACCTGTTGCTGGAGCAGACTGTGCTGATGTCGGCCTACCTTTGTTTGCTGGAACCTTGAACCCTGTACTCTGTATCTTGCCAGTTGCGCTGGAATCGTATTTCCTACTTGCGGATCTGGAAGCCTCCTCAAGCAGCTGTGGGACCCTGTGTACGGGCCAGCAGCCGTGGGACCCTGTGTATGGGCCAGCAGCCGTGGGACCCTGTGTCCGGGCCAGCAGCCATGGGACCCTGTGTCCGGGCCAGCAGCCCTGGGACCCTGTGTCCGTACCGGCAGCCCTGGGACCCTGTGTCCGTGCCGGCAGCCCTGGGACCCTGTGTCCGTGCCGGCAGCCCTGGGACCCTCTGTCCGTGCCGGCAGCCCTGGAACCCTGTGTTCGTGCCGGCAGCCCTGGGACCCTGTGTCCGTGCCGGCAGCCCTGGGACCCTCTGTCCGTGCCGGCAGCCCTGGGACCCTGTGTCCGTGCCAGCAGCCCTGGGACCCTGTGTCCGTGCCGGCAGCCCTGGGACCCTGTGTCCGTGCCAGCAGCCCTGGGACCCTGTGTCCGTGCCGGCAGCCCTGGGACCCTGTGTACGTGCCAGCAGCCCTGGGATCCTGTGTCTGTGCCAGCAGCCCTGGGACCCTTTGTCTGTGCCAGCAGCCCTGGGACCCTGTGTCCGTGCCAGTAGTCCTGAACCCTGAATTTTGAATCGTGCCAGTCATGCTGGAACCATGTTTGCTTCCTACAAGTGGATCTGGAACCCACCTTGTGTCATGCTATCAGCCCAGGGGCCCTGTGTGCATGCTAGCAGTTTTGGAACTTTATGATTTCTGTTATCTGGTATCCAGATTTTGGTTTTTGTTGCTTGCTTATCTGTGTTTTTGTTTTTTGTAATAAATGTTTTTTTTCTACTAAACATTACACTTTTCTTCTTACTGTGGTGAAAGTCACTTTGGGTGCTCAGACCCAGTTATTATGATAGTGGTAAAATAAGTCATGGGAAAACAACAAATTCTTCCTCTCACTGCAGTTAAAGACCCAATTATTCTCATAGTGGTAAAAGAAATCATGGGAAATACACAAAACCCTTCCTTTCACTGCAGCTATTCTCATTCAGTATTGCAGTACTTTACTCCGTCTCTACCAACTTATTCAGACTCTGGCAAAGCCAAGTCACCTGGGATCCATCACTGGTTCATCTGATTGAACAACTGGATGTCCTCGTTGGCTCTAGAAAGCCGGATCCTCTTATCGGTGATGTCACCAGTTGAGGTGCCAAACACATACTGTGACAGCACACTTGATGAGGTAGGACAGGACCTGTGAGGAATACAGTGTAAGTTCTGGCTACATTTCCAATTTTTTCATCCAGAAATTGAACAGGGAGGATCCATTCTTCAGTACCAGGAGACGTGTGGACTGATAATCTTCCACCATACAAGTTACAGCCTTCTTTTCTAGTGCTAAGTATCTAATCCAATTGTGGTTGTTGTGGAGGAGAATTGAACATGGCAGTCCACATTGTGGTCATGTTCACTCTCCCTTCTGAGGAGGTGCAGGTGTTCCTGTTGCGTTGGTGACTTCTTCCTCCCCCTCTTCCCTTTGATGCCTCTGAGCTCTTAATACTGGATGGGAGCCAATAGTGCCTCCACCAATTTGTGCTTGTACTCCCTCATCTTTTCCTCATGCTCTAGTGGTGGAATTAAGGATGTTACTCTATCCTTGTAGCGTGGATCCAGCAGGGTTGCCACCCGGTAATCGTAACTGGTGAACATCTGTGAAACGTGGGTGTTGTTGAGCGGACACTATGGCAAATTTACTTACGTGGTCCAGTCGCAATCCCCGATTCAGACGGTCCGCCGAGGATGAAGTCCGGCGGGATTCATGAAGATCGTGCGCCCAAGTTCCTGCATCCGTCGCTTCCCCACCGAGGTCCGCCGGAGTTCACCTTCTTCTTCCCGGTGCTTGTAAGTGCGTGTCTTGCAACACAATTCTAAATGTTAAATCTTGCATGTTGTCCGAATCCATCGGGTTGTCCGACGGCACGCCCCCCCGATTTCTGTCACGTGCAAGCCGGCGCCGATGCCCCAAAATCCGATCGTGTGCGGCACAAAACAGAAATCATCGGGAAATCTGACGAAAATGCGCTACGAGGACCCTTAGTAACACTGTCTCCTCCTCAACATCTTCCCAGCCTCAATACATTGACACCACGAGGGAAACTCCTCCTCCTCCTTTGTGCCACCACTACATCCTCCATTATAACCAGAAGAGCTGACGAAAGATGGCAATGGTAGCGCTAATGATGGCGTCAGTACTGACCATATTGGTTTCATATTGGAAGCAGTGCAGCACTGAACAAATGTCCCTCATGGCAGCACAGTTGTTGGTGGTGTTAGTGCTGTTGGTCACTACATTGACTCACCCGAGTGTTTTGGATTGGGAATTAAGCAATTGCCTGCTACTGCACCCACACCCTTTTTAGCATATTCAAAGTGGAATTCCACCTTGTTGGTGCATCACATAATAGGCAAAAGTTACTCTGCAGCGCAGATAGGCAAGCAGCTGCAGGTTGTTAACACTGGAAATGTGGACACATGCCAAGGACTTTAAATAGGAGTCAAACTATACTGCATAAGCATCTTGCAGATTTTAATGCAACTGCAAGCTATCATGCAAAAGCAACTTTTTTTTAAAGGAATGTCAAACTATAGTGCAAATTGTGGTGCAAATAAAAACTATAATGCGACAGCACTTTTCATATGTTGGTACAACAGCAAAGTAAAATGTATTTGATGAACCAGCAAACTATACTGCAGCAGCACCTTTCAGATTTTGATGCGACAGCAAACCATAATGAAACGGTACCTTTCAGATTTTAATGCAACCATGAACTAGAATGCAACTGTGACTTTCAGATTTGAAGCAACTTTCAGATTTTGATTGACTGGCAAACAAACTACAGAATCACCTTTCAGATTATGATACAACTGCAAACTATAAAGTAACATCAACTTTCAGATTTTGATGGACCAACAAATGACACTGCAATACTGCAACTACTGACAATAGATGATGTCACAGCTTATCTCCTCCCTCACCATGTAAAATGACCTCTACGCAAATAACAGCACTGACCCATCGTTACATCTCTACTGACAATAGGTGATGTCACAGCTTATTTCCTCCACTCCCTGCACAATGACCTCTATACAGATAACACCACTGACCCATTATTACGCCGCTACTGACAATGTCATAAATTCTCCACAGTCCTAAAAGAGTCATCTCTAGTCTATTCCTGTCTATGGGTATGAGGGTGTAGAGCACAGAGTGGCTACAATAGAGACCTTTCCTCCTCAAATACCATACATTTTAATTAAAGGGGTTGGTAGGACTTAAAATAAAATGGTTGTTTTATTATTTTGTATGCACATTTTAGAAAATATGTGATCATCTTATTTTCCATCCAAAAGAGAAGCAAATAACCCCTTTAACTGCTAGTGCTATAAAACTACCAGCACTAGATTGACCTATACGCAGCATCCTAGGAATGCACAGTTCCAGGTGCCAAATATTTTTATTAATGGATTCTATTCTATCCTTGGCACTCAATATGCAGCTTGGAGTCCTAATCCAACCATATGCAATAACCATTAAAATAAATGTTTGCTGATGGTTTCCCTCTGCTACTATTATGACCAATTAATATCAGCAATAAACTAGAATATGTAGAGGACATGGAGTATAATTTATTAATACAGTAATGCCAGGTTTAATACTACCATATATACTCGAGTATAAGCCGAGTTTTTCAGCACAAAATGTATGCTGAAACACCCTAACTCGGCTTATACGAGGCACTTACCTTACTGACGCCGCCCGTGGGTCCTCTTCTGCTTACAATACTCTAGGTGCCTCCTCAAGTCCTTCGGGTCCTCCACGAGTTCTTCTGCTCCTCCTCGGCTCCTCTAATGGTCGTTCTGCTCCTCTTCGGGTCCCCTCGCGATGGCAGTGGCTCACAAACAATGACGTTGGCAAGTGGCTGACGACACTCTGGGTGCCGGCTGAGCGCAAAGACCCGTAGAGGAGCGGAACGAGCTAAAGAAGACCGAATGACCCAAAGAGGATCTGAAGCAAAAAGAATACCTCCGGGACGTGGTAGTGGTGGTGGTGGGGGGATGTCTATCAGTAAGATGAGTACAGTGTTAATTTTTTTTTACTACAGGGGGCAGGATGACTTTATACTATGGGGATGGCAGGCTATATACTACAGGGGGCTGGCAGGCTCTACACTAGGGGACTGGCAGGCTATGTATTACAGGGGGCTGGCAGGCTATATATACTAAAGGGGCTGGCAGGCTATATACTGGGGGGTGGCAGGCAGATTATATACTACAGGCACTGGCAGGCTATATACTGGGGGGACTGTGACCAATGCATTTCCCACCCTCCGCTTATACTCAAGTCAATAGGTTTTCCCAGTTTTTGGTGGTAAAATTAGGGGTCCCGGCTTATACTCGGGTCGGCTTATACTCGAGTATATACAGGTAATTGTATTTATCAAGGGACTTTGCGCTGATAACAAATAACTTATATACTGTGCTCACGTTTTTTTGTTCAGATTCAATAGCCTGTGCCACATTCCTCAGCAGGCATACACCATGTAGGGAACAAATAACAAAGGTACAAACTACTGTACAGGTGGTCCCCTACTTAAGAACACCGGACTTACTGACAACCCCTAGTTACAAACAGCCCACTGAATGTTGGTACAATAAAGAGCTGTAATAGTTATCAAAGGTGTCTGTAATATAGCTTTATTGTTAATCCTGGTTCTATAATGACTATCCAACAATTTTAAAACAGTTGCCAAAAAATTTGTAATATTATACAGTTTCGCTGTATATGGTTTTATTATACGGGGCAAGAACTAAAACTTATATATGGTGTCCGGCTTTTGCATTTATACTATTTAATGACATAAGCATATATTATTTGGTACTTTTTCTGTGCTTATTTATTCATTACACATTGCCAGAATTCCTAGATTTTTTTGCCATCAGTCCATCCTGCTTTGTATCCTATATTTGACATACTTTTAATAGGGCAGTGTCTGGTAAGGGCTCCATAGGAGGACAGTTGCCTTCCATAATTAGGTGCCACTGTCTCTCTGCGTTCTTGTGGACGGGACACAGTTGTACTGTTCTCTATTTAACCACCCGACGGGACTCAGCATCTTTTGGCCTAAAGGACGCCGCCCCATTTTTCAAATCCTGGCCTTGTGTCACATAAGTGTTATACGTGTGAACGCTATGAGATATCCAGGGGATTTGAGATTGTTTTTCTCGTGACACATGTATGTACTTCAATTAGTATTAAAAATTTGGATGAAATCTTTTGCGTTTAGTATGAAAAAAAAATAAATTTGGGCAAAAATTTGGAAAAAAATTCTTTATTTTAACATTCTAAATTCTCTACTTTTGATGCAGATAGCAGTAAGCACCCAAATAAATTCATACTTCCATTTCCCAAATGTCTGCTTTATGTTGCCATGTTTTTTAGCATTCCCAATATTTTACTAGAATGTTTGAGGCTCAGAATTTAGGTATCATTTTTTCATTTTTTGTTAAATCACACCAAAACCGTATTTAGATGGACCTGCTAACTTCTATTGACACTGAGAGGCATAAATAATAGCGAGACTCATAATTAACCCCCATTGGGAACTACGTATGAAAACCACTACGAAGTTTGTTAACCTTTACATGTTTTATAGGGTTAAAACAAATGGAGATGCAGTCTGCAAATTGTAATATTTTTACACATACACTCATTTTGTGGTGGAAAATTAACACATTTACAATGGATTAAATGAAAAAGGCTCCACAAGTTTGATACCCAATCCTCCCGTACAACCGATACTCTATTGTGGTAGTAACCTGCTGTAATGGGCGCACAGCCGGGCATAGAGGGAAGGAGGCGCCATAGATCAGATTTGCTATGTCACATTGTACAGGCTATATTTTTTTTTTTTTTTATTTATGACCTAAGGCTCTGCAGAGATACACTTTTCTGGTAGTAATTTTTGAGGCATCTATAGCTAATTGGTGAGATTTAATTAACTCTTTGTTGGTGGAGGAATTGAAAATTTTTATGGTTTTTTTTTTGGCCGTTAACCATACCATAAAAATAATATTATTTTTATTTCTATGGGTCGCCACTTATCGAAAATACTTCATTTTATATATATTTTTTTCCCATTTTTACTGAATACAAAAGTAATTTGGGCAAAATTGTTGTTATTTTAAGCATCACCGTCTTTCATATGCATAACTTTTTTATTTTCACACCTCAAAATCTGTTTAAGGGCTTATTTTTTGCGAGAATGATGTCCTTTTAGTGGTCTTTATTTTAGATTGCTAACTTTTTAAAATCACTTTTTAACAGCATTTTTAAAGGGCATTAATCAAAAATCACTTTTTTTTCAGAGAGAGTTTTTTGAGGTTGTTTTTTAGCGGGTTCACTTGTGGATCTATAACATTCTGTTATTATGCAGATTGTTACGGATCCAGGGATACAAATATGGTGGGGTTTGTATTATAAGTACTGAATAAAACTTTTGGAGAAAATCTTATTCATTTTTTAGCATCACCATCTTTCATATGCATAACTTTTTTATTTTTTGGCTGACAAATCTGGTTAGGGGCTTATTTTTTGCAAGAACACTTGTTCTTTTTAGTGGCCTTATTTAGAGTGCATAAATTTTTTAAATCACTTTTTAGAGCATTTTTTTTTATAGGGTATTAACTAAAAATTATCTTTTTTTGGAACGTTTTCTGCGTTTTTTTCCTCCGGCGTTTTACCATGTGGGATCCAGTAACAATTCCTCTTTTATTATACAGATCGTTAGGACACGGCAATACCAGATATGTGGGTTTTTTAATGTTTTTATGTTTTTTTAAGTCTTATTAAGTGTTTTTATGGAAGTTGACATTTTAGGGGCTTATATTTTATGTATTTTATTTTTTATTATTATAATGTGTAGTGTTAAGTGTTTTTGCATATTTTTACTTATACATACTTGAACTTAACCAGTGATGCTCTGATCGCTGGTTTAATTTCAATACACTGCTCTACAATACTATTTTATTGTAGAGCGTGTAAAACCCGAAGGGGTCTGACTGCCATGGAGACTGGCAGCTGCGGTTTCACATGCCAGTCCTCGGAGCTGCCAGAAAAGGATCGGATCCCGCAGTAAGAGCGGCACGGGTGATCCATCCATAGGGGAAAGACCCTTACAGCCGCGGTCAGCATGACGGCGGCGTGTAAGGGTTAACACCTGCGATCGGAGTCGGCTCTGATCTCGGGTGTTACAGCGGGTGTCAGCTGTACTAGACATCTGACAGCCGCTGCTTCTGGTACCAGCTCCGTTCGTGAGCCGGTGGCAGAAGCACGAGTTTATCGTGCGTCCTGGTGCGCTTAAACTAGCACCGGGTTAATCCGGTGTGTGGTTTAATTGTTTTAATACTTCTTTTTCGAGTATGTTTTTACATGTATATTCAATACAAGATTAGATTTTTTTGTTACTTTGTATCGTTTTTAATGTTTATAGTTTGCCAACGTTAACATGTGCTAAACAATGTAATCTAGAATACTGATTCGCTACGATTAATAGATGAGGGGGCTGTAATTCTTTTCATGTAGTGTTAAGGTCTGTCATGCTGCTCTCATAACTCTTAGGCTACATGCACACAATGTAGCCTGCTGTACAGTACTGCGGCGGACATATCATCGGCGCTGCGGAGAGGAGCAGGGATGAGCGCAGCTCAACCCTGCCCCTCTCCATAAACAATCAGCGCTCCACACACCGTATCACGTAGAAAGATATGACATGTTTCCCTAGAACTGACATAAATATAAATAAACAGTAAAAATCATAAACACATTAGGTATCGACGCGTCCAAAATGCCCGATCTATCAAATATGATAACGGTTTTTCAATGCGTTTAACCCCGGAAATAGCCGCCAAAGTCCTAAAAATTTATTTTGGAAAATTAAAATATAAAATTTGCAAAATACATCTACCAGCAAGCAAATGACACACACATTCACATCTCACCATATAAAAAGTTATTAGCGCCAGAAGTTGGCAAATCAAAAAATATTTTTTGTACAGGCGGTTTAATTTTTGTAAATGTATGAAACATTTAAAACCTATACAATTTGGTATCCCCTTAATCGTACCAACCCAAAGAATAAAGTACAATGTCTTTGGGGCGCTCAGTGAAAGACTAGTATCCAAGCCCACAAGAAAATGGAGCAAATGCGTTTTTTCACCATTTTCCTGCATTTGGAATTTTTTTTCCCACTTCCGAGTACATGGCATGAATATTTAATACCATCACTATGAAGTGCTATTTGTTTACGCAGAAAACAAGTCTGTCACAACAGCTCTTTATGTGTAAAAATAAAAAAGTTATAGATTTTTGAAGGTGGTAAATGAATATGGACATGAAAAAACAGAAAGGGTCCCGGTCCTTAACTGGTTAAAGTGGCTTTGGGTCCTTGATAAATCTGCTTGCATTGTTTTTGCTGTGTTACTTATTTGCGACAGGTGCATGAAAAGTCACAAAACACATGAGTGGGGACTGGAATAAATTTGCGCCGAAACTTCCGCCCAGGGCGGATTTATTGTGTGCCAATCGCAAATCATGAATTCAGTGTATTGAAGGAAAACAATAATGTCTGGCGCAGAGCATGTGACTTGCACTGTCCTATGCTCATTTGGCCCAATGGAAAGTCCAAAACAGCATTTGTACTACAGCTGCGCCCAAAATGCCAAACATAGACGAAAACCATGACAAAATCCCCCCAGTGTGTCAATGGTATTGTTTTTCATTTGGTGTTTTTTCAAAAGCTATAAAGACTCATAAAATACTGTGAAAATGTTTGAAAAACATTAAAATGTAAAAAATTTTATGTTATGTGCACTTTTAACAAACAACAAGCAGTTTTTGGAGTTTACCATTTTATAATGATATTTTATAGTGGACTCTCCATTCTATTTTTTTAAATTAGAAAAATGGTAGTTGCAAAATCTTAACCATGAACACTATAGAACTTATGCTTAGTGTTAACGGTGACATTTCAATCACTTAACCATGAGAAGGATTATCTCCGTATTTATAAAATGGGCAGCTTGATCCGTGTCTTTTCTCAGCCAGGGCGTTTTGTCACGCCACCTTAAACTGCTTTATGGAAAGATAGGAATGGACTAAGAGTGCTCCCAAACTATTTTTAGCATACAAAATATCTGTACAATGGGCAGGCAGCAAATCGTGTTTGCTAAAGGGCTGCTGGATCAACTGACTCTTGGCCTTTTGATAGCATCTTTGAAATGGAAATAGCCATCTGCTTGACTTCTGTTCAATGACCCTTTTTGTACAAAGTCAAACTGCAATGATACTTTACTGCTGCAATTCACCTACATAACATAAACTGATTTTCCTGTGTTTTTATTTGCACGAGTATTGATCCATTTTTTCTTTTCTTCTCAGCCAACACCAAAACAAAATAAATCCGCAAAACCATTGACAGCAACAGGAGAATAAGGTAAATCCATCTCATATGGTAACCAGAAAATGATACAAGCTCCTGTTTGGTTTATGTTAGGAACACAACAAAGCAATGATGAATATAAGAAATGAGTGAAGGGATGAATTTATTCTTTTTATCCTTTAATTTGTACAATGAATCCAGAGCCAACTATTATAATAAACATGTATATATATATATACTAAGAAAAAACGCAGCACTCCAGACTTCAAAAAACTAAAAGGGTACTTGTAATTCCCCACGTCAGGCAATGTTTCAGCTCCTCCAACCTATTTATCCATACTTTAAAACATATTCTAACTTAGTTTTTTATTTTTGGGGATGGATTACTAATGAAAGTGTGTAAGCGCAGGAATTATTTGCACCAAAACTGCCCTACATACTTTGTATATTTCATTAGAATGTTCTGATACTTTGTCCAGATCACCTGATGAGGCCACACAAACCCTGGATGAGAAACAAGGTTTTTAAGGATCACAAGGGTAATTAAGGCAACAGATACATGATGTTAAAGTCAGTTTAAACTGTCCAAACGATACCCAGATTCATTCAGCATCATCCATTACTGTTTCATGCATTCAACATGAGGCACCAGCATCGTATTGTTGTTATTCGGGGGTCTGTTTATAAGCCGCCCCTGGGTGCCGGGTGCAAGGGTGCATCATCACACATCCTCTAACCACAGGGATGTGAAGAGTCAATTGGTCATGTAATTACTTATAATGTATCTACTTAGATCGGTTATTAAGTTTACATTTATACAGCCATACCATTTCAGCCATTGCGAAAACCAGAAGCTAACTTGTCTAGTATGAGACGCCAGCACCGTTATGTTTCCCTACGCAGGCCATGTCATGAGGGCTCCCAACATAGCGTCAGCGGTCCCGCACAGGTCCACAGCACCAGAGCCCAGCACCTCACAGTCCACCTCCAGCACCGCCACGTATCCCAGCTCTCAGAGCACCCCCACACAGTACCAGCTCCATGAGTGCCCCCACACCAGTTTCCAGCCAGGCACCACGAGCCCTGCCCCCCTTGTCGATCAGCATAGCACCCCCACACTCCCACAGAGTACCCCTCCACAGTAGGCTGGCAGCATAATGCCCCAACACAGTAGCTCGAAGCTGTGAGTGCCCCCACACAGTTTGTGCCAGCAGCCAGAGACCCCCACACGGACTGGATGCCCGAGGGAGCCCCCACATCAGTAGCTGCAACCAGACGTGCCCCAACAGTAGCCGACCAGCCGGTGCCCCAGTCAGATTGGCCCCCACCAGTAGGCAGCAGCCAGAGTGCCCTCACATATACAAGAGTTCCTTCCCGAAACACATTAGCCAAGTCCCCCTTTTTGTAGAATCCCCTGCCCTTTCCCCATGTATTATTTGCTGTGGAAAAGAAAAAAAATACTTACCTTACCCCGCTCCCCTACACAGTAGCATCTCTTCTTCTCCTCTGTGCATCTGCTGCATCAGACTGGTGTGTACAGTCAGCACACAGTGGAGAAGAGGAGTGCTGTATTAATATCAATTGCATTTACATCTCTCAGAGTGCATTCAGAGTGTGTAGCACAGCTTGGTCTCTAGACCTCTGTACAGTGCCCTTTATATGTTCGGCATCATGAAATGATGATCATTGCACACCCACAGGCCTTGCTAAACAAACTGACTGGAAGTATCTGTCAGATGTAGAGTGCAGGAGAGGTTGTGATCTCATTTTTTTTTTTGCATGGGTGGCGACCTTCATTTGTAGAGGCATTACATGTATGATCATTTATTTTGGGCACATGGCATATATTTTTCCGTTTGGTGAGCTATATTTTATATATATATATAATATATATATATCTATATATATATATACATATAGTTATAAATAAATGATGAAAAGGCAGCACAAAAAAATGAGTGAAAAACTTGGTTTCCTCCATAGAAGACGACGTTTCGGCTGTATACACGTCCGTTCTATGGAGTAAACACAGTTTTTCACTCATTTTTTGTTCTGCCTTTCTCATTTGTTTTTGGAGGGTCCCTTTCCCTGGCCAGGACCGTCGGCTTTGCACCAGCTATATCTTTTTTGACTTAATTTTCGAGAAATATTGCTAGCTGCTTGAACTTTCCTTCCTCTCCTACATATATTTATATTAGTTTTTTTATCTGGGGTTATTTGTTATATTTTAATTGATGTTGGATGTTATATCCATAAGTACATATGTTTAACAGATTTTCACTTCATAATGTTATGTTCTTCTCTTCCATAGGATCCTCATGACACGGGAGTATCGCTTTACATGGAGGGGGTATGGCAGCAGTCCTATGCAATCAAGATTGGTAGAGTGGTATCAAAATTGCTATGGGGCCAGTCATTTAATTATGCGCTCAAACTTTGTACACTTTGGGGAGTCATTATCTTATATTTATCCTTGCCTAGTTTTTGGCCATTTTGTCATTTTTCTTCTTTCTGCGTCTTTGTAATAATCATCTCAACATTTTCCTGTGTTTATAATGGGTTATTTTTAGGATCTTTTTGCGACATGTGTTACAAACTGTCACAAAAGTGTTGCAAGTCACTTCTTTCCATTTTCTAAGTTTTCCTTAACTATGGTTTAGTCTGGAGTATTTTTGGCGGCCAAAATGTCTCGAATTTAACAAATTGAAATGATAATGTAATTTAGAACATCCCCCCCCCCCCCTGGAATAAGATAATATTTCTTACTTCCGAACAACAAATGGCGGAAAATGTTGCCAAAGGCGTCAAAAATTGCAATGCATCAAAGATATCTCAAAAACGACAGAAAAACCAGAAGAAATAAAGAAAAATGACCACCCTTTGTATACTATGGATGAATGGGGGAGGAAATTTCTCTGAATATGCAGCTAAATTCACATTAAAAACTTTTGGGAATCTGCATTTATAACATGCATATGTAATTCAGATGGACTTTCAGATGGGATTTAAGATGGACTTTCTTGCCAGTTAGCTGCAGAGAGGTTACACCAGAGTACGGGCCCGGTGCAAATTTGGGCGGTGGGGGGACGGGGGGGAGTAAGAGCCAGGGGATGAAAGGACGGGAGTCTACAATAAATAGGGGCGAGTGGGGGGAAACGAAGGTTGATGGTGCTTGAAGAAGAGAAAATCGGCCAGGAGAAATTCCGAGGATCGGGTTTGGCCTGACTTTAATTGCGTGAGTAGGGGTCGCCGGCACTAGCATTAGCGTTGCCGGGAGTGGGGCTTAGGGGCACAGTTGCGGTGACTTGGGAGGGCGGGGGTTGGGCTGTTGGTTGTAGGGAGATGCGGTGTCTGCGGATAGTTCGCCATTTGTTGGTTTAAGCCGTGGCCTGGTCGGGTGGTGTAAGGCTGTTGTCTTGCATAACGGGGGGGTAGGGACCGAGTGTGACTTAAGTGTGCGCAGCCGTCAGGAGTGAAGGCGTGAAAGGTGAGAAATATGCTGAATGTACTCGGAAGGATGAAGTCTAACAAAGGTTAGTCGTGGGAGGGGTGGGTTGGAGCAGCGCGGGGTGAGGGGTGCGGCGCTGTCTCGAGCTTCGGATAGCTGGGGTAGTCGATCGGTTGGCACTGGATGGCCAGTTCTACGAGGCGTCCGTGTGTTCTAGGCATGCTTATGCCAAGAAAAGAAGAGAACCTGTGTGAGTTGATCTGCAAGAAATGTGGGTGACTTGAGCTGCCTGGGTCAAAACTTAAAATCCTATTAGGGTCCCCGCTTATAATATGTCTACTTGGTTGAGGAACCATTAGGTCTAGGTGTGACTATTTTCCTTTTACTGCTTATTTTTACATTCCCAATAGTATCCTTTCCCAATATTAGCAACCTAATTATACCCTTAAATCCATGTACATTTGTGCAATCGTAGAAATATATATATCAATTTTTTTTTCTGCGAATACACTCCAGTCCAAAGCTGATTAGGCAATAGAATGTATGGGTAGCTTCATACTCAGCTACTTTGTGCAACTTCTTCAAAAAAAGACGAACTCAAATGCAAATATATTTTTTCATTTCATATTATTCCATAATGTTTATAGGGTGTGAAGGTTACATAAAAGAAGTACCTGCATTACATTCTCACTCTCTCCTATTCCCATCTCTTTGCAAGATAATTTACTAGGTTCAGGGACTATTAATACAGTGTTTTAAATCCCAATAGTTGATGTCCTTCCTCTATTGCACATTTATGCCAAGTGAAGTCTATAATTGGAATAACCTTTAGCCATTTAACCCTTAGCCATTTGCATGTCACAATGGGGCATATTTACTTACCCGGCCTTCGGATCCAGCCGGTGCGTTCTCTGCGTGGATTCGTGTCCAGCCGGTGTACTAAGGCAGTTCCTCCGCGTCCCCCAGCTGTGCTGCTGCGCTGATGCCCTGGATTTCACCAACCAGGCGTGTGAAGTGTAAGGCGTGTCCAGCGTCACTTTTTTTTAAAAATGCGGTCGGTTTTTCTGAATCAATCGCGTTTTTTACGGCCACGCCCCTCACTTTCTGTCGCGTGCTGTGCCGTCGCCGAATTGCACACACAATCCCGACTCTGCGTGCCGTCAAAATCCCAGGGCCAATACAGTAAAATCGGCGCCACAAACGGAAAAATTTGCGTAACCGCCCAAAAAACGCAGTCGGCGCCTTATTAAATGACCCCCAATCTGTCAGATCGTTAAAGAGGACCTGTCAACCCCTCTGAAAAATATCCCCACCAATCATTTTCGGCGTTCCCCTAATCCTGTCAAACCTCGTCTCCCAGCCCCTTGATATCATGTTGATATCATTCAGTCAAATTTGTGGTGGCAAACTTAGTTTGAATCAATCCGACCTCTTACCAAATACGAGGTCGATCATCGTACCGGTCCCCTAGCAGTCGGCCTTATTAATCATGGCCTGTCCGTGACACACCCCTCTACGCCCCTGTAGTCAGGGACCTATAGAATAGCCCTGCAGCAGATGGCATGTAGTGCGCAAAATCGCTGCCGCTCTCTGCGCCTGTGAATGTTCGGAGTGGCCAACGCGCTGTGATAAGCCCTCTGCGGCCCACGCATCGCATAGAGCTCGGCAGCGATTGCACAATAACTGCGCTGCTGTCCAGCAATTCTTATAGGTCCTGACTTACAGGGGCGTGTTAAGGGGTGTGTCGGCGGGCCTCTCTTTGTAAAAATATCATGAGAACAAACTTGTCAGAAATCAGCTTCAGCTGACACAATTTTGTCTAGCAACATACAATGCACTTAAACCGTTTAGGAACAGCTCTTCTGACATTTTTGGGGGGGTGAGTTTCAAATAAAAATCAAAAACAGCTGGCCTGCCTTCTGACAAAATTTTTATGTGAAAAGTTACAAAATTACAAACTGTTTTTTTTCTACCCCATGAAGTCTATGGAGTAAATCTCATCCAGTACAGTTCCTAAGAATTCCTCAGTCCAAATGGATGGGAAAAAAAATCTGCATTAAAATTGGCATATAAAAAATGCATTATTGGGAATTCAGATTTTGCGGCATGACAATATCCACATGCGCAGAGCCAACACAGGTATTTTTTTTTACCTTACCTATAAACCAAAAAACCAAGAAATTGATTTAATCAAATGTGTCTCAACATGATGGCACAGATTGTGATTCTGACACTTTTCGTGCATAGAATTTCTGACTAGTTTTGTGGCACAATTAAAAACGCACTAATTATTAACTGCAATAGCTGTTCTAGGGAGCTCTATTACACCTTCATAATGGGGAAACCTGTCTCAAAAACTTTTTTGGTCATTAATCCAATGCATTGATCCCTGTACCACAAACTGACATCATCCACTGGAAAATTAATAGGCATATTTTCTGTGCTATATCACCTGGCGGCCAAATGATAAATGCCGTCAATAGTACAACCGGTGTTTGAAAAGTAATTCTGGGAGAAAACCAGCAGCAAAAATTGGGAGAAAATAAAAAATTCCTGTAGATATATGGCAGTCCATACAACAATTTTTGGCACAGGCGGTTCAGGAAGCATGCTATAATTTTCAGTGGATGTCCTCCAGCGCAAGGGATTATGCAATGATAGCACACCAAAAATTTCTTACTCCCGATTCATGTGTAAAATAGTTTGCAACCCAAATAACACCAAAACAATCCTAACTAGAAGCACTGGGAAGTGTTGGAAAAATGCACAAATATTTTGGCGCCAAACTTCACAATACACAAGGCCGCAACAGCCGCAGCAAGGGAAAAAAAATCTTGCCTGTTTTCCGTCGACAGTCATAAATTCCCCTACGTGTTTGGTTACATGGGTCAGTACGTCAGTGCTCAAGACAAAAGCTTCAATATTGCCCATCATTGTTATGTTTTTTAGCAAAGATTTTTTAAGCATTAAGTTATTTGAACATGTGCACTCCTATGTGGTCAAACATCTTTCTACACAAACCGTACATCATGCATATCACCATACATCCAGTGGAGAAGAACCGCATAGATAAGCTGTACTTCATCTGAACACGTCTCTTTCTGCCTGATTCTTCTATAGTGTATATGCTATTCTCTTGTTGAACTTTAATGTAATATCTATATAACCCCTGATGTGTCGATCAAGAAAGTATGACTGCACTCTATGACCATCCACTCATAAAAAACAATTTGGGATACTCAGTACCATTAAATACCTAATATTATCTGAGTCTATGGCATATCTCTCTAAAAACTTTTCCCCACTTGAAATAGTATGTGACTACTCTATACAGCCCTGTGAAATTCTTATTGCAGGGCAAATGTCCCTCTAGAAAACACAGCGTAATCCCTATGGTGGCCCCACATTGGTAATGGATCCTGCATAGTGGGCCCCTTAGGTCAGCAGATGACCTGTTATGAGGTGCAAGAAGATGGTTTTTACTTCTATTGGGTTCTTACTTTTTGGGGGTTTAAATTGTGCTAAAGACATGTTTGTCTTGTGATACTTTTGATGATTAAAACATAATGTATTTTTTAATATAGGCTGGTGAGGGCTGTAGTTGACTCAAGGACCTCAATAAGCCTAGATTGATGGCTTGTCCAGGATATTACTTTTTCTCCTTTTCTCTATGGTGGCATTGTTTTGAACCCTTTAACTGACAGCTTTGATACCCTTAAATGACTATGCTCTGTGACTTGGCATATGTCTAGTAGAAAAGCCCAGATGAATTTAATGATCATATTGTATGTTTTTCTTTTTTTTTTTTTTTCTCGCTATTAATATCATTGCCAGTGTTATCATGGTCTTGTATTCTAAGATAAAGGGAACCTGTCTCAGGAGCTCTTTTTCCTGGCTCCCCCATGCCGCCACAGAGAAATAGTGCACACATGCACAGTGTTTTTATGATATAACTGGGTTTTCCTGATCAAAGAAAAGTTAGATGAAAAGATTACTTTCTCTCTGCAGAGCAGTGTCCCGTATCCCCTGGGAGTGGCCAATGAGAGCATTTCCCTTCCCACCCCTCAGGAACCGCTCTGTCTATGTCTCTCCCTTATTGAAATAGATGCAGAATGGTGAGGTTTTCCAAGGGTAGTGATGGGGGACTGCTTCTTCACTGACCACGTCCCATGCATGCTCCTTTGTCATGCTCTGCCAAGGACAACTTTCATCTAACTTCTCTTTTTAATTGGAAACGCCAGTTTTATATAAAAACTGACAACTTAAGAATACCGGACTTACTGTCAACCCCTCTAATTTACTGTACTTTAGTCTTAGACTACAATAAAGAGCTGTAATAGTTATCAAAGGTGTCTGTAATATAGCGTTATTGTTAATCCTGGTTCTTATGACTATCCAACATTTTTAAAATACAGTTGCCAAAAAAATTTGTAAATACTTATACAGTTTCGACTGTATATGGTTTATACGGGGCAAGAACTAAAACTTATATATGCGTGTCGGCTTTTGGCATTTATACTATTTCATGACATAAGCATATATTATTTGGTACTTTTCTGTGCTTATTTATTCATTACACATTGCCAGAATTCCTAGATTGTTTGCCATCAGTCCATCCTGCTTTGTATCCTATATTTGACATACTTTAATAGGGCAGTGTCTGGTACAGGGCTCCATAGGAGGACAGTTGCCTTCCATAATTAGGTGCCACGGTCTCTCCTGCGTTCTTGTGACTGGGACACAGTTGTACTGTTCTCTATTTAACCCCGACGGGACTCTCTCATCTTTTGGCCTAAAGGACGCGGCCCCATTTTTCAAATCTGGCCTGTGTCACTATAAGTGGTTATAACGTGGGAACGCTATGAGATATCCAGGGGATTTGGAGATTGTTTTCTCGTGACACATAGTACTTCAAATTAGTTTAAAAATTTGGATGAAATCTTTTGGGTTTAGTTATGAAAAAAAACAAAATTTGGCAAAAATTTGGAAAAATTCTTTATTTTCAACATTCTAAATTCTCTACTTTTGATGCAGATGCAGTCATAGCACCCAAATAAATTCATAACTTACATTTCCCAAATGTCTGCTTTATGTTGCCATGGTTTTTTTAGATTCCACATATTTTACTAGAATGTTATGAGGCTCAGAATTTAGGGGCCATTTTTCCCATTTTTTTTTAAATCACCAAAACCTGTATTTAGATGGACCTGCTCAACTTCTAATTGACACTGAGAGGCCTAAATAATAGCGAGACTCATAAATTACCCCATTGTGGAAACTACGTATGAAAAACCACTTTTACGAAGTTTGTTAACCCTTTACATGTTTTATAGGGCTTAAAACAAAATGGAGGTGCAGTCTGCAAATTGTAATATTTTTCACACAACACTATTTTGGGGTGAAAATTAAACATTTACAATGGATTAAATGAAAAAGGCTCCACAAGTTTGATACCCAATTCTCTCCGATTACACCGATACTCTTATTGTGGGGGTACCTGCTGTATGGGCGCACGCCGGGCATAGAAGGGAAGGAGGCGCCATCCAGATCAGATTTGCTATGTCACATTGTACAGGCTATAATTTTTTTTTTTTTTATTGCCACATGAGATGCACTTTTCTGGTAGGTAATTTTGAGGCATCTATAGCTAATTGGTGAGATTTAATTAACTCTTTGTTGGTGGAGGAAATTGAAAATTTTTATGTGTTTTTTTTTGGCCGTTAACCATACCATAAAAATAGTATATTATTTTTATTCTATGGGTCGCCACAATTACCGAAAATACTTCATTATATATTTTTTTTATTTTTTCCCATTTTTACTGAATAAAAAGTAATTTGGCAAAATTGTTGTTAATTTTAGCATCACCGTCTTTCATATGCATAACTTTTTTATTTTTCACCTCAAAAATCTGTTTAAGGGCTTATTTTTTGCGAGAATGATTGTTCTTTTTAGTGGTCTTATTTTAGATTGCGTAACTTTTTAAAATCACTTTTTACAGCATTTTTAAAGGGCATTAATAAAAAATCATCTTTTTTTCAGAGAGAGTTTTTTGAGGTTGTTTTTTACGGGGTTCACTTTGTGGATCTAATAACAATTCTGTTTTATTATGCAGATTGTTACGGATACCAGGGATACCAAATATGTGGGGGTTGTACTGAATAAAAACTAATTTGGAGAAAATCTTATTCATTTTAGCATCACCATCTTTTCATATGCATAACTTTTTTATTTTTTGGCTGACAAATCTGGTTAGGGGCTTATTTTTTGCAAGAACACTTGTTCTTTTTAGTGGGCTTATTTTAGAGTGCATAAAATTTTTTAAATCACTTTTTAGAGCATTTTTTATAGGGTATTAACTAAAAATTATCTTTTTTTGGAACGTTTTCTGCGTTTTTTTCCTCCGGCGTTTACCGTGTGGATCCAGTAACAATTCTCTTTTATTATACAGATCGTTACGGACACGGCAATACCAGATATGTGGTTTTTTTTATGTTTTTATGTTTTTTAAGTCTTTATTAAGTGTTTTTATGGGAAAGTGACATTTTAGGGGCTTATATTTTTATGTATTTATTTTTTATTTATTATAATGTGTAGTGTTAAGTGTTTTTGCATATTTTTACTTATACATACTTGAACTTAAACCAGTGATGCTCTGATCGCTGGTTTAAGTTCAATACACTGCTCTACAATACTATTTTATTGTAGAGCAGTGTAAACCCGGAAGGGGTCTGACTGCCATGGAGACTAGGCAGCTGCGGTTCACATGCCAGTCCTCGGAGCTGCCCAGAAAAGGATCGGATCCCGCGATAAGCGGCACGGGTGATCCGATCCATAGGGGAAAGACCCTTACATGCCGCGGTCAAGCATGACGGCGGCGTGTAAGGGGTTAACACCTGCGATCGGAGTCGGCTCTGATCTCGGGTGTTACAGCGCGGTGTCAGCTGTACTAGACAGCTGACAGCCGCTGCTTCTGGTACCAGCTCCGTTCGTGAGCCGGTGGCAGAAGCACGTAGTGCAGTATTGCGTCCTGGTGCGCTAAGTATCTAGCCACCGGGATGTACTATAACGTCCTGGTGTGCCTAGGGGTTAATTGATTTTAATACTGTCTTTTTCGAGTAGTGTTTGTACATGTATGATTCAATAAAGATTAGATTTTTTTGTTACTTGTACGTTTTTAATGTTTATAGTTAGACAAAGTTACATGTGCTAAACAATGTAATCTAGAATACTGAGTACGACTAACTATTATAGATGAGGGGCTGTATTCTTTTCATTTAGTAGTGTGAAGGTCTGTCATGCTGCCTCTCATAACTCTTAGGCTACATGCACACGATGTATGCCTGCTGTACAGTACTGCGGCGGACATACATCGGCGCTGCGGAGAGGAGCAGGGGATGAGCGCAGCTCAACCCTGCCCCTCTCCATAGGAACATACAGCGCTCCACACCGTATCACGTAGAAAGATAGGACATGTTTCCCTAGAACTGACATAAATATAAATAAACAGTAAAAATCATAAACACATTAGGTATCGACGCGTCTGAAAATGCCCGATCTATCATAATATGATAACGGTTTTTCAATGCGTTTAACCCCGGAAAATAGTGCCCAAAGTCCTAAAAATTATATAATTGAAAATATTATCAAATTTCGCAAAAAATGACATCACACACAGCTCCTTACACCAAAGTTATTAGCGCCAGAAGTTGGCAAAATCAAAAAAATTATTTTTGTACAGGAGGTTTTAATTTTTGTAAATGTATGAAAACATTATAAAACCTATACAAATTTGGTATCCCCTTAATCGTACCAACCCAAAGAATAAAGTAGACATGTCATTTGGGGCGCTCAGTGAAAGACGTAATATCCAAGCCCACAAGAAAATGGAGCAAATGCGGTTTTTCACCATTTTCACTGCATTTGGAATTTTTTTCCCACTTCCGAGTACATGGCATGGAATATTTAATACCATCACTATGAAGTGCTATTTGTTACGCAGAAAACAAGCTGTCACACAGCTCTTTATGTGTAAAAATAAAAAAGTTATAGATTTTTGAAGGTGGGGAGTGAAATATGGACATGAAAAAACAGGAAAGGGCCCGGTCCTTAACTGGTTAAAGTGGCTTTGGTCCTTGATAAATCTGCTTGCAGTGTTTTTGCTGTGTGGCTTATTTGCGACAGGTGCATGAAAAGTCACAAAAACCCAGAGTGGGGACTGGAATAAATTTGCGCCGAAACTTCCGCCCAGGCGGAATTTTGTGCCAAATCGCAAATCATGAATTCAGTCGTATTATGAAAACAAGTCTGGCGCAAGCAGGGACTTTGCACTGTCCTATGCTCATTTGGCCCAATGGAAAGTCCCAAAACAGCATTTGTACTACAGCTGCGCCAAAAATGCCAAACATAGACGAAAACACAATGACAAATCCCCCTCCAGTGTGTCAATGGTATTGTTTTCATTTGGTGTTTTTTCAAAAGCTATAAAGACTCATAAGAAATACTGTGAAAATGTTTGAAAAACATTAAAAATGTAAAAAATTGTTATGTTATGTTCACTTTATACAAACAACAAGCAGTTTTTTGGAGTTTACATTTTATAATGATATTTTATAGTGGACTCTCCAATTCTATTTTTTTAAATTAGAAAAATGTGAGTGCAAAATCTTAAACCATGAACACTATAGAACTTATGCTTATGTTGTTAACGGTGACATTTCAATCACTTAACCATGAGAAGGATATATCTCCGTATTTAATAAAATGGGCAGCTTGATCCGTGTCTTTTCAGCCAGGGCGTTTTGTCACGCCCACTTAAACTGCTTATGGAAAGATAGGTAATGGACTAAGAGTGCTCCGAAAACTATTTTAGCATACAAAATATATCTTAAATGGGCAGGCAGCAAATCGTGTTTGCTAAAGGGCTGCTGGATCAACTGACTCTTGGCCTTTTGATAGCATCTTTGAAATGGAAATAGCCATCTGCTTGACCTTCTGTTCAATGACCCTTTTTGTACAAAGTCAAACTGCAATGACTTTACTGCTGCAATTCACCTACATAACATAAACTGATTTTCCTGTGTTTTTATTTGCACGAGTATTGATCCATTTTTTCTTTTCTTCAGCCCAACACAAAACAAAATAAATCCAGCAAAACCATTGACAGCAACAGGGAGAATAAGGTAATGAAATCCATCTCATTAGGTAACCAAGAAAATGATACAAGCTCCATGTTTGGTTTATGTATAGGAAACAAAGCAAATGCTTCCAGTGCATTGTGCAATGCGCGATTGTGAATACAAGCAAATAGTAAATAAGAAAGTGAAGGGATGAATTTATTCTTTTTATCCTTTAATTTGTACAATGAATCCAGAGCCAACTATTATAATAAACATGTATATATATATATACTAAAGAAAAAACGGCAGCACTCCAAGACTTCAAAAAACTAAAAGGGTACTTGTATTCCCACGTCAGGCAATGTTTCAGCTCCTCCAACCTATTTATCTCATAGCTTTAAAACATATTCTAACCTTAGTGTTTTATTTTTTGGGGATGGATTTACTAATGAAAGTGTGTAAGCATGCGGAATTATTTGCACCAAACAACTGCCCTACATACTTTGTATATTTCATTAGAATTGTTCTAGATACTTTGTCCAGATCACCTGATGAGGCCCACACAAACCCTGGATGAGAAACAAAGGTTTTTAAGGATCACAAGGGTAATTAAGGCAACACATAGATGATGTAAAGTCAGTTATAACTGTCCAAAGATACCCCAGAAGTTGCATTCAGCATCAGCCACTGTTTCATGCATTCAACATGAGGCAAAGCAGCTATTGTGTTAGGGGGTCTTGTTTATAGCCAGCCCCTGGGTGCCAAAGGTGCAAGGGTGCATCATCACACATCCTCTACAACAGGGATGTGACGTCAATTGTCATTGTATTACTTTATAAATGTATCTACTTGAGCTGTTAAGTAGTTACATTTATACAGCATTACCATTATCAGCCATTTGAGAGAAACCAGAAAGCTGAACATATTGTTAAATAATTTGAGACACCAGCATGGCAAGTATGTGTCCCTACAGCAGCCAATAGTCAAGAGGGCTCCCATACAGTAGCTGTCAGCCAGAGTGCCCCCGCACAGGTGCCAGCAGCCAGAGCACCAGCCATTGCACCTCCACACAGTATCCAGCATCCAGAGCAACCCCACACAGTATCCAGCATCCAGAGTGCCCCCACACAGTTGTCATCAGCCAGAGCACCCCCACACAGTACCCGCATCCAGAGTACCACAGTAGCTGGCAGCCATAGTGCCCCAACACAGTAGCTCGAAGCCTGAGTGCCCCCACACAGTTGTCAGCAGCCAGAGAACCCCCACACGGTAACTGGATGCCAGAGTGAGCCCACACAGTAGCTGGCAACCAGAGTGCCCCCATACAGTAGCCAGCAGCCAGAGTGCCCCAGTCAGAGTGCCCCCACACAGTAGGCAGCAGCCAGAGTGCCCTAACATAGTAGCAAGAGTTCCCGAAACACAGTAGCCAGAGTCCCCCTTGTTTGTAGAATCCCCTGCCCTTCCCCCATGTATTATTTGCTGTGGAAAAGAAAAAAAAATACTTACCTTACCCCGCTCCCCTGACACAGTAGCAGTCTCTTCTTCTCCTCTGTGCATCTGCTTGCATCAGAACTGGTGTGTACAGTCAGCACACAGTGGAGAAGAGGAGTGCTGTATATAATAATCAATTGCATTTACATCTCTAAGAGTGCATTCAGAGTGCTGTAGCACAGCTTTGTCTCTAGACCTCTGTACAGTGCCCTTTATATGTTACAGGCATCATGATGATGTCATTGCAACACCCACCCCATTCTACAAACTGGAAGTAGCTGTAGGATGTAGAAGTGCAGGAGAGGTATGTGATCTAATTTTTTTTTTGCATGTGGCGACCTTCATTTGGAGGCATTACATGTATGATAATTTATTTTGGGCACATGGCATATATTTTTCCGTTTGGTGAGCTATATTTTATATATATATATAATATATAGTTCTATGATATACTATACATAGTTATCAAATAAATGATGAAAAAGGCAGCACACAAAAAATGAGTGAAAAACGGTGGTTTACCTACCATTAGGAAGACGACGTTTCGGCTCGTATACACGTCGTCGTTCTATGGCAGTTAAACCCACCAGTTTTTCACTCATTTTTTGTGTCTGCCTTTCTCATTAATGTTTTGTGGAGGGTCACTTTCCTGGCCAGGCCGTACGGCTTTGCACACAGCTAGTATCTGTTTTGAATTAGATTTCTCTAGAGAAACTATGTGCGTGCTGCCTGCAACCTTTCCTTCCTCTCCTACATATATTTGTATATATTTTTTTATCTGGGGTTATTGTATATATTTTAATTGATTTGATGTTGATATACATATGTACATATTTTTACAGATTTTCACTACATATGTTATGTTTCTCCTTCCATAGATCTCATGACACGGGAGTATCTGCTTTACATGGAGGGGTAGGCAGCAGTCCTATGCAAGTAAAGATTGGGTAGAGGGTAGTCAAAATTGCTATGGGGCCCAGTCATTTAATTATGCAGCTCAAACTTTGTACACTTTGGGGAGTCATTTATCTTATCTATGTTTGTTTTGCCTAGTTTTTGCCATTTGTCATTTTTCTTTCTGCTTCTTTGGTAATTAATCAATCTCACATTTTCCTTGTGTTAAATTGGGTATATTTTAGGATCTGTTTTTGAGACATGTGTTACAAATGTCACAAAAATGTCGCAAGTCACTTCTTTCCATTTTCTAAGTTTTCCTTAAGTATGGTTTAGTCTGGAGTATTTTGCGCCAAAAATGTCTCGAATTTGAGACAAATTGAAATGATAAATGTAATTTAGAACATCTGGAATAGAAGATAAATATGTCTTACTTCCGAAAAACAAATGGCGGAAATGTTGCCAAAAAGGCGCAAAAATTGCAATGCATCAAAGAATATCTAAAAAAAGACAGAAAAACCAAGAAGAAAAATAAAGAAAAATGACCCCTTTGTATACTATGGATGAATGGTGGAGGAAATATTCTCTGAAATATGCAGCTAAATTCACATTAAAAACTTTTGGGAATCTGCATTTATAACATGCATATGTAATTCAGATGGACTTTCAGATGGGACCATTAAGAAATGGAGCTTTCTTTGCCCAGATAGGCTTGCATTGTATTTCGAGTACGCCTGACTATACATGCATCGATCAAGTCTAGAAATCTGCTTGGGTGCTTAGGTTAGGTTCTCCCGTTTCCGATTAAGTCCCTGCTTATCATTTTTGCTTTTTCGCACTCCCTCCGGCTTTATCTTTCACGTTGTTATACTCTACGCGTAGGCATGCTTATGCAAGGAAAAGAAGAACCTGCGTGAATTGTTGCAAAAATGTGGCGTGAACTTGAGCTGCCTGCTGAGTCAACACTTAAAATTCCTATTAGGTCCTCCGCTTATAATATGTTATATTGGTTTTGAGGGAAACCATTAGGTCTAGAGTGTGACTATTTTCCCTTTTATGCTATTCGATCCATATTTCGCTCATATCTTCCCAATCAGGATCCCTTTTCCCAATAATTGTGAGGTCGGGATTGCCTTCAGCACATGCACAAAAGGCAAGATTATATCCGTTGTGTGAACAAAGCAGTGCCGAAACATTCGGAGAGCAAGAAACGTTATTCTACAGAATGGGCTACCCACTATCCTAGGGTTGAGGATGCCTTCCAAGCAGAGAGGCATACACTCTCACACAGGAAATGTCTTGACGACCTATCCCAAACAAAATCCCTTGCCTTTATCCCCCTGGACAAACCTCGACTGGAATCGCACTTCACAGGCCCACTTACTAATGCGGATCCACCACATCATTAAAATCGGTTCTAAAAAACACTGGTCCTTATCTTACAGAAGGGAGCCCTTTATCTAGCCAAAAGAAGAATCCCACAAAAATAATCCCAAACTAACGTAAGGAATGGGCGCGCCCGGCCCACTCTTAAAACATCCATGGCACCCGAACAGATGCCTCGCCCTAATAAGCGGAAAGGAGGACACCATCACCCGCCAAAAAAACAACCTTGTCCAATTCACTTGGGTTAGGATGCTACATAACTGTAAATAACCCCAGATGGTTTGAATGTGCGAATGTATACAACATCGGACCCAGACTGGTTCAATCAAACAATACCATGGAAACCTTCAATATCAAACCTTCGTAAATCTGTACTTCGGACCATGTAGATCTTATTGTCTCGAATCGCCCGTCGAAAACGATTTACAAGTATGTGGGCCGCACTATCAATATGATCGAATTTGGAGAGGAATAACGCCACACAGAGAAGTAAAACAAAAAAGCGCAGGATGGATGTGGCTACCAATTTACCACTAATGCAGATCCATGAACACTCAAAATACACATCACCATACAGTGATCTCTCCCTAGTTAAGGGATCCACCCGCCAGTGCCCCCATAAGAGGCCTTACGACTTAAGAGCCCTACTAAACCCACCCACCGCCGATTAGATGTACAACAGATAACCCTGTCGATCAACTCGAAGAGAGAAACTATTGGATCTACATAAGCTAGTCGTAAACACTCCAGAGAATCCTGACGTCGAGTCTCGAGGATTAGTGTACATGCACACTTGAAAATGAGTGAAGTGTTGAAGGAAGTCGCTGTAATTGCAAGACACTCGGCACTTACTTGCCAGTCACACTAGAAACGGCCCAAAATATGATACATGTATGGAGTTCAAATACAACTCCCCCCAAGCCTTGACCTAGCCTGGATGATTCATGCATAGACCGGTCACCCACATCAATTACCACAGACGTGGGATGGATCGCCCGTGGGAATCAACCTAATCGCGTCTAAAAATATCCCCCCGGCCCCCCGGCTGGGACTGACCACCAAAACCTTAGCAAGGTATTCAGTTGTCCAAAGGCACATAGAAATGACCAATGACTTACTATCCCTATAAGCGCTCCTATACCACAGCATCCACACGGATAGTAGCCTCAGATTAACGGTGTTTGCGCTAAGCCCGCGGCGCATGCGACGATGCTCAAGAAAAACCTCGTAATGCTCATCGCTAGAACTTCCAAGCAGCGGAGGGCAGAAGTTTCACTTGTCGCACCAGGCGGCTGCCGCGATATAAAAAGTCGCACCGGCTCACACAGAGGGGGGTAGAAAATCAACGTGCGCCGCGTTGCTGACCGGATAGGACGGTCCATCTATTGAGTTGATGCATAGATAGAGTCATCTACTTAGGTTATCGAGGTACATCCTAAATCCGGCCTAGAGCAGGTAAACCACATATGAGTCAAGATTAGTTTCCCCTGTACGGCTCGTAACAGTTTACCACGCACCCACGATTTCATCCTCATAGTTATCCACGGTCCGAGCAGTTATACCAAAACGGTGGCCACCATTCGCAGAACTGGTATTCCAACTCCGAGTCTGCGCGTGGACGCTGACGGGAAACACCGGTCAGAGGTAGATCACTTCTCCATGTATGGACATGCAAGCGATGAAGGAAGGGCGCGACCAGGCACCCGGGGGAAGGAGCATCGAGCATGGGGTAAAGAACACGACAGGGACGCCAACACAACATGCGCCAGAGGACATAGAGACCACCTATCCCGCTTCTCTAAATACCCTTTACCGATTGTTCTCAGTTTACTAGTGGACACTACCACGACAGGTTTATTTCTTGCCTGCTTAGATAAAGAGAATCCACTATTCTATTTCTGGATACACCCGAAAGTCAGTAACAATCAATCTGTCACATTGACTTCTAAACAAAGTCCATGTTAATATTGTCTTATTCACTGAGCTCATATACAAATATTTTAAACTGAATCACTTTTACCTCCAAATGTGTATATACCAGAGAATGACCTTTGAACATGTAATCTAATTAGAACCAAGCCAGCACTCTGCCTGCTTGT
This sequence comes from Engystomops pustulosus, assembly GCA_019512145.1. Taxonomy (NCBI): domain Eukaryota; kingdom Metazoa; phylum Chordata; class Amphibia; order Anura; family Leptodactylidae; genus Engystomops; species Engystomops pustulosus. The sequence continues at coordinate 58,367,820 of CM033644.1, forward strand.
ACCACATATTATTATAGAGCAATAATGGAAGGTGCCATTAATATGATTGATACAATCTGGGATTTCATCGCAGTCTATTTTAGTACATGTATGTCGATTGTCTCGAACAGCCAATGCTTGCTAATTCATTTATGAACTACATCTCTATTACATGTCCGTTGCTTGTGTTGATTGCCTTGCAGCCACTTTATACGGACAACAAGACTCTCATAAAACATATCAGAAGCCCTATGGACCTGGAGGAGGCGAAGGGGTATTTTGTTATATTCCACCAGCCGAACCCGCGTCGGTACCAATCGTCCCCAGCTGAGCCTCCTTCCAGTCGCAAATTGTTAATGATGAATTCTGCCTATTAAACTATAGAGCTGATTTTATAAGTTTTCTTTTTTTATTGAAATAAAGTGGACCGTGCTAGCTCGTGAAAATTCATATCACTGTGTCCAATAGTAGAATTTTGTTACAACGACCACAAATAATGAATGCCAAGAAAAAAACAAAAGAAAAGGAAAAAACATAGAAATAAAAAAGACAGCGACCTAAGGGAGCACGGAAGGCACGAGCCATACAATCGCTGGGCACCAATCTGCTATACATGTAGATTTCCCACCAATGAATTAGCTAAACCCTAACAGGGAGGTTACCCGTCTTAAATCCAGATGGTGGTACATTGTTGCACAAAACGTTTCGTAGAATAGAAATTAAATTAATAAATTTTTCTTTCTTGGCGAATAAACTCCGTTCAGCTCCCTACAAGCGATGGCAGGAAACCTAGAAGTAGGCAGGGTGTAGCTTCAGGGCTATCCCTATAGCGCTCTATCCACCGACATCCACGATACCTCCGATAACGGTGTCCGCGCATGCGCACAGAACACCTCGTATGCTCTCGCAGAGCGCAGGCGTTCACTCCGCCCCTTCCCTATAAAAAGTCCCCCGGCTCACAACAGCGGCAATCACTGAGCTCGCTGCTGCTGACCGGATCGGACGTTCCATCTATGTGAGCCTTATATCTCGATCAACACCTAAGGTAACCACATATAGTATGTACCCTAACATTTACCCCACTATCATCCTCATAGTACCACAGGTACACTTACCAACCTGCCACCTGAGAACTGGTCCACACTCCAGCCCGACGCAAGAAAGGTCAGAGTATATACTATCTCTCCCACCCCATAGCCATGAGACTCCTATCCCCTTCTCTAAATACCACTTTCCATTCTCCTTTATAGTGACTACCAAACAGTTATTTCTCCTCTTAATAAGAAATTCCATATTCTATTTCTGATACACAGAAAGGTCAGTACATCAATCTCTTACATCTGACTTATAACAAACTCTGTATATTTGTATTCACTGGCCTCATAACAACTATTTTAACTGAACACTTTTAAATTATGTATATTAAGAAATCCTTTTAACTATGTATATATTAACCAAACCACACTCTGCTGCATGTACCACAATATTATTATAGACAATAATGTGAATGCCAATATTTTATGTATCGCAGTTTTATACATGTATTGTTGATCGAACGCCAATGCTATTATTTTATGAACTACATCTCTATACATGTACGTGTTGAAGCCCTTTAACCTGACAAGACATCATTATAACCTACAGAACCTTATGGACCTGAGGAAGGGGTATTCCACCCCGAAACGCGTCGTCCAATTTTATTGATGAATTCTTAAACTATACTGTTTTATGTATAATAAATGTCCCTTTACTATTGAACATTCATTATCACGTGTCCAATATTCTATTGTTACAAAAAAAAAAAAAAAAAAAAAAAAAGGAAAAAAAGCAGCGCGACCAACCTCTGGCCATCCACTTTCTAGATTTCCCAATATTAGCAACCTAATATACCCTTAAAATCCAGATGTACATTTGTGCAATCGTAGAAATATATCAATTTTTTTTCTGCGAATAAACTCCAGTCCAAAGCTGATGTAGGCAATAGAATTGTATGGGTAGCTTAAGACTCAGCTACTTCTGTGCAACTTTCTTCAAAAAAAGACGAACTCAAATGCAAAATATATTTTCATTCTATAGTATTCCATAAATGTTATATGTGAAGGTTACATAAAAGAAGATACCATGCACTTACATCTCAACTCTCTCCTACTTCCCATCTCTTTTGCAAGATAATTTTACTAGGTTCAGGGACTATTAATACAGTGTTTTAAATCCCAATAGTTGATGTCCTCCTCTATTGCACATTTATGCCAAGTGAAGTCTATAATTGGAATAAACCCTTTAGCCATTTAAACCCTTAGCCATTTGCATGTCACAATGGGGCAGATTTACTTACCCGGTCCATTCGTGATCCAGCGGTGCGTTCTCTGCGGTGGATTCGTGTCCAGCCGGGGTTCACTAAGGCAGTTCCTCCGACGTCCACCAGCTGTCGCTGCTGCGCTGAATGCACTGGAGTTCACCAAGCCAGGCCGTGTGAAGGTAAGGGCGTGTCCAGCGTCACTTTTTTTTAAAAAATGCGGCGGTTTTTCTGAATTCATCGCGGTTTTTTACGGCCACGCCCCTCAATTTCTGTCGCGTGCATGCCGGCGCCGATGCAACACAATCCGATCGCGTGCGGCAAAATCCCAGGGCAATACAGTGAAAATCGGCGCAAAAACTGAAAAATTTGCGTAACCCGCCAGAAAAACGCGAGTCGGGCCCTTAGTAAATGACCCCCAATCTGTCAGATGAGTTAAAGAGGACCTGTCACCCCTGAAAAATAGCCCCACCAAATATGTTCCCCCTAATCCTGTCCCCAGCCCCTTGATATCATTTGATATCATTTCATTAAAATTTGTGTGTGCAAACTTAGTTTGAATCAATCCGACCTCTTACCAAATAAGAGGTCGGATCATCGTACAGGTCCCCTAGCAGTCGGCCGTATTAATCAGGGGCCGGCCGACACACCCCCTCTACGCCCCTGTAAGTCAGGGACCTATAAGAATAGCCTGCAGCAGAGCATGTATTGCGCAATCGCTGCCGGCTCTCTGCGCCTGTTGAATGTTCGGCCAACGCTGTGAATAAGCCCTTCTGCGGCCGCATCGCATAGAGCCGGCAGCGATTGCACAATACATGCGCTGCTGCCAGCAATTCTTATAGGTCCCTGACTTACAGGGGCGTGGAAGGGGTGTGTCGGCTGGCCCTCTTTTTGTAAAAAGTATCAATGAGAAAAAATTCTATAAATCAGCTTCAGCTGACAAAATTTTGCTAGCAACATACAATCATTTACCGTTTAGGAACACTCTTCTGACATTTTTTGGGGGGGATTTAATATAAAAATCAAAAACAGCTGCCTGCTTCTGACAAAATGTTTATGTGAAAAGTTACAAAATTACAAAATGTTTTTTTCCCCATTGAAGTCTATGGGAGAGTGAAAATCTGCATCAATGTACAGTTTCCATGAAGAATTCTCAGTCAAAATGGATGGGAAAAAAAATCTGCATTAAAATTGCATATAAAAAATGCATGTATTGGATGCAGATTTTGCGCATGACAATATACAACATGCGCAGAGCCAAAACACAGGTAGTTTTTTTTTACCTATAAACCAAAAAACCAAGAAAGTTGATTTATCAAATGTGTCTGCAAAATGATGGCACAGATTGTGATTCTGACACTTTTCTGTGCATATAATTTTCTGACTAGTTTTGTGGCACAATTAGCGCATAATTAGAACTGCAAATAGCTGGTCTAGGGAGCTCTATTACACCTTCATGAATGGGGAAACTGTTCTAAACCTTTTTGTTCATTAATCCAATGCATTGATCCCTTGTACCACAAACTTACATCCCACTGAAAATTATAGCATATTTCCTGTGCTACCCTGCGGCCAAATTGATAAATGCCTGTCAATAAGTACGTGTTGAAAAAGTAATCTGGAGAAAACCAGCACAAAAATTGGGAGAAAATAAAAAATTCCATGTAGACTATATGGCAGCCATACAACAATTTTGGCACAGGGCGGTTCAGGAAGCATGCTATAATTTTCAGTGGGATGTCTCCAGCGCAAGGGATTAGTGAATTGAAGCACATCCAAAAATGTTCTAACTCCCGATTCATTGTAAAATAGTTTGCACCCAAAATAACACCAAAACAATCCTAAACTAGAAGCACTGGGAAAGTGTTGGAAAAATCACAAATATTTTGGCGCCAAAACTTCACAATAAACAAGGCGCAACAGCCGCAGCAAGGGAATAAAAAATCTGCCTGTTTTCAGTCTTAAAGTCCATAAATGTCCCCCTACGTGTTTGGGTTACCATGCAGGACCTCAGTGCTCCAAGACAAAAGCTTCAATATTGCCCATCATTGTTATGTTTTTACAAAGATTTTTAAGCATTAAGTTATTTGAACAATGTTCAGCTCCTATGTGGTCAAACATCTTTTCTACACAAACCGTACATCATGCATATCACCATACATCCAGTGGAGAAGAACCCAGAGATAAGCTGTACTTCAATCTGAACACGTCTCTTTCTGCCTGATTCTTCTATAGTATGATGCTATCTTTGTTGACTTTAAATGTAATGATCTATATAACCCCCTGATGTGTCTGATCATAGAAAGTATGACTGCACTGCCTATGACACGATCCACTTCAGAAAAAAAATTATGGGATACTCAGTAACTTAAATACCTAATATTTTCTGTAGTCTATGGCATATCTCTCTAAAACTTTTCCACTGTGAAATAGTAATGACAATACTCTATACAGCCCTGTTAAAATTCTTATTGCAGGGCAAAAATGCCCTTCTAGAAAACAAGGAATCCCTATGGTGGCCCCAACATGGTAATAGGATCCTGCCATAGGGGGCCCCTTAGGTCCAGCAGATGACCTTTTATGAAGGTGCAAGAAGAGGGTTTTACTTTCTATTTGGGTTCATTACTTTTTGGGGGTTAAATTGTGCTAAAGACATGGTTGTGCTTGTGATACTTTTTAATGCATTAAAACATTAATGTATTTTTTAATATAGGATGGTGAGGCTGTAGTTGACTCAAGGAACCTCAATAAGCCTAGATTGATGGCTTGTCCAGGATATTACTTTTTCTCCTTTTCTCTAGGGTGCATTGTTTTGAACCCATTAACTGACAGCTTTGATACATTAAATTGACTATGCTCTGTGACTTGGCATATGTCTAGTAGAAAAGCCAGATTAATTTAAATGTACATATTTTATGTTCTATTAAGATCATTGCCAGTGTTATCATGGTCTATGTATTCTAAGATAAAGGGAACCTGTCATCAGGAGCTCTTTTTCTGGCTCCCCCATGCCGCCACAGAGAATAGTGCACACATTGCCAAAGTGTTTTTATGATAAAACTGGGTTTTCCTGATAAAAAGAAAAGTTAGATGAAAGATTACCTTTCTCTCTGCAGAGCAGTGTCCCGTATCCCCTGGGAGTGGCCAATGAGAAGCAGTTTCCCTCCCACCCTCAGGAAACCGCTCTGTCATATGTCTCTCCCTTATTGAAATAGATGCATGATGGTGAGGTTTTCCAAGGGTAGGGATGGGGGGACTGCTTCTCACTGACCACTCCCATGCATGCTCATTTGCATGCTCTGCAAAGACAAACTTTCATCTAACTTCTCTTTTTATTGGAAAACGCCAGTTGTATTATAAAAACACTTTGCCAATGTGCACACTTATCTCTATGGGAGAGCCAGAAAAAAACTCCTGATGGCAGGTTCCCTTTACAGAAAATCTACTGTCAATAACAAGCATGATTTTAGGCAAACAGATTACGCAGCACTGCAAAGAGCTGGCCAAATTGGTCCCTGTCCCCATGGGGCTCACAATCCAATCAACCTACCAGTATGTTTTAGAGTGTGGGAGGAAACCGGAGGACCCGGTTCTAAAAATGTTATATAAAACAATGCTAAAGACATGGTGCGGTTGAAATCGCTGCTATTAGGGCAAAATGTAAAAAGTTGATAAAATTTAGTCCACTTTATCATTGTGAATTAGTCTTAAGTGAACATACCTATACAATTCCAGCAAACTCTGCACTTAAATATTTGCTTTTTGATGCTATAGAAGAAAATTGTCCATCAATTGCTGTCCATTGCTGCCCCGCAATGTCTCTTGGTATTTGACTTCTTTTACTGTTCAATGCGCCTTATAGTTCTTAGGTCCCGATTATGTATTGAGAATATTGTAGATGGCAATAATCATTCATTTAGGTATTTGTTGTACATGAAATGTTGTGCAAGATGTTGTTCTAGTAGTATAAGTGAGTTAATTTTGGCAAAGGACATGTCTAGGTTCAAATACTGAACTGTGTTTTGGAAAATGTTCTTTGTGGCAGAGTGCCCAGCCTTGGAGCTCACGAGCAGAACAGTTCATAATTACATCATAACTCAATCCAAAGTAGTTTGTCTCCAATAAATCTACAACAGAATTAGTGTTTTTTAAGTACAGATTCATGTCATCAGCTATACAGTATGAATATAGCATTTCCTGGTTGTTTCCTGGATTATTGGAGTACAATAAATGAATGCAGATTAGCATTTGTATATAGATAAGGTCTTCTACATGTCTTATAGGTCTACTAGGTTAATGATTTGGGTTCTTAAGGCTCAAATGTTTCTCTAGTATTACAGTATATGTACTATGGGGAAATAAAGCTGTTTAGATAAAACGCACCAATTCCACTGGACAGGGCTTATTTGTAGAGCCAGGCAGTAAAAACACCACCATTTAAGAATGTACTATGATTTATACCTTTTAAGAGGTATTTTCATGTTGAACGATAATCCATGATATATGTCCTAAATGTGGAGGCAACACACAGTTCCTCTTTCCATGATTTGGGAGGTGGGACCCTCACTTATACCAAATTTATGGCATATAGAATTGAATTTTAAGGTGCTTGTGCATGGGTAAGGATCTATTTAACAGATAAATTGTTCTGATAAACTGCCTGATTCCCTTGATTTTTTAAATGTGCAGACAGGACGTAAAATAAGTAATTAGAACATATATTTATATCACCACTAAAAGAACATCAACAGAGTAGGTGTGGTTCTTCTATGTTTTTACTAATACAGGTGGTCCCCCACTTAAGGACACCTAACTTACAGACAGCCCCTAGTTACAGATGGACCTCTATGGCCACTGTGACCTCTGGTGAAGCTCTATGGATGCTTTACTTTAGTCCCAGGCTGCAATGATCAGCTGTAAGATGTATCTAATGAAGTTTTATTGATAATCCTTGTTCCCATGACAACATAAAAGTTTGAAACTCCATTTGCTACTGGGAAAAAAATGGTCTGAATTTACAATGATAAAATATACCAGTTCCAACTTAAACACAAATACAACTTAAGAACAAACCCAAAGAACATATGCTATGTATGTAACCAGGGAACTACCTGTAGTTTCAGACACTTGTAGAGAATCAGACATATTTAACATATTATGGACGGTTGAGAAGAGCACTATTTAAGAACTTTCCTAAAGCTGCTCTTATTAATAATATCTGGATTAGTATCAAGCAAATGTTGTGAGTTTAGGGGGGGCATTGGTCACCCATTGTGGGAGAGTTATTATTTTAAAGAATGTCCTATGTTATATTCTTTATTTTCTAAAATAATTGGGGTTTCATATAGAGCATTTCTTTGAAAAAGAAAATTTGGAATGGAAACTAGCAATATATATATTTACTAATTAATACGTATGTATTAATATTTACTATTTAACATTTACTATTAAAAGCTGAAGATATGATTAGTGGAAAAAATAGGTTTAGTTTTTTTGTCCAGTATTACATGTGAATAGTAAGTATACCTCTTTATAATTAAATCACATATTTAAGATTACCAAGATTTTCTCATTTACACAGTATGTAAAAAAAAATCTGTGGGAATAATAAGTAATTTATGTTAGACGTTATTGCATAGAAGTCAAAATAGATGGTTAAAGGACTTTGGGAGGACAGAAGAGGCGACAAGGAAAATAATTTTAGAAATGTCACAAATATATCAATAATTTAGAATATTATATATTACATTACTCACCACCTATTATGCAGAAAGCTAGGGTAAGGGCAATGGGTGTTGTAGTAGGTGTCAACAAGATGAAGCTATCATTTATTATAGACATTTCATGTAATTGTAATATTTTTGGAATATCTTGCAGGGATTAGAACACCAGATATGCCAGAACAGCCAACTACCCTGTAAAACTTTAAATGATAAACCTCCAATTCAAGAAATGATGGATCAAAAAGCACAAACTGCAAGTGAATATGAATGTAAATAGGACTGTATAAATGTTATATATCACATGGAGATTAGCATACCATGCTGTAGGGGCTGTTGCACAAATTAAGGGGCACTTTGAATTTTCTTTCTAGCCCCCATGGTTGCGGATATCATTAAAAGTTTCTGACCATTGTAATCTTTGTTTGGTCAGAGAAGAGGAGCTGGGTCTAGGGGCGTGTGTTATGCTAATCTCCTCTCATACAGTCCAATCAGTGGCAGGCAATGTCAGAGAAGCTATTATGAATATTGTGGTGTGATTTTTTTCTATGTACATCTATAGGCTGTGTTCACACACATTCTGCTAATATTCTGTTGACATTGCATATAAATAATCACGTTTCACCAGTTTTGGTGGCAATGGCATTTGCGTCACGGTTACGTTTATGTGTTGTTTACGGCAGGCTTGCGCTTAAGCTGCTTTGGAAACGGCCCGAAAGTGTAAACGCTATGCAACGGCGATAAGCATAAACAAATGTGCATTGTGTTTAATCTTACATTGTATTTACCTTTGTGTCAGGTTTACACAGCATTTGCATTTATGTCGAGTTTGACTCTGGTTTATGGTGACATAAAAGGTGCTTGCGTTTACGGCGCATTTACACTTCCGTGCCATCATGGTTGTGTTTACACTAACAGTTACATGTTGGTTGCGTTTATGTCTTGTTTTAGGACCGTTTTACACTTGCTAGTGTGATGTGATGAACTCCCGGCCCAAACGCTCCAAACCGGGACTGAACTGATATGCTGAGTTCATCGCATCACACTTGCAAGTGTAGAACGGGCCTTACGCTTATTTACGCTTATGTGGTGTATGCGTTGATGTCTCATTTGCACTTACGTTTACATAATTTTTGCATTTCCGTTTACATTGCATGTAAACACACGTTTACAATGCATGTAACATTGTATTTTTGTAAACGCAATGTCAACAGAATATTAGAATGTGTGTGAACATGGCCTTTAGATGCAAATAGAGAAATTACAGCTCACTTCTGATAGTATGAGAGAAGATTAGCATAACACACGTTTCCAGCCCTAGCTCCAGCTCCTCCACCAAACACAGATTATAGTGGTCAGATCTCGTGACTAATAATTTTGCAACCGTGGGGGCTAGAAGGAAATCTGTGCCCATGAATCTGTGTAGCAGCCGCTACAGAATGGTATGACAAGTGACGCGGAGAAAGGTCCTCTTTAAGGGAACAGCTTGGATGGACTAGAGGACAGAGAAGGACATTGAGCTCTAAAGCTAACCACCTTCTCTAAGCGGTAGGTGACAACTGCTTCACATTCCAATCCTGTGCAAAAGTGAAAAAACTGAGACAAAGGCCCATATTTACTAAGGCCGTGGACCAGTTTTCAGGCAGATTCTGCATGTTCTTTTCAATGTAAACTGCTTGCACATGTATTTAAGAAGTGTATAGGACACATTGTGCATTGACACACTGTACTGCACTGATATGGGCATTCCTGTGCTCAGCCGGACCATGCGCCATCATTTATAGTGCAAAGTTTGACAAAAGTCGCTTGACCCATGTAAGAGGTGCCCCCAAAAAAGGGCTGCACTCTGTCAGAGGAGTGCAGAGGGCACCGAAGGTTTCAGTAGGCCCCTGGGCGACAGAGCCTTAGTAGGACCCTTTGCAGTCAACTAACATGGCGGCATTAAAAATTCAGAAACGAAAACAGTCTCCTATTCCATAAAATATTCCCTAGTTAACCAAATAGCCTCCTTATGGTTATTTTATATACATCCCTCTATACCGCATGGATTTCTTATGTACAGCCTTATGTGGGTTCGCCTAGCAGCTTTGGGGCCTGTCACTTGCCCAGGCATGCCCTGTACTGGCGCCAGCCATGCGCCAGATTCAATGAAGAAAGAGTGTCAGAAATCCAAAATCTGGATTTGAGGGCCTCTGCACAGTACACAGACACTGTTTTTAGTAAATGTGGGCCAAAGACCGTACAACACAAACATAGAAGAATAGTCGACAAATATGGGTCAAAACCAAGAGAAAAATACAGTACAGAATCAATAGGCAAAACACATTGTCAGAAAACATGCAAAGGGTCAAGATACAGAAGTTAAGATAAATGCTAGCTAGCACCAAAGAAGAATTCTAGCAAGCACAGGGGAAATGGCAGGCAAAACTTTCAAGAGATTTCAGAGTCCCAGTTCGGAAGGTGATTTGGTCATATCCCTGACATTCAGAAAGAAAGATCAGCAGGTACAAATGTGAGTGAAGGAAGATTCTGTCCATCTCAGCTAACTTAACTGTATGCAACCCACAGCAAAATCAACAGGATAAGATGGGTGTGTTAGAAGTCAGCAGATGGTGCCAAAGCCTGTATAGGCACAGATGTTACAATAAAAGTATTTTTTTCTTCTTTCTCTAATGACACTAGCTGGCAGGAGGATGGCGCAAAAGAAGGGAATATCATATATGGACTACATGTATTTAACAGGCTCCAGATGGGGTCTCTGAACCAGATAGTTGGACCTGTATAGTCCAGGACTAGTTATAGACTAGCTATAGTCTTCACCTGTTTTCTGCAGGATACTATATTTTTTTTACAGTTCTCAAAATGACAGCAATGAAAATGTCATCTCAACTCGTAAAAAATGACACCTCACGCAGCTCTATACACCGAAGTAGGAAAAAGTTATTAGTCCCAGAAGATGGCAAAATGAAGATTTTTTTTTGCATGGAATGTTTTAATTAAAAAAAAAATAATTCCCAATAATTCAAACATAATAAAAGCTATATGAATGTGGTATCCCCATGATCGTACAGACCCAAATAATAAAGGGCACATGTCATTTGGGGTGCACAGTGAAAGCCTTAAAAACCAAGGCTACAAGATGCCCTCCCATGGCTCTTTAAATGGAAAAATACAAAAGTTATAGATTTTGGAAGGTGGGGTGTGAGAAATGGAGGGGTTGAATACAGCAGGCCGGGGTGTTCACATTCTATTTGTTGATGTCTTTTTTAGTTGTGATATTAATTAAAGTACTTATTTATAATTTTATGCCGCATTCTTACAATTTTTTGGAAGGTATTTAGGAACTCTCTGAATAGATTCTTGCTGCAGTGTTCTGAGCATGTGAACCACACCCACACTGTTTGAGACTTTGATTGAGAGCTTGCATTGCAGAGTTTAGTTGCATTGGCTGAGCTGAGTATATTTTCTGGGAAAAGATGGGTGGTTTCATCTTGGAGCTTAGTGTGTGTTTCTCAGGTGTTGTTTGAATGATAGAAAGCTGAACTTATCAGTGGCTGGGGTGGCATCAAGGAACTTCTTATAAATTTACTCCTGACTTGTTGGTTATACTAGCCTATTAATTTATGCGGTTATAATGTCTATGTTCTGATATTGCCTAATTTTGATGCTTATTTGGTTTTTGCCTCACAATTCTGTACTTGTCTGTCTAGCTGACTATTTATCTGTCTCTATCACTCTGTTTGTCTTCTGTTGTGAGCACTTTCTCAGAGTTGGGAGTATCTTCCACTTTCTGCCTATGAGAAAGCACAGGGTCTGGCAAGTAGGCGGGTACAGGGGTAAACTCACGCCTGCACGTCTTTTCTGTTTTGGCATTTATAAATTAATTGATAGGGACCAATAGGGACCTCTTCCCTACACAAACATTTTAATGTTGGTAATAGTAACAACTTTAATTCATTCATAAATAAAAAATGTCTAGGAAGAAAAACACTTAAGCAATAGTCCAAGTCTTGTATGGTGTAACTATGCTGTACATTACAAATATATGGTCGGTATGAAATAATATACGGGTGAATATATGATCACATTGATCTAGTAATTAAAATAAACAGTAATGTGTTTACCAGCAATGGGGTTAGAAGTACAGTTATTGGGATTTTTACAAGGTGGACAATGACTGAAAGGTCAACTTCCAAGGACCAGATCCACTTGGATTATGGGGTTATGCATCATAAAATGCCCTTCTAATGGCGCAGCCCTGTTTTATTAGCAGCAGTATAGTACAATTTATAAGAGCGCTGATGGAAAAAAAAATGATTGAGACTCAGTCCAAATCAGTGAGCATATAAATTACCAGCTAGAGAAGAAATGTCAGTCAATAGTAGTAAAATGACTTTATTGGTACAGATAGATTCTCTTTCAATGTCACAGAAAAAATATAGAATATATAGAAAATGATATGACAACCAAGGACACATGATGCCACCAATGGTCCGAAGGAGACTTTGTGGGTAAATAGATAATTACAATTTTTTTATCCATCTCATTCCAAAGCTTTATATAAAGCAAAGTTTAACACTACATGTTCCTAGTAAGGTTTTATGTAGCAACCCCCATTGGTCTAAACTAAAAAAAAAAAACCCCAAAAAATGAAATAATACTGGAGTGGAAGAAGGAAATGAATAGCTGGTAATTTGGATTTCTTATCGTGGGCACAAGTAACATAAATGTCCACAAAGTCCTGATCATAGAATGAGACTTTCTAAAACAATATTACAAAACTGTACAAGCTCCAATTTCATGACCAGGGACCAAGAAGTGGAGGTTGCAGATGTTGTACAACAAGTGCAGATCAAACAAGCTAGATTGTGGAACATAGATGAACAGACATAATCAAGAATGGTCCATATCGTGGACCATACCTTAGCAGACAAATAAAATGTAGACAAGGCAGATTGTGGAGCAAATTAAAAATGAAAACATATGAAAAGGCATGAATACATCACACTCCTGGGTACCACACAAGGTAGGCGAGAACAGGAGGTAAGGGTGCTGGGGACTATGTTGGCTTTTAACCACAGCAGTTTACTTTTACAACTTCATACTGAATAGTGTATATTTTGGGGACATCACTCTCCAAAATAAAAAGGGACTGAAATTACTACCCTGATTGGGAGTGTAAATAGGGAGATTTAGTGTCCCATTGATGGTCAATTTCTAGGAAGTATTGGTATTATAATAGGACTGTATAGTTTGTTGTCTGTTGTATAGCTAAATTTACATGGTACAGATTTAGGCCCCATACACACAACGATTGTGTGCACACCTTTTCTCACCGCACCATGACTGGGCTGGATCACTCAGCTTTCTATAGAGAGGGGAGTGGTGAGGAGTGATCATCCCCACCTCCTCCATCCGGCCGTGTGGTAGCCCAACTTTTATTATTATTTTTTAAAGTTAAGATTTATTAGGTGGTAAATAGAAAAAAAACCCATGCCACTTTGGCACTTGAAAAATATGTTGATTATAATGTCCAACTATTGCACCTAAATGTTTCTGTTGTGTGGTTGTGTTCTCATGTTCCACATTTGGTCTATCCATTGCTGGAAAAAAATACCTGCCCCCAAAACTCACAATTGCTACAGTATGATAATTCTTGGTAATGCATTATGCATGTTTTTCAAAGACACCTTAATTTATTTTAATATTTTTTGCTGGACGTAACTTGCCCTCTAATACATTTGTGATTAAATCGTATAGGATGTATAGAATGTTGTAATACAATCGGAATATTGAGAAGTAGGTATTCTATTATTATTCTATTAGGTGGGTGGTCTGACCCTGTATACACATTTACATGCATGAGACTCAGAGCTGTAATACCATTTAGTTGTCAACTAAGAACTGAGAATAATCCCTTGTTAAGTTGATCCAAATGTGTCAGAAATAGTCATAGGGCTTAATATCTTCAGCTCAACCTCAAAACTCCCTTTTTTTCTACAAACTGTGATTGTCAGGAATAGCTTATTGTCATCAGGCTGAAAGGAAGGCTTTGCACAAATCCACACAAGATCAATACTCCAGGCTCTTTTTTTAAAGTCAAGAAAGGTTCCAAATGGCCACATACGACTCTAATGTAAATCTACTCCCTGTAAACTTGTGCTGTGGGTTAGTCATCTGGAGTAAGCTTTCAGTCTCTCACATTTCTTGTTGCACTTATGAGTAAAGTGGTGCCTTTTAGTAACCACCTCTTCTATACAGGCTGTTCACATGGAGTCCTTTTTGCATATTGATCATTACAGGAAATATACATGAATGTCTTTGCGACGGAAGACAATATTTCAAGAAAAGTGCTTGAAGCTAAAATGTCATTATAAAGGATTTGGGCTATACATGGGTTTACTAAATAAAATGAAACTTTAAAGGGAACCTGTCACCAGGAGACCCATTTTTAGCACTCCCTCAGTCCCCACAGAGCATAGTACAAACACTGCCAAAGTGTTTTTGTATAAAAAATAGGTTTTACAGAAAAAAAGATATGTTATTTTGTACCTTTCAAAACCATCTGCTGTGTGACTAGGCACTCGTCCCCTGGGAGTGGCTGGAAAGGAGCAGTTCCCCCTACCCTTGGGAAACAGCTCCTCCATGTGTCCTTTTCAAATATATGAAAACACCCATCACTTGACTTAGTGACACCCCCTGCTCCTCTACAGCCAATTCCGAGTAAGGGGAATTATTCATATATTTGAAAAGGACACATGGAGGAGCAGTTTCCCAAGGGTGGGGGGGAAACTGCTCCTCTACAGCCACTCCTAGGGGACAAGTGCCTATTCACACAGCAGATGCTAATGAAAGGCACAATATAACATATGTTTTTTTCTGTAAAACCTATTTTTTATACAAAAACACTTTGGCAGTGTATGTACTATGCTCTGTGGGGACTGGGGGAGTTCTAAAAATGGGTCTCCTGGTGACAGGTTCCCTTTAAGAATCATATTTTAACTACTGGCCTTCAATTCTGTACTTACACTTGAGGATTAATCTAGGTACCTTAGGCTTCCCTTCTTTAGAATAAAGAGCCGCATGTATTATTGCCTATTGTGTAACCCATCTGTTCTAGTAAATTTTATTGTAGTGGTAGCTACAAAGAAAATAGTTGGTTACTTGCAACTTATCATGATCTCAACAACTGATTCAGGGGCCAGATCAAGAGTGGTTTTGCAAAGTTCTACTGTTGTACTAATTTACCTTCAGTGATTATTTGGTTATGATTCATTTACCATTAATATAAACCATTGCTCCACACTATAAACCGTTGCTCCACACTCAAACACTACTTTGTCTACTGGTCTACCATTCCCGAGTTGCTCCTCAGAATAAGACAGGGCTATGTTTTGTACGTTAAACCAATGGAGTTCATGTTCCAGGCTTATCCAGAACACATGATAGTAGATCCACTTACACCCAAGGTGCTGGGTGATAGAAGAGCAGGGCAGCTGACAAACTATTTTTACCATGTAGTCTTCCTTTCACAAAATCTGAAATTACTATAGCATTTATTTATTGCGACATAAGATGAAGTATTTGTGAAGACTAATATATGTTGGAGTAGACAGCACTTGGAAGGCTGCGGAGCAGAAGAGAAGATATTAAAGGAGCTGGCCTGTGAATGTCTTTGTTGTGTTAGCAGGGATTTCAATGTGATTTAGTGGGGATTGATTTGCCGTATATTCTGCAGTCATTGTTTGTAATGTGCTTTGCCAGCTCGTGTACTCTGAACCTTAATTGTTCTAAATTAAACTATGGGGACCAGACATCACACATTTCAATCAGATTGACAAAATATAGCACAAATCACCACAGGGATGTGTAATCTTTTGCATTGACTGGAGAGTTTGTCAACATGAACTGGAAGAGGACAAGATGCTTTATGAAGTCATTGTGCTGCACTACCAATTTTTGCTATCGAAATAGGGTATTGCTACAGTATAACTTTAATTAACTGACCACTATAACACTGTGATGCATCTGAGATATGAAATGAAGCCTCTTGAGCATTGAGATGGTTCATGATGGAGTTATTTCTGCTCTGAAAAGTAACTGGAGCTTGCATGATGCCATCTGAGACAACTGCTTTAGCTTTTAATGAAATTCAATTTAAAACTATGATAATGGGTAGATCCCCATCATGTTTTCTGTGTACATATGCTCTGGATTACCAGACAAAGCTGATTCTATTACATTTTTTGTACAAGACAACTTCACATTCGAGGAAGAGGAGTATTGTTCACAACAATTTCCACTATTTAAAATAGGTTAAAACAGTAAATTGCTGTTGCTCAAAAGGAAATAAAACTAATGACAACTGACTATGTGTATAGACAAGCTCAGCCCTGCTACATGTATACATCTTTATCATCCCAGATAAGAGATAGTCACCTTGGATAACACATAGTTATTATACTACTTACATCAGGACTAGAAACAATTGATTTCTGGTAGAGGTAGGGTTATTTATTCCCCCTGATTCACTGCATTGCCAAAGGAAATCTATGGTAATACTTTTCATTTGTCAATAAAACTTTAAAATACTTGTAATACTGTAAGATATTCCATTTGCATTATTACTGTAACTACAATTGCATGATGATTTAGTCTGTTTCTATAGTTGGTGCCCACACTGTTATCCTTATTGTTCTTCTAGTTAGTAGTATGCTATATTGTGGCATATGCATTATCTAATTATGCTGGTAATGTGCATACATATACTGGAGACCAGACTTGTTGCTCTGACCTCTCTGTTGACATGTTCAGACAATTATAAGGTGCATATAATATTTTAAAGATCTGTCTTGTTGCAACATTGTTGGTTTTCTGCTGTTGGGCTGAGGAGGTGATAAATTTTATTCGGTACTTTGCAGATGGCAGTCTGAACAAGCTGTGTGTACAACATCTTTCCTCGCTGCTCAAACTATTTGTCTGCTAGCTTCTGTTCAGTGCTCTTGCCATTCTGTGTTATGCTGGTTATTTTGATACTGGCTATGTCCTCAACTATTCTCCATTCTATTCAATTCTGTACATCGCTTGCTATCTAGTTGTGACTCGGATTGTTGACCTTACCCTTGTGATATTTGTTTGTTTGTCGTGTTACATATTTACAGCTTAGCACAGGAAGGGAATGACGCCCAGTTATTGGCCACCATTTAAGGGGGACTCAATAAACAGGCAGGTTACAGTTTGGGGGCTCAGATTAGGGCTCACTGTCCTTGTCTATGTCTTGTCCTTTCAAACATAGTCTTACATTACTCTTTCAATGGAATAACTACTAGTGTGGCCTTAGGCTATGTTTATAACAACAGAGTATCAAGAAAAATAGGAAGATGTAAATACTGGAATACAACTGTATACAAAAGAGATAAACACAAGACAAAGAACAGCAGACTAATCCCAAATGAAGGACAACAATAAAAATGGAATGAGGGCCACTCGGTGTGAACAACGGAGCATAAGGCAATGTTTCCCTAAGTTCCCACATTACATGAAAATATTTCAGTTTGTTATAACATATTGGGGCACATTTACTAAGAATGTGGGAAACTGCACTAAAAGTGCTCTGCCCGTGTATAACGCTCAATACGACAGATTCATTAAGAAGGTGCACCAGAAATCATGAATCTGTCGCTCCCCTCCACTGGCCTCACAGAGTTGACCTACTTTTTTGTGGTGCACCTTTAACATAGGGCGTGCAACAGACTTTGCATGTTAAATCAGATGCACGGTACGCCCCCTTATTTTTGTGCAGCTGCGCCACAAAACGGTCGCATGCAACACATTTGTGGTGTAGACACTTCTTAAATACCAGTACGAGCTGTTTACAGTAGAAAGAACATGCAAAGTCCGGCAGAAAACTACCTTTAGTAAATGTGCCCCATTTATTTCTTAGATATTTAACATTTAACATCTTTTATCCTTAAATAGAGGTCCATGGCAGATGGTGCAGATAGTCATGATGCCATGAAGTAGTCAAAATGTAGAAGATCTTTCAGTGCCTTCTTCCTTGGGCGGACAGGGAGGGGCATTAAACATAGTAAAGGCAAGTCAAACTAAAGGATACTAAGAATCAGGTCCTAGATTTGAGCCAAGAAGGGTGGTGTCTGCGGGTAAAAATAGAATATAGTTTTAACCCCTGCAGGAACCATAGCACCGGTAAATATTGGGGCTGGAGAGTCCTAGACATGTAAGGCAAAGGTGTGATACCACATGAACAGATTTCTATCATCACCCGGAAGTAAAATTTGACGTCCCCTGTTGAATGATAGGCTTAGATAATACTTAATGGTTGTTCAGTAATAACTATTGATAGCCTTTCCCCAGAATAGCCCATTGACTCCCTTGTTCCGGCTGTGGCTGGAAACTGTTATTATAGCTGCAGCCCCCATTCATTCCTAAGGGGTCACGACGGTGGTTACAGCTTTTGTCAATTGCGTCCAGCTATAGGGAACAAAACATTGGATGTAATGTTAGTTTATTTCATGGACTGACAAACATTATGGCAGCAAAGTAAGGGTTATCCTTGCTCTGTGTTTTAAAAATTATTTCTTGTCATATATTAAAATTATCCATGACCAAAACAGCCGTCAATTACATGTTTTGGGCAAACAGCCACGGAAACTGTTCACTTGAAACAGGTCAGCTTCTACTGGGCAAATTCAGATTATTCTATGACAGCCATGGAATCCTCTGGGAAACTCTTGACTCTAATAGCAATAGATTGCCACCACCACTGGAGAAGGGGCACAATCCAAGCCAAAATGGGTTTGTTTAAGGCGCTTGAACACCCACAAGGGGTGCTAGGACTGATCACAGATGTTAGCCGCCTAGTATGGAGAGGGCTTGTTTGTAGATGTTACTTCCAAACGCCATTGAAGTGATTGGCCTATGTGGTTATCTGACGTTTAATGATATGTCATGGCACTGGAACAGAGGGGGAAAATAAGTATATTTAAAAAGAACTTGTGACCAGGAATGTTGTCTTTAGCTGGTGATAGGTTCCAATAGCATTTACTATGCAGATTTTTATGCCTTAGTCAGCATTATGAATCATTTTGGTACTTTATAAAACTTTATTTAACTTTACCTGACTCCCTGTCTGCAGCCTGTGGTGAGCCCAGTTTAGTGGCAGAAGCCAGAACTCACCACATGATGCTAGGAGGGATCCAGGTAATATGAAATAAAATTTAATAAAGTACTTCAATGATTCAGAATACTGACAAAGGCATTTTTAAAATCAGCATTGCTTAGGCTATTGGAACCTGTCACCATCTAAAAATGACATTCCAGGTTCACTTCAAAGAAAATCTAGCTTGATAAACCAGGCACCATGACTGTGGTAATCTTATATTGGTTATTCAAGGCCTCGTTCCTTCTAAAATCAACTTTTCAAATTATGCTAATGAGCTTGAAGGGCTCTCAGGGTGTTACCCTCTTACCACAGCTTCACTGGCTGTTAACTGTCTCACAACCTGTGGATCTGCAGCAGGGAGTGGCTCTGCCACCCAGAGCCTTTCATGCCTATATGCCTAATTTTGAAAGCTGATTTTAGAAGGAAGGACGTTATATATAACGAATATAAGAAGATTACCACAGTCATGGTGCCTGGATCTCGCAGTGGTTTCCCCTAGTTTATCTTGATTCTGATGGTTGATATCCTTTAACTTTCATTGTGTATCTGATCACATGATCACAGAAATATGCATGGTGTACAGTTAGGAGGTTAAAGGACCTGTGATGATGTCCCCATGGTCACATGACATGTTGAGAACAGGTACAGGGTACAGGGACATGGGGAGGAGTAGATGGGAGGGGTTGGCTGAGCAGAACACACCTAATCTGATGACAGAGAAGTTGATTTATAGGGATGTAAGGGAAGCAATTTTTAGCTAAAAGAAGAGTGTCAGTTAGTTAATAGTATAATAATAATAATCTATAGGGACCTGTCACTTGCTGTATATGGGAAAATGTGGTGATAGGTTCGCTTTAAAACCTGCAGCTATGAAGAAGGTCCCTGAATGGTAATTGACAGTGTCTCACTTGATCTCTCTAGTGGAAAAAAAATCATTGCCAGAGCCACATATTTAATAGGGTGTGGATATCTGGGCCTGCAGCCAACATTGGGGTATTAATTACTTATCCTGTAAGTGTAAAATAGTGATTCAGGCTTCCTGCCAGCGTTCTGAATACTCAGCTGCAATGACTGAAAGCTGCCTCAGTCCACATTTATGTATGATTTCAGAAATCCTCCAGGACCTACCTGACCAGAAGGCATCGAGTGAATGTAAAAATAGAATATAGAATCAGAGAGATCAAGTAAGATCATAGCAACCTAACAGTTGTGTGACAATTGTAATGCACTTTGTTTATTCTACTTTATTAATGAAAATGAGGCATATCATATATCAAAATAACTAAATCTAGTTGTTTTAATCTTTCCTCATAACTGAAACCCTCCATACCGCTTATCATTTTTGTGGCTTTTCATTGAACCCTCTCCAGCTCCAGGGCATCCTTTTTATGAACTGGACGGCATATTCCAGGTGAGGCCGGACCAATGCCTTGTACAGTGGTAATATTACAACCCTACCCTGAGAGTCTATACCACTTTTTATACATGACAAGATCTTGCTGGCTTTAGGAGCAGCTGATTGACATTGCATGCTGTTATTTAATCTATGATCTACTACTACCCGTACGTCCTTCTTGACAAGAGACTCTCCCAGATTTGCATGAATACATTATACATTATTGCCATTGGTGGTTTTTGTCCAGATATTCTGCTGCCAGATTTTGATGTACATTAATAATAAATTTTAAATGCACTTCATATGGTGAATTTTTTTTAATTTTCTATGATTTTACACAGCATGCTAAAACTCAAGTTACCCTTGTACTCCATCATGATATTGGATCTGTCCATTCCTGTCCTTTTATCCCTGTATATCACATTGGGATGGTTGCTTCAAAGAAATATCAATCTGCCTCCAGTGACACGCTATGGAGATATGTGTCATCCATTACAGGCATCAGAAGATTTTGTAAGATGGACTTTATCAAACGGACTCTCAACATGGGGGAAGAGACATCCATCATAGTTACGATAATAATTAGACAACAGGTTTCTGTCAGACAGTTTTAAATAGGGACAGCACTGCTCAGCCTGCTTGACACTTATGGTATGGAGAGGGTAATCAGAGTGCACCACCAGGAAGCAGAGATGATTTTGTCTCAATGGGGCTTATTTACTTAGGGTCCCGCAAATCGCACTTTTGTCGGCTTTTAGAAATTTTTGGGATTTGCGCCGCTGTGACAGCTATTTGAAGGGGATTGTGTCACATGCGATCGGATTTTGCCGCAATCACCGATCATGCATCCGAAATCGGGCGGGGGATCTTTTTAAACAGACACTAAGTTTACAACAAACTTTGCATAAATCAGTAGTGCAGGTGATATTTGTACTATGTAACATGTTTTATTAGAATAATACAGTACTTCCACCACTTATCAAGCTTGTTTTTTCCTCCATTCTCTCCTTAAATAACATACATTCAGAAATCTTTGTAGAATCCCATACCTCCCAGGCATATGAGATTCAGCCGTACAGTCCCATATTTTCTATTGTCTCGCAAGACAATGCACTTACATGCACCAAGAATAAGAAGTTTGAACTCAGTTGGACCTGAGTGGGGAAGGGACACATGCAGGATATTCTAGTGAATCGCGGCAGAGTGCATTATTGTCGGACAATGCACTTACGGTGAACTCCTCCGGACGGGTAAGTAAATGTGCCCCATAGAGCTCATGCCTTTGACATCACTTTTCAACTGCTCTCAGTGTCTCTGGGGCTAGGAGACATGATGTAATGACATCATTGCACCTCTCTGCTTCAGAGCCACAGGAATGCAGTGGAGAAATGGGCTCAAGGTGTGTATGAGTTTTGTTTTCATATTTTACAACAAAAAATAGTGAAGGGGGTATTATACAGAATAAAGGCCACTTAGAGGAGCAATACACAGTATGTTGGCAACATAAGATAGGCAGCACAGTGGCTAAGTGGTTAGCACTACAGCCTTGCACCGGTAGGGTCCTGGGTTCAAGGGTTCAAACACATGTCAGTGCTCTACTCCATATAGCAACTTCAAATGAGCAATCTCACCACCTTCTCTTAGATTAAAAATGGAAGATCTCCTAGGTTCCTCTCTCCTCTGCCCCGGAAAAAGCCTGAGGAGGCGAAACCTAGGTTGGGTTTGGTGTTTGGCGTTTTTAATGCTTCTGATACGCGCGTTTTTCTAAGTTCTACATATAATAAAAATATTCTCCCTTTACCTTGGCGACCTGCACTATCTATCCGTAATTCCCAACATAGGATTGGCAGTGTACCATGGACACATAGGTGAGACAGGGCCCACACTCAAATCCAGTGGAGGGAAACGGAGAGAGGAGCGAGAAACCTAGGAGATCTTCTATTTTTAATGTGAGAGGAGGTGGTGAGTTTGCTCATTTGAAGTTGTTATATGGAGAAGAGCACTGACATTTGTTTGACTTTGTAAATTTTTGGCTATCCGGACTTCGAATTTCTGTAGAATATGATTAGACTGTGAGTCCCATGGGGACAGGAACTGATCTGACAAGCTCTGTGCAGCGCTGTGTAATCTGTAGGCGCTATATAAATAAAGGAATTATTATATAAGATGGCATTTTATAGTATGAAGGCCTCAAGGAGGAGCATGAAACAGCAAGTGGGCATTATGCTATGTGGGGCTGTTTCCCATTACATGTCTACTTTCATGACAGTGGTCCTTTAGATTTCTGAATAAAATATTACTATAAAATATTACTAAATGTTACATTTAGGCTCCTGATGCCTAGGAGCAAAAATTAATATAAAGACACCGGGGCAAATGCATCATGGTTTTTTGGCTGCCACTTTTCAAGTTCCTGAAGTTGGCCTACTTAATCATTGCAATGTATCTTACATTTTTTCCCTTTGTGATACATGTGATGAGTTGCCTGTTTAGTCTTACTTTTGTGACTTTTGGCTTCGTTTTTTTTTTGCAAATAGTAGTTGCTATCATTCCAATTTACAACATCACCTGCCATCAATACGACTAACTCCAAACAACATTTAAAGACTTGCTTTAAAACATGGGGAAGTTTAACCCCATAAGGACGCAAGTTTTTTTTGCTCATTTCCTGCTCTCCACCTTCAAAAATCCATAACTTTGATAAAGACACTGCCGTGTCGAAACGCGTCGGTCTGTGACGCCAGCTGTGATGTTCCCTATGGAAAGTTTTTAACCTTTGAAGAATAAAGAAGTTATTTTACCTCCGTACCACTTTGTGCTGGACTTGTGGCTACATGCTCCTGTTTGCTTTAACCCCTTAAGGGCACAGGTTTTTTTTGCTCATTTCCCGCTCTCCACCTTCAAAAATCCATACCTTTTTTCTGTGAGCCCTGTGTGAGGGCTTATTTTTGGTGTAACAAATTTTAATTCTCAGTGACATTATTTTTTATTCTATGCCATGTATTGGGGAGCTGGAAAAAAATTCCACATGTGGTGAATTTGGCTAAAAAACACATTTGCGTCACTTTCCTATGGGCTCAGTTTTTACGACTTTCACAGTGTGCTCCAAATAACATCTCTCCTTCATTCTTTAGTTCGGTATGATCAGGGTGATTCCAAATTTATATAGGTTTTTTTATGTTTTAATACATTTTTAAATGAAGCGAATCTGTATGAAAAAAAATTTTTTCCACCATCTTCTGACGCTAATAACTTTTTCATACTTCGGTGTACAGAGCTTTGTCAGGTGCCATTTTTGGTGAAATAAACTGACGTTTTCATTGTTAACATTTTGAGGACTGTACAACATTTTGATCACTTTTTATTACATTTTTTATGTGATGTAAAATGGTGTAAAAGTAGCGCTTTGGACATTTGGGCGCTATTTTCCGTTATGGGGTTCACCGACAGCAATAATCTTTTTTAGATTTTGATACATCGGGCATTTTGAGACTCGACGATACCTAACGTCTTAGGAAAAGGGGGTGATTTGACCTTAAGTTTTTAAAATGTTTAAATTATTTTTAAACTGCACAAACCAGACAGCCTCGGGTCTGACAAGACCCGAGGCTGTCATGGCAACCAATGGCAACGACATTTGGGGGAGAGAGACAATTGGAACCAAGACGGTGGCACCCAGCCCGTGAGCCCTCTTCTTACACCCCCTGCAGCTCTGGCCGTACATATACGGCCCAGAGCGTGGAGGGGTTAAACATGGATCCCCCTCAGAGTTTGCAGAACACAGGCTTGGTCAGACAGCTGAGAGAGCCTACTCCTGGCTCTTCTGGCTGGACATCATATTTGGTTTCGGAAAGTCTTCCTTCTGCAAAGCCCCCTGCTGAAGGATTTAAGGATTCTGATTTAGAGACAGACGGAATAAGCATTTAATTGTGGATCCTTACATCTTTTTAAAAATATTTGTGGTGTCCAAAAAAGGCGATTGCCAAGTTTGTGAGGGATGTTTAATTTACAGCATGTTTAAAAGGATGTCAAACAAGCGTGTGCAGTTTTTACATGGGTCCAACAAAATAAAAAATTTGAGAAATTTAAATTATGTCTCAATGGCCTAACAGCAAAATAGTATTGGAATTATTTGTTATGTTTATCTTTTTTTTCATGCTTAACAGCAAAATAGGAAAATTACATTTATATATCCAAAACATGTTTCCTTTTATTTTTGCTAACATTTTATTTTGTACTTGATAGTAAGTCTGGGTCTAGCATGCTCTGTTTTGCGACTCTTTAGGCGCAAAAATGGAACAGATTCTGAGCCTAAAAGACATAGAAAAGGAACTAATAAAGATACACTAATAAAGATACATATGCCACACTGCATGAAATATTTGGACCGGTGTAGTTCACTGCGTTTCTAGCAAATGCGACTAATTAGTTGCAAGTTGCTTAAAGTCGCTGAAAAAGTTGCAAATTAAAAAGAAAAACAATGCCAAAGGAGTGATACATGTCCCCCACTGTCTTATTTTCGGGGAAACACGGTATGGTGATCTACCTCAGTTAACTATAAATGTGTGGCAACATTTATTAGTGAAGTAGTTACTCGAGTCAAGAATAAAACAAGCAGTGTACTCACCTTCCAACGCCCTTACCCCCGGCAGGTCCACTTCTATCCATCGCGGCTCCAGGGGCTGGCTGGCTATATACTACTGGGGGCTGGCTGGCTATATAATACAGGGGCTGACAGGCTATATACTACAGGGGCTGGCTGGCTATATACTACTGGGAGCTGGCAGGCTACATACTTCAGGGGCCGGCAGGCTATATACTACAGGGGCTGGCAGGCTATATACTTGGTGCAAATGGTCTAAGTGTGAGCTTTGTAAGCGACAGGGAAGGAATGGGTTATGAATGTAAGAAACATACAACCATAAATCATCCATCCTCTTGTCATACACTATTAATTTAATCTAGTCTGACCGAAAAAGAATTTTTAGATAATAAAGAAACTGTGAGTGAAATTGAGACCCCTGAGGAGGTGACACTCGCCGAAACGCTTAGGGTTGTTAGCAGGGTCTATAGACTAGAATTAGGAATGAGGTGGAGAGACAAGAGGAAACGGAGAGCGCTCCTATGGTGTATTACCCTTGATAATATGGATATCAGTGTTGTGGTATTCCACTCACCTCTGAGAGTTGTGCATCAAGGGCACAACTCCTTTTGATGCCTGTAACAATGCTCTAAGCCACTGCCCGGTCCCGCTGTTCGCTCTCCTGTAAACAGTATACAGTATTCAAGAGCATCCGAATGGGGTGCGTTGATGTTCTCCTCAAGTTTTGGGACATGAGACAGGCGCTGACTTACTCGGAAGCTTTTCCCTAAAAAGGATTTTTTATTAAAGCCATAAATGGCGATAAAACAATAAAAGGTTCTTACAATTAAAAATTGGAAGCACTGAGTCCTAGCACGAAACGCGTTATTCCAATTTTTAATTGTAAGAACCTTTTATTGTTTTATCGCCATTTATGGCTTAAATAAAAAAAGCCTTTTTTAAGGAAAAGCTTCCGAGTAAGTTAACGCCTGTCTGATGTCCCAAAACTTGAGGAGAACATCGATGCACCCCATTCAGATGCTCTTGAATACTATAGACTAGAATTGTCTTTATAAATACTATTGGCCATTGTTTTCAGTTGTTAATACCAGTTAGCCTACCCTATAGGCATACTGGATATTATAAATACTTAAAAGGTCAATAGAAAGTAAGTGTATAGGTCTCATTGAAGGACCAATTGTTCTCTTGATCCTTTTATAAGGCTATTTTGGCATTTTTAACAATACTAATAAAAGTAATTTTTTAGCGTCTTTAATCTATTCAGTGAAAATAATTAACTTCTGGAGGGAGGTAAACTGGATCAGCTTAGGATAATCAGTGCTACAGGCTATATACTACTGGAGGCTGCCAGGCTATATACTACAGGGGCTGACAGGCTATATACTACAGGGGGCTGGCAGGCTATATACTACTTGGGGCTGACAGGCTATATACTGCAGGGGGCTGGCAGGCTATATACTACTTGGGGCTGACAGGCTATATACTACAGGGGCTGGCAGGCTATATACTGGGGGGGGGTGTGACCAGTGCATTTGGCTTGGCTTATACTTGGCTTATACTCGAGTCAATAGGTTTTTCAATTTTTTTGGGTTAAAATTATTGGTCTCGGCTTATACTCGGGTCGGCTTATATTTGAGTATATATGGTATGTCTCTGCCATTAAATTATTGTTAATACATTAAGTAGAAGGATTTACAGTATAAATCAGTGTTGTAGGATGCATCAATTTACAAAACAGCTGTGCCAAACCAAAGTGGCATAGGTGTCATGCTAAGTTTGGCACAAATCCTTATATATATCATGACTAATGTACATATGTGCCAACATTTTCTCAAAATATCTTTTAATTAATGAATGTATAAATCTTATTAAACCTGTCAAATAATGCATGTAATAAATCTCGACATTGCAGAATACTCTAGTTTTGCTAAGTAAATCTCTCTCAGTATTTTTAAGATTGACATTTTTTAGGTAACAGCTGTCAAATTAGTGAATACAACCTTGCCACCGAGACTTGCAGTGTAATAAAGTGATTTATAATACAGGACAAATGTATCTGCTATCTGTAGTATGCATTTAGTCCCCTACCTTCCCCTACCAGATAAAAACCTCTCATGTTGCTCTTGACCTTCCTTCTACAATGACATGGCCCTTTAAAGCAGTAACTCGGCGCCTCCATTTCTATAAGGGAGACGTATTTCTAAGCTTAAGCATACAAGATTACTGCAGCCTTTTCAGCCCACTGTGTAGCAGGTTTCCCATGTGATAGCCTCTCTTCAGGATAGCTATTCTTTCATGCTGCCCCAGCACTCTCATTGATCAGTGGAAAAGTTCAAGGCAGCCACTCATCAACTACAGCTTCAATACTAGATACTCGACAAGGTCTGCAATAAATAATACCAATAACAAAGCATCATATGTTCTCCCTTTTCAGAAAACCAA
The DNA here is from genome assembly GCA_019512145.1 of Engystomops pustulosus. NCBI lineage: Eukaryota > Metazoa > Chordata > Amphibia > Anura > Leptodactylidae > Engystomops > Engystomops pustulosus. The sequence continues at coordinate 58,395,438 of CM033644.1, forward strand.
CAGTGACAACACTAGTGTTACAATCCAAGCCTAAAGGAGGACAATATTTTTCCTTGCTCACGTTTAAAGATGCATAGATTCCCTGCAAAAAACATAAATATCACACGCAGGAATAATTCTCCACTTTGAAATGCATTGAAATCAGCTGTTGAATGAACAAGTGTCTGAGACTGTGATTTCCCCGTGTCCTCCAGCAGTGGAAAATGCTCTTATGATATTCTATGAAAGAGCTCACAATCTGTTATTGTGACCTGCATGTTAGTTGCAGATTTTTTTTTTTCTGTAATAATTGTTCCAAATCTTCAGTGTTAGCCAACATACAGAACAATCTATTGCTGTAAGTAGACAGAAAAGACCCTCAAATAGCAGTGTGATAAAAAATATACACCCTACGAGGGCCCTCACAGATTATTGCTATTGATTTCTTTCTGAGAGACGTGGAAATTTTACCAGATGGGGTGTTAGGCTGTAAGTGTGTGGGTGCAAACGCGGTTTATTGCTTGCTGTCTAGAAATCACTGCAGACCTTCACAATTCTCTTTGCTTCTGACATATGAAAAAGCAAATTGTCCCAGACTAGCCCTTAAAGGAAGGCTTCACGTGGTGCTGCAAATATCCTCTGTCTAGGGAGTGTGCCTTTTGTGAGAATTAATTCATTAGCAGAAAAGCATGTTCATTTTGGTAAATGAGGGCCGGTAATTATTTGTGTGAGGCCCGGCTTTTTACCTCTCCTTAATCTATATTACTGCCTCTTGCCATTATGCAACTTTCTCTCCCTTTTAAAACAGAAAATACAGATTTTGATGGTATTGTCCACGGATGTCATTAATAGAAGCAGTATACAAGTCTACGGCTTTGAGGTTAACAAACGCGTAATGTGCTCATGTGGAGCTTTCAAATAAGACTGGAACTGGAGTATAATGCCGAGCAACTGTGCATGACCCTCCTGAGGATACACCCAGATTTTTTTCAAAGCTGACCTTCTGTCACTTTTCTCTTCCTTCCGTTTAATAATTAGTTCTCCAACCTTTGAGGAGATCTTTAAACCCATTGACCCTTGTTAGAAAAGAAAGACTTAAGAACTGCAAGTGCTACCACGACTGTACCCCATCAGCGCTGCTGGTAGTATATTAACTGACTATAGAATAAAATGTATAAAATGTCACTTGATCTTTATCTATCTATCTACCTATCTGTATCATCGAAAAATGAGCTGCACTCCAGTCAAGTGAGAGGCAAAGAATGTGGTCCTCTTTATTTCATACACCCAAACAGAGCCTTTTTTGGGATGACTTTCACTTATGAAATATAGAGGATCATATTTTTTTTCACCTTAATTGACTGGAGTGCTGCTCATTTTTCTATGAACTTGTTGGAGAACCTGGAGTCCATTCCTGTGTAGCTTGCTCCGCCTTTAGTTATCTGTTTCTGTGCTGCTTGGACGTTCCTGCCATATCTATCTATCCATCCATCTATCTATCTATCTATCTAGAAAATGCAAAGTCCAAAGCAGCACAAGCCAGTAATTAGTAGTTGGTGCAACAGCCGATGATCCCTTGGCGTGGGTCCTTGATATACGTAGTGAAGAGGCAGCACTCAATGAATTGTAGAAAAGTGGTGAACTTTTATTCCATCACACAGCGACGTTTCGGTGCTAAAACCGCACCTTTCTCAAGCATAACAACAGTGAAACAGATCCAACTATTTAAGGACCAACAGCCCTGCTGATTGGTCAATCATTATGTGAAACAAAAGTTGATACAAAATACAAAATTGATCCAGTAGTGCAATATCAGAATGCATGTAGCATTATTAAAGTGCAATAGTATTGATACATCATAATAAACAGTGTAAACGATACAAAAGTGACATAGTGCTTTATTAAAACCAGTGATCCCGCCCATCGGTATTCAGACCTGCCCCACGTCTCCTGAGTTTCATTCATAAATAGTTTTTTGTTTTCGGAACCGCCAGCGGCCATACGTCATGGATCCACGTGATACCGGAGGTGGGTGTGTGGAAACGCCATTATGTGAAACTTTTGTTTCACATAATGATTGACCAATCAGCAGGGCTGTTGGTCCTTAAATAGTTGGATCTGTTTCACTGTTGTTATGCTTGAGAAAGGTGCGGTTTTAGCACCGAAACGTCGCTGTGTGATGGAATAAAAGTTCACCACTTTTCTACAATTCATTGAGTGCTGCCTCTTCACTACGTATATCAAGGACCCACGCCAAGGGATCATCGGCTGTTGCACCAACTACTAATTACTGGCTTGTGCTGCTTTGGACTTTGCATTTTCTATTTCACTGGCACCGGAGACCTGCACACCATTTTCTTTTCCCAGATTCATCTTGTTTTCTCAACATGGAAGCTACACCAGGTGACTTATTCCACACCTTTACTTACACCAATGAAGATCAGGAGCGGATATTGCAGGACGCTCAGGGCGATGCAGCATTTCTTAGCGTTCCCACCACAGAAGAAATGAAACGTAAATATGAATTTATTTCTAAAAGAATTATATCCCTACAACTTCACATGATCACGCTGTGCGAGTATGTTAAAAACAAAAGGATTCCAAGAGGAATGAGATCAAATGTGCGCCCGAACCTTTTGTCCCAAGATTCTAACTTTTGTACTAAATTTTTGCATATTGCCAATAAGTTCTCTATGGACTTGATGCTATTAAACATTGAATTTTTACAACAAGAAATCAAAAAATTACAAATCGCAACAACCACCCTGGAAACATCATTGCGGGAAGCCCTTAATCCTACGGATTTAAAAACCTTCATGGATACTATTTCTGAAAGGCTGACACGCCTTAAGTCTGAACAGGAACTAATCAAGAGATCCAAATGGTCAAGAGACGAGGAGGATTACAAGTCTGGAAAGATCTACACCTGGCAAATGAACACAACCACCGCCTCCAAGAAGGAAACGGCAAGAAAGAAAAAAAGTACCCCTACACGGAATACCACTCACATGGACAATAATCCAGATATTCTGGACACAAACACAGGTGATTCTTTTTTAGAACAGGATCAAAGCAACACAAAAGATCCCGGCGGGGCGGACAACATTGGCACCGAAGGAGGAAAAGCAAGAACCATGAGAAGTCGGAATCACCCACAAAGGACTGTCAACAAGAGCCAAAGACAATAGTGGTAAATATCTCCTCTCGTACATGAAATGTCTGTTTTGCAAAAAGGTCTATCATTTTCACCATGTGCACAAACTGACTGGTTCGAGGTTGAACAAGATTTATGCAGATTTTTTCGTAACATCAGACTTAAGTATTGGTTCCATAATAACCCCATACCAAAACACAGCACCGATAGGGCATTAGACCCCAAACAGTTTGGGTTGTACAATAAAAGCCAGTTTACCCCGAGCATAGATGCACCCGCCATTACCACTTTTTGCGAAGCAGTACAACATGATGTTGAATCATTAACCACAGACACCAGGTTAAAACATGCCAATATGACATCCGCTGAAATAGATGCTTTAAAAACATTGGTCCATGATGGCGACATCACTATTAAGCAAGCCGATAAAGGCGGAGCTGTCGTCATCATGGACACCTCAGCATATATTACAGAGATCCGCAGACAACTCAGTGACACTTCAGTTTACAGATACATATCAGGAGATCCAAAATTCACCATTGCTCGCAAGATCAAAAATATTTTGGACACTGCACTATCTGCAGGTCTTATTACTGAAAATATGCACAAATACCTGACTGTACTACACCCCATTACACCGGTGATATATATCCTCCCAAAAATTCATAAAAGTTTACAAAATCCACCCGGTAGGCCTATAGTCTCTGGACGCAATTCCATTTTTTCACACATAGCCATCTTCTTGGATGTGATTTTGGGGGAATCAGTACAGAAAATTAAGTCTTACGTCCGTGACACATCAGACTTTTTGAGCAAACTACAAAACATCAATATTACAAAAGAGGATCAATTTTTACTGGTGTCATTTGACGTGGTATCTCTGTATACCTCAATAGATCATTTACGAGGTATAAAAGCTGTAGAAAAATGTTTACAACTTACGGAGTATTCTCCACAAACTATTCTACTTATCATAGATCTGTTAAAGGTGGTGTTATATAACAATTATTTTTTGTTTGGCAATGAGTTCTACACTCAATTAAAGGGGGTAGCAATGGGGGCGAACATGGCCCCTAATTACGCAAATATCATGATGGCAATGCTTGAGGAGGACTTCATCTATGTGTCCCACCACTTCCAACACGCTAGGGAGTGGTGGCGATACATAGATGATGTCTTCCTTCTATGGTCGGGCACTGTTCAGGAACTTGAGCAGTTCCATGCATATCTCAACACCATTGATGATGATATAAAGTTCACTGTTGTGCATTCTTCTTATTCTTTACAGTTTCTTGATGTCACTGTGTATTATGAAAACCACGCAATACATACGGATTTATTTACAAAACCCACAGACAGAAACACCTTATTGAGGTATGACAGCGCACATCCACGGCATATGCTTGAGTCACTTCCACTAAGCCAGTTCCTCAGAGTAAAGAGGATCTCTAGCAATGAACAGGCCTACGAGACTAACAAAACAATAATGACAAAAAAATTCTTGGACAGAGGTTACCCTAAAAAAATAATTGATAAGAACATCAGTTTGACTGATACACATGACAGAAGTGACTTACTCCAACCTAAGAACAAAGTACGCAAAACAGACAGAATCCCCTTTGTATCTACTTTTTCCGACAAAAGCAACTTAATCTCTAACATCATAAAAAAACATTGGAAAGTGTTAAGTAAAGAAACCACGGGAGTCCCAGAATTCAAAAACCCTCCCCTTTTCTCTTACAGACGGGCTAAGAACATTGGGGACCGAGTGGTTAAATCTGATGTAGGACCTTTAAAAATGTCCCGACAAAGGGGTATATTGGGCATAACTCGTACGGGGAGCTTTCCATGTAGAGCCTGTATTAACTGTGCATTAATGCACAAGGGAGAAATGTTCTCACACAATGGCACTACATATAGGATACGTCACTACCTCACATGCAATAGTGACTACGTGATCTACATGTTATCATGCCCATGTGGACTTAAATATATTGGCGAAACAACGAATGACTTTAAAACGAGAATTACGCATCATAAGTACACAATCAGGAAGAAAAGACAGGATTTACCTGTAAGTCGACATTTTTTTGAAAAGGGTCACACAGAATCTCAATTAAGGTTTGTCCTCATTGATCATGTCCCTCCCTTGAGACGAGGGGGCGACAGGACACTACTATTGAGGAAACGAGAGCTTCAATGGATACATCGCCTAAATACGCTACAACCACATGGCCTCAACATTGAGTATAATCTCACGAGCATTATTTAGATTATTTAGTTCTTCATGTCATGGTGGAGCGCATGGGACTGCTGGTCACTTTGTTCGTCCCAATGTTTCTTCTGTACCTTCATGTGATGTATATTGTACGGGGAGAATCCCCCTTTTTCTTTATCCAACTAATCCGTGTATTTCTATCTTTTTAGATGTCAAGACAATTGTTCATTAATAACCCCCATCGGACGGACCAACTTTGTTCACGTCTCCTATATGAGTCTTATTTTTTGGTAATTTTGTCCCCATATATACACAGATGTTACTTGGAGGTGGGATTATTATCCCTAGGGGCAACAACACGTTGTAGGTGTATAGTACTTTGTCCCATAAACACACAGGTCTGTCGACTGATGGACCAGTGACAAATGGGCGGTACTAGACATACTGTGGGTCTTATATAGTCTAGGACCCCCAGAATTTGTCCACCTCGTTAGCGTGCGCCTCACTAGTACAGTATTTTTATACTTACCTCCTCTCATCATAAGTATTGTTGGTGGAAATGGGCTGCCAGATTCCAAGATGGCCACCGCTACCTGCACATGTCTTACACGCCTGCACGAGTGGTGATGTATACAACAATGTCATCACTTTCGGCGTTTCCACACACCCACCTCCGGTATCACGTGGATCCATGACGTATGGCCGCTGGCGGTTCCGAAAACAAAAAACTATTTATGAATGAAACTCAGGAGACGTGGGGCAGGTCTGAATACCGATGGGCGGGATCACTGGTTTTAATAAAGCACTATGTCACTTTTGTATCGTTTACACTGTTTATTATGATGTATCAATACTATTGCACCTTAATAATGCTACATGCATTCTGATATTGCACTACTGGATCAATTTTGTATTTTGTATCAACTTTTGTTTCACATAATGATTGACCAATCAGCAGGGCTGTTGGTCCTTAAATAGTTGGATCTGTTTCACTGTTGTTATGCTTGAGAAAGGTGCGGTTTTAGCACCGAAACGTCGCTGTGTGATGGAATAAAAGTTCACCACTTTTCTACAATTCATTGAGTGCTGCCTCTTCACTACGTATATCTATCTATCTATACATTCCCTCACCGGGCACTTTATTAGGTACACCTGTCCAACTGCTCGTTAACACTTAATTTCTAATCAGCCAATCACATGGCGGCAACTCAGTGCATTTAGGCATGTAGACATGGTCAAGACAATCTCCTGCAGTTCAAACCGAGCATCAGTATGGGGAAGAAAGGTGATTTGAGTGCCTTTGAACGTGGCATGGTTGTTGGTGCCAGAAGGGCTGGTCTGAGTATTTCAGAAACTGCTGATCTACTGGGATTTTCACGCACAACCATCTCTAGGGTTTACAGAGAACGGTCCGAAAAATGGTCCACCCACAGAACAGCGGCAGTTCTGTGGGCGGAAATGCCTTGTTGATGCCAGAGGTCAGAGGAGAATGGGCCGACTGGTTCAAGCTGATAGAAAGGCAACAGTGACTCAAATCGCCACCCGTTACAACCAAGGTAGGCAGAAGAGCATCTCTGAACGCACAGCACGTCCAACTTTGAGGCAGATGGGCTACAGCAGCAGAAGACAACACCGGGTGCCACTCCTTTCAGCTAAGAACAGGAAACTGAGGCTACAATTTGCACAAGCTCATCGAAATTGAGTCTCGATTTCTGCTGCGACATTCGGATGGTAGGGTCAGAATTTGGCGTCAATAACATGAAAGCATGGATCCATCCTGCCTTGTATCAACGGTTCAGGCTGGTGGTGGTGGTGTCATGGTGTGGGGAATATTTTCTTGGCACTCTTTGGGCCCCTTGGTACCATTTGAGCATCGTTGCAACGCCACAGCCTACCTGAGTATTGTTGCTGACCATGTCCATCCCTTTATGACCACAATGTACCCAACATCTGATGGCTACTTTCAGCAGGATAATGCGCCATGTCATAAAGCTGGAATCATCTCAGACTGGTTTCTTGAACATGACAATGAGTTCACTGTACTCAAATGGCCTCCACAGTCACCAGATCTCAATCCAATAGAGCATCTTTGGGATGTGGTGGAACGGGAGATTCGCATCATGGATGTGCAGCCGACAAATATGCAGCAACTGTGTGATGCCATCATGTCAATATGGACCAAAATCTCTGAGGAATGCTTCCAGCACCTTGTTGAATCTATGCCACGAAGAATTGAGGCAGTTCTGAAGGCAAAAGGGGGTCAAACCCGTTACTAGCATGGTGTACCTAATAAAGTGGCCGGTGAGTGTATATATATCTATATAGAAAGATAATAACAGCACTCCTGACATAGAATTGTGCAAAAAGATAAGTGGATTTATTCCATATTCAAAGCGAAGTTTCGTCTTGGTCATGTGATCATCACTATGTTTGGCTATAGTTGGTTGGTTGCAGTGCATCCAGTATGACCAGTGATGAGACATCATCTCAGTGAGGTAATGTGCACTGATGACAGTTACACATCATTACTATGGTATCAAAGCAGGACAGTCTGTTACAGCATCATTAGGAGTAGAGCAGGAGAGGGAGGAGCTGTCATTGAGAACTGTGGGATCATGGGACTTATAGTTGTAGATGATGGCCATCTTAGAGATAACTCTGCCTACTTTAGAAAGCCCAATATATTTTGCAACTCACAAAAGCAAACTATTTAAGCTCCATTTTGTAATTAATGACAATAAGTTTTGTTGTATTCATTAATTTATAGTATTATGGATTATTTTTTCGGGAATATGATGGTCTGATACAAAAAAGTTTTTAGAGATTTTATACACCCTTTCCTTCTTAAGGCAGGTGAAAGCCTCTAAATACAGAACCCCTTTAGGTGTGGAATGTTTTTTGTTGCCACATTTCCATATTTTATTGGGCAAATATATTAAAATTTTTAATTGACTGTTTAGAATAATGGCATGACAAACACTGCTTTAATCTGTTAATGCAAATAAGCAATTTAAAACTGTTATTCCATTTCCAATGAATTTGTACCTATACCATACCCTAAATAATAACATAAAATATGTAATCAACTGTAGGGCTTAAAGGAAATCTACCTTTAATATCAAGCATATTAAGCCAGGAAGCACTTACTTATAGATCCAGACACTGTGACTGTGGTAATCTTCTTATATTTGTTATCCATTACCTCCTTCTTTCTAAAATCACCTTTTGAAATTATGCTAATGAGCCAGAAGTACTTTGGGTGATATAACCAGATTCCCTGATATTCTAGTTGAGGCACTGTATAATTCATTCGGGGCTTTGTAAATATGATACATGGGGCACTCTCAATGGTTATTATTAATGATGTCTGGTTGAACTTGGTGTGGGTTTTACATTCGTAAAAGCACATAGGGTATTGAAATCCTATAAGGACCCAATATAACCTAGGAGACTGTTAAAAGTTTTTATAACGCCTTCTGGCGAGGCCCATTTTCGTTTTTGTATTTCAAGGGGATACCAAATTTGTATAGGTTTTACAAAAAATTAAAACCTCCCGTACAGAAAAAATTCCTCATTTTGCCATCTTCTGGAGCTAAAAACTTTTTCCTACTTCAGTGTATGGAGCTGTGGGTAGTGTCATTTTTTGCTAATTGTGATGATGTTTTCAATGCTATTTGTAGCACTGTATGGACTGTTGATCTCTTTTAATTTAATTTTTTTATATGTTTCAAAATTGTAAAAAGTGTTATTGTTGTCTTTTGGCACAGTTTTCCAATTCCGTGTAAAACGCCAGGAATAACCATTATTATACTTTGATAGACATTGTGGGATGCAGCGATACCTAACATGTTTATGATTTTTACTTATTTTTACTTACTTTTATTTATATTAATATCACTTCAAGGGAAAGGGGGGTGATTTGAATTTTTAGTTTTTTTTAATATAATCTTTTAACTTTTTTTTTAAAATTTTTTTACTGTGTTTCAGAGCCGCTAGGATACTTTAACCCTAGGTTGTTTGATTGATCTTACCACAAACTGTCATATTACATTATGGCAGTATATGGTGATTTTCCTCCCCATTCATTACAATCGCAAATCGCACATTGTAATGAAGGGGTTAAACTCAAACAGCTCCGAGTCTTCATCATAGGGTGGGGGGGGGCTGAGACGGCGGAGGATTTAAAGGTGGTATTTACAGGGCTAACACCCACAATCGGTGCCACCCCCATCCGTGGGTGTTACGGGCAGGTGTTTGCTGCAATATGAAAATGCCCACTTTCTATGGAAAGGACTCAGCCTGTAAGCCCTCTCCATAAACCCGCAGGAAGCATGTGATGTAATATTACGTCACTTGTCGGTAAGGGGTTGACTAGACTGTTTTCTGTACATGAAAGAAGAATGCATGTTATGGGAAAGCAACAGTGTAAATGATCAGAGTATCTGAAGAATATGTGAAGCAAACATGAAGGACAATGTAACTCCCAGCATGGCTCTGACATTAATCAATGATGCTGTTTTTGACACTTAATAAAAGCATGTGAATGGAGAAGTTGTAGTCACTTTATAATTCCTTATATAGACTGACAAATAGATTCCGTGTGTATCATTAAAAATATTTGGTTTGACTTCTGTAATACTACTTTATGGTAATTTCACTTGTGAAATCGATAAAATTTCTTAACTTGAAAACTCATTACGAAATTCTTTTGCTCTTTTGTCAGTGGATTGTAGCCTGGTTCCAAGAAAAAATAATTGTCCGTAAATAAGTGGAAAAGTGCTGAACAAAATAAATGTGAGAGAGAAATGTTCACAATGCCTGAAGGACAGTATAGTCCATTTAATAAAGAGCAAATACAACAACTGGGATAGTTTTATCCTATAGAAAAGAAAAGCTTTTCATTGTAGATGAGTCTATTTCGAGACCTACAGTTTATGTGAATTGATTATGTCTTGTTAAACTGAAACCGCTAGTTGCATCTAGATTCCTATGGAGATTGTAATGCAGTTTTGACTTTCTCTTCTCAAACTTAAAAATATCCAACTGTGGAAATATAGTTATTTCAGAGAACAGCAGTTCAGCTACAGGATATTCTGTATAAGATCTCACAGATAACAGATAACAGCAAATGTGATACTTAAAAAAAAGGTACATACATACCTAGGGTACATTCAGATGGCTGTGTGTTTGCCCAGATCGGATCCTGGCCGAGCCCAGGGCCGGGAGGATGAGGTTGGAGTACTCCTCCCTGCTCCTCCCTCTATAGGCAGATGAGCGTCCATGACGCAAATGTGCCAAAATATAGGACATCTCCTATATTTCTGCCTACCTGACTTGGTGATGGCGCAGTGACACACTGGGGCACATTTACTTACCCGGTCCCTGCACAATCCCCGAGGTGCGTTGTCCGACGAGGATGAAGTCTGCCACGATTCAACAAGATCCTGAGATCCTGCATGTGTCGTTTCCCCGCTGAAGTCTGCCAGAGTTCACCTTCTTCTTCCCGGTGTATGCAAGTGCATGTCTTGCGAATTTTAAATCCTGCGCTTAGTCTGAATCAGTCAGGTTGTCCGACGGGAAATAGTCGGTAAACCCGATGGAAATGCTGTCCGCGGACCCTTAGTAAATGTGCCCCACTGTATGCTCACCATATCATGATCAGGAGCCAAAGACTTCTAGTGTACATATGATCTGACCACAATTGGATTACATCCGATTACAACCTTAGTCAACGCAGTCCATACAAAAGGAGACAATATCCCACATTAACAACTCCCAGTTCATGATCAGAGGCTATAATGCGTTTTTATGGCAGCCACGGGCCTAGGGAAGACCCCTCAAAATCTGCCAATGGTAATCATACATAGGGTTGTGCCAGCCATAATGCACTGCAATGCCATAGTATATGTGCAATCAAACTATTTCACCTTCTATTCCCCTCCTGCCACAAAATTAAAAAGTTGATTAAAAAAGTTACAAATAATAGGGGGCATATACAAATATAATAATACATTACAGTCATATGGAACAGTCATATGGAACAATAGGAGTGAGGGCCCTTCTCGCAAGAGCTTACAGTCTATTAGGATGAGGAGGACACGAGGTATAAGAGCTTGTACAATGGTACAGCCATTCTTTCTAATATCACAGACAGATCGAAGAGCATGCGAAGGACGAGAGACTGAGATGAGAGAAGAGAGATCATGCAGAGCTTTGTGGATGAGGGTTATTATTTTAAACTGAATTTGGAAGGAGATGGGCAAACAGTGCAGGAGGCTTCCTTGTAGCGTTTGGACTAAAAGACAATCCTGGCTTAAAAACATAAATGAAACTCCAAATCTACCTCATCCAATTAAAACCACATTATTATGACAGAAAATATAATTTTTAAAAAAAAATTGTTATTGCTGCATTTATTGCAGCCCAGTGTGTAAATACAATCCATTGTTTAACCTTCTTGGTTCAATTCCCAAGGCATTGTGTAAAAATGTAGTGTGTGAAAAAATAATCATCTAATGTAATCAGACAATCACACAAACCCAATAAAGCCACTAATTTTCAGTCACCGAATCTCAAGTCACACATAACCCACGGCACATGGTAAACTAATACCCAAGTCTACTCATATGCTTCCATATTACTATTAAAGTACAGCACAGGACTGAAGTTCTTTCAGTGGTTTAATAAAATACAAGAAATTATGTATCCTGTACGTAAGCCTATAATACATTTGTCCATTAAAGGAATCTGCACCGTCATGTTTACAATCACCAAATTTTGCACAGTCGCTGCCTGTGACTCAGGAAACGTCATAGTCTAGGTTTTTCACCTCACACTTTCCAAAATCCACATATTAACCACCATATACAAGAGCCATTGTCTGCTGCTGCTGCTGTGGCAGTGGGAAGCTGAGCCGTGATTGGTTGCTGTTCTGCCATAGGTCATTAATATGAGCTCTGAACTGTGATTGGTAACTATAGGCAATGAGGTAAGATGGATAGGGATACAGAGATGAGGCAGATTTATCAGAAACGTCCGAGGTAAAACTGTTCCAGTTGCCCATGGAAACCAATCAGAGATCAGCTGTAATTTTATAATGGCAAAAATGAAACCTGAGCTCTAATTGGTTGCCATGGGCAACTAGAGCAGTTCTGCTCTCAGACAGTCAATCGCTGGAATGAGTGTGTAGTAGACAGACAGTCGGTGGAATGAGAGTGTTAGAGGCAGACAGTCGGAGGAATGAGAGTGTCAGAGAAAGACAATCGCTGGAATGAGATTGTCAGAGACAGACAGTCGCTGGAATTAAAGTGTCAGAGACAAACAGTCACTGGAATGAGAGCATCACAGACAGACAGTCGCTGGATAAAAGATTGTCAGAGGCAGACAGTCACTGGAATGAGAGTGCCAGTGACAGACAGTCACTGAAATGAGACTGCCGGTGACAGAGAGTCACTGAAATGAGACAGCCGGCAAAAACAGTCACTGAAAGAGACAGTCGGAGACAGTCTATAGATACATATAAAATATTTTTGTTAACCCATTCTATTTTGTTGTAGCTCAGAGAAGTTATTTACTATCCCGGGCATGCCGGGAGCTATAGCTTGTATTTAAATATACAGAAATGTATATTTCTCATTGGATCCGTTACCTCTTATATTTTCTTTTTTTATTGGGTTTTGTCACTGAAGTCAGGCATAGTACAACACTTCTAGACCTCTGCTCCATTATAGACTTTGGTTTCCATGCATATATTATCATCATTTGTTACAATTATCATTTGCGGTAATGTCAAAATGGACTTTCTAATGTGATGACCTAAAAGGCCATGGCATTCTGACACTACATTTTATCAATAATGAAAAATGGCTCCATTTTCAAGTTTGTTTTCCTATGAAATATTCTCTCAAATATGACAATAGGCTCAAATAGAAACAAATAGGAAGATAAATTTGACATTAAAATGAAATACAAAATCAGAAAAAGGTGTCAATATATAATTGTGTCAGATGAGTATGAAACTGGTTTGTAAAGAAAAAAATTAAAAATAGATAAACCAAAGCTGGCTCCAACTCCTCAGCAAATGAGAGACACGTATTACGGTAGGCTCACCAAAGAGGCGTGAATACAGGAACAACCGAAGAAAGAAAGGTTTTCTTCCTTTGTTTGTTCTAGTTTGCAAAGATGGATTAGCAGCACCACCTTAAATGCAGACGAGCAGAAGTTGTGTTGGTCAAACGTGTAGATAACATGAATACAAGAAAATCCCATTACATATTGGACATTACACTCCTCATGGAGTTTATATATGACCCTTTTAGCCTGAACAGTAAATTTCTACCTAGCACCATATTTTACAGTTGACAAGTGTGGTTAAATTTTATGTCTTGGTATCAGTGCTAGAAGGTTTTAATGGGCAAGCGGGAGAATCAGGTGGTCCTTAATAGACACTCTTACATAAATGTGCCATTGTAGATCATGTGATGGGCAACAATGTAAGATTTTCACAATTATATAACATATCTTAAAGGCTCGGTGCATTGGATTATGTTAAAACTTTGACTAACGTTCATCAAAACATGTATTGAAAAAACTCATCAACACTAATACAACAAATCAACAGGAATGTATTAAAATAGAAATGTCTGTGTTACTCAAGGATAAACTATAATACCACATATGGTCTTCACAGCTCAAGAGCTGTTTAACCTTGTTTCTTTTCTGGTCTTCAGACTCCATTTTGCTCCCATTCTTACAAGGAAAGTATCCAAAGCCACCCATAAAGCATTGTGCTGGCAATTTATAATGTCCCTGAAAACCCCTCCCTACATGTTTTATCACAAAAGGTGACTCGTCAGGGAATATGTAGACCCCCTGTACATAGAAGGGACCTGGGAATCCTACTGTCCCTTTAGGTAGTAGCATCAACTACATGAACAAATCCCTATGGAGCAGATAGCTGCCTCCCAGGGGATGGAGAAAGAAAATGGTCCTATACTCACAATTTGGAGCCAGTGAGCCTGGGACACAGCTAGCTGCTCTAGTGGGATTTTTGCCCCTTTTATGTATAGTGGTGATCCTTATATTCCCTTGATTAGTCATTTTTATTTACAAAATGTATGGGGAACATTCTTTTACACTACAAACTACCCTCCCTTAAGCTGATCCCTTAGACTGTCTTTGGTATTACAGCTTCATTTTCACTTCATTTCACTAAAAAAATAGAATTTTATTATTTTGAGTTGCAATTTGTGTTAATGGAATGCATTATGCTGTTTAGTTTAATTAATATACATCATACATTTCAAGATGGGGCAGAGGAGCAGGGGAATTCACTAAGACTGGAGGTTTGAATGCCAGTGTTAGACCAAGAGAACCAAGCAGAAGACATTTTGAAAATCAAGCGAACATTTTAGTTTTAGCTGGGCGTGCTTTTGACCTGTCTACAGCTAATGTCACTATTCAAACTTCATCCAGTGTGAAAATGTTTAGAAGTTAATGGGACACATTTACTTACCCGGTCCATTCGCGATCCAGCGGCGTGTTCTCTGTGGTGGATTCACTAAGGTAGTTCCTCTGACGTCCACCAGGTGTCGCTTCTGCGCTGAAGTCCGCCGAGGCCCACTGGAGTTCACGATGCTATACTTGGTGAAGGTAAGTGCGTGTCCAGCAACACTTTTTTGAAAGTCACCTTTACAACTGAAGTAAGGGCAGTTTAAGCCCTAGATAAAAATCTCTATCACCAGTCATACAGTCACGCCCCCTCCTCCTCCGCTGGCACTCCGGTGCATCTATCACCTATGGGCCTCTGGCCTCTTGGTAATTACGGTTGCAAACTCTGCTGGCTGGGACATGTAGACCAGGTCTGAACAGAGTTTTTTGCTATAGTATCTGCTAGAGATTTCCGGTGGAGACTACAGTGAATGGCACTGATACACTATTTCTGGACTATTTCAGGGTTTTTGTGAAAAAATAAATGCACCAAAAACAAACAAATAGAAAAAAGATGCAAAATAAGCCAGGAATAAAACAAAACAATGATAATAATCCTACAGTCTAGTTGACCGTAACAATAAAGCTTTGTATTTATAACAAATGTACTACATTTCCTGACAGCTGACAGTGTGGTATACAATGTGTATATAGAATGAGGAGCTGGGGGGATAAGTAAATAATTAATGTACCAATCTCCACTGAATTAATTAAAATATAATTAACTTGGATCAAGCACAGATGTTTACGTTGATTCATTGAGCTCAGTTTTTCTGTAACAGCCATCATGATTCTAACATTCCCCTATTAAATGGTATCTGTCACATAAATGCACCCGGAAAAAATAGGGCTTTGGCTATAAAAGAACACAAAAAATCATATTAAAAGATGTTTATAAAATCTGTTCCTGGGGTAAACATGCCTAAAACTATTAACAGAATTTTATAAAACAGCTGAAATATACACCACCCCTGAGTCAGAACCTCATAGTTATTCGGCATCACACAGGGTAGCTTCGCCTATCATTAAGACTAGTGCACAATGCACATGTCTAAACACCTTATACCATACTTATCAAGGGTTTTAAATAACTTTTGGGGAGGTATGACACAGGTTTGATCTAGGGAACAGAGAGGTGGCCTAAAGTTTGGCAAAATCTGGTGTATTGTTAGCATAAACTTACCAAATCCAGATTTATTATCCAGCATCAGTAACTTTGTCATATTTGGTGAAGTTTAAGACAGGACTACATTTAACAAACATTGTATAAATATGTCCTATAAAGTTTGGAAAGCTTTATAGTTGTAGCAAATATTGCTCATCTTACTTTTGGCAGTGCAGACTCAAATTCCTCAATTTTTTTTACATGTCTCCTATCTTTTCACTCGCTCTTCTTTTTTATCAATCCCATGATACTTTAGAAAGGCATCATATCACCAGTCAGTCTGTTGCTGCTGAATATTTTCACTTCTTTTTCACCTGTGGCTGCTCACCTATCAGCTCCAGTGCAGGATGAGGGGGGGGGGGGGGGGGGGGGGGGGGGGGGGGGGGGGAGTGTGCTAGCAATATTGGGGAACAGAGTCTGTAAAGCTCAGTTCAAGTGACTATTCAAGGGAGCATGCTACCCAGGAATGGCTCCTGCATTACCATGTAGGCAACTGAACGGCATTGGTCACCTTGATCATGAAGTAGATGCTGGTTGTGGTTTATGTGATTGTTTGCTGCAGCCTCAGGATGGGGTAGAATAGAAGTTAATACCCACTTTATGTGCAAGCATGAATACTTTCTATGTTGTCTGTGGTAGGAGAGCCAATCATAGGGCACAGTGTGTTACCCATATTGACAATAAATCACACTTAAAGGGATTGTCCACTTTTGGGAAATAATTGATATTGTTTGTGTAAACAATATACAATTTTCCAATATATTTTCTCAATAAATTGCTCAACATATACTAGATCTCTGCTTGCTCACATTCAACATGAATCTTCATTGTTTACTTCCTGTGGGTAAAACTATGGTCATGTGATGTCACACAGGGGCACGGCTAGTTATAATCACTGAGAGTAATCAGAGCATTGTGTCATAATGAGCCATGCACCTGTGTGACATCAAATGACCATGTACCTAATTTTATCCATGAATAACAATAAACTATGAATAACAGAAAGCAGAGATATAGAAAACAGTGAGAGTTGGAAAGTATATTTGGAAACTTCATATATCTAACCAATATATGGATATCTTAGGTGGTCAATGAAAAGTACAGTATTTTTGCTTTCACTTGTTAATTTACCATGAGACACTATACTTCCTTATAGCCATATCTCACCTCACTTTTTCACAGATGAATGTGATAAATAGACCTAAATTAAATTTTTGTAAAGGATAAGACTTTATAATTGATGACATGCCACTGCGGTGGGGAAAGATGACAAAGTATCAGCCCACGGTTACCATATGTAGAGAAGGAAACGTTGGTGAGAGATTGAATGAAAATCACAAAATAATAGGTATGTAATAGGTAAGCATAATATATTTCTATACATTTATACCTTTCTTTGTGGAAAGAAAACCCCTTTAAAGTCTTTTTTTTTTAATATATCAAGGGTATTTTTAAAGATTTTAAAGTACTTTTTAAAGGCTCCTTCAGGTTGTGGAATATGACAATGGATTCAAGCTCATATATGGTTTTTTTAAAATCTTCTCAAGGTACTTACTACACTGCAGTTTAATAAATTTTATGTCATTCGCCACAATAAGAAACGTAATTATTTGGATCCAGGTCTATAATTTTAATTTACAGTGTTACCTGTGTGCTAAAATTGTGATGAAAAGATTTGTGACATGATCAAAGATTCTTGTTATTTACATACTGTTTGCGGCTTGTTATAAGATAAGAAATCCACTCAGCCTGCCAGGAACTCTATATACACTGAATTACAATCATATCATATCATTGTGCTCCCTTCCCTGCACAATGGCCATATAGATAACACTACTGACCCATCATTAAATCACTACTGATCTCTATGTAGTTAGCAACAGTGATCCACCATTCCATCACTACAGCTTACCTCATTTCCCTCAGTGTACACTGACCTCTATATAGATAACACCAATGACCCATCATTACATCACTACTGACAAGAGATGACATCACATCTTATCTCCTTCCCCTTCCTGCACCATGACCTGTTTATAGATAACACTGACCATTCATTACATCACTACTGACAATAGATGATGTCAAATTTTATCTCCTCCCCCTTCCTACACCATGGCCTGTTTATAGATAACACTGACCCATGATTACATCACTACTGACAATAGTTGATGTCACAGCTTACCTCTTTCCCCTCCCTGCACCAAGACCTTTTTATAGATAATACCACTTACCAGTAAATTTTCCTTCGTTTTGAATAGTCACCATTTTAAGAGCAGCCTTCAAAATATAAAAAAAGCGCAGTCAAAATATAATTTTGTTTTAGGCTAAAGAAAGGATAAAAGACAGTATAAGGCTTCTTGCACATTGCCGATTGCTCATCCTTCCATAACCCGTCTGTAGCACATGGCTGGGTGGGTGGTGAGTGCTCCTCACCCCTTCCCTCTTCCCTCTAGAAAGCTGAGCAGCCAGGTCACGTTGCAGTGAGACAGAATGTGTTTACCACACCGTGATCAGGCGCAATAGACCTCTATCGGGGCCGTTATTCGGCCAGGTCACAGCTCCCATTACAGTCATGTGCCTGAGGCCTAATTACAGCAACAACTTAAGTATGCAAAGTTATTTCTCCATTCCTCCACTTATCTTTTCTTTTTTTCCACTATCTCACAAACTCTTCAATTAGGCTGAAATCTTTATTAAATCTGTCTTGTTGTCAGGTCACACAAGCCCATAGAGAGACAGAGACTAAAGTACTTCATTTACATTAGTACTCTTTAGTGGTTAATAATTGAAAAAAAAGTGGATGACATATCCCCATCTAATACATTGATCCACTTTAACTAAGCAATTAAAAAATGGTCTTTGTACACAGTGGGGGCATTTATTATCACCTTTTCAAAAGGAAAACTGGCGTAATTTTTTTCTCCTTTGCTGTGCCTCTTGGGCCTTATTTATGGAATGTCGGCGCTGCCATTTTGGTGGTTTTTATGACTCTCATGACTTTTTTTGGCCACAAAATTGTGCCGCTGCTTGTTTATTCGTTAGTTTTGTGGCGCTTCTAGTTTTCCAACTCCTTTTGTGGGGCAATTTTTGGCACACAATTAGAGCAGCTAAAAGCTAGTCTAGAGGTTCTATTTCACATTCTAATCCTTTTTGTTTGTGCACCAAATCCTTAATCTCTTGCGCCACAAACACTACATCCACTGAAAATTATAGCACGCTTCCTGCACCACCCTGCACCCAAATTAATAAATACCCCACATTGTGATTAGATTGTTTGACCCCGATACTATTGATCTCTGTTTAGTTAATTCCTACTCTTTAATTTTTTTGTTGTGTTCTGCTTATTCTACATATAATAAAGTCAATGGCAATGTATGGAGGTTTCAGTTTGAATAAGATTACAATGCTTTAATGTTGAAGCTTTTTATTATTGCCAGCATTATAGTGACACTGCATTAGAGTTAGTGGTATAGTCACACACAAAATTACCAGTGATACTGATTGTCAGTTTTGCATCTGTACCACCTAAATTACAGAAACTAATAAATTATAATCACAAATCAAAGTAAAGAAATGTAAATACTATTATTGCCGATGAAAAATGATTACATAAAAATAAATTTACAGTAAATGATCATTAGGATCTACATTGTAAAATATCTGCAGGATGTTGTACTTGTATACTTGTTATTATTGTGATGGTTTACATACAGTAATCCCCTCAAGCATTTTGTAGCCACAATTATTTCTAACCAAAATAGCCAAATATCCATTTGAAAGTATCATTAAACCCTGTGATTGTTATCACACTGTAATTGAAAAGAAATCGCATATATTTTCCTTTTTTTTCCTTAGGTTTTAATAGCATTTGCTATTTCTCATAATTTAAAAATAACAACATATCAAACATAAAAAAATATATATATACTGGCCCTATTTTTGCTTGTTAATTTTATTTTGCACATTGTGGCCGTCTTACTGGTCTTTGTGGTATAATCTCTGGTACTAAGGTATTTGAATAAATCAAATGTTAAAATGATAAACCATATATTTCTCAAAAAAATGTAAGTATTTTATACTGTGTCAAATGTATAAGAGCCTAGCTCTCACACGCTAATAGTTTATAATTATAGATTATACAGATAATTCTAGATAACCTCAGAGACAAAGCATTACATGTATTTAGAATGAACTATATATATAGCAAAATATCTTGAACGCTCATTTTGCGAATATCTCGGAAGTTCTTTTCCGAGGCAGACAGTATTGTTCCATTCGTTGCCTAATAAAGGGCTCAGGACTTCTCTTTTCTATGATGGATCTGACTTAAACTATTTCGCTTTAGAAAACATAGAGTTAATGACTAAAGAATGGAGTTCTCATAATCAATATAGTCCTCAAGGTCTATTGATTGAAATTGCCTGCTTATTTTGCTGCTAAGATTTTTAGTCTATTCAAAACAAAGACACCCTTGGGGACTATTAGGTAAATAGACATTTAAGACTTTTTGCAGCTATAAAAGTAGTTAATTATTATTTGTGCCTAAAAAGTCTTGATTTGCGCAAAGTCAAAGTCATGGCTTAAAGTGTGCAGTGATTTCAACCCCAGTCGCTTCTATTGTGTCTACAGTAAAATAGTAATGTTGGGTGAAAGACATTAGACACAATACAATTTATATATTGAACCGCACAAATGTTAAACATATCCAATAGAGCGTGTTCGGCTTTGCTGCTCAATTGTTTTGTAAGGTGCATATTTTTAAGACATTTGTCTGGCGCCATAGAGAAATCCATTGTACAACATTGAACTGTGTTCTCAACAAAACAACAAAAGAAAAAAACAACCAAATAACAAGACTATATTTTCATCAAATCTTTAAATTGTGCACTTAACAAAGGGATTCTATCGGTTAATAAATGTTTCATTTAATCCGTGATCATGATTTAATAAATGACAACTTATTGGCTAATATTATCTTATATACTATAATATTATATACTATAATATATATATATATATATATATATATATATTTTTTTTTTTACTTACACAAAATTTTAATTGTTTTTTATCTTAAATTTTATTTTTAAATGCATAAAATCTATCGAAGTGATGATGCTTTTCAAAACACAGATAGTACACCATCATACATAGATTCATGCAGATGTATCCACACAGACACACATAAACACATACACATGCATACAGACACAATCAATCACACATACACACACACACACAAAATCAATAAGACTGATTAGTTTTGGAGATGCTTGTCCATCAGTGCGATTTGACTGGATTGTAAAATGTAGTATTAGGGAATTCATACGTGACTTCTTTTCTTTTGCTCCTGCTTTGATGGTCAAACATATGGATATACATTTTTTATAAGTCACACTCTTCTTCACTGGAAGATTTTTGATCATCAAATTAGTTCTAGAAAAAATTGGAATTCATTTTTAAACATATGGGATTCTCCCAGCATGCAGAAACAGTGTGGTGATCTTTGATGCGATTCAACCTAAGTGAAAGATATTTTATCACTGCTGAATGTGCCGCTGTATTTGCCTTGGATATATGGCTTTGTCAGTATTGTGAAAGAGGAAAAAAAAATCAATGCCGCACTAAACCTCAGGCAGTCTGAGCCAACATGGTCAGCACGGTGTGAGCAAGGGAAATGGCAGGGGAAGAAATTGACTGCTCAGCAATAGTATGGCACTGTGGCTGACACTGCTCTGGGCTAATGAAAACTCGCAATTACCCATGGAAATCCAAAGCTTGGAGGGCATTTGGAACAAGTGGGAGTAACGCTTAGGCCAGACTTTATACCTTTTTCTTAACCTGTAATAGTTTTTTTGTAACAGAGGTTCCCCAGCTATTCTTTGTTAATCATTTTTCTATCTATACTCATGATCAAAATGTGATGCAAAATAAAATATAATGAATAGTTTTCTCCGGGTGGTTATTTATGCCACAGGATGTGACCAGCAATGTCAACCAAATACTTGGTTATGTTAAAGGCTGCTTGATTAGGAGTATCTAATATACAGTCAATAATAGAGCCCTGTAATTGTTAAATCAACCAAAAATACATACATACATATTAATTTTAAGGGACACTTCAAAATCCCTGATATTTTATAACATATTGTATGTTGCATCCCATTGCCTGGAATACATGATGGTCTAAGGCCTGTATATAGTTATTCCATACAACCAAAGGAAAAATATAATCCCTCCAGTTGTATGCTAAAGTATAGCTAGCATATAGAGCATATAGCAAATTGATATATTGCCGTAACAATTTAACCCTTTACCGACATGTGACGTAATACTACGTCACACGTCGGGTGCGGGTGCATGGAGAGGGCTCACAGGCTGAGCACTCTCCGTAGCTGGTAAGTCTTTGCTGCATATTGTATCAAAGGCTTACTGGTAACACCCGCAATCGGTGCTAGTACCGATCGCAGGTGTCAACCCGCCAATCGCCGCTGGCAAAGGTATCGGCGGCTGAAATAAAATGGCGGCGATCGGTCACCATGACCATCTGGTCTTCCGAAGACCTGAGGGTGTTTTGTTTTAACCTTTTCATTACAATGTGCAATTAGCACATTGTAATGAATGAGGAGTAAAATCCCCATATACTGCTATACAATATATGGCAGGATCAATCAGACAACATAGGCTTAAAGTATCCCAGGGAGTCTGAAAAATATTAAAAATAATTTTAAAAAAGTAAAAATTAGAATTAAAAAACCTAAAAATTCAAATCAACCCCCTTTCCCTAGAACTGATATAAAACAAAATATAAATAAACAGTAAAAATCATAAACACATTAGGCATGATCTATCAAAGTATGATAATGGTTCTATAAAAAGTGATCAAAAGGTTGTACAGTCCGAAAAAATTTTATCATTGAAAATGTCATCAAAAGTCACAAAAAATTACACCACCCACAGCTCCATACACCAAAATATGAAAAAGTTATTGGCGACAGAAGAGGGCAAAATAATTTTCTTTTTGTACAGGTTTTAATTTTTGTAAATGTATGTAAACATTATAAAACCTATACAAATTTGGTATCCCTGTAATCGCACCGATCCAAAGAATAAAGTAGACATGTCATTTGGGACGTACAGTGAAATCTGTAAAATCCAAGCCCACAAGAAAACGGCGCCAATGCGTTTTTTCACCAATTTCAATGCATTTTAAATACCGTCGCTATGAAGTGCAATTTGTAGAAAACAAGCCATCACGCAGCTCTGTATATGAAAAAATACAAAAGTTACATATTTTTAAAGGTGGGGAGTGAAAAAAGAAAAGGGCTGCGGCGGGAAGGGGTTAAGAAATACTTCATATTATTTCACAGACAATACAAAGTTGGTCCTTAAAGGGGTATTCTCATCTGGGCACTTACATTCAGTTTCATTAATCTGCCATCTATAAACATTTCTTCAATTGTTGTAGATGTTATTAAAAAAAAATGTTCCTGTGTGAAGATAATTTCTCATAAATGTAACCATGTTGTCCCTTAGAAACGAGATAGCTTCCTCGGATACGGCCACGTCTGATAGATTGAGTGCACAAAGAAACAAAAGGTTATTGTATATAAAATGTCCAGGAGTCTGGCCACTGCTGCCAGAGTATGACGTGGTCATATCCGAGGAAGCTTTCTGGTTTCTAAGGGACAACATGGCTACATTTATGAGAAATTATCTTCACACAGGAACATTTGTTTTAATAAAATTCAATTGAAGAAATGTTTACATATGGAAAATTAATTTAATTAAATGTAAATGCCCAGATGGGAATACCCCTTTAAGTAGGAAATAGCAGAACATGGCAGAAGAAGCTAAACTCACTAGCTGCATCTCCACTACTCCAATACTTCTACTCATGTGGCTTCTCTAAGTCTTTGTTTACTTGGCTACAATGATGAAAACCTTTCTACCCACATGAACACTCCATCACTGGTTCAGTGGGGTATTGGACAAAACTATTGAGGCTGTCATTAGTTAGAGATGTCATTGCTAAAGCCAAAGACCATTTGATACCTTGAGAGTGACAGTTAAGGAGCAGTGGGTAGTTATTATCAATTATTTGTATTATTGTGCCATACATTTTTGCTTACTCTTGAAAAAGAATAATGTTTAAATTAAAAGTTTTTCATATTTCTTTAAAAAATGTCATAATTTATAGAAGCTAATTTCAGTTTACTGGTTTCCATGACTATATGAATGGATTGGCAAAGGAACTTACTTTCAAATTTTTGCGCCATTTTTTTTGCTAATGATTACCAATTATAGAATAACAAAGGTACTACATTGTGTTTATCAAAATGTCGATTCACGTGTTTCATTACCCATAAATGAGAGGAGTCATCAAATCTTTCTTGAGTAAACTATATTATAAACATATAAGTGGTAAAAATAATTTACACCTGGTATAACGTATTTCCATAGAAATCACAACAGAAACTACTTAAGATTATTGCAGTTCTTGTCTTCGTGCAATTGAAGTGCAGTCATCACAAGTATCACCAGGAAATTACCATATGTGATAAACCTAAGTGATTCTAAGTAGTAATTGCATTGTTTTGCATATTTTATGACTCGATAATAGTAATTAGTGGGAACTCCCCACAAATGCATACAATTTTTGCTATCTATCAATCATTGTCTTCTGTAGCTCTTTACAAGAGACACATGCAAGAATTCCAACAACTTATTACTTATATGAGCGGTCATCAAATACAAACAGAAAATCTGTAAGGTTACAAACTTTTAAGAAAAACAAAACATGAAAATCTGTAAAAAAAAGGAGTATTTCATTCTCATTCTGAAAATAATCTATTACTAAATTAGTACTGCTTTAGGATCTCCAAATAAAAGTACAAATACAATATTAAACATTCAAAATTCTAAAATGGCTCGGACAATTCTGACAACAGTAATAAATAAGAATGGCTATATTTGAATCTGCCTTTCTATCGCTAGTGCTCATACATCAACCATTGTATTCTGTGGAAATGTGAGGGACTTAGCATAGCATTGTCTTGTCACCCTGACCTTGCTGTAAGCTTTAGGATGCAATTAAATTATGTGAGATGTCCCATTATTATAGCAGTGTTTTTACCAGGAAGCCCTGGTGACCGCCTCACATAGGGAGTCAGAGTAACATGTAGACGGGTGGATATTCTTTTAAAACAAGATGAAGGCCAAGGGTTTTTATTTTATTTTTAATGGAGGGGTGGGAGCAAGCATTGACCAACTGCAATGTCACCTGCAGAGAGCCATTAGCGTGCACAGCATCAGCCTCCTCTTTCTAAATGCTGAATCAAATTAATCTAACAAAAACAGATGACCTGTAAGCTTCTGTCTGCCTTACAGCAAAGTCAAATAGAAGAGATAGCACTGTCTACAATAGCACACAGAGACCAGCGTCTGATCTGTGTCCGCCCCATGCATTGAAACCTACCATTCATCTCGTCTGCTCTGGTCCACCTTAGTCTTCTGTGACCACTGGAGCTATAGGCAGCTGAGTTACAGAGGTGTTAGGCTCAGCAGTTGTATTACTTCTCACATTAATCTATAAGAATCAATGGACATTTCATTAGAATAATTATGTCTTCTCTGGCCATTTCTAAGCTGCCCCCTTCCAACTGTGATGAATATGTTGCATCTATTCACATGGCTTTTTTAAAGTTCTTTATCATGTGTTTTTACCACTCTGCCTTTATTTTATTCTTGCTTCATAAAATTTGAGATTTAAAGGGGTGGTCCACTTTATATTTTTTAATTTATGAATTAAGACAAAATACTGTCATACAGTTTTGTTTTTAATCTTAATTTTTTGGGATTTTATATACATTTTATATACATCAGAAGAAGATTGTAGTCTTTAAGATTCTGTTCAGTCTCTTGCATAGTGCTGGTAAATGTATTCTGTTTTAGCAGATACGGAGGACTATTGCTTGCAGTGCAGGAGGGCCCTCCTTAAAAATGTGTACATTTGTCCATAGAAATGCATTGCAGTAAGTGGACTAAACATGGAGTCAGTCACATGACCCAGTACATGAAAATCATGTGACCAGTGGTATCTAGGCACATCTCTTCAGGCATTTAAGCAATGTAGTTTATTGAGAACTCTGTTCATGTTTGTCAGTGTATATACTGTCCTCATGCCTGTCAGTGTATACACTCTGTTAATGTCTGTCAGTGTATACACTCTGTTCATGTCTGTCAGTGTATACACTCTGTTCATGGCTGTCAGTGTATATACTGTCCTCATGTCTGTCAGTGTATATACTGTCCTCGTGTCTGTCAGTGTATGTACTGTCCTCATGTCTGTCAGTGTATGTACTGTCCTGATGTCTGTCAGTGTATACACTCTGTTCATGTCTGTCAGTGTATATACTGTCCTCATGGCTGTCAGTGTATGCACTCTGTTGATGTCTGTCATTGTATACACTCTGTTCATGTCTGTCAGTGTGTATACTCTGTTCATGTCTGTCGGTGTATATACTGTCCTCGTGTCTTTCATTGTATACACTCTGTTCATGTCTGTCAGTGTATATACTGTCCTCATGGCTGTCAGTGTATACACTCTGTTCATGTCTGTCAGTGTATACACTCTGTTCAGGTCTGTCAGTGTATATACTGTCCTCATGTCTGTCAGTGTGTACACTCTGTTCATGTCTGTCAGTGTATACACTCTGTTCAGGTCTGTCAGTGTATATACTGTCCTCATGTCTGTCAGTGTATATACTATGTTCATGTCTGTCAGTGCATATACTGTCCTCATGTCTATAAATGTATACACTGTACTCATGTCTGTCAGTGTATATACTGTCCTCATGTCTGTCAGTGTATACATGCTGCTCATGTCTGTCAGTGTATATACTGTCCTCATCTCTGTCAGTGTATACATGCTGCTCATGTCTGTTAGTGTATATACTGTCCTCATGTCAGTCAGTGTATATACTCTGCTCATATCAGTCAGTGTATATACTCTACCATTGTCCGCCAGTGTATATAATGTCTGCATGGCTGTCAGTGTATACACTCTGCTCATGTCTGTCAGTGTATATACTGTCCTCATAGCTGTCAGTGTATACACACTGCTCATGTCTGCCAGTGTATATAAGCTTCTCATGTCAGACAGTGTATATACTCTTCTCATGTCAGTCAGTGTATATTCTCTGCTCATGTATGTGAGTGTATATACTCTGCTCATGTATGTTAGTGTACACTCACCGGCCACTTTATTAGGTACACCTGTCCAACTGCTCGTTAACACTTAATTTCTAATCAGCCAATCACATGGTGGCAACTCAGTGCATTTAGGCATGTAGACATGGTCAAGACAATCTCCTGCAGTTCAAACCGAGCATCAGTATGGGGAAGAAAGGTGATTTGAGTGCCTTTGAATTTGGCATGGTTGTTGGTGCCAGAAGGGCTGGTCTGAGTATTTCAGAAACTGCTGATCTACTGGGATTTTCACGCACAACCATCTCTAGGGTTTACAGAGAATGGTCTGAAAAAGAAAAAACATCCAGTGAGCGGCAGTTCTGTGGGCGGAAATGCCTTGTTGATGCCAGAGGTCAGAGGAGAATGGGCCGACTGGTTCGAGCTGATAGAAAGGCAACAGTGACTCAAATTGCCACCCGTTACAACCAAGGTAGGCAGAAGAGCATCTCTGAACGCACAGTACGTCGAACTTTGAGGCAGATGGGCTACAGCAGCAGAAGACCACACCGGGTGCCACTCCTTTCAGCTAAGAACAGGAAACTGAGGCTACAATTTGCACAAGCTCATCGAAATTGGACAGCAGAAGATTGGAAAAACGTTGCCTGGTCTGATGAGTCTCGATTTCTGCTGCAACATTCGGATGGTAGGGTCAGAATTTGGCGTCAACAACATGAAAGCATGGATCCATCCTGCCTTGTGTCAACGGTTCAGGCTGGTGGTGGTGGTGTCATGGTGTGGGGAATATTTTCTTGGCACTCTTTGGGCCCCTTGGTACCAATTGAGCATCGTTGCAACGCCACAGCCTACTTGAGGTAGGCTGACCATGTCCATCCCTTTATGACCACAATGTACCCAACATCTGATGGCTACTTTCAGCAGGATAATGTGCCATGTCATAAAGCTGGAATCATCTCAGACTGGTTTCTTGAACACGACAATGAGTTCACTGTACTCAAATGGCCTCCACAGTCACAAGATCTCAATCCAATAGAGCATCTTTGGGATGTGGTGGAATGGGAGATTCGGATCATGGATGTGCAGCCGAAAAATCTGCGGCAACTGTGTGATGCCATCATGTCAATATGGACCAAAATCTCTGAGGAAAGCTTTCAGCACCTTGTTGAATCTATGCCACGAAGAATTGAGGCAGTTCTGAAGGCAAAAGGGGGTCCAACCCGTTACTAGCATGGTGTACCTAATAAAGTGGCCGGTGAGTGTAGATCTGGCTAAGCTTACAAAGAAAATTCTGCAGCACTCAAGGTTCCGAAGAGCACAGTGGCCTCCATAATTCTTCAATAGAAGTTTGAAAAAACTATTCCTCGACCTCACCGTCCAGCCAAACGAACTAATCATGGGATAAGTGCCTTTTTGAGAAAGGTAAAGAAGAACCCCAAAATCATTGTGGCTGAGCTCCAGAGATGCAGTAGGGGCATGGGAGAAAGTTCCATAAAGTCAACTATCATTGGAGCCACCCACTATTCAGGGCTTTATGGCTGTGTGTGCTGATGGCAGGGCCTCCTGAGGAAATACAGACTACACAATCACAAGGCTAGATCACTGGAAATACACATGAATACTCAACTTGAATGTAGCTAACCCTTATGTTTCAAGATGCTTTGCAGACATCAGTAGTCCAGTGTATACATGCGGAGTAACACTATTTCTGGTCATTATGTGATAATTATTTTTTCAGAAGCTCTTTTATATCCAACCTCCATTTGTAATTTGGAGAGCTAGCTGATATGCCCCACTACTCCCCCTCCCCTCTACGAAGAGCAACATTGTGATCTGACATCGTAGTGAACTGCTGTCTGTCTTGCTAGCAAGATAGAACTCAGAAGATATTTGTAAGTGGAGAAACCGGCACTGTGGTCTGATAACATATGATGCACCATTTATTGTATACACTTTTACTATTGACTTATTGATATAAGAGACCATTAAATGACTCCAAGTTTTCACAAAAATCAAATCCTTTACAATATTGTGAAATGTTAGGACATCCTCATGTAGGTTGCAGTTCATAACACAATCATTTAGTAGCCATACAAAAACACATAAGTGGGAATTTCTCACAACTGGGCGCATACCGCATCAATATTTCAGTCGGGTTTCCCAACGTTTTCGGGGATTGCGTCGCACGCGATCGCATTGTGTCGTAATCACGCCGGCTTTCACAAGACACAAATCGGGGGGCGGGCGACAGCTGATCTGACGGATTCGGACAACGCGCAGGATGCAAGCCAAGCACTAACATGCATCGGGAAGAAGAAGGTGAACTCCGGCGGACCTGATTGGGGAAGCGACAGATGCAGGATATCAGGGGCAGACGCACGCTGATAGTGAATCCCGGTAGACTTCATCTTCGTCGGACATTCCGGATCGGGGATCGTGCAGGGACCAGGTAAGTAAATGTGCCCAATATAAGGCTCCAGTGTCTGGATTAATTCTTTGCCAGGTCCCATCTGATGTAGAATTCATTTATAGCCTGCACCAGAATTTTTTCGCATTCTGCCAATTTGCCACTTCCACTCCCCCCCCCCCACTTAGTGTGAGGGTGGCATACAAGAAATGAAAAATCTACCTCATAAAGTATTGACATTTTGTGACAAAGTATTGTAAAGTCAAGTTTTCTTTTGTTTTTTTTTTAGAGTTTTGTCTCTCCCCACATCCCAGGATAGGGCGTACCAAGACTGAAAGATGTATCTGGACAATAGCATAAGG
Organism: Engystomops pustulosus; assembly: GCA_019512145.1. Taxonomy (NCBI): domain Eukaryota; kingdom Metazoa; phylum Chordata; class Amphibia; order Anura; family Leptodactylidae; genus Engystomops; species Engystomops pustulosus. The sequence continues at coordinate 58,425,420 of CM033644.1, forward strand.
GTGCCCATTTTGTGGAAAAATTATATATTAAATAAGCACATTTACTGAAATGCTGCAATGTTCATTTCGGCATGTAACAGCTTTTCAATTAATTCAGAACGTGACCTACATGAGTCATTTAGGCCATGTATATGTCTTTCATTTTATACAAATATTAACTATACTCAAAATGGATGACCTTCAAATATAAAGGTTTCTGAAAATGAATCTAAAGTTGCATTTACACAGGTTCACAGTAAAGATATGTAATTAAGTTTTACTTCCATTTACGAGTTATTAATTTGGCAATTTTACTGTTGAATGAGGTAATAATCTTGATGTAAATGAATACTCCTAGGTTATTACACCATTGAAGGCAAATTCCATTAAGATTGGCAAAATGAATGGAGATGAATAGTTACAAATTTTGTCTTTAGTCAATATCTCATGGTAATAGGACAAGAGTTAATATTAGTAAGGACATTCAATACAGTCTTTCATCATGAATATTTGTTGTATATTAATTAAATCAATAGGCTTTTATATTTAGAATTCAACATAAAAAAATATTTTGCATGTAGTTATGTAATCTGTCACATATGGCAGTGTAGCAAGAAAAAATGGTTACCCTCATTCACATAGCCAGAACATTATTGCAGTGTCCTACGGGCGTAGCCATGAGGTCTTGTGCCCCACCTCTCATGGTAAAATCCACACTATATATCAATTTCCATACAGATTAAGTCTATCCTATGTACATGAAACACTGGAAGAGAAAAAAATGGAAGCTAAAGAGATTTGTTTTAAAATTTAGACTAAATAGGTCACCAATTGTAAATTTGCACATTTTTGAGACTTTTCCTTTCCTGCAAAAGTCTATGCAGGACTCAATAGGGGTGATGTATCATTGTTAATTTTTGTCTATGATGTTATTTTGGTGCAGTTGAGCGCCGTTTTGCGACTATCGGATTTAATTTATCACAAGGACAATCTACCTTAGGCTACATTCACACGATGTGTGCCCGGCGTAGTGTAGCACGCGAGGCACACATCAGCACCGGGGAGCACCACTTCACAGCGATATATGGCGCACGGGGCCGTATTCTGGAGAAACATGTCCTATCTTAGGAAACATCCTATCTTTCTCCCGGTTACAAGGCGCTGTATACCCATTGCTGTCTATAGGGGTCTTGCTGTCTCATACGGTCGTGTGAATACAGCCAGAGACAAATTAGACTAGGAAACAAGACAAAAAAGGAACTAGACTGATAGGAAAACTAGAAAGAGAAAAGATAAATCTCCATCATTATTTATATGTAAATTGTCTAAAAGACTTCTGAGGAACAGGGCCACCATGAAACACTACTGGTAGTACTGCCATGAAAACGCAGTCACAGCCCTCTGAAACACGCTGCACGCTCCCTATCCTTAGCACTGGGACCTATTGACTCACTACTGAATATGATCATAATGGTACTCAAATACTAAATACGTAGTCACTAGCAACTAATTGTATCAACAGTAAATTTATTTATAAAAGCAGCGATTAGGGTGGTTACTCTGTACTTGGAGCCAGGGTCGGTTCTAGACAAAGTGGGGCCCTGGGCAAAACTAAAAGTGGGGCCCCAAAATAAAACTATTTTATGATCAGTCACAGTCAGCAAGAGGCTCCCTTTAGTATGGTAAAACAATCTGCAATATGGGAAAGTTTTATAGGAGATAGATAGATGATAAATGATCAGATTACAGGAGAAATATAACTAGACAGATAGATATATAGACAGGAGATAGATGATAAGCATCTTCACCCAGTAATTCAACCAAGGGCTATCAGCCCTTTCACTACCCGGCATTTCTGGATATTTTTTATCGCATTATTGACCAGGGCAATTTTTAAAAATAAAATCAAAATTACAGCAAAAAGAATTAAAGTAAGCACAACAAACCACATATTTTCTGAAAGAAGACAATTGCCCCATTTTCAAAGATGCATTAAAGAGTTTGTAGATAGAGGCGCCTGCATGCAATTTTGATTCAAACTGAAACATTTTATAAAAAATACTTAAAATTTGACTTTGATGGCAAAAAATGTTTTCCAAACAGAAAATATTTCCCTTCACGTCTCCTAATTGTAGTAGATGGACATGTGTATAGTTCACAAATGTTCCATATTGATACGTTCACATAAATAAATCCATATAATATCACTAAAACTGTAATAAACTGTACTAAACTGTAAATATCTGCTTTTCAGCTACACATTTTAAGACAGTTACAACTTGCAAAATATAGCAATAAAACTGAATAAAAAGTAAAGGTGCCATAAAACCTATATAATAATGAAAGCAGACAACCAGGCGATGCATTTGGCAATTAACATTCAAAATTTCCTCTAAAATATGTACAAATCCAGATACTTATATAAAGAAAATATACTTTCCTAAAACAGTAAGATGTGAGCAGATGATACAGACCCCCCATGTGTATTTTCACCAAAATATGCAGCAAAGGGAACTTTAAATCCACAGGGGACACCAAACAATTTTTGCAGAATATTGCACAGATCTATCATTGTATGCTTACTTACACAATGGTGACCCAAATAAATAACTATATATCCATAAACCAAGCTAATGAGATAACAAAAGTCACTTTTAGATGTCGCCATTGAGTGAGAACGTCATAACATAGGTGTGAATAATGGAGGATGGTGTGCAATAAAAATTTCACATGCCTGTGTTTTAGCTTTATGGACATGTTCTGGGTTGCAGTGTTTATATGTAGCGACATTAGGCAAAGAGGATCGTATGTTCATCGTATCAGTCAATTTTCGCAAAAAAACAAAACAAAATAAAAGGCAATAAAAGAGAAAGTGTGTTATTGGATAGTTCTGCATAGAGAAGGGTTAAAAACATGAACATTAGTTGATATTATTCCTTCTCAAAATGTAGTAACATATAAAGTGAATATTTCCATTATATGTGAGGTGCAGCAGCTCCTGTGTGCAGCAAATTCTCCCTGCAGCCTGATGGCTAAGAATCTGGAGGGGGGACACTTCAGGGGGGTATCTCTGTGACTCATAGAACCTCACTTCTTTTTTTCTTTAAAAGAAGAGAGACTCCTCTTTTATATGAATCTAAATTTGTGTTTCTAAATGTCAGGACAACGGAGCTATTAACAGTTAAACTGCCATCGGGAGTGATTTTTCTATATAAAAATGGCACCGGTATCCTCACTTTAAACCTGAATATCTTTGGATGCATAGCACCTAGAAAGAAAATTCAAGATTGCTTTGAAAGAAGAGATTCTCCTCTTTCAGGGGGCCCCTGGCAATTGCCCGCTTTGCCTACCCATAGTGCCGACCCTGCTTGGAGCTAAGAACTGCCATCAGTGCAAAATAATTTAATCGTGACTTAACTTATGTTTATTTCATGTTCAGTTCTTAAAGGGTTAATAAGCTTAACATGGGCTGTTTTGAATAGTTTGAGAGGTGCAACATGAAAATGTGGTGCTTTGTGGGGAGTTTCTAATAAATACAATTTTTAAAACACCTATAAATATGAATAGGCTTCTAAAATAATTAAATAAAATATTTTCTTGAAAATCTGGAATCTGCTGTTTGGTTTGTAAGCCTCCTAACAGAGAGCAGAAATATAGTCAATGTTAGTTAGTAACCTATTTGGTAGGTAAGACTAACTGTATGATGATTATTATGTTTAGAAATCATAACATTGTAAATTTTTCCAATTTTTTTATTTTTTTTATAAATAAATGCAAAACATTTCAATCAAAATATACCACTCAAGTAAAGTGCACCAAATAATAATAAACAATCTGAAAATCACCTTAATAAGTTAAAGTGTTCTAAAGTTATAATTGCATATGGGGACACATGGCAGATTTGGAAAAATGGAGCTGGGTCTTAAGGGGTTAGGGAACCTGTCATCAGGAAGGTATTTTTTACATGATGACAGGTTCCAATAGCCTCTGGCATATTGATGTATAAAATGCTTTTGTCATACATCTGAATAATTCCAGCAATTTTTAATTGATTCTTTGACATTACCTGGCTTCCTACCTGCAACAGTGCCATGTGGTCCTGGGGATGGGGAGCAGATCATCACTGCTGGCAGGGAGCCAGGTAACGTTAAAAAAATTATTAAAAACAGTGGAATTATTCAAATGTACAACAGCTACATGTCAGAGGCTATTGGAACCTGTCATAATGTAAAAATTACCTTCCTGATGACAGGTTCCCAAAAGATATTATATCTTGGCCACTATATGCTGCATATTGACTCTATTTCATTATTTCATGAAGCATATCATTTCTTTAAGAATTACAATTTTTTTCACTAGCTGCCTAGTATGGGAGGGGTGTTGTAATTTATAGGGGACACTATACTTTATTATGGGGGCTCTGAACTTATTATGAGGGTGATATATCAGATTAATTATGTTTTTTTCCTCATTATGGGTACAATACAGTATATATTATTATTTTATTATGGGGGCAATATACGGAATATATTTGCTTAAATATATATTATTTATTATGGTACAATATATGTTATTTTCATTATGGGGGAACAGTGTATAATATACTTCATTGGGTACATTATATTAAAATTCATTAATTACATTCATTAAATTCATTTTACTTTTACTTTAAAAAAAAAAGAAAAATACAGGTCCACATTTATTAAAGTGTTTGCGTTAGTTTTCTGTCTGACTTTGCACTAGAAAGAACATGCAAACTGCTTGCACATGTATTTATAAAGTGTCTGCGCCAATTTTGTGTCTTAACTGAGCTGTGTCCAACAAGACAAGAAAAATGTGTACCAAAAGGGATGTGTTACTGCTTAGACGGACGGTGCGCCACAATTCTGTCTGCACCACAGTTATGCAGCAAGAACATAGTGCACCAGCAGTGCAGGGGGCGCCAGATTAATGAAGAACGTGCACCCTGCAAACTACACACAGTACTGTTTGCAAAGTTTTTGATAAATGTGGGCCATAGTCTTATCAATTGTGTTATGATACTCCTCATAACACAATTGATAAGATTTTATTTCGGAGCACAATGTTGTTATCCACTGTGACAGTATACTGTCAAACATTTCCTCATGGCAGCACTTTTGAGGAATGTTGTAGATAATGTCCAACAATTTTCCATTTGCAAACCTGGTGTAAATCTGTGGGATATTGAACATGTAGCACATTGGCAAAATTAAACCATGACATGGACCAGTGGACCAAATGTGCAGCAAGCTCTTAAATCCTGCACATTGTTTTACAGCCAAGTATGACATTCATATGAATTACACAATATATGTATTTGCATTGTGTCATGCTTTGTTTAGCTTATTTTCAAAGTTCCTAAAACATGTCTTTCTGGGCTTTATCATTACTGTTAATTATTATAACTTTATTAACAATATCATTAATTAAGACTAATTGACCACATATTAATGCATATTTAAACTGTTTAAAGATGAAAGACCATGTTCTAATTCAGCTGTGATTTAGAAACTCAAAGAAAAATTATTACAAAATATCATCATATTAGAAAATATCATCATAATGTGGAATTAAGTGTAGAATATGTAGGCAGGGATAAAAGTGGAGGCTTTCTTAAGAGAAATATATAATTGTAACCAAAAATATAGACATTCATATAAAAGCTGAAGATCATATCTCAGCTACATTGTTTTATCCATTCCGTTATGTTCAATGCTACTTTCATTACTGCATCACTTTGCTATACTTCTTTGTCTTTGTTTAATATATAGGCGCAGTAACATGTGCAGTAACACTGATAAATCCTTGCCCACCTAACTTTAGGCCCTAGGCAAAAAAGATCACGAAATGGATTTGTGTATTGAGGCTGTTTTGACAAAAATGATAAATTTGCTCTCAAGAATGAAAGATGTTATCCAAAAACTAACATAATCATTTCAGACATAATGCCTTCCCTTAGAACCTCCCTCATATATCTGAGTCTCGGAATTGAAAGCCCAATAAATAAAATATCCTTAGATGCCACAACATGCTGTGTATTCAATATTGTCAAAGGTACTAATAGGCTTCAATGTATAACAAAACTTTAACTTCAGGTACTAATGCATGAAAAAAGTCTGCATTTTATGCAACTATAAGGCGACCAGAATTTAGTATAGATTTTAACTCCTGCTTCATAGAAACTCTTTTAATGCCAAGTCTGTAGTTTTCTGTTTACTCATAACATTTATACTATAACAATACCTAATGTTTTCATGATACTTGAAAAGATTGTGGGTGAAAAGATTGAAAAAATTGAGGATAAAACTTTATTAGGATTTGTGGTATGGAGCAAAATGTGTGACTCTGGCAGCCCTCACTCTGGGAAAGCATTCACCGTCGGGCATGTTATAGCTGCAGCATTTACAGACTGGCATGTTACAGGTGCAGCATTCACCGACTGGCAAGTTACAGGAGCAGCATTCACCGACTGGCATGTTACAGGTGCAGCATTCACAGACTGGCATGTTACAGGTGCAGCATTCACAGACTGGCATGTTACAGGTGCATAGGGGCGGACTGGCCATTGTACCCACCGGGAAATTTCCCGGTGGGACGGTCGGTCCTGGGTCGGTCTGGGGCCGGTCCGGAGCTGGTCCAGGGCCGGTCCGCACTACCTAAAACTTTTAACATAATCTATAGTACCTGCATCGTACGATGCAGGTACTATTGATTAGTACACAGATGCAGCGCAGCTCCACTGCTTCTGCATCTGTGTATACACAACTGACGTAATTGCGCGGAGCAGTGACATCACTATCCCGCGCCTCTACACCAAGCCACCGAAGACCGGGGACATGAAGAAACCTGCTCCAAAGAGGTGAGTATTATGTTTTAATTTTTATTACAGAACGGGGGACATTAATTATATGTCTGGGGGGGGGGGGCATTATTCTATATCTGGGAATTGCAGGGGGCATTAATTATATGTCTGGGGTGGGGGGGCATTATTCTATATCTGGGAATGGCAGTGGGCATAAATTATATGTCTGGGGTGGGGTGGCATTATTTTATATGTGGTGCTGGCAGGGGGCATAAATTATATGCCTGGGGTGGGGGGATTATTGTATATATGGGGCTGGCAGGGGGCATAAATTATATTTTCAGCTACACATTTTAAGACAGTTACAACTTGCAAAATATAGCAATAAAACTGAATAAAAAGTAAAGGTGCCATAAAACCTATATAATAATGAAAGCAGACAACCAGGCGATGCATTTGGCAATTAACATTCAAAATTTCCTCTAAAATATGTACAAATCCAGATACTTATATAAAGAAAATATACTTTCCTAAAACAGTAAGATGTGAGGAGATCATACAGACCCCCATGTGTATTTTCACCAAAATATGCAGCAAAGGGAACTTTAAATCCACAAGGGACACCAAACATTTTTGCAGAATATTAAATATTATTTATGGTAACCTAAATAAATAACTATATATCCATAAACCAAGCTAATGAGATAACAAAAGTCACTTTTAGATGTGCACCATTGTATTATCAATACAATAACAGAACCCTCTGCGCTTCATAAGAATCTGAGTGAGAACATCATAACATGGGTGTGAATAATGGAGGATGGTGTGCAATAAAAATTTCACATGTCTGTGTTTTAGCTTTATGGACATGTTCTGAGTTGCAGTGTTTATATGTAGCGACATTAGGCAAAGAGGATCGAATGTTCATCGTATCAGTCAATTTTCGCATAAAAACAAAACAAAATAAAAGGCAATAAAAGAGAAAGTGTGTTATTGGATAGTTCTGCATAGAGAAGGGTTAAAAACATGAATATTAGGTGATATTATCCCTTCTCAAAATGTAGTAACATATAAAGTGAATATTTCCATTATCTGTGAGGTGCAGCAGCTCCTGTGTGCAGCAAATTCTCCCTGCAGCCTGATGGCTAAGAATCTGGAGGGGGGACACTTCAGGGGGGGTATCTCTGTGACTCATAGAACCTCACTTCTTTTTTTCTTTAAAAGAAGAGAGACTCCTCTTTTATATGAATCTAAATTTGTGTTTCTAAGGGGGGATTATTGTATATATGGGGCTGGCAGGGGGCATAAATTATATGCCTGGGGTCGGGGGGATTATTGTATATATGGGGCTGGCAGGGGGCATAAATTATATGTCTGGGGCGGGGGGCATTATTCTATATCTAGGGCTGGCAGGGGGCATTAATTATATGTCTGGGGTGGGGGGGCATTATTGTATATATGGGGCTGGCAGGGGGCATTAATTCTATGTCTGGGGCAGGCATGGGGAATTAATTATATGTCTGGGGTGGGCTGGGCACATTATTCTATTTCTGGGGTGGGCTGGGCACATTATTCTATGTCTAGGGCAGGCAAGGGGCAATTATTATATGTCTGGAGTTGGCTGGGGCCATTATTTTTATGCCTGGGTCATAGTAGGAGCTCTATCCATACTGGGGTGGGTGTGGGGGGGGGGGGGGTGCAGTAAGGGGGTTAATGGAGAGAAAGAAGAAATAAATTATCCTTACCATTACAGTATGTTACATTATGGGGCACTATTTGTGTGGTGCTAATATTTCAGGGGGCTCTATTACAGTATTTGGGGCACAGTATTGGTGGTAGCAGAAGAAGGGACAGTTAAGGGACAATGGCAAAGTGCAGAACATAAGACGTCTGTGTGGTAAACTCTGCAGGAATGCTGTGTACCTGGAGGAAGAGACAAGGTGATGGTGGAACTAATGGAGAAAATGAGGAACGAGTACAATCCGAGGACACGTCACCTGATGTCACTGGATGCAATAGGTGAGGATCTCATGTGTTTTCTGTAGCTGTATATGGTAAATACTGATTTTTTTCATGTTCACTTCTGTGTATATATGTATATATAGTATTATAGTAGTTATATTCCTGTACATAGGGGCAGTATTATAGTAGTTATATTCCTGTACATAGGGGCAGTATCATAGTAGTTATATTCCTTTCCATAGAGGGCAGTATTATAGTAGTCATATTCTTGTACACATGGGGCTATTTTTATTAGTAAAAACAAACAAAATACATTATACATTCTTATCAGAATTTACAAGAAATCATATATCAAAATTACATTTGTAATAACTTAAATGTCCATCACTGGTTTAAGGGAAAAAAGTCAGAAATAAACAGAATTACATGATGCATCAGTATAGACATAAATTCCTCCATAACTTTCTATTCCCATCACTTTTCCCAATCTCTATGGATCGGATCCACCTGAGCTCAGACATAATAAGTGTTACTGCGGTCATGTGCTGGAAGGACTCGCTGTGGATGGAGACTCGGGTCCTGTTGTGCCAGTGGTAATACTTTATGATGGTGATAATGAGGTACATGGTCCCCCGGTCAATGTCCATTATATGTGGTGTTACCCCATAGATGATATCTGGGTATCTGAGAGACTGTAGATGTGGTATTCTGAGCCTGCGGGACACCTCCTGCCATATCTGCCTCCCTCCCTGGCACTCGGTGGTAAAATGCTCCATGGTCTCCTCTTGTTGACATCCTAGGGGGCACAAACGGTCAGAAAGACTCAGGAATTTTAAATTTCCTTTGACGAAAAGCCTCCCATGCAGAGACAACCAGGCGATGTCAAAGAATTTGGCTGGAAGCCTCGGTCCATTAAGGAACCTCAGACTCTCCTGCAGGGTGGCCGTTGTGCAGTCCCTCAGAGCTGGCTGTACTGTATAGAATGATCTACAGACACTTATATAAAGATCCTTCCTGGTCTTATTCTCCAGATATGTCTTATCTATTCTCCACTTTTTCAAACACCTGAGACCATACTCCAGATACTGGGGGAGGAAGCCAGGAGTCCACCGACCCCTCTTGAGACTGCCGCCTCGCACCCAAGACTCTGCAAAAGGCAATATCCAGTCCCTGACACTACTTACCCACAGGAGACCATTGTTTGAGTCCAGGCAACCAAAATTAACTTTCAGAAACATGGAGTCAAAAAATACCCTTGGATTTAACATATCCAGCCCACCCTCTCTCCTCTGCAGGTAGGTGATCCCTCTTTTTACTGGGTTCAACCTGTTCCCCCATAAAAGTTGGAAGAACAGGCTAAAGAGCCTAGCGGAGAAAGATTCTGGCAAAGGAAAGACGACAGAGACGTAGAGGAAGACAGGGACCAGGTAAGTCTTCAGCAGAGTAACCCTTTCTCTATAGGTCAGCCTCCAGTTCTTCCATCGCTGAACCTTTGCATTTCCGGTTTCCAACTTCTCTTCCCAATTTAGTTTGGCATTATCTTCCCTCCCAAATTTAACCCCAAGGATCTTAATATGGGTGGAGGCCTTGGCGAACTGTGGCAGATCAAAGCCAGGAGCAGTATCCAATGTCCAGAAAGCTTGACTCTTCTCAAGGTTGACCAGAGACCCGGAGGCCTCTGAGTAGCTTCTGATGGCTGCAGACAACATCTCCACCTCACGAGGTTCAGATATCACCACAGTCACATCATCCGCGTAGGCGACTACCTTCAAAGGCAAGCAATGGGGGACCGGCACCCCCTGAAAATCGCACCGCTGCAGTGATCGCAGAAACAAGTCTATGGCAAACACATACAGCAGTGGACTCAGGGGGCAGCCCTGTCGCACCCCTGCCTCTACTTCAAAAGTGTCCCCCTGCCAACCATTAATCAGAGGAAAGCTCTTCGCCTCTCTGTACAAAGTTCTCAGCCAATCTATAAATTGTCCCGGAATACCGTACTTTGACAAAGTGGCCCATAGATAATCGTGATCAACCCTGTCAAAGGCTTTAGCCTGGTCCAGACCTACAACATATCTCCCACACCTCAGAGCTTTACATCTCTCAAACATCTCCCTTATCGAGATGACTGCTCCAGAGATGTTCCGCCCTCTTACTGTGCCGTACTGAGAGCCTGCCAACAGTGCCGGGGACAAACAGACTAATCTAGAGAATAGAATTTTTGCCAGAATCTTCCTGTCGACATTCAAGAGGGCGATCGGCCTCCAGTTCTTGATGTCACTAGACTCCTTACCTTTAGACAGCAGAATAAGGGAGGACACTCTCATGGATGGAGGCATCAGGTGATTCTCTAGACAATTTGTAAATACATCCACAAGGATTGGAGCTAAGAGGTCTCTGAACTTCTTATAGAATTCTGCTGTTATACCATCTGGACCTGGTGCCTTCTTCAGATGTAACTTATCAATGGCCTCTTTAACCTCCTCCTCTGTTATTCCTGCTGTCAAAGGAGAAAAATCCAAATCTTTAGTGTCAGGGCCTGGAGTTGCCTCCAAGAATTGAGCCATTTTCTTTTTATCCAAAACCTTCTTCTGAAATAATTCAGCATAGTAGGATCTCACCACCCCCAGGATACCCTCCCGAGATTCCTGCAAAACTCCCTGGGAGTCAGTGAGACCTGTGATCGATTTCTTGGCCACACGTTCCCGGCAATTTTCATACGGATCAGGGATGCCCAGTTTTCCGTAATCTCTTTCTATTACCAGGGACGTGTAGCGGCTGTACTGATACTGCTTTATCTCAGATTTCAGTCGGTCAATCTTTTGTTTGTCCCCCCCTCCCGCCGAATACAGTGACTCCAATTCTCTCCGCAGCTTGAGATACTGGCTGTACTTGCTCTTACCCTTCTTCACTGACAGTCACTTTAAGAGGGACCTGATCTCCTCCTTGACGTTCTCCCACCAGTCAGATATGTTGTCATAAAAGTCCTGTCTCTGGAGCTGGTCCTGAAAAAGGGAGTGGATACAATTCTGGACATAGACATCATCCAGGACGCTGGAATTAAGCCTCCATAACCCCCGACCAATATCCGAGCGGTTAGTGGCTCCCATGGAAAACAATAAGGCCAGATGGTCAGAATATGGGACAACTCTCTCGCTCATCCCACTTAGATTCTCTGAGGGACTGACAAAAGCCATATCAATCCTGCTATGTCTGTCAGCACAGGAGTAGGTGTATTTAGGTGTCCTACCATCCAGGGTGAACACATCACACAGATTGGCCTGTGATATAATGCTCTTTAGGACTTTGGAGTCTCTGACCACTGCTCTGCCCGAGGACCTGTCACCCGATGTCATGGTAACATTAAAGTCGCCCGCCATTATCACAGGGATTGAGGTAAATAGATACTGCCGTACCTCATTGAACAGCTGGATTCTCTCTGTCACTGTCTGTGGGCCATAGATGTTAATCAGCCGGAGCCGCCTACCATGGATGGTCACCTCTAGCACCAGGCACCTCCCCATAGCGACCTCCGTCAGCCTGTGCACCGTCACGTCTGTGGTGTTAAATAGTATGGCGACCCCGGCGTACGGCTCCACAGCCAGTGACCAGTAAGAAGGACCAGACCGCCACTCACGCTCAGCCTCACGGAGATGCCCTAAGGTGGTCAGACGGGTCTCCTGCAGGAAGATGACATCGGTGTCCAGATATCTCAGGTGGTCATATACTGCGTGTCTGGTCCTTCTTACTTTAATGCTGTTGACGTTGCTAGAAGCAACTTTTAGAGAGAACCCAGCCATCACAACGAGAAAAAGCAGAGCAGTAACCCCCATCATCATGAGTCAGAGTCAGTGTCCCCCTGTCTTCCACCTATCTCCATGTCTGACTCTACAGCGGTATCTTCAGGAGGGGGCTTCTTTTTAGTTGGGGGGTCCCCTATGTCCACCTCACACTCATTATCAATACGTTCCAGCTCTCGTTCATAATCCCCATCTGACTCTGACAGAGCATCAAACCGGTTGGAAAGGACCATGACCCCAGTATCACCAATGGACTTTCTCCTGGTCTTAGGCTCCGCACTGTACTCCTCAGGCTTTCGGGAGGATTTGTCTTTTTTCTTCCTTTTATTCTTTTTCACCTCCTCATATTCAGTAGATGTTACAGAGGTGGCTGCCTGAGGCTTCTCCTGGGTTACAACCTCCACACTCCCCTGAGCGCTGTCTGACTGCTGCGGTGCGGGTACTGTCTCACCTGAGCCCTGTTGTACCTCCCGCCTAGTCAGAATTTGCCCCGACACCAGGGCCTCCTCCTCTAAGGCGTCTGCCTCCTGCACCATCTCATCATCTGAGAAGTCCCTGGCGATGTTGTGCCAGGCTTCTGGGCAATCCTTGTGTGGGTGGCCCATCTCACCGCATAGATTACACTTGACCTTCTCACAGGTGGCACTGAGATGGCCGACCTCCCCACACAGGTTACATTTTACCACAGTACATATTTTGGCCACGTGACCAATCCTACCACACCTAAAGCACTTCCGTGGCTGCCCTGGGTAGAAACAGACACCTTTCTCTCTCCCTATAAAGAAGGAGTTGGGGAGGTGCAGGGTGATATTGTTATATTGGCGCAGTTTTACCAGCACCTTCCACCTTCCAGTCCAGATACCGTCAGTGTCCCTGTTCTTAGTGAGGTCAGACAGCAGATCACAATGGCGTCTGAGCCACACTATAATATCCTGAGGGGGAACAGACTCATTCCAGAATATTATATTAACTACCACAGTACCTGGTCTGGATATGGGGAAAAATGTAAACTTATTCCAGCCGTCCTTGTCCCCAAGCCGGGGTAATTTATCCCAAAACCTATCCAGACTGGACATAAGCTTAAAGCTGACATCATAGCCCTGTCTGTCTGGAAGGTTGATGACTGCCAGGATGTCATCTGGGGAGAACCCCATCTGGCGGCACAGGAGATCCCGCACCACAAACCTCCTATCTGGGAGATCTTCCTTAGCGCCTCTGATCTTAAAGCGCACCACGTTCCTCCTCTTAAACGCCTGCCCTGTGTAGTGTGCGCCGGAGGTGAAGGAGGGAGCGCCGCGGCTCCAGGCGTTTTTGGGAGGTTCCTGACGGGTCGCACTCTGGGTATTGGGGGGAGGGTCAGCTCTAGAGGGACCTGACTCTTCTGGGGGGCTCGATGTTAGTGGGGGAAAATCACACACATTATCCTGTACCCCCTGCCCCCCATCCACCTGTACATTATCCTCCGGTGGCTGCACCTCCCAGATAGACTCTGAGTCCCCTCCATCCCCCGACCCCTCAGACACATCAAGATGTCCACCAGTGTCCCCAGTCTCTGCCACAACAGTAAAGTTCTCCTGGGTCACCGCATCACCATGATGCATGGATGGAAGTCCGCTCTCCTGCTGCTGCATAGTCTCTGCTGGGACCTGTGGTACTACAGCATTTTTATCTACTGCGGGGATCTGCGGCTGCTCTTGTGTTTGTCCCTTCTGGAAAGAAAAGCTTGCAGGTTTCAGTACTTGCACTGACATTTTTTGGGGTGCATCTGGGGGGACGGGTTCTGCTTGTGCTGCAGGGGCCCGGGGTCCAGGGTTATAGCTCTGCTTCTGCTGGGCAAAGCGCTCCCTGTTCTTATAGGACTCGGCCAGGGGTCCCATCCTCTCCAGAACACAGTCCATGTCCCTCACCACCACCGCCAGCTCCTTACTTAGCGCCTGCAGCTTACTGTTGTACAGGGCGCTGCTCTCAGGGTGCGCGGTCTTCAGGCTGTACATACAGTCTATCTGCATCTGCAGCATCTGCTTATGGTGACTTAGCTCCCCCATCCTCCTTACCAGTGCCGGGATCTCCTCCGCCATCTGCAGCTCAGGCGCTCGTGTGCTCTCCTTCACCTGCCGTGCTGGTCTCTGTAGTCCTCCTCCTGTCTCTGGCCTTGGCTCCCCAGGCTTGCTGCTTGTACTGGCAGTGGCTGTGGCTGGTGCACACTGTGCAGGCCTGGTCTGTGGCTTTACAGCAGATCTGGTGCGGCCTGGACAGGACATGCTGGACACAACATCCATCTGCTGCAGATTTTCTTGCAGGGTTTGTCTTTCCAATGATGTTCTCCTCTGCCTGGGTGCAGGAGTGGGGGGCTGTGCACCTGCTGCTGATCTCACACTCTGCATCACCTGTGCTCCTCCATGCTGGATGGACATGGGACTCACTGCTTTCACTGTTGTACTCACTTCCTTGTCTTGTTTCTTCTTTAATAAATCAACATTCTGTCCACAAACTTCACTGTTAGTAACATTGGGATTTGCATCCCTAGTAGAAAGCTTTTGGGAGTTCACTCCCGGTGTAGGCCTGGAAGCCTGGGCCTTGCTTGGGGAATCTCCCCACCCAGGGTGGCCCCGCCCTGGGCTGTCTCCAGGCATCAGGAGACTTCAGGAGCTCTGCTCTCACACAACCTCCCAGCAAGGGGGCAGTATTATAGTAGTTATATTCCTGTACATAGGGGCAGTATCATAGTAGTTATATTCCTTTCCATAGAGGGCAGTATTATAGTAGTCATATTCTTGTACACATGGGGCAGTATTATAGTAGTTATATTCTTGTACATTGGGAGCGGTATTATAGTAGTTATATTCTTGTACATAGGGGCAGTATTATAGTAGTTATATTCCTGTACATAGGGGGCAGTATTATAGTAGTTATATTCCTGTACATAGGGGGCAGTATTATAGTAGTTATATTCCTGTACATAGGGGCAGTATTATAGTAGTTATATTCTTGTACACTGGGGGCAGTATTATAGTAGTTATATTCCTGTACATAGGGGGCAGTATTATAGTAGTTATATCCTTGTACATAGGGGCAGTATTATAGCAGTTATATTCCTATACATAGGGGCAGTATTATAGTAGTTGGCTTGTATATGGGAGAAGGTATTGTAGTAGTTTTATTTTGTATATAGAAGGCAGGATTGAATGTGTACATAGGAGGCAGTATCAATATATTCTTTCTCTGAATTGTACATGTATAGCACACGTAAAAGGTAATTAAGGCTTACCGGGTCGTGTGTTTGCATCATTTACTGATCGACAGGTCACATTCTTTGCACATTAGACTCACTTACTAGCAAAAGATGTTCTTGTTTTGCATTAAGGCCATCTACCAACAATTTGTCTGTTATAACTCCACTCATCTGACCACACCCACTTGTTTTGACTCCGCCCATAAAATGGGGCCACTTTTATATTTTTTTCCAGGGCCATTTTAAATTCCCAGTCCGCCCCTGCAGGTGCAGCATTCATAGACTGGCATGTTACAGGTGCAGCATTCACAGACTGGCATGTTACAGAACTGGCATTTTAAGCAGTGCAGCAGTCACCGACTGCAATGTTACAGATGCATAGGGGCGACTGCCTTGTAACACCGGGAACTTTCCCGTGGGGACGGTCGTACCTGGGTCGGTCTGGGGGCCGGTCCGGAGCTGGTCCAGGGCCGTCCGCACTACCTAAAACTTTTACATAATCTATTACCTATCACGAATGCAGTTACTATTGATTAGTACAACGATGCCGCGCAGCTCCACTGCTTCTTGCATCTGTGTATACCCAACTGACGTAATTGCGCGGAGCAGTGACATCACTATCCCGCCGCCTCTAACCAAGCCACCGAAGACCGGGGACATGAAGAAACCGGCTCAAAGAGTGAGTATTATGTTTTACATTTTTATTACAGAACGTGGACATTAATTATATGTCTGGGGGGGGGGGGCATTATTCTATATCTGGGAATTGCAGGGGGCATTAATTTATGTTCTGGGTGGGGGGGCTTATTCTTATCTGGGAAGGCAGTGGGCATAAATTATAGTCTGGGTTGGGGTGGCATTATTTATATGTGTCTTGGCAGGGGGCATAAATTATGCCTGGGTGGGGGATTATGTATTAATGGGCTGGCAGGGGCATAAATTTATGCCTGGGTCGGGGGTTATTGTATATATGGGGCTGGCAGGGGCATAAATTATATACTTGGGGTGGGGATTATTGTATATATGGGGCTGGCAGGGGGACTAAATTATATTTGTGGGTGGGGGGGATTATTGTATTTATGGGGCGGGCAGGGGGCAATAATTATATGCCTTGGTCGGGGATTATTGTATATATGGGGCTGGAGGGGCATAAATTAATGCCTGGGGGTCGGGGGGATTATTGTTATCATGGGCTGGGCAGGGGGCATAAATTATATTCTGGGGCGGGGGGCTTATCTATATCAAGGGCTGGCAAGGGGCATTAATTAATGTCTGGGGGGGGGGGCATTATTATATAATGGGGGCTGGCGTGGCTTAATTCTATGTCTTGGGGCAGGCATGGGGAATTAATTATAGTCTGGTGGGCTGGGCACATTATCTATTCTGTTCTGGGGTGCTGGGCACGTCCTATGTCTAGGGCGGCAAGGGGCAATTATTATAGGTCTGGAGTTGGGCTGGGGCCATTATTTTTATGCCTGGGTCATAGGTAGGCTCTATCCATACTGGGGTGGGTGTGGGGGGGGGGGGTGCAGTAAGGGGGTTTGGAGAGAAAGAAAATAATTACCTTACCATTACGGTAATGTTACATTAATGGGGCACTATTGGTGGTGGCTAATATTCGGGGGGCTCTATTACAGTATTGGGGCACAGTATTGGTGTAGGCAAAGAAGGGACAGTTAAGGGACAATGCAAAATGCAGAACATAAGACGTCTGTGTGGTAAACTCTGCAGGAAGGCTGTGTTACCTGGGGAAGGGACCAGGTGATGGTGGAACTAATGGAAAATTAGAACGAGTATCAATCCGATGACACGTCACCTGATGTCACTGGATGCAATAGGTGAGAATCCATGTGTTTTCTGTAGCTGTATATGGAAATACTGATTTTTTTCATGTTCACTTCTGTGTATATATGTATATATAGTATTTATAGGTAGTTATATTCCTGTACATAGGGGCGTATTATAGGTAGTTATATTCCTGTACATAAGGGGCAGTATTCATTAGTTATCTTCCTTCCATAAGGGCATTATATAGTTCATATTCGTTACACATGGGGCTATTTTAAGTAAAACAAACAAAATACATTATACATTCTTATCAGAATTTACAAGAAATCATATATCAAAATTAACATTTGTAATACCTTAAATGTCCATCACTGGTTTAAGGGAAAAAGTCAGAATAAACAGAATTACATGATGCATCATATAGACAATAAATTTCCTCCATAACTTTCTATTCCCATCACTTTTCCCAATCTCTAGGGATCGGATCCACCTGAGCTCAGAATATAAATGTGTACTACTTGCGGTCAGATGCTGGAGGACGCGCTGTGGATGGAGACTCGGCCTGTTGTGTGGCCAGTGTAATACTTTATGAATGGATAATAGTACATGGTCACCGCGTCAATGTCCATTATATGTGGTGTTACCCCATAGATGATATCTGGGTATCTGAGAGACTGTAGATGTGTTATTCGAGCCTGGCGGACACCTCCTGCCATATCTGCCTCCTCCTGGACACTCGGTGGTAAATGCTCCAGGTCTCCTCTTGTTGACATCCTAGGGGGACAAAACGGTCAGAAAGACTCAGGAATTTTAATTTCCTTTGACGAAAACCTCCATGCAGAGACAACCAGGCGATGTCAAAGAATTTGGCTGGAAGCCTCGGTCCATTAAGGAACCTCAACTCTCCTGCAGGTGGCCGTTGTGCAGGCGCCTCAGAGCTGGCTGTAACGTATAGAATATCTACAGACACTTATATAAATCCTCCTGCTTATTCTCCAGATATGTCTTCATCTATCTCCACTTTTTCAAACACCTGAGACCATACTCCATACTGGGGGAGGAAGCCAGGAGTCCCCCCCCTCTTGAAGACTGCCGCCTCGCACCCAAGACTCGGCAAAAGGCAATATCCATCCCTTCCACTACTTACCCACAGAGACCATTTGTTTGAGTCCAGGCAAACCAAAAAAATTAACTTTCAGAAACAGGAGTCAAAAAAACCCTTGGATTTAACATATCCAGCCCACCTCTCTCCTCTGCAGGTAGGTGATCCCCTTTTTTACTGGTTCACCTGTTCCCCCATAACAGTTGGAGAAACAGGCTAAAGACCAGCGGAGAAATTTCTGGCAAAGGAAGACGACAGAGACGTAAGGAAGACAGGGACCAGTAAGTCTTCAGCAGAGTAACCCTTTCTTATAGGTTCAGCCTCCAGTTCTTCCATCGCTGAACCTTTGCATTTCCGGTTTCCCAACTTCTCTTCCCAATTTAGTTTGGCATTATCTTCCCTCCCAATTTCCCCCAAGGATCTTAATATGGGTGAGGCCTTGGCGACGTGGCAGATACAAAGCCCAGGAGCAGTATCCAATGTCCAGAAAGCTTGACTCTTCTCAAGGTTGACGCAGAGACCCGGAGCCTCTGATAGCTTCTGATGGCTGCAGACACATCTCCACCTCACAGGTTCAGATATCACCACAGTCACTCATCCGCGTAGGCGACACCTTCAAAGGCAAGCAATGGGGACCGCACCCCCGAACATCGCACCGCTGCAGTGATCGCAGAACAGTCTATGGCAAACACATACAGCAGTGACTCAGGGCAGCCCTGTCGCACCCCTGCCCTACTCAAAAGTGTCCCCCTGCCAACCTTATCAGAGGAAAGCTCTTCGCCTCTCTGTACAACGTTCTCAGCAATCTAAAATTGTCCCGGAATACGACTTTGACAAAGTGCCCATAGATAATCGTATCACCCTGTCAAAGAAGGCTTTATCCTGGTCCAGACCTACAACATATCTCCCCACCTCAGAGCTTTACATCTCTCCAACATCTCCCTTATCGAGATGACTGCTCCAGATGTTTTCCGCCTCTTACTGTGGCCGTCCTGAGAGCCTGCCAACATGTGCCGGTGACAAGACAACTATCTAAGAATAAATTTTGCAAATCTTCCTGTCGACATTCACGAGGGCGATCGGCCTCCAGTTTCTTGATGTCACTAACTCCTTACCTTTAGACAGCAGAATAAGGGAGACACCTCATGGAGAGCATCAGGGTGATTCTCTAGACAATTTTGTAAATACATCCACAAGGATTGGAGCTAAGGAGTCTCTGAACTTCTTATAGAATTCTGCTGTTATACATCGGGACCTGGGCCTTCTCAGATTGAACTTCAATGGCCCTCTCCCTCCTCCTTGTTATTCCTGCGTCAAGGAAAAAATCCAAATCTTTGTGTCAGGGCCTGGAGTTTCCTCCAGAATTGAGCCATTTTACTTTTTTATCCAAAACCTTCTTCTGAAATAATTCGCATAGTAGGATCTCACCACCCCCAGTACCCTCCCGAATTCCTGCAAAACTCCCTGGGAGCAGTGAGACTTGATCGTTTCTTGGCCACACTTCCGGCAAATTTTCATACGATCAGGGAGCCCAGTTTCCGTAATCTCTTTCTATTACCAGGGACTGTGTAGCGGCGTACTGATACTGCTTTATCTCAGATTTCAGTCGGTCAATCTTTTGGTGTTTCCCCCCCTCCCGTCCGAATACATGTACTCCAATTCTCTCGCGCAGCTTGAGATACTGGGCTTACTTGCTCTTACCCTTCTTCACTGACAGTCACTTTAAGAGGCCCGATCGCCCCTTGACGTTCTCCCACCAGTCAGATATGTTGTCATAAAAGTCCTGTCTCTGGACTGGTCCTGAAAAAGGGAGTGGATACATTCTGGACATAGACATCATCCAGGACGCTGGAATTAAGCCTCCATAACCCACCGACCAATATCCGAGCGTTTAGTGCGTCCCATGGAAAAACAGGTGCCAGATGGTCAGAATATGGACACTCTTCTCTCTCATCCCACTTAGATTCCTGAGGATGACAAAAGCCATAATCATCCTGCTATGTCTTCACACGGAGTAGTGTATTTAGGTGTCCACCATCCAGGGTGACACACCACACAGATTGGCCTTGATATAATCTCTTTAGACTTTGGAGTCTCTGACCACTGCTCTGCCCGAGGACCTGTCACCCGATGTCATGGTAACATTAAAGTCGCCCGCCATTATCAGGGATTGAGGTAAATAGATACTGCCATACCTCATTGAACACTGGATTCTCTCTGTCATGTCCTGTGGGCCATAGATTTTTAATCAGCCGGAGCCGCCTACCATGGATGTTCACCTCTAGCACCAGGCACTCTCCCAATAGCGACCTCCTGTCAGCTGTGCACCGCACTCTGTGGTGTTAATAGTATGGCGACCCCGGACGGCTCCACAGCCAGTGACCAGTAAGAAGGACCAGACCGCCACTCACGCTCAGCCTCACGGAGATGCCCTAAGTGGTGGTCAACGGTCTCCTGCAGGAAGATGACATCGGGGTCCAGATATCTCAGGTTGTCTATATCTGCGTGTCTGGTCCTGCTTACTTTAATGCTGTTGACGTTGCTAGAAGCAACTTTTAGAGAGAACCCAGCCATCACAACGAGAAAAGCGAGCAGTAACCCCCATCATCATGAGTCAGAGTCGTGTCCCCCTGTCTTCCACCTATCTCCATGTCTGACTCTACAGCGTATCTTCAGGAGGGGGCTTCTTTTTAGTTGGGGGTGTCCCCTATGTCCACCTCACACTCATTATCAATACGTTCCAGCTCTCGTCATATCCCCATCTGACTGCTGACAGAGCATCAAACCGGTTGAAAAGACCATGACCCCAGTACACCAATGGACTTTCTCCTGGTCTTAGGCTCCGCACTGTACTCCGCAGCTTTCGGGAGGCTTTGTCTTTTTTCTCCTTTTATTCTTTTTCAACCTCCTCATATTCAGTAGATGTACAGAGGTGCTGCCTGAGGCTTCTCCTGGGTTACAACCTCCACACTCCCTGAGCGCTGTCTGACTGCTGCGGTGGCGGGTACTGTCTCCCCTGAGCCCTGTTGTACCTCCCGCCTAGTCATTTTGCCCCGACACACAGGGCCTCCTCCTCTATAAGGCGTCTGCTCCTGCACATCTCATCCATCTGAGAAGTCCTGGCGTGATTGTTGTGCCGGCTTCTGCAATCCTTGTGTGGGTGGCCATCCACGCATAGATTACCTTGACCTCTCAGGTGCCTGATGGCCGACCTTCCCCACACGGTTACATTTACACAGTACATATTTGGCCACTGTACCAAACCTACCACACCAAAGCACTTCCGTGGCTGCCCTGGGTAGAAACAGACACCTTCTCTCTCCTATAAAGTAGGAGTTGGGGAGGTGCAGGTGATATTGTTATATTGGCGCAGTTTCTACCAGCACCTTCCACCTTCAGTCCAGATACCGTCAGGTGTCCCTGTTCTTAGTGGTCAGACGCAGATCACAAGGGCTCTGAGCCACACTATAATATCCTGAGGGAACAGACTCATTCCAGAATATTATATTAACTACCACAGTACCTGGTCTGGATATGGGAAAATGTAAACTTATTCCAGTCCGTCCTTGTCCCCAAGCGCTGTGGAATTTAGCCTCCACAACGCATGTTACAGGTGCAACATTCACCGACTGGAATGTTACAGGAGCAGCATTCACAGACTGGCATGTTACAGGTGCAGCATTCACTGACTGGCTGACTGGCAATGTTACAGGTCATCTTCCTCACAGACTGGCACTTTTACGGTGCAGCATTCACTGACTAGCGTTTTACGTCGGTGGCAGCATTCACCAACTGGATGTTACAGGCGCTGCATCAACCGACTGGCATGTTAATGGTGCAGATTCACTGACTGGGCATGTTACAGGTGTCAGATTCACAGACTGGCATGTTATTGGTGCAGAATGTTCAGGTACAAGCAGTCCACTGACTGTATGTTTACAGTCAGGCATTCATCAGACGGGCAATTTTACAGGTCTCAGCATTCACCACTGGCATGTTACGGTGGCAGCATTCACCAACTTGCATGTTACAAGGTGCACATTCACCAATCTGGCATGTTACAGGTGCAGCATTCACAGACGGCATGTTACAGTCTGCACAATTACCAACTGCATGTTCCAGGACTCATTCATGGACTGACATGTAACAGGTGGCCGCATTCACAGACCTGGCTGTTACAGGCGCTGCATGTCCACCGACTGGCATGTTCAGTTGCCGCATCACTGACTGGCATGTTACAGGTGCATCATTCATCGGACGGCATGTTACAGGTGCAATATTCACCGAGCTGGTATGTAACAGCTGCAGCATTTATGACTGGCCAGATTACAGGGGTGCAGAATTCACAGACTGGCATGTTACGGTGCAGAAGTGTTACAGTGCCGCGTTCACAACTGGCATGTTAGAGGTGCAGAATTCCGACTGGCATGTTATATGTGCAGCATTCCAGACCGGCAATGTTCACAGGTGCAGCATTCACAGACTGGCATGTTACAGGGTGTCAGCAATTCACGGACCAGCCTGTACAGGTGTCAAGATATTCACTGACTGCATGTTACCGGTGCAGCCATTCACAACTGGCAATGTCGACAAGGTGCAAGTATTCTCAGTCTGCATGTTCAGTGTCGCATCATTCATCACGACTGGTATGTTACTACGTGCAGCACTTCACTGACTAGGGCATGTGACAGATGCAGGAATGTTACATGTCAGCCCATTCATCATGACTGGCATTTATTCTGGGTGCGGAATGTTACAGGTGCGGACCATTCACAAGACTGAATGGTGCAGGAATGTAAAGAAAATACACCTGTGAGGTAACTTAAATGGGTTGGCAGGTAGTGAGGTGACTATGTTCTGCAAATGGCTAACCGTAGGTTATCTGGTGTGTGAGATTGAGAGTAGAGAACTGACAGAAACATACAAGAGAGACAAGTCACACCCCCCACACTGTGTGAGTAGAGACAGAGGAACAGGTGACCATGTTTGCGTAGTGCTCCATCATCATTCCTTCATCCCTCCCCCCCACGAGCAATTCAACTAAACTTTGTGAAAACTAGTGTAAAGTCCTGGGACTGCCCCTCACAATCTACATTCACTGTTACTAATGAACGCAATTTTACGGATTGGACATATCTTCCACACTTGTGGCGTCACCTTAACCCCTAACTACGATGTGACGTAATAGATACATCACATGTCGGTTCCGGTGCATAGTGAAGGGCTCGTCGGCCGAGCCTCTCCATAGCGGCTTGAGTCTTCGTGCGCAAATATTGGCAGCAAAGGCTTACCGAACAACACCCGCGAGCTCCGGGCCAGCGGGTGTTTTCCGCGATTGCATGGTCGCGCCCCATCTTCTGAGGATCATGTGAGTACAAATGACTCAACGTGTCACACACTCCTTACCGAGTATATAAGTAAAAGGAAAGGTGGATGTGTATAAGGCACTTAAAATATATAGTGAAATATATCAATTTTTTATGCAAAAAACACTAAACACTGACATTTAAAGCATTAAAATGAGCACTAAAAGTAAAGTGCTATCCACAGTGCATGAAAATAACATGTCTCTGTTCCCCCCCTTTTCGAAGATAATGGTGTATCTCAACTTGGTGTTGGTATGTGAAATGGTGTAATCACTGATAGACAGTGCATTGGTTGCCAATGTGGTACAGGTATAAACAGTGGCCCACAATCAATATACAGAATGACACAATAGATGAAGCAGTCAATGCAATAGAGTCTAATTATGAGTAGAAAAAGGTTGATATCACCGAGTTGTAAGATGGGGGAGATCACGCGCCCCACGCGTTCCGCCTACGTTGTGGCTTCCTCAGGGGTCTAGAGTCTAGTGCTCTAAGATGGTATATAAGTATCATAATGGTGATTGGAGAGTTGGCTCACCTGTGTGGGAGACGCTGTAGAGCTGGCCATGCGTGTATGTGCGAGCGGCCATGTCTCGGTGACTCCGCTCATGCGCGGTCCCGGATCTCGCGCGACTGACACAATCCTCCACCTCCAGCTTGCGTCAGTCGCTCGTCACAAGGAAACACGCCCCCGGATCCCGTTTTTGTCGTGCAAGGGAAATTTATGAGGTAAGTCTCAGGGATTGGAGGACGGTTGAATAAGGATTTTGGGCTAATGTAGCTGTGAGGATTAGCTTTAAAGTATAGGGTTGTAACTTGAATTGGGTCGGTGAACTGCCTATTCTGGGTGTACATATAGTACATTGGGGCTAGTGATGGATGAAAGATGAGCTGTAAAAAAAGTCTATAAGTTTGCAGATTGTGCATGATTAGATATTAAGTATTGGGGCAGGCAAATATGCCTAGCGGAATAGGTTGGCCTAGAGAAGTGGTGATAAACATATAAATTGGGGATCACTATGATAGTGAAGTGACTGTGACAACATGTGAGAGTGAAAAAATCTAAAATAAATAGTGATGTGGTGACAAAAATTATTATATTGTTATGAGTGTCCCCATATTATACATTTTTACTTTTTCTTTTTCTTATTTCTTTTCAGGGAAGGAGTCCATATATTTTGCCTCCGGATTACTTGGGTGAGTGAATGTTATTTTTTCTTTTGTTCTTTTTTTCAGGTGATTTTCAAACTTCTCCCCTTGAGTTGATGTCACATCTCTGGTGGGAAGACTTTATTCTGGGCTGACTATAGCCGTGCCTCCATTTCTTGTGTGGTGATGACATCTTTATCAAACAGTGCTGTGTAAAAGAAGAAAAAAACTGTGAAAGAACAGAGAATTGTTCTTTGAAATTATTTTAAATTAAAGTGCATATATCTTATGCTCTATCCGTATTTTTTAGCCTCTATGACCAATAATAACCCATCATGGTCCCTTCTAGAATCGACCCTTAAACATAAAGGCCCATGTATCTGTATTGTATTGTGTAGAATGGCGACAAGCACAAAAATTGACATGTATGCTCCTATCACCCTATATTGACTCAGATGGCAAAATCCAGCTGACAAGGGTTAAGGGGTTATACCTTTTTGTAGAATCCGGTGAACTGTAATTCTTCATTCATCCCTTTCGGTGTCATGGAGTTTAGATTATATATCCACCTGGATTCTTTTTGAAGTAACATTGGGGTGACATCACCTCCTCTGATGTTGGTAGTGATCTTCTCTAGTCCATATATTTTAACCCTGTGTTTTGACTGTTATGTGAGGTTCTAAAGGAGCTCGCCACTGAGGTGAGATTTTGGTCTGTCTGAAATTTTTGTTTTGGCCAGTTGATAGAAGAGATTGTTGTTGCATTCTCTTTTTAATGTGTTGTGTTGTTGACCACATATCTCCTAGAGCACGTACATTCAAGTGCATAAACGACGTTTCTTGTTTTACAATTAATGTAATCTCTTAGTTTGTAGTGCTTCCCGTTAGTGGGGTCCGTGAATGTGTCTGTGTTTGCCATATATTGGCAGATGTTACATTCTCCACAGGCATATGATCCTCTGATTTGATGTCCTCCTGTGGTACCAGAGCAGGTTGTATGAAATGACTTTTAGTGAGGTGGTCCTTTAGTTCTGTTTCTGCTCTTTCTGGCCGTGAGAGTTGTCTCATGCTGATGTGCTCCCTTAGTCTGGGTTCCACTCGTTAATATTTTCCAGTTCTTACCCAGATCTGGTACAGATCTTGCCATTGGTTATTAAATGTGTGATTTAGTCTCACTTCTTTGTCATTTCTTGGTTTTTTTCGGTTTTGGTGTTAAAAGTGTTTCTCTATTGATTTTGCTGACTCCCGCATATATGCTTGGAGATGATCTTCTTTGGATTCCTCTTGCTTTTAGTCTCTCTGTTAGTTCTTTTGCTGTGTTTTGAATTCCTGTGGGTCACTGCAGTTTTCTCTTCAATCTCAACATCTGGCCATATGGTATTCCCTCTTGGTGCTGTGGGTGGAAGCTTTTGAAATGTAATATGTTGTTGGTCGCAGTTTTTTTTGCGAAATATGAGGTAGTGATTTTCTCCTGCTGCCTTGATACTTTCAGGTCCAGAAATTCTACTGATGTACTGGAGATGTATGGAACTAGCTTTACATTGATTGTGTTGGTATTCAATTCGTCCACGAATTCCAGACATTCTTGTTCGGAGCCCTGCCATAGAAAGATGATGTCATCTATGAAGCGATACCATTTAAGTATCTTGGATTGATATCTTGGCAATGGGTGCACGAGTGTCTCCTCCCACCATCCCAAAAAGAGGTTTGCGTAGGAGGGGGCACAACGCGCACCCATTGCCGTTCCAGATATCTGTCTGTATAGGTTTTGTCGAAAACAAAATAGTTATGATTCATATAAAGTGCAGTAAATCCAAATGAATGAATCATGCTTACGGTCGGGGGTTCTCTCTTCTGTGTCCAATGATAGGCCACTGCTGCTATTCCCAGGTCATGTGCAATATTCGTACAACGATCACACGTCCATTGTTACCAGTAGAATTTCTGACTGTATTTCAACTCGGTTAGTTGTTCTATCATATGCATTGAATCACGTTGTATGAATCTAGTTGCAATACAAGTGGCTGCAGAAAGAAATCAAGATAGGTGCAGGCTCGTTCGCATAATCCTCCTATCCCTGCAACTATTGGCCTACCTGGCGGTTTGGTTAAGGATTTGTGAATTTTTGGCACCACATAGAAGGTGGGAGTGACTGGCGCTTCCACTCTAAGATATTTGCTTTTTTTTTCTTTGGTCATTATATTTTGAGGCCAGTGCCTCGTAATCAGCCGGTCGTATTTGTTCTTAATTGTAAACCTGTAGGGTTGAAGGGAGCCTGAAATATAAAATTTTTATTATTCAGTTGTGTTTTTTGCTTCCATTACATAATCCTCTACTTGCCCATAGTACAGACGTTACCCTACCTCCTTTGTCCTCTTCTCGTATTATAAAGCCTTGTTCTGACTTAATCCTTTCAATGCCTCTTTCGTTCTGGTTTGGATTGTTATTGCCCCTATTTTTGATCAATTCGTAGGTCTTTGTGGTCTTGTAGACTGTTTGAAAAAAATATGTTTATAGCCGGGCATAGACCCAATGAGGGGTGGATTGAGAGGGTAAACGGGTGGGAAATTTGTTACCTTCATTTGGTGGTGAATTATTCTTCATTTTCTTTAATAGATTCTCAACAAATCACTGAAACTCTTGTCTCTCCGTCCCCTGGTAGTTGCTCCAATGGTTGTGCTGTTTGGTAAGTGGATTTTAAGGTAAGTTGGTCTGCTATACGATATCAGTCTTTTACAAATATATTATCTAATTGTTGTGCATTGGGGACGAAATCAACCCCCTCTCAGGACGCCGCGATTTCTGTCTGCCGTGAGTTGGTATAGGTAGAGTTGAACTGACCTTTATAGTAGCTTGTGACTGTTTAATCAATACCGTGTTTTTCTAATTCTATCGCGTATGGTATCGTGTTGTTTGCTTGTGGCCCCCGGCGATGTTTCGTCTGTGCTTTGGAGCCCTCTTTTCCGGTATTCTCGGTCTGGGCCTGGATCCCACATCGCTGGCATACCGAGCATAAAAATCGCTTGATGCTGACGTTCCATGGGTCGTGAGACCATCATTTTTGTTTATTTAATTTTTGGGTAGACTGTCTATATGTTGGAGTATTATGCCATGATCCTCAGTCTATTGCCTTCGTGTGATCCATTTGATATTCCCGTTTACGTCTGGTAGTCCTTCTGCCCTGTTGAACTTTCTTCTTTTCCTTCTTTATGTGCCCCTTTCGTATTTTCTTAAAATCTCTTTTATTTGTTTTGGGGGTTATGGCATAACCTGATTTTGTAGCAGTTTATATTGTATCATTTAGCTTCCAATGGCTATGATTTTGTTTTTTAACGCGTTGCTCAGAGCATGTTATATGTGTGGAGCATTTTGAATTAATAGTAGTAGAGCATTGCTTCAAGTCCTATGTTCCCCATGTAGGATTTAAATTCCTCCTCACTTCCCCATAGAGGATAAATTTGTCACGTAATCCTCTCGCTGTGCATACTTCCCTGTTTGCAATGTATTCTTCTAGACTTTTTATGTTCCACCATATAACGGTACATTTGAGTTTGATTTTTGTGAGTTCGTCTCTCCGTGGAGGTGACTTTTAAGTCCTGGTCAGGAGTGGCCTCTTGTGGCATACCCAAAAAACTGGCGACACCGACGATTCCCAATATTCCCTGGCATAATATGCCATGCCATGTGCAACAAAGCGTCTCATAGGGCCATTACTGACCCTACAACTAAGTGTACAACTTGGTGGACAGTGTACATATTGAAGATCGGGGGGCCGCGATGGAGGAGTAGAGGTAAAGCCCTACGGGCTCACAGTAAGATAGTAGTAAAGAGGATAGAGTATACACAAAAGAATGACATCTGAGAAGCAGTTATTGTGGAGTGCAAAAACCGAACACTGACAGAATCCCTAACAGTCCTATTGAAAGATAGAACAGGTAGGGCGTGCAGAGTGCAGACTAAAATGATAAAGTGACTGGTTCCCCCCCTTTAGATAGTATGCAAAAAAGGTACTAAAACACTTGCATGTAAGACTTCGAAATGAGCTGTACATAACTGATAGAGTGCTATTTGCCAAGTGTACATGAGTAATAACAGTCAGTTCGCCGCCCACATCATTATAATGACATCATAGTATGAAATCATCAACTATGGTGCTTGTAGTGAGTGAAATGGTTAGATCACTAACCAGTATTGGTTCAACTGGGTAAAGGTAGACACATGCGCCCACATCGATGCCTAACATGTAGCAGTTCACTTGGGCATAAGTCTAACTAGAGTAGAAAGATGTTGATATTCGGAGTTTACAGTAGGACGATATTCCAGGTTCTAGTGCCCTCAGTCGAAATCCAGTTCCTAGTATTAGGTCAGGGATTATTGGCCCTGTTGACGCTGTAGCTGGCCCTAGCGTATGTGGCGATAGCGCCATGTGCTATCGTGCTCCGCGCCTCGCGCGGTGTCCCGGATCTCGGCGCTGAACTACACAATCCTCCACCTCCAGCTTGCGTCAGTCGCGCGTGCCAGAAACACCGCCCCGGGTCCGCCGTTTTTGTGCGGCAAGGGAAATTGATGGAGATATCTCAGGGATTGGGGCTGTTGAGTACAGGCATTTGGGGCTTATGTAGCTTGTAGGATTAGCTTTAAAGTATAGGGTTGTAACTTTAATTGGGTCTTACTGTCGAACTCAGTTCTGGGTGGTACTATAGTAATTGGTGCTAAGTGAGTGGATGAAAGATGACGTAAAAAATTGCTAAATAAGTTTTGCAGAATTGTGCTGATTAGATATTAAGTCATATTATCTTCTGAGGATCATCACTCCCGTTACGTCATTGGGGAGCGTGCGATCCGTCGCCATGGTACAGCTTCAGGTCTCACAAAGACCTGAAGCTACTCGGGTTAACCCATTCATTACATGGTGCTATCAGCACAATTTTATGTATGATTAGTAAATACACATATACTGCATGCTGTAGTATGGCAGTATATGATAGGATTTACAGACACCCTAGGGTTAATGTACCCTAGGAAGTCTTAAAAACGTAAAATAAAAAAAAAAAAATAAAAAAAATTATAATAAAAAAACCTAAAATTCAAATCAACCCCACTTTTCCGTAGCACTGACATAAATATAAATAAACAGTAAAAGATAACATATTAAGTTCACCCGGACTAAAATGCCTGATCTATCAAAATATATAACGTTTTTCACTGTGTTTTACCCGTAACAGAAAATCGCGCCCAAGTTTGAAATGGCACTTTTTTTAACTCATTTTAAAAAAAATGTAAAATTGTATAAAAAGTGATCAAAAGGTCGCACAGTCCTAAAATGATAACATTGTAAACGTCATCAAAATCCCAAAAAACTGGCACCACCCACATCCCATAAACCAAGTATGAAAAGTTATTAGTCACCAGAAATTTTTTTCCCCGCTTCCCAGTACATGGCATAGATATTAAATACCATCATTTGAAGTGTAATTGTTTATGCAGAAAATAAGCCATCTGTACATAGAAACAAATATAAAAGTTACAGATTTTTGAATGAAGTGAAAAATGAAAACGCAAAAAAACGAAAAGGGCTGCGTGGGAGTGGTTAAGACATATACTCAGCTAACTGTTTTATCTATGTAACGTATAGCTGTTTACTATTACTTATTTGTTATATCTTGGTCCACTGGGGACATAAGTTTGGTACAGCACCTTAGTGTGCTTTTTAAATGTTTTTATATACATTTTTTTCATGATGATTAATTAATAAAGTGAATATACAAATTTACACACATTTTGGACATCCTCTTTTTGGTATTATGTCATCGCATACATTGGATGTTTTTCATTACCTATGACCAAACCCCTAGATGGATGATGTGATGACACCATCACGTGACTTGCACATCGGATAACAGCAGTGCAGCAGGGGGAAGTCTCCAGTGCTAGGGACCGGGTGTCCTCAATACCTTAGCGCTGTGTCCACTGTTCCGCTACGGCGGTGAGCCATGCGGCCCCTCCCTCTCACATGGCTTGATCGATACGCCCTGCTTGGTCAGCCACCTGCAACAAGTCAAAATTTTTTTGTACAGACAAGCATTCTCTTATTAGACCCCCTAGTTTTGAACTGAGTACTGTCCTGATGTCAGACAACTTTGCCTTCTTTATAAATAAAACTTTTCTTCAAAGCAAACTCAAAATTACCTGTGGGGCAGACATATGAAAACATGAGTGATGAGATTCAGAGTTGGTGAAAGACAAATTAACTATAGAATTACTCACATATTAAATCCACCACTTTTTATGCCACTGCCCTTCCTTTCCTGTCTGCTAATTTAACTGTGATCCAAAAAAGGCACCTCACCTGTCTATACATATATTGGTACTAGGCTAACTAAGAAGGGCTATGAGTTATTACTCCTACACTACTTTACATCCATTTTGCAATATTTAAAATGTTACTATAAGTGATCAAAAGGTTTACTGTACCCAAAATGATAGCAATGAAAAACTCCTCACAAATCTGTGGTACACACAAAGTTAAAAAGTTTATTAGTGACAAATGATTTGGCATCTCGTGATCGCACTGACCCAAGGATAAAGGAGACATGTCATTTGAAAGTGAAAGCTGTAAAAATCAAGCCAGAAGAAATGGCGCAAAGCTTTTTTTAAATTAACTTCACCAAATTGGGAACTTGTTTCTATTTCACAGTACATGCAGTAGTGCATTATAATACAAGGCGGTTGGGTGATAGCCCAGGCCCAAGCTTCGAGGGGGTGCCATGGCCACCTGAAACACCCATCAAATTTTAAACTGAGTTGGATTTCACCCATAAAAAACCTTGTACATCTGTTTCTGTTCTCAAAAATGTACACAAGAAAATTTCAGGACCTTTTTAAAATCCTTCAAGTTCCTGATCACAGTATTGAAACAGACAGAAGTGTGCACCCTCCTTCCACAAAGCCTGGGTCTAGCACCAGAATGTATGAAGTGAATTCTGGACTTATATGGATATAATATCATTATATTCCCAGGGTCCATGGGCAGGTATAATCTGCCCCTGAGTAGTGAATGGAATATTAAATACAGTCACTGGGAATACAATGTGTGACACCAAAAACAAGCCTGCTCTGTACACAATAAAATAAAAAATTTATAGATTTTTGAAAGGAGTGAAAAATGGAAACAGAAAAACAAAAAGGTAACGAAGTTGTTAAAGGGTTAAAACAATATACATATATTGGCAGTTTTCCATTCCTTTACGGTTGATTTCAGATGTTTGTATTTCCTTTAGAAAAAATTTCTTCAGACTAGACATCGACATATTTCCTTTGACTTGGTTTTGTTACATTTGTGCATTATTTTATAAAAAAAATATTTCTCTTATTAGTGATCTCTCCAGGGCTATGGGCTTGGCGATGCTTGAGGTGATTACTGAAGAATGGCTATTACCTTCAGACCAGGAGCATTCTCTAATTTTGCAGAACAGCCGAGTCCCCATGAGTCTTTTGCGGACAGGTCACATAATCATCCTGACTACAAAGCGCTTCTAGTCCAGCTGTACCTCTCCTCCCAGACCTGAGGACATGGTTAAATAGGCACCTCTGGATTACTGGACTTGGATTATGAATCGGAAAATTAAACATAAGAAAATGCCTTTGGGTTAGTAGCCCTTATCTAATAGAAATTAGGGATGTTCACAGCCCTTGTTCTGGCTGAACTTCTTCACACTAAGTTGGCAGACTATGTACTATGTATGAAATTACATAAAGAAAACAGGATATGTTGCAATCAAAGTCATAGAAGCTTGGGGCGCTTTATTTCATTATTATTATAACTCAGATTGGTATGACTCGCTAAATTGCTTAAATATTATTATTTTACTTACAGATTTTTAAGTTTGGTATAATCACACACGTTTCTTATCTAGTGTGAATAGGCAATGCCGAAAACAGTTTACAGTAAACTTTCATGTGTGGCCACCTCTTTACACAGCAGCTGAAAAAAATATACACATATGAGGCCACGCATATCTTACTGATTCCAAAGATCTAAGATCTAAGAGTAAGAGCATCAAATTATATGCCATATATTTAGAAGATGACAATACACCCCTGTTTAAAAGAATACGACCGTCACATGAAATTTGGATTGAATTTTCTAATAGATAAAAAGCATATGTAATTATGCAACTTCTTACTTGTGATATATTGGTGCCCATTTACTTACAAAGTCACTAGATTCACTAAAAGTGTCATTGTCCATCTATAATGCTGACATGCGGTCGATTCACTAAGATCATGCGCCAGAAATCATGATGTTGTCACTTCCCCACAGTGCACCTTTAACATATGGCGTGCGACCAATTTGAGAGTTGAATATTGTTTGGTAATTTACTGTATGTATAGTCCAAGGCTACCAGTGATCAGCTCAAGAGTTTTCAAAGGTGTCTGTATTTTTTGCTAATACTGTTCTTATGATAATCCAAAAGTTTTAAAATCCAATTGTCAGAGCCAAAACACTTTTTTGGTGGAGTTGAATTATAAAATAGAGTCCGCAACTAACATACAAATTGACTTAAGAACAAACCTGCAGAACCTTATGTCGTAACTTGGTAACTAGTTTAGTATATGGAATATTGGAGAAAAACGTCAGCTACAATCAACCCGCAAACAGGCAGGAAATTAGAGACGCAATCGATTTGCATAGTAGATATCAGATTATATCTCAGAAAAGTGTCAAAATCACCTCAAACTTCAAATTTTTTAACCGAATGCAGAATATACATTAGTCTCACTCCACACCTCTGCTGGTCTGAGCTATAATCTCCGCATGTTGTATTGGGATGTCAAGGGTTTGAAACACCTAATAGATTCTTTACATCTCAGATGTAGCTTTTATTTCCCAAAACACGTCCATATACGTTTTTGTTCAGTCTGTCTGTTAGATCAGAAGAACACGTCAGGTTAATATAATGGTATATAATAGATACAGTGTTGCACCTATTGTCTGATGTGACTTCTTGCATTATATATCCTTATGATACTTGGAGTCTTGTCCTTTCTGGGCTGTTTCGCGACCAACCATGACGGTGTGTTATTAGTCCTCTTACTCGTATTCGCATTAGTTTAGGAAATTAGAGAATTTCATCTTCAGCACTTGGACAGTTACGTTTTGTGTTATATCTACTGCTCGGCAACCTGTGTAATTTGAACGGTCTAAGGATGTGGGAAGA
Organism: Engystomops pustulosus; assembly: GCA_019512145.1. Taxonomy (NCBI): domain Eukaryota; kingdom Metazoa; phylum Chordata; class Amphibia; order Anura; family Leptodactylidae; genus Engystomops; species Engystomops pustulosus. The sequence continues at coordinate 58,459,838 of CM033644.1, forward strand.
CTTTCATCTGTGGGTGTCCGAATCAAACTGCACCATTCACCAAATTAAAGAAACACGTCCCTCAGTCTATATTCAGACCGATAATTGCAATGTAGACACAAACACGTAATGCCGACAGTTTCATCAAGACTTTCCAGGATAAGGATTTCACTAGTATGTTTTTCAGAAACGTTTGGTTGGGGCCACAGCTTGAGGGGGCAAACAGTTCAGCTAAGTAATCTTTCTCCAATTGTGTTAATTGTTTTATACAACCAATAAAGTAATAAAAGTTTAATTATACATTTGGCCCCACTAAGTGATCTTTTGAACATGATCTCTTAACCATTGGTAACTGTCATTTTATATAAATACATCCATGGCAAGTTTTTATTTAAATTGTACTATTCATCATAGAGTGCACTCGGCTATGAAAGAAGATAGTGCTTTATGATGAATACTTGAACTTGAAAAGCGAGAAGCACAACTTTATAGCATGGTTCACCTATCTGCTAAAGTCTATGTCCTTGCTCATGTTGCTGATGAAAACAGTCAGTATACCGCCTATAATTCACATGAATCTTACAGTAAAATGTGGAGTCTTAGTCATCAAAGATCTAATACATCACATATTTATCTGCATTACGATTACTGCTTTGTAGGAGATAGAGGAAGCTGTAAAAAAATCAGGCTAAATATTCAATAGGCTTTATGCAACACTTTATAAAGTAAAGATTAGATTAGTTGTAGGCTTCTGTGCAGTTTTGGCAACCAACAAACATTGTACACTAAGAGCCATAAGACGCTGTATTAAACTATTACACCAGTGCATTGCAGGCTTCATACCGTCTCTTTCAGCACCTATGCTTGACATAAATCACAAGGATATTTGATTTTAACTAAGTGTTTGCCATTAAAAGTTTGGGGACAGGCTTTCGTATTGCGAATCTTTTTCTCTTTTGTTGGTCGCCTTGTGGGACTTGGTTTGTGATAAAGAAAATCTAAAGCAGTAGATAAAGATCTGGATCGCATTTCTTCAAGCGCCTTCTTCTCACATTTTATTAAGGAGGCCTCTTAACAGCTCAGGCGCTCAAGATTATTTTCATCTCTTCAACTCAAAGTATCTTGTTGATGGCAAGTCGAAGCCTTCAAAATGTACACGGATTAAACGTATCTTCTAGAACCCTTAATTCACACTGTCTTCCTGTGAGGCATGTAGAAAAAGCAAAAAAACCATTCATCAAGATTCACCTAAAACACCTCAATATGTTGCCCAGTTTCTAGCATGTCAAAATATGCCAGTCTCTATGTCTGAAACAAGCAAACTCTTTAAATTCATATTTCATGGGGAATCGTGATGAATTTTGTCCACCTTAGGCCATATGAGCTCCTTTTGATGTTGCACAAAGTCCACATAGTTAACGTGATCTTTTCTCAAGTTTTTTTTGGCATGTTTCTCTTCATGATGTTTTTGCAAGTCCAATAGACTGTTTTTTAAGTAGAGTTGTTGTGTGTTTCCTTTGAGCATAGCATGGTCCAGCTAGACGTCAAACCACATTTGGAATATATTACAGAAATCCAGGATAGCTTGGGGATAGCAGATGCAGAACAAGGAGAAGATAAAAGAAGAATAACAAATAGGGAGCGCAGGGAGGTTTGGACACAGGAGTTACTGGTAGTGACGCATTCTCCTCCCAACAACCTTGGACGTGCTCTCCACACACCCCATAACCACTCTGGATGATAAAATGCAATATCAAAGATAAACTTTATTTCAATGGATAAAGTAAGGACACTTTCGGCTGAGGACGAAAAAGAAACCTGCCAACGGATGTTATCTAAATGGTAGATTCCTCCGATGGTAGGTTTTTTATAAGACCCCTTTCACCATTCACATACATATGATTTCTCCAGTCCTGCATTTCTGTGCGTAGGATAGTCCATAATTATCTGTAACGGTTTCATCCGATTGTCATGTACCATCACTGTAATCCGTACCAGATAAACATATGTGGGCTGCCAAATTATGGTTTGCTGAGTTGCTGACTTTTGGCTGGCTAACGGAATGCACCTCCCACTGGTTCTGTCTCCATGAACCCCTATATATATGGTAGTATACCATGCGACAACTGATGCAACCCTTATGTAACATCTATTTTAACATCCATAGACTCTGAGGTGTAACTGAACGAAATACTGTAGAAGATGACATCCTACTCTGTATTTATTTGGTCGACGCTCATGGTATAGTACAGTTGAACCATAACACCATTTTAAAATGGATGGCAGTATTGCCCACTGATAAATGTGGTCGTATGCTCCCTGTATGATAACAGTATGGTACACGTATATAATATTTTTCTGTGTGATAGAGGCCTAATAATAAAAAGAAATAAAGTTTGGATGTATTAATACATGTACGGATAACCATTAATAGAAGATCCAGGGTTTTCTAGTTGTAAACAAGTTCTTCAGGAAGACTCAGTGGCAATTAGCAGATGTTAACGCAATGAGGTTAGAGAGATGATGTGGTGCCTATGCCACAGTATAAATGCAAACTTTCACTGCTACAATTAAGGGAGTAACTTTGGGATTTGAACAGGCCACCGACCTACACTCAATATCCCTATAGTGGTAAAGGAATCCTCTTATAAATCAATCATGAAAACCATAGGCAACTTATTTATAGATCCAGGCACCATAAATGTGGAGTCAAGCCCTTCCACCCTCCCACTGTGTGAATTAACTGCCGGCAGAAGGAAGGGGGGCAGTGCAGAGGAGACATGCCCTACACAGTGCAACAGCCTGATTAGTGGAGGGGCTGGTGAGGATCCCATAGAGTCTGGTCCACTTGGCACGAATGACAAAGTGACAGGTAGGTGGAAATCCGCAAAATTTTTCAGGTACTTAGGCCATAATCTCAGGGCAATGGCCGTCAAATGTAAATTTTTCTGTGAAATTCTAATCTGTACCGTTGTCCCACACAGAAAGCAGCAGGAGTAAATAGTCGCTCAAATGTGGGTTTAGGGAATGAAGGGTTTGGGTTCATGTAGAACTGGACTGACGTTGCTGTGGGCTACAGTGGCTAGAAGAATGTTAGAGCCTTTAAACTACAGATCTGGTGGAGTCAACTACACTTATACAGAGCAAGACAGTAGATATGGACAGAAGATGTATGTGTGGAGGAATGGGGCTGGGGTAGGTTTCAAATAAGAACTAAATGAATATGCATAGGAGTTTGGGGGGTTGCGTGGTCAGGAACCCTACTTTCACAACTTGTGTTCTGTGAATACCCTTTTAATTATGTTTGTCAGGATATGTGCAGTTTATTTATAAAAAAGAAGATTTCTTCACTTCCCCCAAATTAAACCATTTCATATGAATATAGCATTAGCAAACCATCACACTCGTGGCTGCAGATTGTTCTCATTAGCTTGTGGCACCTTCAAAACTCATCAATAGATCTACAACACATTGTAACGCATTAAAGCCGTTGTAAATCCTTTGTTTATTGTACTCCGTGTATTGACAGCTTTTCTAATTCTCCCCATAGGTGACGTGATATAGGGCTAATGATTATGTTTCCTAAATACTTCCTCTTTTGCAAAAAATGATTTTTTACCTATTGTCCATAATAGAGTACCATACCTCCACAATCAAGACCCCAAATAAACATAGTTTTAGGCTTTCATATGTGTGTTGTTTGCTTCGTAATTTCTGAAATGTATAAAATCTATAATTTGGTTTACAATACTATGTAATGAAAAATGTTAAAGGGATATTCTGGGAATATGAACATCTGATACAAAACCCCAGAATGCTAGAAATAATTAATTACAAAACTCATTCGGATTCGGGATAGTGGATCCTCTGGACCACCATGGGAGGTGATACTACTACAACTGGACTGAATCTACTAAGTGCACCTGGTCTTCACAGAGGCCCCCGCAAAGCAGCACGGTCTTGCTCCGGTGGGTGTACCATCAGGGTCATTCCCGTGCGACTATCCCTGTGGCAGCAGATTTTGAGGTACCTTAGCAGGAGACAGTCTCATGGTTCATGTTCAGGCACAGGGTCAGGGCAACGGCAGAGATGCAATGGATCAGTCCAAAATGGATCAGCAACAGTAGGTCCAGCGATGGGAATGGGAACACAAGGCACACGGGCACGGAACCAGGAACACGGGAAGAAACAGGAATACTGAACGCAGGAATATCACCAAGATGCGTGGCTCAAAGCTACCGGCGAGTGGTGATGAAAGAGACAGTTTAAATAGCCTCTGGGAAATGGCCACGGCAATTACGGTGCGCTGGCCTTTAAAATTTTCTGAAGCCGGTGTGCGTGCACCCTAGGAGACGGGGATGTGTGACACGGACCACGACAGGGATCCGGAACGGGACAAGTGAGTCCTGGCAGCCGGAGCCGGCACACAGAGGAACCCAGGTGGCTCGTCATCCAAGACGGGTCATGGAGCCCTGTACCACTCAATGTCATTAGGCCCCGAAATGGAGCTTAAGGGGTATTCCCATTCAGCTAGTATTGTATTATTTGAATAATGAAATTATAAAAATTTTCCAATAACTTCTGTATCAATTCCCCATGGTTTTTTCTTTCTAGATCTCTGTTTGCTGTCATTCTACAGAAAGCTTCTATGTTATTCCCACTCTCTGCGCCACGGCCAGATGGTAAGTCCGCCAGACGAAGGCAGAGGAGGTTTGCGGGGGGCATGAATATATAAAATTTCGTGAAAGCTTAGAAGCGCTTGGCGTCGTCAGTTGAGCGCGCAACTATACAAAATTTTTTTTTACGCACTAAAATTACACGTAAACACTGTCCCCCCGCCATCTCTGACATAACTAGCAGACTATTAGTACACCGCCACCATATCTGGTGGGGAAATTTTCTTTAAGACTGAAAAAGATTGATAATCTGTTCGTCATTTTTATTATGTTTTTGTTGCATGTAGGCTGTATTGTAAACTTGTTGAACTTAATCTCCAACAAGTCTATGTAACATAACAGATAAATAAACAGAAAAACTAAAAAAAAAAATTAAATTAATTACATGTAAGACTCTAGCAGTTTCTTACTATCTAACCTTTATTGTTGTCTGAATGCTAGACTCTGGTCTGGCTATACACTATTCACCTTTTACTCAGCATATAAAAAAAAACCTTTTATTTGCATTCCTGACAAAAATATACTTGTCTTCCCTCACATACGCTTGAAAAACGAACACACAAGACTGGAAAAAAATAAGGAAACATGTGGGGAATATCACCTGAGTGCCACATAGGTGGTCTTAGAGAAGTTACACTGCAACTAAAACAGTGGATAACATTCCATCTAAATAATATGCTAGGATGACTCTAGAAAGAGGTGGAAGCCTGGACAGTAACATAAAGGAAACAATTTTCATAGTGCATAGGGATAATACAAAAGGCGCAAAAAATACTACACCCAATACAACTTCAAAGTGTAACATGTTCCAAACAAGGGTTCAGTTGTGAGTACAAAACAGAGGCGTATGAGAGCTGAGGCTATATTTTTGCATCTCTCTGTACTAATTATAGTTTAAACCCTTTACGTAATACCCTTTCACTAGAACCTACCTTGTGCCATTTAAGAAAAGAATAAAAAGCCAGCAGCACTCCTTAGTTTCAGTGATCAGAGACTCCTTATTCACCAATATGTGCAATGGATCATAATTGAAGCATATCTGTTTGCTGACCCACCCCTTGTTTTTCTGTCTGGAAAGAAATCCTGAAATTAGAATCTTTCACATATCAGAATTTTTCAACGATCAACTAAATAGTACAGTATAACTGGTGTTTTTATTAGTAGGGTTCCAACTTTCTAAACCCTCACCAATCATGATTCAGTGGGTTCTTTATCCCCCTATTGCAAAGGAGGACCACAAAGAAAACAGTTCACCACGGCCTATATTCTAAGGTTTTGGGAGTAAGATGCAACGTCCTGTGAGAGCGTCCCCAAAGGTGTTTGTATCCACCAGGGTATCCAATTGCGAAAAATCTGCATCCCAACACTCTTTTAAACAACTCCTTATCTCAATAAGCATCTTAGCAATTTTTTTTTAAACAGCCCCAATAACTCCTTATGCGACTTCTAATATCTGGGTAAAGCTTACTTACATAATACATGTGCAGTTCCCATGCCATATCATGGATTCCTGGGCTTTTGAGGTGGGGGGGGGGGGGCACCCACATTCATGAGCTGTCAAGTGCCATGACAATAGAAGAACACTGTGGTTTAAGGATAGGCCTACTTATCTTCCGCAGCTCAAGCAATTGCATAAGAAATCCACAACTGAGTGAATGACCCATAGAAAGTAAATGGATACGTTACTTGACTAATGAGAAACCGGCTAGGTACATTCACAGTCATTTGCATGAAGCCCTACGACTGCATCTCCAATAATATAGACGGGCAGGATTGTTTCATCATTATGACGCTGCTCTACATATACATGCAACAGGTGATGGCATTGATGGTCCTAACTCCTCCTGAATAGGTTCCATTCAAGGCATGCAACACTATTCAAACTCTATCGGTGCTAAGCCTTCATTCTATCTTAAGCAGACCCCTAATTGTGAATGAAGGCACTGACATGCTTCAACCTTCCTCTTTGTCATAAAGGCTAAACTGAGACATTTATTGTTATCATTTGGGGGTTTCATTGAATCAAAGCCTCCACAATCAGATTCTTATCACTTCTTTTGCGGAAAATGTGGTCTTTATAAACACATTTTCAATATATTCCTTATATTAATATCTGTAGTATTAATGCAAAGGTTACAGAAAAAAAAATGGAACATACTTTATGAAGAGACTCAAATAAAAATTAATCATCAATTAATCCACAACTCTTATGAATTTAAGTAGCAATGAATTGTCATTCCCTTTTCCAGCCATGTTTATTCTATATCTAAGCTCTTACGCAATCATTAACATGTAAAGGTGGACAATGAAACCACTTTACCTTAAAATTTTTACACTTTTCACTTGTTGGATATGACAACCTGGTTTTAAGAGAACCATACATGTTACTGTAAAGCTAAAAGCTTTCCATCAAATATATCCCCCATCCACACTTACCAATTTTGTAAAGTGGTTTTGCTGATGTGTACCTTTAATAATTGATGCGAGCCTATGTTTGACAAACCTCCCCCATCACTTGTAATGCTCGAGGCCATTAGTGCATGTTGCTGATTGACGAACGTGATATCCCGGTCCACTTATAACCGGAGGGTGACATGAGAGTCATGGGACTCAAGTCTGAATTTTTACACGGAACAATTGTCCCTTTGGAGAAAAGAAAATGAGATACAGTGTCCTTAGAAGGAGTAAATGAGACATATGACACAACAGTTATCCTCTTTTATCACTTTGTATGCATTTATACCTACCATGAGCTATCGAGTGCGTCTATGTCAAAGCCCATCATATAACCTTAATCTAAATTTTGTAAGATGACTCAAAGTGTGCGGCTAGGTTTGAATCGAGAAAACATAACAGCCATTGACTCTTAATGACATATGACAATGCCCTTAAGGTGCCTCGAGATGGCGCACTATAAAATACAAACTTAGTTCAAATCACACCCCGCCTTTCCCTCAAACTTGGTGTCTCAAAATGCTCGATTATCAAAAATTTAAACAATAAAATTCTCAGTGAAAAAATCTTGTGCCAAAATCAGAATATCTGATATACTTTTTTTTGCCATTCTGTCAGTCCATAAAAGTTAGTTGGAAAGTGATCAAAAGGTCAAAAGGTCCCCAAAATGAAAGCATGAGAATTAAGGAAGTCTCCTAGAAATGGACCCTCACCTGGCTCTAATAACACTGATGTTTGAAAACGTATTGCAGTTTTTTTCTGGCTGTTTGAACTCAGGTCTGGGAAGAACCAGAGGGTTCCAGTTTGTGGGTTAGATAAGTCTATTCAGGTTTAGAATGTGAAGTGATTTTGGAAACATTATCTATTGTTTTCATGTAATATTGGGAAGAGGTGGACATCGGGGAGTTGCTACATGCTGCTAAATGAATTATTCATGCAATTCAATGCTGCTAATATTAATTAATTCATGCACTTTATTAAAGAATTGTCTGCATTTTGCCAATTTAATATATGTTGTGCCAGGTGGTATAGAATAATAGATTGCAATAATACTCATGTCTCTCCGTGCTCCCATTAAGCTGCAGCCCCAGCCGACTACTGTGAGTCCCTGCTTGTATACGAGACGGTGGTGACATCAAGTCAACAGTGCAAGTGCCCACTACAGCCTGCAACTGCTGCTGCAAGCATATATTTGCCAGACAGCCAGTGGAGCCCGTAGTAAACATCATCGCCACTCAGCTGACAACTAGACCACTTTCCTTTAACGCTTTGGGATAGTCAAATTGTCCTGTTATTGACAGGGGATTCCAGGACCTCTGAAATCAACCTGTAACGTTGTAAGCCTGCCAGATCTCGTGCCATAGAGCCCTCCAGATTTTTTTTGTATGCAAATGGCTTTCACAAAGCATCGGTAATACATTTTCTTTTTTCTCCAATGGGGGTCATTTACTAGGGCCCAAATTTTTCATTGGGTTTTCCCAATATTAATGATTTGCACAGTTTTTTTCCCTGAATGCCTGGGTTTTTTGGCGCCACATCGGATATGTGGCCATTGCGCCGGCATGCATGTGGACAGAAATGGGGAGGCCTGCTGTCCGATCCGACGGATTCGGAAAAACTGTGGAATTAAAAAAAAAATGTGCTTGACACGATTCTTACCTAGCATCCAGAATAGGATAGTGAAACTCCGGCCGTGACCCCCAGCAGCATTGAAACACCTGTGTGGACATCAAAAGGGCTCAACTACCAAAATTCAAGAAGTGAATCGACCGGCTTAAGAAAGTAAGTATCCGTGCGGAACAGGAGAATGCGCACTCTGGGAGATCGGGGGCAATAGCAAAATAGAAACGACAGAAGACTGAAGTAAATATACTGCCCCACATATCAATTTTCTCTGCCGAAGAACCCTGAGCAGGGTGGGAGCAAGACACAATGAAAATTGAAGATCCAGTCGCACAAAGGTGCTCAGGGTGAACTCCAAAGCCTTGTTCTAAATCCAAGATAGACTAAGATGGACAACAGCACTCCCAACGTTGCCTTTCAGGCTTCTCTGGAGTGCTGTTTCATGCATCTTTCATCCTTATCTGCACAGATATCTAAGCAATCACTGTTTAACAGGTGCAGTGCTGAGGAAGCTTATTTGTTAAAGATAACAGTTTCACTCATATACAACAGATGCCTGCAAACAGAAATACATTATAGGACAAGCTTATGAGGTGCTTAACATAAAAGAGTTTCTTACTGCGGTCAATTTAATACAATTAAGACCCCCAATAAATAGTACTGCATTAAAAGAACATATTGTTACAACAGCATTTCCCACATGTCTACATAACAGAACTATAATAAATCATAAACTTATCTAAGTATTCTACTCCGAATAACTCAGAATGGACGTGTATTTAATGCAGAGCACAGGTCTCTATATATAGTACAGAAGAGGCATCGCCTTGGAAATGAAAAATCAAACTGTGCAAAGCTGAAGTTAAAGTGAATGTAAATCTTTTTACTTCTTCTTCTGTTCAAAAAGGGGATATCTCCCAACTCTGCGCTTCCCAGTAAACTTTCAACTGCAAACCTCTCTCCTAACACACACTTGGTGCTTTTTCTGGCAGGTGTTTTGCACACATACGCTTAATTGGCAAGGTGTCATTTCAAAAAGGCATCCATTTCCAACAGAAATGCCATCCAGTACTCAGCACAAAGAGGTGATTGATCTCTTGCAAACCTTGCCGTCACATACAACCGAGGACCTGCCACACGCTGTAACCCTGTGAGTCGCCTAATGTCTCATAGCTCAATGTACACCTTCTCTTCGCAGGCAATGGCGTCAGGAATCCAGTCTTCTTTACGAAGAAGGAGAGAACGGAAAAAAAAGAGAACCACGAGCAAGGAAGTGGAGTCTGGGAATCAGAGCCAGACGTACGTCGTTAACTTAGCCACTTTATCTATTTCAATTTGTGGTCTTTTACTCAAGGCTTGTTGTTATTTCTTCCGCTCATGAATTGCTCACAGATGTGTCCGTGAAGGGGTGTTGTCGCTATTTCTTGCTGCAATAATAATTTTAAACATTACATGGCTATTTCTGGGGGTCTATTTTCATAAATCATGACGGCTGAAAGTATGGATCAATGAGCTCACAACAATACACACATGCTTGTGATGTTGTCATTAGCTACTTATAGCTTATCGGATGAGTCATATCTCAAGTTAAAAACTATATAATTTGTTTGTTAAAAAGTGAGCTATACTGTGCGCGGGAGGAACATACATGACCGGCCTTGAGAGTTTGGAGTATTTTTTGCACTTTGTTACTGTCAAAAAGCCATATTGTTTCATATGATGAATGTCATAGAAATGCCTTAACTAGAGATGTCGACACTGAAAGCTCGGGTGCGCGTTATTGGAGACAAACTTTTTCCAGATGCTCGCGTGCTCGTCTCGAATAACTAGCCCCATTGAATCAATGGGGACCCGAGCATTTTTTGGGCAAAACAGAACAGTAAAAGAACAGTGCTTAACAGTAAAAGACACGCCTCACACCTGCTATGTGAAAATAGAATTAGAACTTAAAAACAGTGAGACAGGAACCTTTAAGTGCAGAACACATTGAAAGAACAATATTCTTCACATCCAGATGTTCCGAACATCTCCGCACTTATCGAGACAACGCGTGCACACCTTGGAAAGTGAAGAATAGTGTTCTTTTCATGTGTTCTTCAAGCCAAACATCAGGAAACATCTGCAATATTTTCTTAAGCAATAAAAACTCTGTCTCACTTAATTATGCTCGACATCGCGAGCAGGGGGAAATACTCCGTCCGAGTAACGAGCCGGTCCGAGTAACGCTAATACTCAAGCCGAGCAGTATAAACCCAGACGAGTATCCTCGCTCATTCTAGTCTTAACTGTGGTTTTCTTTAGTGATATGAATCAATTAGCTATGTGATCACGGTAAGGGCCTCATTCACACACAAATATCACGGACAGACCCCCTTGTTTTTCTGTCATTAAGAAATGTAACAGCCTTTAAAGAAATTATACTTTTGTTTGTTTTGTGTCGGTAAAATTTGTTGTTTTACAGAGCTATGTTATATTCCCTACTCTCTGTCTGAGCTGATGTGGACATCTTCTTTACTACTGCTACCCAGGGTCAGCTATGGCCTATGCGTATGTGAGCATTACAAAGATTACCTACATTAGCTCTGATATACTTGTGCATGCCAATAACTGGGTTAGGTGAGTGCTGTGAACAACATCTCCATACATTTCCTATATGTTTGTACAACTAAGGTTCCATACAAGCATGGAACAGGTAGAGCAAACTCAGATGGAGTTTGGAGAAAGCCATAAAATAAGTTAGTTTCATTTGTTAAAGAACCCATGTTTAAAAAAACAATGGCACTTAATAAATGCTGGCCAATGATTTAAAAAGATGTTCTGCAGCAGTATGTAATATATCGAACTAAGAAAACTCACCAGCAATTTGTTCTTTAAGTGATTATGAAATTCTTTCAGTCCATGCTCATATTATATTTTCAATAGTCGTACATTATCCCATATAGTGTATAGACTACCCTCTTCGGGAGCTTAAGTTTTCTCGGAATACATCAACTTTTACATGTAAAGATTGCAGTCTGGTCCTTCAATAAGTGTTCAATATAGTTTCAAATATACCATCAGATCGCAACAAAGAACAATGGGAGGATCAATTCATCTTTATCTGGGATTCTTTCGACAACTTTTTTCACATTTATATTTTGGACTTGAGGTGCCAATTTGTAATTTGCGCCATAAATTGTGTGCCTCCCTTTTCCACATCCCCTAACAGAGTTAGACCATGCAATAATTTTCAGTGTTTAGTCCTATATATCTTTAAATCCAGATTGGATGTTTAAAAAGTTGCAAAGGTTCAAATCATGGTCTAAATAGTCCAAATTTAACATCCAGTCCGACAGCATAGGAACACTTTGAGAGAAGTTTGCAAAGAGTTTGGACTTTTTGTGTGACTTTTTAAAAAAAACGCATTCCAATACCCCCTTAGGACTCAGCTGCCAGTAATATCACCCATCTAGATATTCAAATGACCCAAACCCATAAAAAACAAGAAAGGACTTGCACAAATGTCCTGACTCAAGATAACCCCACCGCCCCCCACAGAATGGCACAACCATACAGCCTTTTGACATGCCAAGATATGTTCGATATATTTACAGCGAGCATTCTTTTATACACTCACGGGCCATCTTTATTAGGTACCACCTTGTCCAACTGCTCGTTAACAATTAATTTCATACCAGCCAATCACTGCGGCAACAGTGCATTAGGCGTGTAGACATGGTCAAGACCAATCTCCTGCAGTTCAAACCGAGCATCAGTAATGGGAAGGACAGGTGATTTGAGTGCCTTGAAATTCGTGGCATGGTTGTTTGGTGGCCAGATGGGCTGGTTGAGTAATCTTCGGAAACGCTGTCTACTGGATTTTCACGCACACCATCTCTAGGGTGTCACGAGAATGCTTCGAAAAAGAAAAACCCTCCAGTGGCGCAGTTCTCTGTGGGGCGGAATGCTTGTTGATGCCAGAGGTCAGAGGAATGGGCGACTGGTTTCGAGTGCATAGAAAGGTCTACAGTGACTCAAATCCCACACGCGTTCAACCAAGTAGGCAGAAGGACATCTACTGAATGCAGTATCGAAACTTTGAGGCAGATGGGGTACCAGCAGCAGAAGCCACCACCGGGTGCCACTCCTTTCAGCAGAACAGAAAATTGAGGAATACGACTTTGCACAAGCCATCGAAATGGACAGCTAGAAGATTGGAAACAAACGTTTGCTGGTTGATAGTCTCGATTCTGCTGCCGACCATCGGATGGTAGGGTCAGAATTGGCGTCACACAACATGGAAAGCAGGATCCATCCTGCCGTGTACCAACGGTTCAGGCTGGTGGTGGTGGTGTCGTGTGTGGGGAATTTTCTTGGCACTCTTTGGGCCCTTGGTACCAATTGAGCAGCCTCGTTGGCAACGCCACACATCTCTCTGAGGTATGGCTGACCATGTCCTCGCCTGTTAGAACACACAATGTTACCCAACATCTGATGCTATTCGCGAGATAATGTCCACCCTGTCATAAAGCTGGAAAAATTTGAACATCTCAGACTGGTTTCCTTGAACACGTAACAATGAGTTCACGTACTCAAGATGCTCCACATCACAAGAATCGTCCATCCAATAGAGCATCTTTGGGATGTGGTGGAACAGGAGATTCGACTCATGATTGCAGCCGAAACAATCTGCGGCAATGTGTGATAGGCCATCATGTCAATATGTGACCAAAATCTTGAGGAAGCTTCATCACCTGTTGACATCTATGCCACGAAGAATTGAGGCAGTTCATGAAGCAAACGGGGGTCCAACCCCGTGTACTCAGCATGTGTGTACTATAAAGTGGGTGGTGCGTGTAAATGTCTGTGTGGGACCAGGCCACAACCCAGCCATGTTGGCCTGGCTTTTGGACTTGTGGGACTAGGGTTGGGTAATCGTTGCTCTCCCTCTCCTCTCATAGATTAACTTAACGGTGGATTGAGCTAGCTGCTGTCTTTTGCGGCTAGATTTGGTTGCCTATGTATCCTAAACTGGCATTCTCAAGCTTTTCATCAAAGTCCATTCCTCAAACCTGCAGGTTCCCTGGTCCATTGATTTGTCATACAGTCTTGCATTGGTGCTGACATGCCCTGAGTGCAAAGTTATTTTAATTAAAAAATCTTTGTTCTTGTCAATGCAAAACTCAAATACCTCTCTGTGATTCCACTCACATATCAGTGGTTTGCAATGGTTTTTATGGGGTAGTTTTGCATACATTATGAGTGCAGGGCCCCCTTGATATTTCGAAGTTCACAGGACACAACAAATATGTGGAAGCCCCAAGTCCTGATCCCAGCAGCACAAGTGATGCGGGCTCCTGGAAACTATACAAAAAGTTTACAAGGGTAATGCTCCTTGCACTGGACAGCCAACGCAAGGGAGAGGAAGATGAGCATTGGTTCACCCCTCCCCTCTCCATTGAGAAGCGAGCAGTCGACACAGTAGTACAGCAAAAATAGGCATGTTTTATAGGACAGGTTTACCCATGTGTCAGAGCAAATTTTGTTTAATGATTGAATTGGACAAAGGAAGATGAGCCTACAGCTTACATATATTTGGTATATCGGAAGTTTGGGCCATTTTGGACGGACACTGCAACCTTTCGTGCATGGTTCTAAATGCACCCCAAAATCCTCTATAGACCATAACCTTGATAAGAGACGCAACGCTTTTTTTCACCCAGAGTTCTCTGTGATAGACCATACCCCCCATTACAATGCCAATTCTAAGTGTACTTTCAACAGTGTTACTTTACTCTATGTTTTTTTTCTGAAATGCTTCAGTATTCAATGATAAGAAATATCTATGCTGCGACAGGAATCGGGGGCGTTCCGTAGACAATTTGACTGATTCGGACTGAGTCGCGGGGTTTTATCTTTTAATGTGTCGCAATCAACACTTTACATGCCCGGGAAGAAGTGAACACCCGGCGGACCTGGATCGGGGAAGTGACTCAGCACAATATCAGGCGCAGTACGATCTTGCAGCAAGGGCATTCCGCTTTGGTCAATGCAACTTTGAGAACAGGTTGGCGTTGTCAGGGATGGCTATGTAAATGTGCCCAATGAAACTAGAGTGATGCCGTCCAACCTCTGGGTTTTACACTGACTCACTGAGTATATAGGAGCTAAAACACAACTAAAAATTGTACGTAAGGGTTAAAAATTATCTTTATTGTGTAAACATCATAGGGAATTAAATGTGAGAACTTTCTTACACATGGAAACCCTCTTTTAACAACTGGGATTAAAATGAATGAAGGCACCCGAAGGAAAACCTGCTCTGGGTTCTTCACAGGCTTTGTACATTTAAATCCTTTTTCTATAACCTACCAAGCCACATCTTGGGTGAGTATGCTATTAAGATCATCTTTTACATATTTATTGGAAGATCCACAGTAAAACACCCTTGGACCAGTAAGATCACTACAATAAATGTCCTTGCACTTAGAGTGTTAATGGTAATAATGACCATGAGGGAAAGACACATTGTAGCACAATGTAGGTAAACAGAAGACATATTGCCTCCTTATGTATACATGCAAGACACTTCCAGTATCTTCAGCAGATTTTGCACATTGCACAAAAATTGGTCAATTTTTAAATGTTCTTTTCGACAGATGGCAGAGTGTGAAAGTCTGATTCACAGCTGTTCCATATGGCTGTCACTAATGGACACGCTATCATTGATAATCTATCTTGGGATTTTGCCTGGATGATGCTTTTCCATGGCACTTCACCTGCGGTAGATCACTTGAGCATTAGATATGTGGAGAATCCCAGAAGTAACGGTGCTCATTGTACCAGGCTGGTGGGATAATAGACAATGGCATTTATTCAAGAACGAAACTGTTGTAAACTTCACACTAAACGCTGGTCAGGCGCCTTGGCCGGGTCCCCGGAGGTGTGTCCCCCTTCTGACATAGCACAACTGTACATAAGAGATGAAAGGGTAAAATGTTACTAGAACACGGTTTATATTTCAAACAATCTTCATATCATAGTCAGTCAGTTGTTGAGCTATTATTGTGTCCTGTAAGATTTTTTGCTCAGTGTCCTACCTAGTCCACTTTTGGTCAGAGGAGATCAGGATCCTGGGGGTCATTTATTAACTCGTTGTACAATATTTTTAACCCTAAATTAAGAACAACTGAAAAAAATAAAAATGTGCTGAAGGTTACTATTATAGGTTCTGGGCTCTGCACAACTCTTTTGTGTAAGGTTTACCTACAATATATTTCGCAAGGACATAACCATTACTACAGCATCTGGGGACGCAAAGCTTCACCTTCTGCAGGAAATAAAATCCAATGGACTGCCAATAATGTTTTTACTGCAGGAATATTGGAGTTCTTCTTCACTTTTCTTTTTTCCAGCCACCCAAATTTGTTGACAGTTCCTCAGAGTTTTGAGTTACAGATTTAAAACTGCCACTTCTGCTTCAAAATGTGATAGTCAAAAGTCAGACCCGCTGAAGCATGAAGTGGATTTCATACGCCATAACTTCCTATAAGCCTGACCCCATTGTAACTGTGAGACAAATGAAGACAAGAATTAGAAGATGTACGGTGGAATTTAGAATAGATAGTCAGTTTTTTGGAACCTAGTGTTAAGGGCCAACCAGCAAATTGTTAGTTGTCCTTCGCCTTTTTTCAATTACACACGCCTCCCTTTGCTACCATCTCTGAGTTTTAAAACTTAGCTTTACTGAAATATTAATAATTGGACAATCATGTTTGGCGTTCAGGCAACTGTGTGAACATGGTATCCACCCATGCTTTTTAGCTACACATCTTGGTAAATGGTCAAGATTCAATATCTACAACTCCATCTCCGGATATTCATCTGTTATGCTGCCAATTGCCAGTAAAAGGTTACGGGCACCTTGGTGTCCATACGAGGTGCAGAAAGACATATAAATCAGGGTGATGTACTGTTGGCGTAGATCAGGGTCAGAATGGCTACCACTCTCCTGTGTGGTGTGTCGCGACATATCCTAACGGTCTATATAAAACCCTTATGGCCTGTTTCTTCTATCATCACCCTTTTGGGCTCATCAGGGGATAATTATCGTTTATGGTCCTTTAAGATAACCCATTACAACCTGATGTAAGTGCATGGATTCAGGTGTTTCCTTCTACATCAGGTCTAGAATCTGCCCCAACATGGGGGAAACAAATAACTTATTATTGGTATGTATTCACTGAGGAATTTACCACTGAGATGACTATGCTTTCTGTGCCGCACCACCTTGCATTGTCCTCCCTTAAAAAAAACCTGTCACTTACAGTGTAGCAAACCTGAAAACAACTAATATCCACAACCAATGTTCCTAAATAAATATTCCGCCCACTCACAACTTGACCAACGCTTTGCCCATAAAACTTACAATATATGCAGCTCACTCCACAATCTCCTCTTCCTCATGCCTCCCCACAAATACTGTACATATAATAAACTCATTATAACCCTTTAATAAACTCTTATAACACAACTTTCCCAATAATTGATGCTTATTTGCGAGATTTAGCCATAAACATTGATGTATAAGACATACTACAGCTTGGTCTTTTGTACTATAACCTCATTTAGTAACAAATCAACATTTTCTAAAGGTTAGTATTCCTCATACCCGAACATATTGAAAGAACTATACATATATATTGTATATTAATACCCTCGGAATTTCCTGTAAGATTGCCCCACTATCAGCATTATTTACTCAATACTAATCTATTAAATTAATGTGGGTCTTATTATAATGCTTATACATACTTTTTATTGATTTTTTAAATTTATTTGTAGTCAAACAATGGCAGTGCTTCATTTGTTTAAACTATTTTTTATTAGTTTTCATTACATATATTAATAGTAATGTCATGTTGTGTCATAAGAGGAAAATCTGTGACCTGAAAGCAGAGAATCTTATTGTCTTAAATATGCAAAAGTGTATTTTAATACAGACACCAGGAGCTTGACTGGAGGTCCCTGTGGCCCCGAACTTCGATGTTTCAATGGGAGAGCAAGCTGATGGGAACCTATGGAATGACATGGTGGACCCTTGGGCAGCAATGCCCTTGGAAGACAGTGCACTGAAATGGTTTTTATGGGCAATCAGGCAGATGTGTCAGTCAAGTGGGTGGCCAGGTATGGTGATCTCTGTCCAGAGGGGGAGGAAAGTGGCTGAGACAGCAGAGGGGGAGACAGGTACGCCTGTGAAGCTACAACAATAAGGGGGCTTCTGCTAACAGGTTCCTCCAGTCTCATTAGCTCATTTAAAGTTGATCTTAGAATGAGCTGCCTTGATATACGGTAAGTGGCCCGGTCTATGATGCTTGTTTTGATGGTAATTTCCTTATCCTAATAACACTAAAAAGAAAATTGTAACTGCAGTGTTCAACTTTCATGGTCCCGCTTGCTATGCTGACTCCACATATTTAACATCATTTGATGTTATTGGGGTCCATCGGGTACCAGAATATTGATGTATGATGTATAAGAAAAGTTTTGAAGTCGACAAGCTCTGTCAGTCAAAAGTGCTGCAAAGCCTGACCAACCCCGATGGACCCCATTACACTAATGGAACAGCTATTACATTATAAACTAACGAAAGAAAGATATAAGAGAGGGTCAAATAATAAATAATGCCTCCCACCTCTGTCTTAGTAGGCATTTGGTTTTTATAGTCTTCCTTCTCTGTTCTCTAAAGCTAAGGCATAGTAACCATGTTTTTGTAAAGTTTTTTTTAGAATACAGTTACAGTTGGCTGATTATAAATCGATAAACACACATACGTATATAAGGACTGATGTAATGGGGATTTGTGTACAGTTCAAGACGTTGACAACCACAGTTCAGTCTCAAAACAGGTTCCTTCGCCTGCATTTAGGGTTGCAAACAGCAAGAACAAATAATAGCCTTCACATTCAGGTATAACAACGACCAATCAAAAGTCTTCCCGTCCGGTTGTTGCTTGCTATACAATGTTCCCCTAACTCCACTAAGACAATGTAGTCATTGGCAGGGACATTCCCATCCCAGGACGTGAAGTCATGGGTTATAGCACACTATGTCAGCTGTTTCCGTTTTCTCCTCCCTCCTTACTGCCCTGCTCATCAGCTTTATGCAGCCTGATTAGGCTGCTACCGGGGCCACACTTGTGTCCAAAATGCTTGACGACACAAGCTGACCCCGCCTCATTTGGGATGTGGAATGGATCCCCCCACTACCAGCCTGCAAATGCATTGCATTAAATTCGAACCAGGAAGTTGTTAAACCAGTGCTCCAAGAAATACTTGTTCAGCCGGACTTCCAGATTTACAGTGTTTGGCAGCTGTACAAACACAACCTCCACAGTGTAAGGGCTCTTACCAAGCGAAAAACCCAAGCAAGGGAAACATTTCGTCCATGCTGCCACAGTTAACCCCTTCAGGTCTCCTCACCATATAAATAATCTCACCCATTCGTCTTCTATTCCACGTGCGCACAATATAGGTTCTTTTTCAACTTAATTATGGAGGAATAAGTCATGAATGTGTCCTCTTCTCACATTCATTATCTATGGCGGTGGTAAGAGATAACACAAGAGCTTCCGCTTGGTTTTTTTAGTCATTTCCACAATGAATGGAGTAACAGGATAATGCTTAACCTGACACTCATTTATGGGGGAAACAATTCACTTCTTTGAAGAACCTGGGGAGGTTTCCCATAGGTCTATTCAATCAGCATGTATTTTTCGGTCAGGTAGATAGGGGATCTCAAATTTTTTGGACAGCCTTAATAACTTGTACGTATAGTCATTTTAAGACACAGTTTTGCATCCACTATGAAGTGAAATGTCGTTTTCTATTATCTCGTAGCTATTTCTGCATTGTTTGACAGAAGAGATCACAGAATGTTGACTGTTCTCGTCCTGCTGTCGCTAGCGTTAATGATCATGATTTCAGCACTTGCCATCAAAACAAAAGTTGCAACCAATTCGTTGAACGTCAATATGACCTGTGCCCTTGTCATAGTGCTCACAGACATCATTTATTTTAAAGTTGTTATCGAACAAAGTCGGCCCATCTAAGAATGAAATCATTTCTACTAGCAGAATATCATGTCTCTTTGATTTGCATGGTTTGAATTGGAGTTGTTTTTCTGCTATTTTGTTTTTATGTTTAGAAAATAAAACACTTATGTTTTTTTAAGAGCTAGAAATTATTTCTCTTATATGACATAATGGCCACTGACACTACACACAAACTTATCTATGATAGTAGTAGATATCATTGAAAGTGTTTAGCCTTAGAACCATTTTGGTCATTGCATTACTTATTTGGGTATCGTATAGGTGTATGTCCCAGCGAGGTCAATCATAGTATAACTAGTTTTGATTTAGAGTGTTCTAAATTGGCATCATCAAATTCTTCCTTCACTAGAACTAACATATGCGTGTCCGTCAATTCTGAAGTGCCCGTGTCTATAACATGCATGACATGCATAATGTAATCTGACCGGTTATGCTATGAGTAAGATCTCAACAACCAGGCTTCCCATTGATTAGATTATATAGCCCGACAAAGTTCCTTGTAAAATCTAGCCTTCCCTAAATTTTAGGGGTTTCTTCCCCAGCAGCTCTAGATGCTTGTTACTATACGTGAATGAGTATAGACTCAACCCCTTTGCCCCACGACAAAAGTTTTACTTGTCCCTTAGTTCATTAGTGCAACTATGGCAAGGTCTTGGCAAATGTTTTTTATTCTTTTAATCCCAGACTCTTTGGTAATGTATTTTATTAAAGAGATATTCTTTCTGTGAAATAAGCAGGTCTGCTTTTAACCCCTTTCCACTGCTGCCCGGGCAGAGTTTGATGTCATAGGTACGGTCACTCTCTGTTCAGGTGTTTTTGGGAGCCCTAAAATACCCTGTCTACATAGACTTAAATGGAGAATGGCAACACCATGTGTTTCAAACTCTGCAATTAGAACAACTGGATAATTATGTCTTCAGACACAACACCTGACAATTCCCATAGCTTTTTAATTCATCTGACTTCCCAATCCTTTTATAATGAACATTACTATTCCACTCACTTTTTAAAGTATATTAAAGTATACCTGCTCCCTGCCAGCAAGTGCTTAGTCCTTGGGGGTGGCCCGGAGTACTGTGTCGTCATCATCATTATCCCCTCTGTTCTTTGCTAACTCCTCCCTTCCAATCCCCTCATGTAGCTGTTTAGTTGAACCCATGCTCCAGTAATCTCTCTCGTGTTCTACGTGTCCTTCTCTGCAGGAGGAAGGGAGTCCATACAAGATAATGAGAACTGCTGACACAGAGACTCAGAATCCCACCATAGACTTAATGTTGTTAGCTGGCGGAGCCAGCAGTGGCATCAACTAGGCAGAGACGGGCCCCCTCGCAGGCTACTACATGGGCCTACATATTATGCTGGAACATAGGCAGTTCAAATCTACACATCAGCGGCCACTTTTTAGGTACACGTGTCCGAGCTCCTCTATAACACTTAATTTCTAATCAGCCATCAACATGGCGGCAACTCAGTGCACAGGGAAGGTTAGACTAGTCTCAAGACAATCTCCTGAGTTTCAACCGAGTATCAGTATGGGGAAGAAAGGTGATTTGAGTGCCTTTGAACGTCGGGCATGGTTGTTGGTGCCAGAAAGGGCTGTTCTGAGTATTGCAGAAACTGTCTGATCTACTGGGATTTTCACGCACAACCTCTCTAGGGTTTACAGAGAATGTCCAAAAGAAAAAACATCCAGTGAGTCGGCAATTCTGTGGGCGGAAATGCCTTGTTGTGCCACAGGTCAAAGGAGCATGGGAAGACTGGTTCGAATACTCGGATAGAAGCAGGGCAACATTGACTCAAGGATATCGCCCCACCATACCCACACGAGCCTCCGTTACAACCAAAGGTAGGCATAAAGAGGCATCTTCTGAACGCACAGTACGTCGAACTTTGAAGCAGATGGGCCTACAGCATCAGAAGACACAACCGGGTGTCCACTCTTCATCTAAGAACAGGAAACTGAGGATACAATTTGCCACATCTCCATCGAAATTGGACCTAGAAGATTTGGAAAAACGTTTTGCCTGGTCTGATGAGTCTCGATTTCTGCTGGCGACTTTTGGATGGTAGGGTCAAGAATTTGAGAAAACACATACACAGCATGGATCCATCAACATCCTGGCTATAAATTGGTTCAAATGATGGTTGATTGGGTGGTGTCATGGTGGTCCTTGGGGCGGACCTTGGGGTGCCAGAACAACGCATATGATACCAATTTGGACTGCATCCGAATTGCAACGCCACATGCCTCATAAGTAATATGTTTTACTGAATTACCTGACCCATAGTCCTCCCATTTATGACACACAATATATACCCACAAATACTGATGGCTACTTTCAGGCGTGGAATAAGCGCCCATGGTCATCAAAGCGGGAACAATAATCTCAGAACATGGGTTTCTTATAAACAGACAATGAGTTCACTGTACTCAAATGGCCTCCCACAGTCAATCCATGATAAAGGGCCATGTGCCTATACTATGTTGTGAAGAATGGCGAAAAAGCCCAAGAATTGACATGTATGCTCCTGTCCCCCCTATATTAACTCAGATGGCAGAATATGGCTGACAGGGGTTAGAGGGTTATACCTTTTTGTAGAATCCGGTGAACTGTAGTTCTTCGTTCATCCCTTTCGGTGTCATGGAGTTTAGATTATATATCCACCTGGATTCTTTTTGAAGTAGCATTGGAGTGACATCACCTCCTCTGATGTTGGTAGCGATCTTCTCTAGTCCATATATTTTTATCCCTATGCTTTGACTGTTATGATGGTTCATGAAGTGACTCGCCACTGAGGTGAGATTTTTATCTTGCCTGAAGTGTTTTTTGGCCATGTTGATGGAAGAAAAATGTTGTTGCATTCTCTTTTTTAATGGTTGTGTTGTTTGACCAACATAGATCCTAGAGCACGTACATTCAAGTGCATAAACGACGTTTCTTGTTTTACAATTAATGTAATCTTTTAGTCTGTAGTGCTTCCCGTTAGTGGGGTCCGTGAATGTGTCTGTGTTTGCCATGTATTGGCAGATGTTACATTCTCCACAGGCATATGTTCCTTTGATTTGATGTCCTCCTGTGGTACTGAGAGCAGGTTGTATGAAATGACTTTTGGTGAGGTGGTCCTTTAGGTTTCTGGCTCTTCTGGCCGTAAGAGTTGGTCTCATGCTGATGTGCTCCCTTAGTCTGGGTTCACTCGTTAATATGTTCCAGTTCTTACCCAGGATCTGGTACAGATCTTGCCATTGGTTATTAAATGTTGTGATTAGTCTCACTTCTTTGTCATTTCTTGGTTTTTTCGGTTTTGGTGTTAAAAGTGTTTCTCTATTGATTTTGCTGACTCGCATATATGCTTGGGAGATGATCTTCTTTGGATATCCTCTTGCTTTTAGTCTCTCTGTTAGTTCTTTTGCATGTGTTTTGAATTCCTGTGGGTCACTGCAGTTTCTCTTCAATCTCAACATCTGGCCATATGGTATTCCCTTCTTGAGGTGCTGTGGGTGGAAGCTTTTAAAATGTAATATGTTGTTGGTCGCAGTTTTTTTGCGAAATAATGAGGTAGTGATTTTCTCCTGCTGCCTTGATACTTTCAGGTCCAGAAATTCTACTGATGTACTGGAGATGTATGGAACTAGCTTTACATTGATTGTGTTGGTCAATTCGTCCACGATTCCAGACATTCTTGTTCGGAGCCCTGCCATAGAAAGATGATGTCATCTATGAAGCGATACCATTTAAGTATCTTGGATTGATATCTTGGCAATGGGTGCACGAGTGTCTCCTCCCACCATCCCAAAAAGAGGTTTGCGTAGGAGGGGGCACAACGCGCACCCATTGCCGTTCCAGATATCTGTCTGTAGTACGTTTTGTCGAAAACAAAATAGTTATGATTCAGTATAAAGTGCAGTAAATCCAAAATGAATGAATCATGCTTACGGTCGGGGTTCTCTCTTCTGTTGTCCAGATGATAGGCCACTGCTGCTATTCCCAGGTCATGTGCAATATTCGTATACAACGATTCCACGTCCATTGTTACCAGTAGAATTTCTGACTGTATTTCAACTCGTTGTAGTTGTTCTATCAGATGCATTGAATCACGTATGTATGAATCTAGTTGCAATACAAGTGGCTGCAGAAAGAAATCAAGATAGGTGCAGGCTCGTTCGCATAATCCTCCTATCCCTGCAACTATTGGCCTACCTGGCGGTTTGGTTAAGATTTGTGAATTTTGGCACCACATAGAAGGGGGAGTGACTGGGCGCTTCCACTCTAAGATATTTGGCTTCTTTTGGTCGATTATATTTGATGCAGTGCCTCCGTATCAGCCGGTCGTATTTGTTCTTAAATATGTCTGTAGGGTTTGAAGGGAGCCTGAAATAAAAATTTTTATTATTCAGTTGGTTTTTTGCTTCCATTACTAATCCTCCATGCCCATAGTACAACGTTACCTCCTTTGTCCGCTTTGTATTATAAAGGACTTGTTCGACTATCCTTTCAATGCCTCTTGTTCTGGTTTGGATATGTTATTGCCCTATTTTGGTCAATTGTAGGTCTTTGATGTCTTGTAGACTGTTTGAAAAAATATGTTTATAGCCGGGATAGACCATGAGGGGGTGTGGATGATGGAGAGGGTAAATGGGTAGGAAAGTTGTTACCTTCTTTTTGTGATGATGTTTCTTCATTTTCTTTTAGTAGGTCCAGCAAATCAATGAATACTTGTCTCTCCATCTCGGTGAAGTTATCTGCCATGGTTGGCTGTTGGTAAGTTGTCTGCAATACATATATAGGTCTTTTACAAAGATAAATTTATCTAGTTTTTGCATTGGGGAGAAGGTCAAACCCCTCTGCAGGACCGTAATTTCTGTCTCCGTAAGTTGATGTGAGGAAAGGTTGATAACCTGTAAAGTATCTTGTGTCTGTTTATTCAATACCTGTGTTTCTACCGCCGATGGTATCGTTTTGTTTGCTTGTGGCCCGGTGATGTTTCTCTGTGCTTTGGGCCTCTTTTGCGGGTATTGACTCTGTCTGGGCCTGTATCCACATCGCTGGCATCCGTAGATAAAAAATCGCTTGATGCTGACTCCATAGGTATTGATGCATCATTTTGTTTATTGATTTTAGGAGACTGTCTATATGTGGAGTATTGCCTGATCCTACGTCTATTGCCTTTGTGGATCCATTTGTATTCCCTTTTAGCCTGGTAGTCCTCTCTGTCTCTGTTGAACTTTCTTCTCTTTCCTTCTTTAATGTCCCTTTCGTATTTTTCTAAAATCTCTTTTAGTTTGTTTTGGAATGGCATAACCTGATTTTGTGCATTATATTGTATCAATTTAGCTTCCAATGCTAGAATTTTGTTTTTTACCTGTTCTAGAAGCATTTTGTCGTGTGTAAGCAACATTTGAATTAGTATGGTGGAGCATTGCTTCAGTCCTTGTTCCCATGTGGATTTAAATGACTCCTCAACTTCCCAGGAGGGAAAAATTTGTACACGTAATCCTCTGGGCATAATTCCCTGTTTTATGTATTCTTCTAGACTTTTTATGTTCCACCATATGCGTACGTGTGATTTTTGTAGTTCTATTAGTTCCTCCGTGATATGTTTGAAATCCTGGTCTGGATTGTCATCTGTGGCACTGGAAAACACTGATGCCACCTGACTATTCCAAATAGTTTCCCTTGCGTTAATATCCATGGCCATTGTGACAGCGTCTCACTGAGTGACCAATCTCTCCTCACACTATAATTCTTTCAATAAGTTGAGTAGGAAACAGGCTCACATAGGAATAAAGTTCCAGAGTGCCTGAGAAAAGTGTATTATGTAGAGTACAAATGACTCAACGTGTCACACATCCTTAACGAGTATACAAAGACTCAACGTGACACATCCTTAACAGAGATATAGTAAAGAGGAAAAGGGGGACTGGTATAAGGAAACTTAAAAATATAGTGAAATATATCAATTTATTTATGCAAAAAACACTAAACACTGACATTTAAAAGCATTTAAAATGAGCACTACAAAAGTAAAGTGCTATCCACAGTGCATGAAAATAACATGTCCTGTTCCCCCCCTTTTCTGAAGATAATGGTGTATCTCAACTTGGTGTTGGTATGTGAAATGGTGTAATCACTGATAGACAGTGCATTGGTTGCCAATGTGGTACAGGTATAAACAGTGGCCCACAATCAATATACAGAATGACACAATAGATGAAGCAGTCAATGCAATAGAGTCTAATTATGAGTAGAAAAAGGTTGATATCACCGAGTTGTAAGATGGGGGAGATCACGCGCCCCACGCGTTCCGCCTACGTTGTGGCTTCCTCAGGGGTCTAGAGTCTAGTGCTCTAAGATGGTATATAAGTATCATAATGGTGATTGGAGAGTTGGCTCACTGGGTGGGAGACGCTGTAGAGCTGGCCATGCGTGTATGTGCGAGCGGCCATGTCTCGGTGACTCCGCGCATGCGCGGTCCCGGATCTCGCGCGACTGACACAATCCTCCACCTCCAGCTTGCGTCAGTCGCGCGTCACCAGGAAAAACAAGCCCCGGAGTACCGTTTTTTGTCGTTGCAAGGGAAATTATGAGGGTATAGTCTCAGGGATTGGAGGACTGTTGAAGTAAGGAATTTGGGCTAATGTAATGTGAGGATTAGCTTTGAAAGTATAGGGTTGTAACTTGAATTGGGTCTGTGAATGCCTATTCTGGAGTGACATATAGTATCATGGGGTAGTGATGGATGAAAGATGAGCTGTAAAAAAGTCTATAAGTTTGCAGATTGTGCATGATTAGATATTAAGTAGATTATCTTTCTGAGGATCATCACTCCCCGTTACGTCATTGGGGAGCGGCGCGGGGGAGTCGGGAAACACAAGAAGGGCGGGGGGAAGGGGGGAGAGAGCGAAAGGGGAAAAAAGGGAAAGGGGGGGGGGGTCGGGAAGGAACCAAACGGGAGTAAAACAGGGGGGAAAGGGGGGGGGAAAATTTTTTTCCGTCCTTCACAGTCGCCATGGTAGCTCAGGTCTCACAAAGACCTGAAGCTACTTCGGGTTAACCCATTCATTACATGGTGCTATCAGCACATTTTAATGTATGAGTAGTAAAATACACAAATATCTGCCATGCTGTAGTATGGCAGGATATGAGGATGTACAGACACCCTAGGGTAATGTACCCTAGGGAGTCTTAAAAATAGTAAAAATAAAAATAAAAAAAGTAAAAAAAATTATAATAAAAAAAACCTAAAAATTCAAATCACCCCACTTTCCGTACGCACTGACATAAAATAAATAAACAGTAAAAATGATAAAACATATTAAGTATCACCGCGTCCGAAAATGCCTGATCTATCAAAATATGATAAGGTTTTTCACTGTGTTTAACCCCGTAACAGAAAATCGCGCCCAAAGTTGAAAATGGCACTTTTTTACCATTTTAAAAAAATGTAAAATTGTATAAAAGTGATCAAAAGTCGCACAGTCCTAAAAATGATAAACATTGTAAACGTCATCAAAATCCACACAAAAAACTGCACCACCACAGCTCCATAAACCAAAGTATGAAAAAGTTATTAGCACCAGAAAATTTTTTTTCCCGCTTCCCAGTACATGGCATAGAATATTAAATACCATCATTTGAAGTGTAATTTGTTATTGCAGAAAATAAGCCATCTGGACATAGAAAAATATAAAAAGTTACAGATTTTTGAATGAAGTGAAAAATGAAAACGCCAAAAACGAAAAAGGGCTGCGGTGGGAAGTGGTTAAAGAACATATACTCAGCTAACACTGTTTTATCTATGTGAAGTATAGCTTGTTTACTATACATTTGTATATCTTGGTCCACTGGGGACATAAGTTTGTGTACAGCACTAGTGTGCTTTTTAAATGTTTTTATATACATTTTTCATGATGATTAATTAATAAAGGAATATACTAAATTTACCACATTTTGGACATCCTCTTTTTGGGATTATGTCATAGCTACAATTGGATGTTTTTTCATTACCTATGACCAAAACCCCTAGATGGAGATTGTGATGACACCATCACGTGACTGCATCGGAGAACAGCAGTGCAGCAGGGGGAAGTCTTCAGTGTAGGGACCGGGTCTCATACCTTAGCGCTGTGTCCACTGTCCGCACGGCGGTGAGCCATGCAGGCCCCTCCCTTCACCAGGCTTGATCGATACGCACTGCTTGTCAGCCACCTGCAAACAGTCAGAAAAATTTTTGTACAGACAAGCATTCTCTTATGAGCCCCCTAGTTTGAACTGAGTAACTGTCTGATGTCAGACAACTGCCTTCTTTATAAATAAAACTTTTCTTCAAAGCAAAGAATCAAAATACCTGTGGGCAGACATATGAAAAACAATGAGTGATGAGATTCAGAGTTGGTGATAATGACATCAAATAACTAGAGAAATTACTCACATATTAAATCCACCACTTTTATGCACTGCCCTTCCTTTACTGTGCTAATGGTAACTGTAGACCAAAAAAGGCACCTCACCTGTCTATAGCATATATTTGGTACTAGGATAACTAAGAGAGGCTATGAGTTATATAATCATACACTACTTTCACCATTTGCAATATTAAAAATGTTAATATAAGTGATCAAAAGGTTTACTGTAACCAAAATGATAGCAATGGAAAAACCTCACAAATCTGTGTACACAAAGTATAAAAGTTATTAGTGTCAAATGATTTGGCATCTCGTGATCGCACTGACCCAAAGGATAAAGGAGACATGTCATTTGAAGTGAAAGCTGTAAAAATCAAAGCCAGAAGAAAAGGCGCAAAAGCTTTTTTTAAATTAACTTCACCAAATTGGGAACTTGTTTCTATTTCACAGTACATGCGTAGTGCATTATAATACGGCGGTTTGGGTGATAAGCCCGGGCCCAAGCCTTCGAGGGGGGCCATGGCCACCTGAAACACCCATCAAATTTTAAACTGAGTTGGATCTTCACCCATAAAAAACCTTGTACATCTGTTTCGTTCTCAAAAATGTACACAAGAGAAATTTCAGGACCTTTTAAAATCATTCAGAGTTCCTGATCAGCATATTGAAAGCAGACAGAAAGTGTGCACCCTCCTTCCACAAGAAGCCTGGATCTAGAACAAGATGTATGAAGTGAATTCTGGACTTATATGGGATATAATATTCATATTACCAGGGTCCATGGCAGGTATAATTGCCCCTGGAGTAAGTGGAATGGAATATTAAATACAGTCACTGGGAAGTACAATGTGTACACAGAAAACAAGCATGCTCATCACGAATAAATACAATTAGATTTTGTAAGATAGTAAAAATGGTAAACAGAATAAAAAAAATGACGAAGTGAGACAGCGTTTTAAGGGTTAATACAAATATACAATATATTGACAGTTTTCCATCTTTACGTTGATTTCAGATGTTTTTTGTACTTCAGAAAAATTTCTTCAGATAGACAATCGACACATTTTCCTTTGACTTGGTTGTTACATTTGTGCATTATATTTTATAAAAAAAATATTTCTCTATATAAGTGATATCTCAGGGCTAGGGCTTGGATGCTTGAGGTGATTATGAAGAAATGGTATGACCTTCAGACCAGGAGCACTCTAATTTGCAGAACAGCCGATGTCCCATGAGTCTTTTGGAGACAGGTCACATAATCAGCCTGAGTACAAAAGCGCTTCTAGTCCAGCTGTACCCTCTCCCTCCGGACCTGAGGACATGGTGTAAATAGGCACCTCTGGATTACTGGACTTGGAAATTAGAATCGGAAAATTAAACATAATAAGAAAGGCCTTTGTGGTGTAGTAGCCCTTATCTAATAGAAATAGGGATGTTCACAGCCCTTGTTGGCCGAACTTCTTCACACTAAGTTGGCAGACTATGTACTATGTATGGAAAATTACATAAAGAAAAAAAAGGATATGTTGCAAATCAAAGTCATAGAAGCTGGGCGCTTATTTCATTATTATTATAACTTCAGATATGGTATGACTCGCTAAATTGCTTAAATATTAGTATTTTTACTTACAGATTTTTAAGTTTTAGTAATAACAAACTGTTCTTATCTAGTGGTAAATAGCAATGCCGAAAACAGTTTACAGTAAACTTTCATGTGTGGCCACCTCTTTAACAGCAGCTGAAAAATAGTCACAATATGACCACGCATATCTTACTGATTCAAAGATCTAGATTAAGAGGTAAGAGCAGCAAATGTATTTGCCATATATTTAAAGATGAAAATACCCTGTTTACCAGAATGACTACAGCAGGCACATGACAATTGGAGTTGAAGTTGAATTATCTAAATAGATAAAAAATGATATTGTAATATACAACTTCTTACATTGTGATATATTGGGGCACATTTACTTACAAAATCACTAGAGTTCACTAAAAGTGCTATTTCCATCTATAATGCTGCATGCGGCGATTCACTAAGATCATGCGCCAGAAATCATGAATGTGTCACTTCCCCACAGTGCACCTTTAACATATGGCGTGCGACAACACTTGAGAGTTGAATATGTGTTGGTAATTTACTGTATGTATAGTCCAAGGCTACCAGTGATCAGTGCAAGAGTTATCAAAGGGGTCTGTAATTTTTGCTAATTGGTTCTTATGATAATCCAAAAAGTTTTAAAATCCAATTGTCACAGAGGCCAAAACAGTTTTGGCTGGAGTTAGATAGAATATAAATATACAGTCCCAAATAACATACAAATTTGAATTAAAAACAAAACCTGCGAGAACCTGTATGTACGTAACTTGTAACAGTTTAGTATATGTGAATATATGGAGAAAAAGTCAGCTACAATCACACCATAAACAAGGCAGCGAATTAGAGACCGCAATGATTTGCATAGTAAGATATCATATTATCAGTACAGAAAAGTGTCAAAACTAACTCAAACTCAAATTTTTTGAAAGAATGAGAATATTACATTAGTAATCACTCCACACCTATAGCTGTCTGAAGCTATAACTTCAGCATGTTGTATTGGGAATTCAAGGGTTTGAAAACACCTACAGATTCTTTACATCTAAAACTGTAAGCTTTATTTCCCAAAACAGTCCATATACTTTTTGTTCAGTCTCTGTCTGGTTAGATCAAGGAAGAACAGTAAGTAATATATGGTATACTCATGATAACAGTGTTGGACATATTGTCTTGATGTGACTTCTTGCATTATATATCACTATGATACTTGGAGTTGTCCCTTCACTTTGGTCAGTGATTCACAGACCAACCATGACGGTGTGTTATTGCCCTTATACGATATTCCATTTTATTAGGAAATTAGAGAGAATTTCATATCAGCACCTTGGACAGTTCGTGTGTGTAGTGATTCTACTGGCTCGGCAACCTTGGATTTGACGTGTCATAAGGATGTGGGATAGACTTTCATCTGTGGGGGTCCGAATAAGACTGGCACCATTCACCACAATTAAAGAAAAGACACGTTCCCCTCAGCTGATATATTCAGACAGATAATTGCAATGTACACAATACAACGTATGCAGTTTCAAAGACTTTCCATGGATGATTCACTAAGAGTTTTTCAGAAGCTTGGGTGGACCACAGCTGAGGGGGCCAAAACAGTCAGCTAAGTCATCTTTCCAATGTGTTAATTGTTTATACAAAAACCAATAAAGTATGAAAAGTTTATTATACAATTTGCCCCATATAGTGATCTTTGAAGCATATCTCTTTACCATTGGGTAACTGTGACATTTTATATAATATACATCCATGGCAAGTTTATTAAATTGGACTATCATCATAGAGTGCAATGGCTATGAATATAAAGATGAGTGCTTTATGATAATACTTGAACTTAAAAGCTGAGGAACACAACTTTATATGCATGGTTCATCCTATCTGCTAACAGTCTATGTCCTTGCTACATTTGCTGATGAAAAACAGTCAGTATACAGCCTATAATTCACTGATCTTACAGTAAAATGTGGAGTCTTGAAGTCCATAAAAAGATATATACATCACATATTTATCTGCATTACTGATTACAGGCTTTGGATCAGCTGTAAAAGAAATAGATGCTAAATAATTCCAATAGTAGCTATGCAAAACATTTATAAGTAAAATGTAAGATATGTTGTAGGCTTCTGTCATGGTTTGCAACCACAAACCATTGACACTAGAGATGCCATAAACGCTGTAGTAAATATTTACACCAGTGCATTCAGGCTTTCATACGTCCTTTCACACCATGCATTGACATAAATCACAAGTGATAGTTTGATTTTAGAACTAAGTGTTTTGCATTAAAAGTTTGCAGGCTTTCGTATGCTGAATCTTTTCTCTTGTTGGTCGCCTTTTGTGGACTTGGGTGATTGATTAAAAGAAAATCTAAAACAGTAGATGAAAGGATTCTGGATCCATTTCTTCAAGCTTGCTCTCCAGCATTTATTAAGGGGCCTCTTAAAAGCTCAGGCGCTAAGATTATTTTCATCTCTTCAACTCAAGAGTATCTTTGATGGCAAGTCGAGCCTTCAAATGTACAAGGATTAACGTAATCTTCTAGAAACCTTTAATTCACACGTCTTTACCTGGGAGGCATGTAGAAGCACCAGTTCTATCATAGATTCCTAAAACACTCAATATTGCCAGGTTTCTAGGCATGTCAAAAATATCCTCTCGATGCTGAAACAAGCAAACTCTTAATTCATATTTCAGGGGAATGTGATGAATTTTCCAACTTAGGCCATATGAGCTCTTTGATGTTGCACAAAGTCCACATAGTAAACGTGATACTTTTCCAAGTTTTTTTTTGGCATGTTTCTCTTCATGATGTTTTGCAGGTCTCAATAGACTTGTTTTGTTAAGTGGTGTTGTTTGTTCCTTGAGCATAGCATGTCAGCTAGATCAACCAATCATTTGGAAATATATACCGAAATACAGTGATAAAGCTGGGGACATAGGCAAGATCAGAACAAGGAGAAGATAAAAGAAGAAAAAACAAATAGGGATGGCCGGGAGGTTGGACAGCAGGAGTTACTGGGAGTAGCATTCCTCCCCACAACCGGACAGGCTACTCCACACCCCAATAACCATCTGATGATAAAATGCATATATCAAAGATAAACTTTATTTCAATGGAAAAGAAGGACACTTTCGGGCTGAGGACAGAAAAAGAAACCTGCCAACGGATGTATATTATAGGTAGATTCCTGATGGTAGGTTTTCTTAAAGACCCCTTTCACATGAACATATGATTTCTCCAGTCTCTGGCATTTCTGTGCTGTATGAATCCATATATCTGACGGTTTTCATCCGTGATGTGCATGTACTCATGTATCCGTACCATATAAAATATGGTGGGCTGCCAAATTATGGTGGTGATGTCTGGTGACTTTTGGCTGGCTGAACAGAATGCACCTCCCACTGGTTCTGGTCTCCATGGAACCCCTATATATATGGTAGTATACATGCACAACTGATGCAACCTTATTGTAAACACTATTTTAAACATTCCCATAGACTTCTATGAGGTGTACTGAACAGAAATACTGGAGAAGATAGGACATACTCTGTATTATTTAGGTCTCGCTAGGTATAGTACAGTAACAATAACACCATTTAAATGGATGGCAGTATTGCCCACTGATATGAATGGTGGTCGTATGCTACCTGTATGATAACAGTAGTGGTACAAGTATATAAATTTTTCTGTGTGATAGAGGCCTAAATAATAAAAAGAAATAAAGTGGAATGTATTAAATACATGTAGGGATAAAGATTAAGAGAAGATCCAGGGTTTTCTAGTTGTAAACAAGTTCTTCAGGAATGACTCAGTGTCAATTAGCAGATGTTAAAGCAAATGAGGTTAGAGAGATGATGTGTGCCTATGCCACAGTATAAATGCAAAACTTTCACTGCATACAATAATGGAGTAACTTTGGGATATTGAACAGCACCAACCTACACTCAATATACCTATAGTGGTAAAGGAATATTATTCAAAATCAATCATGATAAACCATAGGCACTTATTTATAGATCCAGGCACCATAACTGTGGGCAAGCACTTCCACCCTCCCACTGGTGAGATTACTGCAGGCAGAAGGAGGAGGGGGGGGGGAAGTGACAGAGGAGGGGAGACATGCCCTACACAGGTGCAACAGCCTGATTAGTGGGAGGGGCTGGTGAGGATCCATAGGTCATGGTCCACATGGCACTAATGACAAAGTTACAGGTAGGTGGAAGATCTCAAAAATTATTTCAGGTACTTAGGCCATAAGATCAGGGAAGGGCCCCTCAAATGTTAATTTTCTGTGAAATTCTATCTGTCCGTTGTCCCACACCAGAAAGGAAGCAGGAGTAAAATGTCGCTCAAAATGTGGGTTTAGAGGATGAAAGGGTGTTGGGTTCATGTAGAACTGGACTGACTTTGCGTGTGCTTACAGGGCTAGAAGAATGTAGGGAGCATTTAAACTACAGATCGGGTGGAGGGCAAATACACTATACAGCAAGACAGTGTAGATATGGAACAGGAAGATTATGGGGGAGGAATGGGGGCTGGGGGGTAAGTTTCAAATAAGAACTAAAGAATAGGCATAGGAGTTTGGGGGGTTTGAGTGGTCAGAACACCTACTTTACAACTTGTAGTTCTGTGAATACCCTTTTAATTATGTGTTGTGTCAGGATATGTGCAGTTTATTTATAAAAAAGAAGATTCTTCACTTCCCCAAATTAAACATTCATATGAATATAGCATTAGCAAACCATCACATCGGTGCTGCAGATTGTTCTCATTAGCTTGTGGCACCTTTCAAACTCATCAATAGATCTACAACAACATTGTAACGCATTAAAGCCGTTGTAAAGCTTGTTATGTACTCCGTGTATTGACCAGCTTTTCTAATTTCACCCATAGGTGACAGATGATAGTGCTAATGATTATGTTCCTATATACTTCTCTTTGCAAAAAAATGATTTTTGTACCTATTGTCCATATAGAGTACGCATACACTCCGACATCAAGACCCAAATAAACATAGTTTTAGCTTTCAGATGTGTTGTTTGCTTCTTAATTTCTGAAAAGTATAAAATCTAATTGTTTACAATAATATGTAATGAAAATGTTAAAGGGATATTATGGGAATATGAACATCTGATACAAAACCCCATAATGTCTAGAAATAAATTAATATAACCAAAACTCAATGTCAGGATTCGGGATGAGTGGATCCTCTGGACCACCATGGGAGGTGAGTATAGCTGACAACAAATGGGACGGAATCTAAGTGGCACCGGTCTTCACCAGAGGCCGCCGCAAAGAGCACGGTCTTGCTACGGTGGGGGTACCATCAGGTCCTTCCACAGGTGCGAATAGCCCGTGGTGGCAGCAGATTTTGAGGTACCGTAGCAGGAGACGGGGGACGTCTCATGGTCAGGTTCAGGCACAGGGTCAGGGCAGACGGGCAGAGATGCAAGGTCAAGTCCAAAATGGGATCAGCAACAGGAGGTCCAGGCAGATGGGAATGGGAACACAGGCACAAGGGACCAGGAACGCAGGAACACGGGAAGAAACAGGAATACGAACGCAGGGGAAGAGGAATATCACAAGGCGTAGGCTCAAAGAGTCCGGCAGAGTGTGTGATGAAAGAGACAGTTTAAAATAGCTTCTGGGAGAAATGGCCGCACGGCAATTAACGGTGCGTGGCCTTTAAAATTTCCTGAAGGGGCCGGTGGGTCTGCACCCTAGGAGAGGGATGTGTGCACACGGACCACGGACAGGGATCGGAACGGGACAAGTGAGTTGGAGCCGGAGCAGGGCACACAGAAGGAAACACCAGGTAGCTCGCATTCCAAGACAGGGATCATGGGAGCACCTGTGCAATCAATGTCATTAGTCACGAAATGGAGCTTAAAGGGGTATTCCCATTTCACTAGAATGTTCAGTATATAATTGTACTTTATTTTTCTTTGTGCAATTATTATTTGAATCAATGTTATAAATTCCTCCCTTTTCCAACTGTTGTCCACTTAACGTATCTATCAATCTTCTTGCTATCAATTCCCCACCACCGCCGTTTTCTAGATATATGTTTGATGTAACGCCTCCCTACACCCGAAAGTCACTGACTCACCGTTTTACTTTTTCTTTCACAGCTACTACCCGTCTGCCCACTTACACATCCCGCCCCATCCCCCCCTATCTTGGCCCTACTCCCCACCCCCTCAATTCCCCCTCCTCTGCATTCGATTATTCGCGATGACAGGCAGTCGTTTTGCCGCCCGGCGCGGCCCTTTCTCATCCTGACCATCTATATAAATTTCGTGATTCACTGATACCCCCACCGATGAGATTTCCCTAAGCCGCCTTGGCCCCCCTTCCCTCCCAGTTTGAGCTCGCGCCTTTTACCCAACTATTACTTCCTCAACAATGTTATTCCTTGCACCTCCGCGCATATACCCCCCACACACGCAGGCACATTTATGTCCAAAACACCCTGGTCCCCACGCCTACTTCTGCAGTACCCCATAACGAGCAGACTATGTTTTCTAGATCACTCTTGCCCCACCAGTTCCAAGTCATACCCTCGGTGCGCTGAAATGTTCTTAATTGATTCCTGAATTTTTTAATTTACACGATGACCTAACCATTCTTGTTCGTTTCTTTATTCTCTTATTAGCCGCCTCTCTTGTGCTCTTGTTAGGTTCAGGCTATTGTATTTTTTATACCTTGTTTAGGATACCCGTACTCCTCCAACCACTGTAGACGCTATTTCACTTTCTCTTTTTCTGAATCAGATACCCACCCCAGCTTAAACAGAAAAAACTACATTTCAAACAAATTTCCCAGTTAAATATATTTATCATTTTGTAAGACTCTAGCCAGTTTATTCTCCATTCTCTTTGACTTATGTAATAATCCTTTCTATGTTTTCCTTCTGTTTTCATCATATGGACTTCACCACGTACACTCTTGCTCGCCGGCCCTCATTGGTCTTTACACTTATTTCCACACCATCCTTTAACTCAAGCAGGATCCTTTATCCTAAAACCATAACACATTTCCATTTTTTTGTTCTCACCCGCACCCTTCACCCTTGTCCAATTAATCTCAATCATTTACTATCTGTTGTCGTATCCAATCATACTTCTCGACTTCGAAAACCACTCCATATTTTCAATTTTCCACAATGACCTGGCACCTACCACACATCTAATTATAAGGCACTAACCAATCCTGCTGGCGCGATATACACCCGTGAGTTGTTACCTTCACACCCACAAGGCGGTTCTGTTAGCACGACGGTTCTTATACAACCCTTGATTCATTTAACAGTGCCCCCGCATTTTTCCTCAAACACTCCTTACCCAGTCTACAATCCATCCTTCTCGCTGAGGCTTATTGACTATTCAGAATGCATGCCTCCCGCCGCCCCCACAGCCCCTCGCCTGCGAACTTTTTTATGCCCCTTCACACAGTCAAGCTTTGACAAACCCTAAATTTCTCCACCTCCTTTTTTCCTCCCAGGCGTGTCGTCATTGTCTATCAAACCACCCAAAGCGCGCCCCCCCATCCATTTCAATCGTCACTGATTCTTTCACTACCAATACAACCCACTACTCTCATACCTTTAGCTCGGCCATACACTGTTCCTCCCCCAAATTCCATTTATTGGCGTTACCATGTTCCGTCTTGACGGTTCTACCAACACACCGAGCTGTTCGTTTTCCCGGGAGTAGCTGAGCTCCGCCTCACCGCTGCCGTCAGTTATACCTCTGTCACGAATGTCACAGTTCCCGTACTCACCCCTTTTCCAGTTTAATATTCTTCATTTTATGCACATCCCTACCCATTGCCCCCGCCTTTTTGTTGACCAACGTGTAACTGACAATCTGTAAGATAACTCCTAACAGCCTTTATCCAGCATTGCACTCCTCTTAGGTTGTTTTGCACGTGTGATATGTCAGTTAGACCTTTCCTGCTACTTGTATACCCACCCCTATATCTAAGGTTGCAATGGCACATCATTTAGAACTGAAGCCATCAGCTGTTGCCCCTGGACTACAAACTTGTGGTTATCTCGTCTGTGAAGAAATCCTGGAACCATGACGACTACGACCGCCGTCTTAATAAATCTTTAGCAATTTTTGTTTTTTCCAATCTGAGCCATATCTAAACTATATGTTTTCTACATGACTTAACCTGTGTGTTAGGTTTATTGTCAGATCCGCCCCGGTTTCCTATCCCAACTTCTAAACCCTATACTCCCACATTCTATCTGCCACCACCTTCTCAGTGGCTTCTCTCTTCCCTTTTCGTTCTTTACTCCCACTAGTTGCTTCAACACGCCGTACTCGGGCACCCCCACCCTCACCTTTATTTCCACCTACCCCTGTTTTTTCACCCTAGCTCCCCGAAACATAGCAGCTTCTACACACACTGGCTTATCCCTTCTCACTTGGGCTTGGGTACCGTGTTCTTTTTGCTCGAGTATTACGATTCATTTCTACTGGTCCTGTGAGAGATTGTCCATACCAAATAGTCTGTTCCTTTCCCTTTCTTTGGTTCAAATTCACCATACCGCGCGGCTTCACTCCACAATTGTCCAGAAAAACTGCTTTGCGCGAATTCCTCCACTTCCAAATACTTTTTCTTTAACACATAATATTTTTTTTACTCCCCTTATTGTCATAGCTTATGTTTACCAATTTGATTTTACCTCACCCCCACTTAGCTCCCACATTTAATCAACAGTGCCATGTGGTCCTGGGGATGGGGAGAGAGAAGCAAGATCATCAATGTGGCAGGGAAGCCATGGGTAACGTAAAAAATTTTATTAAAAAAAGTGGGGGGAAGTATTCAAATGTACAACAGGCTACATGTCAGAGGATTTGGGAACTGTCATAATGTAAAAATTCCTTCCTGATGACAGTTCCCAAAAGGATATATAGGCCACTATATGCTGCATATTGACTCATTTCATTATTTCATGAAGGATATCATTTTGTCTTAAGGAATTACAATTTTTGGTCACTAGTGCCTAGTAGGGGAGGGGTGTTGGTGTTGTAATTTATAGGACACTATACTTATTATGGGGGCCGTGAACGATTAGAGGGGATATATCAAATTAATTATGTTTTTTTCCTCATTATGGGTTACATACCGTAAATATTATTATTTTATTATGGGGGCAATATACGGAAGATATTTGCTTAAATAGATAGATGTATTTATATGGTTACAATAATGTTATTTTAATGGGGGGGGAAACAGCTGTATATACTTACTCATGCGGATACATTATATTAAAATCATTAATACATTTCATTAAAGTCATTTACTTTAATTGAAAAAAAAAAAAAAAATTAGAGGTCCAAGTTATGAAAGTGTTGCTGTTAGTTTTCTGGCTGACTTGTGCATAGAAAGAACATGACAAACTGCTTGACATGTATTTAAAAGGGGTCTGCGCCAATTTTGGTTCTTAAACTGAGCTTGTGTCCAAAAGACAAGAAAAATGTGTACCAAAAGGGATGTGTTCAGGCTTAGACCGGACGGTCCTTGCGCCACAATTCTGTGGCACCACAGTATGCAGACGAAATAGTGCACAAGCAGTGCAGGGGGCGCCAGATGCATTGAAGAAAGGCAAACCTGGCAAACTACACACAGGTACTGTTTGCAACTTTTTGATAAATGTGGGCCTTAGTCTTATCAATTGTTGTTATGATACTCCTCATAACACCAGATAAATTTTATTTCGGAGACATGTCTGTTCACACGTGGACATAACTGTCAAAATTTCCTCATGAGGCAGCACTTTGAGGAAATGTTGGTAGTAATTGTCCAACCACTTTTCCATTGAAAACCTGGGTAAATCGTGGGATATTGAACAGTTGCACTTTGGCAAAATTACAACATGACTGGACCAGTGGACCAAATGGCAGCAAGCTCTTTAAATCCTGCAATGTTTTACAGCCAAAGTATGGACTTCAATGATTACAATCTAGTATTTTGCATTTGTCATGCTTTGTTTAGCTTATTTCAAGTTCTAAAAGCGTCTTTTCTGGGTCTTTACTCATTACTGATTATTTTATAACTTTACTTAACCATATACATTAATTAAGACTAATTGCAACATATTATGCATATTAAACTGTTTGAATAAATATGAAAGACCATGTTCTATTCAGCTGTGATTTAGAAGACTAACCCAAGAAAAATTATTACAAAAATCTCATATATTAGAAAATATCATCAAATGGGAACTTAAGTGTAGAATAGTTTGTAGCGAAGGGATTAAAAGTGGAGGCTTTTCTTAGAGAATATAATTGGTAACCAAAAATATAGACATTCATACTAACAGCTTGAAGATAATATCTCAGCGTACATGTTTTATCCATTCGTTATGTTCAAGGCTACTCTTCATATCCTTACTCATCACTTTGGATAAATACTTCTTTGTCTTTGTTATATATAGGCGCAGTAGTAAACAGTTTGCAGTAACACTGCAAATCCTGCAACCTTAACGTTAGCCCTAGGCAAAAAAGATCACGCAAATGGATTTGTGATTGAGGTGTTTTTTGACAAAATGATAAATTTGCTCTCAAGAAGAACAGCGTTATCCCAAAAACTAACATAATCATTTCAGACATAATGCCTTCCCTTAGAACTAATCTATATCTGAGTCTCGAATTGAAAGCCAATAAATAAAATATCCTTAGATGCCACAACATGCTGTGTATTCAAATTGTCAAAGGTACTAATAGGACTTCAATGTATAACAAACACTTTAACTTCATTCGGTACTAGCATGAAAAAGTCTGCATTTTATGCAACTATAAGGCGACCAGAATTTAGTAAGATTTTAACTCCTGCTTCATAGAAACTCTTTTAATGCCAAGTCTGTAGTTTTCTGTTTACTCATAACATTTATACTATAAACACTACCTAATGTTTTCATGATACTTGAAAAGATGGTGGAAAAGTATTGAAAAATTGAGGATAAAACTTTATTAGGATTTTGTGGTATGGAGAAAATGTGTGACTCTGGCAGCCCTCACTTGGAAAGCATTCACCGTCGGGCATGTTATAGCTTCAGATTTACAGACTGGCATGTTACAGTGAGCATTCACCCGCTGGCAAGTTACAGGAGCAGCATTCACCGACTGGCATGTTACAGGTGCGCCATTCACAGAATGGCGTGTTTAAGGTGCAGCAGTCACAGACTGGCATGTAAGAGTGCATAGGGGCGAGTTTGCCATTGTACACCGAGGAAATTTCCCGGTGGGGACGGTCGGTCCTGGGTGGTCCTGGGGCCGGTCCGGAGCTGGTCCAGGGCCGGTCCGCACTACCTAAAACTTTA
Source organism: Engystomops pustulosus (assembly GCA_019512145.1). Lineage (NCBI taxonomy): Eukaryota > Metazoa > Chordata > Amphibia > Anura > Leptodactylidae > Engystomops > Engystomops pustulosus. Next base: position 58,501,005 of record CM033644.1, read on the forward strand.
ACATAATCTTATTACCTGCATCTACGATGCAGTACTATTGATTAGTAAACAGATGCCCGCAGCTCCACTGCTTTCTGCATCTTGTATACACAACTGACGAATTGCGCGGAGAGCAGTGACATACACTATCCCGCGCCTCAACACCAAGCCACCGAAGAACCGGGGACATAGAAGAAACCTGCTCAAAGAGTGAGTATTATGTTTTAATTTTTAATTACAGAAGGGGACATTAATTATATGTCTGGGGGGGGGGTTGGCAGTATTCTATATCTGGGAATTGCAGGGGGCATTAATATAGTTTGGGGGGTGGGGCATTATTCTTATCTGGGAATGGCAGTGGGCTAAATATATGTCGGGGGGCGAACCAGGGTACTGGCTATGTTATTTGTATGGTGCTGGCAGGGGCATAAATTAATGCCGGGTGTGGGGGGATTATTGTATATATGGGGCGCCGGGGGCATAAATTATATGCCTGGGGTGGGGGGGATTATGTATATATGGGCTGGCAGGGGGCTAAATATATATGGGGTGGGGGGATTATTGTATTATGGGTGGCAGGGGACATAAATTATATGTTGGGGTGGGGGATTATTGATTATGGGGCTGGCGGGGGCATAAATTATATGCCTGGGGTCGTTGTGGGGATTATTGTGTTATATGGGGCTGGCAGGGGGCATAAATTATATGCCGGGGGCCGGGGGATTCTTGTTATATGGAGGCAGGGGGCATAAATTATATGTCTGGGGGGGGGCATTATTCTATATTCCAGGGCATAGTAAGCTGGGGGGCATATTGATTTGGGCTGGCAGGGGCCTTAATTCTATGTCTGGGGCAGGTATGGGGAATAATTATAGCTGGGGTGGGGCGGGCTGGGATACATGATCTTCTATCTTCTGGGGTGGGCTGGGCACTATTCGCTATGTCTAGGGCGGAAGGGGCAATTATTATATGTGCTGGAGTTGGCTGGGGCCATTATTTTTATGCTGGGTCAAGTAGGGCTCAACATACTGGGGGGCGGGTGTGGGGGGGGGGGGTCAGTATAAGGGGGTAGTGGAAGAGAAAGAGAAATAATATCCTTACCATTACAGTTATGTACATTATGGGGCACTATTGGTTTGTGCTAATATTTGCAGGGGGGCTCTATTACAGTATTGGGGTCACAGTATTGGTGTGGGCGAAAGAAGGGACAGTTAAGGGACAATGGCAAAGTGCAGAACATAAGACGTGTGTGGTAAACTTCTGCAGGATGCTGTGTACCTGGAGGAAGAGACAAGGTGATGAGTGGAACTAAGGAGAAAATGGAACGAGTACAATCCGGACACTCACCTGATGTCATGGATGCAATAGGTGAGTATCTCATGTGTTTCTGTAGCTGTATATGGTAAGAAATACTGATTTTTTTCATGTTCACTTCTGTGTATATATGTATATATAGTATTATAGTAGTTATATTCCTGTACATAGGGGCACGTATTATAGTAGTTATATTCCTGTACATAGGGGCAGTATCATAGTAGTTTATTCCTTTCCATAGAGGGCAGTATATATAGTTATCATATTCTGTACACATGGGGACTATTTTTATTAGTAAAAACAAACAAAATACACTATACATTCTTATCAGAAATTTACAAAAATCATATATCAAAATTACCATTTGTAATACACTTAAATGTATCACTGGTTTAAGGGAAAAAGTCAGAAATAAACAGATTACATGAGCAGCAGTTAGGACATAAATTCTCCATCAAACTTTCTATTACCCATCACTTTTCCCAATCTCATGGATCGGATCCACCTGAGCTCAGACATAATAGTGTTACTTCGGTCAGGTGCTGGAAGGACTCGCTGTGGATGGAGACTGGGTCCTGTTGTGCCAGTGGTAATACTTTTGAGTGATAATAGTACAATGGTACCCCGGTCAATTCCATTATATGTGGTGTTACCCCATAGATGATATCTGGGTATCTGAGAGTACTGTAGATGTGTTATTCTGAGCCTGCGGGACACCTCCTGCCATATCTGCCTCCTCCCTGGCACTCGGTGGTAAATGCTCCATGGTCTCCTCTTGTTGACATCCTAGGGGGCACAAACGTCAGAAAGACTCAGGATTTTAAATTTCCTTTGACGAAAGCATCCCAGCAGAGACAACCAGGCGATTCAAAGATTTGGCTGGAAGCCTCGGTCCATTAAGGAACCTCAGACTCTACTGCAGGTGGCCGTTGTGCAGTCCCTCAGAGCTGGCTGTAATGTATAGAATATCTACAGACATTATATAAAGATCCTTCCTGTCTTATTCTCCAGATATGTCTTCTCTATTCTCCACTTTTTCAAACACCTGAGACCATACTCCAGATACTGGGGGAGGAAGCCAGGAGGTCCACCGACCCCTCTGAGACTGCCGCCTCGCCACAACCAAGACTCTGCAAAAGGCAATATCCAGTCCCTACACTACTTACCCACAGAGACCATTGTTTGAGTCCAGGCAACCAAAATTAACTTCAGAAAAACATTGGAGTAAAATACCCTTGATTTAACATATCCAGCCCACCCTCTCTCCTCTGCAGGTAGGTGATCCCTCTTTTTTACTGGTTCAACCTGTTTCCCCCATAAAAGTTGGAAGAACAGAGCTAAGAGCCTACGGAGAAAGATTCTGGCAAAGGAAGAACGACAGAGACGTAGAGGAAGACAGGGACCAGTTAAGTCTTCAGCAGAGTAACCTTTCTCTATAAGGTCAGCCTCCAGTTCTTCCATCGCTGAACCTTTGCATTTCCGTTTCCCAACTTCTCTCCCCAATTTAGTTGGCATTATCTTCCCTCCAATTTACCCCCAAGGATCTTAATATGGGTGGTAGGCCTTGGCGACTGTGGCAGATCAAAGCCAGGAGCAGTATCCAATGTCCAGAAAGCTTGACTCTCTCAAGGTGACCAGAGACCCGGAGGCCTCTGAGTAGCTTCGTGGGGCCGACAACATCTCCACCTCACAGGTTCAGATATCACCACAGTCACATCATCGCGGTAGGCGACTACCTTCAAAGGCAGACAATGGGGACCGGCACCCCTGAAAATCGAACCGCTGCAGTGATCGCGAAACAGTCTATGGCAAACACATACAGCAGTGAGCTCAGGGCAGCCCTGTCGCACCCCTGCCTCTATTCAAAAGTGTCCCCCTGCCAACCATTAATCAGAGGAATCTTAGCCCTCTCTGTACAAAGTTCTCAGCCAATCTATAAATTGCCCGGAATACCGACTTTGACAAGGGCCCATAGATAATCGTGATCAACCCTGTCAAGGCTTTGCCTGGTCCAACCTACAACATATCTCCCACCTAGTAGCTTAAAATCTCTCAAACATCTCCCTTATCGAGATGACTGCTCCAGAGATGTTCCGCGCCATCTTACTGTGCCGTACTGAGAGCCTGCAACATGCCGGGACAAACAACTATTAGCGATAGAATTTTGCAAATCTTCCGGTCGACATTCGAGGGGCGATCGGCCATCCAGTCTGATGTCACTAACTCCTTACCTTAGACAGCAGAATAAGATGGAGGCACACTCTCTGGATGGAGAGATCGCGTGATTCTCTAGACCAATTTTGTAAATACATCCACAAGGATTGGAGCTAAGAGTCTCGACTCTTTATAAATTACTGTGTGTTCGATCTGGACCTGGTGCCTTCTTCAGATTAACTTTATCAATGGACGTTACTTTATCCTCTCTCCTTGTCTATTCCGCTGGTTCAAGGAGAAGGAAAAATCCAAATCTTTAGTGTCAGGGCCTGGAGTTGCCTCCAAGAAGTGAGCCATTTTCTTTTTATCCAAAACTTTCTTCTGAATAATTCAGCATAGTAGGATCTCACCACCCCAGATACCCTCCCGAGATTCCTGCAAAACTCCCTGGGAGTCAGTGAGACCTTTGATCGATTTCTTGGCCACACTTCCCGGCAATTTTCATACGGATCAGGGATGCCCAGTTTCCGTAATCTCTTTCTATTACCAGGGACTGTTAGCGGCTGGTACTGATACTGCTTTATCTCCAGATTTTCAGTCCGGTCAATCTTTTGTTTGTCCCCCCCTCCCGCTCGAATACGGACTCCAATTCTCGCCGCAGCTTGAGATACTGGGCGGTACTTGCTCTTACCCTTCTTCACTGACAGTCACTTTAAGAGGGCCCTGATCTCCCCTTGACGTTTCCACCACCAGTCAGATATGTTGTCATAAAAGTCCTGTCTCTGGAGTGTCTCTGAAAAAGGGAGTGGATACATTCTGGACAAGAATCATCCAGCGGGACGCTGGAATTAAGCCTCCATAACCCCCGACCAATATCCGAGCGGTTAGTGGCTCCCATGGAAACAAAAGGCCAGATGTCAGAATATGGGACACCTCTCTCGCCTCATCCCACTTAGATTCTCTGAGGGCTGACAAAAGCCATAATCAATCCTGCTAGTTGCAGCACAGGAGTAGGTGTATTTAGGTGTCAACCATCCAGGGTGAACAACCACACAGATTGGCCTGTGATATAATGCTCTTTGACTTTGGAGTCTCTGACCACTCGCTCTGCCCGAGGACCTGTCACCCGATGTCATGGTAACATTAAAAGTCGCCCGCCATTATCACAGGGATTGAGGTAAATAGATACTGCCGTACCTCATGAACACTGGATTCTCTCTGTCACTGTCCTGTGGGCCATAGATGTTAATCAGCCGGAGCCCCTACCATGGATGGTCACCTCTAGCACACAGGCACCTCCCCATAGCGCTCCGTCAGCCTGTGCACCGTAGTCTTGTGTGTGTAAATAGTATGGCGGGACCCGGCGTACGGTTCCACAGCCAGTGACCAGTAAGAAGGACCAGACCGCCACTCACGCTCGCCTCACGGAGATGCCCTAAGTGGTCAGCCGGTCCCTGCCGGAAGAGTGACATCGGTGTCCAGAATCTCAGGTGGTAATATACTGCGTGTCTGGTCCTCTTACTTTAATGCTGTTGACGTTGCTAGAAGCAACTTTTAGAGAGAACCCAGCCATCACAACGAGAAAAAGCAGAGCAGTAACCCCCATCTCATGAGTCAGAGTCGTGTCCCCCTGCTTCCACCTATCTCCATGTCTGACTCTACAGCGGTTCTTCAGGAGGGGGACGCTTCTTTTTTGTTGGGGGGTCCCTATGCACCTCACACTCAATTACAATACGTTCCAGCTCTCGTCATAATCCCCATCTGACCTGACAGAGCATCAACCGGTTGGAAAGGACCATGACCCCAATAGCACCAATGGACTTTCTCCTGGTCTTAGGCTCCGCACTGTACTCCTCAGGCTTCGGGAGGATTTGTCTTTTTCTCCTTTTATTCTTTTTCAACCTCTCATATTCAGTAGATGTACAGAGGTGCTGCCTGAGGCTTCTCCTGGTTACAACCTCAACAATCCTGAGCGCTGTCTGACTGCTGCTGCGTGGGGGTACTGTTCACCTGAGCCCTGTCTGTACCTCCCGCCCTAGTCAAATTTGCCACCGACACAGGGCTCTCCTCTATAAGGCGTTGCCTCCTGCACATCTATCATCTGAGAAGTCCTGGCGATGTTGTGCCAGGCTTCTGGGCATCCTTGTGTGGGTGGGCCACTCCACAGCATAGATTCACTTGACCTTCTCACAGGTGGCACGAGATGGCCGACCTCCACACACAGGTTACATTTTACCACAGTACATATTTGGCCAGGTACCAATCCTACACACCTAAAGCACTTCCGTGGCTGCCCTGGTGAGAAACAGACACCTTTCTCTCATCCTATAAAGAGGAGTGGGGAGGTGCAGGGGTGATATTGTTATATTGGCGCAGTTTTACCAGGACCTTCCACCTTCCAGTCCATGATACCGTCAGTGTCCCTGTTCTTAGGTAGGTCAGACAGAGACACAATGGCGTCTGCAGCCACACTATAATTCCGAGGGGAACCAGACTCATTCAGAATATTATATTAAAATACCACAGACCTGGTCTGGATATGGGGAAAAATGTAAAATTATCCAGCCGTCCTGTCCCCAAGCCGGGTAAGTTATGCCCAAAACCTATCCAGACTGGACATAAGCTTAAAGCTGACATACATAGCCCTGTCTGTCTGGAAGTATTGGTGACTGACCCGGATGTCTCTGGGGAGAAACCCCATCTGGCGGCACAGAGATCCGCCACAAACTCCTATCTGGGAGATCTTCTTAGCGCCTCTGATCTTAAAGCGGCACCACGTTCCTCCTCTTAACGCCTGCCCTGTGTAGTGCGCCGGAGGTGAATGAGGGAGCGCCGCGGCTCCAGGCGTTTTGGGAGGTTCCTGACGGGTCGCACTCTGGGTATTGGGGGAGGGAGCTCTAGGGGACCTGACTCTTCTGGGGGCTCGATGTTAGTGGGGAAAATACACACATTATCCTGTACCCCTGCCCCCAATCCACCTGTACATAACTCCGGTGGCCTGCACCTCCAGATAGACTCTGAGTCCCCTCCATCCCCCGACCCCCAGACACATCAAGATGTCCACCATGTCCCAGTCTTGCCACCAACAGTAAAGTTTCCTGGGTCACCGCCATCACATGATGCATGGATGGAAGTTCCGCTCTTGCTGCGCATAGTCTCTGCTGGGACCTGTGGTACTACAGCATTTTTATCTCTAGCGGGGATCTGCGGTCTGCTCTTGTGTTTGTCCCTTTCTGGAAAGAAAAGCTTGCAGGTTTCAGGACTTGCACTGACATTTTTTGGGTGCATTATCTGGGGGGACGGGTTCTGTGGTGCTGCAGGGCCCGGGTCCAGGGTTAGTAGCTCTGCTTCTGCTGGGCAGCGTCCCTGTTCTATAGGACTCGGCAGGGGTCCCATCTCTCCAGAACACAGTCCATGTCCCCACCACCGCCAGCTCCTTACTTAGGCCTGCAGCTTACTGTTGTAACGGGCGCTGCTCTCAGGTGCGCGGTCTTCAGGCTGTAACATACAGTCTATCTGCATCTGCAGCATCTGCTTATGTGACTTAGCTCCCCATCCTCCTTACCAGTGGCGGGATCTCCTCCGCCATCGCCGAGCTCGGCGTCGTGTGCTCTCCTCACCGACCGTGCTGTGTCTGAGTCCCCTCCTGTTCTCTGGCCTTGGCTCCCCAGGCTTGCTGCTTGTACTGGCAGTGGCAGTGTGGCTGGTGCACACTGTGCAGGCCTGGCTCTGTGGCTTTACAGAGATTTGGTGCGGCCTGGACAGGACATGCTGGACACAACATCCATTGCTGCAGATTTCTTGCAGGGTTTGTCTTTCAATGATGTTCTCCTCTGCCTGGGTGCAGGATGGGGGGCTGTGCACCTGCTGCTGACTCACACTCTGCATACCTGTGCTCCTCCATGCTGGATGGACATGGGGACTCACTGCTTTCCCACTGTGTACTCACTTCCTCGTCTTGTTTCTTCTTTAATAAATCAACATTCTGTCCCACAACTCACGTTAGTAACATTGGGATTTGCCATCCCTAGTAGAAAGCTTTTGGGAGTTCACTCCCGGTGTAGGCCTGGAAGCCTGGGCCTTGCTGGGGAATCTCCCCCACAGGGTGGGCCCCCGCCCTGGGCTGTCTCCAGTGCATCAGGAGACTTCAGGCTGCTCTCACACAACCTCCCAGCAAGGGGGCAGTATTATGTAGTTTATATTCCTGTACATCAGGGCGCAGATCAATAGTAGTTATATTCTCTTCCATAGAGGGGCAGTATTATAGTAGTCATATTATCTGTACACATGGGCAGTGGGTATTATAGTAGTGTATATCTTGTACATTGGGAGCGGTATTATAGTAGTATTCTTGTACATAGGCGGCAGTATTATAGTAGTTATATTCCGTACATTAGGGGGCAGAGTATTATAGTAGTTATATTCACTGTACATAGGGGGCAGGTATTATAGTAGTTATATTCCTGTACATGGGGCAGTATTATAGAGTAGTTATATTCTTGTACACTGGGGCAGTATTTACGTAGTTATTATCCGTCATAGGGGCAGTATATAGTAGTTATATCCTGGTAACACATAGGGGCAAGTATTAGAGTTATATTCCATATACATAGGGGCAGTATTATAGTTAGTTGGGCTTGTATATGGGAGAAGGTAGAGGGTATTGTAGTAGTTTTTATTTTGTATTAGAAGGCAGGATTGAATGTGTACATAGGAGGGCAGTATCAAAATAATTCTTTCTCGAATTGTACATGTATAGCACACGTAAAAGGTAATAAGGCTTACCGGTCGTGTGGTTTGCATCATTACTGACGACAGGTCACATTCTTTGCACATTAGGACTCACTTACTAGAAAAGATGTTCTGTTTTGCATTAAGGCCATATACAACAATTTGTCTGTTATAATCCTCCATCTGACCACACCCACTATGTTTTGACTGCGCCCCATAAAATGGGGCCACTTTATCTATTTTTTCCAGGGCCATTTTAATTCACAGTCCGCCCCTGCAGGTGCAGCATCTAGACTGGCATGTTACAGGTGCAGCATTCCAGACTGGCATGTTACAGGTGCAGCATTCACAGAACTGGCATGTTACAGTGCAACATTCCCCGACGGGAATGTTACAGGAGCACATTCACAGAATGGCATGTTACAGGTGCAGCATCACTGACTGGCATGTTACAGGGTGCACATTCACTGACTGGCATGTCACAGGGCCAGCACTTCACCGACTGGGCATGTTTACAGGAGCTGCATTCACGCTGGCATGTTACAGGTGCAGCATTCACTGACGAGGCATGTTACAGCGTGCAGCTATTCACGACTGACTGTTAAGGTGCAGCATTCCAGACGGTTGGCAGTTACAGGTGCAATATTCACTGACTGGCATCGTTACACAGCTGACGGCACATTCACATGACTGGCAATTTACAGGTGCAGATTCACAGAGGCATGGTACACGTTGCAGGTCATGTTACAGGTGGCATTCACAGACTGGCACTGTTACCAGGTGCAGATTCACTGACTGCCCTGTTACACGGGAAGCATTCACAGACTGGCATGTTACAGGTGGCAGATGTCCTGACTAGGCATGTTACAGGTGCGCTTCACGGAACTGGCATTGTACACAGGTGGCTAAGACTGCATATACGACTGGCATACAGACTGGCATGTTACAGGTGGCAGCATTCACAGACGCATGTTACAGTGCATACCCAGATGTAAGCATTCACCGACTGGCATGTCAGATGCAGCATTCACAGACTGCATGCTACAGGTAAAGCATTTCACCGAGCTGCATGTTACAGGAGCTGCATTCACGAATGGCAGTTTAAGGTGCGGAATGTTACAGGTTGGCAGCATTCAGACTGGCATGTTACAGGTTGCAAATCACTGCACTGGCATGTTAACAGGTGCAGCATTCACAGACTGGCATGTTACAGGTGCCAGCATCCACCGACTAGCATGTTATGGTACAGCATTCACCATCTGGCATGTTACAGGAGCGCATTCACCAATGGCATGTTACAGGTGCAGCATTCACTGACTGGCATGTTACAGGTGTAGAATTCAAAGACTGGCATGTTATTGGTGCAGGAATGTTACAGGTACAGCCATTCACTGACTGGCATGTTACAGGTGGCGAATTCACTGACTGGCATGTTAAGGTGCAGCATTCACAGACTGGTATGTTACAGTGGGCAGCATTCACTGACTGGCATGTCACAGGTGCAGCATCACCGACTGGCATGTTACAGGGCTGCATTCACCCGACTGGCATGTTACAGGTTGCCATTCACACGAGCATGGTTACAGGTTGCAGCATCACCAACTAGCATGTTACAGTGCAACATTCACTGATGGCATGTTACGGTGCAGCATTCACAGACTGCATGCTCAGGTAAAGCATTTACCGACTGGCATGTTACAGGATAAAGCATCACCGACTGGCATGTTACAGGTGCAGGAATGTCACAGGTGCAGCAGTCACAGACTGGCATGTACCAGGTGCAGAATTCACTGACTGGCTGTTACAGGTGCAGCATTCACAGACTGGCACTTTCAGGTGCCAGCATTCACCGACTAGCAGTGTTACTGGTTGGCAGCATTCACCAATGGCATGTTACAGGAGCTGCATTCAACCGACTGGGCATGTTACAGGTGCAGCATCACTCCGACTGGCATGTTACAGGTGCAGATTCACAGACTGAGTGTTATTGGTGCAGGAATGTTCAGGTAAGCATTCACTGACTGGTATGTTACAGGTGCAGCATTCACAGACTGGCATTTTACAGGTGCAGCATTCACCAACTGGCATGTTACAGGTGCAGCATTCACCAACTTGCATGTTACAGGTGCAGCATTCACAAACTGGCATGTTACAGGTGCAGCATTCACAGACTGGCATGTTACAGGTGCAGCAATTACCAACTGGCATGTTACAGGAGCTGCATTCAGGGACTGACATGTAACAGGTGCCGCATTCACAGACTGGCATGTTACAGGAGCTGCATTCACCGACTGGCATGTTACAGGTGCAGCATTCACTGACTGGCATGTTACAGGTGCAGCATTCACGGACAGGCATGTTACAGGTGCAATATTCACCGACTGGTATGTAACAGCTGCAGCATTTACTGACTGGCATGTTACAGGTGCAGAATTCACAGACTGGCATGTTACAGGTGCAGGAATGTTACAGGTGCAGCGTTCACAGACTGGCATGTTACAGGTGCAGAATTCACTGACTGGCATGTTATAGGTGCAGCATTCACAGACCGGCATGTCACAGGTGCAGCATTCACAGACTGGCATGTTACAGGTGCAGCATTCACGGACCAGCATGTTACAGGTGCAATATTCACTGACTGGCATGTTACAGGTGCAGCATTCACAAACTGGCATGTCACAGGTGCAGCATTCTCAGTCTGGCATGTTACAGGTGCAGCATTCACAGACTGGTATGTTACAGGTGCAGCATTTACTGACTGGCATGTTACAGATGCAGGAATGTTACATGTGCAGCATTCACAGACTGGCATGTTACAGGTGCAGGAATGTTACAGGTGCGGCATTCACAGACTGGAATGGTGCAGGAATGTAAAGAAAATACCTGTGGTACTGGGTTGCAGGAGTGAGTACTATGTTGCTGCAATGGCTAACAGTAGTTATCTGTGGGTGTGAGATTGAGATAGAGAGACTGACAGACATACAGAGAGAACAGAGTCACCCCCCCACACGGTGGGAGTAGAGACAGAGGAACAGGTGACACATGTTGCTTAGTGCTCCATCTCGTTCCTTCATCCCCCCCCCAGAGCATTCAAATAAACTTTGTGAAACTAGTGAAATCCTGGGACTGCCCCTCACAATCTACATACACATGTGACTAATGACGCAATTTTTATGGATTGACTATATCTGTACCACACTTGTGGCGTTCACTTAACCCCTTACTGACATGTGACGTAATAGTACATCACATGTCAGGTTCCGGTGCATAGAGAGGGCTCGCGGGCCGAGCCCTCTCCATAGCCGGTGAGTCTTTGCTGCATATTGCAGCAAAGGCTTACCGGTAACACCCGCGATCGGTGCCAGCGGGTGTTTTCCTGCTGATTGCATGGACGCCGCCATCTTTCTGAGGATCATCACTCCCCGTTACGTCATTGGGGAGCGGCGATCCGTCGCCATGGTAGCTTCAGGTCTCACAAAGACCTGAAGCTACTTCGGGTTAACCCATTCATTACATGGTGCTATCAGCACATTTTAATGTATGAGTAGTAAAATACACATATACTGCCATGCTGTAGTATGGCAGTATATGATAGGATTGTACAGACACCCTAGGGTTAATGTACCCTAGGGAGTCTTAAAAATAGTAAAAATAAAAATAAAAAAAAGTAAAAAAAAATTATAATAAAAAAACCTAAAAATTCAAATCACCCCACTTTCCGTAGCACTGACATAAATATAAATAAACAGTAAAAATGATAAACATATTAAGTATCACCGCGTCCGAAAATGCCTGATCTATCAAAATATGATAACGGTTTTTCACTGTGTTTAACCCCGTAACAGAAAATCGCGCCCAAAGTTGAAAATGGCACTTTTTTACCATTTTAAAAAAAATGTAAAATTGTATAAAAAGTGATCAAAAGGTCGCACAGTCCTAAAAATGATAACATTGTAAACGTCATCAAAATCCACAAAAAACTGCACCACCCACAGCTCCATAAACCAAAGTATGAAAAAGTTATTAGCACCAGAAAATTTTTTTCCCGCTTCCCAGTACATGGCATAGAATATTAAATACCATCATTTTGAAGTGTAATTTGTTATGCAGAAAATAAGCCATCTGTACATAGAAAAATATAAAAAAGTTACAGATTTTTGAATGAAGTGAAAAATGAAAACGCAAAAACGAAAAAGGGCTGCGGTGGGAAGTGGTTAAAGAACATATACTCAGCTAACACTGTTTTATCTATGTGAAGTATAGCTTGTTTACTATTACTTATTTGTATATCTTGGTCCACTGGGGACATAAGTTTGTGTACAGCACCTTAGTGTGCTTTTTTAAATGTTTTTATATACATTTTTTCATGATGATTAATTAATAAAGTGAATATACTAAATTTACCACATTTTGGACATCCTCTTTTTGGTATTATGTCATAGCATACATTGGATGTTTTTCATTACCTATGACCAAAACCCCTAGATGGATGATGTGATGACACCATCACGTGACTTGCATCGGAGAACAGCAGTGCAGCAGGGGGAAGTCTTCAGTGCTAGGGACCGGGTCCTCAATACCTTAGCGCTGTGTCCACTGTCCGCACGGCGGTGAGCCATGCAGGCCCCTCCCTCTCACAGGCTTGATCGATACGCCACTGCTTGTCAGCCACCTGCAAACAGTCAGAAAATTTTTTTGTACAGACAAGCATTCTCTTATGAGCCCCCTAGTTTGAACTGAGTAACTGTCTGATGTCAGACAACTTTGCCTTCTTTATAAATAAAACTTTTCTTTCAAAGCAAAGAATCAAAATTACCTGTGGGCAGACATATGAAAACAATGAGTGATGAGATTCAGAGTTGGTGATAATGACATAAATTAACTAGAGAATAATTACTCACATATTAAATCCACCACTTTTTATGCACTGCCCTTCCTTTACTGTCTGCTAATGTTAACTGTAGACCAAAAAAGGCACCTCACCTGTCTATAGCATATATTTGGTACTAGGCATAACTAAGAGAGGCTATGAGTTATATACTCATACACTACTTTTCACCATTTTGCAATATTTAAAAATGTTACTATAAGTGATCAAAAGGTTTTACTGTACCCAAAATGATAGCAATGAAAAACTCCTCACAAATCTGTGTACACCAAAGTATAAAAAGTTATTAGTGTCAAATGATTTGGCATCTCGTGATCGCACTGACCCAAAGGATAAAGGAGACATGTCATTTGAAGTGAAAGCTGTAAAAATCAAGCCAGAAGAAAATGGCGCAAAAGCTTTTTTTAAATTAACTTCACCAAATTGGGAACTTGTTTCTATTTCACAGTACATGCAGTAGTGCATTATAATACAGGCGGTTTGGGTGATAGCCCAGGGCCCAAGCCTTCGAGGGGGCCATGGCCACCTGAAACACCCATCAAATTTTAAACTGAGTTGGATCTTCACCCATAAAAAACCTTGTACATCTGTTTCTGTTCTCAAAAATGTACACAAGAGAAATTTCAGGACCTTTTAAAATCATTCAGAGTTCCTGGATCAGCATATTGAAAGCAGACAGAAAGTGTGCACCCTCCATTCCACAAGAAGCCTGGATCTAGCACCAGATGTATGAAGTGAATTCTGGACTTATATGGGATATAATATTCATATATTCCAGGGTCCATGGCAGGTATAATCTGCCCCTGAGTAAGTGGAATGGAATATTAAATACAGTCACTGGGAAGTACAATGTGTTACACAGAAAACAAGCCTGCTCTGTACACGATAAAATAAAAAAGTTATAGATTTTTGAAAGGAGTGAAAAATGGAAACAGAAAAACAAAAAAGGACGAAGTTGTTAAAGGGTTAATACAATATACAATATATTGCAGTTTTCCATTCCTTACGTTGATTTCAGATGTTTGTATTTCCTTAGAAAAATTTCTTCAGACTAGACAATCGACATATTTCCTTTTGACTTGGTTTTGTTACATTTGTGCATTATATTTTATAAAAAAAATATTTCTCCTATTAAGTGATATCTCCAGGGCTATGGGCTTGGATGCTTGAGGTGATTACTGAAGAATGGCTATTGACCTTCAGACCAGGAGCACTCTAATTTGCAGAACAGCCGATGTCCCATGAGTCTTTTGCGGACAGGTCACATAATCAGCCTGAGCTACAAAGCGCTTCTAGTCCAGCTGTACCCTCTCCCTCCAGGACCTGAGGACATGGTTAAATAGGCACCTCTGGATTACTGGACTTGGAATTATGAATCGGAAAATTAAACATAATAAGAAAGGCCTTTGGGTGTAGTAGCCCTTATCTAATAGAAATAGGGATGTTCACAGCTCTTGTTCTGGCTGAACTTCTTTCACACTAAGTTGGCAGACTATGTACTATGTATGAAAATTACATAAAGAAAAACAGGATATGTTGCAAATCAAAGTCATAGAAGCTTGGACGCTTTATTTCATTATAATTATAACTTCATGATATGGTATGACTCGCTAAATTGCTTAAATATTATGTATTTTACTTACAGATTTTTAAGTTTTAGTATAATCACACTGTTCTTATCTAGTGGTAAATAGCAATGCCGAAAACAGTTTACAGTAAACTTTCATGTGTGGCCACCTCTTTAACACAGCAGCTGAAAAATAGTCACAATATGACCACGGCATATCTTACTGATTCCAAAGATCGAAGATCTAAGAGGTAAGAGCAGCAAATGTATATGCCATATATTTAGAAGATGAAAATACCCCTGTTTAACAGAATGACTACAGCAGGCACATGACAATTTGGATTGAAGTTATCTAAATAGATAAAAAATGAATATTGTAATTATACAACTTCTTACATTGTGATATATTGGGGCACATTTACTTACAAAGTCACTAGAGTTCACTAAAAGTGCATTGTCCTTCTATAATGCTGCATGCGGCGATTCACTAAGATCATGCGCCAGAAATCATGAATGTGTCACTTCCCCACAGTGCACCTTTATCATATGGCGTGCGACACAATTTGAGAGTTGAATATGTGTTGGTAATTTACTGTATGTATAGTCCAAGGCTACCAGTGATCAGCTGCAAGAGTTATCAAAGGTGTCTGTAATTTTTTGCTAATACTGGTTCTTATGATAATCCAAAAGTTTTAAAATCCAATTGTCACAGAGGCCAAAACAGTTTTGGCTGGAGTTAGAATTATAAAATATACAGTCCCAACTAACATACAAATTTGACTTAAGAACAAACCTGCAGAACCTGTATTGTACGTAACTTTGTAACTAGTTTAGTATATGTGAATATATGGAGAAAAAAGTCAGCTACAATCACACCATAAACAAGGCAGCGAAATTAGAGACCGCAACGATTTGCATAGTAAGATATCATATTATCAGTACAGAAAAGTGTCAAAAATCAACTCAAATTCAAATTTTTTGAAGAATGCAGAATATTACATTAGTAATCACTCCACACCTATAGCTGTCTTGAAGCTATAACTCTCAGCATGTTGTATTGGGAATTCAGGGTTTGAAAACACCTACAGATTCTTTACATCTAAAACTGTAAGCTTTTATTTCCAAAAACAGTCCATATACTTTTTTGTTCAGCCCTGTCTGTTAGATCAGAGAGAACATGTAAGTAATATATGGTATATACTCATGATAACAGTGTTGGCACTATTGTCTTGATGTGACTTCTTGCATTATATATCACTATGATACTTAGAGTCTTGTCTGTGGTCTGTGATTCACAGACCAACCATGACGGTGTGTTATTGCCCTTATACGTATATTCCATTATTTAGGAAATTAGAGAATTTCATATCAGCACCTTGGACAGTTCGTGTGTGTAGTGATTCTACTGGCTCGGCAACCTTGTGATTTTGACGTGTCATAAGGATGTGGGATAGACTTTCATCTGTGGGGGTCCGAATAAGACTGGCACCATTCACCACAATTAAAGAAAGACACGTTCCCCTCAGCTGATATTCAGACAGATAATTGCAATGTACACAATACACAGTAATTGCAGTTTCAAAGACTTTCCATGGATGATTTCACTAAGATGTTTTTCAGAAGCTTTGGTTGGACCACAGCTGAGGGGGCAAAACAGTCAGCTAAGTTCATCTTTCCAATTGTGTTAATTGTTTTATACAAAACCAATAAAGTATGAAAAGTTTATTATACAATTTGCCCCATCTATAGTGATCTTTGAAGCATATCTCTTTACCATTGGGTAACTGTGACATTTTATATAATATACATCCATGGCAAGTGTTTATTTAAATTGGACTATCATCATAGAGTGCACTGGCTATGAATATAAAGATGAGTGCTTTATGATAATACTTGAACTTAAAAGCTGAGGAACACAACTTTATATGCATGGTTCATCCTATCTGCTAACAGTCTATGTCCTTGCTACATTTGCTGATGAAAAACGTCAGTATACAGCCTATAATTCACATGATCTTACAGTAAAATGTGGAGTCTTGAAGTCCATAAAAAGATATATACATCACATATTTATCTGCATTACTGATTACAGGCTTTGGATCAGCTGTAAAAGAAATAAGATGCTAAATAATTCCAATAGGCTTATGCAAAACATTTATAAAGTAAAATGTAAGATTATGTTGTAGGCTTCTGTCATTGTTTTGCAACCACAAACCATTGACACTAGAGATGCCATAAACGCTGTAGTAAACTATTTACACCAGTGCATTCAGGCTTTCATACGTCCTTTCACACCTAATGCATTGACATAAATCACAAGTGATAGTTTGATGTTAGAACTAAGTGTTTTGCATTAAAAGTTTGCAGGCTTTCGTATTGCTGAATCTTTTCTCTTTTGTTGGTCGCCTTTGTGGGACTTGGGTGATTGATTAAAAGAAAATCTAAATACAGTAGATGAAAGGATTCTGGATCCATTTTCTTCAAGCTTGCTCTCCAGCATTTTATTAAGGGCCTCTTAACAGCTCAGGCGCTAAGATTATTTTCATCTCTTCAACTCAAGAGTATCTTTTGATGGCAAGTCGAGCCTTCAAATGTACAAGGATTAACGTAATCTTCTAGAACCTTTAATTCACACTGTCTTTACCTGTGAGGCATGTAGAAGCACCAGTTCTATCATAGATTCCTAAAACACTCAATATTTGCCAGGTTTCTAGGCATGTCAAAAATATCCATCTCGATGCTGAAACAAGCAAACTCTTTAATTCATATTTCAGGGGAATGTGATGAATTTTCCACCTTAGGCCATATGAGCTCTTTTGATGTTGCACAAAGTCCACATAGTAAACAGTGATACTTTTCCAAGTTTTTTTTTGGCATGTTTCTCTTCATGATGTTTTGCAGGTCTCAATAGACTTGTTTTGTTAAGTTGTTGTGTTTGTTCCTTTGAGCATAGCATGTCAGCTAGATCAACCAATCATTTGGAAATATATTACAGAAATACAGTGATAAGCTGGGGACATAGGCAAGATCAGAACAAGGAGAAGATAAAAGAAGAAAACAAATAGGGATGCGCAGGGAGGTTGGACAGCAGGAGTTACTGGGAGTAGCATTTCCTCCCACAACCTGGACAGGCTACTCCACACACCCCAATAACCTCTGATGATAAAATGCATATATCAAAGATAAACTTTATTTCAATGGATTAAAGAAGGACACTTTCGGGCTGAGGACAGAAAAAGAAACCTGCCAACGGATGTATCTTAATAGGTAGATTCCTGATGGTAGGTTTTCTTAAAGACCCCTTTCACATGAACATATGATTTCTCCAGTCCTGCATTTCTGTGCTGTATGAATCCATATATATCTGACGGTTTTCATCCGTATGTGCATGTACATCACTGTATCCGTACCATATAAAATATGGTGGGCTGCCAAATTATGGTTGGCTGATGTCTGGCTGACTTTTGGCTGGCTGACAGAATGCACCTCCCACTGGTTCTGGTCTCCATGGAACCCCTATATATATGGTAGTATACAATGCACAACTGAGTGCAACACTTATGTAACACATATTTTAAACATTCCCATAGACTTCTATGAGGTGTACTGAACAGAAATACTGGAGAAGATAGGACATACTCTGTATTTATTTAGGTCTCGCTCATGGTATAGTACAGTGAACAATAACACCATTTAAATGGATGGCAGTATTGCCCACTGATATGAATGTGGTCGTATGCTACCTGTATGATAACAGTATGGTACAAGTATATATATATTTTTCTGTGTGATAGAGGCCTAATAATAAAAAGAAATAAAGTGGAATGTATTAAATACATGTAGGGATAACAGATTAAGAGAAGATCCAGGGTTTTCTGGTTGTAAACAAGTTCTTCAGGAATACTCAGTGTCAATTAGCAGATGTTAAAGCAAATGAGGTTAGAGAGATAGATAGTGTGCCTATGCCACAGTATAAATGCAAACTTTCACTGCATACAATTAATGGAGTAACTTTGGGATATTGAACAGGCACCACCTACACTCAATATACCTATAGTGGTAAAGGAATCTATTATCAAAATCAATCATGATAAACCATAGGCACTTATTTATAGATCCAGGCACCATAACTGTGGAGCAGCACTTCCACCCTCCCACTGTGTGAGATTACTGCAGGCAGAAGGAGGGGGGAAGTGCAGAGGAGACATGCTCCTACACAGTGCAACAGCCTGATTAGTGGGAGGGGCTGGTGAGGATCCATAGGTCATGGTCCACATTGGCACTAATGACAAAGTTACAGGTAGGTGGAAGATCCTCAAAAATTATTTCAGGTACTTAGGCCATAAGCTCAGGGCAAGGGCCTCAAATGTAATTTTCTGTGAAATTCTATCTGTACCGTGTCCCACACCAGAAAGGCAGCAGGAGTAAATATGTCGCTCAAATGTGGGTTTAGGAATGAAAGGGTTTGGGTTCATGTAGAACTGGACTGACTTTGCTGTGTGCTACAGTGGCTAGAAGAATGTAGGAGCATTTAAACTACAGATCTGGGTGGAGGGCAACTACACTTATACAGAGCAAGACAGTGTAGATATGGAACAGGAAGATTTATGTGGGGAGGAATGGGGGCTGGGGTAAGGTCTTCAAATAAGAACTAAAGGAATAGGCATAGGAGTTTTGGGGGTTTGAGTGGTCAGAACCCTACTTTACAACTTGTAGTTCTGTGAATACCCTTTTAATTATGTGTTGTCAGGATATGTGCAGTTTATTTATAAAAAAGAAGATTCTTCACTTTCCCCAAATTAAACATTTCATATGAATAATAGCATTAGCAAACCATCACATCGGTGCTGCAGATTGTTCTCATTAGCTTGTGGCACCTTCAAACTCATCAATAGATCTACAACAACATTGTAACGCATTAAAGCCGTTGTAAAGTCTTGTTATGTACTCCGTGTATTGACCAGCTTTTCTAATTATCACCCATAGGTGACAGATGATATAGTGCTAATGATTATGTTCCTATATACTTCCTCTTTGCAAAAAAATGATTTTTTACCTATTTCCATAATAGAGTACGCATACACTCCGACATCAAGACCCAAATAAACATAGTTTTAGCTTTCAGATGTGTTGTTTGCTTCTTAATTTCTGAAAATGTATAAAATCTAATTTGTTTACAATAATATGTAATGAAAATGTTAAAGGGATATTCTGGGAATATGAACATCTGATACAAAACCCCATAATGCTAGAAATAAATTAATATAACAAAACTCAATGTCAGGATTCGGGATGAGTGGATCCTCTGGACCACCATGGGAGGTGATACTAGCTGACAACTGGGACTGGAATCTAAGTGGCACCTGGTCTTCACCAGAGCCCGCCGCAAAGCAGCACGGTCTTGCTCCGGTGGGGTACCATCAGGTCATTCCACAGGTGCGACTAGCCCGTGGTGGCAGCAGATTTTGAGGTACCTTAGCAGGAGACAGTCTCATGGTCAGGTTCAGGCACAGGGTCAGGGCAGACGGCAGAGATGCAAGGTCATGTCCAAAATGGGATCAGCAACAGGAGGTCCAGGCAGATGGGAATGGGAACACAGGCACAAGGGACACAGGAACGCAGGAACACGGGAAGAAACAGGAATACAGGAACGCAGGAATATCACAAGGCGTAGGCTCAAAGATCCGGCAGAGTGTGATGAAAGAGACAGTTTAAAATAGCCTTCTGGGAAAATGGCCATCGGCAATTAACGGTGCGCTGGCCTTTAAAATTTCCTGAAGCCGGTGGGCGTGCACCCTAGGAGACGGGGATGTGTGCACACGGACCACGGACAGGGATCCGGAACGGGGACAAGTGAGTCTGGAGCCGGAGCAGGGGCACACAGAGGAACACAGGTGCGCTCGCATTCCAAGACAGGGATCATGGGAGCACCTGTGACACTCAATGTCATTAGTCACGAAATGGAGCTTAAAGGGGTATTCCCATTTCAGCAAGTAATTGTTATTATTTGAATAATGAAAAGTTATAAAAATTTCCAATATACTTTCTGTATCAATTCCCCATGGTTTTCTAGATCTCTGTTTGCTGTCATTCTACAGAAAGCTTCTATGTTTATTCCCAGCTCTCTGCGCCACGGCCAGATGGTAATTCCCCAGACGAAGGCAGGAGGAGGTTTGCGGGGGGCATGAATATATAAAATTTCGTGAAAGCTGAGAAGCGCTTGGCGTCGTCAGTTTGAGCTGCGCAACTATTACAAAGTTATTTTTACGGCAATAAAATTACACGTAAAACACTGTCCCCCGCCATCGCCTAGACATAACGAGCAGACTATTTAGTACACTCTGCCACCAGTAATCTGGTGGGAAATGTTCTTTAAGACTGAAAAAGATTGATAAATCTGTTCCGTCATTTTTATTATGTTTTGTGCATGTAGGCTGTATTGTATAACTTGTATGAACTTAATCTCCAACAAGTCTATGTAACATGAACAGATAAATAAACAGAAAAACTAAAAAAAAAATTAAATATATTACATGTAAGACTCTAGCAGTTCTACTATTCATAACCTTTATTGTTGTCTGAATGGCTAAGAATCTGGGTCATGGCTATACACTATTCACCTTTACTCAAGCAGGATAAAAAAAACATTTATTTAGCATTCCTGAAAAAAATATTACATTGTCTTCTCACATACTGATTGAAAAACTAACAACACAAGACTGGAAAAAATAAGGAAACAATGTGGGGATATCACCTGAGTGCACAATAGGGGTCTTAGAGAAGTTAACACTGAAATAACAGTGGATAACATTCCAGCTAAATAATATGCTGAGGATGACTCATAGAAAGAGTGGAAGCCTGGAACAGTAACATAAAGGAAAACAATTTTCATAGTGGCATAGTATAATACAAAAGGCGCAAAATACTACACACAATACAAACTTCAAAGTGTAACATGTTCCAAACAAATGGGTTACAGTTGTGAGGTACAAACAGAGGCGTATGAGAGCTGAGCTATAGTTGGCATCTCTCTGTACTAATGTATAGTTTAAACCCTTTACGTAATACCCTTTCACTAGAACCTACCTTGTGCCAGTGAAGAAAGAAGAAAAAGCAGCAGCACTCCTTAGGTTTTCAGTGAATCAGAGACTTCCTTTATTCACCAATAAGGTGCAAT
Source organism: Engystomops pustulosus (assembly GCA_019512145.1). Classification (NCBI taxonomy): domain Eukaryota; kingdom Metazoa; phylum Chordata; class Amphibia; order Anura; family Leptodactylidae; genus Engystomops; species Engystomops pustulosus. Next base: position 58,522,815 of record CM033644.1, read on the forward strand.
GGATCATTAATTGAAGCATATCTGTTGCTGACCCACACTTGTTTATCTGTCTGTGAAAGAAATCCTGGAAATGAGAAGATTTCACATAATCAGAATTTTTCAACGATCAACTAAATAGTACAGATAACTGGTGTTTTATTAGTAGGGTTCCAACTTCTAAACCCTCACCAATCATGATTTCAGTGGGTTCTTTATCCCCCTAGTGCAAAGGAGGGACAACAAAGAAAACAGTTCACCACGGCTATATTCTAAGGTTTGGGAGTATAGATTCAACGGTCCTGTGAGAGGAGTCCCAAAGGTGTTGTACCACCAGGGGTATCCAATTGCAGAAAAATCTGGAATCCCAACACTCTTTAAAACAACTCCCCTTAGTCATAGCATGCTTAGCAATTTTTTTTAAACAGCCCCAATAACTCCTTATGCGACTTTCTAATATCTGGGTAAAGCTACTTACATAATACATGTGCAGTTCCCATGCCATATACATGGATTCCGGGCTTTTTATTTGGCAGCCCGACATTTCATTAGCTTGTCAAGTGCCAATGACAATAGAAGAAAACTGTTGGTGTTAAGGAATAGGCCTACTGTATCTTCCGCAGCTCAAGCAATTTGCATAAGAAATCCACAACTGAGTGAATGACCCCATAGAAGTAAATGGAGACGTTTACTTGACTATGAGAAACCGGCTAGTACATGTCACATTCATTTGCATGAGCCCTACTACTGCATCTCCAAGAATATAGAAGGGCAGGATTGTTTCATTATGACGCTGCTCTACATACAGTAACAGGTGATGGCAGATTGTGGTCCTAAATCCTCCTGATAGGTTCCATTCAAGCATGCACACTATTCAAACTCTATAGGTGCTAAGCACTTCATCTATCTTAAGCAGACCCATAGATTTTGAATGGAAAGGCAGTGAACATGCTTCACCTTCCTCTTTGGTCAAAAGGAGAAACGTGAGACATTTATTGTGATCATTGGGGGTTTCATTGATCAAGCCTCCAACAATCAGATTCTTATCATCTATCTTGCGGAAAAATGTGTCTTTATAAACACAGTTTTCAATATATTCCTTAATACTAATATACTGTAGTAGTTAAGGAAAAAGGTTTACAGAAAAAAATGGAAACATACTTTATGTAAGAGAATCAAATAAAAATTAATCATCAATTAATCCACAACTGCTTATGAATTTAAGTAGCATGAATTGTATTCCCTTTCCAGCCATGTTATTCTATAGCTAAGCTCTTACCAAAGTCATTAACAATGTAAAGGTGGAAATGAAACCACTTTACCTTAAAAATTTTTACACTTTTCACTTGTTTTGGAAATAATGACAACATGGTTTTAAGAGAACCATACATGTTACTGTAAATGCTAAAAGCATTTCCAGCAATATGAATCCCCCATCCACTACTTACCAATTTTGTAAGTGGTTATTGCTGATGTGTACATTTAATAATTGATGCTAGTCCTATTTTGACAAACTCCCCCATCATTGTAATGCTGAGGCCATAAGTGCATGTTTCTGATTGACGAAAGTGATATCCCGGTCACTTATAACACAGGGTGATCATGAGAGTCATGGGAACTCAAGTCTGATTTTACACGTGAACAATTGTCCGTTGGAGAAAAGAAAATGAGATCAGTGTCTTAGAAGGGAGTAAATGAGACAATATTTACACAACAGTTATCTCTTTTATCACTTTGTATCATTTATACTACCATGAGCTATAGAGTGCGTCTATGTCAAGCCCATCATATACCTTAATCTAAATTTTGTATAGATGACTCAAAAGTGTGCGGCTAGGTTTGATCGAGAAAACATAAAAGCACAATTGACTTCTTAATGACATATGACAATGCCCTTAAGGATGCATCGAGATGGCTCACGATAAAATAAAACCTATAGTTCAAATCACCGGCCTTTCCCTCAAACTTGGTGTCTCAAAATGCTCGATTAATCAAAAAATTTAAAACAATAAAATTCTCAGTGAAAAATCTTGTAACAAAATATCAGAATATCTGAATAATACTTTTTTGCCATTCTGTCAGCCATAAAAGTTTAGTTGGAAAATGATCAAAAGGTCAAAAGGTCCCCAAAATGAAAGCAATGAGAATGTAAGGATGTCTCTCAGAAATGACACCTCACCTGGCTCTATACACTGATGTTTGAAAAAGTATTTGCAGTTTTTCTGGCTGTTTGAACGCAGGTCTGGTGAAGAACACAAGAGGGTTCCAGTTTGTGGGTTAGATAAGTCTATTCAGGTTGTAGAATGTGAAGTTATTTGAAACATTATCTATTGGTTTTCAGTGTAAGTATTGGGAAGAGGTGGACATCGGGGAGTTGGATGCTGCTAATAATGAATTAATTCATGCAATTTCATGCTGCTAATAATTAATTAATTCATGCAATTTAGTTAAAGAATTGTCTGCATTTTGACAATTTAATATATGTGGTGCCAGGTGGTATAGAAATAATAAATTGCATATACTCATTCTCTCCAGTGCTCCCATTAAGCTGCAGCACCAGCCGATACTGTGAGTCCCTGCTTGTATACAGAGACTGGTGGTGACATCAAGTCAACAGTGCATGTGCCCACTACAGCCTGCAACTGCTGCTGCAGCATATATTTGCCAGACAGCCAGTGGAAGCCAGTAGTAATGGTCGCCACTGCAGCTGGACAAACTAGACAACTGCTTTAAGCTTTGGATATTCAAATTGTTCTGTAAATGAAAGGGATTCCAGGACCTCTGAAATCAACCTGTAACGTTGTAAGCCTCCGGATCTCTTGCCTCCACATTTTCTGCCATTTTGCAGAACATACATTTTCTTTTTTCTCACAATGGGGGTCATTTACTAAGGGCCCAAATTTTTCATTGGGTTTCCCAAATATTAATGATTTGCACAGTTTTTCCCTGAATTGCCCCCGGTTTTTGGCACACACGATCGGATTGTGGCGCATTGCACCGGCATGCATGTGACAGAAATGGGGAGGCGCGGCTGTCAGAAATCCCGACGGATTCGGAAAAACTGTGGAATTTAAAAAAAAAAAATTGTCGCTTGACACGTGCTTATCTGCACCAAGAATAGGATAGTGAACTCCGGCGGATCTCACCGCAGCAGTGACACCTGGTGGACATCGGGTGACTACCTTAGTGAATCCCCGGAAGACCTGGATCCTCGACGGAGAATGCGCCACTGGATCGCGACAGGACCAGCTAAGTAAATCTGCCCCAATATCTTTTATCTACACCTGAGCACGGTGGAGCAGCACAATGAAAATTGAAGATCCAGTCCACAAAGGTGGGTGGAACTCCAAAGCCTTGTTCTAATCCAGATAGACGAATGGACACAGCACTCCCACGTTACATTTCAGCTTCTCAATGGAGTGCTGTTTCCATGCATCTTTCTCCTTTCTGCAAGATATGTCAATCACTGTTTACAGGGGCAGTGCTGAGAAGCTTATTTTTTAAAGATAACATTTTCACTCATATGAAGAGGGAAACAAGAAATCCATGTATGGAAAGCTTATGAAGTGACATACATAAATAGTTTTTAATGGGCAATTTAAATAGTTATAGACTCCCCATAAATATACTGCATTATAAAAAATATTGTTACAAAGCATTTCCCACATTCTCATAAACAGAACTATAATAATCTAAACTTATAATTATTCTGCAGGAATAACTCAGAATGGAGCCGTGTATTTACATGCAGCCACTGGCTCTATTATACAGAAAGAGGCATCTCCTTGAAATGTCAAACTGCAAAGCTGTTTAAAGATTAAATCTTTACTTCTTCTTCTGTTCAAAAGAGGAGGAATATCTCCCAACTCTGCGATCTTCCCCAGTAAACTTTACAACTGGCAAACATATCTATAAAACACACTTGGTGCTTTTCTGCAGTGTTTGCCCTCGATTAAATGCAAGAGTCATTCAAAAAGGGCATCATTTCCAATGAATCCAGAAAGTGTCACACAGAGTATTGATCCATCAGCCTTGCCGTCAGCATGACCAGGACCTGCACAGAGCTAACCCTGTGATCCTATTTTCATAGCTCAGACACCTTCTCTTCCAGGCAAATGGCGTCAGGGAATCGCATCTTCGTTTACGAAGAGGAGACGGAAAGAAAAGAGAACCACAGCAGAGGAAGGGAGTCTGGGAATCAAGAGCCAGACATATCCGTCTTAAATATCCACTTTAATCTATTCAATTTGTGTTCTTTTACTCAAGGCTTTGTTACAGCGCATGAGATGCTCACAGATGTGTCTGTGTAAGGGTTGTCTGCTATTTCTGCTGCATAATAATTTTAACATTACATGGCTATTTTCTGCTATTTTCAATAAGATCATGACTGCTGGATGTTACTAAAATAATGGCAGGAGTATAAGAATGAAAGTATGGGATTCAATGAGCAGTCACAACAATACACACATGCTTGTGATGTTATCATAGCTACTTTATCTTACTAGATGAGTCATATATCTAAATTAAAAATATATAATTTTGTTTGTTAAAAAGTGAGCTATGACTGTGGGTGAGGAACATGGCCTGCCTTGAAGATTTTGGAGTATTTTTTGCACTTTGTTACATGTAACAAAAAGCCATATTGTTTCATATGATGAATGTCAGAGAAATGCCTTAACTAGAGATGAGCGAGCACTGAAATGCTCGGGTGCTCGTTATTCGAGACAAACTTTTCCAGATGCTCGAGTGCTCGTCTCGAATAACGAGCCCCATTGAAGTCAATGGGAGACCCGAGCATTTTTTTGCTAAAACAGAACAGTAAAAGAACAGTGCTTAACAGTAAAAGACACGCGCGCACACCTGCAATGTGAAGAATAGAATTAAAACATTAAAAACAGTGAATACAGGACCATTTAAGTGCAGAACACATTGAAAGAACAATATTCTTCACATTCCAGATGTTCCGAACATCTCCGAACTTAGCGGGAGACACGCGTGCACACCTGGAAAGTGAAGAATAGTGTTCTTTCAATGTGTTCTTCAAGCCAAACATCAGGAAACATCTGCAATATTTTATTAAGCAATAAAAACACTGTTCTTCACTTAATTTAATGCTCGATCGCGAGCAGGGGAAATACTCGTCCGAGTAACGAGCCGGTCCGAGTATGCTAATACTCAACCGAGCAGTATACCCGGACGAGTATACTCGCTCATATCTAGTCTTAACTGTGGTTTTCTTTTAGTGATATGAATCAATTATCTAATGTGATCACGGTAAGGCCTCATTCACACACAATATATCACAGACCCCTTTGTTTCTGTCAGTAAGAAAATGTAACAGCCTTTAAAGAAAATTATACTTTTGTTTGTTGTCTCTGTAAAAATGTGTATTGTTTACAGAGCTATTTTATTCCCTACTCTCTGTCTGAGCTGATGTGGACATCTGCTATACCTGCTACCCAGGTAGCTATGCCTATGCGTATGGGAGCATTAACAAAGATTACCTACATTAGCTCTGAGATACTTGTGCAGCCAATAACTGGGTTAGGTGAGTGCTTGAACAGACATCTCCATACATTTCCTATATGTTTGATACACTAGGTTTCCATACAAAGCATGGAAACAGGTAGAGACAAAACCAGATGGAGTTTGGGAAGAATAGCATAAAATAAGTTAGTTTCATTATGTTAAAGAACCCATGTTTAAAAAAAAAATGGCAATTAATAAATGCTGGCCAATGATTAAAAAGATGTTCTGCAGCAGGTATGTAATATATAGAACTAAGAAACTCAACCAGCAAATTTGTTCTTTTAAGTGATTATGAAGTTCTTCAGTCCATGCTCATATTATAATTTTCAATAGTCGTACATTATCCCATATAGTGTATAAGATATCTTTTTATAGTTTTCTAGGAATACATCAACTTGTACATGAAAAGATTGCAGGTCTGTTGTTCAATAAGTGTTCAAATAAGTTTAATTACAATCAGATCGCAACAAAGAACCAATGGGGATCATTCATCTTTATCTTGGGATTTTCTCTTTTTTCACTTATATTTGTGACTTTGGCACATTTGTAAATTTGCGCCTAAATTTGCGACTTTTCCACTCCCCTAACAAAGTTAGACATGCAATAATTTTTCAGTGTTGAGTCTGATATATCTTTAAAATCCAGATGTGGATGTTTAAAAAAGTTGCAAAGGTTGCAAATCATGGTTAAATAGTCACAAATTAACTCCAGTCCTGATCAGGCATAGGAACAACTTTAGAAGAAGTTGCAAAAGAGTTTGAGACTTTTGTGTGACTTTTTAATAAAAAAATTCCAATACCCCTTAGACTCAGCTGCCAGGTATATATCAACCTCTAAGATAAGTCAAATGAGCCCCAAACCCATAAAAAACAAGAAAGGACTTGCACAAATGTCCTGACTAAAGATAACCGCCCCCCAAAGAATGGCACAAACCATACAGCTTTATGACATGCCAAGAATGTGTTAATATATTACAGTGAGGCTTCTTTTATACACTCACCGGCCACTTTATTAGGTACACCTGTCCAACTGCTCGTTAACACTTAATTTCTAATCAGCCAATCACATGGCGGCAAGGCATGTAGGCATGTAGACATGGTCAAGACAATCTCCTGCAGTTCAAACCGAGCATCAGTATGGGGAAGAAAGGTGATTTGAGTGCCTTTGAACGTGGCATGGTTGTTGGTGCCAGAAGGGCTGGTCTGAGTATTTCGGAAACTGCTGATCTACTGGGATTTTCACGCACAACCATCTCTAGGGTGTACAGAGAATGGTGCGAAAAAGAAAAAACATCCAGTGAGCGGCAGTTCTGTGGGCGGAAATGCCTTGTTGATGCCAGAGGTCAGAGGAGAATGGGCAGACTGGTTTGAGCTGATAGAAAGGCTACAGTGACTCAAATCGCCACCCGTTACAACCAAGGTAGGCAGAAGAGCATCTCTGAATGCCCAGTACGTCAAACTTTGAGGCAGATGGGCTACAGCAGCAGAAGACCACACCGGGTGCCACTCCTTTCAGCTAAGAACAGGAAATTGAGGCTACAATTTGCACAAGCTCATCGAAATTGGACAGTAGAAGATTGGAAATACGTTGCCTGGTCTGATGAGTCTCGATTTCTGCTGCGACATTCGGATGGTAGGGTCAGAATTTGGCGTCAACAACATGAAAGCATGGATCCTTCCTGCCTTGTATCAACGGTTCAGGCTGGTGGTGGTGGTGTCATAGTGTGGGGAATATTTTCTTGGCACTCTTTGGGCCCCTTGGTACCAATTGAACATCGTTGCAACGCCACAACCTACCTGAGTATTGTTGCTGACCATGTCCCTGCCTATATGACCACAATGTACCCAACATCTGATGGCTACTTTCAGCAGGATAATGCGCCATGTCATAAAGCTGGAATCATCTCAGACTGGTTTCTTGAACATGACAATGAGTTCACTGTACTCAAATGGCCTCCACAGTCACCAGATCTCAATCCAATAGAGCATCTTTGGGATGTGGGGGAACAGGAGATTCACATCATGGATGTGCAGCCAACAAATCTGCGGCAACTGTGTAATGCCATCATGTCAATATGGACCAAAATCTCTGAGGAATGCTTCGAGCACCTTGTTGAATCTATGCCATGAAGAATTGAGGCAGTTCTGAAGGCAAAGGGGGGTCCAACCCGTTACTAGCATGGTGTACCTAATAAAGTGGCCGGTGAGTGTATGTCTGTGTGGGAAACCAGGCCACAAACCCAGCCAGGTTTGGGGCCTGGCTTTGGACTTGTGGAATAGGGTTGGGGTAAGCGTTGCTCTCCCTCTCCTCTCCATAGATTAGCTACGGTGGATGTGAGCTAGCTGCTGTCTTTGCGGCTAGATTATGGTTGCATATGTATCATAAAACTGGCATTCTCAAAGCTTTTCAAAGTCCATTCCTCAAACTGCCAGGTTCCCTGGTCCAGTGATGTCATACAGTCATTGCCATTGGTGCTGACATGCCCCTGAGTGCAAGAGTTATTTTTATTAAAAAATTCTTGTTCTTGTCAAATGCAAACCTCAAATAACCTCTCTGTGATATCCACTCACATAACAGTGGTTGGCAATGGTTTTTATGGAGGGAGTTTGCATACAGTAATGAGTGCAGGGCCCCCTTGATATTTCGAAAGTTCACAGGACACAACAAATATGTGGAAGCCCCAAGTCCTGATACCAGCAGCACAAGTGATGCTGGGCTCCTGGAAACTATACAAAAAGTTTACATGGGTAATGCTCCTTGCACATGGACAGCCAAACGCAAGAGAGAGGAGAGATGAGCATTGTTCACCCCTCCCCTCTCCATTGAGAAGCGAGCAGTCGACACAGTAGTACAGCAAAATATAGGACATGTTTTATAGGACAGGTTTTACACATTGTGTCAGAGCAAATTTGTTTATGATTGAATTGGACAAAGGAAGATGAGCCTACAGCTACCATATATTTGGTTATCGGAAGTGTTGGAAGCCATGTTGGACGACACTGCACCTTTCTTGCATGTTTATAAAATGCACCAAAATTCCTCCTAGAGACCAGAACCTTGAGAAGACCAACCGCTTTTTCACACAGAGTTCTCTGTGATAGACCATGACCCCATTACAATGCAATTCTAAGTGTACTTTCAAACAGGTTTTACTCTATGTTTTTTTTCTGAAATGCTTCAGTATTCAATGATAAGAAATATTCTATGCTGCGACAGGAATCGGGGGGCGTTCCGTAGGACAATTTGACTGATTCGGACTGAGCGCGGGGTTTATCTTTTAAATTGTGTCGTAAGATCAAACACTTACATGCACCGGGAAGAAGGTGAACCCTGGCGGACCTGAGCGGGGAAGTGACTCATGCACAATATCGGGCGCACGATCTTAGTAAATTGCAGCAGAGTGCATTCCGTTGGACAATGCACTTTTGAGGAACGTGTCAGGATGGATAAGTAAATGTGCCCCAATGAGCTTAGAGTGATGCCGTCCAAACTCTGGGATTTTACACTGACCATCACTGAGTTATAGGAGCTAAAACAGCAATAAAATTGTAAAGTAAGGGGTTAAAAATTATCTTTATTGTGTAAACATCAATAGGGAATTAAAATTTGAGAACTTTCTTTCATGGGAAACCCTCTTTAACAATCTGGGATTAAAAGTGAATGAAGGCAGCCCGAAGAAAACCTGCTCTGGAGTTCTTCATAGGCTTTGTACATTTTAAATCTTTTTCTATAACCTGCAACCACCATTCATTGGGTGAGTATGCTATTACAGATCATATTTACATATTTATTGGAGATCCACATAAAACAACCTTGGACAAGTAAGATTCACTACAATAAATGTCTTGCACTTATAGTGTAATGGTAATAAATGACATGAGGGAAAGACACATTGTAGCACATGTAGGTTAAACAGAAGACATATTGCTCCTTATGTATAATGCAAGAATTCCAGTTAATATCAGCAGATGTTTGCACATGAAAATTGTCAATTTTTAAATGTTCTTTTCAGACAGATGGCAGAGTGTGAAAGTCATGATATCACAGCTGTTAATTATGGCTGTCACTGGACACGCTATCAATTGATAATCTATCTTGGGATTTGCCTGGATGATGCTTTCCATGGCACTTCACCTGCGGTAAAATCACTTTGAGCATTAGATATGTGGAAATCCCAGAAGTAACGTGCTCATTGTACAGGCTGGTGGGATATAGACAATGGGCATCTTATTCAAGAACGAAAACTGTTGTAACTTCACATAAAAGCTGTCAGCCTGCCCGGTCCCTGGAGTGTCTTCTGACATAGCATCACTGACATAAGAGATGAAAGGGTAAAAATGTTACTAGAAACACGGTGTTATATTTCAAACATCTTCCATATCATAGTCAGATCATTTGTGAGCTATTATTGTGTCCTGTAAAGATTTTCTGCTCAGTGTCCTACACTAGTCCACTTTGTGGTCAGAGGAATGATCAGTCATTTATTAACTTGTAACAATGATTTTAACCCTAAAATTAAAGAAACAACTGGAAAAATAAAAATGTGCTGGAAGGTCTACTAAGTATAGGTCTGGGCTCACACAACCTCTTTGTTAAGGTTAAACACTACAATATATTTCGGCAAGGACATTACCATTACTACAGCATCTGGGGACTCAAAGCTTCACCTTCTGCAGGAAATAAAATGCAAAATGGCACTAGCCAATAAATGTTTTTACCTGCAGGAATATTGTATTCTTCACTTTTCTTTTTCAGCACCCAAATGTGTTGCAGTTCCCTGCAGAGTTTTGAGTTACAGAATAACTGCCCCTTCTGCTTACAAAATGATGATAGTCAAAAGATCAGACCCTCTGAAGCAGGAAGTGATTTCATACGCCATAACTTACTTAAAGCCTGACCCCTTGTAAATGTGAGAACAAATGAAGACAAGAATTAGAAGATGTGGTGGAATGTGATGATAATAGTAGTCAGTTTTGGACCTGGTGTTAGGGCCAACCAGCAAAATTGTTAGTTGTCCTTCCCTTTTTCAATTACACGACTCCCTTTGCTACCTCTCTGAGTTTTAAAACTTAGCTTTTACTGAAATATTTAAAATTGGACAATCAGTGTTATGGCTTCAAGGCAACTGTGTGAACGCATGGTACCCATCTTTTTAGGCTACACATCTTGTAATGTCAAGATTCAATATCTACACTCCGGTCTCCGGATATTCATCTGTTATGATGCCAATGTGCCAGTAAAATGGTTACGGGCACCTTGTGTCCATATAGAGTGCAGAAAGACATAGAAAATCAGGGTGATGTGACTGTTGGCGTTAGAGGCAAGGGTGAGAATGGCTACCACTCTCCCTGTTTATGCCCTATATCCAAGGTCTAATGTACCCTCATGGCCTGTTTCACCCTTTTTGGCTCATCAGGGGATAATTAGGTTCGCCTTTAAGATACCCTTACACTGATGTAAAGTGCATGGATTCAGGTGATTTCCCTTCTACATCAGGTCTAGATCTGCATGATAACTTAGTTTGTATGTATTACTGAGGAATTTACCACTGAGATGACTATGGCTTCTTGCAGCACACCTTGCATTGTATCCCTTAAAAAAAACCTGTCACTTACAGTGTAGCAAACCCAGGAAAACAACTATATCCCACACCATGTTCCTAAATAATATATTCCCCTCACTCACAACTGACCACGCTGTGCCCATACACTTAACAAATATGCAGCTCACTCCACAATTGACCTTCCTCTGCCTCCCACATACTGTACATATAATAAACTCATTAATAAACCCTTTAATAAACATCTTATAACACAACTTTCCCAATAATTGATGCTTAGTTTGCAAGATTTAGCCATAAACATTGAATGTAAGAAATAATACAGCTGACTCTTTTTTGTTACATATAACCTCATTTAGTAAACAAATCTAACACTAAATGGTAAGTATTCCTCATACGGGAACATTATTGAAAGATTATACATATATATTGTATATTATCCCTCTGGAATTTCTGTAGATTGCCCCACTATCAGCATTATTTACATATACTAATCCTATGTAAATTAATTGGGTCTTTATGTATAAATGCTTATACATACATTTTTATTGATTTTTTAAATTTATTTTTAGTCAAAACAATGCATTTCATTTTTTTAAACTATTTTTTATTATTTTTATATTACATTTTATAGGTAAAATGTCATGTTTCATAAGAGAAAATCTGTGACCTGAAAGCAGAGAAATCTTCATTGTCTTATATATGCAAAATTGGTATTTTAATACACCAGGAGCTTGACTAGAAGGTTGTGTGCACCCTAACTTCGCTGGTTTCAATGGGGAGAGCAAGCTGAATGGTGAAACTGGGAAAGGCAGTGGTGACTGGATTTTGCAGCAATGCCCATAGTGCACTGAAATGGTATTTTATGCAATCAGGCAGATGTGTCAGGTCAAGTGGGTGGCCAGGTATGGTGATCTCTGGCCAGAGGGGGAGGAAAGTGCTGAGGCAGCAGAGGGGGAGACAGTGTAACAGCCTGTGAAGTTGCAACATGGAGGGGCTCTGCTAACAAGGTCCTCCAGTCTCATTAGCATAATTTTAAAGTTGATTTTAGAAGGAAGGAGTGCCTTGATATATGAGTAAGTGTCCCTGGTCTATGATGCTTGATTTTGATGGTAGATTTCCTTATATAATAACACATAAAAAAGAAAAATTGTAACTGCATGTTCAACTTTCATGGCCCCAGCTTGCTATGCTGAATCCATTTTAAAATAGATTTTGATGTTATTGGGGTCCATCGGGGTCCAGAAATATTGATGTATAAGAATGTATAAGAAAAGTTTTGAAGTCGACAATGCTCTTGCAGTCAAAAGTGCTGCAAAGCCTGACACAAACCCCAATGGACCCCATTAACACTAATGTGAACAGAGTCTTACATTATAAAATACGAGAAAGAGAGGAAGAGAGGGTCAAATAAAATAAATAATGCCTCCACCTCTGTCTCAAGAGGCATTTGGTTTTTATATTCTTCCTTCTCCGTTCTCTAAAGCTAGGCATGGTAACCATTGTTTTTGTATGTTTTTTTTAGAAACAGTTACAGGTTTGCTGATTAATAAATCGATAAACACACACATATATAGAGACTGAGGTAATGGAGATTTGTGGTACAGTTCAAGACATTGACACCAAAGTTCAGTCCAAAACAGGTCTCGCCTGCATTTATTCAAACAGCAAGAACAAAATAATAGCCTTCACATTCAGGTATACAACACAAACAAAAGTCCTTCCCGTCCGGTTGCTGGCTATACAAATGGTTCCCCTAACTCACCACTAAGACATGTAGTCACTTTGCAGGGACATTCCCATCCCAGACGTGGAAGTCAGGGTTATAGCACACTATGTCAGCTTCCTTTTAGTCTCCCTCCTTACTGCCCTGCTCAGCAGCTTTATGCAGCCTGATTAGGCTGCTACCACCACTTGTGTCCAAAATGCTTGACGACACAAGCCTGACCCAGCCCAATAGGGAGGTGGAATGGATCACCCCACTACCAGCCTGCAAATGCATTGCATGTAAATTCGACCCAGGAAAGTTTTAAACAAGTGCTCCAAGAAATAACTTGTTCGAGCCGGACTTCCCAGATTTACAGTGTTTGCAGCTGGACAAACACAACCTCCACATTAAGGCCTTACACAATAGGAAAACCCAGGGGAAACATTTCGTCCATCCACAGTTAACCCCTTCAGGGTCTCACAATATAAATAAATCTCCCCATTATCTTCTATCCAAACAAGAATATGGGTTCTTTTTCCCTTAATTTATGGAGGAATAAGTCATGAATGTGTCCTTCTGCTCCATTCATTCTTTATGGCGGTGGTAGAGATAACCAAGAGCTGTGCTTGGGTATTTTTTAGCATTCTCACAATGAATGGAGTTACAGGGGATATGCTTAACCTGCCACTTCATTTATGGGGGGAAACAAGATTCACGTTCTTGAGAACAGTGGGGTTCCCATAGGTCTATCAATCAGCATGTTATTTTCGGTCAGGTAGATAGGGGATATCAATTTTTTTGGATCAAGCCTTAATAACTTGTACGTATACATTTTAAGACCACAGTTTTGCATCCACTATGAAGTGAAATGTCAGTTTTCTATTTCTGCAGTTGTTTGACAGAAGAGATCACAGAAATGTTGACTGTTCTCTGCTAATACCTTAATGATACAGGATTTCAGCACTTGCCATCAAAACAAAAAGTTGCAATCGATTGAACGTCAAATATGACATGTGCCTTGTCATGCCACAGACATCATTAGATTTTAAAGTTGTTATTCGAGACAAAAGTCGGCAGTCTACAGAATGAAATTCACTTTCTAGCAGAATGATAGTTTCTCTTTGATTTGCATGGTTTGAATTGATTTGTTTTTCTGCTCTTTTATAGTTTTATGTTAGAAAATAAAACACTGATGTTTTTTAAGAGCTAGAATTATTTCTCTTATATGACAGAATGGCAACTTGACACACACACAAACTTATCTATGATAGTAGTAGATATCATTGATGTGTTACACTTATACCATTTTGTGTCATTGCTTACTATATTTGTATAAGTATAGTTGTAGGTCCCAGCAGGTCAATCAATAAGTATACTAGTTTTGATTTAGAGTTTCTAAAAATCTGGCATCAGCAAAGTCTTCAGTCACATAGAAACTAAACATATGGCTTCATGTAAAGTGAAGTGCCCTGTATAACATGCATGACATGCATAATGTAATCAGAAAAGGTATGCCTATGATGTAAGCTACTAACCAACAAGGCTACTTGATTAGATTATATAGCTGATAAAGTTCCTTGTAAAATCAGCCTTCCCTAAATTTTTAGGGGTTTCTCCCCAGCAGCTCTAGATGCTTGTTTATTAAGTGAATGAAGTAGAGGAACGTACAACCCCCTTGCCCAACGACAAAAGTTTACTTTCCCTTAGTTCATTAGTGCACTATGCAAGGTCTTGCAAATGTTAATCCCAGACTCTTTGGTAAATGTAATGTTATTAAAGAGATATTCTTTTCTGTGAAATAAGCAGGTCTGCTTTTACCCCATTTCCACTGCTGCACGGGACAGAGTTTGATGCATAGGTACGGTCACTCTCTGTTCAGGTGTTTGGGAGCCCTAAAATACCCATGTCTACATAGACTTAAATGGAGAATGGAAACACATGTGTGTCAAACTCTGCAATTAGAACAACTGTGATAATTAAGTCTTCAGACCCAGACACACCGACAGATTCCCATAGGCTTTTTAATTCTAATTCCCAATCTGCTTTTATAATTAACATTACTATTCCACTCACTTTTTAAAGTGTATTAAAGTATACCTGGCTCCCTGCCAGCAAAGTGCATGAGTCTTGGGGGTGCCCGAGTACTGTGTCGTCATCATCATTATCCCCTCTGTGCTTTGCTAACTCCCTTCCATCTCCCTCATGTAGCTGTTAATTGACCCCATGCTCCAAGTAAATCTCTGTCAACTGACTTCTGCAGGAGGAAGGGAGGAGATAATGAGGATGATGACACAGAGACTCAGAATCCCCCATAACTGAATGTTGTAAGCTGGCAAGGAGCCAGGCCAGTGGCGTAACTAGGAGAGACAGGGCCCCCTAGCAGGCTACTACATGGGCATACATATTATGCTGGACATGTACAGTACAATATACACTCACCGGCCACTTTATTAGGTACACCTGTCCAACTGCTTGTTAACACTTAATTTCTAATCAGCCAATCACATGGCGGCATTTAGGCATGTACACATGGTCAAGACAATCTCCTGTAGTTCAAACCGAGCATCAGTATGGGGAAGAAAGATGATTTGAGTGCCTTTGAACGTGGCATGGTTGTTGGTGCCAGAAGGGCTGGTCTGAGTATTTCAGAAACTGCTATCTACTGGGATTTTCACGCACAACCATCTCTAGGGTTTACAGAGAATGGTCCGAAAAAGAAAAAACGTCCAGTGAGCGGCAGTTCTGTTGGCGGAAATGCCTTGTTGATGCCAGAGGTCAAAGGAGAATGGGAAGACTGGTTCGAGCTTATAGAAAGGCAACAGTGACTCAAATCGCCACCCGTTACAACCAAGGTAGGCAGAAGAGCGTCTCTGAACGCACAGTACGTCGAACTTTGAGGCAGGTGGGCTACAGCAGCAGAAGACCACACCGGGTGCCACTCCTTTCAGCTAAGAACAGGAAACTGAGGCTACAATTTGCACAAGCTCATCGAAATTGGACAGTAGAAGATTGGAAAAACGTTGCCTGGTCTGATGAGTCTCGATTTCTGCTGCGACATTCGGATGGTAGGGTCAGAATTTGGCGTCAACAACATGAAAGCATGGATCCATCCTGCCTTGTATCAACGTTTCAGGGTGGTGGTGGTGAGTCATGGTGTGGGGAATATTTTCTTGGCACTCTTTGGGCCCCTTGGTACCAATTGAGCATCGTTGCAACGCCACAGCCTACCTGAGTATTGTTACTGACCATGTCCATCCCTTTATGACCACAATGTACCCAACATCTGATGGCTACTTTCAGCAGGATAATGCGCCATGTCATAAAGCTGGAATCATCTCAGACTGGTTTCTTGAACATGACAATGAGTTCACTGTACTCAAATGGCCTCCACAGTCACCAGATCTCAATCCAATAGAGCATCTTTGGGATGTGGTGGAACGGGAGATTCGCATCATGGATGTGCAGCCGACAAATCTGCGGCAACTGTGTGATGCCATCATGTCAATATGAACCAAAATCTCTGAGGAATGCTTCCAGCACCTTGTTGAATCTATGCCACGAAGAATTGAGGCAGTTCTGAAGGCAAAAGGGGGTCCAACCCGTTACTAGCATGGTGTACCTAATAAAGTGGCCGGTGAGTGTAGATTAAATGGTGCACATCCTCCATTTGTTATTGTGTCAGGTCGGATGACGGGGCCCCCCGACACTGTTGGCTCCATAGTGGCTGTTATGGCTGCTACTGCTGTAGTTACGCCCCTGAGCCAGGAATACTTACATACACTGAACTCCTTACTGGACAACACCCTACATGTAAGGTGCTTAAAGGGGTATTTTCATCTGGGCACTCACATTCAGTTTCATTAATCTGCTATACATAAACATTTCTTCAATTAGATGTTATTAAAAAAATGTTCCTGTGTGAAGAAAATTTCTCATAAATGTAGTGATATGGTCCCTTAGAAACAAGACTGGATACGACCACCTCTGCTGGAGGGATTGCACAAGGAAACAAAAAGTTAATGAATATTAAATGTCCGAGAGTTACTGTATACCCTACAGCCGTCCTGTGGTAATGAATGCTGAAGCCAGGAGGTCAGACAGGACTCAATAGCGCATGTCTGGCCACCGCTGCCAAAATGTGAGGTGGTCGTATCCGAGGAATCTCGTTTCTAAGGGACAACATTGCTACATTTATGAGGAATTATCTTTACACAGGAACATTTTTTTTTGGTAACATCCAATTGCAGAAATGTTTACATATGGAAGATGAATTTAATTAAATGTCAATGCTTAGATGGGAATACCCCTTTAACTGTGGTTTCTCACCACGATCAGCACCCAACAAGCTGATCTTGGGGGTGCTAATCAATCCAATGGCAATCCTGGGTTTTGATCAGGACCCCAGTGATGTCCACAGTAAGAGGGTGTAAGATTCTACCAAAGGTTTTTGAATCTTATAGCAATTTCATAGGCTGACTGTGATAATAACCTGGAATACATCAGCATTGCACAGTATGATGATGAACAAGCAATCAGATTGCTTGTTCACGTCCCATGGTGGGACTAGTAAAAAAAATAAAATAAAAGTTTTAAAATAAAAAATTGTACTGTTGCTAAGAACAACATGTTCTGCAAAAAAACAAACCCTAAACAGCTCTGTATACAAAAAAATAAAAATGTTATACCTCATGGAAAGCGAAGATGCAAAAACTATAGATTTTTCCCAACATTACGTTTTTTTCTGTAAATGTAATAAAACCTAAGAACGTAAGAAAAAAATATAAAAAAAATGGTGTAACCATAATAATACTAAACAACAGAATGAAGGTTCTTTTTATTGCTGGATGTGTACAACATTAGGTAACTGACAAAGGTGTCATTGTCAAAAATGTTGGCATGGTGTCTAAGTCAGAGAATCCCATAATCCACAGAGATCGGTTGATGTTTAGCATAGGTGTGGATAGGTATAGTATGAAATTAGGATATTAATGTGTCTTTTATATCACTTAATAACTACCTCCCGTCCCATGAACAAGACACTGGCCACCTCTGAGTTCTTGTTGCATTTTCAGTGGGAAACAATGGAAGCAATGTACTGAAATATACAACAATATAATGAGTTCTATATGAAGTCACGTGGACGCTGTGTATGTGACAGTGAAGAAGTGGAGGACATGGTAGCCGGAGTGAGGACTGTGTTTAAGTACAAGGAGGTGGGAGTAAGTAGAAACAAGCCTCTCTTCCATCTGGAGCCTGGCACATTCACTGCCAACAAATTGGGCTCCCGCATGGTCTAATTTCTGCTTCACCACAGACTGCAGGCACGGCTGGGATAAAAAGAAGAAAAAAAATCTATGCAGGAGGCTGCAAGAGCACATAGAGTCTGTTCTGAGCTCCTTCCACAGGCAGACAGAAATCAATAAATCAATAGAAAATTTTCATTGGCTGTAAAATGGGTAGAGAAGCCAATGTCAAGCTGCTTTAAGATGGATGGACAGTAGGCTTGCAGTCTGCAGAAAGGCCAGAGGTGACTATCACCTTGAGATGAGATTGGAGACCAATAGCCTTACAGTCTTCTGAACCTTGAGTTTATAACTAGGTTGAAGGGTTCATCTTTATCATCATCCCCCTTTCCTGCACATTTTTAAATATATTTATATAAAATGTTGTGGAGAATTGTTCTATTCTCTGTGCATTTGTAGATTCACTGGTGGTTTGGACGCCAGGGCTAGGCAGCTGTCCTTCCTCTGCCTGCTGAGCCACTTCATTGAAGAGAAGGCTATAGGAGATCGAATCAAAAATGACTAGATGCCTTGTGGCAGCTAGCATCGATTGAAAGGAGTAGGGAGTTTCTGCCAGACAGTTGGAGTTTTCCGTTAATACAAAAGGCTTTAACATAATACACTTAACATTTCTATTTATCACATTTTTAGGCTTTACTCTAGAACATGGGGGAGGAAATCAGTGTATCATATGCTATGTATAAATGAAACCTAGCGATTCCCTAATCCACTGCATTTCTATATATCCAAGTCCTTTGTTTAGTTTCTCGGGTTCAATCACTCTTCTTCCTAATGATCTTCTGTGTAGTGTAAATCCAGCAGTGAGAAGACAAGCACAGATATCTCTATGCTTCCCTGTGGCTGTTTCCCCATTGTTCATGACAAAGTTCTGTCTCAGCAATAGCACGCACATTTTATTCTTAACTTTACAATCTCTGAAGGCTTACATACAACTGAAGCACTCCAGTCTTCCAGACAAGGGAGAATATTCAGCAACCATACGTTAAATTCTATGATGTTCTATAATTGGGTAAGAAAGTACAATAATCAATGTAATTGTCTACACGGCTCTGGTCTAAACACAGTCATATGTTTTCTGAATTGCCAGGGACAGACATGACACGCGTTTTTGTTAATTAATTTTTACAGAACGGATAGTTCACTCTCCTTGAAAGCTTTTAAACCTGATAACATCAACAGTATTTCAATCACTGGAGATGAATCGCTCGACACCAAATCATCTTTCATGATAGAATCATTTTGCAGAAAAAGCATTTAAATCATTTCCTGACCTACTTTTAGAAGTTATGGCAATCCATTTAATTTAGAGAAAATCCAAACCAAAGAATGCATGCTACCACTACTATGTTGTAGAAAAAATACCAGAATACATGGAAGATGTGACTATTATTTTATGAAGGAAAATGAGACACATATGGATATATCTGTGGTTATTTGGGTTGCTAAACCACCCACAGATCTTTATGGTCCAGTGGTTTAGTGTCCTAAACAGTCCTACATGCCCTCTGTTCAGGGTTACATCCATACGATAACCCTCTCTTCACTCCGGACCTTAGGTGCAAATGGTGTGAATCTGAGATTGGTTTCCCACAGCTTTAGTAAACCAATGGATAGACACCAGAAATGATTATAGTGAAACACCTTTAACGTATCTTTAGGTACGTATTAATATATGTATAGGGGAAGATTTATCGGTGCTTCTACGTCAGTTTTCTGGCATGGAAGCCCTGAAATTATCACAAATTTTTGTGTATTGCAAGAACTTGCAATTATTATCTCGACCACACCATTTCCATGCCATATGGGCATGGAAGGGACACAGAGGGCCATGGACCCTGGTGGAGTGGGTTGGCATAGGGTGTTCCTGTCCTGTGCCTGCATCATTTTTGTTCGCTGTTTTTTTTACGTAAAACGATAGGTTGGACCTGCTGTAGTTTTGCCGCCCAATGGATACACCTCAGATTATCCTATACTCACAATACCAGAACTTCTACCGAGCTGCACCAATTAATTAGAATGTTCTACCCTGGACTTAAAAACAGAAAAAAAGTTATGCTTACCTACTCTGACACTCCTGTTGCCCAGTTCTGTTCATCAGTGCCGTGCCCCTGTTTGTTTACAGAAGCTGGCTCACCTACCCGTCCAGTGCCGTGCACCTGGTACAGCATTGAATCTAATGCTGCACTAGGCAACTGGAATTAGTCGGATGACAGCTCCTGCTTCTGTAAACAGGGGAAGGCACTAATGAGCAGCGGCGCAGGGCAATGCGAGCAACAGACAAGGTAAGCATAACTTTAATTTGTTTTTTTATAGCCTTCCTTGGCCAGTTATATAGTTTTTGCAAAGCCAGGACAACCCCTTTAACTTAACACTGTATGGTGAATGAACTGAAAATTGTACTAACACTGTGCCTTTTTGATGTTGCTGGGAATGCGAATTGTACTGAGACTGAGATATTTGTGTTTGTTGCTGCAATGTAAACTGTACTAACACTGCAACTTTAAGATATTGCTGAATGGTGGTGGAACTGTAAACTGTACTGAGACTGCAGCTTTAAAATATTGCCTGATAATGCTAGCACTATAAATTGTATGAGACTGTGCCTGTAATATATTGCTGGATGATGCTGGAAATTCTAACAGTACTGGCCCTGTCTGGCCCTGCATCTTTAGCTTAATAAAAAGATTCAGATTTCCTCCTGTCACTAATCACAGCAGCCACCTTATCCTACCTAAGTGGCCTGAACTGGGCAATTATTGGTATTCGAGAAGAGCCGTAACCGGTCTCTCTGTAGCTCTGTCTCCTGTGTGAAATATTGACTAGACATGTGATCCTGCTCTTACACAGCAGAGTCACATGTCCCAACTGGTCAATCACGACCATGCCCTCAGAGGGGCTTCAAGCTGGTTGATTGGCTGCTCAGCAGTCTATCAACCAGCTTGTCACATTTACCCCGAACACAAACCTGAGGTACAAACCAGTGGCTGGTCTACTGGGGGGTCGCCCGTGCTAAATCTACCAAATTTGTTAAAAAAAAAAGCAATTTGGGGGTTTGGACCTGTTCATCAATAATTCAACACAAGTCAGCTGACATCCCAGTGTAAAACTCACGGTCAGAGTGAGCTCCAATCGAGGGTATTTGACCTGTTAATTGTGGCATTTAAATGCCTCCCCCACAATCGCCAACCCCCACTCTGTCTTTGGTGGTGTCCCCCACACTGTCTTTAGGTCTGTGACAGGATCTTACAGTCACAGTGTCAGCGTATGCATGTGCATAGGCTAACCAAGCTAAAACCCTGCAATACACCAGTATTCCTGGGTATT
Source organism: Engystomops pustulosus (assembly GCA_019512145.1). Taxonomy (NCBI): domain Eukaryota; kingdom Metazoa; phylum Chordata; class Amphibia; order Anura; family Leptodactylidae; genus Engystomops; species Engystomops pustulosus. The sequence continues at coordinate 58,544,215 of CM033644.1, forward strand.
ATCATAAACAATCAATTAGATGATTGGTTGTTCGTGTCCCATGGGGGAACTAATAAAAATTAAAAACAAAACCCACACATATAGTATCACCACGTCCGTAATAACCTGTAGAATAAAATTATTATTGAACCTACATGATGAACTCTATACTTATTTTATCCCACAAAAAAATGCAATAAAAAGTGATCAAAAAAACTACTTCTAATCAACTCCAAAATGATACCGGTGCAAAGTACAACATATCCTGTAAAAAGCAAGCCATCAATCAGCTACGTAGACAAAAAGATAGAAGTGTTACGCCACTTGGAAAACAGCAATGCAAAAAGGAGAGATTTTTCCCCATATTAGGTTTTAGGTGGTAATCGTATTGACCCACAGAATAAAGATACGATCTTTATTGGACTATATGGTGAATACCAAAATAGAAAGTAAAAAAATCCTTTCCAGAATGATGCTTTTCTATTCTGCCCCCCACACCCCTCCAAAAAAAAGTTACATGTTTTATATGTTTTCAATAATAGGGCATAGCCACCAGAAAATGGTATCACTGAAAAAATACATCTCAAAAAACAAGCCCACATTCGACCCCACAAAAATAAAAACATTTTAATATGTTTTACATATAAACAATTTTCTTATAGCCTACAAAAGGGTGCCAATGATGAAACTGAAATTATGAAAATCTGCTACATTCTATAGAACTGTCTTCTGCATGGCGCTTCTTCTGCGCATATCTGTAAGGTCCATATGTGGGGTGTCTACGTACTTAGGAGACTTCAAGGGAAGAAAGAGAAGAAGATTTGGCACTCACCACGTGATAAAGTATATCTTCTTTATTTCTTACATCGTAGACATCATAAACAGGTACCACATAGACAGGGGGAGGAACGTGACAGCGCGGGAGCGCTAGTTAGGGACGACTCGTTTCGCGCATCAGCGCTTCATCTTGCCTATAACTCTTGGCGTCCTCGTTGGATTTTTAAGCCCCGGCGCCAGGAAGTGTTATTACGTAACTTAGTGCACACCCACACCTTGTATCAAACACCATTGGATAAAAACAAAGCGAGGGGCGGGTTCGGGTTTCCGACTCCGCCCCTTGTAGTTACAAGATACTAGAACGGACTTGGAGGAGAACAGTTACATAGTTAATGACCTATGGGAGGACAGGATACGTCATAGAGGGCGGTACTTAGATGAACTGCAGCCCGTCGCGAGAATATGTCGGGCGGACCTGAAGGAAAACTCCTACATGTTTAATGTCGTTATGAGCGACCAATAGGAGGCAGGTATCGTCTAAAAGGGGGTGTGTCTTAGCAGACTGTGGATCATTGCAAGGGGGTACTGGACGGACCCGTGCATCCAGAATAGGCCAATCGGCATTGGCGACTCGTTTCTAAGGGTAAGTTAGACCGATGTTAGGCGGGGCTAGGTAGGAACCGTAGAAACGACTAATTGTGGGTGTTACCTTTTGGTGCCACTAGGATCAGAGGAAGAGATTTTAAAAGGCGAAATACACGATGTTATTCTACAATAATTTGTACAACACAGTATAGTCAATACAATAGTAAGAGAGTTGATTTTTATCTTTTTCTCGGGGGGACAATTAGTGGTACCGCTGATAGGTAAATGGGCACAGTATTCGTTATTTCATAAAAAGACACTCATGTCGGTCTTGTCATTGAGACCTAAAGGACCGGTGGCTTCGGTTTTGATGATCCATTGTGCTTCTTTTTTTAGTAATAATTTATGCCGGTCACCTCCGTATGTTGGTATAGGGACCTGTTCTAGTCCTGCAAATGTTAGAGTATTGGTGTCTCCTTTGTGTGCCTGTTGGACGTGCTCTATCAGGCGTGGTGACCCCTTGCCAGTTATGATTGAATTTTTATGTTCTCTGAAACGTGTGAACAAGGCCCGGATGGTTTTGCCTATATAGAACCGTTTACAGGGACAGAGAGCCACATAGACAACATAGCATGACCTGCATGTCAGGAATTGTCTAATATGGTGGTCTAGGCTTCCTATTCTTAGGTTTTTCCCTGTCAGAATTTGGGAGCAGTGATTGCAGTTTCCGCACTTGTGGTTGCCTATAGGGGCACATTTATTAAGCCAGTTTTTTTCTTTGGAATTTCCTCGAAATCTGCTTTTTACTAAATAATCTTGCACTGTTTTACTTTTACGAAAAGTTATTAAGGGGCCGCTATCCGCTATATGCTTTAGTTGGGGGTCTGCTTTCACCATGTACCAGTTTTTGTTGATAGTCTCTCTAATCTTGGGGGCCATTGCATTATAGTCGAATGAGAAAACGAACCTTTCGGTTCGATCTTTGTGAGCGTTACTCAATAGTTGTTCAGGGGTCATTTGCGATGCTCTTTCCCTACGTACTTAGGAGATATTGCATAAAAAATTTAAGATGGGTTTTCTCTTTTTATCTTTGGAAATGTGTACATTTTAAGGGCTTATTGTATGTATTACCAGAAAAATTAGACCATTCTAAATTTAGCCTACATTTTGTTTTAATTACTATGCAGCGCTCAAAGGGTTAAAAATCTTCCTAATAGCAGTTTTTAATAGTATGAAGGGTGTAATTTTGAAAATAGGGGTAGTTATAGAGGAATTCAAATAATTTATATTTGAAACTCATTTAAAAAAATATCCCAAAAATTTCAATTTAGAATTTTCGGGGGAAAAATGAAAATCTCTGTTTGATTTGTACTGTAAGCTGTCAAACATCATATAAAAATAAAAAGACTTTATAAAAAGGATAAAAACATAAAGTTGAGATGTGAATTATATTAAATGGAGAAAAGTCTCTGGCGGGCATAGCCCCAACGATACCGCCGACAGCCCAACGCGTGCCCAACTCTCCAGGGGCAGGGGTGATCACGGCAGGACTTTCCAGCGGTGCTCAATCAATGTATATAAGAAGATATCCATACATAAACATAGAAAGAGAAGAGATCCGGCTTGAGAAAGCGCCACAGTGCGTGAAACGGCCCCGTTGCCGGAACCTGTCTGTTTACCCCCCTGCATGCTTCCCCACCAATAAAGGACGCTTTTCATGCTTTTGGAACCGGTGAGTGCCGTCATCTCTTTCTATGTTTATGTATGAGATGTGAATTATTACTAAGTAACTCATGTGGGTGGTAAAACTATCAGTTTTAAAAGCAGATCACTTCAAATTTTGAAAATGACGAATTTCTCCCAAAATTTTTTTGCAAATTTTAGTTTTTATCATAAATAAATTTAAAACATATCAACCAAAATGTTCTACTAACATAAAGTGTCACGTAAAACTTATTTCAAGATCATTTTGGTTAGTTAAAGTTTTTAAATGTATTTTTAATGTATTTAGAAAGCTATATAATGTAACACATTACAAAAAAGAGGCTGAGCCTTAACGGACAAATTGGCTGCGTCCTGAAGGGGTTAATGCCTTTTATGTAATAATTATTTTAGGATAACAATCAATATTTTGTCTTTTGGTTAAATTAAAATTAAGTATAAAAAAAAGGAAAGGCAGAAAGAAGAAATCTAATCCTCCTTTTCTGTTCTGCAGTAGTAAAACCAATGGGACTTAGCAGGAAGAAACAACAGAAGGCTGTTTATAAAAGGACCTAAGAATAGTCTTACTAAAGATAGAGTTCTGGGATGATCTAATGTTAAGTCTCTAAAGATTATGAAAGTATGAGAGCAACCTGAAGCCATATACGCTAGAGGTATCAGGCCTTTCTCTGACCAAGGTTGTTCCTTGAGGAAGTACTGCAAGGAGGAGACATAATCATGAAATAAAGGAAAGATCAATAGCTGTTTTTCTCTACCAAACACAAATATTTGTGAATATATAAAAATGATGAAAAATATTATATTAAGTAACATTATATCCATATGACACAAGTAAAACTAAAATACAGCATGTGATAAGAGGATTTAGTAGTTATACTAAATCTGAAGTAAGGGTAAGAAAAAGAGGGCTGAGCCCTCTCCATAGCTGGTAAGTCTTTGCTGTATATTGCTAACACCAATTGCGGGTGTTATCCCGTCCATTGCTGCCGGCAAAGCTGTCGACGGCTTCAATAAGATGGCGGCATATGGTCATGAAATGTATGAAAACATTATAAAACCTATACAAATTTGTTATCCCCGTGATAGCACCGACCCATATAATAAAGTAGACATGTCATTTGGGGCACATAGTGAGAGTCGTAAAATCCAAGCCCACAAGAAAATGGCGCAAATGCATTTTAAATTTTTTTCCTGCTTCCCAGTACAGGACATGGAATATTAAATAGCACCACTTTGAAGTGAAATTTGTTACGCAAAAAACAAGCAGTCACAGAGGTTTTAAAATAAAAGTTATAGATTTTTGATGGTGGGGAGTGAAAAATGGAAATTAAAAAACAAAAAAGGGCCAGGTCATTAAGAGGTTAAGTTGATCCTGGCTATCCTATGAGCATTTCATATGGCTACCCAGTATCACAGGGATAGACTGGGTTCTGCAGGGTTCCCCTTTTTTTGTGTTTATTCCCTCACTTTCCCTCAGACAGTCACACTGTTCCTCAGCTGATGGTGTCACTCGCACTGTTCTTTAGCCACACATACTGTCGCTCTGCAGCATGTTTAATACATAAGACATGCCCCCCAAGCTTATCAGCACTGCCACCAGACCAGCAATGTGCCAGCCGCATTTGGCCTGGGGCATGAAGTTTACACCTGTCTTGCAGCTCATTGGTGGTGCTGCTGCAAGATATCAATGGACATTGATAAGATATTTCATGTCTCATTGCCATACTTGTCACATAAAGGGAGCTTATCTTAAAGCCCTGAATGTCAAATTTCTGTTTCACAAAATATAGAAGGTTTTATCAACTTTTTGGACCAACTTATTTGTACCAACATTTTGACATTTTTCACCTTTACGCTGTTATCTCATCTCTTTCTAATATAACAAAATTCGTCACTAGGGTTAAAGTAAATTCAAAGTTTTTCCTATAGCTGCAATAGCTAAAAACTATTTCTCTTTGTAATATTCATTTATTATCTTATTGCAACTCTTTTGCATCTAATTCTGTTTCTGCGTCCATCAGTCTCTATACCCTCTACCAAGCATTCTGGTTGTTAAGAACCTGAGGGGATGGGACTATGCTGTGTGCTCCTCATCTCTGCTCAGTGATTACAGGAAGCAGCTCCTTCATGTCTGCTCTGTCCAGTCTAAAATCTGCTCTTATGTTTCAACACACAGTGCATCTTCCCCCTGCAGTTTCTCAGTTAAATAATCTAGTGTGCACAAATTATCATCCATAAACCTGCTCTGCAAACCACCTGCATCTTCCTACAAGGTTATAGCTGGGCCAGTAAAGAGAAGGAGGTAGGATCAGCACAACAATCTGATACACAGGATGAAGACTATTTACGTCTATTTACATCTATTTACGATAGTGTGTATAGTAGTAATACAATTTTAACAGATTTTTGGTCTATCTTTGTAAAAGTGCATAGATGTACATGTGTGAGTCATACTCTGTGTGTATAGGTTACTGTAACTATAATCCATATTAGTATGGATGTGAGAATGTAAAACTGATATTGAATTTATCTGTCAGGTTAGGGTCATATCTGTATTGTATAGCAGCCTCAGATTCTTTGTCCTGATTTGCTGGGCTGCTAGTAATAATGCATGAGAGGAGATCTTAGCCTTATGGAAATTGAGGGAAAGCTGCTCTTTCTTCAGTGACCCGAGCTGATGTCACAGCCAGGAAGAGCCTGTCAACTTCAGCAGAACATTTTTAAAAAAGTGCTAATAGATATACCAGAATGGATTTAAAGGGAACCCGTCACCACTATTTTCACAAATACAGGTAGTGGCAGGTTCCTATAGAGCCCTTGTAACTACCTGACACCCTGCTTGTAGCTAAAAGTAGTTTCCCTCAGATCCCCATAAAATCAGAGTTATAATCTTGCCTGGTATCTATGCAGCTTTTGAGAGAGTCTAGGGGGTGTGGCCTAATGACATGTGACCAGGGTGACATCATCAAAGGTCCTTAAGCTACTTAATATGAAAACTATACCCCATGTACATATCTGACCACATAAAACAATCACAGCATCATGCATGGACTTCTACTCCTCTCCATGCAGGCTGCTGTGATTTCATGTGATAAAATATGCTGTGATTTCATGACATATATGCTGAGTGTACAGTTCCTAATGCTACAAAAGCTATAGGACCTGCGATGATGTCACCCTGGTCACATGACATTATAGCAGCATACAGCAATAGGGATGGAGAGAAGCTGCTGGACTCAGCCCGAGGAGGCCACACCCACCTGGACTCACTGTAGCCATGCTTAGATACCAGGTAAAACTATAAAGTTGAATATATGTGAATCTGAGGGAAACTACTTTTAGCTACAAGGAGGGTGTCAGATAGTTACTAGAGCTCTATAGGAACTTGTCACTACCTGTATTTGTGAAAATAGTGGTGACGGGTTCCCTTTAAGGTTAGGAAGAATCCAGCAGCATGATATACAGTAGGTGGCATTGGAATTGTTATCCAGTTGTGCTAAAACCAATTTTGAAGAAAATATCCCGGCACTGGCTTTCTTCTGCTCAAATGCTTTATTCTCAGTGCGTATTATATACAGACAGAACGCGTTTCGGCTTATCCAAGCCTTTATCAACTGCTTTATTCTCAGTGCATATTATATACAGACAGAACGCGTTTCGGCTTATCCAGATCCTTTAATCACTGCTGCTGATAGCATTGATAAAGGCTTGGATAAGCCGAAACGCGTTCTGTCTGTATATAATATGCACTGAGAATAAAGCATTTGATTGAGCAGAAGAAAGCGAGTGCCGGGATATTTTCTTCAATAGTGATAATTGGCGTTTATTCGCCTTTCCACGTGCACCGCACAACCATAGAGTGCTGTCCGTCCTATTGCATTTCCTAAAACCAATTTTGGCCAGGTAACTGGTAAACTTACACTTTAATTATCAATTGTTTAGAAAGGAGATTTGGATCCATATAATGTCAAATGAAAGGACTAAACTTAAGCAAGAGCAGAGGACCTGCAAACATGAAGCACTGATAATAAGGAAAAACCAAATCAAAACTGTTGTATAATATGGAAAATATATAAAATTGTTCAGGATTATAAAATTTTTTCCCAGTTTTCATTAGAGGTAGCCACATAACTGTATCTTTCAGAAGGAAGAGTTTTGGCAGAACATGAAGTTGTTCAGATGTATTTTATATAATCTCCTGACAGTCCCTGGGTGAACAGTCGAGTTTTAGTTGTATAAGATATATAAAAAGTGTATAAGGATAATAAAAATCAGAGGAATAGTGCCTTAAGCCAGCAATGTCCTAACAAGTGGGGAAAGTAGCCGTTTTAACATTTTATTGGGAACAGATTTTTTCAACCTACTGAAAAACTACCTCAAATCCACTATATGCTTTAATCTGTTTTTCTCCCTATTTCCTTCACTAACATACTATCGCAACGAAAGAATGCATTTTATGCATTCGTGTGGATTTACATAGTTGTTTCATTTACTATACTTTTCATTCCTTTTTGCATCAATCAAAATTACATATGTGAACATACCACTATTTCTGGCTATGATGTGACTTGTAGTTTGCATTTTTAGCAGTACAAGCAGTCCCCCAGTTACATACAAGATAGGTTCTATAGGCTTGTTCTTAAGTTGAATTTGTATGTAAGTCAGAACTGTATACTTTATAACTGTAACCCCACACAATTTTTTTTAGTCTCTGTGACAACTGGATTTTAAAAATGTTGGGTTGTCATAAGAACTAGGATTAATAATAAAGCTTTATTGCAGAGACCTTTGATTACCACTGTTATTGTTGTTTATTGTAGCCTAAGGCTAAAGTACAGTTGGGTAAAGTAAAGTCGGGTGTTCTTAAGTAAGGGATCGCCTGTATTTGTCTCTAACCTCAGCTGTCTCAGGGCTGTTGAGTGTAGACTAGCTGCCATTATGTCTTCCATATGCAGTTCACAGAAAGTAAAGAAGAATCTGCTCATAATACTCTAATCAGTAGGATCATATAATATATTATAGAGAAGTAACAAACATGAAGAAAAGTGTAAGCTGCTCTAACCACTGCAGTTTCATTATCCATCTAGAATTCCAGTGGGTTAGGTCATAAAAACTGATCATAAAAGGACAATAATACCCTGGACTAAACTGGACAATGTGCAGAAAGTTTTACTGGTGGCAGCCAAGACAGGCATACTCAAGAGAAGATCCATGGGCCTTTTAGAATTGTACAATGTAACACATTCCACCAGTAACTTACAAGTCAGAGTTGCTAACCTTACCTTCAGTTCATTGCTTTCAACTATGACAAAAATCAGGTAAGATAAACTTATTTTGTGATATATATATATATACACTGGAGATCAAAATTAGAGAACAATGGGGCACATTTACTAAGGGCTTTGCACGCAATTTAGTCGGACTGTGCCCATTCTTCATGGCTAAAACAGATTGCACAGGTATTTAAGAAGTGTCTGCACTGATATTGTGTCACAAGCAACCCTTTTGTGGCACAGCTGCACTGGCTTCCATGCAACACAAATCAGGGGGTGTGCCCCCGGTCAGACTGACTGATTTGGACCGAGTGCCGAATTTCACATGCAAATTGGGTTGCACTACCTATGTTAAAGGGAACCTGTCACCAGGGACCTAATTTTCACTAAAGACAGGTTGCAGAAGCTTATAACACCTGTAGTGCATATCTGCCTTCCTGCCTTTTCTAATCATTTGCATTACAGTATAATTGTGTGTTTTAACTTACTCTTGCACCCTGACAAAATCTTGGGATAATCACAGGGGCTGGACTTTGGTTTAGATGCATTTCAAAAAACAACATGTCACCTGGCCAGCTGACAAAGTATGGCCAGCTCTATTAAGTTAATTCTAGAAGGTCAACATTAATATTGGAGTTCCCCTAATTTATATGATATCCCATGCTTCCATCAAATATCATCATGCAGTATTACACCTGCCACATACTATGCCTGTGAACTCTAGGGTTAATGTCTGTGATGCTTATATTAAATGTTGTAATTTTTTTTAATTATGTTTGCAGCATGAGGTCAGTGATTGGTTAGAGCCCTTGGAAATCCCCAGATCTGGAAGTTTATAAATATTCTCTCTGTCTGGATTTCAGAGGGTTAATCAGTCAGCTTGCTGTTTTCTCCCTTCAGAGGGATACCACTCTGCCTGACCGGCAGCTGTGTGTGCCAAATTCTATGCCAAACACACAGAGCCTTTTCCTCCTACTAGCCAGCCCCTGCATGATGATGAAGAAATGAATCAGCAGCTCCTCTGAATTATAAAATGTCCTCTCTCCATTCTGAAATGTAATCCTGTGAATTGAGTCATCTGGGTGTTCCTGAGCTGACCTGAGTCAGGCTGCAACACCCCTTCCTCCTATGTTCTCTTGTAAACATGCCCCATGCACACCTCCCGCACATATCATTCATACCCCTTTCAGATCCACAGGAGATGTTTGCAGGGGGTATGTTTACAGAGGAGGAAGGGGATGTTGAAGCTGAAACTGACTCAATTCACAGAATTACAATGCAGGGTTCATTTTATAATTCACAGGAACTATGTAAATGTGTCCTGGAAATCAATTAAGACAGCTAGGAAAGAAGTAAACTGGTGTTCATTCTAGCAAGGAACATTGCAATAAAAGAAAATTGCAATGCATCCTCTCGACAAAGTATGGTACTGAAAACTGAAGTGTACAGATGTTACTGTATAGAGTGCCGAGAAGTGGGAGGATCCGTAAGCCGATTGGTGGACTAATGTTTTTATGTATGAGACTCACATGCATTTTTGTGCACTTTTCACCATGAATTTTGACTATATGTATATTATATTAGTCTCTTTATTGCACTTGTATATACATCTTACTTTGACACGTGTGTAAATATGAATCACTTGTTATTTACTCACAATTTGTATGAACCAATGAAATGTACCGTTGGCCTATATATGTTTGTGTGCTGGCCACATTCACCATGCTTGATAAAGGCTCGCAAGGAGCTGAAACGTCGCTTATGGAATAAAGACACCCATCTTGATTTGACACTATTTACGGAGTGCTGCCTTTTCCTGTTCATATATTTCAGTCCCCTGGCCTGGGGACTTACGGTTTGTGCACCCACCGAAGTTGCTGTGCTGCTCCGAACTTTCCCTTACTTTAGATAGATAGATAGATATGAGATAGATATGAGATAGATAGATATATAGATAGATAGATAGGAGATAGATAGATAGGAGATAGATAGATATGAGATAGATAGATAGATAGATAGATAGATATGAGATAGATAGATATGAGATAGATAGATAGATAGATAGATAGATAGGAGATAGATAGATAGATAGAGATGAGATAGATAGAGATGAGATAGATAGATAGATAGATAGAGATGAGATAGATAGATAGATAGAGATGAGATAGATAGATAGATAGAGATGAGATAGATAGATAGATAGGAGAAAGATAGATAGATAGAGATGAGATAGATAGATAGAGATGAGATAGATAGATAGATATGAGATAGATAGATAGATAGATAGATAGATATGAGATAGATAGATAGATATGAGATAGATAGATAGATAGATAGATAGATAGATAGATAGATAGATAGATATTAGATAGATAGATATGAGAGAGATAGATAGATAGATAGATAGATAGATAGATAGATAGATAGATAGATATGAGATAGATAGATATGAGAGATAGATAGGAGATAGATAGATATGAGATAGTTAGATATGAGATAGATAGATATGAGATAGATAGATATGAGATAGATAGATATGGGATAGATAGATATGGGATAGATAGATAGATAGATAGATATGAGATAGATAGATATGAGATAGATAGATATGGGATAGATAGATAGATAGATAGATATGAGATAGATAGATAGATAGATACATAGATAGATAGATACATAGATAGATAGATAGATATATTCAAGGAAGACAGCAGCACTCCAGTTGGTAGATTCAATCAGGGTGATGTTTATTTCAGATGCGACGTTTCGGTGTGTCCACCTTTATCAAGCATACAGCAAAGTGACCAGCATTTCTATATATGGACCAACCTGTTTCCTTATTGGTCAGACATTTGTTTGTGCACAAATTCAATACAGATAAATTTTCAATATACAGTAATGTGATATATAATTAATCAGTATATACAAATAAAGTGCGAGTGCTACAGTGAAAAAAAGTGCAGTGCTTATTAAAAACAATTAATACTTCGCTATTTAGTATCGGACCGCCCCATCGTCATTCATAAAATTGATGCAAATTGGTGTGTCGCTACTATGGAACGCATACCTAACCCGGGAAAGAGCGCCTCGAGTGTCAACATCCGGTTTGAACCGGAAGTCAGGTAAGTCACCTGATCAGTCCCAAGTCGCGCATGCGCACGACATCTTCTGGGAACTCGTCGGCCATATTGGTTGAGGGAAAAAGGTAAGAGCCATAGATGATGTGTAAAGTAAACGAAAAAGAATATTTAGGGGGCCAAACACACAGTGTACAGCCTGTGTGAGATTGTGGGACTAGTGGAACAGTGTGGAACCGCAAAAGGTCCAGTGAGTATTTATTGGATATTTGCATGAATTTCATGCAGAAGACTGAGTCCTGTATGAATAGGTTGGGCCGAATGCTAGATCGCATCCCTCACGGGATCCTTTTGGCCTTTAGATATTCGCCCAAAGTCGCCAGGTGAAGTTCCAGGGAAATGACCCGTTTAGAAAGTGTTTCATACTTGCGCTTTAATTCAGATGTTGATGGTGTGCTTAGGAAGGAGGTGTCTGACTGTAAACTCCGAAGAATCCTCTCCTGATCCTCGTCGGTATAAGCAAAAGAGTGAAATAAATCACCCGCAAGAGATTCCATTTGTAGATAATGCGAAGTGGATATAGAGGTGTGCAAAACTCCTGGTTGCCAATACGTAGAAAACAAAAAGAAGTCCAAGGCAGCACAACCCCAATGTTCTGGGAGCAAAATCTGGATATCCGTGGCACGGACCAATTTAGTATATTCAAGGAAGACAGCAGCACTCCAGTTGGTAGATTCAATCAGGGTGATGTTTATTTCAGATGCGACGTTTCGGTGTGTTATATATATATATATATATATATATATATATATATATATATATATAGCATTGAGGTTCTTTTTGAACCCTTCACATAGGTCCCCATTTATTTAATGAACATGATACAGGTAAGTATAGAGGGTATGATCTGTCATATTCCTGTTTGTCCTAATGTCACTGTATTCTAGATCGGAGCAGGCGATAGAAAGAAGCCATGTATTGGCTCAATATTAACTGTAATAATTATTATAACAAAGTAATTCAGACAGTGCATTTGTAATTTCCCTCTTTATCATGTGCATATGGTTAAAGAGAATGAATAAATGTAGCATTTATAGTGACTATTTTCATGTCATACAAAAGTCAATATGGAACCATATATGGTTATATAGGTTGTAAATCAAAATTTACATCACTATTGATTCTCACAACTGGGGTCAATTCTATTTTATTCTTTATGAATTATGTGTGATTTCAGCCACACTTAGATTAGAAATTTAAATTTGCACGCATTTTCCTTCTCGACATGACGTTTTTGTTATTTGCATCCTAAAATAGGAAACTTGGCAACATTACACTAAAAGTGTTTATGGATCGAGACCATGAAACTTTGTGGTCATTGGTAATAAGGAATTACAGGACTAAGCATTTTGATTGGCTGTTTTACGGCAACCAAAATTATCATAAAACCTATAGATCCCCTAAATACTGTATAATAATGTTGGTAACATGGGGTTAATTCTTTGCATTAGATGCTATTATGACTATATTACAACAATGATCGCCTGAATGTTATGGTTTGTCCACCCTTGGAAACTCCTTATTGGCACCCTATTCCAATAACTCTGAAAATGTTCTTTCAATTATCGATTTCTAATTATTTAAGACAGACGATTAACAATATTTTCTTCAGTTCATTTATTTCCAATCCCAGGGGAAATAGAGGGTGTTTCTTTTACTCTATGTACTTGCAATCAGTATGTACCATAGAAAAGTATGTTCTAAATTCAGGCACTATTGTACAGAACAAGATGCACTATGTAAACCAATACAAAGATTTATAGGAAAAAAGTTAATTAGAAAAGGAGACTTCTGAGTAATTAACTACTTAAAAATCCCACTTACTTTGGGCTTACCACTCACAGTGGGTGGTCCTAAACAGTGGCTGATAACTATTTTTACATGTAAACTTATGTATGTAAGAATGTCACTGCCCATTGGACTCCTAAGCCCAGTATGAGCAGAAATAATAAATTAATTACTTTTACTTCATTTTTTCTAATGATTGATGCTAGAACTTTAAATAGCTGTATAAATACTTTAGTTTATTTGAATCTACAGATCCATTATAACCATTTCACAGTCAAACTAGGACCAATATGGGATGTTCCAACAACTAGATTATATAAAGGGCTCTAATCTCTTATACTGCTCCAGGGATTACTTTACAGCAGCTGCCTGCTACTAACATCTAATCAATGCTTTTTTGTTAAAGGTTCTCTAATGTCAAGATGGCAATGGTGCTGCCGAACGACCATAAACAAGGATGGTCCATAAAAATTGAAGATCAATTATCACATTAAATGATTTTTAAGGTATTCCCAGTTTTTGCCTTAATGCTTACTGAGGTCCAAAATGTATATTTTGAGCCTACCGGTAACTACCCTGTGTACCAGAGATCGGCAATAATATTCAGAAAAATCTGAAATAATGGGATTTGTTCAGGGATTTTTTAACCCATTGAATTACAAAAAAAGCTCTCAAAACTTGTATTGTAGGTAAGTTGTTATTAACAATTTTGTAAGATTTGAAATGACCATAACCAAGCTTTATCAAAGCTGTTAGGGCATTACTGTTGTTACTGCCATGAAGAACCAGTCTTATTGCTTAGAAAGAGGGCCAAGTGCTTTAGTGGTTAATGTAGCCAGAGCTGGCTGCTTGAGTGCTAAACAAGCAGTTACTGAAATAATCAATTGTATTGGTTTCTTTTAGACCAATACAATTGATTACCGGTAGCAACCTGGCAGGGCTTTATATATATGTAAACGTAGTGTTTATTCCATCCCTTGCAACGTTTCAGCTGTGTCCCAGCCTTTGTCAAGCAGTGTGTGTCATGATACATAGAAGCACCAAAAGAGCCAGGAAAATAGAAGAGAAGAGAAAAATAAAGAGAAACACAAAGAGCCAGAAAGAAAAATTGGTCCCTACGAAGGTGTCAACAAGGAGGAAAGGTAAACATTAGTTGTAAATATTTATTCCAAATTTTGTCTCCAGCACAAGCTACACTTGTGAATAGAGGCTTATCTTTTTGTCCGACTGCACCCACCGATTGGTTCAGCATTGAAGTCGACCTTCAGAACTTCTTCAGATTGATTAAACTAAAGACTTAGTTTTCTGAGAAATTAACTTTACCTAGTGCAAGTAATCTGCCCTTATCCTCTGTATTGATTCCTTCATACAGGGCGTCAAAATGGGGATTAAGAAATTTAAGGAAACAAATGTTATGGAAAGGTTAAAACACCCAAATATTACTAGCCAGGAATGGCAGGCATTACAAGAGCTGGTACATGACGGCGACCTCACAATAAAACCACCCGCTGATAAAGGGGGTGTGGTCGTCCTTAAAGAAGTGGAGAGACAACTGTCGGACAGTTTAGTGTATAAAAAACTAAATAGTGATCCTAAATTTGAATTCAGTAGGAGAAATAAGAGCACCTTGGATAAAGCCAAACAGACAAATCTTATTGATAATGCTTTGCTTAAAGATCATCCAGTCATGCCTGTTTTGTATTTATTACCAAAAATACATAAATGCCTCACAAATCCACCCAGAAGACCGATTGTGGTGGGTATAAGCTCTATCCTTAATACCATAGCTATTTTCCTAGACAAACTTCTAAGACCTTTTGCTGTAGATACTCCATCAAATATAAGGGATATGTCTGACTTTTTAAAAAAAATTGGAGGATATTGATTTGCAATCAGAGGAAAATGTAATCTTGGCTTCATTTGACGTAGTAAGTTTATATACCTCTATCGGTCATGAAAGGGGTTTGGCAGTAGTGAAAAGAAAACTAATTAAAAGTGAGCACTCTGAGGTTGTGACTGGAATTGCTGGAACTGGTACTTACATGTAAGTATTTTTTGTTTCAGGACACATTTTATGTGCAGTTAAGGGGCATGGCCATTGGGGCAAATGTCGCCCCCATATATGCCAATATATACATGAGTGATTTTGAGGACATGTCGGTCTATGTATCCCACCACTTTTGCAAGGTTCTGAAGTTGTGGAGGTACATAGACGACATCTTCCTCATTTTGAGGGGCACATCTGATGATTTATTGTCATTTCAGAACTTCTTGAATGGTATTGACTCTAATGTTCAATTTACTCTGGTGTGGTCAGAGGTGTCGGTATATTTTCTGGATGTACAAGTACTTTTGAATAATGGAAAAATACAGATGGATCTGTTTGTGAAATCGACGGATAAAAATAATTTACATTATTATAAAAGTAATCACCCTAAGGAAATGATAAGATCGCTACCCTATAGCCAGTTTCTTAGAGTCCACTGTATTGTCTCCATAGAACTTCATCTTCAAAAGAGTTTCAATGTTCTCAGTAAGGAATTTAGAGATCGTGGTTATCCCACACCTCTTATAGTGGAACATATGGACAAAGTCTTAAGTTTGAAAAATAGGAACTTTTACAGCCTAAACCTAAATGAATTTGAAGGGAATACCTTTTGTTTCTACTTATACAGAGATCAGTAGTGAAATTGGTAAAATTATATCCAAGAATTGGCATATTCTGGCTGACGCTTTTCCCACAATACCTGAATTTAGTGTCCCACCACTTTATTCCTACCGACGTACACCTAGTCTTAGGGTTGACAAGTTTACACACCCATCTACCAATGTAACATACTTGTGATTCGGATCATGTTATTTACATGTTGCAGTGTCCATGCAATTTATGGTATATTGGGGAGACCACCTTAGATTTTAAGACCTGTATTAACCAGCATTGATATACCATTAGGGCTGGTAGAAAAGATCTACCAGTCTTTAAACACTTTCATGAATTTAAACATAGAGATTTTGCCTAATAAATAGAATTCCACCGCTAAGAAGAGGAGGGGATAGGATGAAAATTTTTAAAGAAAAGGAACTAGAATGGATTTATAAACTTAACAAAAGCCGAATGGGCTCAACGTTGACTTCAAAACAAGTGGTATATTCTAAAGCTGGTCTGCCTCATTATGTTGTCCTTATCCACTGTGATCATACTGTTCTATGTAGGTTATGGTATCTTTACCGTAGGATATTAACTCTGTTTTTCACTCTTTTTTAGATCATATGTATCACCGTGTCACTATGTCACCGTATCACCGTTTGTATATGTATCGCCGTTTGTAGACCCCTCCTGACAAATCTTTTACAAAAAATATGTTTCTGTGTATAAACTTTAAGACCAATAAACATGATCGATCGTTATACAGCTATGACTAGACCACTTAAATACAGCTAGTGTTCTTACTATATATGTACTTGCTGACCACTAGGGCTATTTAACACAATAAGTCCACTAGTGGGTGAGTTTCCACTGGATTCATTGTTGGAGATAATTTTAGTAGTGTTTGTTCTTCATACACAGAAGACCTGCTCCACTTGGCGGGTCTTGCGTGTTGTGACCCACATAATTTCTGTGGCATCCCGCAGTTTACAAACATTATCTTTTAAAAAATATATATATCCATTGTCCACACTATGCAGAACAAATTTTCCATAAATGTAGTCATATGGTTCCATTGAAACAAGATTGTAGTACCTGGGTACAACCACCTCTGCAGGTGTAATTGCACAAAGAAAGAAATTGTTTTTGCCAATGAAATTGCCATGAGTTGATGCTTGTCCCTCAGCCTCCCTGTGGTATTGAATTGAACGCTGAAGCAAGGTTGCAGGCATGTGCGACAACCCTTGCTAGAGTGCCAGGGGTGGTTGTATCTAACCACGGCTATGTTGTTTCTAAGGAACCATATGACTATATTTATAGGAAATTATCTTCACATAGGTAATTTTTTAACTACATCCTTTTGAAGAAATGTAAATACAGGCGGTCCCCTACTTAAGAACACCTGACTTACATACGACCCCTAGTTACAAACGGACCTCTGGATTTTGGTAATTTACTATACTTTAGTCCTAGGCTACAATAAACAGCTGTAACAGTTATCAATGGTGTCTGTAATGAAGCTTTATTGTTAATCCTGGTTCTTATGAGAATCCAACATTTTTAAAATCCAATTGTCACAGAGACCAAAATTTTTTTTACTGGGGTTACAATAATAAAGTATATGGTTCCGACTTACATACAAACTCAACTTAAGAACAAACCTACAGAACCTATCTTGTATGTAACCCGGGGACTGCCTGTATAGGCAGGTGAATTAAATGTGAATACAAAACTTGAAATGTATATATAGGCAGGTGAATTAAATGTAAATACAGAGCTTCCTTAGCAATGCTCTAAGCATCACTAAGGGAAAACTTTTGACCTGTTAGGAAATGGAAAATAATTTACTAATAATAAATAGTACAAAAATATTTGATTACAATATTCAGATAATATGTATGTTGTGGACCACACAGAACATTTCTGCATTTAGGGCTGTTTATGTGTCAAACAGCATCCACTACCTCCCTGCAGCTTTCAAACTCTTCATTGCAAAAGTTGATACCATGGATAAAAATCTACAGCAAAAAATTGACATATATCACCTGTTTATATCTAATTCACTATATCTTACTATATCTTTACTGATCTTGCTGATTTTGTCCCACTTGGCCCCGGACTTAGTGTTACACATTTAATTTCCTTTAACATTCTATTTTTAGATCACAGAGATGTGTAAATAAAGTCTTTAGACCATGGATTTTTTCCTTTTCCATTTAAAACCGTTTGCTACATTGTGACTGTGAACATTCTCCGTGATATTATATGAGCACATTCCTAGTAATAGCCTGTCACAAATCTTAGGACATATATCTGGCTAGTTCAGAGAGCAGCACATGTATAAAATAATTAAGAAGCATTGATAGAAAATTAAAAGAATAACGTATATCATGTAATTCTATAAACTCACTTGCTCACATTTTATTTCCTACAGTAAAAGATTCTCCTCCTAATATGATTTGCGATCTAATAAAGCAAAATCCTAATTTTCTGTCTTTTATCTTTTTACCCTTCTTTCGTACACCTCTTTGGCCTTGTCAAAACATATCGTTTAGTTAGAGACTAAAAATATTTTTCTATCGATTGCGGCTATTGATTTTTTTTAATCTGTACTTTGGCTTAGAGAGTTTGGGTGAAAGGTGAAAGTTCGCCAGCTTAGTCCAACGTTTTATCTGGACAGCCACAGAATGTATTGGCAGAAGATTTGATTTACCTTCTCAGTCAGAGCAGCTCTGCTCCTAGCAGCCTGTGCAGGCTACGTACAAGTTAATTCCAATCATGGTTCTTGTTGACAACATCTAGATTGGTGTGTTGTCTCAATTTCCTCAATGTTTGTCTGATGACTGAATATATTTAAACCCATGAGCATGGAGAGGAAATACATACACTAAGTGAGCCATGCCATGTAAGTGATATTCCTGCAGAGCTTTCATATTGCAAAATGACTCTCCTGTTCAGCACTCCTATTCCTGATCATACATAAATTAAGGACTCATCACACTACAACCAATTCAGAGAGGATGACAGGGACAGAATGTTGTAAGCCATATATCCAAGGATAATGTTGAGGTAATACAGGCAGTTCTCCAGGTTTGTTCTTAAGTTGAATTTGTATGTAAGTCAGAACTGTATATTTTATTATTGACAACATTTCTTTTGGTCTCTGTGACAATTGGATTTTAAAAATGTTGTTGTGTTGTTATAAGAACCAGGATTAATAATAAATTGCAGACACCTGTGATAACTGTTACAGCTGTTTATTGTAGCCTATGGCTAAAGTACAGTAAATTACCAACATACAGAGGTCCGTTTATAACTAGGGGTCTCCTGTTAGTCAGGTGTTCTTAAGTAGGGGACCGCCTGTATATACAAATATTGTGAAAAAGAATTCTGGAAGATACCTACCTGTAGACTGAAATTATACCATGTATATATGTAGGCATCTTGCCTCTTTTAATCATTGCCTACATTATTCTATTTGTAGAAATGGCATAAATTTCACCTAATATTCTAGTTTTTCCATTGTTATGCCCATGCAATGTAACCTAGCTGCTGTGACTTATCTCTAGGTAGCTTTCCTCTCCTCTACATAAAATCTGTATATACTGAGCTGATTCTGATTTCAGAGTAAAACTAATTTTATCAGGGAGGGAACAAGAAAAAATAAATTTGAAAATGTATAATATGAATAACAGTTTGTTTTATTCACTAGTAGAGATGAGCCGTTCCGGTTCAGTTGAACAGCCAATATGACTTATTAATGCCCCTAGCAGCTAACCATGGCTTTGATTGGCCAGGGGTGTTAGCTAGGGGAGGAAGACCTGGACATTGCCGGATTGCTACCAAATAGCCAATCTGGCAATATGTTTGGGTCTTTTCGGCTGCACCCAAACCTCACACCTGAATGGGAAGTTTGAGATGCACTAATCTCTATTCTCTAGTGCTATTTCACTTTTAGCTTTTTTGAAAAGTAAGATCCAAATCAGGTACTTGGTTCATTGTAACACACAAGGTATTATTCAAACTGTAAGTGTAGAGAATTTTGTAATTAAAGGACAAGAGAACTTCTCTTCCTGCACCAAAATGAAGTGGAGCCAAAAACAAGACAAAACAAACACAGAATTATTGTCGTACATATAAAGATCTAAACCAAGAGGACAATGCAGTACAGAATCAAGAGACAAACTGATGATCAGAAGACAATCGGTTCCAAAATATTGAAGTCCAAAAAACGCTAGCAACCTCTAAGGTGGACTTATAGTAAGCACTTTTTAACAGATAGCAGAGTTCTGGACAGAAAGTGATTGTAGGATGTTTCTGTCCATCACAGCTAGCTAAACTAAATGCATCCCCGAAAAAAAGTCAACAGGAGACCGATGGTGGAAATCAATAAGACAGCCACTAGTTCAGTCTAGTGTAGGTCAGAATGCAAACTAAGTACAAAATTACAGTCAGCAACACATCTACCAAATTTTAAAGGCAGAGGATGAAGTTGAAGCCTGAAAAGGCACAGATGTTACAATGGAGTGACGGAAAGATTACCGAAATGCATGGGCGTAACTTGAAGGGGTGGAGAGGGTGCCATCACCATCAGGCCCAGGAGGCTTAGGGGCCCATAAGGTGTCACTTTCCCATATGAGAAGGCTAGTACTATAAAACATACATTATAGTCAGGGGGCCTGGCACAGATTTTGTACTGAGGCCCTGTAGATTCAAGTTACGCCACTGCCAAAATGGTATGTAATTGGTGATACAAATATCAGCTATAATAATCTCATATAAACCCAAATGTAAATCCCATGTGTGACCATATGTGAACTCTATATCTGAAGTCTGCAGTGAGACAACCCTTTTAAATACAATCCTACCATATTTCTATTTATTTATCTAATATAATATTAACCCAAACAGATAAAGAGACCATATTGGGCAGCTGCAGTATAAGAATCCTGCCAACATACTAGTTTTGGATGAGAAATGACCAAAGATTTAACACTTAAACATGAGATAGAATTAATTCTGTTGATTTTCTCTATTGTTCCCAGAGGTTTTTTTGCTGTCACAGCAGCTGCACTAAGATCACATAAATAATTATAGTTGTTACTTTCTTGTTTTATTGTATTTATAGAATTGCTGTTAAAGCATCCCGTAAATGTTTGTTCATGGACATTTTATATAGCTTAAAATGACAATCAATTAAACATAAAATAAAAATATTTGTTTGTTGGCATTTTGTTAAATGAGGTCCATTGAGGCGTACAGATACAGTAACTTGCTTACATAACAATGGAGATTTTATTTTTGCACCAACCACTGTCCAAACTGTGAGACAAAACAAATGTAGGGAAAAAAACATCTGTTTAATCCTATCGGTTGGAGTTGATTGGCCTTATCTATTATGATACTATAATAAAAATAATCATAAAGGGGTTTCTGATTCCTTTAAAAGGAACAGCAACATATGTTAACTATGCATTTAACTGTGCAAAAAAAATTCTAATAAGAATGCTAAAATAATATGCCATGATTAAGAACCGCAATGGATCAAAAACGTGTAAGCAATTATTTTTCACTGAAGTGTCTTTTTTCAATTATAAATAATAATAATAATAATAATAATAATAATAATAATAATAATTCTTTATTTATATAGCGCCTACAGATTACTGCCAAATCAGTCCCCATCATGTCCCCACAATCTAATCAACTCACCAGTATGCTTTGGAGTATGGGAGGAAACCGGAGGACCCAGAGGAAACCCATGCAAACACAGAAGAAGTAAATTGTATGTTTTATACCATTTTTGCCATATTTTGGATTCCTTATTAGAATAGTTTGTGGACCATTATATGACCTGTTTACGAGATGTTTTAGCTGTTTTCACTTTCCATATGTTTGGAGATTTACTAACATTTTAACATTGTTTTTTGTACATATTCAGTGCAGACACATCATCCATCATAGTGGTCGTTTGTAACTGTAGACTATAGATGTAGACTACTGCACTCAACCAGTGGCCCCGGAAGTTATGGGTCATATTATCTATTATTGTGAACCGGTAGGCAGATGACCACTGAGGATAATAAATAATAATAATAATTCCTTTATTTATATATCGCACACAGATTATGCAGCGCTGCACAGAGTTTGCCAAATCAGTCCCTGTCCCCATGGGGCTCACAATCTAATCAACCTACCAGTATGTTTTGGAGTGAGGGAGGAAACTGGAGGACCCAGAGGAAACCCATACAAACATGGAGAGAGAATACAAACTCTTTGCAGATATTGACCTTGGTGGGACTTGAACCCAGTTCCCCACCGTGGATACTGCACATTAAAAAAAAACATAAAAATTCTATTGTTGATTGCAGTCATAGGTTGACATTTTTATGTGTTTTGGGCACTTATACTCCTAGTTAAATGTTCTTTATATAAAGTCAAAAAAGGAGCTAATGTGGCATATTTAGAAGCATGCTATTATTTAAATCATTCGAATGTATATTTCCTTCGAGGACAAGAAGACTAGAGAAAATTGCTATTGGCACCATGACAGCCTATCCAAATCCTGCCTTTGGTCCGGCTCTATAGTGAAAGGCACATGGATAAGAGTAAAGTTCACTTAAATTGTAAATGACTCAGTTTAGTATTACTACAATTAACCCATATAAAGAAGCAACGATTCTTTTGTAGGTATCATTTGACACAAGCTCTTTTCTAACTTGTGACTTCTGTTATAGCAGCTGCTTAAATCTCTTTCTCTGCAAATGGCAGTATATTTAAAGAGGATGACAATGCCACTCCTTTTATTTCATTTTTGCAATATGAGTTTCCATATTTTGTGCGAATTGAAGCCAGTAAAAGCAAAATCGATGTTCTATTGACTGCAGCGGATGATCACAATCATTTTGCCCTTTGTGGTTGGTGAAATCCATGCTGCAATTACAGAGACAGACTGGTAGGAAAAGAGCTTCAATTGGGCTTTCAGCTCCACATTAATCCAAAACTCACCATTTTAATGCAGATATAGATTGCCGCAAGTCAATAACTGACTACTTGAATTGTGAAGTAGCTGTTCCATGGAATATTGGCAGAACTGGCTGTTACAATAACAAGTATTTTGATATTTTAAAGAGCTCCTACTTGTGGAGTGTCATTGATAGCAGAGAGCGGAAGTCATTTGCATTCTGACCATGGTCTATATTCCATGTTCCACATGAGTTTAGGTTGTTTGATAAATGACAACGCTCAGATTGTGTTTGCAAGCCATCACTCAGAAGCTGTTTTATCTCAGCCCATGCAGTATGATGTACACTGGTTAATGATCAACTTGAAGGGTAAACTCTGCTACTAAAGGAGGAAGCAAATTATCAAATGCACAGAGGTTTTGTGAAACAATGTTACCTGAATGCAGAATTTATATCTATAACCTACTGTACAAAGTAAACATTTAAAGTATTTATCTCATCTGGGCACTGACATTTCATTTAATTCATTTGCCATATACTGTACATGCAACTCTTCAATTGGATGTTAGACTGTGAACAAGATTGCTGTCCTTGGATACGACCACTGCTGCTGGAGTTGTAGCACAAAGAAACCAAAATTTCTTTTTGCATACGAAATGTCTGAGAGTTACTGCATTTCCCACATCTGTTCCATATTGAACACTGAATCCAGATGGTTGCACACATCAATAGTGCATTTGTGGCCAACAGTACCAGAATGCAGAACTGGTCATATCCAAAGACAGCTATTTTGTTTCTAAGAGACAACTTGGCTACATTTATGGGAAATTATCTCCACACATCCAAGTCAAAAACATCTCAAAACATCCAAGTAAAAAAATGTATATGTATGACAGATGAATTAAATTAAATGTAAATTTCCTGAATGGGAGTACCTCCTTAACACCTAACCCTAAATGGCATTTTCTGTTTTGTCATTTTAATTTCTTTCTTTAAAAATCCATAACTTTTTTAATTATTTCATGTACAGAGCTTTATAAGGGCTTGTTTTCAGTGTAATAAATTGTACTTCCTATTGGTGGTATTTAATTTTCCATGCCATGTACTGGGAAGCAGAAAATTTTTTCAAATGCGCTGAACTTGAGAAAGACTTTTAAGCATTTTCTTGTGTTCTCTGTTTTTATAACTTTTACTGTGTGCTCCAAATCATATCTTCCCTTTATTCTTTTGGTCTAGGCAATTACGGGATACCAAATTTACAAAGGTTTTATTAGGTTTCAAAAAATTAAAAAGTTTTGCAAAAAAAAAAATTCTTAATTTTGGCATATTCTCATACTAACAACTTTTCATACTTTGGCCTATGTCACACGTTAAATGTGTCATTATTTCATATTTACATTGATAACATGTGTAGAGCAAAAACAACCCTTTGATTACTTTTTATTTAAATTTTGATTTAGCAAAATGACAAAAAATTTGGCGTTTTGGACATTTGGGTGTTATTTTTTTATATGGGGTTTACCCCCACGAATAACTGTTATATATTCATAGGGGACGTGGCAATGCCCTACATATTTTTGATTTTTATAGTTTTTTTAATATTAATTCTTGTGAAAGGGGCTGATTTGAACTTTTATGTTTTTTAAACTTTTTAAAACTTTTTTTTAGTATTATTTAGCCCCCCCCTCCCAAATTTACTACAACCCGAGGGGGTCTAATTGATTCTACAATATACTGCTATGCTACAGTATATGGCATGCGGAAATGACAAGTCCTGGGGTTTTATAAAGACCATGGCCGTCATCGTTATCGTTGCACCCTGATGAGTTCATCAGGGGCAAGAATCCCAGCCAAGATGGCAGCACTCACTCACTATTGGTGTCAATACCTGTGAGCCCTCTCTTAAGATGGAGAATCTAAAACTGTGGCATATTTATCACAGTGTCTAATGTTGAACAATAAATCTACAAAGTTGCATCAGCAGCACCAGCAAAACTTTTGACATAGATTGGACCACTTTCTTTTTTCCCATGAAGTTGTGCCATTCTCAACAATGATATGACCCTTTTATCATGTTTTATCATTAAACCTGAATAATGTAAAACAATAAATATTACACAAGGTGTCTGGTGCAGTTTTGGTGTTGTAAACTGATTGATAAACTGTGGAAACTGTATACACTTCCTTAGTGTGAGTTTTAAAAGCAATCACTTAAGACCACCCAACCAATATCACTCAAAATGTTTTTGTTATCCTCTTCTACATGCCAAATAACATAATGCACTGCAGTAAATATGCATAGAGGGTTCATAAACTTGAAGTGGAATTCCAGATGTTCAATATAAGCATTTGCTGCTTTCCAAACCACTACCAAATGCCACTGACTTTACTTTAAAGGGGTTGGCCACTACTCCAAAAGTTTACCAGGATAAGTACACCCTAATAGGGTCACCCTTATTGTACATACCTGGCTAAGATATTTCCCAGTGTATTATTATTTTACATCCTTAGTGATCAACCTTATTTGAGCACAAATATCAAATCACCTTTTGTCATTTTTTCCACCCTGACCATCCAGAAGCCTTAACTTTTCCATTATGATACCCATATGCAGTCTTATTTTTTAGCTATAAAAGGTGATTTTATTCTTAAAAGTTTAAATGTATGGTACAGTTTAAAACTTGATTCTTCGGGTCCATACAATTCTGAGGACACTAAATTTGTATAATGTTATACCAGTGAATTATTGGAGAATGCCTTTGATACATATTTTACAAAAAGTTATCAAAACTGACATGATATATTCAATGTTATTATATGGTACTGCCATTCAACATTAACTTATAATGATAAATAATATTTCATATTCCAGCTCTTGTACAAAGCCATTTACAAAAACGAGAAATGGTCTTAATATTTTTCTACAATGCCGCATATTGAGAAAGATGGAGCACCCCACTGGTATAATAATAATAATAATCGTTATTTATATAGTGCCATCAAATTCTGCAGCGCTTTACTAATCATAGTGCATATTCACTCAAGTAAATTATGTAAACACAGCCATGCCCTTTTAAAAATAGTAGGTACACAGTTATATGCCTATATATATATTTTATAACTTTCATAAAATTACATTTCAACATGATATTTTGTAGAACTTCTATATTTCAGTTTATACATTTAAGTGACCTTACAAGTGATGATGTCTTCTGAATGATTTTCTAGTTATGCCTAAAAAGGATTCACTATTTGTGGAATTAGAATGTTATTATTTTAGTCTAGGGGATGGAACGTCTTTATTATCTTCAGAAACGTCCGGATTAGTAATAAGGAGGAGCAAGTAACTTTGGACGTCTACCATCAGTAGACGTGATGGTAGATGTTCTTTAAGACTATGCATTTAACTGAAATTTCTGCAAATCCCCAATCAGCATTATAATGTAGCACCTATGTAGTATCAAAAGTCTATTATATGGACCTTTTTTTCAGTGTGTAGCTCCCTTTGTGTACTTCTAATCCAACTGAGAACAGAGTTTTAGTTTAGCAGTAGCATGTTTTCTATTAACCAAGGGAGGGAGTAGAAAGCAGAGATGTGTTTGTGAATACCTTTAGGTGACCAGATGACCCAGAGAATTTATAACGTACAATGTTTGTACCATCTTGTTCCCAGAGGGAAATCAGCAGTAAAGAACCAATAAAAGCTCTAAATACTACAAAGTATTATTTTATTTGTGCAAAGCAGAAACATTTCAATGTAAAGAAATTATTGTCCAACATTAGATGTAGGGTGTTCACGCAGGAAAAAAATGAGATAAAATGAAAATGATCAAAGTAGCATTTAGTAAATATATTAGAAAGTTAACTTTTACCACCTGCACTATTCATTGCAGAAATCAAAAATAATCATTGTAAAAATGATGGGACACTTTAAATTCCTTGTGATGCTTTTTTTTCCCTAAATCCTTCTTCATTATCCCTACTCAGACACCATTTATATGACTCTAATGTTCTGTAGTATTAATCTGCTTCTAATTATTTGTTGTAAATCCTACTATATTAGTGTAAATACAATGGTGCCTGGGTTGTGAATGGTTCTTTCAGTATCCTGACACACAGGAAATGCTTCAGGATGCCTGTCGTCAAGTGATGTGGGTCATCACTCCAGCCAATGAATGGAAGGATGGACATCTCAAAGCATTTTCTGGAAAGCCCATTTGCTACTTGAGGTATGAGTAAGGCTCCTTTCACACTTGCGTTTTTCATGCGCGTGCTTTTGATGCGCAGAACTTGCATTGCACTCTGACCCATTGTAATCAATGGGTCTTTTCAGACTTACATTTTTTTTAACGCACGTTTAAATCTCAGCATGCTCTACTTTTGCAAGTCACGCGCGTGAAAAACGCACCATACAAGTCTATGGAGATTCATAAGAAACGCATTGCACTCTGAGACACATGCAAGTGCAATGCGTTTTTCACGCATCAATTGCCATAGAAAAGATAGACCTCAGCCCTGAGTCCTTTCACGCGCATTATCGGCGCATGAAAAACGCATTGAAATTGCATTGAAAAACTGAGACACTGAACAAACTCTGACTGAAAACTGATTGCACTCTGATGCAAAATGTGCGTTTTTCACTGATTGCACCCTGATCAAACTCTGACGTGATCTGCAACGCAAGTGTGGAGGAGCCAAAGTATTCCCTGTGTGATAGGTGAAGGTTTATAACCTGGGTAGTTATCAGCTGTCACCTACTTCTTCATTAGCCTCCTATATCCATGGCTCCAGAGCTCCTGGTCAGAGATCATGTATTCTGTGGCTTATTGCTGTTGATTTGTCCGTTGTTCACATTGATTGGCAACTTGTAGTGTGTTTGGATCATGCACCATTCTCATGTATTTCTGATCTGACTCCTACTTTCAAATCTAGCTGTGCCTTTCAAGTGCCTGACTCTTGATGACTTCTATGGGATTCTTACTGTGTCACTCTTGCTAAGAGAAAGATAATAGGAGGGAATTTGTCATATATTGGCACATCATGCACCAGGGTGTGGTCCACGCCCCTCCCACTGTGTTTTATATATACAAGGAGGCTCTGGTCTCCTGATACCTCCGACGGCATGCTACACTAGCAGACATTTCTATGGGAGGCCAATGTCAATGCCTGTCTGGCATTGAATTTCAGTATAACCTATGACTGAGTGGACACAGGGTATAACTAGTGCACAGGTGTGAGGCAGGAATGCCTCACGCTGGCCAGTATGCACCTGGCATGGCACCCATAATGACCATTTGGCATAGAGATGTCGTAGGTGGAAAAATAATACAAGGAATTACAATTATTCCCAGTCTTGTTTGCCAGATATTATCTTCTCTTTTTCTTCCTAAAGTGTTGGTACCTGTTGCAGTGAAATTAAAATCATGGACTCCTGGGCTGTATATCAACTCAATGTACCCAATAACAGGTTGCATAAACTTATTGCTGTGTCAGCTATTAATAAATCTCCAGCACATCAACGTAAGATTTTGTTCACCCTATACTTTCTGTGTTGGTAGGACACTTGCATTATAGGTATATGTCATATTATGCACTTGAGTCTTTGCCAGCTGCATTTGTACTGGGAGTCCCCTGGTGACATTAGCGAAACCCTGTTGTGGCATTTGGGTGATTGCCAATTGGCATGCTGCCTGCCATTCTCATGCATGTCTCTTCCCATTTCCATAATCCAGTTTCAGTGGCCCCTGAAGATGTTTTTGAGTGTGACCAAGTTTCTCTAGTGACCTTTAAAAGGCTGTCATCTGCCTAAAGGGGGTATCTGTAATCCATTTATACATAAAAAATAAGAGTTTGTTACTCAACGGTTGGGACAGACAGGGAATATGCAGAGTATGTAGTTGGCTATGGGTCACTCACTGCAAGTCATACGTTGATCAAGAAGTTCCACATTGATTGTCCCTGCAAACCTCATACTGAGGATACAGTGGCTCCTCAAAAAGTGTGTATGTGTGGGTTGTTAGTGATGACCTGAGGTAGGTGAGCGGTAACTCAGAAACAGTTTAGCATTTATAACCTTGCTCAATTTTCTTTGTGATTCTGTATGTCAAACATGAGCTTTTGTTTACAGCTAGACATACACTTTAAGTCCATAATATATATGTACAACATATTTTCGTGCTATAGACTGCAGTGCTCTTACTTTCATATGAAGAGAAGCAGATAATACAGCTGTCAATATATATTTACCACAGATATATATTTAGGCATAGAGCCAGTTTGTAAATATTACAAGCAGGCAGCAAATGCACTAGATCAAACCGCTGGCAAGCAGCTCTATGGGACATGTTAAGTAAGCAACTATTGAGTGTTTTATGCTGCAGATAATAATAAGTGAGACAACACTATTTTAAACTTCCATTAACCAGTACGGAATGACATCGAGGAATTGTATCCCACTATAGTCCAGTGTTCAATCTCCTTAAATGAATGCGTGCACTAATATCTGAGTAGTAAGTATACTAGTCCAGAAGATAAAAAGGTGAACCCCATGGAACTCATGGATAACTAATAACTAAACTACATTACTCTTCTCTCAAAAAAGTTAATATCAGCAGTTGGTTTACAACTATTGATATTAAAAGGAACCTATCCATTTGTTTTCAAGTTGCTACACAACTTCTAGATCAGGTTTCTTCCCTGGATCAGTGTGGTGGCATCCAGAAAATCAACTTTGAAGTGAGATGTAAATCGGTTGTATAGAGTAAAGGTGGTGGAGAGTTCAGCAATGAAGTCTAGTCTACTTACTGAAGAATGGCTTCTTCACTGTAATTGATGGCCCTCCATCCAGTGACATCATAAATGGCTCCATTGAAGTCTGATGAATGATGTCAATCACAACAGATGGGTCATTCTGAATCAGGGAGAGCTTGACTTCAGTGCTGAGCTCTCTAACTCCATGACTTTATACAACCATCTTACATCTCAGCTTATTCTCTGGACGTGGCCATCAGTCTGGGCTGTGAAAAATCTTTGACCTGGAGGGTATTGATTGTACTGGTAGTGGTTTATAAGTTACATTTCTAATGTAAGGTTCCCTTTAAAGCAGTCATTTTTCTTGTTAATTGTATGGATCCTCTTGTGATTTCCTATTTTTAGGGTAGGTGGTACACTGCAGGTAGAAAATTAGTGCAGGGGGCTTGATATTTTTAGCACCATCAACTAATAGCCATAGGACTACCAAGCTATTAAAAACTATTAAACTTGGTGAACAATAGTGGGGATACTGATAGGCTGTGGAAAAGAGAGAACATTAGATTTTTTTGTCCCGGATAAAGCCAATATCTGTCTCAAAACTGAGAACTAAGTCCCCATACTCATCAGCTGTTTCCAGTGGTTCATGGTACTAAGAAAACTAAGAAATTTCTAAGGATAATTTGCAGTTGTTACTTTATTCATTTCTCGTTTAATCATTGCCTCTGTATACTCCTGGCATTTCATAGGCCTAAAATGTGTTATATCACAAGGACTTTTTGATTGGATACAGGTTAAAGCACTGAGTAATGAGTAATGAGCACTGTATCCAAAATCTATGACGGACATTGAAGGTCTTTCTTCTGTCTTTCTGTGGTCAGTGCTAATAGCCAGTTTTGGATATGTTCTCCTCTTAGGTGTTTACTCCTTTTGATGCTGTACTATTGCATCGACCATGGTGTCTGTGGAGCTTCAGAGGATGGATGCTCATAGCATTACACAGCAGTTGGAGGTTCATTGGAGGATCCCTTGTCTACTTGCAGCAAATCTATTAGTTTGGTAGAAAGTTATTTCGTAACCCTAATGTAAAAATGTAAAAGAAAATAATGTTAAACGTAATGTAAACAAATAACAATAAAGTAAAAAAAAATACTTCAGCATACAAACAAAAAATTCCCCAATATTTTGTAATTTTAAATATACAAACCCAGAATTATATGAGTTATCTGATTTTTATCAAATTGAATGACAGTATTATATTTAAAATATATATGCTCTGTATAGAGTAGTCTTATCTTAGCAGTAGTAACGCTATATTTGATTATTGATTATTAGATATGCTAGGTTTGCATTAATAGCTACCTAAAATGGCTAGAAGATGGGACCAGCTTATGACTCTTATGACAACAATGGTCCTTTTCTTTTAAAACATATTTGGCTCATCAGATCTTCATAGAAAGTTACTCTAGGAGAACCACAATGATGTTACCCACCTTCCATAGTTTACTAAGAGCCTGTTAGTTCATGTCCTCATTTAGAGTATTTTCCAGCTCAATCCCATATGTATGTGCCCCACGTATTCATCCTTTCATTTTCAGTGAAGTTATTGCTTTCAAATCTCAGAGAAATGTTAGTTGAACCATATGATTACCCTGTATATCTATCTCTCTGCTTAATGGAGCTATGGGAGCTGCTCAATGTCTTTGCCTTGGGCACCAAAACACCTTGTCCCATCCATGTGATCATGTGATTACTTATTAGAGAAATTATTATGAAATGTATGTGCCCTGCAGATAACCATAAGTAATTAAAAGAGACGCTGGAAAGGGGCTAAATAGCAAATCCACATTTGATTGTATAAATTAGGCTTATCAAAAAGAGCTTTTCTATTTGCGCTTGGCTTACAATATCAGTAAAATATATTCTTAAAATGCCTAAAACATGCCAAGGACAATTTATTTTCTATTAGTACAAGTTGAGACATTAAGTGGCTATTCCACTTCCATTATCGAAATTTGGCAAATATGCAACTATTTAAAGGCATTGTCAATAACTGTTGTGCAATTAAGTTTCTGTACGGATACCTTATTAAATTGCCCTTTTCAAGACAGAATAATAAACTGGAAGCTCTCTTTGCAGATTTTATGTCTAAAAATTAAATGATGAAGACATTTGTTTGTAACAAAACTAATTCACAGCAATTTGGAAAGAGCCATACTGCCAAAAATCAGGCAGTTTGGGCAATCCCTCTCTATACCTCATCTTAACATCCACATGAAAACGGAAATGTTAAAAATGGGAGGAATGCTTTTTTTTAAAGGGAATCTACCATCAGAATCACGCAGGATAAACTAGGGACTGTTACTCATGAATCTAAGACGAATCTTATTGGCTTCTATAAGGAGGTAAGTTCCAGTCCAGATCTGGGTGAGGGTGTGGATATTGTATATCTGGACTTTTATAAGGCATTTGACACAGTGCCATCTAAAAGGTTGGTACATAAAATGAGACTGCTGAGAATAGGGGAAAATCTGTGTATTTCGGTAAGTAATTGGCTTAGTGATAGAAAATAGAGGGTTGTCGTTAATGGCACATTTGCAGATTGGGTTGACATTTCCTGTGGAGTACCACAGGAGTTAGTATTGGGACTACTTCTTTTTGATATTTTAATTAATGACCTTGTAGTGGATTCACACAGTCAAGTTTCAATATTTGCTTATGATACTAAGCTGTGTAAAGTAATTAATGCTGAGGCTGATAGTATAGCATTACAGAGGGATTTATGAAAGCTTGAGGAGTGGGCGGAGAAATGGTTGATGAGGTTTAATGTAGATAAATATAAAGTAAATTACTTCGTAAAACTGGGGCTGATAAAGACTTGGGGATACTACTGGATGGTAAATTTCATTTTAGTGACCGGAGCCAGCCAGCTGCTGCTAAAGCAAATGCAATTATGGGATGTATCTAGAGATAAATAGATTCTTATGATAAGGACATAGTTTTTCCCTTCTACAAATCACTGGTCAGGCCACACATGGAATATTGTGTACAGTTTTGGCCACCAGTGTATAAAAAGGACATAGTAGAACTGGAATGGGTGCAGAGGATGGAAACCAAGATTATTAGGGGAATTGAGTATACAATGACAGATTACAAAATGTGGGATTATTCAGTTAAGAAAAAAAAACAGCTGGGGGAGACCTCATTATAATGTACAAATATCTGAATGGGCAGTACAAGGATCTCTCTAAAGATAATACCTAGGCCAAAGATTTATACCTAGGCCTGTGACCAGGACAAGGGGGCATACTCTATGCCTAGAAGAGAGGTGGTTCTACCATAGACGTTATGGCGGACTCTATGTACATGTTCAAGAGAGGCCTGGATGACTTTCTGGAGAGCAAAAATATCATGGGTTATTTGAAAAAAAACATTTGTTGAATTCTTAAAGGTTGGGCTTGATGGACTTTTCCATTTTTATATACTGGAAAGGAGCACTTTTCCACCCTCACTGTCTGCTGAAACTTCCCCTGCTACTGTGATATTAAAGCAGAAAGAGTGAGGGGGAATTCTTGAGGGAGCAGGAGGAAGGGAGACTTATGCTCCTCAGTGTAACAGCCTTTGAAACACTCTGATAACACCCCACAGAACACTTCTGACTTATTTGCATAATAGTAAAAGTTGATTTTAGAAGGAAGGAGGCAATAGATAATTAAGAAGAAATATAAGAAGATTAAAGTCACAGTGTTTGGAACTATGGGTAAGTGTCCTTGGTTTATCATGCTTGATTTTGATGGTACTGTTCCTTTAACGTACTGTACTTCTATGAGGTCATTGGGGAACTTGTTTTAAAAAATAAGCCACCTTGTAGTCAGCTGGTGCACATGAATGCAACCGTTCAAATTTGGACCTGTTATTGGATGGTAGCTACTGTATACATATCCATAAAAATTTGGTTGTTCATGTAATACATCGTTTGGTCATATTCCCCAAACTAGAAGGCCCTGTTACAGAAATGTTCTCACCAGTAGCGAAATATTAAACCTGATTCCCTTTTATATTGAGGTTAAGTTCAGAGAGAACGGTTTAAAGAGAACCTTTGTAAGTCATTACTTAAACTTTTAATATTTTTAATATAATTTTAATATAACTTTATATATGCTTTGCAATTTTTTGTTGTTGGAAATGTCATTGAGGTCATGGTTTCTATGAGTTGCAATCCCAGCATTAATGTGTTCCATCCTGTGGGTACAGATGTGTTTTGCCTGGGAGAACCCCCTTAATAGGTATCATTATCATATTCAAGGGTTATTCTCATCACAACCATTTAGGGCATATCCACAGGAAATGCTATATATGTTATTGATGCTGGTCCAACCTGTATAAACATGGTAGCTAGAGATGAGCGAACACACTTGTTCGAAACTGCTCGTTGCTCGGATGGATATTTCTCCAGCTCGAGAAAATGGCATCTCCTGCCGTTTTGATTTTTGGTGGCCAGAAACAGAGCCAATCACAAGCCAGGAGACTCTGCACTCCACCCAGCATGACGTACTACACTTACACGTCGATAGCAGTGGTTGGCTGGCCTGATCAGGTGGCCCTGGAATAGACTAGTCCCTGCCCGCACTGCTCGCATCATTCTCTGTCTGCATGCCATTAGGGGGAGAGCTGCTGCTGGTCAGGGATAGCGTTAGGATGTTCTATTATATTAGTGTTAGGCAGGAGTGATTCTACAAGAACCCAACAGCCCTTGTTAGGGCTACAATAGCATCATATTTTATTTTTTTTATTTGCTTGTGGCTGGGCTTGCTGGCACTAGTAGTGCAGCTAGTACCATATTGGGACGAATTTGCAGGGAGACTTGCGAACGTTTTATTTAGCTCTTAGTGACACACATATCCATCTCAAACACCTAAGTGGGACAATTTATTAGGGGTTTGATTGAATTAGGCACAGTCTGCCGATTTTTTTTTTCAAAACTAAAAGTCATCAGTCACAGCACAAAATTCAGTTGTGTGCTGTCAGTGTAGGTTAGAAACTAGCCATAGCAATAGGATAGCATCGTTTTGTTAAAAAAACAAAAACAAAAAAAAACAAAAAAAAATTACAGTTTACACTTTAATTTTGAAAATGTTGAACCCGAGGGATAGGGGTAGAGGACGAGGGCATGGGCGTCCAAATACTGCAGGGGTCAGAGGCCGTGGTCCTGGGCGGGGTGAGACACCACCTGCTGATGAGGGAGCAGGGGAACGCCGCAGAGCTACACTCCCTAGGTTCATGTCTCAAGTTACTGGGACTCGTGGTAAAGCACTGTTGAGGCCAGAACAGTGCGAACAGGTGATGTCGTGGATTGCGGACAATGCTTCTAGCCATTTGTCCACCAGTCAGTCTTTCACGCAGTCCACCCATGTCACCGAAATCAGCACTCCTCCAGCTACTCCACCTCAGCCTCCTTCCCCCGAGTCTGCCCCCTCCCAGGAAAATTTGGCATTTGAACCGGCATACTCTGAAGAACTGTGTTCTGGACCCTTCCCAGAGTCACAAACCACTTGTCCGGTTGCTGCTCAGCTCTTTTCTGATGCCCAGGTTTTCCACCGGTCACAGTCTGTGGGTGATGATGACATTGTTGATGTAGTGGAAGAAGTGTGTAAAGAGGTGTCGGACGATAAGGAGACACGGTTGTCAGACAGTGGTGAAGTTGTTGTCAGGGCAGGAAGTCCGAGGGGGGAGCAGACTGAGGGATCTGAGGATGATGAGGTGACAGAGCCAAGTTGGGTTGATAGGCCGGGTGAACACAGTGCTTCTGAGATGGAGGCAAGTCCTCGACGAGAACAGGTTGGAAGAGGCAGTGGTGGGGCCAGACGGAGAGGCAGGGCCAGAGCTGGTGC
Organism: Engystomops pustulosus; assembly: GCA_019512145.1. NCBI lineage: Eukaryota > Metazoa > Chordata > Amphibia > Anura > Leptodactylidae > Engystomops > Engystomops pustulosus. The sequence goes on from CM033644.1 coordinate 58,579,729, forward strand.
ATCAGCGCCAAATGTTTCACGTAGTGAAGCTCCCGTGGCGAGGGCTAGATTTTCGTAGGTCTGGAGGTTCTTTAAGGAAACACCGGATGACCGACGGACTGTGGTGTGCAACCTGTGCCACACCAGGATCCTCAGGGGTTCCACCACTACCAGCTTAACCACCACCAGTATATGAATGCTTAACACCCCACTCAATGGAACCAAGGTCGTTCACCTCCAACCTGCTAGTCAGCCCCCTGCCCAGGACCCCGGTCCAAACACCTCCCGTCCAAAAACCACACCTTCGCCTCCACAATCCTCCACAGCATCCACCAATGTCTCCATGCGCAGCGTCAAGCTCTCTATACCCCAGACGCTGGAGCGCAAGAGGAAATACAGTGCAAGTCACCCACACGCCCAAGCCCTCAACATCCACATCTCTTAATTACTCAGCCTGGAGATGCTGCCCTATAGGCTGGTAGAGACCGAGGCCTTTCGCAACCTCATGGCGGCGGCCGCCCCTCGGTATTCGGTCCCCAGCCGCCACTACTTTTCCCAATGTGCCGTCCCAGCCCTGCACCAGCACGTGTCAGACAACATCATCCGTGCCCTGACCAATGCTGTTTCTAACAAGGTCCACCTGACCACAGACACGTGGACGAGTGCTGCCGGGCAGGGCCACTATATATCGCTGACGGCACATTGGGTTAACTTGGTGGAGGCTGGGACCGAGTCTGACCCTGGGGCTGTTCATATACTGCCGACGCCGAGGATTGCGGGGCCTACCTCGGTGCAGGTTTCTCAGGCCTACTATGCCTCCTCCTCCTCCCCCCCCTCCTCCCCCCCCTCCTCCGAATTACCATCCGTGGGCATGGCGCCATCAGTCGGTAGCTCTAGGCACAGCAGCAGTGCAGTAGCTAAGCGACAGCAGGCGGTGCTCAAACTGCTGAGCCTAGGCTAAAAGGCACACCACCCAAGAGCTATAACGAGGCATCACGGCGCAGACTGATCTGTGGCTGGCACCGCTGAACCTGAAGCCAGGCATGGTTGTGTGTGACAACGGCCGTAACCTGGTGGCGGCTCTGCAACTCGGCAGACTGACACATGTGCCATTCCTGGCCCATGTGTTAAATCTCATAGTTCAGCGGTTCCTCAAGACATACCCCAATCTGTCTGATTTGCTCACAAAGGTGTGCCGCATCTTTGCGCATTTCAGAAAGTCCAGCACAGATGCTGCCACTCTCAGGGCAGCGCAGCGCCGCCTCCAACTGCCCGCTCACCGACTGTTGTGCAACGTGCCCACGAGGTGGAATTCAACATTAACCATGTTATCCAGAGTTTACCAGCAGCGCAGAGCGATTGTAGACTGCCAGATGTCAACTTCCACCAGAACTGGTAGTCAGGTCAGTCAGACTTCCTCAAGTCTACAATGAGGAGTGGACGTGGATGTCTGATTTATGTCAGGTGCTGAGTAACTTGAGGAGTCAACACAGATGGTCAGTGGCGATGCCGCCTCATCAGCCTCCCATTCCGCTGCTTGGCCTGTTGAAAAAAACTCTCTGGTCAGCATGAAGTCAGAAGCTTGCGCTCGTCACAAGAACGGGGGGAAAGAAGATCACCTTGTTGATAGCCAAAGCACCCTAGGTCTGTTCTCAGCGCGCATATGGAGGAGGGGGGAGGAGGATGAGGAGGAAGGGGAGGAGGAGAAGGTGCGAGCATGTATGGGCAGAAGAAGAGGAGTTGGGAGGAGGAGGGAAATGGACAGTCAGACCAGTGAGGAGAGTGAATTTTGCGAGTGGGACTCTGGAGCATATGGAGATTTCATGCTAGGCTGCCTATCCGTGACCTGCGTTCAAAGAATTTATTCCAGCACCGATTAGTGGTATTCACTCTCCTGGACCCACGGACAAGCAAAATCTTTCCACTCTCATCCTGGAGAGGAAAGGAGTGTGAGAATGCATGAATACCAGCAGGCCCTGGTGCACAAGCTGAAAACAGTATTTCCCTTCTGACAGCGGCTAGCGGCAGAGGGTTGTACTTCTGCAGGGACAAGTAGCAGGCAGCTTTCCAGCACTGGCGGGGTACGCTTTACAAGGCCTTGCCAGTTTTATGTCACCCCAGCAAGACACTGTCACGGTCCCGTCTCGGCAGAGAGTAGGCTGATCTTACAGAAAGATGGTGAGGGAGTTATGTAGACCATACCATCGTCTAAAATGATCACACAACTCCTACAACATACTGGGTTTCAAGCTGGACATGGGCACGAACTGGCGCTCAGGCGCCTTGGAGGTTCTTGCTGCCCTGCCGTTCAGCGTTGTTGTGAGCGGGTTTTCAGTGCAGAGGTGGCATCATCACCGATAAGCGTACCGCTGGCGACTGACAGCGCTGATAGGCTGACGCTTATCAAGATGAATAAAGCCGGATTTCTCAGGATTTCCATTCTCCACCAGGTGAAAGAAGCTCAACTGAATAATGTAGCACCTCCTCCATTCTTCCTGTACAGACAGAAAACTGGCATTTTTTGCCAGGGCCAAACTGGCTCTAGTATAGTAACCCTATGTATTTTTTTTTTTGGAGGGCCACCTACCGGCCTCTGTTTTAAACAATTTTTGGGGGAGTGCCACATACAGGTACTCTATGTATTAATTTTTCTGGAGGGCACACCACCAGGTCCTCTGGTTTGACTTTGGATGCAAAGACTCATCATTTAATTTCTGGAGGCCACCATGCCTCTGGTTTGAAAATTTTTGGACTGCCACATACAGGCACTATCCAAATAATTAATTGTCTCCATAACAGCCTCCACTCACTAGGTCTTTATGCTACCTCCACACATCATCTCCATAGCTGCCTCCAAAGCGTCCATATAGCTGCCTCCATACATTCGTCCCTTAGCAAACGAGCTGTGTCAGGTCAGAGAATTTTGGGTTTTTCATGGCTTCCACATCAAACTTGTTAACTTTGTCGTCACCCTGTTGTGTTATCCACAAAATATACTGGCAAACTTTATCATTTACCGATATTATTCAGCGCTTCTTGCATCTGTTACATTCCCCTCACCCCCATAACCAAGGCCAATTATTATATGAACAGTACTACACTTGATTATACAAAAGGTTCTTAGAAGTGCTGTTTGTAGCCCCCCGTTGCTTTGAAAATTTAATTTTTTCAAAGTAAACACTTCTGGCCCCAGGCCATTTTGGGTGGGGAGAGCCGAGAGCAGGGGCTTGGACAGGGAAAGCTGCCTGCGTGGCGCCAGCTCATCAGTAACCCGTTACTGGCCTTATCACTACATTCACTGCTCCAACATCTCCCCTTAGCAAACGGCTGTTTCAGGGCATAAGTTTGGTTGTTTCATGTTTCCCACCAAACTTGTTAACTTTGGTCACCCTGAGTGTTCCCACAACAATTTACTGGCAATTCATCATTAACCGATATTATCAGCGCTATCTGCACATCTTTAACATTCCCCTTCCACCCCATAACCAAGGCAATTACTTAGGAACATATACCTGATTATACAATATTCTAGATGCTTGTAGCCCCCTGCTTTGAAAATTATAATTTTTTCAAAAGTAAACGCTTCTGGCCCCCAGGCCCATTTGAGGTGGGGAGAGCACGAGGAGACAGGGGCTGCAGGCCGAAAGCTTGCCTGGCAGCGGACCCGCCAGCTCCATCCACAGATTAGGCAGCCTAGAGGCATCCAGCATACTGCCCATGCTGTTTCCTGTCCATTGCGCCTCCACGATCCTCACAGGTCCACCAATGTCTCATGCGAACTTTCAACGTTTATACCCCAGAGCTGGAGCGCAGAGGAGATACAGCACATCATCCCCTTATAAACGAGCTGTGTCAGCAGAATTTCAGGTTTCACCAGATACATAATGGAACTCGGCCCATCTGTCGCCTCCATGCTGGAGACCTGAAGTTGCATCATAGCAGGCAATATGGATGCCCATACTGTCGCTTAATCATGGAACCATTTCCGAAAAAAACATTAAAAAAGAACCTATGCTATTCCATTGTTCCTAGATGAAATATTCAAACGACCCCACCTGCTTGAAAATATAATTTTTTTCAAAGTAAACGCTTCTGGCCCCGAGGCCCAGTTTGGGTGGGGAGGAGCGAAGAGGACAGGGGCTTGGATAGGCGAAAGCTCTCGGCAGCGGACCGCCAGCTCATCCCAAGATTAGGCAGCCTCAGAGGCATCCATGCATACTGCCCCTGCTGTTTCCTGTCCATTTCGCCTCCACGATCCTCCACAGCGTCCACCAATGTCTCCATGTGCAAATTTCAACCGTCTATACCCCAGACGCTGGAGCGCGAGAGGAAATACAGCACATCATCTTCTTATCAAACGAGCTGTGTCAGGCAGAATTTTCAGGTGTTTCACCAGATACATAATGAAACTCGCTGCATCTGTCGTTGCCATGCTGGAGACCTAAAGTTTCAATCTTAGCAGCGCAATATGCATGCTCCACATGTTATCCCCTTATCAAACCAGCTGTCAGGCTCATTTTGTGGGTGTTTCACCAGATACGTTATGGAACTTGGTCACTATGTCGCCACCATGCTGTGTTATCGACTAAATGTGCCGTCAACCTTTTGTTCACATAGGAAATAATTTCAGCGCTTCTTGCTCACCTCCTTTGGTTCCTCTCTGCTGCCTTAACCAGGCAAAATACTGATACATACAGTGCTACACGTTATCCTCGCCAAAAGGAATTTTTTTAATTGGGGTATGTCGCCATGCCACTCTCTAGCCTGCCGCTGCTGCCGCTACCTCTGCATGCCGTCCCTTATAGTGTCAGGGTCAATTATTGGATGTTTTAGATGCTATCTAGCCTCATTCGGTCACTCTGTCATCGCCATGCTGTTGCCCATAATTTTGGCATAATGGTGTGTTTAAGCAGCCTCAGAGGCATCCATGCATGCTGCCCCTGTTGTTTCCTGTCCATTTCCGTGGTGTTTACATCATTTTCTGAGGTTTCCAGGTGTTTGGCCAAGCTTCCCTATGCAGACCCTTGGTCCCCTTGAAAAATGCTCGAGTCTCCCATTGACTTCAATGGGGTTCGTTATTCGAGATGAGCACTCGAGCATCGGGAAAAGTTCATCTCGAATAACGAGCACCCGAGCATTTTAGTGCTCGCTCATCTCTAATGGTAGCTTTGTAGTTAGCATTACAGCGCTGGGGACCTGGGTTCAAGTCCCAGGGTCAACATCTGCAAAGAATTTGTATGTTCTCTCTGTGTTTGTGTGGGTTTCCTCCGGTTTCCTGCCACACTCCAAAAACATACTGGTAGGTTGTTTAGATTGTGATCCCAGTTGGGGACAGGGACCAATTTGGCAAGCTCTGTGCAGAGCTGCGTAATCTGTGGGCGCTATATAAATAAAGGAATTATTATTATTATAAAGAATTGGAGTCTTTGGAACATGCCCACAAACAAAAGAATGGACAAAGAGGAAACACATCTATGGGAATTAAAGGAAAAGCGAAACACACATCTGGATATATTTTATTTACAATAGGGCCACTCATATGGGTGTCCCAAAGAGGTTAGAATAAATAATCAGAATTATTCAGAAAATGATATATTTTTCAAGTAGTACAAGTCTTCATCTTACTCCATCATCATTATGAATCTGCATTGCAGTCACAATATATATTGCGCTGCCATTAAACTTTCTAAACATTAACTACCCAAAAGAACAATTGTCAGGAGCTCATTCTCTGACATTCTATCCCTGCACATTTTTATAATATTCATTATGCCTTCCATTTGCAAATTTCATGCCTGTTCTAGTGATCATCATGACTGATAGATTAGAATAAAAAACCAAAACCCAATAATATCATCAGTACATGGAAATCTGTCCAAACCAGAAGCGTATGAACTCAGAACACTGTCTATATGCAGCTTGTTGCATAGCAACAGCAATTGATCTAGTAAAAAAATGTGTGATGATTTAGTGATTGCTGGTGGCACTTTATAAACCTCATTCATTTTCTTCAGAATTTTCTGTAGTCCCAGAAATTAGGCAGGCAAAGCTAATTGTGGTTTCATCTCGAGAGCAAAGTTTTAATAAAAGTATCAATCATCTACTTCAATCTAAAATAATAACATACAAAGTTTGATCCTCTGCATGCAAAGCATGTCCAACATGTTGAGTGCACAATATACATTGTATATGCAAAGCACATTAAAGCCTCATTCAGTGCAATATTTGCTTTATTTCTGTGTTGTAAAACGGAATTGGTAAACAAAAGAACTGCCGGAAGATGCTGATATTTCAAGTTTGTGGAGGGATGGACTGAATATTAAGGAGTTATGGCAGAAACCTACAGTTATGAACAAAATGCTCCTATATAATATGATTTTAACCCCTTCAAGACTTTTTCCATTTTTAAGTTTCCTTTTTTCACTTCTCACTTTCCAAAAGCCATGTCTTTTTTGTTTTTCCTTTAGCAGGACACATTGAGGGAGTTGGGGGGGGGGGGCACAGGATGAGCAGTTGTGCACCCTTGGACCTGTAGTCCAGATATGAACTGGCAGAGTTTTCTATTACAGTCTCTGCCGGTTTTCTGTAAGAGACTATAGTAAATGTGGCTGGCCGGGCGTCCACCATACTCCCCACCCTTTCTCGACCCTGAAAACCCCATAGGGGTGAGCGGGTCAGAGAAAACCCACCTGAGAAGTCATAATAAATCTACCCAATTAAATGTCCTAGTGGCACCAATTAATATTCTGTGTAGTGTAATAAGAACATGGGAAAATATTAGTTGTAAAAAATGCATTGGAATTGATAAAAAAAACTAGTTGCGCAATCAGTGGGCTTTGCTGTTACAGCTCTTACTGTGTAATCCACATAAGCATCTTTATTACTGTTTTGGTTAGCACGATGAGGGAAAAACAAATCACTGCTCACTGTTTCAGATATTTTCCAAAAAAAAATTAATAAAACCATGGAGTAAAAAACGGAAAAAACAGGAGAACGAAGCTATCGTGGGGGGCGCTAATAGGCCAAATTGTATCTACAATAGTGATAAATACCTGGAAATAATCTGTATTGAAAATATTTTATTATATAAAACAACAAACAGTAATAAAAATAAAAGTCTAGGTTAATAAAGTGTATTAATAAAACCATGATTTGGACATTTGATTTTTTTTCCATTAGGTCATTCACCATATAGAATGATTATTTTAATACAGTATTTTGAAATGCTGGGCATTTTGGGATGTGGCGATAGCAAACATTTTTTAGAATTTTATTTGTTTATTTATACATGCATTGTAGAGATGAAATAGAGACAAAACAGCACCACTCACACTATACCATCCCGGAGACAGGTCATTAGAGTTAAAAATGCATGGAGGGCCTGGAAAAATCTTTTAACTCTGAAGTGTGTTACCATGTAGTCAAATAAGTCAGTTAAATGGAAAAAAAAGTACTTAATTTAAAATCCACCATAACAAATTGAGATAAAATGGGCACATAGCGGGGCACACATATAATTGTATTTCTGCTGCCTCTTTTCAAAGTTGTCTGCTGTTGGCATACTTACGTGCTCTTATGTATCTCAATCTGAGATACATAACATGCATTTAAAATTTTTTGGTGGTGTGAGTTTGCACATTTTTAAATTTTTTGGGACTTTATAGGCGCACATTAAACCGTGAATGGACATAAGTATGGGTCAGCTGTACTCCGATTTGCACTTAAAAAGTCTCTGATTTGCTAAGTGCTAAAAGTAGGTGGTGAGGGAGGGGGAATAAAAAAAACCCATCTTTTTTAAAAAGCTACCTTTACTGCAACAGACACACACAAAGGTCTTAAGACCATGGCATAAGCGCCAAAACTGTGCAAATACTCCAAAAAGGTGGGGAAAATGCACAAAAAACACAAGCCAAAATAAAATACATGCCCCCCCAAATCTTGTTTTGATCCATTAAAAAAAAATTAATATATGGTATTTTTTTTTATATACCAATTGATGTAAAAATCATAAAAAGCAAAAAAAAAAAACAATCACTACAGCAGATAATAAATAAAAAGTTCCCAGCAGAATAGTGGGTTTCACTAATGATACAGTTGTCAACATCAGAATCATTTATTGATTAATTATTAATATTTGTATGATAGGTACATAAATGCACCAGCAATCCTGACAGATGCGCCCCCTAGGGACTGGCTTTTTAAAATATACAAGCAAAACATAGGCAGCATTCTCAATGCTTCAAATAAAATATGAGGAGTACTTCCTGTATAAATATTTACATTTTAAATGTTTTGTGTATAAAATTTTTCAATGAATAAAAGCATTGGCTTTATAGTAATGTTACATCCTTAATATGGATTGTTCAGCACGTTTTCAATACTGATTCCAAGTTCTAATGTTCTTCATTAGCAGCAGTGAAAACCAGGAAATCTGTATTCCAGGACAGTTTTCCCTTAGTCAGTAACATTATCTTCAAGCCACCAGTGTAGTAATGAACACTCTCTACTAATCGTTCCTACATTTTTTTTACATTGCCAGTAAATCTATGTTAGTGGTAAAGGACATGTGTATAATAGGACAGAGGCATGCTGAAGAGTATAATGCTGAGGAAATTATAGGAAGACTCAGTGAGGTTATGCAGCAGCACAAATTATGGCAATAAAGATTCCTTATTGATTTCCACCTCTTTGTTACAGAAGTGGCTCCCTAAGCTACGTGCCACTCAGAGTCTTAATGGCAAGCAACACCCTTGCTGAAATATAGACTGGAAACATGTTACCTTTGAATCCAGATTTCACTGGTTGAAATTCAATTATTTTTGTTCCCATTGCAAGGTATAAAGATTTTTTTTTAAAAGTGGTATACAGGAAATATGCTAATAAGGTAACAGTATAATTATAAAAAAAAAAACAGCATCATTGTCATGAAAGGGCTGAATGTGTACAGGTACTGATAATCCTAGAGGAAGAATACATATGCTTTAATACGTTATATTACACTACAGTGTCAGTTATCCATATGTTTACTATTCCCATATACAAATCTATTACACAATATATAATAATAAGGTGCAGAATATTCTATTATATCATATTATACCATTGTTATTATATACCATACTGTATTTCAGTGCAGATTCCCTGGCCATGGGTACCGGTCTAGTGTGACGCTTTATACATCGTACATGCTCTGTACATATGCAGAAGGACAAATACAAATGTTAATATTTGATAAAAGTTAAACATTGCATTGTTAAAGGAAGATGTTGTAATGTTCTTTAATTATGGTTCATGTAATTGTTTTAATATTTACTATGATTTTAGAGGTGATGTGTTAAAGGGGTTATCCCTGTATTTAGTATGTGAACTGGCCTGCCCATTATTCAGTAAGACATAAAGTACTAAAGATATTTATTAAAACTGGTGTAGATTTTAAATATAACGTGACACACTTTATAGAAAACCTATTTCCTTTGTTCCCCACAGTGTGGCCCACTTTAGTAAAAAGGTGCAAAAAGAGAGTAATTATGATAAAGTGGCCCATTTCGACAACAGCAAAAGAAGTGTGACTTCTAGTATGAATCCTGTACTAGTTATCCAAGCTGGGGTTGAGTTAGAAGGAACTTGTCAGCAGAAATCGAAAAAAAAAAATTAGCGTCCAGACCCAGTATACTTGGATGTAGATTTAAAAAAAAAACTTTTATTCAACAATCTGCATGGTTCATCAGCAGAAATTGACCTTATCATCCACTACTACGGAGGTGAAAAGTTTAGAGCAGAAGTCAAGCTCTCCCTGTTTGAGAATGTCCTTTTCACTGGAGTTGATTGTTCTACTTCCATGGACATAAAAAACCGGCTCTTCGGAAGTCTGATGAATGATGTCAATCAAAGCAAAGTGGACGTTCTGAAGTTGGAAGATCTTGACTTCAATGCCAAACTTTTAGTCTCTGTGACTTTATACAACATCACACTCATTTTACTACATACTGGTAGTTACGTTAATTTCTACTGATCCACTCAACTACATACATATATATGCAATTCTGTCAGCCTGTATCAGTTTTTACCATAAAATATAACTAATAACACACTGGGGGATATTTACTAAGCAATAAGCACAAAATATGTCAGTAGTTAAACTGCAAACATTTTATGCTTAATCCATTGATATGTCATAAATGTGTCTTCCCCAATAATCAGCAATAATCAGCTTGCCACTGTTTTTTTAATGGATCCCTGAGGTATGAAGATGATACATTTCACATTCAAACCCCTGCGAACTCTGTGTATGTGTTCTGCTGTTTTGCTTACGTATTATGTGCTACAAAGAGTGTATGTAGTTTTATATTGGATAGTACACAGATGGAAGAAGGGACTCGAGGCCACAGGTCAAGCACCAAGGGCAGGGGGCCAGGGGGCAGGGGCAGTGTTTTGTGGGTGGCTGTAGGTTACCACTGCTTTGAATAAACTGGACATTGTATTTTGATTCACTATATATAAGTTTGGATACTTTAAATAAATATATTTCCTATAAGAATAATTTAGACAGGAGCAAGAGCAATGCATCCAATGATATTGTGAATATGACACTAGGCATGCAGTAGCACACTGCTCCATACACAAGCACGCTCATTCATTCAATCCTGAACTAACTCAATTACACTGGATTTCACAGATGGTGTCACTGAACAGTAAGAGGGTTAAAGTGTTTCTTTTCAGTATATTGAGTTAAAACAAGTAGAAAAAGAAAAAGGGGTGAAAATGTTAACATAAACAACAGCTACAGAGTGACTTTATTATGCCGCTAGCACGTGTGGCCATTAGCATGATGATGGAAGGTCTATCTGTTATATTTACTGTTTACTGTCACCCTATACATTGCACATTTGTCTTTTTAAAGAGACTTATTCTTGTTTTATGACACTAAAACAGAAAAGAAACATTTGTTATTCTCTTTAATAATATGTTACAATTATTTGTGTGGATATTTATGTTAAAAATGATCATTATTGACCTTTACATATGTTTATACCTGTTTCTGTTCTTTAGCATCCAATGTATTTTACTAGTCCTGGTAGTCCTAGGTTGTGCACTTTCCACCATAGCCAATGGCAGTAACTGGCTAGTTCTTAGAATAGTCAGCAATATTAATATTACACACTGAAATCTTTTGGTTGCCCAGACATCCAACTAAGGTACAATAACCAACACTTTTACTTCTCTTTCCCATTTACCTTAACTCTCAATATTCTAGGTATCATACCCAATTGCAAGACACCTCTATCTTATGCTTGGAATGTTCACAAAACCTTTAAATGATCTTGTTACCAATAAGAATTCTAATATTGGATTTTCCGTCTATCCAGTTCAAGTTCAAAGTTTGGTAGAAAACAACTTGAAAACATATGATTATTGCAATGTAATTATTTGTGTCCGGCCAACAGTTTTATGCGGACACTGATCACAACTGATTACATTTGGTGCACCAATACATTGATCCCTAATCCATAAGAAAAGTAACCTGCTGCCTTTTCTTTTCCAGAAAGACTAAAATCCAGTGCACAAAAATCAGATCACTTGGAAAGCTTTGTGAAACTTTCTGCTGTTATATTTCCTCCAATGTTTCTGCCCCATGGAAGAGGGAAAACTGATGGGGGCACTGGGTATATTTTCATTTTGCAAGTCAATGAAAATATACTTCCAATATACATACGTGCAATAGAAAGCATGTGTATAAGGGTTTCCTCCAGGTCCTCCGGTTTCCTCCCACACTCCAAAACATATTGTTAGGTTGATTAGACTATGAGCCCCATTGGGGATCGGGGCCAATTTGGCAAGCTTTGTGCAGCGCTATATAATCTTTGTACGCTATATAAATAAAGGAATTATTATTACTGGTTGTATATAGTTTTCTGTTGATTTTCTTTAATTACTTTTCTTTAATACTACTGTATTTGGGTTGTAATGCTAATCATTAATACAATAATTATTGAAAGACTAACATGTTATTGTTCTTCTATTATAGTAGTTCTTATGCGTTTTGGGTATGAAATATGCCTTTTTAATGACCATTTATATTTACAAATTTTTCTTCCTATAAATCTATTTAGAAATCTGTTTTTAAAATGTCTTTCACAAACTATGAATATTTTTTCAATTTTTTTCTACTTTCCACCACGGTCATTTCCATATAGTGGCTAGCAGGATTCTGGTGTACATGCCCCGAAATAGTCTCAATTCCTGTTGCCTTTTACCACCTCCATGTCAAATGGCAATTCCTGGTGGTGGAGGGAACCAAGCGTGTATGTGTAAGGGAGAGAGAGCAGAAATGGAACCTATTTATGGTGTATGGGTGCCTTAACAATCTAATACAACTATATCAGACTAGAGCAGTTCTATATTGATAAACATGGACATTCATGTTTTTTTGTAATGTGTGTGTAAGTCTGTGGGGAAGGATACTAGGTAATTTACCAAAATACATCTATTAAAAGTTAAGCTCTGCTTATTAAAATAACTTTTCATAGATGTATATTGGTAAATTTCTTAATATCCTGCCCCCCACACTTACACACAAATTACTCAAAACATAAGATAAAGTGGCAAAATCCTTTAAAAAAAAAGATCACAAAACACATGCCTTTAACCAGCTATATAAATAAAAAAAAGATGGCTTTTAAAACTCTATGGGAAAAAGTGGCCACATCCTGAAGGCCAAAAGTAGCTGTGTCCAAACGTAACAATAGTCATTATGGCCAAATAATTCAATTTTAGTTGCGTCAGGTCAAGGGACATGTCTCCAAAAATGAGGGCCTTTGTTCCTGCGTGCATTTGCAAACAATAACCTGGCTTTTTAATGTTTATTTTGGCCTCTTCCTGTCACACTTTTACCAGCTTCAGCCAGCATCTTCACAAGGTTTTTTTTGCTTTTGTTCTTGGGTTGATATGCAAATTATGTTCATCTCTGGGACACAGGACCTGAGCGCTATGATGGCTGGACATTCCCATCTAGCTAGTACTTGCGCGTAATTGTTTGTACAGATGAGCAAGCCACCATCAGTTTTCTGGAAATTGTACCCAAGGATGAACCAGACTTGTGTTCAAAATTCTCTTCCTGATATCTTCACAGATTTTTTTAGACTCCCCCAGAGAAGCAGTGTGTTTGTAGTATAAATAAATCCACAGATGTGTCTCTAATTAACTCAGATGTTGCAAATAAACCTATGAGAAGTTTCCAAAGACATAACATAATCATATGATCTGTTGCAAATAGTTTAAAAGCATATTATATTGAATATTATATAATATTTATACATACAAAAACATTTCTACATGTATCTAAAAAGAAAAAGTTTAAATTATGTATCTCCTAAAATAAGATGTTGATGTGCTGATATAGCAGGACTTTAAAGGTTTGTGCTACCAAGCAATGCTGAAAGATTTGCTTACAAAAAAAAAAAAAGCAATTAGCTGTATGCGCTTTTACATCCTGTAACCTCTTCAAAGAAGAAGCAAACTTGTAACATTAGTCCCTGTTTTCCTATTGACTGGAAGCTGTTGAGGTTTTGCTGTGCCCAATGCTAATGAGCGCCATTTACTCATCTCCTGAATGACAAGAGAAAGCAACGTCCAGTTACATTTTATTGACTGGAAGAGGCTAAGGATGGTCAGAGACTAATTATAAAGTGAATCATTTTCTTTATGGTGATGCAAAAGACTCTACTACTGTGATTTATCTATGTAGATCCACTATGTATATATATATATATTTTTTTTTTTTTTTTTTTTTTTTTTTTTTTATATGTGTATATATATATATGCAGTATGAACAGAAATAGTTAAAAAGATAGATGATAGACATGTGAATATGTAGATGTTAAATGGATAGATATAAGATGGTTAAATTGTATATAAAAATCTAGATAGACCTGGTTCGGCAAGGACTTTTCATTAAACACTACAGTATTAAAAACCCTGTATGCATCTGGTGTTTGCATATTCATAGTAAACCAGTTGCAATGTTGAAGAAAGGACAAATTGATCCGTAAAACTGTGCGTTTAAAGACAGAGCGTTTCAGAAGCTGCTGCTTATTTCAGCTTTAACGCTCACAATGAAATCTTACTGGATAAATCATAAAATCCTGTAGGATTTTACTTGTTTGCCAATGAATTTTGAAAAGGCCTTACAGCAGTTTGAAGAGCAAACACAATTAGATTTGAAAATTATTCAAGAATCATTTTAACATCCCCTTGAGGTTACTATGTTAACTCAAATGGATTTTGCCTTCGATCAGAACTCAACCACTGCTGGGAAGCTTTGATGAAAACACAGGCAGAATGAGTCCTATTCCTTCATGGCCATTTGCAAACTTACTTAAATTATAAGACAGTAGTAAATATTCCATGATTTACTTTTTACGATAATTGAAGAGCCATTTAATTAATGAAAGCTTGTAAGATGCACTTGTAAGCTTGTCCTAGATTGCTACATCAAGCTCAAATCATTTCTACAAAGGCAGAATATTCTTCGATTTGCATTACACTTATTGTGCCAATATTATGTATCAGCGCTGTGATTTGATTTCTAACAGTCTGTACATAATTTATTTATGTTATATGTCTGTGTCCTCTGGGAGCAGGGAAATTATGGTGTTATATTCCTTCTGTAATGAGACCTCGCTGTTAGCCACGTAGCATTGAGCAATGCTGTTATGATTTAAAGTCATTGTTCTACAGTTTGCAGATTTCAGCAGTAAACATTGTTCGATACATACACAAATGAATGTACAGTACATCACAAATGATCTATCTATTTAGTGACAATTACATTCTTATAACACACTAACAAATATGTTTTTGTTTCATGTTATTGCTATTATATATATGGTTTACAAACCTAAAACATAAAGTAAAAAGTAGTTAATATCTAAATTCTTTGCAATTATTGAAGTGGTTTTTAATAGCGATAATGGATTGAAATCTAATGAGGACCTAATCTGTATGTTTTCCTATTGCTTTGCAATATCCTCCTCCTTTATTTATTTATTTTTTTACCCCAAAACAATACTAATAGACTATAGACCCGCCATTTACCTAAGATGAAAAAAAAATAGAAACCCTCGGTGCATGAGAAAATCATTCTGGGAGCAAAAATGCATAGAATTGTGATAACTTATAGGATAAAGTATAATAAATATTGACTGCATATTGTCCAACCACAAGCTATAAATAATTAACATAAAATAATGAACCGGTTTAAAGTCTCCATGACTTGTGGACTTATATTTGTTTAAAAAGAATTATTTTTGCTCTACATAGAAGAAAAAGAGGCCAAAAAGATCATTTATTTCAGTAATAAAGCAAGAACATTAAGGGCAACTTCACATTTCGCAACCTGTTCTGCATGAAATCGACATATAAACATGCATGTTTCTTGCAGATTTCTAGAGTTTTTATGCAGAGTTACATGTAGGCTTTTCACATATTTTCTGATGTCATTCACAGGAAAAATCTGCATTAAATCCACATTAAAACAAAACAAGCAAACTACACTACTTCCCCTGAGTTGGAGGAGCATGTAGTGTCACATAATAAACTTTGGGAAGTCCCTGCTTCTGGTATAGTAACTCCACTCTTTGGTTATTAGCAAGGACGTTAATGCTACTGAGCTGTTGTCATGTGACCCCTTCCTTATCAGCCATGTATTATTTGAGGAGTGGAGCTTTCAGGAAATAATAGTTTTTTTTGTGTAATGAAAAGTTATACAATCTTCAAATATACTTTCTGTGTCAATTCCTTGCCATTTTCTAGATCTCTGCTTGCTGTCCTCCTATACAAATTGTCTATGTTTACTTCTATTGGATAGAAATCTGTCCATGGTCATGTGATGTCACACTGATGCACAAATCGTTATATCACAGAGAGTAATCAGAGCCGTGTGATATTAATGAGCAGTGCACCTGCATGTCCATCACATGACCATGGACAGATTTATATCTACTGGAAGTTAACACAGAAGTTTCCTTTCGGATGACAGCAAGCAGAGATCTAGAAAACTGGGAGGAATTGATACAGAAAGTATATTGGAAAATAGTATAACTTTCCCTTACCAAACCATAGCAATCATGTGCTGAAAGTGGACAAGCCCTTTAATGCTGTCAATTTTAATAAAGATTTATATAAAACGATTTTTTTTGTAAATAAACTGCAGTTTTGTTACCCATTCTATTGTGTATAAATTATACACTACATGTGCAGTTAGCCTTGAAGGAACAATCCAAAGATTCAATTGATTAACAAACAAAAAAACCCCACAAAAGTACACAAGTCACATAAACAATGAAAGGCCACTTCTCATATCTTTCATAATCTGTTATGGGCAACTCAGGAAAAAAACCACACTAAGTATGATTAACTTATAGCAACCCTTCTTCTAATAACTATGGGTTTGAGGTAATCTGCAAGTCCCAAGACCTCTTGTAAGTCTGGCTGTTAATTCCATAGATGCTGTATAGCAGGTGGTGATTCAGACCAAAACAAAGTGAAAGGAGTCTTCGCCTGCTGCAAAAAAACATTGAAATCCTTTTAATGTAGAGAAAGAGTATACAGGAGAATATCTGTTCAGCATCCCAGAAGTCAGCATTGGAAGTGTCTCAGATACAAATATGTAGAGTACAGTATAAGTGTAAAAACCTATGTGTTTCTAACATATAAATGCTATATGCCATGATTAACACAGTGGGGCACACTTACTAAGGGTCATGCGCCAGTTTTCTGTTGGACTTTGCACATTCTTTCAGGTGCTAACTGCTTGCACAGGCATTTGATGTGTGCACTCCAGCATATGTACTACATGCATCAAACATACTTTATAGGGTAATATTGGAACATTTTGTCTTCTATTGGGCTCTAAAGAATAAAGCCCGGCTGGAGCTTGGATCCAATATAATCAGTGAAGAAAAGCCAGTATGCAGTGCAGTAGTTATTTAGGAGGTTACATGGGCAACCCAAGGGTTCTGAACTGTGTTTAACATGGAATCATGTCCAAGAAGAGTCAAACCACATGGACCTAAATACAAGAAGTACCGTATTTTTCAGACTATAAGGCGCACAAAAAATCCTTTGATATTCTCAGAAATCAAAGGTGCGCATTATAGTCCAGTGCGCCTTATATATGAACCGTATTTACAGACACCAGCTGCCTTGAACTGTGCACAGGTCTGCCACCTGCTGGTCATTCATCCTTATAATCCGGTGCGCCTTATAATCCGGTGCGCCTTATGTATGAACCTAGACATTTTAGGAGGCCTTTATTGATGGTGCGCCTTATACTTTGTTGCGCCTTATAGTCCGAAAAATATGGTAATAGCAGAATATGAACAGGTAAACTCGGTGTATACAAATCTGGTTATATCTCTATATTAATCTATGCATCTAAGTTAGCAACTAAATAATCAAAGAAAATGTTTCAAAAAAACTGCCATCTGTAATATGCATTTATGACTTTTTGACTTTCCATTTATATTTGTTTGTCATAATAGATGTTAAATACTGTCTCTCGCTTCCTTTGCCTTATTACTACTCGTCCTGCTGCATGGAGGGGACATTGGTAAATCTAATTAAGTTATCATTAGAGTAGTGAGGACAAGGTAGACGATTCATCTATCTTCATGGTGTTCACTGTAAATGAAAATGTTCATGTTATCAATATCATGTCAATTTGTATACCTGTCTAATGTATCTACATAAATACTCATTATTGACTTCAATTACCCATTTACCTCACATAAGTCACTTTTTAATGCTATCGGGAGTAAAACCTCGTTGTTTTACAGACAATTAGAATTTTACTAAACATTGCACTTTTCTGACAATCCCCATTATCTTATCTGGAAGGCATGGTTGGTAATTTCTTGAATTTTTCCTTTATTCATTAAGAGTGAATAATCTAATTATCTCTCATTACACTAAGGTTGATGATTTAATTTATCTTTGTAAATGTGACAGGAAAAAAAATCTTTCTTTAATTAAGCAGATCAGCAATTATCTGTTTTACGGGAAGCTTAAATGCTCTCAACAAATAGTGTGAGCTGCGATCTTTATCACATGCTTAGGCAAATATTGTAAGGCAATGAATGTTTTTGTATTCAGTGGCGAATCAAAAGTTTTTAAAGGTTTTTACCACCATAGTGCTCATTTTATAAGATGTGGGCTACAGAAAAGGAAACATTATAATACCCCTTTTTCTATAGCCCCACACACTTTTATAATGTTGCCTTGTCTTTGGTCTTTTCATTATGTGTAAAAATACCTTATATATCCAAGGAATAAGAAAAAGGCACCTAATTTTACCAAAAAAACTGATAAAACTTATTGACTCAAGTATAATCCTAGGGTGGGAAATGCAGTTGCTACTCTTTATTAAAATGTCCAGCAGCAGCCTCCCCTCATTAATGAAATGTCAAGCAGACCCCCCCCCCCCCACTAATGAATTCTCTACAACAGAGCCTCTCCTTGCTATTGAAATCTCCACAACAGAGCCCCCTTTTAATGATATGTCCACAGCAGAGCCCCTTTAATGAAATGTCTACACAGAGCCCCCTTTTAATGAAATGTCCACAGCAGAGCCCACTGTAATGAAATGTCCACACAGAGCACCCTTTAATGAAATATCTATGGCAAAGCACCCCTTTAATGGAAAATCCACAGCAGAGTTTTCTTTATTGAAATGTCCACAGCAGAGCCCTCCCTTGCTAATGAAATATCTTTAATAGAGCCCCCCCCCCCCTTGCTAAAGAAAACCTCTATACTTACCTCTGGCTTCTTCGACCCTCAGCACCATATTTTTCTCTTCCTGGCAAAGCAGGGGGAGGCTTGTGTTTGTGGCCTGCCTATGTGCACACACCATGACGTCATGCGGCTGCGACACAGCCACATCATAGTGTGTGCATGCAGGCAGGGTGCATAGATCTGCCTCTGCTGACTTTGTGAGGAAGAGAAAAAGACAGTTAGAAGAAGCTGAAGTATATAGGTTCTCTTTTTAAGGCTAAGTTCTTTGACCACAGTATGGGATAGTGTGGTCTTGGGCCGCAGCCCAGCAGTATTTTAGTGGGAGGGGGGAAGCACTGCCCCAAGATGTTGCCCCCTGTCATCCAGCAGGGGACATCTCAAGTTGTTTCATGGGTGGTGCAATCCTGAGTATGCCAGCACTCAATATGATGGAAATATAATGTTGTATTTCTCACACAAAGCAACTCCCAGAGGAGTTCTAATTAATGTATGGTCACTGGGTCCCCCACCAATGGGACTCTACCACCCACAAGAAGGAAGGACTAGACGTGCTCACAGCACTAGATTGTTTCTATTTTTTTTAGATTGTTTCCAAATTATACATTAAATTTTTTGTTTTTCTGTCAATGTCACTAATTGAGGGTTTGCTTTTTTGTGAGACAAGTTTTACTTTAGATGTACTTTTTCATGGTGTTCTTTTGATGTGTCTGTAACTTTTTTAATTTGCCAAATTTTATTAACTAATAATGTGGAAAGGAATAAAAATGTAATTGTAATAATTTTTAGCAGTTTATTTATTTTTTATTTAGCATAATCCTTGGTGAAACTTTTGCTAAAACTCATTTTTAAAACACATAACTTTATTATTTTGAGGCTTTTTTGTTTTAATTAAGACAAAAACATCTCCATTTGGGTAATTTATCTTGGTTTCATCTCGTATATTTGTAACCCTTTTTCTTCCGGGAAATATCTTTAGAATCCAGATGTAGACAATTTTGTTCCAAATCACAGTGGGAAGTTGCAATTTTGATGATAATATAATCCACGTCTGAGCAGGGGTTGGATTGAAGAAAACTATGTGACTTTCTTGAAACTTAAAAAAAAAGTTGCAAAAAACAAAAGACTGCCTGATATACTGCCTGGAAAAAAACTAAACAGGAACAAATGTCAAGACTGTAGATAAATAACTCTCAATGTCTCCTATAGAAATTTTGTTCTTCGTTCTGCAGTGGTCACTGTGCAAGAAAAAGGAGTCAACACATTATTTATCATCATCACATTATTTAAAGGGGTATTCCAGGAATAAGCATAATTTATATTCAAATGGGTCATTAAAATATAAAATAATCTGTTATTAGCTGTTATTTAAAATTGTTATGTTGTGGACTTAGACTATAATGGAGAATTCAAATGCTACTGGCTCTTTAATTAGTCCTGTGATTTTGTCCCTGTGGATGAGGCACAGGACAGAAGATGGCCGCTGGTCACATGTCCACATTACATGTCCTAAACCTGCCTGAACAGATCATGGGATTAAAACTATGTTTGGCTGTAGTCATTGCAGTGCATACAGCGTGGGCAGTGTTATGGTCAGATGTCATCACAGTGAGGCATTGTGCAGTGATGGGAGTTACAGAGAACTGAACGATCATGGGACTTGTATTTGTAGATGGCAGCCATCTTGGAGATAACTCCGCCTACTTTAGAAAAGCCATACATTTTGTGAATCATAACAGCTAACTATTTAAGCTCCATTTTATTATTTATGACATTGATTCTTGCTGCATTCATTTATTTATAGAATTATGGTGTTTTTGTATCATAAGTACATATTCCCATAATACCCCTTTATATAGTATAATTATGTGTAATTTATTATATTATGATGAGGGTTTGAATACAGTTCATTATAACAAAAAATATTATTTTAATTTTATTTAGAAAAATATTGCACATGCTTTGATAAAATGGATGCATCTGAATACCTTCCAGCTAAAAAATGTTTTTTTTTATTGAGGAAAAGCCTAAATCTAAATCTTATATTGTTGTAATGTATTATGAGAATGGTGAAGATTATAAAAATACAATAGTTGGCTGTTATTTTCTATTCCCTACCCAAAATTATTAATAAAAGTTAATCACAATAATATACTGTATATTGCCCAAAATTGTGCCATCAAACCATAAGACACAAAACACATAGAGAAAGCCCTCAGACAGTTTCAGAAAAAAAAGCATGGGAAATAAAGGAAAAAATAGTCTGAAAAAGGGCTAAAGCAGGGTCGAAGTGGGTGAAAGATAGCCCCATATTAAAAGAAGAGAAATACATATTGCTGTTGTATATTGCAGACCATGTTATGGTATATTGTGATAAGCT
Source organism: Engystomops pustulosus (assembly GCA_019512145.1). Taxonomy (NCBI): domain Eukaryota; kingdom Metazoa; phylum Chordata; class Amphibia; order Anura; family Leptodactylidae; genus Engystomops; species Engystomops pustulosus. Next base: position 58,600,874 of record CM033644.1, read on the forward strand.
TTTGGACAACTAAAAATATGTACAACAATATGTACAAAACACAAAGGGAATAATTTGTATCACTTAGTATCTTGTACAGCATGCTCTTTTACCAGCTTTTATCTGAAAGACAGATTATTCCGAAAATATTAACCATAGAAACTGCTCGGAAAATACTGTGAATATAATAAAATTATGTTTTGCACATAGCACAGAGCTGTGCAGGCTGTACATAAGTCAGCATCATTGACTAACCATCCGATACCCTTGTAACTAAGAAAAGGTACTGGCCTCTAGGAATGATTAATGAGCGATATAAACAATATGAGAAGAATGAGGCAGTGCTTGGTGGCCTTATGTTAAACTGATACCCTTTCAATTAAAAATAAATTAAAAGCTAAAGTAAATAATAATAATACCTGGACATCTCATTAACATTGAATATCATCACCCACCGATCACATTGAATAAATCATGCACCAGTTAATGTGTCTAGCTGCCATTTGCAAGATAAGAGCACTCTTTAGATCAATAACATCTAACAGAGGTGCCGGACAAACAACAGGCTCCATAGTACATTAATCTTAGTTGTTCCTTGTACCTGCATGTATAAAATGATCATGTGAGCGCCTCGATCAATTTAGCGATATATTATTTGACATTATTGACAGTTTGTGTCCTGTTTGTCACCTGATTGTTTGCAACAAAGAATCAAGTGTATAAATGAAATTATTTATCAATTATACATTTTGCAGAATATAAAATATTAATATAAAATAAAATGCAGTGTACAGATAGATATGTTTTAATTTATTGAGTTTAAGGCGTTATCCATTTTTCTAAAATATAACACAAATATAAAAATCAAAATTCTCTTTTTCTTCTCCCCATGGATATTCTACTATGTTCATGGTCTTAGTTTATAGCCAATCAGTAACGGACCTCATGTAACTTTCATTCTCTTAAAAATAACGCCACTGTTTTATCCTCATCCTATGTAATCCCTCAGCACCGGATGTTATTACACAAGTTACTCTTTATGCCCATGCACCAGAAATTCTGTAGATTCCGTGGATATAGATAGCAGCTGGTGACTGGGTCACGCAACATTATTTATTTATTTCATGTATTTAATTATTTATTTCTGATACCTTATAAAGGACGGCTGGACCATTGTATAGGCACTTTTACCACCTGTGTCAGCGATTCTTCCTCATAGTTTGTAAGCTCTTGAAAGCTTTCATTCCCATTGTTTCAGCTTTTGCCCATTATATTACTCTATAATGTTTTTTGGGGGGATATTTACCCAATGTTCTATAAAGTGCTGTGGAACATGGTGGCATTATATGAATAAAGATTATTATTTTTGGTGACAACAGCGTTACATTCAGTACTAGTGGCATAATACTGCAACGGCATGTTATGGTTTTGAACTTATCAAAATACTTTGTTAAAAATTTGAACAAAAAGTAATTGAAAGGTTGTACAGTTCTCAAAAGTTTAAAAACAGGAGTTAGAATATGACAATGCAAAGACAATTAAGTTTTCCATTTTTAAAAAAAGTTATTCAAATGTAAGAAGACTATGCAAATTTGGTATCCCCATAATTGTACTGACCCAAATAATAAAGGGGATGTGTTATGTAGATCGCACAGTGAAAGCTGTAAAAGCAAAGCCCATTATGTAATATCGCAAGTCTTTTGCTAGAAAAGTCAAATAATCCTTTGCATGCATTGACATATAAAAACCTGTCAGTGTATTCCTGGTGGTCACGCATCACATGACCACCACCACTGTCACAGCATTTATGTAAATGCCCATCCCCCATAAATGAAAAGGGAAAACTATTTAAATCAGATATGTCAACTATGCATATTATTTTACAACAAATTTTAACTATGTATTGTAAATTGGCCCACCCACTTAAAGTGTAAGTAAAATTTCCAACCAAGTTTTAACTAATTTCTTAATAGCAAACTTTGTAAAAAACCTTTACTTAAAAAGTTTCTTTTTCCCCTTTTTTATGTTTTAAGCCATGTTTTTAAATTATACCACAATTGTATCACAGAGGGTTATTCTTATGTATCACTCACTCACTGGTGTACACCACCTGCACTGACAATATTTCAGCAATAGGGGTCTGTTGTTGAAATAAATTATATATATAGACACAGTTATTGTATAATAAACATCCTTAAGGAAACACTATATTGCACAGGCCCAGAAAAGAGGGCAGTGCACAAGCAACTGATAATACAAATGAATGTAAACCCAGACAGAATAGACCCAATACATGTTTTGCACTTGCTTCTTAGGATACCTTAAAGGGCTATTCCCATTAAAGCCAATTAATGTTATTGTTTATATGAAAAAAAGTTATACAGTTTTCCAATATACATTCTGTATCAATTTCTCACAGTTTTCTAGATCTCTGCTTGCAGTCATTTCCTTCCAGTGGCCAGAAACTGACCATGGTCACACATCTCCACATGTCCACTGGAAGGAAACATAGAATTACAGCAAGCAGAGATCTACAAAACCATGAGGAATTGATACAGAAAGTATATTGGAAAATTGTATAACTTTTTTTCATACAAACCGTAACATTAAATTTCGGTAATGGGAATAACCCCTTTAAGTTAGCATTCTCTGTTAGCAAAGCAGACAAAGAGGAGCAGGCCCTGAATTATTAAGAACCCATGCCCCTGCCTACTTGCCAGTACTGCTCTAACTCGCAGTGGACAACAGGACAACAGTCCCTTCTTTGAGTCAGTGGACACAACAGAAGGCAAACAAAGAGAGACAATTAAACAGATAGGAACAAGAATAGGTAGGATATTCCAGTCAAAAACTAAGATGGCAGTGAAGTACAGAATCATCAGGCAAAGAGTGATCAAAAAAACAAGCATAGCAGAATACTGAAGGTTTAATTACAAATATAACTAGCACCAGGTGTAGGATGGGAAAGGAAGGAATATGAACATTTTCTGGACACTGTCCCAGCAACTGATAGGTTCGACCATCCATCACTAAACCTACAACTGACACACACTAAACTCCAAATGAAAGTACTGAGTTTTCCACAGAACACACACCCAACAAAGCTAAGGAAATGAAACTTTGCTGATAAAAATAGTAAATAACAAGTCTAAGCGGAGCATCCGTGGGTGTGGTTCAAAATCCTATAACCCTGCAGTCAGAACCGATTTACAGAGTTCTGAAACTTATACTCACACTCACAGATAATAGATAAGAAGCTGACTATATCTATAATGACTTCAGACAATCACTGGATAGTCTTGTCTTCTAACAGAAATGAATCATTCAGTGAAATAATCACAGTGTAAGGAAAGCGTTAATCACTTTCTTCCTGTCCTTATCTATCTGCTGTGTATGGACTTAAAAAAGGCTTTCAGAAATAGCTTTTTTCCTTATTGAGGTATATTACAAAGTTTACCATTATTACATGCACAATTCATTTCTTAGATGAAAATAAATAATTTCTTAGGGTTAGTTTCACTTTATAATAATAGTTTTAATAATTCTTTATTTATATAGTGCCTACAGATTACGCAGCACTGCACAAAGCTTGTCAAATCTGTCCCTGTCCCCCTGGGGCTCACAATCTAATCAACCTACTAGTATGTTTTGGAGTGTGGGAGGAAAACGGAGGACCCGGAGAAAACCCTTAAATTCATATTAAATATTTAGATTAATACATATTTAGTTTTAACACATGAATATGATTGCAGCACTGAATATTTTTCTTGCTACTAATGGTAAATAACTTATGCTCTTTTTTGTGTCGTTGTTAATAGTTAGCACTAGGTACAATAAACAGTAAGAAAAAGTGCCATAAAAAGAAACTAATAAAGCAAATAACTCACTCAATAAGGCAAATTATGATAAAAAGTGTACCTCTTGCTTGTTTCCCATGATAGCTGGGTAACTTAGCCAGAGTTCTCAGGTTGCCTTTCAGCTTAGATCCAAGTCCATATATACTTGTTACAGGAGTACACAGTCCTTTCTTGCACCATTAACAAAAACTAGCGGGCCATTTTTGACTTCAATCAATTCTAATACATTCAGGGAAGCATGCACCTAGAGCATAAATATAGATGTGTTTTTCTGCGATTATATATTAGCCTCTCAGACTTGCGTTTTCACTTGTGTATGCTAATTGCTTTCCAGGCAAGAAACCTGGAACCACGCTCTATACACTGCTCTATTTGTCATATCTTGTTGTGGGCTTCAGCCACAATTTACTTCTTATCTGTGGAGATGAATTTTTAAGCTGCTGTATGAATTTTTGATAAAAATGGGTAATTTTGCTGGAAGTCACATGACTTAAATGTTGTAATTGAACCTTGCTGTATTGATTTTTTCCTTTGTGCCTTTAAGCAAAGTAACATGTTTTGTGCCATGTTGCAGCCTTTAAAGAAAAATCATTTGCCTTCATTTATCATCATTTGTAGGATAAAAATGAGAGTTCTTCTTTCTCAAAGAAACACTCATTTCTTTTGACAACAAAAATCTAATTAATTTTACGGGAATCTCATTGAGAATAATTAAGTGACTATTATATATTAATTTCCTCAACGGTGCTATTCAATTAATAAAGAATATTTTGAAATAATAAATGCCTTACAATCAGGTTCCAAAAACTAGTTTGACGGGATCTGAAAATTGTGGATTTATTTTTGTTGCAATTAAAGGTGCAATGTGAAATGTTGGTTGCATTGTATACATAACTTTGTATTATACATACATTGCATTATTTTAACCCTTACCATACCATGGCGTTTGCCAATGTCATGGTGCTGCAGCCGGTGCATGAAAAGGGTTCCGTGGCTGAGACCTTTTAATTCACACTGGGTGTTTGCTGCATAATACTATGATAGTAGGGATTCTATGTAAGACTCCCAGGCATGTCAGTGAGCATGATCGGGAGGGACACTGTTATAAATCATCTGGAAAATCCCCATATACTGCAATACAGTAGTATCATAATACATAGCAGGATCTATCAGACCCCTAGGGTTCAAGTATCCTATGGGAGGGAGAAAAAAACAAAAACAACTTAATAAAAAACCTAAAAGCACTTTCCTTACAAGTGATAAAATAAAGAATAAACAAACAAAATATTAAACATGTTAGGTATAGTCACATCCTAAAATGTAAAAAATATAAAAATGGCTATTTCTGGAAAATAATACCAAAATGAAAGAATCCCCACTTTTTGGGGATTTTGCAACACATACAAATTTTAAAAAGAAGAATTTTTTATTTTTGAACAAAAAATGTACATTTTTGAAAATCTACTAAAACATAATACCAATATAAATTTGGTATTTAGGGGATAGTACTGCCCCAAGGAATAAAGGAGAGGTGTCATTTGGAGCTCACAGTGAAAGCCATAAAAGCGGGGCCCAAACAATTTGGCGCAAATGTGTTTCCTTCGTCAAATTGCACTGCATTTGAATTTTTTTTCTAGCTTCTCAGTACACGGTATTGTGAAAACAGGCCTATATACAGCTCTGTATGCAAAAAAAATAAAAAAAAGTTATGGAATTTTGAAAGCGGGGAGTTTAAAACGGAAACACAAAGCCGAAAAAGGGGCTGTGTCCGTAAGTGGTTAAAGTTTGTTTTATAGTGGTTTTCTGCTGTATATTAATTTCAAATCACATCTGAATCATATAGAATGCAGACTTTAGTCTTAAAGGCTCATTTAGATGGAAGTTTTTGACATCAGTGTGCTATCTGTGTTTTTTTTTTTTGCAGATAGTATACTGACCCAATGATTTATATGGGTCTGTTCACATATCTGTTTAGTTCAGAGCTAAGTAGTCTGAGAGAAAAAATATTGCAGTATATTTTATTTTTTCTTACATGTGAACCATGGACTTCCATAGAAGTTAATGGATCTGCAAAAAAAATGGACCACACATGGATGACATATGGATGTGAAAATGTGGATACAATATGGACTGCACACGGATATCACACGTCCACATTTGAGATGCCTGTTTGAATGAGAATTAAGCAGTAGAAATCCTTTGGCCACAGAATTGCTACCTCTGTTCACCTACAGTCATATACTAATGTTACCCTTCATTATTGACATTCTAGTTCTCTGCTATCCCCTGTAATTATTATTTTTCTGTTATTTTCTGTAACATTCCATATGCACAACCTTATTTCTTCTTCTTTTTGTGAATTGAATGAGGTTCTCAATGATATATTTTAGTTGTGTTTTGGGAGATAAACACTTATAATTGATGCTTGTGCAGTTTATTTTGCCCTTAAGGTAAACTGAGCCTTTACTCTGGTGGAATAGCTTCTTAAACGTCCTGCAGGCTTCCATGACCGATATGACCTATTGCCTATCCTCTGAAGTGGGAAAAATTTCTTACCCATTCACCTCTGAAGAGCATCTAATGTTATATCAGTAATGTGCATTATTCTTGTGCACTAAATGTGTAAAATGTTAGTGGTAGAATACTATAACCTTCACTATTATTATTACTACAGTAATAAAAAATTCTAACATGTATTGCCTTGAGAGATGTCAAAAAGAGTTCATAATATCATAATAAATAAGTTTGGAAAAAGATGCAAAACATTAACAAAATATCATCTAAAGAAAGGCATACAAACCTATCTTGAACATATACAAATTGTCAGCCATTACAATCTTATGTCAGAGTCTCACTGCTCTTACAGTAATGAATCCATGGAGATGTTAGAACTGCCTCTCCTGTAGGTGTAGAGGATGTCCCCCTGTCCTAGCCTAGGTATAAAGAGTTCTTTAGGAATAGGATTGCCCATACTATACATTGTAATAAGATCTTAGGCTATATTCACACGAACGTATGGGGAATGTATATACGGCCCCCATACACGGCAATGAGCGCACAGTGCCCTACGGGCACCATACTGTTCCTTAGCTGGGGGAAAGATAGAACATATCCTATCATTCCCCATAATATGGGGCGGTGGCCATATATCGCTATGGAGAGGGGTGGAGGTGAGTGGTACTCATCCTCTCCTCCTCTCCCCGATGCCGATGTTTGCCCGCCGTACTACGGTGCAACGGGCATACATCGTGTGTAGCCTAAGTCATATTTGTATATAACCCCAAATTTATTAAGCTATCATTGTATTCTAGTCCATCAATTCCTTTTATAAATTGGTTGCATTCCTTGGCATCCATTCCAGTTTTACTATGTATATTTTATATGCTTGTGCCGAAAATTGCAATATTCCATGTGTGTTTTGTATAAGGGCAAAAATATTTAATTGTCATGAGAATCTATTCCTTGTTTGATACATCTCATAATTTTATTTGCCTTGGTTTCTGAAATTATCTGTCCAGAAATACCCCCAGGTCTATTTGTGCTGCAGTTTTACAAAGTAATTGATGGTTTAGAACATACTGTAATTGTACTTTTATGTTTCCTTGGACAAAGTGCTTTACCTTTATCTACATTAAACATCTGTAGCTATTTCTTCACCCAATGCTCCAGCTTCCACAGATCCCTCTGTAATATTATACTGTACGCTTCTGTATCATTTACTTTACAGAGCTTAGTGTCATCAGAAAATATTGAAAATCTACTATGTAAACCTTCTATGAGGTCATTGGTTAAGATAATAAAAAGAAGTGGCCCAATGATAACCACTGTGGCACCCCACTAGTAACTTCAACCCACTTCAACTAATTCCACCTGCCTTGAGACAAAATAACATAGTGAACAGAGCAAGAGAAACATCCTTCTGCTCTCTGTGTAGTTGTTGGATCCAGTAACTGCAGCTCAGCTTTCTTTTTTGTGAATAAGAGCTAAACTAGAGTAATACAAATTGATAGGTCACCAACACTGGATTCACAACAGTCCTCAGCCTAAAAAAAGTAGACAAATCGGATTAGTCAATTAAAGTACAAGAATATCTTCCAGTAGCAAAGTAAATTAGGGTTCCTAGACAATTCTATGCTAATACATAGAAATGAGTAGAGCTAGGCGGAGCTAACTGCAGGATCTGAGCAACAGGGTCAGGAAAATGCCAACATTTAACATGTTAAATGCTAACATCTAACAGGCTAACATGTTACGTTTCATAACAGAAAGCAGCTTCCACAATGCTTGTAAAATCTTTGAGATGTAATTTTTGCACATTTTTCCAAGGTAGTTGGAGAATGTCATATTACTTCAATTGTGTTGACAGCTCATTGTTCATGAGCGCATGATGTTGCTGGTTGCTTTTATGATTAACTTACGTGACTGAGAACTCAAATATATGACATATTATCATTTATTTACCAAAAACCAGGTCTAAATGGAGAAGCCTTGCATGAAAAACTAAGACCCTCATGAATCAATGGTTTGAAGTAATAGTATTCTTATCACTTTAGCAACCTCTCACATTGTTATGGAGGAATTTCTGCCCACTAGTAATTACATTTTAGCTTTAGTCCATTTAAGTTTGTGGCAATTTGCATGGACACAGCTATGCCACTAAGTACCAGGAGTCCCAACCAAGCAATAGTCTTTTATCTGCAACTTTCCTCTGTATTGGTATGTATACTTAACTCAGTACCAGAAGTCCCAAGCAATAGTCTTGTATATGCAACTTTCTTGTGTATTGGTCTATGTGAATGCAAAACTGCTGTATATACTCGAGTATAAGCTGACCCAAGTATAAGCCGAGCCCCCCAATTTTACCACAAAAACCTGGGAAAGCTTTTGACTCGAGTATAAGCCAAGGGTGGGAAATGCATTGGTCACATCCTCCCCAGTATATAGCCTGCTGGACCCTGCCTCAAAGTATAAAGCCAGCACCTTCCCCCCAGTATATAGCCTGCCATCCCATATCCCCCAATATATAGCCAGCCCCCTGCCCCAGTATATATCTAGCTCCTACCCCAGTATATAGCCATCAGTGGGGGAAGCCAGAAAGGTGAGTTTAGATATATATTTTTTTACTCAAATGTAAGCCGAGTTTGGGTTTTCAGCACATTTTTTTGTGCTGAAAAACTAGGCTTATACTCGAGTATATAAGGTAATTCCCTGCTGTTTACTGGAGACTTCTGCACTCCTTCTGTCTTTTCTCCATTCTCTTGTTAACACCTGGTAGTCATAATTAATTTGACTGGAATGTATAAAATGCAGACTTAAAGTCTCTCAGACCTTGGTCGACTTTTACGTTCACAAAGAATTAGGACCGAATTGAACCAGAAGTAAACAAAACGACTCTTCTTGTAAGTACTTGTGAAACTCAAATTACTTTGGTACTTATCTTATATTAGCAAAAAGTAAAGTGACTCCACTCAACTCTGTCCTCTGACTAACCTTATCAAAATCTTGTGAACTTGCAGTTGCACGTAGAATGTACTGTCAAGAATGGCGCTGCTATGGGTGGCTACCTGTGCACCTTCTCAGGCTCCCCCCATGCCTTGCCCTTTGGTACCAGCTTGGTACTTAGTCTGTCACTCCCCTTTCAATACCCAGACGATCACCAGCAGCAGGGGCTCTATATTGCATGACTTGGTGCAATAGAGTGCCAGAACTGGATCCTGGCAGCTAAGAGCACCAGTTATGGTGCCATCAGAGCACCTGAAATGTACATAATCACAACTAGTGCCTTATAGCAAGTCAGGAGTAACACTGCACCACCGCGCCAGTGGAACCCAGCACCAGGCAGCTTAAGTGCCGGTACTTGGGGCAAAATTGGAGCTACGGGTTTCTTCTGCCAAAACCATAGCAGCACACCACTGTTTCGCCCCAATCACTGTTAGCACCGCAATGGCACCTCTTCTGTAGTACCCCTATGTATGTCTCTCCAGTTTCTGTCTATCTTTTAGTGTCACTTGTGTATTTTGTACTGTAATCGTTTCATCCTATATAATGTAATGTGGTCTTGTTTACCTGTAACTGTTTGTTTGCAACTAAGAAACCAGCAACATGTGAGAACAAGCCTCACATAGTGTATGTATGTAACTGTAATGTTAAGCCTGTAAAGGACATTTTTGCATGTCTTTTCTTGTTTTTTTCGGGTTTTGGAGTTGTTTAATTTATCTTAGAGGTTGATATATCAGGCAGCTGAGACTGTGGGGTTTTTGTGACTTTTTATTAAAAAGTCACACAAAAGTCTCAACTCTTCTGAAACTACTTCCAATGTTTTTCCTACACATGGTCAGGACTGGAGTTATTTGCAACATTTTTACCATGATTTGAGCCAAAATGGCAAATTTTTTGTACGCTCACATTTCGATGTATGTAAAGATGTATCAGGCGCAACACAAAAAAATTCTTGCTTAGCTAACTTTGCTAGGCAAGTGTAAAAAATCACACATTTAGGCGCAAATATATCAAATCTGCCATAACAATTCACAGAAATAAGAGAAAAATGATAAAATTCTAAGATAAACGACCCTCATGGAATCCTAGAAAATTCTTACAAAAAATTCTCTCAAAGAATCTTTGTGTGGTCCATATGGACATTTAAAGCATTAATTGTGAACAGCAGCCTAAGCAAGATTGCTGCTTCCAAACTCATGTACAGAAAACTGAATTTTACAAATATCCAATCAGATCATGAAAATAGAATACAAAACAATACATAACAGCATTTGGTTTTGCTTATTGACGAAAATATATGTCATACATTCATTTTAAAGAAAAAGTGAGCAATCCATATCAGTCAGTCATTGGTTTACTATAGGTCAGGAGAAGGAATCTTTGACACAATTGACAATCCACATTCCATATTCATCTTGTAGCACCACTAATCTCTTTACATCCATCAGTTTCTGTGACTAGAATTGGTTGTTTGTATAATGATTAAATGATTATTAACCAATGACAAACATTATAAATATATTGACCTTATATACTAGATAACTACATTATGCAGCATTTAGATATTGATTATAGGTACAATCGGAAAAATTTATCAGAAATGTCTGAGGTAAAACTGTTCTAATTGTCCATGGAGACCAATCAGAGCTCAGCTTTAAAGGACATCTACCCCCACTCTTAGGGGTGGTAGACTGTCACCAAATTCATGATCATGGGTGATGCGGGAGTCCTCCTTCCATGTTCCGGCATGGCTGGCAATCTGAAATACAGACTTTATGGGGGATAGTTATCATACGCCAACAGCAGCAATTGCGCTGGCATGGGAACAGTAATGCCCCAAGCTGGCCAACTCCCGACCAGCCGTACCCTCCGCTCGACAGGCTGCAACCCCCCTTAACGCCCCATTGGTGGCGGATTGGGGCAAATAATCGCAAGTGCTAACAGAGGTCTGGAGAAATATGCCCCTATAACTTTATGCAAATGAGCCCGGAGGCACTCACCTCTGCACTAGTCGAGTGCCTCCTGGCTCCATCAGAAGATAATTTATGCACGCACCGTCATTGCTATTCTCACCATGAAGACTGGCCACAAGGGCTACAGAAAGCTACGGCTGCATCAGATGTAATGCTCACACCAATGTGCAGGATTAGTCGGTAACTGTGTGACGTCACCGGCTGTCTGCAGCACTTGCGCCCAGCCTTCCTAAGGGTAATAGCAATGAAGGGACGTGCATAAATTATCTTGCGATGGAGCCAGTAGGCGCTCGGCTAGCAGAGAGGTGAGCGCCTCTGGTCATTTACATTAAGTTATAAATATTATATATTTCGGATAAGCAGCCATGCCGGAACATGACAGGAGGACTCTCCCATCACCCATAAGGTAACAAGCATGCATTTGGTGACAGTCTGCCACCCCTAAATGTGATGGTAGATGTCCTTTAATTTTATTAACAGTTGTGAGAAAATGAAAGCTGAGCTCCGATTGGTTGCCATGGGCAACTAGAACAGTTCCACTTCTGATAAATTTCCCCCAATGTGTCAATACAAGAATAAAACTTCCAATACCTTCATTGTTCATACTATGTTTGAATAAGACTATTTCATCATTTGAATGTACTAACCAGGACAGATGAGTCACTCGAAAAGAGCATTAGTATGAGCTCAGACACATTTTATGTGGAGAGATATGGGACAGTTAGTAGAGGGAATGTTTTCATGCCATGAATGTTCTCTGATTATCATTTGGCAGATTGATGAGTTTTTGATTTTTGAAACAATAACAGCTCCGGTCCCCCTTGGTGACTGAAACACATGACTCCTGTTTGTTGTGCTTTGGGGGATGATAAGGGGGGGAGTGGGCTGCAGTGCAAGATCTGCCTCAGTCATTTTCAAAATCAATACTTGCTCTCTGAGCATGGGATAATTTAGAGAACATAATTCAGAAATCTACTGTTCAGCATGCATCCTCCATCAAAAAGGGTTTCATCTAGACTCAGCACAATGTCTACACACATACAAAATCAAAAACACTTATATAGATTGAAGGAAAAAAGGGATCCTTAATAGAGATAAAATGGCTCTTATTTTCTATTGCATGGTGAATGGCAATTTAGTTGAAACAATAAGCTTTTTCTTTTTATTGTAGCTGTCTGGTCATAACGAATTTTATATTTCTTGCTAATAAGTCTTAAAAGGTGACTTTAGGTGAGATAGAATCCCACTGGTTTGATATCTCTTTTGGCACATACCGTATGTCAAATGTCTCCATAGCCCCTGCCTTTTTTTGGCCAGTGTTCTGCTTGTATGTGTAAGTGCACCATTTATTTGTGCTGATCATACTACAGTCTTCTGAGATACAGAAAAAATGATTGTTTTGGACCCATTCAAGAAGTACATGTCAAGAAATCCACCAGAATCCATTCTGATGCACCCTGACCCAATGTTGGAAAAATTATTTTTATTAAATATTTTCTTCTCAGTTTATGAAGAATTTTCAACACTCTAATGGAAGTCTATAGAAAATAGTGAAAACGATATACAGAGCATAAGTCTACAATAATCCGCAATATATTGATACGTCAAACAAATATGACATATTGAATCTGGGTGTATTTCTGCAGTAGATGACAAAAAATAAACAAAATATATGGAATAATACACAAATATAATCCTAATATACCACTGAATACACATATCACTTTCATGCAATCTAATAAAAGCAAAGACTTAACCAATATACAACATAAAGGGCAGAAAAGATTTGGTTACCACTTAATTGCTGACATTAAATGTAACATTATGGATCTGAAGTTTTGCATGCTTCTTTTTGAAGAATGTAGCCAAGCTATTGCAAAGTTTTATTGTCACCGTGCAACATTTTACATTGTTTTAGATGTAGACTCATTCAAATAGATGAAATGTGAGGCTCAATGGCAAAATCCAGCTAGTTTACTACTCAGGCTGGTGACATGAATGCAGAGATTGATTACATGTAACCTTTATCATCCGATGTCCTAAAATACTAATTATTGCATTCTATCTGAGAAACCAGCTGTGGATATTTACAAAAAGTGCTAATTTAGGGTCTTCTCTGTTCAGTTCCAATGACACTGCAATTTACTGTGTAATAGGTGCGGGGTCAGTGCCCCACCCTGGTCAGAAAACTGCTGCTGTTGTCCATTTCTGTCTCTATTGTTCTCACTGCCTCTGCTGACCACAAGCAATTCCTTCTAGTGTAGTCTCAGGAGATGTTCTGCCTTCACAATGGGGGCAGGGCCATTCACTGTGTGTACCAGATAATCTTTTACAGGATCCTTCATGCGCTCAATGCCTTTCAAACCCTGACATTCAGCCATACAAGTAAAAAAACCCACAAAGTATAAATTAATAAGATCCATTGTGTTGGATTATGACTAGATCCAAAAATAACAAATGATAAGAAAGGCATCCCAGATACGTTACTGATGATCCCATACACAAATCCCTGTAGTAACAAAGCCTTTTGTATTGCTTGATTTACATAGATCAATGATAATAATGACCTTCACCAATGTCATAGCTGCTGCAAAATGATCATTTGGGAAGAATAAAGTTTAGAAAACTTTTACAGTGTAAACAACAAGTTATAGGTGGCTTTATTAGAATTCCTGTTGACTCTTAGAAGTCATATATAAGAGTTTCAGAAAGTTTATAATTGCTGCTGTTTCACTGCTTCTCCATACCAGATTATCATTTTAGGTTTTCCAATGACTAGTACTGTAGACTTACATGTTTTTAACATTCTATTGGATTTATAAATACAGTATCTATATAACTATTAAACAAGCTTTCAGAGATCTCCAGGAAAAGTCATTGTGGATCCACTATATTAGTCATTGATGCTAGTGTTCCAATAACTAATAGTAAAGACTTATATGTCACAATGTCTTGTTTCTGTTACTACAGGGACCAATCTATATTCATTTCAACATGGCTCCTAATGACCTGAATTGGATCTGTATTGAACTCGATACAGATTGGTCCCTTAGCAATAGAGGAGAGTGAATTCTGACAAGTTAAGTGAAGGGTACACATAACAATGGTACTGTATATTAGAATCTACCACCAATTATATGGGTGATTGTAATTCCACAGTATGAACAGTAGTTATTCTTCTTTATAACTTGCATAATAGAATCTGACTGCGCAGAATGACTCTGTACTATTCATATCAATGCATTAGGGGCTGGGGCATCTGTGCTAGTAATGGATCCTACTGCATAGGTCTGGATAGCTCATAGCACAGATCATAGCTAGTGTATACAGCCATTGCAATACACACTGTAAATAATGTCAACAATAACAGAGACATTCCCAATAAGATATAACTGTACAGCCAATCATTAGGGCCAGTCTTCTTTAGGGTGCATGGTGCCTTTGTAGAAAGAATTGTCTTTTTGATGACCTTTGGGCACAGGTTCTAAAAGGGCTCACATGGAAATGGCAGCTGTACTATGTTGTTTCCATAACTCCCTTCAAGAGGAATAGCAGTTACAGAAGCAGAATAGCACAGTCCCAAAGTTACGGAATTCAGAATTCCAAAAGACATAACTGTTTTATGGTTCTGTTAAAGCCTAACTGTAAAGTTATGATTTTATATATTATTATATGTGATTCCCCCTTTAAAAACAAGCAGAGAATTACCTACTTTGTGCTGCTCACCCCTTTCTTTCCAAAGTTATGGCATTTTCTGTTCTGAAAGTGTAGGACAAAAATCTTTCTCACCGGATGTTAAGTGGGTGGAGACCAATGTCTATCAGTCTATGCCCTCAAGCTGAGGCCAGTCAGCTTGTTAACAGATCCCATGATGCCTTGTGTTCTCTCAAAGTAATTTAGCATTAAATCTATTTAGTTTTCCACAAGTTAATCCACTGAACATTGCATAGTGCACACACAGGATGAATATGGTGACTAGCCTGGCAGCTTCCATCACATGGTGGAGCATGGAACATGTAATAAGTGGAAGGAATCATAAGTATCCCAGTTACATGAAGTATATAACCTGTGCTGTGTGCACTAAGGGTTAATAGTTTATCTGCGCAGAGTTGATACTGCTGATGAGAAGAAGGGGGAGCAGTATGAGATGCAGAGAGAGACAGAGAAAGTTCTGTAGAATCACAGACTGGGGTGGAGGGAGTTATAGGGAACAAGGGAGATCTTGCACCTCACTATTCTGTGCAGTAGACATTAGTATCCACATTCTGCTCTACTACATACACAGAGAGAGTTCTGTCACATGACCTCCTCCCCCAGCGAGCAGGGAACAGCAGCCCTTTCCCTCCCATGAAACCGGCAGATAAAATACGGATTCACAGGGCTTATGAGCACATGAAGAGGAAGCAGCTCCTGCAGCAATGAGGTAATCTGAGGTGGATAGCAAGGAAAGTGTTGGATTTAGGTAACAAATGTAATAGGCAAAGTTGTTATACATCCCAAAAGCTATTGATTTGTGAAAAAAACCTTTACAGTTACTCTTTAAGCGTATTTCAATTAATCTCTAGTGCTGATTGGATCACCAGTGAATAAAGGCTTATCCAAGTGATAGTCAAAATCACTCATTCTTATTTCTGATAGCAGATAATGGGGGCGAGCAGGTTTTACCTACATAATTAGAAATGTATAAACTAATGTGCTATTACTAGCTTAACTGGACTCTGAGTGGTGGGAATAAACACTTTGAATACCTTCTCTGCTGGTATGTAATCCAAACCTTTTCTTCTGGAATGCATTCCACACCTTCTTAGCTGGTATATATTCCATATCTTCTCTGCTGGTATACAGCATATATTCTCTAAAGGATAGCACAATGATGCTGTGAGGCAGATTATTACAGTAATTTCTCTCCTGTTCTCTTCACTGTATTTTGCTGGTGGTTCTGACAACGTGCTTGACACATTTTTCTGAATGCTCACATTTGAAGTCAGAGGGATTCCTTCTATAGAGATACATTTACATTCATTACCAGTTATTTCATTTACCATTGCTATTGTTCAATCAGAAATCCAGGAAAGAGCAGGAATACAGCAAACAGGCAAGTGTATCCATTCAAATAATGAATAAACTTGGCTTTTTATCAATTTGTGGAAAACAGCAAAATAGTGCCAAAATCTAAGTTATAGAAGCAAACAAACTGATCATATGTGCAATATGGCAAAAAGAGGATTTTAGAACAACTTGATGTACAAGGTAGATATATTGCAGTAACAACATTTAATACAAATACATTGGGGCTCATTTACTAAGGGTCGTGGATCACACTTTTGTCAGAATGTTCTTCTTTTTTGGGAATTGCTCGGCTTTGACAGGTATTTAACAGCTCTCCCAGTATTTAACAGTATTGTGTCCCACGTGATCGTTTTTTGAAACAGCTGCTTCGTTGGTTCTGAGCGGGGAAGCGACACATGCAGGATGTAGGGTGCACGACCTTAGACAATGCACTTTCGGTGAACTCTGTTGTCAGACCTTAGACGAAGTGAATGTGCCCCATAAAGTAACTTTGCTGATTAAGACCATGTGCTACTCTGGTTTTCATTGTTAAAATCCAAAACGCCTCCATGTTACAGAGGGCCTTCACCCGAGTTTCCTTTAATTTTAGACTTCATGAACATAACCTTGTGCTTATGGGCTTGAACACTAGCGTAGCACATGGCCGGGTGCAGGAGAGGGGAGTGAGCGCTCCTGACCATTCCCCTATGTACAGAAAGCAGAGAGGCAACGGCCACAATCTGGCCATGGTTCTGGACATGTCCTATGTCTTATAGCACTGCCGCTTGGCTAGTACATATTAGGAACTTCACTAGTTGAGCTCAAGTACAAATTATGTACGGATCACACACCTTATTCTGATTACTGTACATGTTTTTTAGCCCCTTCATCAGATCTCTGGTATTTGTAGCAAGAATGTTCCAATTACAATTATATAGTTCTTAGTTGGGACTGGGGAGTTAATCTGTTTTTACAGTTTTTGCTGCATGCTGTGGTGGTGACAAGTGTAAATGAGAAATGTTGTTGACAATATTCTGTAATAATTCCTATGGAAAAATGCAGATTCTCTGCCACTGCTCTATCAATGCAGGAGAGGTGTCTTGTTTCAGGTAAGTTTACACAAAATATTATTCAGTTGAAAATTACGACATGATATATGACTTGCATTTTAGCACAAATATTTCTTGTAATTTTCACCTTTTTTGGCAGAGATTGTACCTGCTTCCTATTGATTTGGTGTATAAAATGCAATGAAGAATTGACATGCCTCAACAATATGCATCATACTTTACTTCCCATTAAAATCAATGGAACCTTGTTGAGGGTGTATTACACATGTATTTCAGGCATTTCATGTAAACCTGCCTTACCTAATTTATAATATAAAGTGACTTGGAGCAAAGTTTTCTCATAGAGAACTGAACAGCACCTCTATTTATCTATCTCTTTCAATCTACAGTATCTATCTATCTATCTATCTATCTATCTATCTATCTATCTATCTATCTATCTATCTGTCTGTCTGTCTGTCTGTCTGTCTGTCTCTCTGTCTATCTAGCTATATCTTTTTCCTCTCTTCTTCTCTTTATCCAGCACTAAATGTATTAGAATAAAAGCAATGAAATACATGTCATATACTTTCCTTTGCTCCAAGAAAAGAATATTTTGATGTAATTTTAATTTACCAAGGTGGTTACTGTACAGCCCATTATCCCATACATACAGTGTGTGTCAGCACATGTAAACTGTGTCTCTTATCTGACAAGCCTATGTATACTGTGTCTCTTATCTGACAAGCCTATGTGGATATACAATACCAATATAACAGAAATTCTGTTCTCTACTTATCGCTCGTCTTTAGCTCCCTCTATGCCTCAGTCTGGATCAAAACAGGCAAAAAATAACAACATAGCCCTGACAGTACTACAACATATTACATGCAAATAGGAATGAAACATGTACATCAGTGTACCGAACATAGTAACTTTTCTTAATGTCATCTAAAAAGTGTAATATGAAAGCATATAGTAAAAAGATAGATGTTTATATCTGTTTAATAAAACTGGGATTCATTCATACATCTATAGATACTAAACAATACCGATATTTGTCAATTTTTTAGGTGTACATAAACACTACAGTACAAGAGCAGATTGCAGGGTGCTCTCTTGGGCTTGTGTTCTCTAATAAACATGCATTTTGCCTTAGGCCTATAGACAGAATCTTCATTTCTGCCCAAGACCCAACAAACTCATTGTTACCGTGATTGTCAGATTTGGATTTTAAACTGGCATATAACATGACACCTAAGGAATCACTGTGAAGGCAAATCCTTCCATGACTAAAGATCTAATCAATCATGGAGGAGAACACCGAATGTGAATATGAAAGTAGAGGATTATCAGTACATCAGCTACAATTTGCTTGTGTTACCTTACACGTTGCATGTCCAATCTTACATTCCCCGGACAGACTGGCGCTCAGAAAGCAGAGTCAGGGAAGGAAAAAAAAAGAAGATCAATACATTGGCTGTTAAATTAAAGTAAAGATGGTTAACAAGCGGGAAACAAATTTTACAACATTTCCAAACTTACCTTACAGCTTAAGTTGTGTTAACCCCACATCCAGTACATCGAGCTATGTATACATGTACTATTTATGTATGCTACAAGTTATGGCTACATAAAACATAAAGTATTAAAAATTGTTTGCTTTCAATATGTCTACTCTGTACCTACATCATGGACATGTCATAGTTATCATATATATATATATATATATATATATATATATATATATACAGGCGGTCCCCTACGTAAGGACACCCGACTTACAGGCGACTCATAGTTAAAGACAGACCCCTCTGCCCACTATGACCTCTGGTGAAGCTCTCTGGATGCTTTAGTATAGTCCCAGACTGCAATGATCACCTGTAAGGTGTCTGTAATGAAGCTTTATTGATAGTCCTTGGTCCCATTACAGCCAAAAATTTTGAAACTCCAATTGTCACTGGGGCAAAAAAATGTTTTGTCTGGATCTACCTTTATAAAATATACAGTTTCGTCTTACATACAAATTCAACTTAAGTACAAACCTACGGACCCTATCTTGTATATAACCCGGGGACTGCCTGTATATAAATATATAAATCTACTAATATTCATATGCTTCACATATCAGCACAGTGAAATGTTACCACTGCTATCTTGCACATACAGAAAGAGTACATCAAAGTACTATCACTATATACTGTAAACATAGGCCCTACATAAGATCGTACCACTACTCCTTATTCTTAATACAGGCAGTCCCCGGGTTACGTACAAGATAGGTTCTGCAGGCTTGTTCTTAAGCTGAGTTTGTATGTAAGTCGGAACTGTATACTTTATTATTGTAACCCCAGTCAAAGTTTTTTTGGTCTCTGTGACAATCATCTGTAAGTCAGGTGTTCTTAAGTAGGGGACCGCCTGTAGTACCAATATTCTTAATTGATGGAAAGTACACAATAGTAATATCGTATTCTGCATACATGGGCACGGCACAATACTAATATTCTTTTCCATAATAGAGTGTGTATAGAAAGTATTCAGACCACTTTACATTTTTTCCCTCTTTGTTTTATTGCAGCCAATTGGTAAGATCAAACACGTTTTCCTTTGCTCATTAATGTGCACTCTGCACCCCATATTGACAGAAAAAAACAGAAATGTAGAAATGCAAGAAAAACTAAAATATCACATGCTCATAAGTATTCAGCTACTTGGGAACGATCCAACAAGTTTTTCACACCTGGATTTGTGTATCCTCTGCCATTCATCCTTGCTCCCTCGGGTTTGATGGTGAATGGTGGTTGTGGACAGCCATTTTCAAGTGTCTCCAGGCATGCTCAATTGGATCCACGTCAGGCTGGGTGGGCCAGTCAAAAATAGTCACAGAGATATTTTGAAGCCTCTGCTTTGTTATTTTAGCTGTGTGCTTAGGGTCATTGTCTGGAAGGTGACCCTCCGGCCCAGTTTGAGGTCAAGAGCACTCTGGAAAAGTTTTTCATACAGGATATCTCTCTACTTGGCCGCATTCATCTTTCCTTCAATAGCAACCTGTCTTACTGCCCCTGGAGCTGAAAAACACCCCCATAACATGATGCTGCCAACATCATGTTTAACTTTGTATTTGGCAGGTGATGAGTAGTTCCTGGTTTTTGCCACACATACCGCTTAGAATTAACACCAAAAAGTTTGATCTTCATCTTATGAATCTTATTTCTCATAGACTGGGAGTGCTTCATGTGTTTTTTTGCAAACTGTAGATGGTTTTCATATGTCTTGCACAGTGGAGTGGCACACTCCTCCATAAAGCCCCGACTGGTGGAGGGCTGCAATGATAGGTGACTTTGTGAAACTTTCTCCCATCTCATTACTGCATCTCTAGAGCTCAGCCACAGTGGTATTTGGATTCTTCTTTACCTCTCTCACCAAGGCTCTTCTCCCATGATTGCTTAGTTTGGCTGTGCAGTCACTGTGCTCTTGAGTGCAGCAGAAATAATTTTGTAACCTTGGCCAGGTTTGTGCCTTGCCACAATTATATATCTCAGCTCCTTGGGTAGTTCTTTAGACCTCATTATTTTCATGTGCTCTGAGTTGCACTGTGAGCTGTGAGGTCTTATATAGACAGGCGCTTGCCTTTCGTAACCAAGTCCAATCAGTTTAATTAAATTAGTTTTCCTTGTTTTCAATAAATTAGCAAAAATATCTACATTTCTGTTTTTTTTTCAAGATGAGTTGCAGAGTGTACATTAATGAAAAAAAAAAACTTTTTTGAAGCTACCATTTGTCTGGAATGAAACAAAGAGTGAAGAATTTAATGGAGTCTGAATACTTTCTGTTCCCACTGTACATTGGTAGTGCTTTGGAATATTGCTTCTATCCTGTATATATGAGTATTTCACAGTAGTGTTACCCTTAACCTGTAAATTTATGGGTAAAACAAAGTACCACTTCTCCTATTCTGCATATATGGTCACTCTACAGTACTACTACCCTTATCCTGTCCTGTTTATATGGCTACTGCACAGTATTACTAATCTTTAGTTGCCGAACCTGAACTTCACCCAGACGTTGGCATTCAGCTCAACCCAGAAAAGTTGGTAGATGGCCTACTAAACAACTGATCAACCACTTTTAAATGATGTTTGAAAAGGGCTCATGGGCTGAGCTCAATGATACACAAGGATAACACCCACCATCAGTGTCAGTGTTAACCCTTTAAATGGTAGTAACGCAAGCCCACCATAAGTTCCCCTAGGATCGGTGCTCCCCAATGACGTCTTGGCTCTGCCTATAGCAAAGGGCTCACACCGGCCATCAAGTAGAACGGGTTCAGGTACCTGAAACACATTTTTTTCTGCTGAAACCAAATTAGACCCAAATAGATCTGCTCATACCTTCTACTCTTATCGTCATTGACTGTAAGCTCTTGCAAGCAGGGATTTAATTTCACTGCAGTGAAATTAAATATATCCAGTGAAACTGCACTGGATATGATGGTACTGTATAAATTAAGCATTTAAACAGTTAACATCTGAGAATCACAGGTGTTAATGGCTGGAACAGGATTTTTAACAGCATTTTATAATTTGGATACGTTTTAACGGGTCTGCTCATCACTGCTTATGAGGTAATGCAAACATAAAAAATACTAATTATTTAAAATGAGGTCTTTTTTGACATTCAGACCATTTGGTGTGATAGTGTTCATCATTAATATCCAAAACCATGTGTGATTTAAAAGTTCTTCTGTGATCTTCACCTTTCCTAGCTTACTTATGCTTTTCAACACCTTTAAAACAAAATCTTGAGAGATTATATTGATAGCATCCAAAAAGTGTTTAGAATCAATAGAAGTATTTTTGATATCTGGATTTTTATTTCTAGTAAGGCTCTATGTTTTTAGAAGATCAAAATGGCACAATGACACAAAATAGTCTTGGCTCTGTTCAGACATCAGTTGGGATATCCGTGCACAGATATCCTGTGGTTAATAAACGTAACTTCTTTGATTAATGTTTTTTCTTGAGAGCAATTATGCCTTGCTCTGAGCATTTCACCTATAGGTATTCTTTAAATGGCGTGACTACCACCATCTTATATACACCATCAGCCACCATCTTACATACAAAGTCCAAAGTCAATGGGACTGCAGAGAAGCTTGCAGCCTGGTTAATATCTGGTGTTTCCGGGTAACAGACGAGAGGAGAACACAAGATGGATAAGTAAAGAGAGAGTTGAAATTTCATGCAGTCGGTGAATGTGTGATTAGCTTGCCTGAAGAGATGGGTTTTAAGGGCACGTTTGAAACTTTGGAGGTTGGGTATTAGTCTGGGGAATTGGTGCAGCTCGGTAGAAGTGTTGGAGATGTGAGGGAGAGGCTTGAATTAAAGTACAGATTAATCTAATATCACTGACAGATCAAGAGCATGGGTTGGGTGATGAACTGAGATGAGAGTAGAAAAGTACGGAGGTGCAGCAATGTGCAGGTTATTATTTTAAATTGTATACGGAAAAAGACAGGCAACCAGTGCAGTGACTGGCACAAACTGGAGGCATCCATGTAGCGTTTTGTCTGAAAGACAAGCCTGGATGTGAACATACCCTGAGTTATTGTCCGCCAATAAAGATCTAAAAAAGCTATGCTAGTTTTATGCCCAGATAAGTGAAAAATAAATTCAAAAGATTGCTACAATTCCCAGAGGAAGCATTATTATGAAACATGTGTCGGAGCTTCTTAGTGTGTTGCCCATTTATATATTTGTATACTCATTTATCGCTTGGTCTTGGATACCATGCTTTGTGCAATATATTTATAATCTATGTATATTTGAAAATTATAGATAAATAGATTTATTTACTATAAGCTGATGTTAATATATATATGTAATATATTGATTTGTTTATGAATACAGGTTTTTCAAAGATTTATTTGCTTGGTTTTTTAAAAGTTCTGTTTTTTTTGTTCCAATTGATGATGACATCATTACTGATCTAACGGCTATATCGGATGACCTCTTTAAGAAAAGGGTGAGTATCAGAAAACATTTCTTTCCACCAAGTTAAAAAAAGATTTATTATTGAGGATGGAAATTTTTGTATATTTCCTATCATATTAAAATTGGTAGTAAATAATTAGTAAATAGTTAAATAAATTATTAATAGTAAGTAAATAATTAACATGATATTGGTTCCATAAGAGATCCATATAAAATTAAGCTATACAATAGAATATACTAGTTTATAAGGCTTCAAAGTCACAAGTTATCCATGAAAAAATTTCTGCTCTCTGTATGTTTTGTAAAATAGACAAAATGTGCTGCTTTTTTAGTTCTTTTTTAAATTCCAAATTGTGGTATATTGCTGTATTTTTGTTATTATTAAAGATTTTGGTGCCACTTTCTTATATAACATAGAATTCTGCAAACAATTGTGTAACATTGTATATCAAATACAAGGCCTGAAGGGGTTGTGCCACCATGGTACATGGATGTACTTAAGCTCAATGCATTTTAAAAAGTAATTTATTTTATTTATTAAAAATGATTTGGCCTTAGTCAGGAAACTCTTTTTGAAATGATTGCTGGCTCCCCCTATTGGTAGCTCTGCCTGTCCTGTGTTCCTTCTTCCCTGGTCGATCATGCACAGAAGGATTCATCTTATGCTTTTCAGTTTCAGCTGCATATTCCTCCACCAGCCTCATAAACCTTCTGCATACTGAAAGACACCGGCTATTGAATGGCCCGTAAGCTAAACACATGGGTGCATTTGGCAATGGCTGGAACACATTGAGACATTACCTACAGCAGCATACAACCAGCGTCAGGAACCAAAGTATAGTAATCAATTCATAAAATAGTATATATGCCACCAGTCAGTCCCAAGCATAGCATGAATGAGTCCTTAGCATAGTATGTATACCGGTCAGTCATCACTATAGTATATATCCCATCAGTAAGCCCTACGTGCAGTATATTTAGTGTCTATATTAAACATTGAATTGTATTGATAATGCCAAAAAAAAAACAGTAGATATACGTTTAAAAACTTCAATTTCAAAATTACTGGATGAAAATTTGTATCCAAATTTGTATTTTTTGACATGTTAAAGTTATTTCACTTATCTCATAATCTTCTGTGTCTTATACTTAGCAAGTTAATCAGGACCTCCACAATAGTAAATTCAGGAGAATTACTTTGCTAATCTCTGCTTATTTGTATCAATATACTTGAGCTCTGCTGACAGCACCAAGAAATGTAGCCTTGTGTGATAGAATCTGGCAGAAAATTATTCTCTCTCGCTGAATCACTCTGCAATGAAAATCTGTGGTGGTGGGGATGCTAACATGTTATGTGTTCTACTTATACTAGAAAAGGAATATGAGACCACTCTTTAGGTACAGAATCAGAAATGGAGATTGATGATACTTTGCTGTGACTGGGGCACTTTAATGTATGGCTGGCCTCAGTACATATGTGCTCAATTTATTTGCAAGAATGATGGATTTCTAAACCAGTTCTTAAAGTAAATGGTTTGAGCAGTTTAGCAAGTGAAAATGTGCAAAAAAACAAAGAATAAACAGTACCTTTATGTAGCACTTATTGCACATTTTTAGATGGACACCATAGAAACATGCTATAGGTCGCCTAGTATAACGAAGACAATAGAATACAAATGCAAGCTTGTTAACTCAGAGGTTTACAAACGAACATGCACAGGCCCTATTTGTGCCTCAATTTGGCCAATGGGCATCAGCAGGGACACAGAGCCACCCACCAATGCCCATTGAAAATGAGCTATCCAGGCAGTATGGTGACATGCCCCACTGCACCATGACCATGCACAATAGACTCCAATGGGTGACATAAGCAAGCCACAAATTGCACAGCTAGTGCACAGTCCCCAAGTACTTTAATGTGCATGTAGCCTTACAGTATGTATTCATATGTAACTTATGTATATTGATACGTTAATGAAGCATTCACAGTCATGTAGAACTGAAAGGAGGACATCCATTTGAAGAAGAAAGGAAGGATCACCAAGTAAGTGCTATATGACATTGTGCATCCCACTTCTAAGAGTCCAACCGCTGGGACTTTGAGACCCGTAAGTGCCACTAAGTATGAATGTAAAATTCATATGAAGCATCAGTAGACACTTCTGGGTTTCCATTCTTGTGTTTACAGAAGGGCCCAGCAGTTGGTTTCAATTCATTATACACTTATATCCCATCCTCAGTATGACAGGTGTATAAAGTGGTAAAAACGTTTTAAGGTGTGGTCCACTAAATGAAATATAAGTCTATAATTTTTTTAAAAATACATAATTGTCAAACTAGATTATATGGGCCATAAAAATTCACAAATTGTTGGGAACTGGTTTTATTCTTTTATGATCTGTTCATACATGATGGCGTGTTATCTATCTGTCAAATGTATCCTAAATTAATTTAGTTTATTTGGAAATTAGGGTTTGCTCGTGGGCACAGGAGTCATTATACTGTAGTGCATTTCAGCGCCATATACTCTACAGAGTAAATAATATCTCCTAAATAATCATTATATACCAGAGGCTGTGAATACACAATTACACATAAAGTACACATTTCTTCCCACAGATAAATGTACAGAATACAAAACTTGCATTCGTAGATTATTCCTTGCTTGGAACCGTCAAGAATTTTTCACCTGTCGTATAACAGGCAGTATTTGGCCCTATCAATAATCTTTTCGTAGGTTCCTGAATAACACCTTAGTCCAGAGATAAAAGAAAGTGCTACCAGAGAGTGCTATAGAAAACAATCCTGACACAATCAGACTATGTCCAGAGTAGATGGGAATTAAACAACTGAGCCTCTGAGGATTGCTGAAATATGTCTATCTGAGGGCAGCTTTAGCACCTTTAAATCTAATGTAATCTTGGTGTAAACAATTCCCAAGCTTTGTGCTTTGTGCACGCAATAAGACTTTAGGACGCAGTTTACAGAGAAGAATGGAAATCCATGTCCTTGTGAAGTATTTATACCAAGTGTTGCTCTTTGTAAGCTTTACCTTCTTTCCAATTCTGTTTCATGGCACAGTACAGTAGAGCAGAGAGTGACGTTCACCTTCTCTTCTTTCACTCTATGGTTAGAGGTCAACGTCTCCTCTTTCACTATCAGGGTCAGCTCCTTTTAATCCCAGAAATTAGCCACCTGAGGCTTGTGCTGCTGCCTGGGTTGCAGGACAGCACATTGGTAAAATATATTAAATACATCTATATAAGATGTTCTAGTAGAGGAGTTATGACTACATCAGATTTTATATAGAACAGTAACTCACTTTATATATTCATGGTATCGTAATAATGCAAGTTATGAAATTATATGTAAAGTCTTCTCTCCCTGTTAATAGATCCAGAATATATATTAATGTGCTGCAATATTAAGGGCTGCAAACAGTCTACTAGGGGAAATGAAGTTTTTGAATGACAGGATGTGGGTGTCCATAGGTTTACTCTAAAATACACTAAAACGAGTCCGAAACAGGGTCATCAGGTTGTTATCTCTTGGAGTAGACCCAGTGCTGCAAATCCATTAATCTATAGCTACCACTGCAGAGCTGATCAGGAACAGCCAAACTCAGGGAAGGTTATAGTCTATTATAGTCAAGGTAAAAGAAAAAGCCCAATTCGAGCAGCATACATTTGCGCTAAGCTCAAGCCTGCGCTGTTACAGAAGATGAACAAAACAGTGATGAGAAACAGGGTCCTATAGCAGTTCGGAGTTCCAAAAAACAACAAATACGCAGAAACCCATCCAATCCTGTATACTGCTCCCATCTGTATCCAGCAAACACCAGCTAGATACCAAGCTCCAGGCTTCTCACTAGTCCCATTGACCATTGACTGGTTCAATATCAGCATCTTTATTTGTTAAATTATTACCAGTAATTTTTTAACATTCTTTTATTGTAAAAAAGCCAGATAAATCAACAGGCATGACATATATGGATTCTCGCAGGCACATCATAGGTAGCAGTGTAACAATGCACCTTGGTATATTACCGCCTGATTTATCAGGTAACAGTACCATCATTTATAAAAGGAAACAAGATACAAACACTCAACAGTCATCAAAGAGAGAAGGAAGATATTTCAGAAGTTTACAGAAGTAAATCCGTCATTCTTCAAACGGATCACATGGCTGGACCATTATACAAGCTATAATATCTCTTGTGTCACCCCCTCATCCTCATAGTCTGTAAGCTCTTGTGTCACCCCCTCATCCTCATAGTCTGTAATCTTTTGTGTGAACCCCTCATCCTCATAGTCTGTGAGCTTTTGTGTCAACCCCTCATCCTCATAGACTGTAAGCTCTTGTGAGCAGGGCCCTCACTCCTATTGTTCCATATGACTGTTTGTACTCTTTAATGTAGTATTTTATTTGTATATGTCCCCTATGATTTGTAATATGATGGTGCTATATAAATAAACATTGCAATTATTATAAAATCATAATGTCTTGGCAAGGAGCTGTCTAGCAAGATATCAGGGTCAGAGATGAAGGTACTGGCTGCCTGAGATTGGTTGGGACATTTTCTCTATGAGTGCACTAGCCCTTGAAATTTTCCAGTAAGGTGCATATGTTCTAGGATCCAGGGAATGTGGGTGACTATAAGCACAAAAGGGAAATGGAGAAAAAAGCTTGTGGCCCTGTCCCACAACAAAGGTTATTTGCATGGGCTGTATGTAATACTGAACTGTTTTGCATTGGTGGCTTGAGTTGTTGCAAACGACTCCTGGGCTCTAGCACCACAA
Organism: Engystomops pustulosus; assembly: GCA_019512145.1. Taxonomy (NCBI): domain Eukaryota; kingdom Metazoa; phylum Chordata; class Amphibia; order Anura; family Leptodactylidae; genus Engystomops; species Engystomops pustulosus. The sequence continues at coordinate 58,629,072 of CM033644.1, forward strand.
GCAACCCTCTAGTCAGAATCTGACTCTTTGTCTACTGACTTGGAAAATGGCTGTAATTCTGGCACAGTGCCTTAATGTCAGGTCATTTTAGGTCATATGGGGAGGACTTTTATCCGTTTCCCAGCAGGAATTACTAGTGTGAGTGGTAAAATTCTGGTGACAGGTCTTCTTTAAGACTAATGACCAAAGCCTGAAACCTCTAGAGCAAGATCAACAATGGTTTCCTGAAACAGTGTTTCCAGACATGGATAGAGCCATTGCAAAACAACTTCCCCTCAATTAAACAAGCAATTTCAGTTCTCTACTTAAAAAGGAAATGTCCTTGATTTGTAAAATTAACAATCCAATCACCCAGAGCCTCAACCAAAGCTTTAAGAGCAATTTTTGATAATCCTCCTCTTGTGCTGCTCCCCCTTCTCCCCTCCATTCTCCACACTTACATACATCATTCCCCATTATATTTACCAACCACCCCAATGCATATCCCTCAAAATGCTATACTGCCCCCCACACTGTCCACTGTCTACCCTTAAATGGCCAATATGTCCATCTGTTCTTTTCTGAATCAGTAGTAACATGTATGTCACACAAAAATACTTTTTCAATATTCAAAGATATACACTTGTCTCCCATCCCACTGCACATGCGTGCACACGGTCCACAAGGACCTTTAATTTTTGACTATCCAGCCTGGACTTTATTCTATTACTAATGAAAATTGTAATATTAAATCTTCTACAGCTCTTACATTAATTATTTTAAAGCTCATTCGTTTAGTAACTCTTTTACTAATCACTGGTTCTTCAGTTGCATTATTTTACCCATTCTTCTACTCATTGAGAAATCACTCATGCTTATAAATATATTTATCTACTTATTTATATCTTTATCAAGGCCCCCTCTTTTAATTCAATTTACTATATATTTTGTTACATTTAGTTTGAATCGATTCTTATTTTTTCATTTAATTTTTTCTTTTTAATAATAAATGTATTTAAGAACGTTTCAGTACACGCATTTTCTTATTTCGAAATGTAAATATTATGAGTGGACCCTTGATAATGGATTTAGTATGAACTAATTTTTATATTCAGATATTTTTATATCTATGTATTCTTATATACTCTGTGATATTTATATATGAATTTGAAGATTTAAGTTTTAAATATTCACATTTTTCTAGTTTGATGTGTATTACCGTAATTTATCTATTTATTATGTGCCTATCATATTATTGTATTATCATATTTTTTTTATGGAGGTGAAATCTCCGCTGTTGCTTTTCGAAAAATCTTGTATAGCTCTAACGTTGAAATTTACTGGGTTAAAACAATAAAATTAAAAATTCTTGAGAACTTCAAGAGCTAAAATATGTTTTGACCCAGATGTATATTAGACGGAAATCCTTAATAAAGCATATTGCTACAATTTTGACTGTGCATAGAAACCTCTTGGCTACTGCTATGATAATTTATATGGCATAATATCCCACACTGCACTCAATATGTATAATTATATTACAGTTGTTAAGTTATTATGCAATTATATTACATTCCTTTCTGTATTAAAGCATATGGTCATGTAATATCATGATTAACAGTAAAGCTACAGTTGTAACAATTGAACACATAACCTATAATTCTGAATTATGTAGCCCACAACCAGTTCTGATATTGGAAACTTCATATCTTATTTGCTTCCTATTTCTTTATCCCTTTGTTCTACTTCACTCTATTAATAACACCCCGCAGCTAAAAAATATTCATGAAACTGAGAGCTGTCCAGATAAGAGAAGAGGTCATGACCCAGCCAGTGCGAGCTCATCACCGAATGGACACCAATCTGAGCATAAGAGAAAGCCTGTCAATACAACCTGATGGGAAAGCAAAATACCAAATTAAAACAAAGGAAGATGGAAGCAGCTCTGATTGGCTTCCTGCCTAACCAAATCTAAATACACATACAATCAAAGACTCATTAGATACACAATTTCAAAGAACAATCTATTAAACAGCTATTTGACAGTACAAATACACATACACATGTGCATACTTGTAAATTGCAATATTTTATTTTATATTCCTCAAATCTATCACAATAGTGAGGGTAGACATAAAAAGCTATGAGAAGGGTAATACAGTTTTCAATCAGATTGATCTACTAGTATGAGGACTGTAGATGGCCAGTGTCATAAGACATGACTTTCAATGTCCTGATTTAGAAAATTCACTTTTAAATGTCCAATGATCAATTGATTAGAGTCCTCCTTTCATTAACCCAAATATTAGCTAGGGTGAAAGGCACACATGATGTTCTCATGTGAGAACATTACTTGGACAGTCATTTGAATGTAGGGCTTCTACGATGGGTCATATTACTCAATGTAAAAGTAAGCAGGAAGACTTCTAATGATAAGCTTAATTTGGTAATTAATTGTAATCTAGACCAGTTCAATTGAAAAAAAACGTACAAGAAAAATAAGGCCTAATGTGCTCAAACATGTGCCACAAGGAATCGGCCCTGTGCTGTAGCTTGCAGCCTGTCTGACATCTGCAGGTGAGTTCCCACTCACCCTGCCAACGTTCATAGAAGGTGAATGTCTATGCTGCCAAAACAAAGAAATAATAATTATGTTTTTCGCAGCAAGCGCATGTCCAAAGCACAGTCTTGTGCATGAGCCTTTAGGAAGAGACCTGCTGGTGTTAGCCAGAAGCAGCCATGGCAGTGTATGTCGGGCAGTAGCAACCATGGCATATATGTCGGGCAGCAGCAGCCATGGCAGAGTATGTTGGGCAGCAGCAGCCATGACAGTATATGTCGGGCAGTAGCAGCCATGCCAGTGTATGTTGGGCAGCAGCAGCCATGACAGTATATGTCGGGCAGTAGCAGCCATGCCAGTGTATGTTGGGCAGCAGCAGCCATTGGACAGTGTATGTTGAGCAGCAGCAGCCATGCCAGTATATGTTGGGCAGCAGCAGCCATGACAGTTTATGTTGGGCAGCAGCAGCCATGGGGCAGTGTATGTTGGGCACCAGCAGCCATGGGGCAGTGTATGTTGTGCAGCAGCAGCCATAACAGTGTATGTCGGGCAACAGCAACCATGACAGTTTATGTCGGGCAGTTGCAGCCATGACATTATATGTCGGGCCGTAGCAGCCGTGGCAGTGTATGTTGGGCAGCAGCAGCCATGACAGTGTATGTTGGGCCGGAGCAGCCATGACAGTTTATGTTAGGTGTCAGCCGCCATGACAGTGTATGTTGGGCAGCAGCAGCCATGGCAGTGTATGTTGGGCAGCAGCAGCCATGACAGTGTATGTTGGGCAGGAGCAGCCATGACAGTTTATGTTAGGCGTCAGCCGCCATGACAGTGTATGTTGGGCAGCAGCAACCATGGCAGTGTATGTCGGCAGCAGCAGCCATGACAGTTTATGTCGGGCACCAGCAGCCATAGGGCAGTGTATATTGGGCAGGAGCAGCCGTAACAGTGTATGTTGGGCAACAGCAACCTTGACAATTTATGTCGGGCAGTAGCCATGACATTATATGTCGGGCAGTAGCAGCCGTGGCAGTGTATGTTGGGCAGCAGCAGCCATGGCAGTGTATGTTGGGCAGGAGCAGCCATGACAGTTTATGTCAGGCAAAAGCCATGATAGGGTATGTTGGGCAGCAGCAGCCATGGCAGTGTATGTTGGACAGCTGCAGCAATGGCAGTGTATGTTGGGCAGCAGCAGCCATGACAGTTTATGTCAGGCAGCTGCCACGGGCTTCTATGTCGGGCAGCAGCAGCCATGACAGTATATGTCGGGCAGTAGCAGCCATGGCAGTGTATGTTGGGCATCAGCAGCCATGGGGCAGTGTATGTTGGGCAGCAACAGCCATGACAGTTTATGTCAGGCAGCAGCCACGGGCATGTATGTCGGGCAGCAGCAGCCATGGCAGTGTATGTTGGGCAGCAGCAGCCATGGGGCAGTGTATGTTGGGCAGCAGCAGCCTTGACAGTTTATGTCGGCAGCAGCATCAATGGGGCAGTGTATGTTGGGCCGCAGCAGCCATGGCAGTGTATGTCGGGCAGCAGCAGCCATGACAGTATATATCATAAACATAAACATCGCATCACACTCACAAGTGTGGAACCGGCTTTACTCTGCTATATGCAGTTCAACTGTTATGTAGAATACACTTTAAACTCATATATATATATATAAACCATTGGGTCATTTTTCACCCTTAATGCCACACCCTTTTGATTTTTCATTCCCCATCTTTTAAAAACAATAACTTTATTTCTCCCTTTTCAGAGCCTTGTCATGTGCAGACATTTTGTACATCCTAGTGTTAGTATTTACTTTTCCATCTTATGTACTGGGAAGTTGGAAAGTAATTCCAATTGCTGGACAATTTTACAGGCTTTGTATTCACACCTTTTACAGTGATGCATCCCCTTTTGTGTCACAGATACAAAATTCAAGATTTCTATAGATTTTGTTAAAGTATAAAATCTTTCCTAGCTTTTTGGAACTGCACAATCTTTTGATCACTTTTTATTGCGTTTTCTAAGGTTACCACATGGAACAACCCTAAAACTTTTATATGTTGATATACCACATGTTGGAAAACCTAAGATATTCATGTTTACTTTTAATTCCATTCTTCAGCAAGTTGTGAGATTTCTTAATTTTTTCACTATTCTATTTTAGGCCCCCTAGGGTGTTTGAACCCTAGGGGGGGGGGGTCTAATCACTGGTGCAATGTACTGAATTAAAGAATATTGGCAATATAATGGATCTGTATGAACCCTACCTCTAGTAAGGTCTAAGTATAGGAAAGAAACAAAGCAATCAAATTATTTTTCTGACTAGCATTGACAATTTTCATGACATACAGTAAAGTGTTTCACTCAGAGTCCCGACAATGTCCATTAAACGCCTTTAGACATAATAAAATTGGGAAATCCAAATGGAGAATGCTGCATGTGGCCAGTGCATGAGGACAGTTCATAGTTATAAATTGAAACACTTAACTGTATATCATAAAAATTGCCAATACAAGTCAGAAAACTCATTTGATTGAATTGTGTTTCTTTCCTATATTGTGATAATGGAGGAAAAGGGGCCTCATACAACTGATGCACATGAGGGAGTTTCAAGTGTTTTTCAAGATACAGTAGGATCTTTGTTGTAAACTTATTTCTGGCAATGTATCTCTATTATAATTTTGGTTCTGGTACCATATCTATGTGGTAACATTGGCTCCTTTGCTGTTTCTACTTTGTAATCTTAGTTCTGGTAACACATCTTAGTAATCTTGGTTATGGTAACATATCTATGTAGAAATCTTAGTTGTGGACCTGTTTCTTGGTTTTGGTGCTGTATCTAAGTAATAATCTGGGTTCTGGTAATTTGTCTAAGAAGTAATCTTCCAGTAATGTATCAATGTTGTTATAGTGATTCTGCTGCTTTATCTATGTAGTAACCTTTGGTTACAATTTCTGTATAGTCTCGCAACCTAAAGAATCTCTTTATATGGTGATGATAATACCGCCTTTCCTAGATGACCCCCCCCCCCCCATTCACACCTCTTGGCCCACTTGACACACAAGCCCTGATAAATGTTACCCTTGTTCCTTTTTTTGAGTATCAATGCCTCCCTTCATACTGCAATAATTGTAACTGTAGATGTATCATTTGTTTAGTCAATTAAATGTTCATGTCTAAAAATACTCAATAATCATAGGGTCCTATAGCTCCCTCTCACAAGTCAAAAAATGTCTGTACACCTTACCTATTCTTAAATTTTCTTGTTTTTTACATAGTTTGGTAGTGCTTTTGGCTGCCTTCTATTGCCTCAAAAGTATGCATCCTACTTTATTCCTAACAATGGGACCTGGTTTTGAGAGTGTGTTTTGTGTGCACTTCAGGCATTTTATAATGGCCTGCTTTACTCAGCTTGTGATGTAAGGTGGCTTGATGCAGAGTTTTACCTAAAGGGGTTGGCCACTTTACCTCATGTCTTGTGGTGGGCAGGATATTAGGTAACTCCCCAATATACAATTATTAACATTTCTGCTTCACTTTGTTAATGTTTAATGTGAAGCCTCCTGTCTTTTACCTCATCAGCCGGACATTCCTGACCATAAAATGGCTGCAGATGGAAGGTCGTCTATCTCTATCCGATCTCTATCTGTCCATGATGTCTATCTGTCCATGAGCAATCATGAACCTGCCAGGACCTCATGATATTATTCATGAATATAAGATTAACGTCCGTGCAGGGCAATTGTTCATGGACAATTAGAGATCACATGACCCTCCATCTTCAGCCATTTTATGGACAGGAATCTCTGGCTGATGAGGTGAAAGACATGAGGCTTCACTTTACATAAAGCAGAGCAGAACTTTTAATTGATGTATATTGGTAAATTACCTTATATCCTTCATCTACTGCAAAATAAACCAGTCCTTATATTGCATTTACCGACAACTAAAACATATTTATGTCTCTTTCAATTGAAAGCATGTACCTGTAAAAAGGTAGCATTCACACAAAAACCTAATGTACTGTAAAACTCACTCTGTTTATTGAAGGTACAATGAAAATGCATTATTTACGTATAATGGGCTTTTCCTTCTGAACTCCACACAGATATTTGGTTACGGACACTGCAGGCCCATCTCTGTGTAAAGTGAACAGTAATTGCAATCAAAGTGGATTTCTCCCATCATGCCTTGTTCTCTATTGAGTTCTCTTAGGATGTAATTGGAAAACAAATACAGCAACACCATCATCAGGACAGACACAAGTGCTTGTCCTGGGAAGGGGATGAGCAATAATGTGATAAGCTTTATTTCAGCTGACACTCTTTATTTGGGAGTAACAAAGAACACACGGGCGGCTTTCGTTATGTTTCGCTGATAATTAAACCTCAAAACGCATCATTTATAGAATATTTCATAATCCTTGGCATGTAATCAATATTTAAGGTGATTAAACATTTCCAAATTTAATTTTGTCTGAATTCTAGTAAAAAAATCCAAAATTATGGGTCTGTCGGGGGTAGTTTGCTAAATCCTACCACAGACAGGTCCTATCATGGAAATTCATTGCCGAGGAAGGCAAATGCTGTGTGACCTTTTAATATTTTGCTACAATTCTATTATTTAGGAAGGTTTTGCAGCATTCTCGCGGTTTATTTCCCATTGTTAGATTGTCTGCGAAATCACTGTAGACTTGTCTACAATGACGATGAGCAGCTGAGGCTCCACCTCTGTCTCCACCGTGATTACCATGTCCCTCATCAGTGAGTGCAATGTATTGCAGGCACGACAAAAAAACATAAGGAGCCCATCCGTAGCATCTCTTCCTCTGTCACGGAGGACAGTCTGCAGACAGGGTCACCGCTCCAAGCTGTTTATTTTCCATAGCTGTGTTCTGGGGTTAAGTATCATATCAGATCAATGTCTATTTAAAACAATCAGACAGCGTTTTTGAATGTCTGTCAAACTGCATGGGTAACCCGTGGATCTGCAATAAGCTTTGCATCACTCCATTGTAGGGTTAAGCAATCTCAAGCCATGAACAGAATGTCAATAGGCTCGAAATCACACATTAACTATCCAAGTGCCAAAGATGTGTCTGATTGATTTAAGACCAGAGAGGATACAGTATTTTAATATTATTTTATGGTCAGGGATAGCTTTAGTGTTTTTCACCCAGGAAGGACTCATTTGAGTTTTCTTTTTTGTTTTATTATTATGTTTTGGTTTTCTCTTCTGAAACAGTCATCAATTACCCTTATCCACCGCCACCATCTCATCTAAGTTCATTTTCAAGATGAAGTTTCCTTGTTGGATAGTGGCTGTCCAATCCTCTTTCTGTCCATCAGCGGCTGCTCCAGAGCTTTCCCCAGATTGACAGTCTGAGGGTGGATCAATAATAATTATCAGGCAGCTACCACAGTGAGCTGTGAATTTCTGTGATGGGATGGTACTATACAAACAACGCCTTGTCCTCGGCTAATTTTTACTATGCAGCTCTGTGCTTTCCATTTAGATAATATCCTCTCCAGATTAAGAACAAATGTTAGTGCTATACAGTAATGGAAGGAAGAGGATAACATATGGTACACATTGGTCAAACCACTATACAGTTGCCAACGTGAACATATACAACGGGCATGTACAGTGCCCAGATAAAATAGAAATCACCATTATTTCCCTTCAGATTAGTCCTGGTTGCACACATACTTCATCTTCCTGCATCATCTGATTGATTTTGGTTACTCCTCAGTGTGAATCAGGTCGTTAAGACACAAATAATTAGATTGGGCACAAATTTAACTAAAATTACGTTAAAGATGTCTAGCCCCGCTGCTGCTTTCTTAGCATAAGGTTAATGATGTTGTGCATCGAGCAAAGGCTGATGTGGATAACAGGATAAATGTTGTATGTTTAAAAAAATTATCATTTTATTGCCAAGATCCATCAGGGTTTGGAAAGCTTTTCTGATTTCAATGGGAGGCGGCCAAAAATAATTGATTTAAAATGGATCTGATGGAAAATCTGTATTTGTGTCAACAATGTCACAGATTAAAAATGATTTGCTACATTTGGAAAGGTGTACTAAGCAGTGATAAGGTAAAATATTTAGTTCCAAAACAGAATCCCCTCCCCCCAAATTTTTAAAATCTGTTTTTTTTTTCATTTCTTTGTCGCTATTTTTTGGATCCCCCTTAATGACTTTGCCCTTTTTTTGAAGACACAGACTTTTTTTTTCAAATCTGACATGTGACACTATATTTTTTGAAAACAATGTCACACTTTAACATATGCAGGTGATTTTGAGAGTTTTTTTTATTCATGACATGTTGGTTAGGATCATTTATTTTATAGATCTTGGGTTAATTTATTAATAACGCTGAACTTTGAATAAAATTCAGCAAAATTATCCATTTTCACAACTCAAAATTTTCAGCTTTTCAGACAAATTGACATGCCTCCAAAATAACTAACATTTCCTAAGGGTCTACTTTTTTTAACTTGGTTTTTAAGATTTTTTTTTTAGGGTACAGGCAGTCCCTGGGATACGTACAAGATAGGTTCTGTAGGTTTGTTCTTAAGTTGAATTTGTATGTAAATTGGAACTGTATATTTTATAATTGTAACCCCAGCCAATTTTTTTTGGTCTCTTTTACAATTTGATTTTAAAAATGTTGTGTTTTCATAAGAACCAGGATTAACAATAAATCTTAGTTACAGACACCTCTGATAACTGTTACAGCTGTTTATTGTAGCCTAGGGCTAAATTACATTAAATTACCAACATCCAGAGGTCCGTTTGTAACTATGGGTCGTCTGTTAGTCCGATGTTCCTAAGCAGGGAACCACCTGTATAAGGAAGCTTAGAACTTTTGGTGCAATTTTTTCACATTTTCATGTAATGACTCACATTTGAGGGACCAGCTCAGCTTTCAAAGCCTTAATAAAAGTAAAACACTATAAATTACCCCATCATAGAAACTACAATTAACATGTGTAAAACAACTTTTAGGAAACTTGTGAACCCTCTACATGTTTTATAGGGGTCAAAATTTCACAAAAATCATGATAGATAAAATGCCAAAATGCTCCACAAAGTTTGATACCTAATTTCTTCTGAGCATAACAGTACCCCATATCTGGTAGTAAACTGTATGGGCACTCGGTAGGGCACTAATTAAATTTCTATTGTCCCTTAGTACAGGATATAAAATCTTTGCTTCTTTATCAATGTGGACATATAAGGACTTATTTTTTGTGAAATGTGATGCCCTTTACAGATACTTCAATTCAGGGACTGTTGATTTTCGATGAGCTTTTATTAACTCTTCCCTGGTGGACGAAAGAGTTTTCTGTTTTGGATTTCAACATGTAAACAATATATTATCTTTATTCTCTGGGCTTATTTTTTGCCTGAATAGTTCCCACTTTCAGAAGCTTTTCAGGACTTTATTGGAGCATGTATATTTTTGATCACTTTTTAGAGCATTTATTGTGAAGGGATTTGATGAAAAATCTACTTTTATTGCAAATTTTTTAGGTTTTATCTTTACAGTTTTCACGGAGTGGATCAATTAATGTGTCTGATTCATTGAACAGATTGTTCTCGGCGTGGCAATATGAAATATATGGGGGTTTTGTGTTTTTTGTATGTTTTATGTGTTATACATGTAATGGTGTTTGGTGGACTTTCTCTTTATTTATTTATTTTTTAATTTAAAAATCATTTTAATCACATTTTTTTTACTTTTTGTTTTGTTCCAAACCTTGTATAGCAGTGTGTCATTCAAAATTGATTTTAATCACCTTTTTTTACTTTTTATTTTGTTCCACACCTTGTATAGCAGTAAGTTGGGAAGCCTGGGGGCACTCATCGGACACTGGGGTTCCTACAGGAAGTATTGGATTCTACCAGTAAGCTCACAGGGGTATGATCCAGGGGGGGAAGGGGGCACTATTCCCATTACATGCCAAGATCAAGCATGTAAAGGCTTAACACCCACAATTGAAGTTATCTCCAGTTGTGGGAGATGTGAGTCAGTGCCATACCACGCACCGCAAAAGTACAGGGCAGGTGAGGGAGTACCTACTACGGCCCTTTGCTAAAGCTCCCCGATAAAAAGAGAAGCTGGAATATAAAAACAAAGATATGGTGTAGCCCTAGATAGCAAAGTAATTAGTTGGGGTAGATTGTGATGAAAGATGCCTTTTAAATCCCCCAATTTATCATTTTTTATCCCCTTATTGGAAAGGGGGTTGGCAATTGTTAAATATGGTCTGTATTTGTGAGTTTTTGTTTATCTAGATGGATTCCTAAAAAAATTAAATAAAATATAAAAATGAGGACCTGTCACCTTTTAGTAAACACCTGAAATCTCTATGAAATAACAGTACTGGGTCATATGTTTTTCTAAGCTTTGTTTCACATGACCATGTTTCAGCAAGCTCAACCTAACTGAAGTCACATGCCCAGTTCAGTTAATCTGTGCCAAGTTTGGCCTGGTAAACCATGCCTCAGATTTTCAACCAAGTAAATTCTGAACCAGCTATTGACTGGGGGGAATGTGAAGTTTCCAGACGACTCAACACTACAACAGGTCACAATTTCTAGTTGGTATGGCACAGCATAGAGTAATAAAAAGAATGCTCCAGAATTTCTATAGGGAATATAATAGACTATACCGGGAATATGAACGTCTGATACAAAACCCCAGATTGCCACAAATAAATTAATACAACAAAAGTAATCATCAATCACAGAGCGGAGCATAAATAGTTTTCACCAAGATGGCTGTCATCTACAACATTGATGATCTAACATACTATGCTGCTCTGTTACCATAGTAATGATGTGTAACTGCCATAACTACACATTACCTCACTCAGATGACGTCTCACCACAACACTGGCCATACTGGATGCACTGCAACCAGCCAACTACAGCCAAACATAGCGGTGATCACATGACCTGCTCAGGCAGGTGCAGAACATATGATGTGGACACGTGACCAGCGGCCATCTTCTGTCCTGTGTCACCTCCACAGGGACAAAGTCACAGGACTGATTAATGGGCCAGTAGCATTTTACTTCTTCATTATAGTATATGACCACAACATTTTCTGCTAAGGGGGGCAAAATTTTGAACAGCAACCGATTACACTTTAGCTTATAATTTAAAGACCCATTTGAATATGAATTATACCGATTCCTGAAATACCCCTTCTGAAAGCCACAAGCTGTTTTTTACAGAATACTTTGTAATTGAAGAAAAGCAAGAATTATAATACATAATTCCTAGCTCAGTGTCATGTGCCAAACACTATTTAATGTATTCAGCTGTAAATAAAACAAGTTCTAGAATATAATTAGCAACAAAAGTTCCATAGATTGCTATATGTTGCTATGTCTGTGACAATGGCACAGATCTATCTTAGAGTATTATAATTCCGAGGGATTCTTTATAGGGATATTCTGAATCAGAAATTAGACTTAACAGAACTGCATCAAACATTACAAGAAATGGGTGGTTAAGATTTGGATGTTTACTGCAGTCCACTGAACTGTCAAATGTCAAAGAATGGCACCTAACTCAGTCTTCTCAAGTCTATCTCTTGTCTGCGAGTGAGATTATGGAGATTGGCAATGTGTCACCAGGGATGGGGGCATGCAGCCTTGAACCTGGGCCAAAGGTTTTGGGTGTCTGACCCTGTTGATATTTATTGTGATGTACAAAGCATCCTGTATAATTTGTATGCCTTGTACACATAGATCCCTTTGAGAAGACTTAAAAGAGCAGACAGCATTATGTACATCACCTTATTCCTTGTCTGTATACTCACCTTGTTCCTAGCTATAATCCAGCGCTGAGTAACTAGTTTGGTCCAATACAACTATAGTACATTGTGTGTTACCATAGCACCTTGATGCGCTGCAGATTAATTCACGCATGCGCAGTCTTTATTCCGGGCCCTGCACACCAGGGATGTGTTCCACGCATGCCAGGACTGTGTATCTACATGTCAAGCTCTTGTTTCTATTTTACACTGAGTGACGTATACAGAGGGATTCCTGATTACCTGATACGGTAGGTTTTAAGATCACTTTTAAGCACAAGTCATAGGGTCATAGATAAGATCCCTGTTTACGCTACATTATATTGCCACTTTACATGATTATCATATATCACTGTAGTCTCTTTTTATACTCTTTGAATGCTTTTTTAACTGATTATGTCACTTGTATATTGACTATGCTAATGAGAGGAATGGGCTAACCTAATCATGTGATCATATGTATGGATGTCTAAATATTTCATTAAGTTATTTGTCACATGAGATATGCTCTCCTTGAACCGAAACATAGCTATCACACAGTATGGAATAAAAAGGACCACGTATTTTGGATTTACTTGTGCTATTTCTTTTATTGATCTATTGTTGGAGGACCCGAAGCCTCACCCTAATCAGCCAGTACCCACCCTATTGTGCTTCTTGGACTTTCCTTAAGTAGATAGAATAGAATAGAATAGATAGACATACAGAAGCAGGGTTTTACTTAAATACCATAGCATTCACTTATGGGGGAGCAGCTGTACAGCAATAAGATCTCACACAATGCTCAGCAATGCTGAAAGTACAGTTACAATGCTGGAATATAAATGTATTTTTCACAGTTCTACTGCTTCTAATGACACTCACAAAGGCATTGTTACACAGATCTTCAGGGCCAATAACTAACACTAAATGCAGTTTTGTATGGCTGAAACTGCTGACAGATTCCCTTGTATTGAATAAGTATTTTGCTTTACCATTCCCTTGTGATGTTGTGCTTTGTTGCCTGTGGGTCTCTGTGCTTATTCATATGATGACTACTTAGCCTGACATGTGACCAATAAAGTTGGTGGTGTAACCCTTCCTGCCCGAGCTGAGATCTTTACCGGACTTTGAGTTTTGGGCACGTAACGTAAGTGGATTAAATATTTGACTCAGTTGTACCAGAATGGGTGTCTTAGAACTTTTGCATCCCTTAGCCAAGAATTTAATTTAGCTCCAACAGCCTTCTACAGATACTTACAATTGCGTCATGCACTGGGAGTCCAGTTTGGGAGGGAGGAATTAAAGTTGGAACACTGCCCCATGGAGGCCATCGCTAGAACTAAGGACCTTGGGAAACCCACCTCCACCTTCTTTAAACAACTGATGGATTCCCAGCCCTCTCCCGCTGAGAGAAGCTTCCATGTATGGCAAAGAGATATCCGTGACTTAGAGGACCATCATCTCAAAGAAATTACACACAACTGGCGCTCAACAGTTATTTCTGCCCGAGACCAGTTGATACTGAAGTTAAGTGGTTACACCGAGTGTACTTGACCCCTTTGCGGCTGCGTCAGATGCATAGACTCCCCTCAGCTGTGTGTTCTAGGTGCGGGGAGGATACAGGTACCTTCTTCCACATGGTTTGGGAATGCCTGTCCATTCAGGACTATTGGAGGGGCATTCATTCCTCCATCAATGGGCGTCTGGGTCTTCCGGGTGTCTGCTCCCCTCGGGTGTGTCTCCTGGGCCTAGTAGGAGACGTCCTCCAAGCAAAATTTGAGAGGGTTTTGTTCCGCCTGCTAATGTTTTATGGTAGGAAGGTTATCTTGCTAAATTGGAAGCCTCCTAAGTTCCCCACGTTAGCCAAATGAATATCACTGATTAATGCGGAACTTCCAATGTACAAACTCACTTGCACTGCTAGAGATGCTCCGGATCGTTTTTCCTCGATCTGGTATATGTGGGTGACTGCTCAGACTGCTCCAGGAGAGGAGGAGGGATAGCTCTGTGTGTGTGAGGTGTGAATGGGAGAGTGAATGAGTTTCTCCGCCTTTGGGAGAGTGATGCCTTCTGTGACACGGGTTGGGTATGGCATTACTGACCGATGTTTATCTCCAATATTGATTTCTTTGTACTGCTTACCCTAACTTTTTGATTGTGCCTCATACTTCCCTGAGGCGGATGCTGTTGCCTTTTGTGCATTGTTGTAATTTTAAAAAACGAAAAATAAAATCTTAAAAAAAAATAAAATAAAGCCACCACTGATTGTCTGCAGTGGCCATACTGTATGTCTTGCTGTCACATCATTGATGGAGCAGGAACAACATAAATTGTTATCGTCGCAGGTACGTTTGAGCAACAGAGCAGTAGGTAGAGTGGTAATATATTACTCCATTGTTTTTTAACACAACTATGGAAAGTACGTTAACCATTTACAGATTTTGATTAGCAAGAGGGGTGTGCACAGACAATATACACACTAAGAATATTGGTATCTGTTCTACAAGGTTGTAGAAATGATGTATATGAAATTAACCAACGTACAGCTTAACAGTAAGAATATATAGAAGAAGATAGTTTCTTGGCACTTAAACAACCTTTCACACTAAAAATATGGTTCAGGACCTGCCTGTAATTCTATGTGTGATGGGCTTCAGGTCAGCATTTTAATGGTCTCACTATACATGCTGTCAGCATGATTGGCAGCTTTATTAGCACAGGGTGAATTTATCTTTACTTCTCTAAAGAGGGTCATCTTTGAGTCAGCTTTGTGAGGACAATTTTACACATTTTGTTAATCTTTCTAATTTAGAAAAAAAAGTGCTTCTTAGTTTTATTCAAAGCACATTCTGGTTTATGTACAAGATGCCCTATATCATGTAAAGTAAAGCTTCCGATATTAACAAAAATCTACCACCAAAATCAAGCAAGATAAACCAGGGACACTTACTCATAGATCCAGGCACTGTGACTGTGGTAATCTCCTTATATTTGTTATCAATGGCCACCTTACTTCTGAAATCAACTTTTAAAATTGTGATGATATTAAAATGTATGTTAAACATTAGTGTTCATTTTTAACATTTACATTTCTAATAGGTTTTTAATTTTAAAAATGAATGAAAAACACGTATTTGAAAGTTTTTTTGCCTTGCATTGCAGTTCATCAACTTCTTCAGTAGGAAGTACAACACCAAATGGATTGGATAGGGGAACACCACAGACCTCCTCTGTGCCATCAATGGAGGATTGGCCCTCAATGTTTACATCTTGAAGATACATTAGTTTTCATTAAAATACATTTAAATTTGTAAGATTTGATTTAGACTCACACAGTTTTCACTTAAATAGATTAATTATGTAATAAACCTTGAATGTGTAAATCTATCATGAGAATAGACTGTAGAATATTTGCCTTCACATAAAAGCATTTGAATGCCTCATTTGCATCCTAAGACTTCATTATATTGATTAAATGATAAAAGCTTAGCTTTAATCTCAGTACAAATTTCTGCAATATATTTCAAAGATTTGTAACCCTGTTAGATTTTATTTTCTAAATAAACCCCAGGATTCTTGGATGGAACCAAGTGAATGGACACTGATGAAAAATAATCACCACAAGTTCATAATCCGACTATCCCTTCTAAATTAAATGCAATGTCTATAAATCTGCGTTTTTTCATATTGTAATTAAACTTTATGAATCAAATTTATCAAATCATAGATACAAAGTAGATTATAGCCATTTCACTATAACTGCCCTGATGAAATAGGTTTGAATATTGCAAATCAAATCAAGAAGTAAAACATCTTCCTTCTTAGCAAATCCATAATTCGACATTTAGCAAATGCTACTTCTTGTTGAATAGTTTATGTCCGTTATTAAATCGCCAAAACGTTATAGCCCCTTGGAGAGGTTAAAAGTTCATCTTTATGATGATATAGGGACAGAACGGCCACTTATGACACCCATACAAACAAGTAGAGTGTATAATTGCATCAATTCACTATGAGACTTTCTTGGAACGTATTTAGGACATGTTGGCTACAATCGCTATGTCACAGAATATCATGTAGCTTTTTTTTGCAAATGTTTCTGCATGATAAAAAATCTGCTCCATGAATCTAAATGGGATTATTTCTACAAATATTTAATGGCACCCAAGAGGAATTTTCTCATTGAGACCAATGAGACAAATTTACTAATCATGTCTAACAATAAAAAGGCACTCCAGGAATTTTAAATTGATCATTAGAGATGAGCGAACATGCTCGTCCGAGCTTGATGCTCGTTCGAGCATTAGCGTACTCGAAACTGCTCGTTGCTCGGACGAATACTCGCACCGCTCGAGAAAATGGCAGCTCCCGCCGTTTTGCTTTTTGGCGGCAGAAACAGAGCCAATCACAAGCCAGGAGACTTGCACTCCACCCAGCATGACGTGGTACCCTTACACGTCGCGATAGCAGTGGTGGCTGGCAGATAGGGACTGGGATAGACTAGCGCTGCCCGCGCTGCTCGGATCATTCTGTGTCTGGATGCCGCTAGGGAGAGGAGCTGCTGCGTGGTCAGGGAAAGCGTTAGGGTGTTCTATTAGCTTAATGTTAGGCAGGAGTGATTCTCAAGAACCAACAGCCCTTCTTAGGGCTACAATAACGTTCTACTTTTTTTTTTTTATTTGCATCTAGTACCATTTTGTGAGGAATAAGCAGGGGGACTGCTACCGTTGTGTTTAGCTCTTAGTGGCACACATATCCACCTCAAACACCAAAGTGGGAAAATTTAGTAGGGGTTGGATTCAATAGGCATCCACAGTCTGCCATTTTTCCTTTTTATTTTCGTTTATTTTGTTTAATAACTCAGTGTCATTCCATCTGGGATAGTAGTGTGCTTCATACATTGGCTAGAAAATAGCCATAGGAGAATCCAAACGGCTTACGCCTACAGTAGCGTTATTATTTGATTTCGTTGATCTGCTGGTGCTGTACTTGCTGCAGTGCATCTACTAGCCAATTGTGAGCAATTTGTAGTGAGGACTTGCGACCGCTGTGTTGTTGCGCTTAGTGACGACATATCCATTGCAAAGACGAAGTGGGGAAAATTAGTAGGGGTGGATTTCAATTAGGCACAGTCTGCCATTTTTCCTTTTTTATTTTACGGTTATTTGTTTAATAACTCAGTGTCATCTCATTTGGCATAGTAGTGTGCTTTCATACTGGCTAGAAAATAGCCATAGGAGAATCCAACGGCTTACGCCCACAGTAGCGTTATATATTTGATTTCTGGTTGATCTGTGTGGCTGTACTTGTGCAGTGCATCTACTAGCCAATTGATGAGCATTGTAGTGAGACTTGCGACCGCTGTGTTTGCGCTAGTGACGCCACATATCCATTGCAAAGACCGAAGTGGGAAAATTTAGTAGGGGTTGGATTTCAATTAGGCACAGTCTGCTCATTTTCCTTTTTTATTTTACGTTTATTTTGTTTAAAACTCAGTGTCATCTCATCTGGCATAGTAGTGTGCTTTCATACTTGGCTAGAAAATAGCCATAGGAGAATCCAAAACCTTACGCCTACAGTAGCGTTATATATTTGATTTCTGGTTGATCTGCTGGTGGCTGTATTGCTGCAGTGCAGCTACTAGCCAATTGTGAGCAATTTGTAGTGAGACTTGCGACCGCTGTGTTTTGCGCTTAGTGACGCACATATCCATTGCAAAGACCGAAGTGGGAAACTTTAGTAGGGTTGGATTTCAATTAGGCACAGTCTGCCATTTTTCCTTTTTATTTTACGTTTATTTTGTTTAATAACTCAGTGTCATCTCTCTGGCATAGTAGTGTGCTTTCATACTTGGCTAGAAAATAGCCATAGGAGAATCCAAACGGCTTAAGCCTACAGTAGCGTATATATTGATTTCTGGTTGATCTGCTGGTGGCTGTACTTGCTGCAGTGCATCTACTAGCCGATTGTGAGCAATTTGTAGTGAGACATTGCGACCGCTGTGTTTTGCGTTAGTGACGGCACATATCCATCGCAAAGACCGAAGTGGGGAAAATTTATTAGGGGTTGGATTTCAATTAGGCACAGTCTGCCATTTTTCCTTTTTTATTACGTTTATTTTGTTTAATAAATCAGTGTCATCTCATCTGCATAGTAGTGTGCTTTCATACTTGGCTAGAAAATAGCCATGGAGAATCCAAACGGTTACGCCTACAGTAGCGTTATATTTGATTTCTGGTTGATCTGCTGGTGGCTGTACTTGCTGCCAGTGCATCTAATAGCCAATTGTGAGCAATTGTAGTGAGACTTGCCGACCGCTTGTGTTTGCGCTAGTGACGCACATATCCATTGCAAAGACCGAAGTGGGAAAATGAGTAGGGTTGGTTTCAATTAGGCACAGTCTGCCATTTGTCCTTTTTTTTTACGTTTATTTTGTTTAATAACTCAGTGTCATCCATCTGGCATAGTAGTGTGCTTTCATAACTTGGTAGAAATAGCATAGCCTAGATAGGATAGCATCGTTTGGTTTTAAAAACTCAAAACACAAAAAAAAAAAAACACAAAAAAAAAGTTAAAAAAAAATTAAAGCTATAACTCTCATTTTAAAAATGTTTAACCCGAGGGCTAGGGGTAGAGGACGAGGGCGGGGACGTGGGCGTCCAACTACTGCAGGGGTCAGAGCCGTGGTCCTGGCCGGGGTGAGACACCACCTGCTTATGAGGGAGCAGGGGAACGCCGCAGAGCTAACTCCCTAGGTTCATGTCTGAAGTTACTGGGACGTGGTAGAGCACTGTTGAGGCCAGAACAGTGCGAACAGGTGATGTCGTGGATTGCTGACAATGCTTCGAGCAATTTGTCCACCAGTCAGTCTTCCACGCAGTCCACCAGTCACACGAAATCGCCACTCCTTCCAGCTCCTGCACCTCAGCCTCCTCCCCCCAGTCTGCCCCTCCCAGGAAAATTTGGATTGAACCGGCATACTCTGAGGAACTGTTTTCTGGACCCTTCCACAGTCACAAACCACTTGTCCGGTTGCTGCTGAGCAATTTTCCGATGCCCAGGTTTTCACCCGTCACAGTCTGTGGGTGATGATGACCTTCTTGACGTAGTGGAGTGTGTAAAGAGGTGTCCGACGATGAGGAGACACGGTTGTCAGACAGTGGGGAGTTGTTGTCAGGGCAGGAAGTCGTAGGGGGGAGCAGACTGAGGGATCGGAGGATGATGAGGTGACAGACCAAGCTGGGTTGAGAGGCCGGGTGAACACAGTGCTTCTGAGGGAGGAGAGTCCTCGACCAGAACAGGTTGGAAGAGGGCAGTGGTGGGGGCAACGAGAGCGGCAGGGCCAGAGCTGGTGCATCAGCGCCAAATGTTCAACTAGTGAAGCTCCCTGGCGAGGGCTCTTGACGGCGAGGGCTAGATCTTCAGAAGTCTGGAGGTTCTTTAAGGAAACACGGATGACCGACGGACTGTGGTGTGCAACATTTGCCAAACCAGGCTCAGCGGGTTCCACCAATACTAGCTTAACTACCACCAGTATGCGCAGGCATATGAATGCTAAACCCCACTCAGTGGCAACAAGCCCGTTACCTCCGGCCGTGCACACCACTGCTCCTTCCCCTGTGTCAGCTGATAGTCAGCCCCCTGCCCAGGACACCTGCCACAAAAACCCCATCGTCGCCTCCACGATCCTCCACAGCATCCACCAGCGTTCAGCTCTCCATACCCAGACGCTGGAGCGGAAACGCAAATATAGTGCAACCCACCGCAAGCCCAACCCTTATGTGACATCTCCAGATTGCTTAGCCTGGAGATGCTGCCCTATAGGTAGTAGAGACTGAGGCCTTTCGCAACCTCATGGCGGCGGCCGCCCTCGGTATTCGTTCCCCAGCCGCCAATCTTTCCCGATGTGCCGTCCCAGCCTTGCACCAGCACGTGTCAGACAACATCATCCGGGCCCTGACCAACGCCGTTTTGACAAGGTCCACCTGACCACGGACTCGTGGACGAGTGCTGCCGGGCAGGGCCACTATATAGCGCTGACGGCACATTGGGTAACTTGGTGGAGGGTGGGAGCGAGTCTGACCCTGCGGCTGGTAATATACTGCCGACGCGAGGATTGCTGGGCCATACTCGGTCCAGGTGTTTCAGGGCCTACTATGCCTCATCCTCCTCCCACCCCTCCTCCACCTCCCTCCTCCGAACTACCATCCGTGGGCACGGCGCCATCAGTCGGTAGCTCTAGGACACAGCAGCAGTGCCGTCGCTAAGGACAGCAGGCGGTGCTCAAACTGCTGAGCCTAGGCGATAAAAGGCACACGCCCAAGAGCTATTACAGGGCATCACGGCGCAGACTGATAGTCTTGGCTGGCACCGCGCTGAACCTGAAGCAGGCATGGTTGTGTGTGACAAGGCCGGTAACCTGGTGGCGGCTCTGCAACTCGGCAGACTGACACATGTGCCATGCCTGGCCCATGTGTTAAATCTGATAGTTCAGCGTTTCCTCAGACATACCCCAATCTGTCAGATTTGCTCACGAAGGTGCGCCGCATCTGTGCGCATTTAGGAAAGTCTCAGGGCAGCGCAGCGCCGCCTCCAACTGCCCGCTCACCGACTGTTGTGCGACGTGCCCACGAGTGGATTCAACACTGACCCTGTATCCAGGGTTTACCGCAGACGCCGAGCGTTTGTAGACTGCCAGATGTCAACTTCCACCAGAACTGGTAGTCAGGTCAGTCAGCTTCCTCAAGTCTACAATGAGGAGTGGACGTGGATGTCTGATATCTGTCAGGTGCTGAGTAACTTTGAGGAGTCACACAGTGGTCAGTGGCGGATGCCGCCATCATCAGCCTCACCATCCCGCTGCTTGGCCTGTTGAAAAAACTCTGATCAGCATGAAGTCGAAGCTTTGCGCTCGTCACAAGAGCGGGGGAAGAAGATTCCCTTGTTGATAGCCAAAGCACTCAGGTCTGTTTCTCAGCGATATCGGAGGAGGTGGAGGTGGAGGAGGATGAGAGGAAGAGGAGGAGAATGTTGGCGAGACACAAGAGGGGACCATTGTTGAGTCCTTCACTGTTCAGGTGTATGTGGCAGAAGAAGAGGAGGTTGGAGGAGTTGGAGGAGGAGGAAATGGACAGTCAGGCCAGTGAGGGGAGAGTGAATTCTTACGCGTTGGTACTCTGGCGCATATGGCAGATTTCAGCTAGGCTGCCTATCCGTGACCCTCGCGTCGTTCAAAGAATTATTCCAGCACCGATTACTGGGTGTTCACTCTCCTGGACCCACAGGTACAAGCAAAATCTTTCCACTCTCATCCCTGCAGAGGAAAGGAGTGTGAGAATGCATGAATACCAGCAGGCCTGGTGCACAAGCTGAAACAGTATTTCCCTTCTGACAGCGCTAGCGGCCAGAGTGCGTAGTTCTGCGGGGACAAGTAGCGAGGGAGAGTAGGCGAGCAGACAGCTTGTCCAGCACTGGCAAGGGTTCGTTTACAAGGCCTTTGCCAGCTTTATGTACACCCAGCAAGGACACTGTCACCCCGTCCAGTCTCGGCAGAGTGGGCTGACTTCACAGAAGATGGTGAGGGAGTACGTAGCGACCATACCATCGTCCTAAATGGCACAACAGCTCCCTACAACTACGGGGTCAAAGCTGGACATGTGGCACGAAATGGCGCTGTCGCCTTGGAGGTCTTGCCTGCCCTGCCGCTAGCGTCTTGTCCGAGCGGGTTTCAGTGCAGCTGGGTGGCATCACACCGATAGCGTACACGCCTGTCGACTGACAGCGTGACAGGCTGACGCTTATTAAGATGAAATAAAGCTGGATTTCTCATAATTTCCAATCTCCACCCCAGGTGAAGGAGCCAACCTGAATAATGATCCACTATCCTTCCTCTCATGTTCCTCATCTACTCCTCTTGTACATAAAGCAGAGAAACTGGCTATTTTTGACAGGGGCCCACTGGATCTAGTATAGTCTGTATGCATTTTAATTTTCTGGAAGGGCCACCTTACCCGGTTCCTCGTCTTAAACAATTTTGGGAGTGCCACTAACAGGCACTAATCTATCAATTTTTCTGGAGGGCCACCTACCCGGTCTCTGTTTTAAACAATTTTTGGGGGTGCCACATACAGGCACTCAATCTATTCAATTTTTTGGAGGGCCACCTACCTGCTCCTATGTTTGAAAATTTTTGGACTGCCACATACAGGCATCAATATTCATGTTACTGGAGGGCACCTACTGCTCTCTGGTTTGAAAAATTTTGGACTGCCACCATACAGGCACTATTTAAATTAAAATGTTCCATAGCAGCTCCACAGTGTATCATTGCTACCTCCAAAGTCGTACATATAGCTGCTCCAACATCGTCCCTTTATCAAACGAGGGTGTCAGGCAGAAATTTGGGTTGTTTTATTGGATTCCACCTAACAAGTGTTAACTTTGTCGCCAACCCTGCTGTGTTATCACACAAAAGATATGGCAAAACTTTACATTTACAATATTATTTCAGCGCTTCTTGCGCTCTGTGTCATTCCCTCACCAGCATATCCTAAATTATAGAACGCTACACACTTGATCTTATACAAAAAAGGTTCTTAGAATGCTGTTGGGGAGTAGCCTAGAGGACAGGGGCTTGGATTGGCGGAAAGCTCGCCCTTGGGCAGCGGAGCGCCAGTCATGCGCATCAGCGCTCTGCCGCATCGTTGACATTCCCAAGAACCCAGCCATATCCCAAACTTATAGAAGCTATACACTTAACTGGTGCAGGGCTGGGACGAGGTCTGACCCTGGGGGAATGGCATATACTGGCCGACGCAGAGATTGCGGGGCCCTACCTCGGTCCATGTCTCAAAGGCTGACTAGAACTCCGCCCAAACCTCCTTTTTTTGTTCGACCTCTAGCCTACGAATTAATCGGGGCATGGCGCCCTCAGTCGGATAGCTCTAGGACAGCAGCAGTGCCGTCGCTAAGCGACAGCAGGCGGTTCTCAAACTGCTGAGCCTAGGCATAAAAGGCACACGACCAAGAGCTATTCAGGCATTCCACACAAACTTGGTAACGTTGTCGCCACCTGCGTTTAATCCAAAAAATATACTTGCAAACTGTATAATTTACGATATTATTTCAGCGCTTCTTGCCCGAATCTGTTACATCCCCTCACCCGCGGAATATCTTAACTTTATAAGAACGCTACACACTTTGCTTTATACAAACGGTCTTAGAAAGGCTGTTTGGGGAGTAGATAGAGACAGGGGTGTGGATTGGCGCAGCTCATGCCAAGTCAACTAACATAGTATTTAACTGCAGCAATTTAATCACTACTAGTCACTGCCTCCATACATGGTCCCTGATCAAAAGAGCTTGTCAGGCACGAATTTTCGGGGTTGTTTATGGCTTCAATGGAACTTTGTGCACCCTGATGGTAATCCACAAAAGTATGGCAAACTTTTATCATGTACGATATTATTTGAGCCGCTTCTTGCTCACCTCCTTTGTTCTATCTGCCACCCATTGAGTTTGAAAGCCTGAGTCCATTTAGGTATGTCGGCCATGCCATCTTAGCCTGCTGCCGCTGCCTCTGAGCCGCCCTATGTGTCAGGGTCAATTATTGACTGTTTTAGATGCTATCTAGCTTCCTTCTGTCATCTGTCATGCCATGCTGTTGCCCATAATTTTGGATAATGGTGCGATTATGCAGCCTCAGAGGCATCCATGCATGCTGCCCTGTGGTTACTGTCCATTTCCGTGGTGTTTCCATCTTTTCTGAGGTTCCCGGGGTTTGGGCCAAGCTTCCCCTGTGCAGAGGCCTGGTCCCTTGAAAACGCTTGCGTCTCCATTGAGCAATGGGTTCGTTATTCGAGACGAGCACCGAGCATCGGGAAAAGTTCGCCTGCGAATACGAGTTACCCGGAGTTTAGGCTCGACATCTCTATTGATCAATATTCCTTATTAAAATGCAGAACTGGGGGGTTGTCTGACATCCGGTACCTCCCTCCTACCCCATCAATCATTGGCAGGATTTAAGACAGGATAAACATAGATGAATCAGCCAGTAAATGCAGTTAATACATCACAGTGGTGCACACTGATTTGAAATGGGGCAAGATTTCAAACTCACAACAAGGTACCCTTTTTCCAAGACAGCCGCAATATTTACAAAGTACCTGGAGAAGCAGAAATATCTCTTCATTTCTAACCAATACAAAAAAGTATCGTGTCAGACTTTTGTGCATAATTATAGCACAATACCATGTCTATATGGATTTAATTTGTATATATAGAAGATACATGACGTATTAGACTGTATTTAATATTTTTAGAATGAAAATGGAGACAGCAGTATATGCATTTATAGAAGTATGACATTTTTTAAAAAATATAATCAATTTAAACCAAAAAAAACCAAAATAATGTTATAACAAAGTAGGATGAGATAACTTTATAGGATCTCATAGTGCCTACGTTGGTCTTGGATAAAATAATACCCTGGGGGGAGATTAACCCCTTAAGGTCCATGCCCCTATTTTTTTTGTATTTGCGTCTTATCTTTTCGATCCCCACCTTTCAAAAATCTATTATAATTTAAAATTTTCGCCAGTGAAAAAACGTTATTATATTTTGATACTTATCGGGCCATTTTCGGACGCGGCGAATATCTAATGTGTTTTATGATTTTTACTGTTTATTTATTATTTATATGACTTCTAGGGAAGGGGGGTGGATTTAATTTTTTTAAAAGTTTTTGTTTTCCAATAAAATCCTTTTTATTTTGTTTAATTTTATTTATTATTTATCTATTTTTTCTTCATGCACTAGTAGGTACTTTAACCCTAGGTTGTTGAATGATCTACCATATACTGTCCATATTACAGTATGGCAGTATATGGGGATTCGCACAACATCTATTATAATGTGCAAATCGCAAAATTGTAAATAGATCAGCCTAAAAAATGATAGCCTCAAGATCTTTGGTGACCTGAGGCTTTCATGACAATGGAATCCGCCGCTCCCTGAGACACATGGGGAGCATGACGATCAAGCCAACCCTGGCGCCGCATGGCCGCCTAGCTCGTTTAATGCTGCCGGCAGCTTCGCCGGTGGTGATCAAGGCGTTCAACCAACACGCTCAATGGTGCTAGCACCTGATCGCGGGGTGTGTCAGCAACAGGGTTTTGCTTCAATTGTGATGCAAGCAGATCCCACAGTGAGATATGAAGAGGTCAAGGGTAGCTCTAAGTGTATGTATGGGGTTTCTTAACAAATTAAAATACATTTCACAGAAGAAAAAAATATATAATACAGGTAGAAAAATTAAAGAAAACCCTTCCATTAGGAATTTACCATTTAAGGTCAGATCCGAGTGGAGGTTCCCGCAACATTTAAGCAAGCTAAGCCTGAATCTATCCCTTCCTAATCTATTATACTTTCTAACTGATGCATACTTTATATTTAATATGAGCAGGTAGGAGGGATTGCAGAGGTTACTGGGGGTTGGGAGTTAGATCTCTCCTCTCTAGGGAGGGCAGAGTAAAGGCTACTGGCACGCCCCAGTAACTGCTGCAATCCCTCCTACCTGACGCACCTACACAAAACTACTTAGTTTGCACTGGTCCCCCGGACTTGCTCATGCTTTAGTTAGCTCCCATTTTCGATGGCAGTAGAAGATTAACCAAACGATTTCTGAAACATCCCTTTCAAAAAAAAAAGCCATTTACAAAAAAAAAAGTATAAATGGGGGATATTTCTTTTTTCTTTAGTTTTTAAGATTTAACTGTCAGTTCTAGTTTCCAAACAGACAATGTTTGCAACTTTTTTGTGATATTATAAAACGTCTTGCTTGGACACAGGTTTTAGCCGTAGAGTAAAAAGTTGCAAAAAAATGTGGGAATTCCAACTGCTCAAAAATGTTCTGAGACTTTTTGGTACTGGTAGAACAGCAAGGAGAAGAAAAAAATTTAATAAAATATACCCCCCCCAAGTTGCAACTCCATTTTTAAGGAAAATTACTATATCTCATCCGTTTATTTTTTTAAAGCTGGTATTTCCCCCCCCTAAGAAATTTAAAAATGGTAGATTAAAACTTTTCAATTAAACATATTAAGTGGTAGGGGGGAATGAACATGTTCAGATAGTAGGACATCAGGTTGTCACATTGTCATCTAGCACCCGTCATGTCACCCCAGAGTGACATCCAATTCACACAAAGCCTTTTGTTGAGAGATGATCTCCTTGCTTAATTTGGAGAAGAAGAAAAAAAAACTTTACGTATAGGTAAAAGTAGAGATGATGCGACGCACTAAAACTGGGTATCGTTATTCGAGACGAACCTTTCCACTGATCGAGTGCTCGTCGCGATAACGAGCCCCATCTGAAGTTCAATGGAGACTCGAGGCCTTTTTCAAGGGGACCAAGGCTCTGTTTACACAGGGCCGCATTGGGCCAAACACTGGGAACCTCAGGCACAGGATGGAAACCAAGGAATGGGACAGAAACCGCAGGGGCAGCATGCCAGGGATGCTATGAGGCTGCTTAATAGCACCATTATGCAAAATATGGGCCAACAGCATGGCCCTGGACAGAGTGACAGAATGAAGTGATAGCATCTAAAACATCCAATCATTTGACCCTGACATAAGGGGACGGCATGCAGCCTGCAAGGCGCGTCAGCAGGATACAGAGTTGCATGGCGACATTACCCTAAATGGATCCAGGTTCAAACCATGGCGTGGCCAGAGAGGAACCAAGGAGAGGTGAGCAAGAAGCGTCAAATCTATCGGTAATGATAAAAGTTTGCCAGTATCTTTTGTGGATTACCACGCAGGGTGGCGGACAAAGTTAAACATGGAAGCCATGAAAACAACACAAAATTCTGCCTGACAGGCTCGTTGATAAGGGACCATGTAGGGAGGCAGGATGAACTAGTAGTAGATAAAGGTGCTTGCTTAAACTATGTTAGTTGGATTTTGGGATCGAGATGGCGCTCGGCGCCAGGCGAGGCTTTGCCATATCCAAGCCCTGTCTTCTAGGCAGCTCCCCAAACCAGCACTTCTTAGAACCTTTTGTATAGATCAAGTGTAGGTTAGCGTCTTATAAGTTTGGGATATGGGGGGTGAGGGATTGTAAACAGATGCGCAAAGAAGCGCTGATAAATAATCCGGTAAATGTAAAAGTTTGCAAGTAATTTTGTGGATTACGACAGCGATGGGTGGCGACAAAGTAACAAGTTTGATGTGGAATGCCCTGTAATAGTCTGGGCGGTGTGCCTTTTATCGCCTAGGCTCAGCAGTTTGAGCAGCCGCATGGTCGCTTAGCGGGGACGGCCTGCTGCTGTGCCTAGAGCTACCGAATGATGGCGCCATGGCCACGGATGGTAATTCGGAGGAGGAGGAGGTGGAGGAGGGGGGGGAGGAGGAGGAGGTATATAGACCTTGAGACCTGGGGACCGAGGTAGGCCCCGCAATTCTCTGCGTCGGCAGTATAGACCAGGCCCCAGGGTCAGACTCGGGTCCCAGCCTGCACCAAGTTAAGTGTGTAGTAGCGTTCTTATAAGTTGGATATGGGGGTGAGGGGATGTAAACAGATGCGCAAGAAGCGCATGATGCGCATGGAGCTGGCGCTCCGTGCCAGGCGAGGCTTTCGCCAATCCAAGCCCTGTCTTAGGTCTATCCCCAAACAGCACTTCTAAGAACCTTTTGTATAAGATCAAGTTGTAGTAGCGTTCTTATAAGTTTAGGATATGGGCGGTGAGGGGAATGTAAACAGATGCGCAAGAAGCGCTGAACATAATTTATGGTAAATGATAAAAGTTTGCCAGTATATTGTGGAACACAGCAGGGTGGCGAACAAGTTAACAACTTTGATGTGGAATCCATGAAAACAACCCCAAATTTCTGCCTGAACACACGGTTTGATAAGGGGACGATGTATGGAGGCAGCTATATGGACGACTTTTGGAGTAGCAATGGAGACAACGTGTGGAGGCTGCTATGGAGACAATTTAATTTGGATAGTGCTGTATGTGGCAGTCCAATCCAAACAAGTGTTTAAACCAGAGGCGCAGGTAGGTGGCCCTCCAGAAAAATGAATAGATTGAGTGCCAGTATGTGGCAGTCCAAAAAAGTTTTCAAACCAGAGGAGCAGGTAGGTGGCCCTCCAGAAAAATGAAATAGATAGATAGGCCTGTATGTGGAGTCCCAAAAAAAGTTTCAAACCAGAGGAGCAGGTAGGTGGCCCTCCAGAAAAATTAATAGATTGGGCCTGTATGTGGCAGTCCAAAAAAGTTAAAACCAGAGGAGCGGGTAGGTGGCCCTCCAGAAAAATGAAATAGATTGAGTGCCTGTAGGTGGCTAGTCCAAAAAGTTTCAAACCAGAGGAGCAGGTAGGTGGCCCTCAGTAAAATGAATAGATTGAGTGCCTGTATGTGGCAGACGCAGTCCAAAAAAGTTTCCAACCAGAGGAGCGCGGTAGGTGGCCCTCCAGAAAAATGAAATAGATTGAGTGCCTGTATGTGGCAGTCACAAAAAAGTTTTCCCAAACCAGAGGAGCAGGTAGGGGCCCTCCAGAAAAATGAATAGATCGAAGTGCCTGTATGTGGCAAGTCCCAAAAAAGTTTTCAAAAACAGAGGACGCAGGGAGGTGGCCTCCAGAAAAATGAAATAGATTGAGTGCACTGTATTGTGGCAGTCCAAAAAAGTTTTCAAACAGAGGAGCAGTAGGGGGCCCTCCAGAAAAAAAGAAAATTGAATAGATGAGTGCCGTATGTGGCACTCCCAAAATTGTTAAAACAGAGGACGGGTCGGGGCCCCTCCAGAAAATTAAAGCATAAAGTACTAAGCTAGAGCCAGTGGGGCCCTGTCAAAATAGCCCAGTTTCCTCTGACTTTACTGTACAAAGAGGAGGAGAAGGAGGAAAATGAGGAGGAGAGGGTGGATATCAATTATCAAGGTGAAGTCCTTCGCCTGGTGGAGATTGGAAATTATGAGAATCCAGGCTTTATTCATCTTAATAAGCGTCAGAGCTGTCAGCGCTGTCAGTCGACAGGGTGTACGCTTATCGGTGATGATGCCACCAGCTGCACTGAAAACCCGCTCGGACAAGAGCTAGCGGCAGGGCAGGCAAGAACCCCAAGGCGTTACAGCGCCAGTTAGTGCCACATGTCCAGCTTTGAAACCAGTAGTGTAGGGAGCTGTGTGATCATTTAGGCGATGGTATGGCTCAGCTACGTACTCCGCTCACCATCTTTCTGTAAAGATCAGCCCTACTTGCGAGACTGGGGAAGGTGACAGTGTCTTGTGGGGTGAATAAAGACTGGCAAAAGCACTTGTAAAGCGTACCCTTGCCAGTGCTGGACAAGCTGCCTGCTCGCTACTCATCATCGCTACTTGTCCGCAGAAGAACTACGCACTCTGACCGCTACGCGCTGTCAGAAGGGAAATACTTGTTTCAGTTGTGAACCCAGGCCTGTGGTATCATTGCATTCTCACACTCTTTCCTCCCAGGGATGCGAGTGGAAGATTTTGCTTGTACGGGGTCCAGCGAGAGTGAACACCCAGTAATCGGTGCTGGAATAAATTCTATTGAACGCGAGGGTCACTGGGATAGGAGCCTAGCATGAAATATGCCATCATGCGCCAGAGTACCAACGCGTAAGAATTCACTCCCCTCACTTGGAATGATGTCCCATTGTCCTCTCATCCAATCCTCTCAACTCCTCTTCTTCTGCCCTACACGCTGAACAGGAAGGACTCAACAATGGTCCCTCTTTGTGTCTCGCCAACATTCTCCTCTCTTCCTCCTACATCCTACCACCTCTACCTCCTACGATATGCGTGAGAACACAGGACCTAAGGGGGCTTTGGGCTATCAACAAGGGGAATCCTATTCTCCCCGTATACTCCTTGTGACGAGCGCAAGCTTCCGACTTCATGAGTCAGAGAGTTTTCAACAGGCCAGCGAGGGGATGGTGAGGTGATGATGGCGGCATCGCATGACCATCTGTGTGACTCCTCAAAGTTCACTACGACCAGACAGATATCAGACATCCAGTCCAATACTCATGTAGACTTGAGGAAGTGACTTTGACCTGATACCAGTTCTGGTGGAAGTTGACATTGGCATACAATCGCTCGGCGCTGCTGGTAAACATTGGATAACATGGTCAGTGTGAATTCACCTCGTGGGCACGTCGCACAACAGTCCGTGTGAGGCGGGCAGTTGGAGGCGGCGCTGCGCTGCCTGAGAGTGGCAACATCTGTGCTGGACTCCTGAAATGCGCACAGATGCGGGCACCTTCGTGAGGAGCAAATCAGACAGATTGGGGGTATGTTGGAGAACGCTGAACTATCAGATTTACACACTGGGCCAGGCAGGTCACTGGTAGTCTGCACGAGTGCAGAGCCGCCACCAGGTTACGGCCGTATGTCACAACACAACCAGCCTGGTTCGCCGGTTCAGCGGCTGCCAGCCAAGTCGTCTGCCGCCGTGATGCCTGTAATAGTCATTGGGGCGGTGTGCCTTTTATCGCCTAGGCTCAGCAGTT
The DNA here is from genome assembly GCA_019512145.1 of Engystomops pustulosus. Lineage (NCBI taxonomy): Eukaryota > Metazoa > Chordata > Amphibia > Anura > Leptodactylidae > Engystomops > Engystomops pustulosus. The sequence goes on from CM033644.1 coordinate 58,659,959, forward strand.
GAGCACGCCTGCTGTCGCTTAGCGACGGCATGCTGCGTGCCTAGAGCTACCGATGATGGCGCCATGCAACGGATGGAGTCGGAGGAGGAGGTGGAGGAGGGGTGGGAGGCAGGAGGAGGCATATAGGCTGAAACCCTGGACCGAGGTAGGCCCCGCAATATCCTCAGCGACGGCAGTATTGAGCCAGCCGCAGGGTCAGACCTCGGTCCCAGCCTCCACCAAGTTAACCCAATGTGCCGTCAGCGATATATAGTGGCCTGCCGGCAGCAACTCGTCCACGTGTCCGTGTGGTCGGTGGACTTGTCAGAAACGGCGTTTGGTCAGGGCACGGTGATGTTGTCTGACACGTGCTGGTGCAGGGCTGGGAACGGAACACATCGGGAAAAGTAGTGGCGGCTGGGGACCGAAAACATCGGGGGCGGCCGCGCCATGAGGGTTGCGAAAGGCCTCGTCTATACAGCCTATAGGCAGCATCTCCAGGCTAAGCAATATGGAGATGTGGAACATTAAGGGCTGGGGGCGGGGTGGGTTGCACTATATTTGCGTTTCCGCTCCAGCGTCTGGGGATTGAGAGCTGAACGCTGGTGGGATGCGGTGGAGGATCGTGGAGGCGCGGACGAGGGGTTTTTGGGAGGTCATGGGCAGGGGGCGGACTATCGCTGACACAGGGGAAGGAGCAGTGGTGTGCAACGGCCGGAGGTGAAGGGATTGTTGCCACTGAGTGGGGGTGTTAGCATATATGCCTGAGCAATACTGGTGGTAGTTAAGATTAGTGGTGGAACCCATGCTGACCAAGTTTGGCAAATGTTGCCACAACAGTCCGTCGTCATCGGGGTTTCCTTAAAGAACCTCCAGACTTCTGAAAATCTAGCCGTCCCGCCAGGAGCCCTCGCCACGGAGCTTACTAGTTGAACATTTGGCGCTGATGCACCAGCTCTGGCCCTGCCTTTCCGTCTGGCCCCACCACTGCCTCTTCAAACCTGTTTCTGGTCGAGGACTCTCTCTGTCTCAGAAGCACTGTGTTCACCCGGCCTCTCAACCCAGCTTGGGTCTGTCACCTCATCATCCTCCGATCCCTCAGTCTGCTCCCCCTCGGACTTCCTGCCTGACAACAACTTCCCCACTGCTGACAACCGGTCTCCTAATCGTCGGACCACCTCTTTAGACATTCTTCCACTACAGTCAAGAAGGTCACCATCACCCACAGACTGCGACTGTGAAAACCGGGGCATCGAAAATTGCTCAGCAGCAACCGGACAAGTGGTTTGTGACTGTGGGAAGGGTCCAGAAAACAGTCCTCAGAGTATGCCGGTTCAAATGCCAAATTTCTGGAGGGGGGCAGACTGGGGGGGAGGAAGGCTGGGGCAGGAGTCGGAGGAGTGCGATTTCGGTGAGCATGGGTGGACTGCGTGGAATGGAAGACTGATGTGGATCAAAAATGCTCGAAGCATTGTCGGCAATCCACGACATCACCTGTTCGCATCGTTCTGCCTCAACAGTGCTTACCACGAGTCCCAGTAATTCAGACATGAACCAGGGAGTGTAGCTCTGCGGCGTTCCCTGTCCCTCATAAGCAGGTGGTGTCTCACCCGCCCAGGACCACGGCCTCGACCCCTGCAGTAGTTGGACGCCCCACGTACCCCGCCTCGTCCTCTACCCCTAGCCCTCGGGTTTTAAACATTTTGAAAATGAGAGTATTAACTTTAAATTTTTTTTTTACTTTTTTTTGTTTTTTGTTTTTTTTTTGTGTTTTTTAGTTTTTAAAACAAACGTGCTATCCTATTGCTTGGTATTTTCTAGCCCAGTATGAAAGCACACTGCTATGCCAGATGAGATGACGTGAGTTATTAAAAAATACGTTAAAATAAAAAAGGACAAATGGGACGTGCCAATTGAAATCCAACCCCTAATAAATTTTCCACCTCGGTCTTTACGATGGATATGTGCGTCACTAAGGCAAACACAGTGGTTGCAAGTCTCACTACAAATTGCTCACAATTTGTAGTAGATGCACGCAGCAAGTACAGCCACCAGCAGATCACCAACAGAAATCAAATATATAAACGTACTGTAGCGTAAGTAAACCGTTTGGATTCTCCTATGGCTATTTTCTAGCCAAGTATGAAAGCACACGCTGCTGCCAGATGAGAGACGCTGAGTTATTAAAAAAATAAGTAAATAAAAAAGGACAAATGGCAGACTGTGCCTAATTGAAACCAACCTAATAATTTCCCCACTTCGGTCTTACGATGGATTGTGCGTCACTAAGCGCAAACACAAGTGGTTGCACGTCTCACTACAAATTGCTCACAATTTGCTAGTAGATGCACTGCAGAGTACAGCCACCAGCGATCAACCAGAAATCAAATATATATAACGCTACTGTTAGGCGTAAGGTAAACCGTTTGGATCTCCTATGGCTATTTTCTAGCCAAGTATGAAAGCACTGCTATTGCCAGTGAGATGACGCTGAGTTATTAAAAAAATAAACTAAAATAAAAAGGCAATGGCAGACTGTGCCTAATTGAAATCCAACCTAATAAATTTTCCACATTCGGTCTTTGCGATGGATATGTGCGTCACTAAGCGCAAACACAGCGGGTCGCAAGTTTTATACAAAATGTCACAATTTGTAGTAGTGCACTGCAGCAAGGACAGCCACCAGCAGATCAACCAGAACATCAAATATATTAAACGCTATGTAGCGTAAGTAAGACGTTTGGATTCTCCTATGGCTATTTTTAGCCAAGTATGAAAGCACACTGCTATGCCAGATGAGAGGACACTGAGGTTATTAACAAAAATAACAACGTAAAATAAAAAGTAAATGGCAGACGCTGTGGCCTAATTGAAATCAAACCCCTAATACATTTTCCCACTTTGGTGTTTGAGGGGGATTATGTGTGTCACTAAGAGCTAAACACAACGGTAGCAAGTTCACCCCTGCAAATTCCTCACAATATTGGTACTAGCTGCACTACTAGTGCCAGAAGCCCAGCCACAAGCAAACAAAAAAAAAAAAAGTATAAAGTTATTGTGCCCTAAGAAGGCTGTGGGTTCTTGTTGAATCCTCCTGCAACAACTTCTAATAGAACCACTAACGCTTCCTGACCAGCAGCAGCGCTTCTCCCTAGCGCTCTCCAGACACAGACATCAGAATGATCCGAGCGCGCGGGCAGCGGCTATAGTCGATCCCAGGGTCACCTGATCTGGCCAGCCAACCACTGCTATCGACGTGTAAGGGGTACCACGTATGCTGGGTGGAGTGGCAGGTCTCCTGGCTTGTGATTGGCTCTGTTCGGCCGCAAAAAGCAAAACGGCGGGAGCTGCCATTTTCTCGAGCGGGCGAAGTATTCGTCCGAGCAACGAGCAGTTCGAGTACGCTATGCTCGAACGAGCATCAAGCTCGGACGAGTATGTTCGCTCATCTCTAGTAAACATTAAAGAGAGGGGAAGAAGGAATGCGAAATGATTCTGTAGCGGTTAAATCAATTAAGAAGCTTAATTGAGCTTGAACTTAAAGTTTCTCCATGGTTTCCAGAGTAAAGCGAATTAGTGATGTGTGCTAGACTCCCAGCTCACCAACTTCTCCATTCTGTGGATTTGGTCCACTCTGTCAACCCATTCCCTCAGCAAAGGTAGTTCTTTTTGAAGCCATTTTGGTGGAATTACTAGCTTTGCAGCATGGATTAAATGTGATGCCAAATTCCTTTCTATGGGGTTTATGTGCTTTGATACGTTAAATAATGAACCTTCTTGGTTGTGATACTTTTAATGTCTGAAATATAAGATGTTACAAGCAAGCTTTTGGAACAGCTTCATCAGGCATGGTATGACAGGCTTACTGAAGTGAGATTTTATACACAATGAACAGAGAAGTGATGCAAAAAAATGTAAACAAAAAGACATAACAAAAGTTGAGTACAAGAGGTCCTTAACCCTAAGGACGGAGGGTTTTCGGCTCATTTCTCGCTCTCCAAATTCAAAAATCCATAACTTTTTTCATTTTTCCGTGCACAGAACTGTGTGAGGGCTTATTTTGTGCGTAACAAATTTTACTTTCCCGTATGTTATTATTTAACATGCCGTGTACTGCGAAGCTGAAAAAAAAATTCCAAATGTGGAAAAATGGAAAAAAAAACCCGCACGTGCGTCACGTTCTTTGTGGCTCAGTTTTTACGACTTTCCATCTTCGCTCCAATAACACACCTACTTTATTCTTTGGTTCGGTGCGATCGCGGTGATATCAAATTTATATAGGTTTTATGTGGTTACAATTTTCAAAAATAAACGAATGGTACAAAAAAGAAAAAAATTTTTTGCATTTCTGACGCTAATAACTTTTTCTACACTTTGGCGCACGGAGATGTGTGAAGGGGTCATTTTTTGCGAAATGAGGCGACGTTTTCATGTGCTACCATTGTTGAGGTCTGTGCGACATTTTGATCATTTTTATTTATTTTTTATGTATGTAAAAAGGTGTAAAAGTCGCATTTCGGAATTTGGGCGCCATTTCCCGCCTCGGAGGTCACCGCGGCCGTAACCGTTTTTTATATTTGATAGATCGGGCATTTGGGACGCGGCGATGCGACTACTAATATGTCTTGTGATTTTTACTGTTTGTTATGTTTTATATCCGTTCTAGGGAAAGGGGGGTTTGATTTTGAAATTTTAATATTATTAATTTTTTTATTTTTTAAACTTTTTTTTGTTTTTTTTTTTTTCAACTATCTTTTAGACCATCTAGGGTACAATAACCCTAGATGATCAGATCGCTCCTACCATATACTGCAATACTACAGTATGCAATATATGGCGTTTTTGCAGGCTTACATTACAATGAGCCACTGGTCATGTAACGAACCTGCATAAACCATGTAGCCTCGTGTCAAGAGAAGACCCGAGGCTACCATGGTAACCGATCGCCGCCCCCCGATGACGTCGGGGGCGTGGCGACGAAAAAAGAGGCGGCGCCGCGCGCCGCCGTCTTTTAAAACGCGCCCGCGACTTTGACGGGCGGCTTTAAGGGTTAATAAGCCGCGATCGGTGCAAGCAACCGACCGCGGTTATTAGCGGTGGGGGTTTTTGTGCAAAATGCAAAAACCCCCACCTCTGTATGAAGAGGACTAGCCGTGAGCCCTCTTCATACTTCCCTTATACCTCTGCGCCGTAGAGCTACGGCGCAGAGCGTTAAGGGGTTAATTAGATTACTTGGACACTTTGATATTTTTTGCCTCAAAGTTAATGACTCTGGAGTCTCTGATGACCCCATTATCTCAGGATAACATTTGTTAGATGTTGTAGTGGGTCATGAATCCCTTTGATAAATAGAGTCCAGTGTGGAGGGTCTTCAGATGTATCTTAGCTTTTTTCCTTATTGATACATGTGGCTTCATTTGAAACAAAAGTCGCAAAAAGTCTCCAAGAGTCACAATCAGCCCTAAGATATTTGCTACAACTGGTCAAGGGCAATTGAAGATTTGCATAAAAATATACGATTTTTAAAAAATTCGCAACTTTCACATCTGGATTCAGGTGATAACTCAGGGAACACTACAGAGAACTAGAAAATGTAACTTCATTTTAGGTGCAAAAAAAGTTCCAAATGTGTACAAATATTGTGAAAAGGCTCACAAATGAAATAAAGAAAGAAAGAAAGCAAGCCAAAAGTTTGATACATGTGCCCATATGATTAGAGTTCCAAATATGGATAAATATATGAATTTTCAAAAATTATACCTTAATTATAGATATAAAATAAAATGTATGTAGAATAAAAAGTTAATGGGATCTGTACAATATAATGTAAGAACTCTAAAAATGTTTAGACAATTTTTTTTTCTATATCATCGTTTATTGTATATTATGCTTTGTAAAGAATGTATTTTATGAAATTTTTTTATTTTATCTAAATGTTTGTAAGTAGAACAATTATAAAGTTTTTAAACAGCACTGTGCTATGTACATATAATAGGAATGAAATGCAGCATAACCGCCAGATCTACATGGTGCATCCACTCTGTGGAGAAGGTCACGATTTAAAATCGAGGTTTTTCCGGTCAAGGACGCTATAATCTCCGTAGTTGATACCACAGAAAAACTTCACACAGACATAAAGGGGCTTGCACTTATTACTGAGTGCTCCCCAGAGCCATTGTTGGAGCCTTCTTCAGGAGAAGATAGGTTCAGTCTCCTCAATTTGGCCTTTTTTATTCAACAGCAATGCTAGGCAGAATATAGAGAGCAGATTTTTGCCATGTTGGTAGGCTTACTGTAGACCATTTATTTTACTTTAATGGAATGCATATTGAGTCATGTCATTTTCAGGTAGCCTTGCCTAGGTGAAAAAAAAAGTCAAAAACTGTAACTATGACACATGCTCCAAAATGAGGGACTATTCTGAGCCCAGGTACAGGTGCCTATTGTTAAAACGTCTGCCACAATATTAATATTTCTGGTTTTCTGTGAAATATTTTTCTGTTAGAAGATGACAGTACTTTTTACATGTTCTTCATGGGGGTTCACTAACTTTTTTTCTAAATCCCACATACATGGCTGGATAAGCATCATAGAGAAAGTAATATCAGGATTGTTCAAGCATGCTGTTTTCTGAACTAAGTTGTGTTTCTCAGTAGCCATTGAATGGAAAAATAAAAATAGCCTGGATGGAAAGAATTCCATTTACACATGAACCTCCTGATAGTATTAATTTGAGGATAACCTAAGAACATGACCTAACACTAACCTTCTATTGAACAGACATAAAGAGAAAAAAAAAAGTATATGTCCATTTCCAACATCCAATTGTACTCACTTGCCACCAACAATAGCGTGTCATATGGTGTGTGCAATGTAACTAATAAGTTCCTGATTGAAATTTTGACTTCTATTAGTGTAACCAAGGCCAGAGCAAATTCTCTGGTTCAAGGTGTAGCAGCAGTCTCCAGAGGACTGATAGAGAAATTACGTAGCCGGTGGTGACACATTTTGCCATGTGCTGCTCTTTTGCAATGGTTGTAGTAGTTAAGTGCTCACAAATGTGATATCATTACACATTCAATATTAACAACTGCCATGAGTAGACCACGGATTATAAAATTATTAGAAGCCGAAAGCTCACTATGTGGAATGAGATTGTTAAGGGTTCATATAATTCCATCATTTCCTTTATACATTAACCCTTAAGGATGCAGCCAATTGGTGGTTTAAAGTTCAGCCCCATCTTTTGTAATCTGACATGTGTCACTTTATATGGTTATAACCTTTGAACACTTTAACTAACCAAAGTGATGTTGAGATAGTTTTTTTCATGGCATGTTGTACTTCCTGTTAGTGGTAATTTTTTTGGAAAATGTTTTGCATACAAAAATAAAATTTGTCATTTTAAAAAATTCTAAATGATCTCTCCATTTTAGATTTTAGATTCCGTTTTAGAACCCAAATGATTTACCTAAGAACATTTCCCAAATGTCTGCTTTATGTTTTCATCATTTTTAAAATGTTGTGATATTTTATTATTGAACATCGGTTTTCTGTATTTTCAAGGAGATTTCAGAATTGACTTTTTAAGGGATCATTTTTGTTTTTAATGAGCTTTAAAATATATAATATTATAAAACCCTATCAATCACTCCATTTTCAAATGTGCACCCCTCAAACTATTAGAAACAGCTTTTAGGAAGATTTTTAACCCTTTGAGAGTAATTGTAGCAAAACAGAGGTGAATTTTAGAATTGTCTCATTTTGTTGCTAATTTTATCCCTAAAACTTCACAAAAAGAAAAAAAGAGAAATCCGATCTTAAAATTTGTTATGAAATTTCTCCCAACTATGTCCACACATATGGACATTGCTTGTTGTATGGGTGCATAGTAGGTGCAGAAGGGAAGGAGGGCCCTGCAGCAGCTTTTTTTGTCATTTAGGATTAAGTGGATTTTAGTTTGTTCATTGGCGCACTTTCCTGAGCTATAATAAAGATTTGATTCTCTGTTAATGTCGCCAAGTGAGGGGTTATTTTTTGGTAGATGAGATACATTTTTCAGTGATGCTATTTTGGGTGGCTATGCCCTATTGTTGAAAATTTATCAACTTTTTTGGTGGAGGGAGTTAAAAAAACACCTATTCTGTAACTGATGTTTGACATTTTTTTGGTGTTCACTGTATACCCTAAGATGTAAGTTATTTTTATTTTTTAATCCATTACAATTACCATGATACCATTGAGCAATACCAAATTTCTATGTTTTTTCTTTCCTTTTACTATTATGTTGAATAAAACAAACCTAACCATTTTTGAGTTGCCAAATTTTCAATAACACTTTTATTTTGTGGTATATAATACTGGTTGAGGGCTTACTTTTGTGGGACATGTTGAACTTTACAAAAGTACCATTTTGGTATAGATACAATTTTTTGATAATTTTTTATGTCAGACAACATAGATAAAAGTCATAACTTCAATAATGATTCAATAATGATTCTTTTATTGTATGGGTCATTATGAATGGGATTATATCATATATGTAGGGTTTTTACGTTGATTTTAACATTTTTGATGGTGTACAGAGCTATGTGAAGTTTCATTTTTTGTGGGATGATCTGACTTTTATTTGCTACCATTTTGGGGACTGTAAGACCTTTTAATCACTTTTTATTACATTTTTTTATTTTATCACTTTTTATTACTTTTTTTTCTATGTTGCAAAATGGCAAAACATGGTGATTCAGACTTTTGGGCGGTATTTTCTGCTATGGAGTTCACCACCTGAAATAACTGTTATGATATTTTGATTTATTTTTATATCAGTTCTATGGTTGAAATTTATTTTTTTTATAAATTTCTTTATTCAAATTTTCCATAAATATTACAAAAAACATTAATCAAAAGCGAGGGATAATTTTAACAATCACAAGATATCAACACAGTGTTAAACAACCTTTTAGTGCATTAGAAATATGATATACGTCTCCAATAATCCATTATATATTATTGATATCTGAGCATCTCAATAATCAGAAATAACCATAACACTTTCACTTATACAGCTTGTTTCTAATCACCTTAACAACAACACTAAATGTTTGATATCATAGTGCTATTCTTTATCCTCAGATTCCCTCTTACTTTTTCTTTCCTCCTAATCTATTCCTTTCCCTCCCTCCCCGCCCCTCCCAGTCAGCGAGAGGATAAAAAAAAAAAACACACATATATATATATATATATAACACCATTAATCCTCATAACAGTTAGTTCTCTACATTATCGTCTAGCCACTTTTTGCCACCTTTTCCTTTCCTAATCTATATATTAATTTTTTAAATTTTTTATTCATTAGTCTTATGCCATTCTGCCATGGATGGTCTTTTCGGGGCATTCCCATTTAAATCAGTATACAGCGAGCCACCTGTAGTGCCATTCCCAGCCATCTAACCTGATGTGAGGTACCAGCGATATCACACGTATTTCCCAGCACAAAGACATCTGGTGTCTTAGGGACCGTCAGTCCTGATACACGGCTCACCTCTATATGTATATCCTCCCAGAATTCCAATACCACATTACAGTTCCACATCATGTGGAGGAAATCTGCATTTTGTTCCTGGCACTTCGGGCATTTTACGTTCTTTGTTCTCTTAAACCGATTGATCATAGCCGGGGCATAGTACAATCTATATATTATTTTGAACTGATTCAGACTAATTGCTTCTGAGCATACAATGTTCATATTTTGGAAGATGTTCGTCCAATGTTTATCCAATAGCACTCCAATATCTCTTTCCCATTTTCTTTTACTTATATGTGTGTCTGGTTCCCTTATATTATTTATAATAAATTTATATATTTTGGATAATAGTTTTTTCCCCCCTCTAACTTTTCCCAAAAATTCTATTATATTGTGATTCCCAATCCTTAAGCTCTGCTTATCCCTCAACTTCCTTATGGTTGAATTTTTAATTTTATTTTACTTGTACATGTATAACACACTTGTGTGTGTGTTCCCTTTCTCCCTGCATGGGACCATATGTTTATCTCAAAGGTTTTGTAACCCTGCTTAAGAACTTTCCTTTCAGCTGATCACTACTACATCTGGCATCTGACTTGTAGCGCAGCATAACAAATATGACCGTAGTTAAGTAATAGAGCTCACTATGGATTTCCTTAACCATGCAACTTCCACTTCAACTAAAATGGGAGATTTGGTCAGCTTTTCATCTGGTATAAAATAGTATTATAGGGATTAAGTTGGTCACCTAGGTACCCATTTTAGCTAGAATTGAGACCATTTAGCTTTTTGTAAAGATACTTTACTGTATTTTACATATGTTATTTTGAATTGATAAAACATTGCTTTAACATGCTACATTACCATTTTATTATAGTATTTAAATACTAATAAACATAAAGTTTACACCATTGTAAACCTGGCTTAAAAAATCCCCATAATGCTACATTTTATTGAGAAATATCGAAAATATAAAACCAAGCCAATCTTGCTTACCTATATTTGGTGTAGATAAGCAATTAAAGTGTATCCTGATATTCATGAGTATAGCGATCAGTTAAGGGGTATTCCGGGAATATGAACATCTGATAAAAAAAAACCCATAATGTTATAAATAAATGAATATAACAAAACTCAATGATTTTATGATTCACAAAATTTTATGGCCTTTCTAAAGTAGGCAGAGTAATCACCAAGATTGCCACCACTGGAAACTACAAGTCCCATGATCCTTTAGTTCTCAGTAACCCCTCCTCACTCTTATGTTCTACTACCAGTGATGATGTAACAGACTTTCCTGCTCTGTTAAAATAGTAATGATGTATAACTGCCATCTCTACACATCACCACAACACTAGCCTACTGAATGCACTGCAACCAACCGACTACAGCCAAACATAATGGTGATCACATGACCTGCCCAAGCAGGTGCAGGACATGTGATGTGGACATGTGACCAGTGGCCATCTTCTGTCCTGTGTCTTCTCCGCACGGAGGGAATTAACGGACTGATTAAAGGGCCAGTAGCATTTTAATTCTTCATTACATTGTGTGTCCACAACATTTCCTGTTCAGGGGAGCAAAATTTTAAATCACAACTAATTAAATATTAGCTTATATTTTACTGACTCATTTGTATATGAATTATTCTGATTCCTGGAATACCCCTTTAATTATATGTAGTATATTTAGTGTTTATGCATTTTGGGTTTATAAATACATAAAAGGTATCTGTACTTCTGTTTTTGATGATTATGAATTAGCTTTTTAATGTCATTGTAAAAGTTTTACTGTAGAACACTGATAACACTGTTCTTCTGGAGACTCTGATTAAAGTGGAAAGGTAGCTGGGCTGCAGCCACGCAGTCCAGCTTCTCATATGGCTCCATTCTCTTGGCTTTGACTTTAAACATTGCAGGCAGTCAAAATGAAGTGATCATTACTGAGGGAGGTCATTTTTACCTGAAGACAGGTTCCAATAGCATATGGCATGTTCATGTTAAAAAAAATAATAAAAAAAATAATTCCTTTATTTATACCGCGCACACAGATTATGCAGTGCTGCACAAAAATGCCTTGTCAAACTTTGTCATTAATACAAATAAATCCAGTGATTTTTAATTGATTGTATTCCATTACCTGGCTCCCACCAGCGTATGGTGATTTCCTGAGTGGGGGTTGGGCAAAAGGCACAAGTCTTCTCCTCAGTTTTTCTATCCCTCCTTTAAACTCTGGGAGCAGGGGAGAGGGAGGTGAGGGAGGTGGGATTGAGGAGAAGACTTGTGCTTTTTGAACTGCCACCCCACACAGGACTCACCACATGCTTCTGGCAGAGAGACACTGAACACAGTATAGAGAGATGGGACAGTGAACCATAATGATAGCCCAAACTGCCTACTTATTGGTTCTTCCCTAACTGGTGGAAAATAACCAAACAAATGGAAAACTCAATTAGGGGCGGTAAAAGGTCCTGAGTCACAACAGAGAGAGCATGCAAGAGCCAAATCGCCAAGGTAGAAGAATAGTTGGTAAAACAGAGCAAAAAATACAGGACCAGGAGAAACACAGAAACAAACTACATCATAAACTGGACAGAGCTGGCAATACAAACAGTAGGAACAACAAAGCATGATGTCATATAAAGAGCAAAAATCAGAGTGCTCCAAGTGTGAGAGAGGCAGAACTCTGAAGGTAAGCCTTAACCCCTGCCGGTCCAGAGCAAAGGTTGCAGATTTCCAGCAGTCCAGCAATAGAGCACTGTTCAACACCTTCTCAACCGGACAGCGAAAGACCAAGGGACAAACGTAACACACGTAATGTAAAATAATTGATTAAAAGCAGTAGATTTATTCATATTGCTGACAAAGGTATTTTTGAAATCAACATGCTTGTTACCTATTGGAATAAATTTAGAAGTATAAAGACCCAGGATAGATTTGAATGTCTCCCATGTAACATTAGTACCATCATGTGACAGTATCTGATCCCATAAACCTCAGAACAAATGAGGTCGGCACTTTTTGATTCACCGGAAATCTTGAATCCTTTACTCATTCATGGTAACATAGAAAGTTACAGGTATTAACACAAAAGTGCAGAAAAAAGGCATCGTCTTACGCGTTTCTGACTCATAAGGTCCTTAGTCATAGATGACTATGACTAAGGACTTTATCGGTCAGAAACGCATAAGATGATGCTTTTTCCTGCTCTAGGAACCCAATTCCCTCTGCTCTACACCAGTATCTGAGCGATGCATTGATCTCCCTGTCTTCTCTGTGTAGCGTATGGGACAGGTAGAATTCCAGAGAATACTACCTTGGAGGTCCTTCCCTTAAGCTTTGAACCTAATTATTTAAAACTATTCTTCAGGCTCCACCACCTACCATCTATTCTATCATTGGTACCAACATGGATCACAACAGCTGGGTCATCCCCAGCCCCTCCCAGTAATTTATCCACCCTTTCCACCACATGCCAAACCCTAGCACCAGGGTGACAAATTATTCTATCCATCTTCCTGATTATAGAGTCCCCTACAACCACTAGCTGCCTTGGCTTACCTGCACTCCCATTCACCCTACTACTAGCTGGTCTTCTCCCCCAGCTGTTAGGGAGAGCAGGATCCGCTAGGGCTGCCATTTCTGACATTGACGTTCTTACATCATTGCACAATTTAGCAATTTTGCACGGATGTTCAGAGTCAGAATTGGCTTTCCTTTTCTTGAACCCCTTTCTACCCCCTCTATTTATAGTAACCCGGCTACCCACCTTGTCCTCCCAGCTTTCTTCTCCACCCTCCACTTCTATCCCGCTTATTGCTTGCTCAGTGAGCAGCATACTCCTCTCAAGATTGTTGATTGCTCGCAGAAGTGCAATATCTTCCTCCAGATCTCTAACACGAGCTTCCAGTAGAAAAATATGGGTACATCTGCCGCAGTGGTATTCACCCTGGAAGTCCTGCTCCAGCAGTGTATACATACGGCATAGTGTGCACTGGAGCATACCACCAATCTTGCTAGCCATATCCTAGTTACAAAACTGTAATGAGTGTATAAATCAAGAGATATAAAATGAGGATTATTTACAGTTCTGTGGACTCCTCTTTTTTTAACGCTGCTTGCTTTAACTTCACTTATGTTCACAAGCCACTTAGAAACACAAGCCGAAATGAGCATATTTTTTAAAAAAGAGCATAAGAAGCTGAAAGAAGAGCAGAAGGGGGCACACACCAGTATGTAAGTGTAGTTGGTTTACAATCCTTCATCCTGGTGGTAGATGTCCTTTCTATTCAGGATCATCAGGATCATTTGGATTATCAGTGCACACAAGGAGGATACAATTGGAAAGCTGTGAGCTCATATTATGCTTTAAATATGAAGTGAGATTTGACATTGGGTGGGGGGGCGCATTAAATATGGAGCATAAACTTGAGATAACTCCCTGACCAAAGGGGTCAGTTTGGCAAATACTGGTCCTATAGGAATTGATGTAGAAAAGTGAAGAAGTTATCTGAGATGGAAATATTGAGCATCTGTGACCTAATATTTAGCAACTAACTCATTAAAGGACTGAATTTTACCACCTGACAAACTGGCATCAACTGGCACACCCCTTTTGCTATCCACCACCTAAAAGCAAATGGTTCTTGACCCAGGATAAACAAGGGGCTACAGAATAAAGATAACAATAGTGAGGTATTATATTGTAATTTATGTTGGAACCTCAGTGAGCTTTAAGGAATGGAGCAAGAAAGAAAGTTTAGTGAATCGGTAAGCAGTGGTTGTAGAAGCTGGAGTTCTAAGGTGATCCATCTGGGAGCGGTCTAAGTGGTTGAGATGGAAGAGAATTGTCCTATTTGTGCAGCATTATAGTACAGGGCAACGGGGGAAAGGATATGACATCTAATTTTTTAAGCCTAAATAAGGAGTACAAGGCTCTTTGTGGTCGTTTATTGTTTCAAATGAAATTGGATATATGTGAATGTCTTCATTGGGAAAGGAATAGAGAGTGACCTGAAAAGATAAAGAAATTTGAGCAAAGTAACCCTTTTTTTGGTGTGTTTCCTGCTCAGCTATGATGGCGGCTGTTTTGACCATTTAGTGAGATCTGTTTCCAATTATTTGATCATTGGGGAATAATTCTACAAAAACTGTGTGGATCTGTGATTTGTTAATCAGACTCCTAACTATATGCTATAAAATGAGGTTGAATCCAGAAACCAAAGTAATCAACTAATGCTCCTTGTATCCTTGTCGGGGTATACTGATAAGTAATGCTATAGTGCCATATAAAACAGAAGGGCAATAGAAAGGTTTAGGTTGGTACCAGACAGTAAACACAAATATTATTTTTCTTGAAATAATTAGATGTGAGAAGATGATTTGAGCATTGAATCCTTTTTCATTGGACAAGTACTGTAGAGTGAATGTTTAGTCATCATGGTCATTATATCAGAGTATTGGCTTCATGTTTAATGAAGTGACAACAGCTTGTCCCAACTGTAATTATTGAAAAAAATGCTATTTGGATGCTTTTGGTAAGATGAGAACTTTGATGAGAACACATATATAAAAAAATATGATTTTCTACTCACAAATAGCAGGATCTTTATGTCATCAAAAGGCATATGTTTAAAGGGGTCAATATACTAACAGATGGAAGGACATCAGGCAAGGAATAGAAAGGGGCGAATAGCCCAAACCAGATAGCATGGGGGAACTATAGTTGAGGAATAAGATTGCTGAATATCAGATATTCTGTATTTTAAAATTACATATTGATGCTGTGTAAATTGTAGTCTACATATAAATCTTGTAACTCTACATAGCCATATGCTGTCATAACTAATCCTCTGGAATAATGGAGAGACTGAAAGACAATGAGTTCCAATTCAATGTAATATTGAAAAAATACTAACTCAGTGTCTTTCCGCCTGCTCTAAGCCATGAATTCACAGCATTAGAGCTTGTGCATAACATTAATCTTTTCCCTCCAGTTTAGTCTTAATGTCATAGCTCTACTAAATTCTCAAATACTTGCAGTTATCTGTAAATGTTAATAAAGATTAATGTTCAGTACAATGAAAAAACTATACATTCAAAATGTTATTGGTAATGTATTATTCTGATCTGTTAGAGAATCAAAACATTAAAGTTTCTCTAATAAGGAGATTCTTCTGTATTCTCAGTGCTAGTGATGAGCTATGCAGTTTGGGTCCATACCAAATTTCATCACCCAAATTAAGCACCCACTGAGCCCAAACAAGCGTCACTTTTCCGGATCTGGGTCCGTCTTCTGGAAAAAGTGCAAATCTGCTTTATTGACTGTTGAAGCAGCCAATCAAGCAGCTTTAGCCCCTTAGCAACCACGGGCATGTCTGTTATTGGCCAGACTTGACATCTCTGCAGTATAAGAGCAGGGTCACATAACCAGACCCCATTACACACAAGAGAAAGCTAGGGAGAGGATTCCGCTCAGCATAGGGTCAGCCAGACAGGTAGGAACTTAAGAAAAAACAGCATTTGCCTATGTCAGGTGTATAGAAGAGACTCCTATTATAGGGACAGTGAAATCTGAAATATTCGCCCTTATGAGGACACCATGAACAATTGCATCAGTCAGGGATATTCTTACTGATTACACTGGATTATAAAGCAATACTTGCAAAGACCAGACAGGATTATTAGCATTTACCAATTATTAGCATAAAACAAGATCTTGAAAGTCCTGTCCATGTATAATATTCAGCTCCAGAAAAATTATCATCATAAATCATACCTTGATTGCAAAGTTCCTTCTGTCAGTGAATAGTGCACACTATTACGTGAATCAGAGAAGCAGTGTTATCACAGAAAAGGGTACTTCAATATGTGCATCAGAAGAGTAGTTTTTTCACAGAATATCGCACACACTATTACATTCATCAGTAGAGTGGTCACAGAATAGTGCAGATGAATATGTGCCTAAGAAAAGTAGTTTTGTCACAGAATAGTACATAAACACATGTATCATATCATAATACTAATGTCACAAAATAGCGCACACAAATATGTTCATCAGGAAAGGAGTTTTGTTACAGAATTATAAAAGTAATGTTGTCTGTGTAGAGCATCCAGTAATAACTTGATTTTAATTAAGCTGTTGCTGATGGTGGTGGTGATGGGGCTGATGCTTCACGGAGAGGATACGTTCCGTCTCTGCCTTCTCCAAGTACCTCTGTAGCAAGTAGGCCTCTGGGTGTCCTGGGTCATACTGGATGATGACTCTTTTAACTGGGAATAGCTGGGAATCTCCTAGATGTGGATCATCAGCATGTGCCTGCCATAGACATAGTGGGACATTTACTAAGGGTCCGAACAGCGCATTTTCGTCGACTTTTTACTGTTTTGCCCTGAATTGCCCCAGGTTTTTGGTGCACGCGATCGGATTGTGGCGCATCGGCGCTGGCTTGCATGCAACACAAATCGGGGGGCATGGACGTCGGACAACCCGACTGATTCGGACAAACCGCGGAATTTAAAAATGAAATTGTGTGGCAAGATCAGCACTCACATGCACCGGGAAGAAGAAGGTGAATTTCGGCGGACCTCATCAGTGGAAGTGACACATGCAGGAAATTGGACGCACGGTCTTAGTGAATCGCAGTGGACCAGAATCCTCGTCGGACAACGCACAGCGGGGATTGCGACGGGATGGGACGGGTAAGTAAATGTGGCTTTCTGAGGTCCTAGACCCCACATGGGTAAGGCAGTGATGCTTTGGATGAAGAAGTGGTGGCTAGGTAGTCAGCCTGCAGAACAAGTGAAACTGGGCCAAGGCAAAGCCAGAACACTGGCAAAGTGAGTGCTGCCACAATGTGGAATTTCATGTTCACTTCTACTCAATCTTCACCACTATGGGATGGGGAGCGAAGAACCAGGAGGCAGAATATGAATCACACGGTGGAGGATTATCTGTCCACACATCTCTGGTGTCATCACCGGTGAGAGGATCTGATTCTCTACAACTAACGTGGATGCCTTAACATTTAATAATATGAGCAAAGAGTGGTTCACAACTTGGTTTTGCCAGTGTCTGAAACAGATCTAAGTGGGAAAGGGTCTAAAAATAGGTAATAAACTTATGGTTGATGTGTTGTAATGCAGGGTCTTAGAACAGATTAGGACATAGACAAAGACAGGGGGTGCTGATACCATTCTCCTACCTGTCCCGGCCTGTTTGAAACATTTCCAGAGCAGGGTCACAACAAAGAGAGCAAATGCAATACAAAACCATAAGGCAGAAGGAAAGTCTAAATACTGTACAGGTGGAAAACTTCCACTACAGGTAGAAAAATAACGGTGTCATGATCCTGTGCTAGCAGGCTTGTTACATTGAGCTTTCCGTAAGTATCTCTGGAAAGCTGTGTGGCTCTTGTTTGTGCTCAGGACTGTACTGCTGCGAACGATTGACTCTGGTCCTGGCCATTGAGCTGCTGCAGGTGGTATCCTGGAGCTGCATATAAGGCTGCCCCTTAGGTGTCTCAGGGCAAATCATTACACCTGGATATCTGTTGCTGGGTCAGACTGTGCTGATGTTGGCTTTACCTTTCTTTGCTGGAACCTTGTATCCTGCCAGCCGCTCTGGAAACATGTTTGTTTTCTACCAGTTGATCTGGAACCCAGCTAGATTCTGCCCCCAGTATATATCCAGCAGTCCCTGCCCCCAGTAACTTGCCAGCAGATCCTGCCCCCAGTATATTGCAAACTGCCTCTGCCCCAGTATATAGTCTATAGTCATACCACTCCCCCTAGTATATAGACAGGAGCCCCTGCCCCAGTATATAGTCTGCAACCCCAGCCCCCAGTATATAGAGAGCAGCACATGCCCACTAGTATGTAACCAGCAACCCCAGCCCCCAATATATAGTCTGCAACCCTTGCTCCCAGTATATAGCCAGCTAGCTCCTGCCCCCAATATTTAGTCTGCAACCCTTGCACCCAGTGTATAGCGAGCTAGGCCCTGCACCCAGTATATAGTCTGCTGCCCCTGCCCCAGTATATAGCCAGCAGCACATGCCCACTAGTATATAGCCAGCAGCCCCTGCCTCCAGTATATTGTCAGACCACTGCCCCCAGTATATAGTGAGCAGCTCCTGTCCCCAGTATATAGTCAGCTAGCCCCTGCCCCCAGTATGTAGCCAGCAGCCACTGCCTCCAGTATATTTCCAGCAGCACATGCCCCTTAGTATAAAGCCAGCAGCCCATATCCCCAAATATATAGCCAGCTGCCCCTGCCCCAGTATTCCTAGACCATAAATAAAAATTAACTCTTTACTCACCTTTCTGGCACCCCCTGCTGGTACCCTTCTTTTTTCTGCTGAAAAATTTGGCTTATACTTGAGTATATACGGTAACTTTAGGTGGCAGTCTTTGGAATTCATGTACAAATATGCTGCTACTAAATCGATGTATGGGTGGAAAGGCTTTACAACAGAAGGAATAAAGGTTCTGCAGAATGGAGGGAGACATTGTCATAGCAAGTACAGATACTTTAAATTTATGTCCATCAATGGAACTTTCATTTCCTACTTGTAACATAAACATTCTTTGTCCTTTACAAGCTACTTGAAATCACAAAAATGTTACAAATATATGTAACAATGATTTAATATGTGTTCTGTATCTCCTTCTTTCATTGGTAATAAATGAAGAAAAAAAACCTGAACCAGCTAACACCCACTTGAACATTTCTTCTGTTTGTGTGGGTTTAAAAGGAGAGCACAGAATTGGAATTGGTCTTTACTCTTTACAAAAAAGAAATCCAGAAAAATATGTTTTTTCTACATCTCTAAACAGTAAATTATACATTTTAAAAAGATAAATCATGATAAAATCTATAAAATATGTTCTATAAATACAATATTTTTAATTGTTTTCCCTCTACGGTATTCATTAGTGGATAAGCTGTAATATAATGAGCATCACAATATTTCAAAAAGTCAGCCCTAGGTTGCTTTGTGCTATGTGAAATATTGTATCTTTGGTAAAGAATACAAATTACCATAGAAAATAAAGACCTTAAGAAGACCGCTATATATAGCATACAACAAAGGAAGTAGCAGCACTCCGTTCCAGTTCAAGGTAGTTTATTCACCAAGTGATGGTATAGTGATACCACACTTGGTGAATAAACTACCTTGAATTGAAAGGAGTGTGCTGCTACTTCCTTGTTGTATGCTGTATATATAGCGGTCTAGGATCGGACTCGCTGTAGCTGCCACCCACTGGGGTTGAACCCTTTTTCTACTGGTGCCGCCCACCACACCACGGTTTATTAGTATATATATATAATATATTTATATATATATATATGATATTACACTCACCGGCCCTTTATGAGTACACCAGTGCTAGATATGGTTGGAACCTCTTTTGCCTTCAGAAACTGCCTCATTCTTCATGGCATAGATCAACAAGGTGCTGGAAGCATTCCTCAGAGATTTTGGTCCATATGACATGAGCATCACACGTGCCGCAGTATTGTCGGCTGCACTCCATGATGCGAATCTCCCCTTCCACCACATCCCAAAGATGCTCTATTGGATTGAGATCTGGTGACGTGGAGGCCATTTGAGTACAGTGAACTCATTGTCATGTTCAAGAAACCAGTCTGGATGATTCCACTTTATGACATGGCGCATTATCTGCGAAAGTAGCATCAGATTGGGGTACATTGTGGTCATAAAGGGATGGACATGGTCAGCAACAATACTAGGTAGGCTGTGGCGTTGCAAACATGCTCAATTGGTACCAAGGGGCCCAAAGAGTGCCAAGAAAATATTCCCCACACCAATGACACCACCACCACCAGCCTGAACCGTTGATACAAGGCAGATCATCCTGCTTTCATGTTGTTGACGCAAATTCGACCCTACATCCGAATGTTGCAGCAGAAATCGAGACTCATCAGACCAGGCAACGTTTTCCAATCTTCTACTGTCTCAATTTCGATGAGCTTGTGCAAATTGTAGCCTCAGTTTTCCTGTTGTTGCTGAAAGGAGTGAACCCGGTGTGGTCTCTGCTGCTGTAGCCCTTTGCTCAAAGTTCGAGTACTGTGCGTTCAGAGATCCCCACACTCCTACCTTGGTTGTAACGGTGTGATTTGAGTCACTGTTGCCTTTCTATCAGCTCTCGAACCAGTCTGGCCGATTCTCCTCTGACCTCTGGCATCAACAAGGCATTTCCGCCCACAGTAACTACCGCTCACTGGTGTTTTTTCTTTTTCGGACGTCTCTCTGTAAACCCTAGAGTGGTTTGCGTGAAAATCCAGTAGATCAGCAGTTTTCTGAAATACTCAACCAGTCCTTCTGGCACCACAACAGCCACGTTCAAAGGCACTCAAATCCCTTTCTTCCCATACGATGCTCGGTTTGAACTGCAGGAGATTGTCTTGACCATGTCTACATGCCTAAATGCACTGAGTTGCTGCCATGTGATTGGCTGATTAGAAATTAAGTAATTAAGTGTTAACGAGCAGTTGGACAGGTGTACCTAATAAAGTGGCTGGTGAGTGTATATACTGTATATATATATATATATATATATATATATACACCTTATATACATATATACTCGAGTATAAGCCTAGTTTTTCAGCACAAAAAAATCTGCAGGTTTTTGTGGTAAAATTAGGGGGCTCGGCTTATACTTGGGTCGGCTTATACTCAAGTATATACGGTATATACATACATATATATGTGTGTGTGTGTGTATGTATGGACTTTGCTGCAGGAGAAAACCCAGATCAAGGATAGTGCTAATATAGTACACCACGTCCCAAATTAAATATCCAAAGTGATATTTATTTCGGATTTTCCTAAATGCTTGATACAAATGACAGTCAATCTAATAAAAGTCATCACCCGTTAAAGTATAAATCAGATGTTATTGAACAAACCTCTTAATGATAACAGTATATTCTTCACAATTAAATAAAAGCAAAATGCATGGTTCCAAATTATTATGCATAGCAGAGTTTTAAAACATTTAACAGGTTGTAAGAACTGAAAATGGTCATTTGTTAAATATGCAGCATTAGGAGGTCACACTAAAATTAAAGACTATTTCAATCCAAAACAGGCCAAATGATCTGCTCTCATAGGACCCTTCTTTGATATCACCTTCACAATTCTTGCATCCATTGAACTTGTGAGTTTTTGGAGAGTTTCTGTTGAAATTTCTTTGCATGATGTCAGAATAGCCTCAGAGAGCTGCTGGGTTGATGTGATTGGCCTCCCACCCTCATAGATCTTTTGCTTGATGATACTCCAAAGGTTCCCTATAGGGTTGAATTCAGGGGAAGATTGTGGCCACACCATGAGATTCTCTCCTGTTATGCCCATAGCAGACTATTCTCTTCTGTCTGGTATAACCACTTGGGAGCTATGTACCAGAACCAGGGAATATGCTGCTACAATGTAGATCAATGTTATATATGTTCTGTTCTACTTACCTGGCAGCCCTTATAAGAGGTAGGGCAGCAACAGCTCTGGTGTTTTATATGGAAAGTTTCAGAGAATTGTTGGAATTTTGTATAAAAGGTTTCATTGACCATGTCTCCGTGCTGCCTCAGTGCCTCCGTTTTGCCCCAGTGTCTCCGTTCTGCCCCTGCCCCGATGTCTCCGTGCTGCCCCAGTGTCTCCGTGCTGCCCCAGTGTCTCCGTTCTGCCCCTGCCCGATGTCTCCGTGGTGTCACTTTCTCATATGAGAAGACTATTACAATAAACCATACATTATAGTCGGGGGGCCTGGCACAGACTTTGCCCTGGGGCCCATCAGCTTCTAGTTACGCCACTGCATCTAAGGACAAAGTTGAGATTAGGATAAGGGTAAGGCAGTGGTCAAATCAAGAACAAAAGCCCAATTCAGGTCTTGAATGGGTAGATAATGCAAATATACTGCCAGATCTGCTGTCATATTTGGTTCTGCCACTGATCAGAAGAGAATCAATATGAGCAGATAACCCAAATAATTAGGACTATTGTGCAGGATTGGAAGGAAAGCAGGACTATAGAAAGTGTTTGACCACCAAGAGACCAGATGTGGCTTTAAACAAGTGGCATCACTTCCCTTTGACACATCCATCATCCATCCGGCCCCCAGATATGTTTCTATGACAAGAAATGTATGTGTCTGTGTTGTGGTGCTGAATGTTTCCCTTTCAGTTGACACTTCTTCTGTATGCTTCATATTCAGAGTCTGGCCCCATTAGATTGTTTATAAAGTGACGACACTTAATGAATATCGAAATTAGAATTAACGCTCACACATAAAGTAATTGCTTTCTAAGTTTGGTGCCATGCCGAGGTCCCTGGCTAACATACAGTAATTACACTTGATGTTGCTAATAACGAATATATTGCAGACTGCGAGAGCTGACATTCTGGGTATATGGAAGGTACGCAGATGCAGGATGCCTTGCAACAGAAAGTAATCTGAATACTGTTTTAAAGCCTAATTCTTTAAATTAAGGTCACCGGTGAGGAAAAGAATTACTGGAAAACCGATAATGTGAGTATTATGCGTTTTAGACTTTTAGGATTAAAAGACAGTGGTGCGGATAACAACAAAATGAGTTTTCATTCTGTAGGAGAGGCTGTAGTATTTTGTGTTGCTAGGAGATTTCAACCTATCACAGATGATCTTGACAGTGAAAAGCGGTGCCTTAATTTCCCAGTGGTCCATGCAGCATCTGACTTAGGCCTCATCCTGGTTAATCACACTGTCATTCTCTCAATAGATTGCCTTTTGACATCTTCATCTGCAAAAAAGGGTTTGACAGTCAGGCTTGACTATGCTAAATGAATCTGTTTTCCTTAAGTGATTGAGACTGGCAGAGAGCTAATATAATGGTAATAGTTGATAAATATTAACTATATTGACTAGACTAAGGAACACACAATATACTGGTAACTCATGTTTCTATACTTAATGGGATATTTGATTTCAATCCCAAATTTGCTTAGCTGCCTGTCATAAATTAATAATTTTTAAAATGATTACATCCTAATGATGTTGTGGAATTATCACGAATTACCATGAATAGCAGATTATTCAGGGTCTAAGTGGCAGTCAAATAGACTGTGGAGCTCCAATAGGCACCATGTTTATTTCGTGTCTACTAGGCACAGTGAACTTTATGGGAGGGGCCGCTTGTAAAAAGTTTTCAGGTATCTTTATTAATGAAATATGAACTTTGTTAAAGAGCCAAAGGCACGCATGCTGAAGGCGCCCAAACACCTTTTAGCTTGCTTGGCTGTTTATTTATTCATGTTCCCCCTCTGCAAGCCTCCTTCTGCTCCTGGTCGGTGAATTACTATCTGGCCAGTGACGTCAGAGGGCAGGGGCGAGGAGAGAGAATGGGCATGTGCTCTCTTCTGGTTCCACGGCCAGTAGCAGGAGGGGGCTTACATTGTGAATAAATTAATAACCTGGAAAGCCGAGAGGCACTCGGGCGCTGTGTGCCTGAGCGCATCCGACTGTTTTGCAAAGCTCATATTTCTTTAATAAAGATGCCTGAAAACTTGTTAAAAATGGTCCTCCACATCCCCTTGACTGAACAAGCAATTCTAATTAGGACACTTCACTACCAGTAAACTGGTGGTAGATGTCATTTAAAGGTACCTGACTTACAGATGACTCCTAGTTACAGACAGACGTCTCTGTCCACTTTGACCTCTGGTGAAGCTCTCTGGATGTTTTATTTTAGACCCAGGCTGCATTGATAGATGTAATGTGTCTGTAATGAAGCGTTATTGATAATCCTTGTTACCATGACAGCAGAAAATTTTGAAAATCCAGTTGTCGCAAGGACATTTTTTTTTTTGTCTGGAGTTACAATTATAAAATACACTCACCGGCCACTTTATTAGGTACACCTGTCCAACTGCTCGTTAACACTTAATTTCTAATCAGCCAATCACATGGCGGCAACTCAGTGCATTTAGGCATGTAGACATGGTCAAGACAATCTCCTGCAGTTCAAACCGAGCATCAGTATGGGGAAGAAAGGTGATTTGAGTGCCTTTGAACGTGGCATGGTTTTTGGTGCCAGAAGGGCTGGTCTGAGTATTTCAGAAACTGCTGATCTACTGGGATTTTCACGCACAACCATCTCTAGGGTTTACAGAGAATGGTCCGAAAAAGAAAAAACATCCAGTGAGCGGCAGTTCTGTGGGCGGAAATGCCTTGTTGATGCCAGAGGTCAGAGGAGAATCGGCAGACTGGTTCGAGCTGATAGAAAGGAAACAGTGACTCAAATCACCACCCGTTACAACCAAGGTAGGCAGAAGAGCATCTCTGAACGCACAGTACATCGAACTTTGAGGCAGATGGGCTACAGCAGCAGAAGACCACACCGGGTGCCACTCCTTTCAGCTAAGAACAGGAAACTGAGGCTACAATTTGCACAAGCTCATCGAAATTGGACAGTAGAAAATTCGAAAAACGTTGCCTGGTCTGATGAGTCTCAATTTCTGCTGCGACATTTGGATGGTAGGGTCCGAATTTGGCGTCAACAACATGAAAGCATGAATCCATCCTGCCTTGTATCAACGGTTCAGGCTGGTGGTGGTGGTGTCATAGTGTGGGGAATATTTTCTTGGCACTCTTTGGGCCCCTTGGTACCAATTGAGCATCGTTGCAATGCCACAGCCTACCTGAGTATTTTTGCTGACCATGTCCATCCCTTTATGACCACATCTAATGGCTACTTTCAGCAGGATAATGCGCCATGTCATAAAGCTGGAATCGTCCCAATGTTTCCGCTCCTACATTATTAAAGTGCTAAGAAGCCAGTGTCACTACCAATGGGAAAAAAATTTTAAAACTATAACAACCATGTATATTCACCATTATTGAAAAACACTAAATATAGAAACACAACTAATAACTAAAATAAACTCTTATAAAATGATTAAAGGGTATTTCCAGGAATAAGTATAATTCATATACAAATGGGTACTCAAAATATAAGCTAAATATAAGCCAATTAGTTGTTATTTATAATGTTGCTCCCCTTGGCAGAAAAACGCGCTGACATAGACTGTAATGGAGAAATAAAATGCTACTGGCCCAACAATCATCGGTTGATATCATCCGCGCGAGAAGACACGGACAGAAGATGGCGGCTGGTCACATGTACACATTCACACATGTCCTGCACCTGGCAGGTCATGTGATCACACCACTAAGTTTGGCTGTAGTCAGTTTGGTTGCAGTGCAGACAGTATGACCAGTGTTATGCAGGGATGGCAGTTACACATCATTACTATAGGTAACAGAGCAAGAAAGTCTGTTAGATCATCACGGGGCAGAGCATAAGAGGGAGGAGAGTTACTGAGAACTAAAGGATCATGGAATTGTAGTTTCCAGTGGCCCAGCTTGGGGATACTCACCTACTTTAGAGAGGCCATAAATTTTGAAAATTATAAAATCAAAAAGAGAAGAACAATTATTAGTAGTAGTTCACTATGTTACACATATCTGGTTCATTTTCCTTCTTATCTCACCAGTCCAAGGGTGTTTACAAAGACTCTTGTGTTTTAGTTTTTAGTCTTTTATTTCTAGTAAAACAGAAAAAGTAAATAAGATCTTGTGTATCGACTGGATTAAACAACAAGGGAACCAGTTTAGTGCTAGAAGAGCAATAGCTTAGTAGTATTGTGTGGTGTGTGTGTATCGCCATAAAGAATTCGGATCCTCGTCGGTATAAGCAAAAGAGTGAAATAAATCACCCGCAAGAGATTCCATTTGTAGATAATGCGAAGTGGATATAGAGGTGTGCAAAACTCCTGGTTGCCAATACGTAGAAAACAAAAAGAAGTCCAAGGCAGCACAACCCCAATGTTCTGGGAGCAAAATCTGGATATCCGTGGCACGGACCAATTTAGTATATTCAAGGAAGACAGCAGCACTCCAGTTGGTAGATTCAATCAGGGTGATGTTTATTTCAGATGCGACGTTTCGGTGTGTCCACCTTTATCAAGCATACAGCAAAGTGACCAGCATTTCTATATATGGACCAACCTGTTTCCTGATTGGTCAGACATTTGTTTGTGCACAAATTTAATACAGATAAATTTTCAATATACAATAATGTGATATATAATTAATTGGTATATACAAATAAAGTGCGAGTGCTACAGTGAAAAAAAGTGCAGTGCTTATTAAAAACAATTAATAGTTCGCTATTTAGTATCGGACCGCCCCATCGTCATTCATAAAATTGATGCAAATTGGTGTGTCGCTACTATGGAACACATACCTAACCCGGGAAAGAGCGCCTCGAGTGTCAACATCCGGTTTGGACCGGAAGTCAGGTAAGTCACCTGATCAGTCCCAAGTCGCGCATGCGCACGACATCTTCTGGGAACTCGTCGGCCATATTGGTTGAGGGAAAAAGGTAAGAGACATAGATGATGTACAAAGTAAATGAAAAGGAATATTTAGGGGGCCAAACACACACTACTCACATCAACTCTTTTAACAAAGATAATGGTTTAATATTCTCCCTCTTTTCTTCTTAATATTGTAAGATGTAGTTGAGACAACTTTAAATATTAGATTAGAGGCATTCCTATAATTTGATTATCACATCTCTCGCTTTAGTAGCAGAAGCAAATCCTATATTAATGTTGCAGAGATGTGCGGAATCAAATCCTCTACTGAATACAGTGCCATTTTTGAGGCAGCTGATTGTCTCGGACAACCAGTGTTTCCTGGAAAGCTCACAGCAATATATAAAATAATCTTTCATAATTAAAGTCATTAGGCCATTTCATCAACAGTACCATAGTATAATGACAGTATGATGCCCCCTTGTTGAGAGGGAGTCTTTTTTTAGTAATTTTAAAAAACGTTATAAGAAATTGTGTTAAACTAATACATAAAATGGGGCCATTATTTACCCAGTCCGCGAGTCACAGTAGTAAGTGCATTGTCTGACGATAATGCAGTGTGCATGATTCAAGATCGTGCGCTCGATATCTTGAATTGTGCCACTTCCCCGTCAGGTCTGTTGGAGTTCACCTTTTCTCCTGGTGTATGTAAGTGCATTGTTAGCTATACAATTTGAAACTTAAATCCCGCGCTCAGTCTGAATCGTTGGCTCGGTCCGACAACACGCCCTCCCCCAACTTGAGTCGCACGGAGCCAGCAGAGCTCGCCGAAATCCGATTGCGTGTGACACTAATCCCAGAGCCAGACACCTGTTAAATACCTTTCAAAGCCGTGCAAATCCCAAAAATGGTGCAAAGTTCAACGAAAGTGCGGATACGTGACCCTTAAGTAAAATAAACAGATGGCCACTCCGAGTGTGTTATACAATTTGGTTTATTTGGGATCTTTAAAACACAACGCGTTCGGGGTCTATAGTACCCCTTTATCAAGTGTACAAAGACTGTAAAAGATAAGCAGTGACAATAGGAGCAGGGGAAATAAAAAGTATATACTTGTCGTTGGTGATAAATTGGCAGATAATAAATCATACACTGATGCAATTCATAGTTATACAAAAATTAATACAATAATACAATTAATACATAACATATGTTTAGTGAGAGAATGCTTAGTGGCTAATAGTTCTAAAAAATATATGCGAAACAAATGAAAATAGATAAATAAATAAATAAAAAACCATGGTACAGGAGTTTGAATCAGAATTCATGAGAGAACAACCCAAGATGGTCCGACAACATTATGTACTACGAGAATATAAGACGACCTCCTTTCTAATTTGGAAGGGAACCAAAGAGGAGATCCAGTCCTTCGTAACCACAATCAATTGTAATAATTGGGTCTGTCCTTCACCCATCGTGTCAAAAAACAGAAGTGGAATTTTGATCTAACATCTGCAAGGAGAAAGACAACAAAATAATTACGGAGACTTTCTTCAAAGAAAGTCGACCAGCAACAGCTTTCATGCATTATAACAGTTCCCACCACCACAAATGGAAAAAAGAATTCCTTTCAGCCAATTTAGACGCATAAGGAAAAAATGCTCCGAAACCAGTAGCTTTCAGCACAGAGAAAATACTTATAAATAGGCATAGACAAAAAATTTCCCAAAAAAATTGTTAAATCAAGCCTATGAACGGGCCGCGAACAATTATCCCAAAAAGATTGCCGTGCCCCTAGAGCCAAGCAGGTCTCCGAACAAACCACAAAACAAAAAACCGCCAGATAAAATTTCATTACCACCTACAATGACAACCACCCTCACCTAAGAAATATTTTTGAAAAACATTGTCGATCTTACTAGATGACCCTATTTAAAACCTCAACTACCTCCCAAAACCAGTATAACTACAGAAGGTCGCAGACCCTAAAAAATCTACTTGATCCAAGTAAACTTCGGACCATTAGGAGTTCAACTATTAATAACTACTACCTAAGACCACCGGTAGCTACAAGTGTGGTCAACCCAACTGCAAATGCTGCTTGAATAAACATAGAAACAAAAGATTCAAAAGTAACACCACAGAGGAAACCTTTAAGATCAAATCGTTCCTGAATTGAACTTCTTTTGTTAACTATTGCTGGAATGCTCGTGTGGTCTCCATAATTGACGCACTATTCAAACAAACTGAACACGAGGATCAACAAACAATCGGAATAATGTCACGAATGGGTTCCTCAAGCATAGCGTTCCCGACACGGGCATATGTTACCATCAAGATGACTTTTCCTCCTTTCAGTCACCCCACTAGAAACAGTTCCCCCGGGAGTGTAAAAAGATACACCAAACTTTGTCAGAGAGAGATGACTGGATCTACAAGCTTAATTGCTAGTTTCTAACGGAACTCAACGAATCCCTAGAGAGCACTAATTTCTATAGAAACCCCCATGCAACCGAATTTCACTCGTACCCCTATGCATCGACCGACCACCAATGCATATTACAGTCTATCGACTCCCAAAGACATGAGTTCTACTTCACACACCCCCCCATGCATCACATACCACTAATGCACTATTTTTCAGATTTTCTGAAACCTGAATTAGTGTACCACAATACTCGATTTATGAATCCCCATTCATCCCATATTCATATGGTCGAACCCTCTACCCATATGGTCGAACCTTATCTTTCTTAGACTATATATCCACACCTCGACTTCTGCTATGTATAAACACATTTGTGCTTTTTACAGCGGCACGTTGCCTCGTTCAATTATCCAATTCTCCTTATATGTACTCACCAGCCCCCGACCATCATCCCCTATATCAGTGGATGGCGAAACCTATGGCACTGGTGCCAGAGGTGCACTCGAGAACCTTTCTGTGGGCACTCAGGCCATCACCAAGAGATGACTCAGGCAGTCTTCTGCGTCCCCAGACAGCCAGGACTTGCTGTGCACAGAGCTATTTTAAAGTGACAGCTCTACCTGGGACTATTTTCTGCTTTATTAGTGTCCTCAGGGGGCTGGTTCAATGAAAACTGTGATAAAAAGGGAGATAAATCACAAATTAAATTTCTATGTTTGGCACTTTGCGATAAATAGCGGGTCTTTGTTGTCGTTTGGGCACCTCGGTCGCTAAAAGGTTCGCCATCACTGCCCTATATGCTCCAAGCCGGATCACGCACACCAATTAGCTTCGTCCATCCATACAACACCCTTAACATTCGTCACGATCATCTTCCATCACCAATGAAGTCCCGTTCGGGACATGCGCAATGCTTACAAAATTGTGCGCACCCGACACGGGTGACATCTTGTTGGAGTCTCGCCGCTATTGCGCATGCGCCGACAATTTATGGCGCGAGCCTCTCCCGCTACGAGCATTTAAATACCCTTCACACACGTAACGTCTCTCATTGCTGTGGACGACACTGTCAACACCACCAGCACTGGTAAGCATATATAAACATCCTCCATTAGCAGCAGCATTACCAACTTTATATTTACATCTATATGTGTTATATTTATTATTCAATATCACTATATTTCCTCATCGTGGTTACATATTGTGAATTTACCATTTAACCATTTGATCAACTCATCGTGTACCAATGGTTTTTTATTTATTTATTTATCTATTTTTCATTTGTTTCGCATATATTTTTTAGAACTATTAAGCCACTAAGCATTCTCTCACTAAGACATATGTTATTGATAATTGTATTATTGTATTAATTTTGTATAACTATGAATTGCATCAGTGTATTGATTTTATTCTGCCAATTTTATCAACAACAACAATGTATATACTTTTTATTTCCTGCTCCTATTGTCACTGCTTATCTTTACAGTCTTTGTACACTTGATAAAGGGGTACTATAACCCCGAAACGCGTTGGGTTTTAAGATCAAATAAACCAAATTGTTATAACACACTCTGAGTGCGCCATCTGGTTTAATCACAAAACCTTTTCCTACTACCTTTAAAACTCCTGAGTGGTACGGCCATACCACAGAGGAGATCCTCTTACCGGGAGGCAGCACCAGACTATTGCGCCATCTGAATTCTAACTTCTCATGCGTTGTGCCTATCTAAGCACCAACCCTATACGGTGGCACAATATTTCACCTTACCCTATCCTTCAAGAAAAGGTGTAAACACTATTAGCGCTTTCCCCTTGTCCCTCTCTGCCATACTCTTTTACAAAGTAAATAAGTCCCAAGTTTCCGCTCCCTATTATTAAAGTGCTAGAAGCCAGTGTCACTGACACAATGGGAAAAAAATATTTTAAAACTATAACAACCATGTAATATTCACCATTATTGAAAAACACTAAATATGAAACACAACTAATGAAACTAAAATAAAACTCTTTATAAAGATGATTGAAAGGGGTATTTCAGGAATAAGTATAATTCATATACAAATGGGTACTCAAAATATAAGCTAAATATAAGCCAATTAGTTGTTATTTTATAATGTTGCTCCCCTTGCAGAAAACACTGCTGACATAGACTGTAATGGAGAAATAAAATGCTAGTGCCCAACAATCAATGGTGTGATATCATCTGCGCGGGAAGAACACAGGACAGAGATGGCGGCGGTACATGTCACATTCACATGTCCTGCCTCCGGCAGGTCAGTGTATCACCACTAAGTTTGGCTGTAGTCAGTTGGTTGAGTGCAGACAGTATGACCAGTGTTGCAGGGATGGCAGTTACACATCATTACTAATGGTAACAGAGCAAGAAAGTCTGTTAGATCATCACCAGGGAGAGAGCATAAGAGGGGGAGGAGTTACTGAGAACTAAAGGATCATGGAATTGTAGTTCCAGTGGCAGCCAGCTTGGGGATACTCAACCTACTTTAGAAAGGCCATAAATTTTGAAAATTATAAAATCAAAAAGAGAGAACAATATTAGTACGTAGTTACACTATGTTACACATCTGCGTTTATTTTCCTTCTTATTCCACCAGTCAAGGGTGTTTACAAAGACTCCTGTGATTTTAGTTTTTAGTCTTTTTATTTCTAGTAAACAGAAAAAAAGTAGTCTGTGTAGCAACTGGAATTAAACCACAAGGGACACAGTTAGTGCTAGAAGAGCCAATAGCTTAGTAGTTAGTGGTGTTGTGTATCTATATATATCATATCTGTGTATATATATATATAATATGTATATATATATAATATATATATCATCAGCAACCCAAAATATTGAAAAATATTTACTATGGCTTAAGCTTTGAGAAACTTTCTTCAATCTAGGAATTTAGGCCAAGATCATTTTTAATACTTGAATGGAAAGGTACATACCTTGATTAGTTCTTTAGACTGATACTAGGGACTGCTAATAATCCTCACTATCTTGTGGACTACCATATAGATTGAGTATTAGCTGAGTTTTTCAGCACAAAAAAATGTTATTTTTTACTTATACTCGAGTCTATACTATCTTTCCAACGACACCCCTCCCCACCGCTAGGTCCTCTCTTCTTTCTTCCGGTGCTTGGCTATGTTTAGGTCGCTGCGTGCTGCCAGCACGCACATGAAGTCAGACGGTTGCTGACACAAGAAAGTAGTACAAAAGTGAGGATACCACTAAAACATAGCTTTTAATTGTCTAAATAAAATAAAGGCATTACCCTTATACAAATAATAACCAGTAAAAACAAACCTACACATAAATAATATCAACTGGCCTCTGACTACAGGGTTTTCGTTTGTCAATCAGAAAAAAGAGATCTTAATAATCCTGACGAACTCCAGAAGACATCAAAAGAGGTTAGTATAAAAGTCGAGAAATTAGAAACTAGAAGGTATTATATACGTCTATATACCTAGGATTTAAACACAACCGGGACAAGCCCCTGTCTAGGCACTTCCGTGATATGCATAAGGTGAAGTAAAGGGCCTTAGATTCATTGGAATGATGTGGTGGACCCCAACAAGAGGTGGGGACTGGATGTGTATTGCTACAGAGGAGACACAAAGGATATTTTGTCTTTAAAACAGTAAACCCTCAAGTCTAAACGAACAACAAAATTTTGCCTGCTTTATGTAGCTTTATATTCAACGGACATATTACAATGACCTGTTCTACCCATTTTAGTATTACTTATCTACTGTCATCTGTAATTTAACTTCTTAAAACGTATCCAACACTCTACTAGTGCTTTCAAATTAAATGTACAAAAATGTTCCCAGCATTTAAATCCTTTTTGAATATTATTATAACAACCTTGAAAAGTATTATTCTTTTCATCCTTTGGGAAATGTGAGGACAGATATAACCATAATCTCATGTCCTGTTTACTCAGGTCATTTTCCACCCCTTTATATTCAATGGGTCTCCTCCCACTGGAGAATGTTTTACATTCATCCATCTGGGTTTATTCCTCAAGGATCCTCTCCAGTGGCCCGTGTTAGCTCAATGATATACGCTTTTGCTGGAGGGAAGGCTGTCTGCTATTACTGGGGGACATGGATGGCTGGCTAAAATTAGAGGGCAAGGGGCGGTTAGCTAATATTGGGGGCTGTGGGCTGCTAGCTATATACTAGAGGGCATGGACTGGCTGGCTATATGCTAGGGGACAAGGGGCTGGCTAGCTATATAACTAGAGGGCATTGGCTGGCAGGCTATAACTAGTGGGTATGGACCTGGCTACCATATGGGCTGGCTAGCTATGTATAGGAGGCATGGACATGGCATTACTATATATAAGGGGGCAAGGGGCTGGCTAGCTATATACTGGGGAGAAGAGGACAGGCAAGCTATATATGGTTGGAAGCTGTGACCAATGCAGTTCCCACCCTAGGCTTATACTTAAGGCTAAATCCAATACAGCATAAATAGGAAGGAAAACAATATCATAAAAGTCTGGAGCCTAGTTAAATGATAAATTGTAATGCTACTAAAACCAGAAGTGTCTGAAATGATTGCTTTTGTGGGAAATTGTGACGACACAAATTGCCCAGAAAAGATGTCAATAAACTAGAAAAGCAGAAAAAAAAGTTGTCGAGAGAAAAAGCTGTGCCCAACTGGATTAAATCATTGTAAGTCAATGACCGTCGAGGAAAAGAGGAAAATTTGTGGAATCAATGCATAATAAATATGTCAATATGAATTTCAGGTGTCTTATCAAATTTATTCATGTTTTTAATCTGCTTTTTCATATATGTATATTCAATAATAAAGTTTGTATATAACTTTTGGCTATACTCTTATTATGTTATAAAGCACACATAATAATAGGTCACAGGAGCTGCAACAGAAAAAAAAGGCAACCCATGACACGAAAGAGGCAACAAACAGCAAAATAAATGTGCCACAATGGGTGAATACAAGAATAATACAGACACAAATATAGACGAGAAAACGTTGACTTCTGTCCTGGTACTGTTTTAGCTACCCCCGAAATCTATAGTAGGTTTAGGTAACACAAAAATTGCTTACACTCACGGCCACTTTATAGGTACACCATTGCTAGTAACGGGTTGGACACCTTTTGCCTTCAGAAACTGCTAATTCTTCGTGGCATAGATACATTGACATCCAGAATGGCATGCTGCATCACACAGTTGCCGCAGATTGATGTCGGCTGCACATCATTATGCAAATCTCCTGTTCCACCACATCCAAAAGCTGCTCATTGGATTGAAGATCTGGTGACTGTGGAGGCCATTTGAGTACAGTGAAACTTCATGTCATGTTCACGAAACCAGTCTGAGATGATGTTATTTACTTAAGGTCACGTATCGCACTTTCGTTGAACTTTGCACCATTTTTGGGATTTGCACGGCTTTGAAAGGTATTTAACAGGTGTCTGCGCTGGGATTATGTCACACGCAATCGGATTTCGGCGCAGCTCCGCTGGCTTCCGTGCGACACAAGTTGGGGGAGGGCGTGTTGTCGGACGAGCCAACTTATTCAGACTGAGTGCGGGATTTAAGTTTCAAATTGTATAGCTAGACAATGCACTTACATACACCAGGAAGAAGAAGGTGAACAGACCTGAGCGGGGAAGCGGAACATGCCGGATATCGAGCGCACGATCTTGAATCACGGCACAGTGTATTATCGTCAGACAATGCACTTACTGTGAACTCCGCGGACCGGGTAAATAAATGTGCCCCATTGTATGTATTATATTTAACACATGTCTTATAACGTTTTTTTAAATTACTAATAAAAGATTCCCTGGCACAGAGGAGGGCATCAGTACTGTCAATTGTACATAGGTACTGTGGGTGGAAATGGCCTAATGACTTATAATTATGAAAGATTATTTTATATATTGCTGTGCAGCTTCCATGAAACACTGGTTGTTCCAAGACATACAGCTGCCTCCAAAAATGGCAGCTGTATTCATGGTAGAGGGTTTGATTTCCGCACATCTCTGCACCATTAATATAGGATTTGCTTCTGCTACTAAAGCGAGAGATTGTGATAATCAAATTATAGGAAGTGCTCTAATCTAATATTTAAAGTGTCATCAAACTAGATCTTACAATATTAAGAGAAAAGAGGGAGAAATATTAAAACCATTATCTTTGTTAAGAAGAGTTGATGTGAGTTATAGCCAGTGGTGTAATGTACAATCCTATTAGAAGTTGTTGCCTTCCAAGGCATTGGGATTATGCGTTCAGTAAAAAGCATGTCGACTATAAAGACCTTGTTGTGAAATCAAGCAACATTAACTCATTAAGTCAATAATTCATGGGCTCTTTTATCTAAAGTGGCAACATCACACCATCAATTCACAAAACAGCCACTTCTCTGAAGTGTATGTGATGATAATAATGGATTTTCGAACAATGCACACACACAGCAAGGTCGCTGTGCACAGATGCAGTGGACACCGTGGTATGACCTAGGTCAGCAAAGCAAGCTTTATTATTGAACCTAATTATGAACTATCAAGACAATGGTCTTGACTAAACTGTATCCTCTGGGATTATTAAGAAACCATTGAGATGTTTTGTTCCATATCTGCTGCTATAAGCAATACAGTTTGTGTAAAGTCATTTGGCTTTCACGAAACCATTATATAATTGATTGCAATGAGTGCGTCGCATTATATCAATAACCTAATTACTGATATTTTATTTGCAACACTAAATGTCATTTATGGAGAACACATATTGAATAGATTTAATAGACTACCGAGCACAGCTTGTCATTTATACATTATGTCGTACATGTGATACACTAAACATAATTAAGGCTTTAATGGATATTAAAGAAATGGTATCAATAGAGCACAGAGCATGTACTGTCTACTAATTTATACTGCGATTCTAACTTGCGCTGACTTGTATATTTATATTCACATTTCTGGAGGCCCCTAAACCACATATAAGTATTACAAGTTTTTTTTCTTTTTCTTTATCCCTCCCTGACTACCCTCCTTTTATTCTTACAGCACAAGGGGGGGTATTTATCATAGGCCGATGCTTGTGCTCTCCATCAAGGAGCAGGCGGATACATCAAGAGGCAATGGCCTCTTGATATATCTGCTGTGTTGGTGCGCAGCATTTATTTCTGTGCCAGATCCTACCTGGAGTAGAAATATTAGCACAGCTGAGCTGTAAACTTCACCCCCCCTCCATAACCAACCCCTTGGCATGGAGGTGGCGTAAAAAGGGAAAATAAAGGGGACAATGAGCTAGCGTTAGTGATTATTTCAGGGCTTCTACACCAGTGTTTAGGCACAGAAGCCCCGATAAATAGCCCCTAAGATGTCTTATTATCAAATAAGTATTTTTATGTCACTTTTACTCTCGTTCTTCCTGTACCTTCCCTCTATGACAAAAAGGTCTTAACTAGTGCTATTACAAACAGTCCATGACTTAAGGAAACTCAACTTGCAGATGACCCCTGTTAACAAACAGACCTCTTTGACCACTGTGACATTTGATAAATAACAAATTCAACTTAAAGAGAACCTCACAGTCAAATTAACACCCAAAATGAAATATATTTTCATAAACTGCTATTAGAAAGCATTGCCCCTATCCCTATATTGTCTTTGTACATGCCTGTAAACTTAAACAATCAGATTCAAAAGCACTACGCAGATGTCCTGAGATGGGTTCAATGAATCATTATCATATTCAGCTGTCCAGATTTTTCATTAGAGGGGGGCACAGCCACACCCCCAGTGCTTGACTGGCAGCCTGTATAGGCTTGTATAAGGATAAGCCTATTGCTGACTCCTCTGTGCTTCCTGGTTCTGGCAGCAATACCCCCTGCAGCCTGTATGTATATGTGATACTCCTATACACATGACTGACAGCCTGTATAATGATGTGACACTCCTGGTGCTGGCAGGCACAGCCCCTGCAGCCTGTGTATATAAGAGATATTCCTATACAGTGGAGTAACTAGGAGAGACTAGGCCCAATGACAAACCTTGCATGGGGCCACCCTTCCCCTGAAAAAATATACCATTACACACATTTATATACTTATATCTCCTTCACGCTCTGCGTTGTACAGAGCTACAAATGGTTAACCCGTGAGCCCTCTTCATACACACGTGCGTCCTCACAGAGGGTGTGACCATGATTGCCACGCCACTGCTCCTATACACATGACTGACAGCCTTTATAATGATGTAAAACTCCTGGTGCTGGCTTCTCTTTGTGCTTCCTGATGCTGCCACCCCATGCAGCCTGTGTATTCATGAGTTACTCCTATACACATGACTGACAGCCTGTATAATGATGTGACACTCCTGGTGCAGGCTTCTATATGTGCGTCCTGGTTCTGGTGGCCATGCCCCCTGCAGCCTGTGTATGTATGAGATACTCCTATACACATGACTGACAGCCTGTATAATGATGTGACCTTCCTGCTGCTGGCTCCTCTATGTGCTTTCTGGTTCTGGAGCCCCCTGCAGCCTGTGTGTATGAGATACTCCTGTACACATGATTGACAGCCTGTATAATGATGTGAGACTCCTGGTGCTGGCTCCTCTATCTGATTCCTGGTTCTGGTGGCCACGCCCCTACCAGCCTGTGTGTATATGTGATACTCCTATGCACATGACTAACAGCCTGTGTAATGTTGTGACACTTCTGGTGCTGACTCCTCTATGTGCTTCCTAGTTCTGGCAGCCATGCCCGCTGCAACCTGTGAGAGATATAACAGAGAGATACAATAGCAGAATATGTCAGGCACTTGTGTAGCTGTTGTCTGCATCTCACACATGTGTATAGGAGAACAGAGCATGTCAGCAGATGAAGCACAAACACTAACAATAATATACATTACACTCAGACAGGGGGAGGAGAGGGCAGGGGCAACAGGAGTGACATCACTTTCTCTCTCCATGTGCCCAGCCTCATTTACATCTAGCATCACCTAGAAAATAAACTTATGATTAGCAGCATGGAGTGCTTGGACAAGATGTCTGGCACTCTGGTATGCTAATCACACATGCCCCCGCACCTTCCTCTGCCATGCTGGGAGAGGGAGATGATGACATGTATAATTAGCAGTCTGAAGTGCTGGACAACTTGTCCCTGCCCTCTGAGCTGCTAATTATAAGTTTCTTTTCTAGGTGATCCTGGCGTGTGAAGACTAGTGAAGGATCAAGATGAAGAGGTTTTTTAAGTGGTTGATTTCCCTCAAGAACCTATTTTGTACACAACCCTTGGACTGCCTGCATATACAGTAGATATTCTGAATGTCATTTTGTTTGTAATTTTTAAAAACTCACTTTAAAAGTAACTTTGTAATTTATCTTGTTGTCTGATCTGATTGCATGTTTTATAGCAGGAGTGCAATGACATATAGTTTGAAGAAAATAATTCAGCATAACTTCAAGAAGATGATACAGTGATTGGCAGCTATTTATATTTACATAGTTACATGGAGTACAATCGATGTAAGGAACGTCCTCTGACTTCACAGCATACACCGAGCAGAGATTTAAGACTTATATTTACAGATTCTACTCAGCTTTCATGCAAACAAATAAGGAAGGAAATGTAATTTTGACCTGGCATCACTTGGGTTTGAAACAGAGCTCATACTTACCCTCTATTATATGTGCATCCACCTCACAAAAAAAAACAAAACAAATAAAACAAAAGAACTTGACAGACAGATGAAAACAATTAAAAATAAGGTAATATTCAGATGCAACACTGGTAAACATGACTGGCTTAAATTGCTAACCAGACGTGATGGCAAACTGTAGTGTAAGTGAATGGAGGAAACAGCCCTTTTTCTGTGATAACTAATTGTTTTAATATACTTTTAGTCATGTCCCCCACTGCTACATGTGTACAGATATTGTTCCCTATAGAAATCATGATACTGGAAGAGGCACAATATTTTTCTTAGCTCCTCAATACCTCCTACCATTCCCCTATAAGGGAGATAAGTGTAATAATTAAGAAATATTACACTGATAATTTAGTCATGTAGTCAAATATTAAGCAAATAAAATATGCCATTGTTGTCTATACTTTACTGATAGCATCAGGGTTAAGTGGAGGTTGAGGAGGTGGGTTACCATCCCCATGCCTATCACCACTTAACTAGAGGCTTCCTCAGGGTTGCTCTGATGCACATTATTTTGAAGATATATATATCTGTCCTGAGGGGATGTTCCTGCCATGTTCCCTACGGTGTGTTATTTATTGTGCAGGTACAAAATATTCAATGTAATATTACAAATAACTACAACAAAATGGCCGCTGTATAGCACATGCGTAGTGTGACAGGAAGCACCCTTTTCTGTATGCATATAAATTATAACATTCCTTGGTAGCTATGTAGTCATCACAATGTCACTGTGAAGAAACACAGTACCGCAGGGCAAGATTAGTACAGGATCTATGCAGGGCATCAAAGTATTTAATCCCCGTAGAGGCCTATCAACAACCACCCCAAACATGGTTATCCACAGTCAATATCACCTTAACGATATCACCATTGTTTGTATAACTTTTTTCATCAACATACCTAGTACCGGTAAACCCTGTATAAGAATCAGGGGTCCAGATTAACTGGATTCTGTTGTTTGTGGCCCAAAAACAGAAGCACACTGTTCATGAGACTGTAGCCTTATGTTGCACTTTTTCCATCAAACTCTATATCAATCCGCTTCTATAACCCCCAAAATGTATTAAAAAATGATCCTATTAAGTTAAAGTCTCACATGCCATGGAGAAAAAAAACTGTAATGATATGTAAAGCTGTTTTAAGCATATCATAATTTAGAGGAAATCTAGCACTTTTTTAGTGGTAAATTAACCCTAAAGTGGTTGGTCACTTTACCTCATGTGTGTTAGGGCTCTTTCACATTGGCGTTGGTGCTCAGCTTCAGTTGCTTCAGTTCCATTTTGTCTCCATTGTGTCTCAGTTTTTCTTCCATTTTGTATGTTTTGTCTCCATGTCTGCAAAAACTGAAGGTATAACATGGCTTTGAAAAAATCAAACCTGGTTTTTCAGCCTCATCAGTGAAAAAAAAAAACTATGTTTCATCAGGTTTTTTTTGTGGACCCATAGACTTCTATTGCCTTCTGTGATCGGCATCAGTGAAATGAATAGGAAATGTTTTATAATTTTTTTCATGGACAAGGGATCAGTGAAAATACAAGCCAATGTGGAAGCAACCATAGAAATCAATAGCTTTGTGGGCATCCGTGGAAATCAGTGAACCACTGACTTGAAAAACAACGCCAATTGGAAAGAGCCCTAAGCGTGGGGGGCAGGATATTGTTTTTAATCCCACTTCCTATTAATGTATAAATAAGTTAAATAATAGTGGGTGATGCGATGAACTTTGGGTACACAATTTATAATTGGTGACCATTCTGAGTAGAAATTGTGGTGCACAATACTCTGGATCTGACCTTTTAGCCACTTTTTAGTCCAAATTCAGATTATGGAGATTGCGAAGTCCAAAACTATATCTTCAACAGCTCTGATGCTCAGGAATCTACTAGCTTTTTCAGCGAAACAGATCAGGTTAGTCTGACAACTTCAATTCTTAGTATAACCATGCAGGTTATGACTTATGGTATTTGCTCTCACTCT
The DNA here is from genome assembly GCA_019512145.1 of Engystomops pustulosus. NCBI lineage: Eukaryota > Metazoa > Chordata > Amphibia > Anura > Leptodactylidae > Engystomops > Engystomops pustulosus. The sequence continues at coordinate 58,700,955 of CM033644.1, forward strand.
CCGGTTTGTGAATTTGGTAGGTACGTATGCAGATATGTTTGTGATAGCTCCCCCCCACAACATGATTGATGTTTTGTAAAAGACTGGGGACATATGTGGCTATTACATAGAATAAAATTTCAGGATTCAGGCGTAGTGCACCCACTGTAGAAGGTCAGGGCTGGCAGCAGAGAAGCGTAATCAGGAACAGAATCGAGGTCTCAATGGGAAATCAGTTTAAACGCACAGGGCAAGGAACAAAGCTTTCACAATGGCATGGAAGCACAAAAATCTGGTGAGCCATGAGGGAAGAGGTTGGCTGTTTATAGATTGCCAGGTGGCCAGCGCCAATTAGCGATGTGCTGGCCCTTTAAATCTCAGCTCGCTGGGATGCTCGCGCGCTGGAGCGCGATGAACATTCCTGGATCACAGCGAGGTAATTGAAGCTGCTGCAGGCGTGAAGGGGCACAGGGAGACACACGGGTGTGCCTGCGACCCGGGACATGGGTCACGGTAACACCTGTGACAAAAATTATATTCTAATTTTCTATATTTAGTTGTAATGTTAAGATCTAATTCACAGATATAGAATAATACTAGGATTATATACGGTAATTACAATTTCAAATTAAGTAAATTAATTTACTTAGAATAAATGTAATATCTGTGGCAGATATAACCCCTAAATAAAGCAAAGAACTTCTCTCATTTTGTAACAGTCTCCATTGAAAATACTTCTTGTTTAAACAAATGTCTAGATTCTCTGTTATTATTTGAAAAAGTCAATACAAATCAGAGTACAAAATTGTAGTTTATTTTATTTTCTAAAAAATGTTATATATAAAAATTTTTTATATGTACTCAATATATCTGGGGTTATTAAGAATTTATGACTATGTTGTGTAAACCACCTTAGTCCTCTATCCCACATGCTTCTCACAGCATAAAGAATATACACTAAATATCAAGTCAATTTTCCGTGTATAACACTTATCAAAGTAAATGTCATCATGTACATATAACAAACATGGAATAAATAGATGGCTGGTAGTACATAACTGTTGGGTTATGACAGTTACTCTCCTCATTTTGATTCGTCATTACATGGACTGCACATAGATTTTAAAGAGAACCTGTCAACAAAAATGTCATTACCAACCTAATTAACCATTACCAGTATGTTGTCCAGCATTTTAACACCTTCCATTTTTATTTCATGGACCAGTGTGGTGGAATCATGTAGAAAACCTACTTTAAAGTGATTGTATAAAATCATGGAGGCAGAAATTTCAGAATGGAGGAGAGCGAATGCTGAGTTGCATCCAAAGAACACCATACCTACTGTGAAGCATGGGGGTGGCAACATCATGACGAGGGGCTGTTTCTCTGCAAAGGGACCAGGATGACTAATGTGTGTACATGAAAGAATGATCAGGGCCATGTATTGTGAGATTTTAAGTGCAAACCTCCTGCCATCAGCACGGGTATTGAAGAAAACATTGGACCTCTATCATTGTCAACACTGAGATGAACTTTTGTTATTGACTAAATACTTATTTTCCACCATAATTTGCAAATAAATTCTTTAAATATCAGACAGATTTGTTTTCTCATTTTGTCTCACAGTGGAGGTCTACCTATGATGTCAGTTACAGGCCTCTCTCATCTTTTCATGTGGGAGAACATTCACAATTAGTGGCTGACTAAATATGTTTTCCCCCATTGTATAAAGGTAAGACAGAGTGTTTTTCTCTGCCTCTGACAGACAATCTAGAAGAAAATTTTGTAGCACACACTACCATATATTTATTGGGAGACATTTATCAGACCTGGTATACTAATTTCTGGTCTACAAGCCCTGAAATAATTGTGCACCACTGGACATTGCATATATCATCCCCTATGTGCCACCTAGCCGAAGATTGGTGAGGTACTTATGCCTTACGTCTGCTATATGTACATATGTATAGAAAAGTATATTGAATTTACACGCGGTCTATATTATATCTGAATCACTATAGACTTCAACCATTTAAGGTGTGGCAGCCAGATACATCAGACAGTGCCCCCATTAAGCATATTGTGGTGAATATATCACTATTCTTTCTAGCTTGTTGGTTGTGTTTTTGTGACTTTCAGGTACGTGCACTTTTTTATTTTTAGAGGCACTCCACTGTCATGCACTTTTTTAGACAATGTTGTGCGACTTTCATGCACAGGCCCCTGCTATGCAATTTTTTAGGCACAAGTCGCTGCATTAAAAGTTTAAGGATTATTTTTAAAAACTTTATTTTATCTTTTTTACTCTCCCACTAGGGGACTTACACTTGGGCTACTGCATCTCCATGAGATCTCTATGTTGGGCAGCTGCATAACAGCTAGTCTTCTGCTGCAACGGCCCATTCATTTGGATGAGCATTCTCGTCCTTGGTGGTAAAGCTGTTAAGATGCAATTATAACTGCATTGTGAGAGTGCACCCTCAGTCTTGAAGGATTCATGACACCAGTGTGTACACAGCTCTGTTAAACCACCCAAAGCAGAGTAGGTGAAGTGGTCCTGAACCATGGGGTAGCTCAGTACACCAAACAACTAAAGTTGTTCAGAAAGTGCCTCTGCTCCACGTTTTTAAATAGCATTTTTCCCAGAGCACTCAAAGCAACAATATTTAAAGTCTTAAATGCTCTTCAATTTTCCATGATTGTCTCCTTTTCTTATTTCTCTAGTGTCTATTGTCTGTCAAATGTTTGAAATCTCGGGATAAGTCTCGGATTTATGACATTTTTTCTTCACGGCATGACGAAGAATCACTTTATCATTTGAAAATCTCCCATGCCATATGTTATTACGCAATTTGAAAATTAACCATCAACTGGAGGGACAAAAGATACTGACCATAAAAAAGATAAAATAATGTTTTCTAGCTCACAAGAATCCATTCCCCACACATATTTAAGTGACTACTTATGCATCTGTTAATTGTATCAATATTAAGCTCTGTAAACATTTCTTGCCTATTGCTCTCCTAAGCCTTTGTTTCCACAATTAATAGACCATAATCAATTCTCTTAAAACATCCTAATATAATTTACTGTCCACTAAACCATCAAGATAATCACATACATTAATCTTTAATAGGTCAATTTACTTAACTTTCCAGAGGATTTTAATTAAAACATGGTCTCATATGATGTTAACGTGGCCCTTATCTGCTGAAGGGTCAGAAAGGTGACCACAAAACAGCTTCTAGTTGTGTCCTTCATAACCACACAGCTGATTGGATATAGTATCTCTTTCTGGATTACATGAATTAAATTTAATGTAAGATATATTTTAATGGCACATCAATCATTTTATTTTATATTGAGAGGAAAATCATCTTAAGGTTTCATAATCTTTTTTGCAATTTTTTGGTGGAAATCTTTCTAGGCTGCATTCACACGGACATGTATTTCTCCAGTCTTGTATCTACAGGCTGTATTTCTGTATAAATACGTGACGTTTTTCATCCGTATGCAGCACGTATTTAACCCGTATTTTATACATGCCCATAGACTTTTAGGGCATACAGAACTGAAATACAGGAGAAAATAGGACATGCTCTATATTTTTATACGGCCAGTATACGGTCCGTACACTCCAGTGTCAAAAACGGCAATATAAATGGTTGAACGTATTGTCCATTGAAATGAATGTGGCCGTATGTAACCTGTAAAAAAACGGTACGTATACGGCCGTTTTTATACGTCCGTGTGAATGTAGCCTACTTAGTAATTCGTAATTACTAATAATATTTTTCTCATAAATTGGTGTACCAAGATATGAATATATCAACATTTGCCCTAGACTGCACATCCAAATATTGTATCAACAAGAGGCTCTTATCACTATGCAGTGACACGCCATACTATTACAGTCCAGTGCCAGCATTATACAGCAGACACCCACTGCTGACGGCTGCTATTAATGCTGGTTGGTATGTATGTTATTAAAGAGTGATCTGTTTTCACTTCTATGTATCAGCTGCTGATCTGTGAGGGTCCTTGGTGTTGGACCCCAACTACAGGCGGTCCCCTACTTAAGAACACTCGACTTACATACGACCCATAGTTACAAATGGACCTCTGGATGTTGGTAATTTATTGTACTTTAGTCCTAGGCTACAATAATCAGCTATAACAGTTATCACAGGTGTCTGTAATGAAGCTTTAGTGTTAATATTGATTCTTATGACAGCCTAACATTTTTAAAATCCAATTGTCACAGAGACCAAAAAAGTTCTGGCTGGGATTACAATGATAAAATATACAGTTCCGACTTACATACAAACTCAACTTAAGAACAAACCTGCAGACCCTATCTTGTATGTAACCCGGGGACTGCCTGTAATCTCATATTGAGGACTGGAGATGAGTGGATCATTTAGGATTTGCTCAGCTGAAGCTCCAGCAAATTTTTCGAAAGACTCAATTTGAGTGCAAATCTATTCAATCTAGATCACTGTTGACTTTATTGTTCTGAAATTCGATATATAAGCCCTCAAGTCCTCTAAAACACATTTTCAAATAAAAAAGGTCCTGTCTCATTTTGCAATTCTTTTACATTTTTAGATACTGCTAAAGCGATAAGGGAAACCATCCAAAGTCCAATTAAATCAGTTGTTATTAGTTGTACAACGCACAATGGCCCACATTTATTCAAGCCCCTGCATTCGTTTTCTGTCTGACTTTGCACATTCTTTTTAGTCCAAACTGTACATGTATTTAAGAAGTGTCTGCAACACCAATGTGTCGCAGCTACAATATGCCCGATGCAACACAAAATTCTTCAATGAAAGGGGCATTCCTGTACACAGTCGGACGGTGCGACACATTTATCATGCAGTGTTCAACAGAATTGTGTCACACGCCCAATGTTAAAGGTGCCCCCCAAAAATTTGGTGCACTCTCCACACTACACAGGAAAACCACACTTAGTTCAGCTTGCACTATTTTTGATAACTGTGGGACAATGTATGGAATTCGCCCATCTCTATTAAGGACCACTTTTATGATATTTTAATAATATTTTGGTCAGATAAACCCATTTTGATCTGAAAATATCTGACCAATTGTTGAAATACTTACACAAGTGGATAATATGATTATTGTTGTAGCATTGCGCAAAACAAGAAAGAAGATCTTTACTCGTAAGATACTATTTCGCTCCTGTAAGAAGTGATCATGGCTCTTTAACACAACTGAACTTGCCTATGTGAATGCTTTTAATTGTCTACACTGTTGTATCTGCACAAGCTTTGTAATCTTTTTTAAAGGCAACTGTTGTGGCTCAGGTGTAAAAATCTCATTTTTATTACGTGGAGGACTTGAACAATGATTGTTGACTAGTCTCTGATACCTACCTGCTCACGGCTTCCTTTGTTGTGGCTCTCAAAGAAGATGTATTGGAATGAAATGTGGCTAGTGCATTGGCTCATCTCTCAATCAAAATCAAAAGTTTATTGTTGAACATCAATAAATTTGATACAACCAGAACTATAAACAGGAATGCGGCTTCTAACATGCTGGTATTCAGATGTTGTTCCTGGTCTATTAGGAGAAGAAAGCATGCTTTGTTAGTTTTAATTAAGGATTGCCAGACTATAATACTCCTTTAGTTTATCCGCCTACAAGCTTTGAAATGATAAATGGCCTTGTAATGGTAAAATATATAAACTTTATGCATAGACTACTGATTCCAATGCACAGGAGCAATACATAAAACGTGATATTATTAAATTCAACAAGTAAGTCTTGACTTAAAGACTTAAAGGAAAGTTACCACTTGGAAGGGAGTGAATTAAGCTATCTATACTTATCTGTCGTTGTCTTCTCCACGATCCAGGAACACGTCTTCTCGAGACTTGACTGTGGCTTTCTGTGAAAAGAGGACTTTTAAAAATATGCTAATTAACCTTGGGATCTGTGGCGTGCACAGAGCGTTTGGTGTTAATAATTATGCACGCCTCATGCAGACATACTTACCTCCTCACCCTGAATGATGCACAACCCCTAAATGATGTCACCGGAATCCAGCAGGAAAGAGGAGGTAAGTATGGCTGCAGGAGACGTGCATTTTGCCTCACTATAACTATACACTCCACAGACACATTCACACATACACTATTATATAAATGCACAATAATATATATCTAACCACACCTTATATACAATATCCACATGCATCCACAATACTAGTATTATTGCAGTAAATATTACACCACAGACATAAATATTTACCAGCTGGAAATATACTGCACATTACTATATAGCAACAATAAATGCATTGCACCAGTGCTGCCAATAGTCAGATATAATAATCACTTACAGTATAAATCAGTCATATCTAGTGATTAGTGTCACCATTAATTAATATGTAGCATAGAAGCCCCTCTTTTTAGTTAATTCAGAGTACAGTAGCACCCCCTCCTTAATAAATACACTCTCCAGCAGGTCCAGTTATAAATATACTCTCCAGAAGCCTCCTATTAATAAACTGTCCACTCGGGCACCTATTAATACATTGTTCTGCAGCCTCCTATCATTACATGATCCAGAGGCCTCCCATTATTATACTTTCTAGTGGACTTCTATTATTATGCTGTCCAGTGGCATCCTACTGAGATACTGTAAAACAGCCTCTTACCACCCCAATTAGATGCTGTCCAGGAATCCCCCCTTTAAATATACTTTCCAGGAGACCCCCTAATAATATACTGTCCCAGTAGCCTCTGCTTTTCCCTGTGTCTCCAATGTAGCAGCACAAGCAAAGACACATCTGCGCACTCTGTACGTGTAGTTGGCGTGCTGATGCCATAGTGGCCAAAGAGTAAGAGATGTCTCTGCCTAAGAGTAAAGAGATGTCTCTGCCTATGCCGCTCTGGCTATCATTTCTTGCGGGGTTATTTATCATATGCCGGCGGCTGTGCATCCATCGTAGCTGGATACATCAAGAGGCTCCGGTCTCTTGATGTATCTGAAGGGGTTCTTCGTAGAGAAATAAATGCATAAAAGCCCGCATCTACCGTCTGGAAAATGGGTGCCCCTTTGAAATTCTGGCCTAGTCATGATACTTCATTATGCCCCTGCCTTTTCAGCAGTTCTCGAGGGCTGGTGGAGAAGGATCCTCAGGAAGGTTCCCCAATCCATTGTCCATTTACCCTAATAACAACACAAAATGATGGTTAGCAAAAGAAAAGTGACATTGGTAAATAAATTACAACTAAAGCTTAAAAAGGTAAAATTATTGGGGTGTGAGTTATCACTACTGGTACAAAGTGCAATAAGTGCACATCATTAAAGCTCTTTTCCTGCCCTAGAAACTCTAACCTAAGCCAGCTAAAAGCTAGTGTAGAGCTATAATTTCTAGTAAATGTGATAGGCTGTGAAGACCCACTCCTGACAGTATGATTTAGGAAAAGCAGGAAACATTGGTCACATGTTTAAGAGCACAAAAATTATCCTGTAAGTAAACTTTTCACATAAATCAGAAACACTGAAAAAGGGACTAGTATTTAACTGAGGGTGACCTTTCCTTTAAACTACATCTACCACCAGGATGAATGTTTGTAAACCATGGACACTCACATACTGGGGTACACCCAGTGTGGAAGGATCTGCTCTTCTTTTAGGTTCTTATGCCCTGTTTTTTCTTAAAAAAAAAAAGGTTTCGTTCATGCACTGGTTTATGATAGCATCCATGCCCCCTGCGTCAGGCAAAACTACACCAGGTCCTGTACTATTACCCACTTCCCTGCCTCACCCCTCTATGTCCCCTCTATGCCCACATGGCATGGAGGTGTAGAAGCAGTGATAAATCTTCCCCTTAGAATCTATCTGGTTGATGCAATATTTATTAAAATATTAAATAATGTTCAATAAAACTAAAATATTCCACAGTTCTATGTCTACAGTTTTTATTACAATTCTGCCATCAAATACACTGTAAAAATAGATAGTTATGCAATATGAGGCACTGTAGAGTTTGCACTACTGATGCTCTTATTGCTTTAAAACCAGAATCCATTTTTATTGAACAGGAGTAACTATAAAAATAACATCAAGCTAAAGTTTCCTCCAGCAATTCTACCTTTGGGATCAAACTCCCTGAGCACAGGCTCAAAGAACATTACCGTATAAAGCTCAACCAGATAATTGCCTGTAATTTAGAATTTACTGCATTCTGTTGAAAGAGCCAGATAGACATCATTTTAGTCCATATCATGTACTTTGGGTCACGCAGCTCTTTCCTGACATTAAAAAACACAGTAGTGTGTGCCAGACATACTCAAAACTCTTTACCTTCCATGCCTATTACATACAAGTAGTATGACAGACTTCTGGGATTCATGCACATCTGGTACAAGAATATCTCTTATCCTTACAAAGTTGTTAAGTGCTGTCTTCTACTTTTAAAACATATGTTCCCAAAAGATATGTCAATAGGATGGTGTTGACATATTTTGCACAAAATGAAAATGCTAATTTCAAAAAGTTACAAGGTTACTACACCAGGGACACCGAGTGAGAGGGAGGAACCTTTGCAGAAACATCTAAACCGGTCCATGAAAGATGAAATCCCTTGGCATCAATTAAGAAGTTTAACAGTCTTATAGAAGAAGGAGGATTTTGACTTTTGCCATTGTATCATATATTGATTAAGCTGCTTTGTAGTTTGTCAATATGTCTCTAGTCATTAATAATAATCACACTTTGACGGTCTCAGATACAGACTCACACGTAAACAGGGGGAAAACAGCTAAGGGCAGCCAGGAAACTATGCTTGGAGGGAGTCAATATTCTATTGTGTTAGCTAAGGTTAATGAGTTACAGTCTAGTAAGTCTAGTGAGGCCAAATAAACTCACCATTTTAAGGAATTTCTACTATTATGTGTTAGAGTGATGAAAATATGCCATTATCTTTCTCTATCTCTTTCTCTCTGCCTCTAGCTACTCCCCTTGCATCCCAGGACGAACCTCACACTGATACACAGACACTGACTTCCTTCCAGCAGCGGAATAAGAAGTGTAAAGCTACAGACAGATAAGTTCTTTATCTGGGGAGGGGGAGGAAGGCACAGTAGATCTAGCAGTGTGTTGTGGAATAGGAGATATGTAGTTGAACTGGCTGTATCATTGTGTGTAATAGTCATCTCATGGATCTCATCATCTCTGATCTGTCTCATCTCTCTCTCTTTGTGTCAGATACTATAGTGTACATTGTTCAGAAGCTAAATAAAAGTGTATATAAACCTTGTACCCTGATAATCTAACCACATTTTCATCTCACAGAACTAAATGGATCCTAATGTGTCTGCTTAGAGAGATACACCTTTGTAACCCCCTAATTGAGTTTTCTTCTGCTGGAATTCTGGGGTCCAGTAATGGGCTAGCATTTAGAACCCATAGAAGGATCCTTGGTACTCTGGTGGGCCAGTCTGACACTCATGAGAGTTCTTAAAGATGAATAATACTCATGAGTAATCATTGATGAGGAAAGTACCTGTTTAGTGTCAATATACCTACTTTTATACAGTGCCATTCACGCAGTTACATGTTTTTTTTTTTTAAAACATGTTTTAGGTATTATTTTGGACAAAATACATGAACTTGCAATCATTGTCAAGGGGCAACATTGTTATGTGAGTCCCTTCAGTAATCTTACAAAATAAATTCATAGGTGGTAAGATCATAAACGGGAAATACTTTTGTTCTTACACAAGCCATAAAATAGACCAGCATTGCCTGAAGCTGTGTATCACATCAAAACATATATCTGTGAACAAACTCAACAAGATTTTGTGTAGGTAACATTGATAGTGTGACATAAAGGCGTGCACCATGGCGTGCTCAGTCAGTGATCAGCTATCAATGTTTCTATGTATCATGTGTCTTATGGCAGACATTTTTCGGAGGTCACAAGAGGCTAAACATATTCTTCTACTGGATTCAACTGTGCTCACAGCAGGGAAGACACTGTGCAACTTTAATACAAGGAAGGGAAATTATTTATGCAATTATGCTGCTTTGCGGTGAAACCTAACCAAAAAGAATAATTTCCTACCACTGCATTTATTTATGTATTTTATTCATTTATTTAACACTGTTTAAAGAGGCAATGGCTCTTTGTTGCCTTTAGTGGCACTGTACCACTTTTCCTTTTTAGGAAATGGTTTGTTATGTGGCTGGAAAGAAGGAAAAACCCCAATATATTTGTTTATATATTTTTTATAGGTCGATATGTTACATTCAGTAAACTCAGCTTGTGAAGAGGGAACTAGCGGGCTACTGTATGTACTATTATGATTTATATGGTCTTATCCATGCCTCCTCTAGTCCTGTATGCTTGGAATTAAGCTGTGGTCTACATGGTACTTGAGACCCAGTGCTGCTACTTGCTTCTCAGCTTTATTAGTTTTCATCCGTTACATCAGTTTTTTTTATCCTCAAATCAACATATTTGCTTTGGTTTTACCATCAATTGTGCTGATTGCAGATTAAAAGAAGCTGATGGCCACTCATATATGTAAATGCACCTCTACTATTAACCATGATGTTTTATAGCAACACCTCAGATTAAACCCCATCAGGTTTGGACTGTTTTAAAGATGAACAGGCAAATCCTCATGTAGGCCTTTGTGCTTAGTGGGCTCTGAGAATCTGCACTGGAGGAAATTTATCAGGCAGTGGTGTACAAGCCATGAAAAAGTCACAGTTCGTGGTCGCAGAGTTCCAGAGCATTAGCTATAGTGGGTTGTAGTGCAATTCTAAGCCAGGCAGAGCCAAATTTTCCTTGTGTGCACTAAGCATCCCAGTCTGCCATTGCGGCATACTCCACCATAACTACAGTACCTTCAGTACAGTGATAGAGGGATAAAAAAGGCAGGATAATGTAAGTTTATTATGGTACTGGCGTTAATGTCCATAACCACTCCAATAAGAATCCCATAATATATTATATTCGGTTAGTTTGCCAACAGTCAGGCTAATAAGACAGTGTCTTGTATACATTTTTGCTCTTAAATAGGGAGTAGATCTTATTTCAGGAGATTTATTATTTCTTCATGAACAAGAATTCACACTTATTGTTGTGAAAAATCAGCATGTATTATTATACTATGGTCCTGACATCACACATATCAGCATAACCATCGGACTCTTTCCATGTACAACAATCTCTGATACATTTACAAATCCTGGTATTTTTGAAAAAAAGCACATTTTTTTATTTAAGGATCATTACGTCAAAAACTTATCTAACATCCTCATAACTTTCCAAACTGTGAATTTCATGTTGAATTTCTTGCAACTCCATTTCAGTGGTTTTATCCCATTAATTCTTACAACCTCTACTTATGCTAATGTAAAGCATGGGGGGAGATGTAGCAATGACTGCCACTAGGACTTATTTTCAGGGCTTATATTTCTAAGCTTGAAAAAAAATGGCCCTAGGTCTTATTTTCAGGGAAACGGGGTAGTACCATCAGTTGCACTAGGAACATAACAGTCATCATGGAGAACAGGACACAAGCACTGGTTCTTTTTTAACTTGCTAGTCAAGAAATTAATTTTATTTATTATTGTATTATAAAAGACACAGGGGGTCATTTATCTTTATATTTCTTCCTGCTTTTTCTGGGGTTTTTTTAGACATTTTTTGACGCAATGCAACTTTTGAGCCTTTTTGGGGACATTTTGAAATGTCCGCCAGACATTAGTTTTTTGTCAGTAAGACACATTTATCTTCTATTCCAGGTGTGCTAAATGTCACAAATAACATTTATCATTTCAAATTGTCCAATATTTGCAACATTTTTGGGTTCAAGAAATTCCAGACAAAACCGCACGTAAGGAAAACGTAGAAAATGACTTGATATATTTGTGCAACATTTTTGCAACATTTGTAACAAATCTCTCAAAGAGAGATTTATTTAAAAAACCCATTTAACACAAAGAAAAAGTAAGATTGATAAATTACCAAAGAAGAAGATGGCAAAAACTAGGCAAAACAAACAGAGATAAGATAAATGACTCCCATAGAATATTAAGATTAGTCACAAAGAAATTATTAATAATATTAATAAATTTGATTTGAAACTTCTAATAAAAAACTAATAACTTGATTCTGAAAAACTTTCTAAAATTTCCATCTTGTTTGCTTCTACATTGCTCCTTTGACTTTAGGAAGCATTAGCCATTTGTCTAAAAGACTATTAGCTAAATTTAAGCTGTAAACTCGCATTTTACACATGAAGTCTCCGACAAATTGTACCTACAAGCAAGGAATACAAGTATTTAAGTCATTAAAATGAAAATATCAGTTCTGATGAACTGGCCAGAACCCTTATTACATTTCACACCAGCCTTTTTCTCATTACTTGCCTTCTAAAATATTGCTCTATTATGGATTCATTTCATTAGTTAAAAGGGTGACATTACTCAGTGTTAATGAATTATTGCCTGTATCTTAGGAGATTAACCTGACGCACATATTCAATTTAACAGAAAGATTTTTATGTTACTATAGATAATAAAGATCACTGGCAAGTAGAAAATATGGCACATCGCTATATGAACACATTAACAGGAGAGAAATATGGAGCACAAACAATAAGCTCATTACAAATAAACAATAAAAGACATCCAATAATTCTACAAAATTGCAAAAATATTTTATAGAAACAAGTTTTAGTTTCTCCTACCGTATGCGCAACAAATCAAGTGCAGAACATGCAAAATAAAGGAATACTATGTGGTGGACTGTAAAAGTTTTAGTTACCTATTCTCAGGATGGCTGTCAATCATAGCAACGATTACCCTGTTAATACATGCAAGTAATCTACATAATAACGACTATACACGAAATTTAAGCTTTGTCAAATTTTAGTGAATGATAGGAGATCCTGAACCCAAAAAGACCCATAAATGGGGCATGTCCAGGCTGATATTATGGGTTTTCATTGGACAATATGTAGACATTAAAAACTTGGTGAATTGAAACTCCCTGCCTACCCAGTTTAATATTATGAGCTGCAGAGGATATTGTATGGAGGGTTGTAAGAAGAGTGAACTACACTTCCTAGCAAATCCCATTCTGCAAGCATAGATCCTGCCGCCACCATTAATCAGTATACTTCTCCGCTTCCTACACTATAGGTAAGAGATGCTGGTGATTGTTAGGTGGAGCTTTCTAGATACCTTTCTACGAAGGGGGTTCCACCTTTCAGTCACCGTTCTGTTCAATGGTCCCCATCATATGAATGATCTGCCTACGTTAGAGGCAAAGCACTGAATAGAATAGAGGAAGACTTGATAATGGTATAATATCATATCATTTATGACTTAAAAATAACCCTTTAAAGTTAACCTGTCATCTCCATTTGTCATCTCAAAATTTCCTTTTACACCTGCAAAGGGGTATTCTCATCTGGACATTCACATATGATTTAATAAAAATAAAAATAAAAAAATATATTTTTCAATTCGATGTAATTTAAAAAAATTCCTATTGTGAAGATCATTTTCCATAAATGGTCCCTTAGAAATGAAGTACAGCTGTCCTTAGATACGACCACCTCTGCTGTAGTGATTGCGCAAAGAAACAAATAGTTTTGGCATATGGAATGGCTGGGAATTACTACATGTCCCTGTAACGCTGTATCCAGGTGGTCAAAAAAGGATCAATAGTGCATGATTAGCCACTGGTGTAAGAGCGTGGAGATGGTCATATCAGATGACCATCTGACACAAAATATGACTACATTCATGGGACATTATCTTTTCATACAGGTATATTTTTTTAAATAACATGCAATTGAAGAAATGTATTTATATATATGGTACATTAATTAAATTAAATATGATTGCCCAGGAATGAATACCCCTTTAATGCAATATAACTTTCCAGGATGAAAAAAACTCTTCTACAACACAAACAATTTACATGTCTTTATCTGATTTGGGAATAAAAAGGTTTATTAACTACAATGGTTATTCTAAGTTCCAGAATAGTTGCTTAGTTTAAACCCTGAGAGTCTTTGTGTGTATATATTTACATGATGACTGTTACAAATCAAATGAAAAACTCTAATGTGGTGACAATGTGAAAAATAAAGCAACACTAAACCAACTCATTTAATCCGCCGGCAGCCTATAACTAATACTCTAGTTGGTCTTGGCCACAAACAACACTCTGCCCCTGGACAGTTCTGCTTAAAAATAGCTTACAGACAGTATTCAGTTCTCAGGCTGAATGGAACCTATTGATGAACCAAGTGAAGCATCAAAAAAATAGATTTTAGCCAGAATTGCATCTCATGGGAGCTTATAAATGTGACCTGGCTTGTGTGGGCAATGCTATGTCCTTTGCTGAATGAATGATTATAATTGGGTGTCCTAGAACTGTAAAATAAACTCAAGCAATTGAACCCTAATATAACGCAATACTGCTCTTCATGGTCTCTTCCAATTCTTATGGTTCCATGCAGTTAAAGAAGGTCAATAGGTGACACATGACATTCTTAGGAGACTAATTCAATGATAGACTTTGATATTATTTTTACCCTTAAAGCTGATGTCTTATATAGGTAACTGAATAATAAACAATATATACAATATTTAGTAAAGGGCCATTGGCCTGTGATGTGTTCATAAATATTCGTTATTGTTTCTGTTTATTATTGACTGCAAGGTGGGATGAACTGTAGGGAAAATGGTGCAGCTACATTAAGCCCTACGTCAGTCCCAAACTTAAAGGAAATCTTTTATCATAATGTAACAGGCTGTTGAGCTACAGCTCGAGGGGCTCCCCATATCACTATGCCCCCCATAGCACTTATACTGTGTCTATTTGTCTTCTTAGCCACCTTCTCTTTTAAAGTAGTGGTGAACAATTTAAGATCTATGGAAAATAAGCTACCAGAGAAAAGTACAAAGATATGCAGTATGTAGTCATGAGTGAATTCAAATCGCAAAGTTCAGGTTCATACTAAACTTGGCATGTTCAGGTTCACAGATTTAGTCAGATGCTCAGGTCCAGCTTTGGAGTTTGGGGTAATGTAGTAAAACTGGTTTATGGGCTGCTTAATAGCCAATCAGCTAGCTTTTAGCCCATAGCAACCACAGGCATGCCCAAATTAGGCATGGCTGTGATTGGCCAGGCAGGACATGTGACCCTGCTGTATAAGAGGCTTGGTCACATGCCCGGCACAATTATAGAGAGGAGGTAGAGAGGGAAAGACTGTGCTTTAATATTTGTCTTTTTCAGCTAGAAATTTTAAATACTTGCCCTTTTCATGGAGGCTGAGTAGGGAGAGGAGGCTGTCATTTAGTGGGAATAATTAAATAAATGAATATTAAGGGAATAACTCACTGCCCTACATCTGTATACTGATACTGAACTATAGTGTAGTGCCAGAGACTGACTGAATATCTAATCTCAAATGGTCTTATGCTGAGTTCACTGCATTTCTAATCTCATAGGGTCTAATCCTGCATCCACAGCCTGTCTATTGTCAAAAGTCTTATACTGCAGTCAGAGCCTGTCTAATGTCAAACAGTCTCATCATAGTCACTGCATTTAGATCAAGATGGAAATCTAAATCAAGGTGGAGTAATCTACATATTAGAAGCATTGCAGACTCTGTCAAAAACACTGAACTCTAAGAATTTATTTAAGACCTTTTTTCCACCTATATTGCCTACACAAATTTAACAATAGATAGGGCACATAGACTCCCTAGACCAAACTTTTTACTGGTGTCTTTCCCAAGTGATGTTCTAGTGAGGGTGCATTTTTTTACAAAAAAGAAGAGATTTTAAATTCCCCCTACCAAAAAAAATTAAATACATTTCCTCTACTACGCTCATGAAACCAAAAGAGTTAAAAGAGTTTATTTCTATTCTTAGCTCTAAGGGTACAAGATATAAATGGTGTTACCCATTTAAACTTATTTTCAAGAAAGAATAAATC
Organism: Engystomops pustulosus; assembly: GCA_019512145.1. NCBI lineage: Eukaryota > Metazoa > Chordata > Amphibia > Anura > Leptodactylidae > Engystomops > Engystomops pustulosus. The sequence goes on from CM033644.1 coordinate 58,716,940, forward strand.
ACAAACCCTTGCACCTCAATTAGCAAACTTACTGACTTATTCAGGGAATGGGATTGGCCACTAACAAATGTGGATGAGGGTACACCCAAGAACAAAATTCACAGTAAAGTTTCTGTTGAGTGGGAAAAAACATAGGGTCTTAATTTCTAAAAAAAGAAATGTTCTCCTGCCACAATAAATTTTGAAATCATATAGAATACCTAAGAAAATGTTAGAAGCACAAATTATAATCATTCCCAAAGAAAATAAAAACCATACCCTTCCCAGTAACTGCCATCCAAATTCACTCCTAAACAGCGATATAAAAATTTTTTGCTTCCATAAAAGCAGGTAAAATGAAAAAAATAATTAAATATGTAATCCCTTCTGATGAAATAGGATTTATGATGGGGTTAAAAGTCAGGGATGCAGCCAAACCTTCTCCAAATAGAACTCTAGGACCCCATCTGCTTTACTTTTATTTGATGCCGAAAAGGCTTTTGATAGGGTGCACTGGGGCTTCCTAGAAGCAACACTGGTCAAGTTTGGGTTCAGGGACAACTTTTTGCGGGCAATCATAGCACTCTATAATAACTCATCGGCTTTGGTACCAGGCAAGGTTGTGCCCTATCCACCTATATATTTAACTTGATTATTGAGCTTTTGGCCCAATAAGAATGAGCGGATGAAATAGAGGATTAGGAGGTGACACTAGCAGGTTTGTCGTGAGCTTGTATGCCAATGCAATTGTGATTATCTGCTCAGACTGTCAAGCATCATTAATAAATCTAATGAAGACTATTTACACTTATTATTTAATATCCTATTATAAATTAAATATTACTAAATGTCAACTGAAGGTAATCAATAGTAATGAAAGAATAAGGGCGGACTTATTAAACTCATTCCTCTTTACTTAGGAGCATAATGACTTTGCCTATTTAGGTGAATATGTTTCTTGTAGCTCAAGGGAAACTCTAGAACACAGTTCTAAAGTCCTATTGAGGAAAACAATACTTGATCTCCTAAGACTTGAAGACCTAAACTTATCCTGAATTACAAGAATAAACTTGGTAAAAATGAATATCTTACCTATAGTTATAATCTATTTGAGACTGATTCAATCTAATACACAAAAAATTAGGTATTTAGAGAATTTAACCCATAATGTAATCTGAATAGGCCACGGGTGTCCAAAAAACTCTTATATATACCATTAGCTATGGGAGGAATGGGAATTACATCATATGCTCATTGTCGATTGGCAACTATATTAAAGAGTCAAAGAGTTTTGGATATCAAATAAAATGATAAACTGGGACTATTACAATACATTAATAAACAAAGGCATCTCAACAAAAACTTTCTTAATTAATACTTTATCCAGACTCAAAGCAATGTACATCCCTAGTGATGTCACTAATACCATTAATTTTGTTTAGGAGAAATTTATAAAAATAGAATGGTATAAAGATAGGTTACGAAGATGTTTGCCTTGAATATATAAGTTTTGCAATCTCAAATTTTAAACTGCTACCCTGGGCAGAGTTTGATGTAACCTCTTTAAAAGAACTGTCTGAAAGAGGTAGAGAAATTTTCTGCCTTACAAACCAAATATATTATCCCTATTAGTTTCAGTTTTCAATAACTTCATCTGAGAGAATGCTTAAAATCATGTAAGATATGATCAAATCCCTCTTTTTATAGTCCAATAAAATTCCCAAAAAGTGCATCTTTACTATTTACTCAGAACTTATGACTGTCAAAACCAAACATAAACTGAACTACATATGACAAAATGGGAAGGATATCTAATAAAAGCTTAAGTATCCAGGACTGGAATAAAGCTATACAGTCATCTCATATACTAACAACATTAACCATATAGAGACCTTCAATTAGGGTGGTTCCTTTCACCTCCAATTTATATAAAATATACCACTCATATAGTGACTTATATTGGAGAGGGTGTGGTTTAGCAAACTTTTTGTTGGACATGTCCACTTGTAAAGACTCTCTAGGAACAAATCTTTGAAATTATATCCAAAATAGTTTGCAGTAAAATCGGCCCAGCCCAGAGCTAGCTTTATTAAATATAGATCAGGAAGTAATCCTGGATAATAAATAAAATTTTCGTGGCCGCCAGAGCTGAAATAACATCAAAAATGGAATAACCCGAATTCCCCATTGTTGAAAGATATCATAAAAAGACTTCTGACCTACCACACGTATGAACAGATACTTTCCAACAATGAGGTACTACATATAAGACATATAAAGGAAAAGTGGGAGAGTCTTGAAGAGATAATTGTACTGTCCTGTGGTAATTATAGGACAATATGAGCCACGTAATGTAATAATATTTTTTTCTTTTCTCACTAAAGACCATTATATTTTGGAAGTAAGAATACTAAAAACCTAGAAACCATTGTAAAGAAAATTGGAGCTAAAATTTTTATGTCTGTAAATGTACAAAAAAACAAATGTTGTTAATAATAATAAAAAAAAATCACTGAATGTCAAATCATCTCATGCTACTGCATATTCAATCTCAAATGGTCTAACACGCAGTCACTGCACAAACTGCATGTGCTGATAACACTTACACTAAGTGCACCGGAGCCTCTTGATGTATCTGGTTGTGCCGAATGCTCCGCAAGCCTATCGTACATCGGCGTATGATAAATAGCCTGCATGGATAGGAGGTGGTTGAACTTGGTAGGAATAGAACATTTTAGGAAATATGGAGAATTCTGTGTTATGGATTGAGATGTATTCAGTGTTGCCCTAAAGTGCTTATGCCCCTGCCGATAACCCCCAGCACATTACTAGAAGAGAGCAGCGCTGGACCCAGGAGGAGTATCTGCAATGAGGGCTCCTGTGCTCCGCAGTCTCAAGTACGGGGGTGGAAGCTGGCACTACGGTTGTTTGCCACCCACTGAGTAGTCTTTGAAAGGGCTAGATGTTTACTGCCTATATGTGGATCCAGTGCGTGTCATGCGATCACCTGGATCAGGAGCTTGCTGTTTTGTGTAGACAGGCGGTTAGCCTCCTCTGTGCACTGTGAAAAATCTGGACAATAAATTGTGAAGTATAAAATGAACAGTTAGAAACATGATGACCTCCAGAAACACCAGTCTTAGCAAATATGCCCAAGTGTTGTCGGAGTTGACCACTAAAACTGCATTACTAGATTGAGAATAAAGAGTGATCATGCCCTATCCTAAAGAGGAACAAAAGAGTCAATTATAAAAAAATTGAAAGAGAAGCCACTATGTATTTTATCCGATATTAGGACTTGGTCTTCATTTCTAATGATTTGCTCTATTGTATTTTCCACATTTAGTTGCACAGTTGCTTTTATATAAATGTTATTTGGTTACAATCCTGAGCTTTATAAGAAGAATAACAGATTAAACTAGCTATTGAAAGCTATTATTACTGTTATGGCCCCTGTAGGGACACAGACCACACGAAGACGATGATTAATATAAGCACAAGCATGGTGCATACTGCCGAGCTTTTCCATACGAGTCATTTGTAAAACCAGCATGGTACAGCGACTATGAAGCATTGGGGCAGTGTGATTAAAATTAATAGTACTTCTTCTGCTGTCATTTGTCAAGTATTTACAAGCCTGAAAAATACTTCATTTTTTTCATGATCCTATAACTCAATATACTGAATCAAAAGCCTGAAGCGATTTGACAGCACAAGACATTTATTACTGAATAGAAGTCTGTACCGATACCACAATTGTAGGCACTGCTTATATTAACAGCAAATGAATTCCTTATATCCAAATGTGCTTGGGATTATACAGTATATTTATCCATAGGGTAAACCAAGAGTGCTTTATTCAGAGAAAATAAACAAATGTAGCATTAACTCTTTGTGAACATAGGTTGGTTTGGTAAATACTCACACAACCTTAGATGACCAACATACCCAACACATTCCACCATGTCATTACATAATTACCAAAAAAATCTTGCTAAAAAGTCCCTGCATCTTACAGACCGGAGGTCAGGAGGATCCAGCACTGCAAGGCCCTCCTGACAGCTGTAATGGAGATCGGGTGATGCCCTGATGTAGGGCTGCATCCGATCTCCCAGAGAGGAACCTCCACACTGCTCTCTTCCTACAGGTACAGGACCTGCTGTGATGTTCTGTGTGTGTAGCTGAGCTGTGTGTGTGGTTCTGTGTGTGTAGCTGAGCTGTGTGTATGGTTCTTTGTGTGCAGCTGAGCTGTATGTGCAAATGTATGTCTGTGTATGCTGTGCTTTAGTGCGACCAACAGGCATATTTTTAATTGGTGTAAAATATATTTTTCCTTTTTTTGGAAGCCTAAATCTGGGGTGCGTCCTATAGTAAGAACTGTCTTATAGTCCGAAACGGTAAGTACTTCCCACAAAGCTTCTTTACAATGTTGCTTTAGACCAATGAGGTTTGTAGGTATTTAATCATTTTCCTTTCTTTTAAGGTCCTGACAAAGCATTTTCATTGGGTTAAGGTCAGGATTGTGACCTTAACCCAATGTGAGTCATTGCAACACAACACCTTTGTGTGACTTTTGAGAGACTTTTTTTTAATAAAGTCTCAAAAAACCCAACAGTGTCAGCTGCCTCATATACCAACCTCTAAGATAAATCAAACAAGTTCAAAACCCTGAATAACCAAAAAAAGGACACACACAAATGTGCTGATATTGTAGTTAGGACAATTCTTTTTAGTCCTCCTTGTAAATAAAACAGTAAAATGAATGTACAGTCAGTGCTCCCTCTATGGATCTACCAAGATTATGGTACATAGCCACATATCCTGTGTATAGTGAATAAGGGTCTTTCAGTGGGTAGCTCCTTAAAGAGGTTGTTCACTTTTGGGAAATAGTTGATATTGTTTATGTAATGAAAATGTATACAATTTTCTAATAAAATGCCCCTCCCCCGCATTCCATGACAAGCTCACACTGACTTCCTGCCAGCAAACAGCAGTGGGAGGAGACTAAATCTACAAACTACAAGCAAGATAAGATCTTTATATAAGGGGAAGGAGGTACAACAGTGCTGACTGTATGTGTAATATAGCTGAGTTAGCAAACCTGACTGTGTTTGTTATAGCTCAGATGTAGCAGAGCTGGAGACTGTTATTGTATGGTATATGCATCTTATGGATCTCATCATCTCATCTCTAAGCTGTCTCATCTCTCTTTTTCTCTTTGTCAGATATTAGCGAATGTTCAGAGGCTAAATAAAAGTGTAGATAAACCTGGACCCTGAAAATCTAAACACATTGTGATTGTTCCATAAAAGATACTTCTTTCAAATTCCTTTGTGTCGAATCTTGATACCAATTCAGTTGGGAGAATAGGGGACTGAAAGTTATTTTTAGTCCTCCTTGTGAGTAAAACACCAGAGCACATGTACAGTCAGTGCTCCCTCTATGGATCTACCAAGATGATGGTACATAGCCACATATCCTGTGTATAGTGAATAAGGGTCTTTCAGGAGGAAGCTCCTTAAAGGGGTTGTTAACTTTTGGGAAATAGTTGATGTTGTTTGTGTAATGAAAATGTATACAATTTTCTAATATACTTTCTGTTTCAATTACTCCTGTTTTCTAGATCTCTGCTTGCTGTCATTGAACTGGAAGCTTCATTGTTTACTTCCTGTGGAAATAAATCTTTCCATGGTCATGTGATGTCACACAGGTACCCGGCTCGTTATAATTCACAGCTCTGATATCTCTCTGTGATATAAAAAGCTGTGCACATGTGTGACATCACATGACCACAGTAAATAAACATATAAGAACATGAGGAATTAATACCGAAATTTATTTTCTACACAAACAATATCAATTATTTGCAGAAAGTAGACAAACCATTTAAAGTGCATACATGGCACTATAATATAGTTTAATGGGCTCAAAAGAATCAACATACGCCTTTCAAATCTATAATTACTTTAAAAATTAGATACGGAATACTACTGTATTTTAGAAGAGTGCTTTGACGTATTTATCAAAGGGTTTGGACATTTTACACTTTGGAAATAGTAAAAACCCAATGGGGCACATTTACTAAAGGCCGTGCACCAGTTGTCTATTGGACTTGGCACGGCCTTTATGTGCAAACTGCTTCCACATGTATTTAAGAAGTGTCTGCACCACATATGTTGCACACAACCCTATTAAGCCGCAGTTGCACTATTCTTCACAAATTTTGTCACTGATATCAGCATTCCGCTGCACAGTTGGGCCGTGCTTGATAAAGACCTATACAGTCGAAATGTTGCACCATACTTCTGATGAATAAAGGAAGACTTTTGATATGATACTTCATCCTGGAGTGCTGCTGATATTTTCTTATTTATTTACAGTTGGATTCTGGCAACTAGGATCAACATCAGGCATGTATCCCTATCTATATGTAAGTTACCACTAATTTGTTGGCTTACCAGTTGTTGTTCCACATATGACTTTGCATACAGTCAGACTGTGAACACATTTAACAAGCAAAGTCTGACAGAAGTATCTTACATGCCCCATGTTAAAGGTGCACCCAAAAAAAGTTGGTGCACTCTGTCGGAGCAGTGCAGGGGGAGCCAGATTCATGCAGAACGTGTGTCAGAAATCATGAATCTGGGACCCCAGGCATACTACACAGGCAAATATACATAGTGCAGTTTGCACTGCTTTTAGTAAATTTGTCACAATGTTTTTAGACATAACTTTCTAGTGCTTTCATTTTAGGAAAACTACTGCTATTTTACATGGTTTTAATTTTTTTTGCAATGATACTTGTATCAATTAAGAGCCATTGGTGCCCATTTCCAAACTTTTAGCAAACCTGAGTATACACACACACTGGGATATAGTTGACTTAATTAAGACACTTAATTCAGCTCAATGTTGGATGATTGGCAGGAGTGTTCATAGGGGACAGCATAATTTCATGCAGTTCATTGGGTCTATCTTATCGACCATTGCCCGTTTGAAGCTTCTCCTGATTATCTATATAATGTATGTTTTAAAATTGCATAGTAGCGATTCATCTCCTTCACTCTCTTTGTTACATTTGCCTACAGCACAACATCCTGTCCTAAGTAGGCTGCACCCGGAGGAATCATATCCATGAAGGTTCTTTCCTCTAGGGAATAATTTGACACTTCCACAATAAAAATGACCATCCTAGTCATTAAAAACGGTGCTAAACTGACTGGCAACCTAACATGGTTTTCACAATGAAAGAAATAGCATTAATTTAAAAAGCATGGCTCCCATAGGAAATGAGCAACAAGCTTTCATTGTAATCTCTCAATATCACCCCCTCCTCTTTGTCACATGCAGAATTAATGGAGATGCTCCTTAAAAAAAAAAAAATCACACGCCAGAATACTAAATATACTGACTTCTATCTTATGTTTGATCTGCCAATATACACAGAGACTAATTTTGATTATTTGCATTTGAATGTAATCATTTTTTATACTAGGATATATGACACATGTATGATACTTGATGATATAGGGTGAATAGTGTGATATGCAATCCTTTGGTTCAGTATGTTTGATATGATATGGAATGGACAGAATAGTATTGTCTTTTGTACATTTAGATTTAATAACAGTTGCATTGTAGGATTTAGTGATTGTAGTAAAGGCAAAAAGTACATTTTATTTATAAGACACAAACAAGCTGAAAAAACATTATATATGGTCAATGGATATAGACCTGTTAAACTACTTTGTCTTCAATGTAATAATATTTTTCTCTTTAAAATACATATTACCCCAATGGATGTTAACATGGAACCATATTTTAAACTCCTTTGTTTTTTTTATAAAGATATTATTGATGACATAGAAAATATAACAACCAGACTCAAATTGAATTAGAAACACACAATTTCTTTGTGAAGCATAATTGGAAAATCTAAAGAAATCAGCCAAGATATTAGGAAGAGAATTGTGAACTTGGGTGTAAATACCAGATATTTTAAGGTGCCTCTTTCATCTGTAAAGACAATTATACGGAAGTACTATGAAGACTGGAACGTAAGCCATAAGCCATTATACTCCTCAGAAAGGAGATGGGTTCTGTGTCCCACAGAACATGCTTTTGTCCGAAATGTGCATATCAACCCAAGAACAAAAGCAAAAGACCTTGTGAAGATGCTGGCTGTAGCTGGTAAGAGTGTGTCATTATCCACAGTGAAACAAGTGCTGTATAAACACCGGCTGAAAGCTACTCTGCAAGGAAGAAGCCATTACTCCAAAAAAAAAAAAATTAAAAACAGATTAATGTTTGTTAATGCACACAGAAGCTAAGTCCTTCATTTTTGGAGACATGTGCTGTGGTCTGGTGAAGCTAAAATTCAACAGCTTTGCCATAATGACCATTGTTACATTTGGAGGAAAGAGGGAGAAGCTTGCAAGACTGAGAACACCATTTCAATAGTGAAGCATGAGGGTAACATTGGTGCTTATTTACTAAGGGTCCGCGGATCGTATTTCCATCTGACTCCTCATGGTATTCGGGTTTTGCACTTACTACCAAACTGGTTACAAAGTGACTTAATGATAACAAAGTTTTGGAGTGGCTATGAACATTGAACATTAATGGGTAAAGCTGAAAAGGCTGGTGCGAGGAATGCTGCCTACAAACACGGCTCAGTTATACCAGTTCTGTCAGGAGGAATGAATTCAAGCTCCTACCAACTATTATGAGAAGCCTGTGGAAGGATATCCGAAAGTTTAACCCAAGTCATACATTTTAAGGGCAATGGTACAGAAAACTAATAAAATGTACGTAAACATTTTGAAGAAAATGCATTATAAAAATCTCTCTCTCTCGTTATTCAGGCATTTGGAAAATGTAAATAATTATTTTAATCGACCCAAAACAGTACAGGTTTATTTTTATTTCATGTCAGAATTTCATAGCCAGGTTACCCTATCCTTAGTATAGGCCATAAAACTCTAGAGGTCTCAGACAAAATAGCAAATATATGCACATGTCAGCACATATATATAGATAATATCTATATTAGATTTTATGCTAGTTTGTTCTGTACACTCTGTTCTTTGCACAGGGGCTGTAGTTAGGACACAGCCGCAATGGAATTTTGTGCAACATAAGCCAACGTAATACCTGATGTAAACAACAAGGGGGTGAATTAGTTGTCTCGGACTCTTCAGAGAACTGTTCATTAGTAGATTCCCATCAAGTTAAAATTCCCATCAAGTGTTCATTAATGGCCTATTTTTAAAATTCTCTTATGTAACCCCTTTTAATTTACCATGTTGCTCCTGAATGCCATAGTCCTATAACCTTTAAAGATGTTTTCCGGAAATACTATAGTTGGCCTATTCTTATGATATGCCATCAATAGTTGATCAAAGAGATTGGACATCCAACCCCTACAACCTCTCAACAGTTCATGGAACCGGAAGTTCTGTTTTTCTGTTGTGGCAGGCTGCCATTACTGCATCGGCAAATCCAATTGCAGAACTACTTTTTGTTCCACATACTATGTTCATGCAATGCTGAACAGTGGGGAGTTGACTACAGATCAATCAACTATTGATGGGTTACCTTGAGAATAGGCCATCAATAGCAATTCCTGATAGACTCTTTTAACAGTAAACCTTTATTGCCATAACCATATCGTCCTTAACAGTAATTTTATGCATTTTATTTTTCATATATTCTGGTTTACCTTTTGAAAAGATCTTTGTTTGAGCAAACAGATCATGTCCTAAAAGATATCATTACTATATATAAAAAACTATTTATATACATTATTGTAAACTGTTGTCTATTAGTGGTTATGTGAATGATGCAGATATTTCATGATAGTAGATAGATAGATATATAGATAGTTGGATAGATAGATAGATAGATAGATAGATAGATAGATAGATAGATGGAGTAAGTAACTGTGTGTGTGTAAAATTGACCAATACTGTTTAGATGGGCCTGTGGCATACTGCTCAGCATAGCTGAATCATTGTTTAATGGTTTCAGGACATAACACTCAGTACCTGACAAATGAGACATTGTGGCCCTTCCATATTATATATGGGTTCTACTGGCTGAGGAACTGCTGGTCATCCTACCCACCTGACATCTTGGATCATGATGAATTGTCCCCAACTCCATCCTCAGATTGTTTTTTAACATTTAATTTAGTTTCTTCCTGTGCTTGGATGAACATGGCTGTGTTATGGATTTCTGCTCTAATGTACACCAGCAGGTTGGAAGAACAAACCTCAGCAAGCTGTGAAAATTAGAGCGACCCGATCAATACTCAAGGTCATGACCTCTGACTTGGATTCTTACTTTGGCCTCGGGTTCTCCCCTTAAAAGCCTGAGACTAATTTTAATGGGAATCATATTTGTATTGCGAATAGGAAGGCCATTAAAACCATTTTATAACCAAATAAAAATGAGCCATATTACCCCAAAACAATTAGCAGATATTGGAGAACATTTGGACAATGTGCCAGTCGATGAATGCCCTTTACTAGCAAAGATTAATAGTGATAAAGCATATGAAAGATTGCAGAGAATTCAGAGCTGCTGTCATTTTGTTACAGGTTATGTAATTTTCTTTGTAGTATTTTTCATGTCCCTAAAGGCAATTAAACACTTTATGCTTTTTATGAAAATATCAAACTCCAGATTTAAAAAAAGCCAGTATGACAATTTTGAGTGATAATTTTGTCAGGAAACAAAATGTCAAAAAGAGTGTTAAAAATGTCCTTTGAGAGGAATTCAAGACAGCATGTAATGTCAACATAATATCATAGGAGCCAGAGTTTGATGTCAAGATAATGGCAAAATTATGTCAAGGTACAAATCCACTGAGACAATGATCTGAGGCTCATGTAAAAGACAAAGCCAAGAACGTTTTCAGAAAAGCTGTGGAGGTGACATTGGCTTGTCAACAGAATATGTGACTGACATATGATAATGATATGATGATCTTATGTAAAAAGAATTCAAGCAGACATCCCAAGTAAAATAATGTACAGGGATTATGTGTTTTGTTTTGCCTGGCCATACATTCAAAGTCAATGGCCCACACTTATTATAGTGTTTGCACCAGTTTTCTGTGACTACTACTTGCTCAAGTATCTGCACCAGTTTTGTGTCGCTTCTGCACTGCATCTGACAAAACCTAAAAAATGTGCACTTAAAGGGACATGTTGGTACTTAGTTGGACCGTGTGCCACAGTTCTGTCCAACGAGCCGCACAATTCTGCAGCATGAACACAGTGCACCAAAAAATTCTTGAAGACCGTGCGCCACAAATCATGAATCTGATGCATCCTGCACACATTTGATAAATGTGGGCCAATATATTTCCATAGTTTAAAATAACCAACCCCACTTCTGACTTTGAGGTAACAAAAGGGACAAATCAATAAAAAAAGGCAACTCAGAACAAACAGAAATCACCAGATAACAAACCTAGGCAAATGAATTTTTAATGAGGGTGTGTGCTAACCATTTTTAGCGGCTAATACAAGGCCCCAGTTATTTATATGTGCTCAAGCCAATGCCGTAGTTGGACTTTGTTAAATATCGACATTGGCAGTGTTAAATGGACCACAAAGTCCCTCTGTTCGCAGCCCACAAAGTGTACATGAGGCCTTTAAAAGGGTTCTCCAGTCATAGCAATTTAGACCCTATCAACAAGATATGGCTTAACATGTTGATCAGTGGGGGTCTTAGTGATGCATCCCCATGGATCATGAGAATGGCGGTCCATTGCACTCCAATAGTAGCTCTAGATAAAGCTCTAGATAAAGAGAGCAGCTGGTCATGAAAACAGCTCTTACCAGTGAAATCTGCCTTATTCATTAACTGTCTCATTCAATGAATGCATGCTTATAGCCACAAGTCCTGGCTCAATGAACTTGCAGAGGACTTCAACTTATAAGAGGTATTAATATATATTACGCTAGCTCATGGTGTGCCAGCGTGTAATGTTTCCCCACCCCTCTAGTTGTTCCAGATATTGAAAGAGGCTCTGGCATCCAGAGATATCCGACTGTGAGAATTCAACTCAAGGTCCTGTAGGTCCTGTCTGGCATAGAAATGTGCTATGACCTGCACCAGAACCTGTCCCACACCAGCCTACTACATGGCTGGGAACATTCATATTCCCACCCCTCTAAGCCCACTTAACGTGTAGGCGATAAAAGCGTTCATCACATGCACACAACCAGGAATTGCGATTGTTTCAAGGTTCATACCCCAGAAAACTAACTGTATAAAATCAACAACTTTATACAACTTTTAATGTACGATTTGATTCTAGTGAAGACAATGTTTATAGATATTATGACTGAGAATTAAATAATCATGTTAGTAATTCCAAAATTTAAAATAATAAATAATGGGTATAATGTATGCTAAAAAAAAATAAGAGCCATTATTTATGAAGGTCCTTCGTTTAAGATTCAGAGAAGAAAAAGAGAATTAAAAAACTGGAAGCTCCTCCATAGCATACATTATTCTTTACCATATGTCATGGGGCATTTGTATGGTATTATACTTTTATTTGTGTGACATCCCATGTTTATCCAAATAAATATAAATAATCTATTATAAGAAGATCCTTTGAAAAACAGATGATAAGGAAAAACACCATAAAAATTACTACTTAAATGGATTTTCCACTTAGTAATCTTTGCAAAGCCTTATTGCAAATCATCTTGCAACAAACAAACAAACCAACCAACAAACAAACGGGTAAATACATACGGTCCTCTACTTAAGGATGACCCCTACTTACAGAAGGACTCTCTGGTCACTGTGACCTCTGGTGAAGGTATCTGGATTCTGGTAATTTACTGAAGTTTAGCTCCAGGCTCCAATGATCAACTGCAAGAGGTATCAAGATATCTTCAATGATTTTTTATTGTTGATCCTTGTTCCCATGACAACCCAAAGTTTAAAGAATCCAATTGTTACAGGAACAATAATAAATGATTTAGCTGGAGTTAAACTTAATATACACAAAATATATGAGATGCAGCTTACATACAAATTCAACTTAAGAACAAACCTACTAAATCTATCTTCTTTGTAACCTGGGACAGCCTGTATGCAAAGAGGGAAGTGGGAAGGCCTTGTGTTCCAACCAAATACATATATGCTTACCCAGTGCTAGTGGTCACATGATTTGCTTCTATTCTATTATGGATGTGTTACACAGTACTGATTTTCAAGTGATTTCAGAACAAATTTAAATACATGGACATTAAAATTATGATTTTCCATGCTAAAAAAAAAATAAAACAATCAGAATACGTAGATTAGGTAGGAAAGAACTGATCCATGATACTTCCCAGAATTATATCTTTAGTTTCATTTTATTTTTATTTTTTTTTGCTGAGGTTATGTGTAGACAATGGATAAAATGTACAACTCTTGATCTGATATAGTTCTGTAATATACATTAAACTTTATTTTCTCTTCTGAGCAATGTGTTAGCTAAATAGCGAGTCAGCTCATATTCTACTACACACTCATACACCTAGTGCCAACCTTTCAGAGTAATAGGTGTGAGGCGTGTACTAAAATGAGGCCTTGATGGGGTCAGGGTGTCAGTCACAGCTCCATATACATTAATAGGTCCGGTATCCCAAACGTACATCAACACTGGCTGACAGATGTCACTAGGAAGGTAAAGTAGGTTAGAGGTTAGAGAGCATGAATGGATGGGTTTGTTTTAAGGAGCAGACTGTAAGACACTTTGGGAAAAATAATAAATATACTTATCTCCTAACATGCTTAAAAATGACTTCTGACATATAACACATGTACAAAATATGTTTCAAGTTCAATTAATGGCATTTGCCCTTCAGAAATAGAGGTACTAATTATATCTTATCGTTGCCATGGCATTTATGAGTATATTTCCTTACTGTTTAATGTAACAATTAAATTTCACATTGATATAGATCCAGTAGGAACCAGTGTAATCACTAGCCTCAATGGGAAAAGCCTCTTGATACAGTGAATAAAGATTTACATAAATAAAATGAATAAGTAAACACAATATGGAAGCCAAATATTTTTACTTTCTTTTTTTTGTGGTCTTTTGGTTACTTCTTGCTGTGGAGATCTAAGATTATGTATGGTAGGCCTTGACATACAATTTGTACATTGACATTTTATAAAGCAAACTCAGATTTTAGGATCATTATTGTGTCTAATTCTATTTTATCCATTTATTGACAACATTCTCTTTCTTAGGGTTAGTATTTTTGCTAACTACTCCTTATCTTTATTATTATACGTCCCTCCATTCAAGAGGATTGATCTTACCTCCTTCCTAACTGAAACCCACAGTAGAGCCCTGAGGCCATCTAAAACAAAAATCAGAGATATAAAGTCTGACTTATTATCTCAGAATTCTGAAATAAAAAGTCAGAGTTCAGAACAGTGTCTTTTTTAAGGAAGCCCCAGGGCTCTTGAACAGAATCTCATGAACAGTAAGAACTACTTGTTATAGTCCTCTCTTCTGTCGTTCAGGAATAACATTTTAAATATAAGAGTACTTCCTGTTTGGTCAAATAAAAATTCTTTAGATTTTGAAAATTGCTTCCAAAAAGTATAAAGTGACATAAAATGATTTGTCCCTTCTAATGTTTTATTTACTGGGGGTCATTTAATATGCAATGGAAATAAATGGAGTGGCTTCTTTTAGTGATATGTTATTTGTGGTACAAACAGCATTTCATCTTTAAGCATGATAAGGTTGGTATTAAAAAAAAATATTGATTTTTAAAAGACAGATTGTGACTTACAAAGGAAACCACTATATGATAGCTTATTAGAGAACATATCCAATTAGGGAATGCCGAAAAACACATATAGTTCACGAGGCACAGAGGTGATCCAAATCTAGAGCTACCAGGTCAAGATCAGAAAGCTTAGAAAATTCTCACAGCTTGTAGATACCACACCTATAGGGCATAGTAAGGGGGAACAATGGGAAGCAAAGTGGGGGCAAAAAATAATCAGAACAGGCTGGTTTGTCAGGGTTAGATGTGCAAACTACAACAGTTATTGTTCCATTGTATGTTTCCATTTGGCCATACAGAAAAAGCTAAAGACTAGTGCTCATAAATAATACGCCCTAAATTATTGGAAATATGTCTGTGAAGGCTGCAGTACCCAACACAACCGCTTTTACCTGAACAACATGCTATGTTTACTGAGCAATGTATTAAAGAGACTCTGGTTGCGACACACACACTCACATTGTTATCATTATTATTGGCCTTTAGATCTTCAATATTTAAAACTCATTTAAAATTCTATAAGATTCTCAATCCAAATAAAGCACTACAGAATATGTTGGCACGTTTGTAAGAAACGTGACCAGTGTCTCTTACAATAACTTTTCAACACTTTAACATATCCCTGAGTAAGACATTGTAATTTATGTTAGTAGTATAATTTCACTGATCATTTTTTTTTGGGGGGGGGGGGCAAATTCCATAGTTTAGGGAAAATTTGAGAATAAATTACAATTTTCAAAGCTTCAAATGTTCTACTTTTTTAAAAACTTTTTTTTTTGTAGAAACCTATTCTTTCTATTTCCATAATTTGTTTTACGTTTCCTTTTTTTAAGGAAACAAGTTTTCAGATTTTCAAGAGATTTGAAAAAAAGCTAAATTTTTGGTGACCAATTTAGTTTGGAATTTCCCCTTAAAGGATTATGTACTATAAACCCCCACAAATAGCACTTCCCAAAGCAACATATGGGAAGTCTGTTACCCCTTTAATACTTTCTCAGGAATCAAACTAAAAATATTCTCATTTAGCACTAAAATGTACACATTCAAAAGGTATTAAAGGTAAATATTAGAGATGAGCGAATACTAAAATGCTCGGGTACTCGTTATTCGAGACGAACTTTTCCCGATGCTCGAGTCGTCTCGTATAATAACGAACCCCCCATTGAAGGTCAATGGGAGACTCGGCATTTTTTCAAGGGGACCAAGGCTCTGCACAGGGAAAGCTTGGCCAAACACCTGGGAACCTCAGAAAAGGATGGAAAACACCACGGAAATGGACAGGAAACAGCTAGGAAAAAAAGGCAGCATGCGGGATGCTGCTGAGGCTGCATATCGCAACATTATGCCCCAAAATATGGGCAAGCTGGCCTGAACAGCGTGAAGAATGAAGCTAGATAGCATCTAAAAACATCCAATAAGTGACCTCTGACCACTATAGGGGACGGCATGCAGAGGGCAAGCGGCAGACAGGCTAGAGAGGTCATGCGGACATAACCTCAAATGGACTCAGGCTTCAAACCAATGGGTGGCAGAGAGGGAACAAAAGAGGTGAGCAAGAAGGACGCTCAAAATAGAATCGGTACATGATAAAAGTTTGCCAGTGATATTTGTGGATTACACAGCAGGGTGGCGACAAAGTTAACATGGAAGCCATGAAAAAAACCCAAAATTCTGCCTGACACAGCTCGTTTTTGATACGGGGGACCATGTATGGAGGCAGTGAACTGTAGTAGGATTAAAGGTGCTGCCGAGTTTTTTAAAAACTATGTAGTGGCTCTCGGATTTTGAGCTGGTGCTCTAGCAGGCGAGCTTTCCCAATCCAAGCCCCTGTCTCTAGGCTTCCCCAAAAGCACTTCTAAGAACTTTTGTATAAGATCAAGTGTAGTAGCGTTCTTATAAGTTTGGGATATGGACGGGTGAGGGGAAGTAAACAGCTGCGCAAGAAGCGTGAAATTAATAGCGGTTAATCATAAAGTTGCCAGTCATATGTTGTGGATAAACACAGCAGGTGGCGGACAAGTTAACACTTTGATGGGAATCCCATGAAAACAACCCAAATTTCTGCTGACACACCTCGTTGCAAAGGAGGGTCTATCGGACTTGGTAGACTGCAGATAAGAGTAAGTGGAACTTGTTTTTTTAGCCTTCCGTCGCTGATGGCGTAGCAGCGGTAGAGACGACAACGTGTGGAGGCTGCTATGGAGACAATTTAATTTGGTAGTGCCTGTATGTGGCGTCCAAAAAGTTTTCAAACCCGAGGAGCAGAGGTGTCCCTCCGAAAAATGGAATGAGATTAGTGCATGATGTGGCAGCCCAAAAGTTTTCAAACAGAGGAGCGGAGGTGGCCCTCCAAAGAAAAATGGAATAGATTGAGTGCCTGTATGTGGCAGTCCAAAAAGTTTCAAACCAGAGGAGGAGGTAGGTGTCCCTCCAGAAAATGGAATAGATTGGAGTGGCTGTATGTGGCAGTCCCAAAAATGTTCAAAACAGAGAGAGGTAGGTGGCCTCCAAAATTAAAATGGAATAGATTCGAGTGCCTTATGTGGCAGTCCCAAAAAGTTCAAAACCAGAGGAGCAGGGTAGGTGTCCCTCCAGAAAAATGGAATAGATGAGTCCTGTATGTGGCAGTCCCAAAAATTTTTCAAAACCAGAGGAGCAGGTAGGTGGCCCTCCAGATAAATGGAATAGATTGAGTGCCTGTATGTGGCAGTCCCAAAAAATGTTTTTTAAAACAAGAGGACCGGGTAGGTGGCCTCCAGAAAAATGGGCATAGATTGAGTTGCCTGTATGTGGCACTCACAAAAAATTGTTTCAAACAGGGACCGGGTAGGTGGCCCTCCAGAAAAATTAAATGCATAAGTAATATAGCAAGAGCCAGTGGGCCTGTCAAAAAATAGCCAGTTTCCCTGCTTACTGTACAAAGAGGAGGAGAAGGAGGAAAAATGAGGAGGAGGAGGAGGGATCAATATTCAGGTGAGTTCCTTCACCTGGTGGAGATTGGAAATTCTGAGAAATCCAGCCTTTATTCATTTTAAAAGCGTCAGCCTGTCAGCGCTGTCAGTCGACAGGCGTGTACGCTTATCTGGTGATGATGACACCAGCATGCACTGAAAACCCGCTCGGACAAGACGCTAGCGGCAGGGCAGGCAAGAACCCCAAGGCGTACAGCGCCAGTTCGTTGCCACATGTCCAGCTTTGAAAACCCAGTAGTTGAGGGAGCTGTGTGATCATTTAGGACGATGGTATGTCAGCTACGTACTCCCTCACCATCTTTCGTAAAGATCAGCCCTACTCTGCCGAGATGGGGGACAGGTGACAGTGGTCTTGCTGGGGGATAAGAACTGGCAAAAGCCTTGTAAAGCGTACCCTTGCCAGTGCTGGACAAGCTGCCTGCTCGCCTACTCTCCCTCGCTACTTGCTGCAGAACTACGCACTCTGCGTAGCGCTTGTCAGAAGGGAAAATACTGTTTCAGCTTGTGCACCAGGGCCTGCTGGTATTAATGGCATTCTCACACTCCTTTCTCTGCGGGATGAGAGTGGAAAGATTTTGCTTGTACCGTGGGTCAGGAGAAGTGAAACACCCAGTAATCGGTGCTGGAATAAATTCTTTGAACGCGAGGGTCAGGGATAGGCAGCCTAGCATGAAATCTGCCATATGCGCAGAGTACCAACGCGTAAGAATTCCCCCCTCACTGGCCTGACTGTCCATTTCCTCCTCCTCCAACTCCTCCAACTCCTCTTCTTCTGCCCATACACGCTGAACAGTGAAGGACTCAACAATGGTCCCCTCTTGGTCTCGCCAAATTCTCCTCCTCTTCCTCCTCATCCTCCTCCACCTCCAACCTCCTCGATATGCGTGAGAAACAGACCCGAGGGTGTCTTGACTATCAAAAAGGGAATCTTCCTTCCGTCCTTGTGACGAGCGCAAAGCTTCCGACTCATGCTGACAGAGAGTTTTCAACAGGCCAAGCAGCGGGATGGTGGGTGATGATGGGCGGCATCGCCACTGACCATCGTGTTGCTCCTCAAGTTACTCAGCACCTGACAGATATCAGACATCCACGTCCACTCCTCATTGTAGACTTGAGGAAGCTGACTGACCTGACTACCACTTCGGTGGAAGTTGACATTGGCAGTCTACAATCGCTCTGCGCTGCTGGTAAACCTGGATAACATGGTCAGTGTTGAATTCCACCTGGTGGAACGTCGCACACAGTCGGTGAGCGGGCAGTTGGAGGCGGCGCTGCGCTGCCCGAGAGTGGCAGCATCGGTGGACTTCCTGAAGATGCGCACAGATGCGGCGCACCTTCGTGACAAATCAGACGATTGGGGTATGTCTGAGGAAACGCTGACTATCAGATTTAAACACAGGGCCAGGCATGGCACATGTGTCAGTCTGCCGAGTGCAGAGCCGCCACCAGGTTACGGCCGTTGTCAACACAACCCCCACCATTCCGGCTTAGGTTCAGCGGTGCCAGCCACAGATCAGTCTGCGCCGTGATGCCCTGTATAGCTTGGGCGGTGTGCCTTTTGTCGCCTAGGCTCAGCAGTTTGAGCCACGCCTGCTGTCGCTTAGCGACGGCACTGCGCTGTGCCTAGAGCTTACCGACTGATGGCGCCGTGCCCACGGATGGAGTCGGAGGAGGAGGTGGAGGAGGGGTGGGGGGAGGAGGAGAGGCATAGTAGGCCTGAAAACAACCTGGACCGAGGTAGGCCCCGCAATCCTCGGCGTGCAGTATATGAGCAGCCCCCGGGTCAGCTCGGTTCCCAGCCTCCACCAAAAGTTAACCACCATTTGCGTCAGCGATATATAGTGGCCCTGCCCGGCAGCACCGTCCACGTGTCCGTGGTCAGGTGGACCTTGTCAGAAACGGCGTGGTCAGGGCACGGGTGATGTTGTCTGAACTGTGGTGCAGGGCTGGGACGGCACATGGGAAAAGTAGTGGCGCTGGGGACCGAATACCGAGGGGCGGCCGACGCCATGAGGTTGCGAAAGGCCTCGGTCTCTACTAGCCTATAGGCAGCATCTCCAGGCTAAGCAATCTGGAGATGTGCACCTAAGGGCTTGGGCGTGCGGGTGGGTTGCACTATATTTGCGTTTCCGCTCCAGCGTCTGGGGTATGGGAGAGCTGAACGCTGGTGATGCTGTGGAGGATCGTGGAGGCGACGATGGGGTTTTTGTGGCCAGGGTCCTGGGCAGGGGGCTGACTACAGCTGACACAGGGGAAGGAGCAGTGGTGTGCACGGCCGGAGGTGAACGGGTTGTTGCCCACTGAGTGGGTGTTTAGCATTCATATGCCTGCGCATACTGGTGGTAGTTAAGCTTGTAGTGGTGGAACCCTGCTGAGCTGGTTTGGCAAATGTTGCACACCACAGTCCGTCGGTCATCCGGTGTTTCTTAAAGAAACCTCCAACTTCTGAAGATTAGCCCTCGCCGCAAGAGCCCTCACCACGGGACTCACTAGTTGACACATTGGCGCTGATGCACAGCTCTGGCCCTGCTCTCCGTCTGGCCCCACCACTGCCTCTTCCAAACCTGTTCTGGTCGAGGACCTCCTCCGTTCAGAAGCACTGTGTTCACCCGGCCTCTCAACCCAGTTGGGTCTGTCACCTATCACCTCGATCCCTCCGTTGCTCCCCCCTCGGACTTCCTGCCCTGACAACAACTTCCCCACTGTCTGACAAACCGTGTCTCCTCATCGTCGGACACTCTTTACACACTTCCACTACGTCAGAAGGTCATCATCACCCACAGACTGTGACTGGGGAAAACCTGGGCATCGGAAAATTGTCAGCAGCAAACCGGACAAGTGGTTTGGACTTGGGGAAGGGTCCAGAAAAACAGTTCCTCAGAGTATGCCGGTTCAAATGCAATTTTCCTGGGAGGGGGCAGACTTGGGGGGGGAGGCTGAGGTGCGGAGCTGGAGGAGTGGGATTTCGGTGACATGGGTGGACTGCGTGGAAGACTGACTGGTGGACAAATTGCTCGAAGCATTGTCAGCAATCCACGACATCACCTGTTCGCACTGTTCTGGCCTCAACAGTGCTCTACCACGAGTCCAGTAAACTTCAGACATGAACTAGGGAGTGTAGCTCTGCGGCGTTTCCCTGCTCCCTCATAGCAGGTGGTGTCTCACCCCGCCCAGGACCACGGCCTCTGACCCCTGCGTAGTTGGACGCCCACGTCCCCGCCCTCGTCTCTACCCCTAGCCCTGGGTTAAACATTTTTAAAATGAGAGTTATAACTTTTTTTTTTTAACTTTTTTTTTTTTTGTTTTTTGTGTTTTTTGTTTTTTTTTTTTTTTTTTTTTTTGTTTTTGAGTTTTAAACCAAACTGCTATCCTATTGCTATGGCTATTTTCTAGCCAAGTATGAAGCACACGACTGCCAGATGAGATGACACTGAGTTATTAAAAACAATAACGTAAAAATAAAAAAGGCAATGCAGATGTGGCCTAATGACATCAACCTACTAAATTTTCCACTTCGGTCTTGCTATGGATATGTGAGGCACTAAGCGCAAAACACACGGTCGCAAGTCTCACTACAAATTGCTCACAATTGGTAACATGCACTGCAGCAAGTACCAGCCACAGCAGATCAACCAGAAAATCAAATATAGAACGCTACTGTAGGGTAAGTAAGCTGTTTGGATCTCCTATGGCGATTTTACTAGCCAAATTCAAAGCACACTACTATGCCAGTATGAGATTGGACGCTGAGTTATGAAAATAAAAAAAATAAACCGTCAAAATAAAAAGTAATGAGCAGACTGTCGCCTAATTGAAATCAACCCCTAATAAATTTTTTTCCACTTTGGTGTTGAGGTGGGATATGTGTCACTAGAGAGCTAAACACACGTAGCAAGTTCCACTGCTATTCCTCACAATAATAGCGCACTATAGTGCGAGCCATGCCACAACAAAAAAAAAAAAGTGATCACGTTATTGTAGCCCTAAGAAGGGGTGTTTTGGAGATCACTCGGAACCTAACAGAAGCTAATAGAACACCATAACGCTTTCCTGACCAGAAGCAGCTCTCTCCTAGCGGCATCCAGACAAGAATGAATCCCGGAGCAGCGCGGGCAGCGGCTAGTCTAATCCCAGGGATCAACCTGATTGGCCAGCCAACCACTGCTATCGACGTTTGTAAGTGGTACCACGTTATGTGGGGTGGGTGCGCGAGTCTCTGCTGCTTGTGATTGTCGGTTTCTGGCGCCAAAAAGCAAACGGGCGGGAGCTGCCATTTCTAGAGCGGGCGAAAGTATCGTCCGAGACAACGAGCGTTCGAGTACGTAATGCTCGATCGAGCATCAAGCCGGACGAGCTGTTCGTCTATCTCTAGTAAATATACATCTACAAATGTTTGGCTGTTCTTCTGAGTACGGAAATACCAGACATTTGGATGTCAGCTGTATTTCGCCGCACAGCGATGTCCAAACAGTTAGTGCTATGTGGTTATTGCCAGCTGATTTGACTACAAATGTATTTGGTGCACTTTTGTGATGTACTTAAGGAGCCTCAAAGTATCAGTTCAGTAGAAAACCTATAAACTAACACAATGCGCCCAAACAGGGCTGAGAAGGGAAGGAGTAAAATGTAGTCTGGGGTTGTAGTGAGCATTTTAACCCCTAACATGCTTGCCTAAATGTAATACTATGTAAATGTAAAACTAAATGGTGCAGAGTAGAAATTCCATTTTTTTCTCAAATATGCCATTTTAGTGCCAAATATATTGTTCCCAATTAATGCCACTTTAGACAAACACCCCAAATATCATTCTGTGGTTTGTCCCGAGTTTGGATTTGGAGGGCCATGTCATGTTTGCAGAGCCTCTGAAGTACCATTACAATAGAAACCCTCGATGAAGTGAAACCATTTTGTAAACACACCCTCAATTAATTTATAGGGTTGTAGCAAGCATGTTATCCCCCGAGATGCTTGCCAAAATGTAATAAATAGTGAATAAAGCTGAGTAAAAATTACATTTTTTCTCAAATATGCCATGTTAGTGCCAATTTATTTTGTCCAACCATACCACTTGGACAAACATGTCAAATCATTTGGTGGGTATCCCGTATATGGCAATACCCTAAATGTTGCAATAATCCACAGGGTGGGCACACGGCAGGGCCAGTAAGGAGCAAGCAAACTTTTAGCTTTTGAAGCTCTGTTTTCAATAGACTGGTGCTGGGGTGCCTCTGAGATACCAGTACAATAGAAACCCAGAGAAGTGACCCCATCTTAGGAAAGGGCACCCTCAAGAATGTATCAGGGTTTATGAGCATTTTAATCCCTGAGATGCTGTCCCAAATGTAATACAAAGTGAATGGGCAATTTCTCAAATGTGCCAATTGTAGTGAGAAATGTATTCAGTCCAACTTATGCCAATGGAGACAAACAGCCCAAAAATTCATATTTGCAGGATATCCTGGGTACAGCAATACCCAGATGGCAATATTCTACATGTTTGGAACCGGGCATGGCTCAAAAGTGAATTACTGGCATTTGGAGCACAGACATTTTACATATTTTTTTTCTTTTGACATCATGAAGCATTGTAAATGCCCTTAGGGATCAGTACGGTAGAAAACCTGAGAACTGACTTTATTTTGGAACTACACCCTTCATGCATGTAATCTAGGGGTGTAGTTAAATTTTAAACCCCTCAGGTGGGCCGCAAAGAAAGTGAATAATGGATAGGCATAGTAAAAATATCCATTATTCATTTTGTGCCCAGCTCATGCCACTGGAGCAAGCACCCAAAATCATGATGCAGGTTCTCACACTGATTCCTGCATCAAGCTCGGACGAGCATGTTCGCTCATCTCTAGTAAATATACATCTACAAATGTTTGACCTGTTTCTTCTGAGTACGGAAATACCAGACATGTGGATGTCAGCTGCTATTTCGCCGCACAGCGATGTCCAGAACAGTTAGTGCTATTGGGTTATTGCCATGCTGATTTGACTACAAATGTATTGTGGTGCACTTTTGTGATGTACTTAAGGAGCCTCTAAAGTATCAGTTCAGTAGAAAACCTATAAACATAACACAATGCGCCCCAAACAGGGCTGAGAAGGGAAGGAGTAAAATGTAGTCTGGGGTTGTGCTGAGCATTTTAACCCCTAACATGCTTGCCTAAATGTAATACAAACTAAATGGTGCAGAGTAGAAATTCCATTTTTTTCTCAAATATGCCATTTTAGTGCCAAATATATTGTTCCCAATTAATGCCACTTTAGACAAACACCCCAAATATCATTCTGTGGTTTGTCCCCGAGTTTGGATTTGCAGGGCCATGTCATGTTTGCAGAGCCTCTGAAGTACCATTACAATAGAAACCCTCGATAAGTGAAACCATTTTGTAAACTACACCCCTCAATTAATTTATTTAGGGTTGTAGCAAGCATGTTATCCCCCGAGATGCTTGCCAAAATGTAATAAATAGTGAATAAAGCTGAGTAAAAATTACATTTTTTTCTCAAATATGCCATGTTAGTGCCAATTTATTTTGTCCAACTCATACCACTTGGGACAAACATGTCAAAAATCATTCTGTGGGTTATCCCGGTAATGGCAATACCCTACATGTTGCAATAATCCACAGGGTGGGCACACGGCAGGGCTCAGTAAGGAGCAAGCAAACTTTTAGCTTTTGAAGCTCTGTTTTCACTAGACTGGTGCTGGGGTGCCTCTGAGATACCAGTACAATAGAAACCCCAGAGAAGTGACCCCATTTTAGGAAAGGGAAACCCTCAAAGAATGTATCTAGGGTTGTATGAGCATTTTAATCCCTGAGATGCTGTCCCAAATGTAATACAAAGTGAATGGGCCAATTTTCTCAAATGTGCCATTGTAGTGAGAAATGTATTCAGTCCAACTTATGCCACTGGAGACAAACAGCCCAAAAATTCATATTTGCAGGATATCCTGGGTACAGCAATACCCCAGATGGCAATATTCTACATGTTTGGAACCGGGCATGGCTCAAAAGTGAATTACTGGCATTTGGAGCACAGACATTTTACATATTTTTTTTCTTTTTGACATCATGAAGCATTTGTAAATGCCCTTAGGGATCAGTACGGTAGAAAAACCTGAGAACTGACTTTATTTTGGAAACTACACCCCTTCATGAATTAATCTAGGGGTGTAGTTAATATTTTAACCCCTCAGGTGGGCCCCAAAGAAAGTGAATAATGGATAGTGCATAGTAAAAAATATCCATTATGTCATTTTGTGCCCAGCTCATGCCACTGGAGGCAAGCACCCCAAAATCATGATGCAGGTTCTCACACTGATTCCTGCATACAGAGCCACATGCCGCAGTATTTCTGAAAGCGAGGCACTTGAATAGTGTAGTATTGGTGTAAAAATTGTCTAGTTAGAGCTGTTAGCCCTGGTCCAGTAGTGGGTGCATCAAATACCACTCTATCTTTGCAGTAATATCCAGGAAGATAGGGGAATCTGGGAGCACTATTGTTGAGTCCTTCCCTTCATATACCCTGAACTTCTACGTATACCCTGATGTACTTCACACCATATCGTGCCCTCTTATTGGGCAGGTACTGGCGGAATTGAAGTCTCCCTCTAAATTGTACTAGGGACTCATCTATGGCCACATGTTTCCCGGGGGTATGTGCCTGGGCAAACCTGGTGCTAAAATGGTCTAATATGGGCCTGACCGTAAACAAATGATCTGCATAATGCAATAAGTTATGGATGGCTTCAAAGTGCATCCTTCTCATTGCCATGCAGAACATCTCATGTAGTACAGAATGTCTGTGCTCCAGTAGTCCCTGATTGATGGCTTCTTTACTAGGGGCCCCTTCTTTACTTATGCCCCAATACATGGGGTTGGGCATAAAATGAAGTGGGGTTTGAGCAGCATAGAGATTTGTATGGACTACAATTAAATATATTTAAAAAAATATTTTAAAAAGTCCACACCTCTGAGTCCTGCCATGTCAAATTATATTTCAGCTTGGTTCATAAAATCTGGAACCTGAGTGGCATAATTATCTGGGGCTACCCATGTGGGGTCAGTGGAAGCTCCAGACACTTCTCCCGTAGAAGTCCCAAGTACTTCTCCCCTAGAAGTCCCAGGCATTTCTCCCGCAGAAGTCCAAGGCACTTCTCCAGTATAAACCCTATGGAGCATTCTCGGGGGTTTTTGCAGGTCACTGTAAGATGAGGTGGAGGAGAGTTAAAAGGGGACATTCTGTGTATGGCACACAGAAAAATAAGATAATGTGCACCAGAAAAATTTGTTAAAATGCACCAAGAAAATTTTATAATATGCACCAAACTATTTGGACAATTCGCATAGCCTGCATACATAAAAACTGGATAATGTGCACCAAACTACACAGACAAACTGCAGAGCTGGCACACAAAGAAATTAGATACAGGCATACCTATGTGCGCCCTGCAAAAAAAATAATACCAGGTGCCAAAAAAACCCTATGGGTACTGCACAAAAAGGCGCTATAACTGCACCTAGCTTGCCCTAAGATGCCTTAACTTCTTCTTAAGATACGTTGCCATGCTATTCACATGGCACAGTGAAAAAGTTCTTCCAGTGCAGAACAGCTAACACAGCGCACTGAAAGTATTTTTGTGTTCAAAAGGGACAGACAGGATATGGGAAAAAATGCATGACAAGTGTGGTCACGCCAGTTGAATACACAGGACGCAGGAGAGTATCAGGAGATCAGAAGGATCAGATAGGGATCAGATAAGTAGATAGTGTCTTAGTGTAACACAGGAACACTTTGCTCCTCTCTCCAGCAATACTAAACCAAAATGGTGCTGTTGGAGAGCGATAAAGAGCTAAATTTCACCTTTTTCACCCAAAAAAAACGCTGCAATGTACATTGCGCTTTCGCTTCATACTATTACAGCACTGGGTGTGAACTGTGGGAGTCCGCACCACAAAGGTGTTAATGTGTTTCGTGGCAATAAGCCATGGGTGGCTTTGCTGTCTCCTTTTCTTTTTGATATTTCTGACTTGTTAATATCCTAGATCTAGCAATGTATTTTTTATTCTTTGCTAAAATTTGAAAATTGAGAGGATAAAAGACGTGATTCGTAGAAGTTTTGCCCAATTTTTTAAACTATTTGGTTTCCATTGGTTTCTTCAAATCGACGTTGCTCCATTTGTTCTGGAAATTAGTATATAACTCCCTC
Source organism: Engystomops pustulosus (assembly GCA_019512145.1). NCBI lineage: Eukaryota > Metazoa > Chordata > Amphibia > Anura > Leptodactylidae > Engystomops > Engystomops pustulosus. Next base: position 58,743,936 of record CM033644.1, read on the forward strand.
TAGTCCTCTTAAACACAGATTTTTTCCATAGAAAGCACCTTTCTGGTTTTGTTAACTTTTACAAGTTTTTTTTTTTAATTTTCCCTAGTCCATCCCTCTACTAGTGCTCTGGGATGGGTTACAGTATTGGCCAGCTATCATTTTGAAAGATTAATCTGAAGTGTATCAGAAAAGATTTGGATTTTTTCAGTACCTGAAAAATGGCAGATTTGTAAGGAATCTATAATGAATGAAAAGATTTGCTCATCTCTAGAATTAATATAGCTACTTAGTTTTTAACCTTTTGCATACACCATATGATTACCACATAACTATCTGGTAGTTTATGTTACATTAATATGTTCCCTTTTTTATTTGAATGAAATAATTAAAAACATTAACCACCTCTAACTCTGAATTAAATTAATATTCCAGTGACTTGCTGAACAAAAGGCTAAGAGAACTAGATGACTATTAACCATATAAAATCTAGCCCTTGCCACTATGGGGATTAACACTTTAACATTTCCAAATTCACACTTATTCTTTTTTTTACTATTTCTAAACATTTCACAGAAAAAGAAAGTCTCAGTTTGCAAAAATAAGACTCGGACAGTTGCTTTGTATGAAGAATTTCAATTCTGCTCATCTTCAGGAAAATGACCCTTTTTATTTTGTTGTGGACATAAAATTATGGCCCTTGGAAAATTGGTTGCCTTTCTGTTGAGGGAAATCAATTTTCTCACTGCCACGTATGATCAACATGTCACAACCATCACCCAGATAATAACAGTAAAGTACTAGTAAAATGTCTGGTGATAATATTGGTCTTGGGAAAGGGGGACAGGCAGTAAGCTTTTCAACCTGCACCTTTTTTTTATTTTTGGAAGAAAACTAAAATAAAAGAAGAATAATGTAAAGAAGGACTTTTGATTTTGCAGTAATATTTCAATGTGTTCATCAAGTTGATGAGAAATGTATTGTTCCCAGAAAAAATGTAAGCACTTTGAGAGCTAACCTCAAACCACCTTCTTGTACTTTCCACCAGCTTGTTAATGGTCATCTAACAGTAAGAGATGATCCATTCCGTGATGACCCAGGAGCCTATTTAGGACAGTGAGGTAACAGGGAAAATACAGAAGTGGCTGCTTAATCTGGATCCTGCAAACAAAAGGAAGCATCAGATATGACCTTGCCACTGGAGTGTTAATAGCTTTCAAGCCATCATCCCTGACACTTAGCATCCTCTGTGCTCCACCTCTGTAAGCTTCCCGGCAGAAATGTACATTAGCAGAATTATACAGTTACACAACTCTACAGCGGACAGGGAAACAACATTATAAGTGATTAAATAGTCATCTCAAGTACAATAATACATACATTATCTGTCACTCTAATTTATAATATGTTTTCAATATATAAATACTGGGTATAAGTGTTGTGATTCAAGATACTTCATGTGGAATCTATCGATTGCACGATTGTCTGGAAGAGAATGAAACATGGACATCTAAGTCTCCACTTCTTGAGAGCTAAAACAAATAACAGGTGATGAGACTGGCAAATCGGAGACAGTGGTTTCTAATGGAAGACTTTGTGGGCATGCAGATTCCCTGAGAGGTAGTTCAGCTGGGGGAAGTTATAAAGTTTTGGCCTTCTTGTGGACTTTAGTTATGAGATTTAGTATGGGCAAGTAGAAAGGAATACCATTACCAGCATTTGACATCTATTTACTGTTGGTGCATGGATGAGTATATTATCCAAGAAAATCTATGTCCAATTGGTCCATGGATTTTTGAGCACTTTCTGGGATCAGATCTGGCATGAATTATTATTATTATTATTATTATTATTATTATTATTATTATTATATAGCAAGCTAGTCATTCCATGATTCTGTACATTTAAAAAGGGGTTCACATGCATTGCCTATAGGAAAGAACAAATATGAACAAAAGACTCAAAACTAGACAGAGGAATAAGGTCCATAGTCATTCTGCTGAAATAATACATAATTCAATAATTGATGAATTTAATTATTTTCCTTGCTCAAGATTGTCTCCATTAGTCAGAATTGGGAACTTTTTTGCACATGGTGAAGCACATTGCAGGGGCCCTTACCTTAGAGGGGAATTCTCATATCAGGTTCACATGAAAATATCATATTTTTTATTTATAGACAATTTCAAATGTCATCCCTACATGACAGATGTTGGACTTCTGCATCACTGGGAACCACAACTATCTCAAAGGTGTGTACCCATTTCAGCCAGTAATTGATATTGATTTTAATAACTTACAATTTTCTAATATACATGCTTTATCAATTCCTTACATTTTTAGATCTCTGCTTGTTGTCCTTCGATAGAAAGCTTAAGTTTAGAAAGCTTAGGCTACGACTAAGAACCATTTGGTTTCAAAACGCGTCAGTTTTTTACTTAACCATGTACGTCTATTAATGGTTTTTTTTACCGTATTTTTCTCAATAAAGTGGATTTTTACCATTATTTCCTGTTGCAAATCAAAGCTGGACTCATTTGATTCCTTGGATTGCTTCCTGGCTACCCAACCCAAAAGTCATGCATCATCGTACACATATTATCATTATGGAGGTGAGCTGCACTAACAAAAAACTTTTTTGGACTAGAAAGCTTCTATATTTTCCTCCAATGGTTTTAGTGGTCAAATGATGTCACACAGCTGTGCATCTGTGTGATCATGAAGAGATATCTGTCCACTAGTAGTAAACATAGAAGCTTTTTGTAGAATGACAACAAGCATGGATCTAGAAAACTGAGGAAATTGATAGACAAAGTATAATTGAAAAATCATATAATTTTCCACCATGCAAACAAAAACATTTATTTGCTGAAATGGGAATACCCCTTTAATAATAGGGGAATAGCCAAATGTCTGCAAGTTGAGAAATGAATCCGTCCTGTATATATATGTCATAAATACCTGAGATGAGAATACCTCTTTAAGATGTGGGCAATTCATCATGTACTGGCACATAATGCTCTCCATTGACATGCAGGCCACACCAGATCTGCTGGGAGGCTCCTATACATGACCCTGCTGCAGAATCAGATCTATTTGATTTGCATCAGGAACTGGAGCAGGCTATAGTTAATGTGCAAGCACCGGTATCCCCCGCCCCACTCCGGCCAACTCTGCGGCACGGCCAACTCCTCACCCCTTGGCATTGAAGTGGTGTGAAAGTTGTAATTCACATAATCTGAGAGGCTCAAGTGATTTGCATAGTTGTCCTATGTAATGCATGTATAACTTCTTCATTAACTACAAAAAAAGCTTGTGGCTAAAGTGGTAAATATTGTGAGTGACATTTTATTAAAGGAAATCTACCATTAAAATCAAGCATGATAAACCAGGGACACTTACTCATAGACCTAGGCATTGCAGTCCTCTTCTTATATTTGCTATTGATGGCCTCCTTCCTTCTAAAATCAACCCTAGCCACTCTGTCATCTGGCTTTACAGACTGTTACACCATCTCACACTGCCCTCTACTCCCTCGGCGGAAAGTGCTCACTGCACATGTGCAGAGGGAGAAGTGAAGGACTACAGTATAACAGTCTATGGAGCCAGATCAAAGAGGAGCTAATTAGAATAAGTTGATTTAATAAACAATAAATAAACAAGTTAATAAACAATAGCCATTGATAACAAATATAAGATTATCCCCACTAATATAAGAAGTCATAGTACCTGGATCTATGAGTAAGTGTCCCTGGTTTATCATGATGGATTTGATGGTAGATTTCCTTTAATCCAAATGTGTTTCAACAAAAATATTAAAGAACATTCCTCTTTTCTTTTTTGTTTTTATGTTAGGTAAAATCTAACACAAGTATTTTATAGTCCCCCAAATCATTAACACTTATTTATAAACTTTGGTTATCAGATGTTTACTGCAGTGAGAACTGTATTCAAATGGATCTTGCACAGTAAGTAGTTTTCGTACTATCATACACTTTCTGATTTACCCATACATATAATTCAGGAAATAACTTTAATGAGTTTTGGTTACTTCCAGCTGTTTGAGTAAAGTTCTGTGCACAAACTGTTTTTCTTACCCTGTAAAATGGACTTACAATAAACTCTGTGAAAGCTTTTCCTTGGAGACTTCAGGTGCTGGTTCTGCCTCAGTGCATTAAAATTTAGTTGCTTTGTTTATCATTTAGCAAATATAATTCAAAAAAATAACTCTACAAGTTTGCTGTATTCGTGACTTTAAAATTAATTGGGTTTTCTGAGTGCTTGGCTGTACCTGGGCAGATAGCACAGACTGCCAATAACATCCATGTGTACATAGTGCATTGGGCTTGATAATACAGTTTTATCAAATATTTGGAGGCTTCTGTTGCAGGCCTATGGGTCATAACAAACCGATTTCCACGTAAATCTGAAATACCATCTTATCTATGTCCTTGAAGAAGGAGAGATAAAAAAGAAAGAAAGAAAGGTAAAGTATTGTCACTGAAACATTTTTCCTGAGGTAAGTCATTTGCTCTCGGTCAATCAATAGATTCTCTTAGTAAATGCAAGCGTTTAGTCTGCAGAAAGGTTATCAGACGGAGCAGTCCCATCCATTTTCATAATGATATCAGGAATAACTTGGTGGACATTACAAATATTTACAGTTGATTAGAGAAGTAAACATGATGTCTGGCACTTTGGCTTTCTAAGTGATTATGATTATGCCTTTTAGATCCTGCTTAGATGCAAACGTTACCCAGAATACATTTGTCACATAACACATCTGAGATGACCCCTACTGTATAAAGTGATATACACGTTTGCTGTGATTATATTATAGCTTACAACTTTAAAGCGAACTAAACCGTTTTCATTTTTAGGATCACATATATATACTGTATATATATACAAAATAGTTCAAAATAGTCCCCACAACAGCAAAATTATTTTAAGGCAATAACTACCTTTAAAACCTTACAACCTATGTTATTCTTTCATTTGGTATGGATCTATGATACCACACCCACCGGCCCCTTCACACAAACGGGTGTCATACGTTTTGCTGGAGAGGGGATAGATATCACATACAGCAAAAATTTAACATATTAAAGTTTAAAAAAAGGAAAACAACAGTGTTGTAAAAGTAGTCGGCAACATGGAGAAGGAAAATGCATCGAATTAATAAAGAAGGAAGACAGGATAAGTAAGTATAGGAAATGCATATAGATGGGACATCCTATAATTACATATATATATGACGAGTTGACCCCATCTTTGTGGAGACATATGACAAGCTAGCTCGGGACTCTTCATAAGACATATTAATGGGAATATTTGGGCAAATGAACATAAGTCAAAAAAACCACCACAAGTACATAGTTAACCTGTCCAAGTAATTTTAATAACATAAAATAATGTCCTGTCTAGCATTGAGGCCCTTAGGTATCCTATGTCCAAGGAAAAAAATACAAAAGGACCCTCTGTTTAGGACCTCTGATGGGGCGATTAACCCTTTCAATGGCCTGCCAAACAAATCCAGAACAATCCTCATTGTGGAGATCTCTGAAGTGGCGTGATACCGCAGAGACATTAAACGCATTATTGGTTACATCGAACAAGTGTCTGCGTAATCTGACTTTAAGTGGGCCAGTCGTGCATCCTACATACTGTACTCTGCACAATGTGCACGAAACAACATATATTACATAGGTAGTGTTGCAATTAATAAAAGATTTTACTGGAAACTCTTTTCCTGTAGAATAGCATATAACTGAATTGCCTAGCCGAATGTAGGAACACATTTTACAGACACGGTGACCACATTTATGGATGCCGAGATGTGCAAGCCAGGTAAAATTTGTCTTTCTTGTTTTTAGAACAAAAAAGACTAGGAGACAATTGTTTGCCCAGGGTGGGGGCCCTCTTACGGATAAATCTAATCCCATTCTTCACAAGATCATATAGATCCGGATCCTGCACAAGGATGGGAAGATTCTTTCTTATGATGTTTTTCAGCTCATTAAACTGTTTGCTAAACGGGGTGCTGAATGTAAGTGTGGTGTTTTCCTGGATATCCTGCTTTCCATTGCTGGTACACAGCAGCTCACTCCTACTGACCCTCGCTACCCGTTGCTCAGCCATTTTTGATAACATCAAGTCGGTAAGCCTTTTGTTGGAGTCTACCTGACAAGGATTGTGCTTCTATTTTTAGTTGTTGTGTATCCAAGCAATTTCTTTTTGTTCATACTAATTTACCATAAGGAATATTATTTTTCACATGAGGTGGATGACAGGAGGAGGGTATCAGTATTGAATTGCCCGCATATTCTTTGCGATAAGAGGCAACACATACCTGTTCTTGCCTGCCCCTGTCTGATGTCCAAAAAACAGTACACTGTCTCCCCCAAAAAAGTAAGTAAAAGTCAAATTCATGTCGTTCTTGTTCAGGTAGAGGGCAAACTCCTGGAAGAGAGATTTGGATCCCGCCCACACCCACACCAGGTCATCTATATATCTAGCCAACCACCTAATAAATGCCCGGTGCGGGTTGTGGGACTAAAAAACTAATCTCTCCTCCCATTGTACCATATAAATATTAGCAAAAGAGGGGGGAAATTTAGGCCCCATGGAAGCTCCTTCCACCTGGAAAAAGAACTGACCATTAAACTGAAAAAATATTTTTCCAACAGAAAACCCGTAGCCATGAGTAAAAATTCCTTCAGTTCATTAGTATAGTTACTGTAGAAGTCCAGATGTTTAGCCAAATAGAGCAACCAGAGATTATGAGGAATGGAAGAATATAATGTGGCTACATCAGTAGTGGCCCAGCTATAGGAGTCATGCCATTTCAATTTTTCCACAATCTGAAGGACATCTTTAGTGTCCCTAAGAAATGTGGGGGAGACCTTAGTGAGGGGTTGTAAAAAATGATCCACCCAGGCTCCCAACCTCTCCTAGACTTCCTATACCAGCCACAATGGGACATAAGGGAGGTGGGAACTCCTAGGGCGGCCGTTTGTTAGCTGCTAGCATGCGGCCACCATATACAGTGTTGTCCAATGGGCTCAAGACCGATACATAGAGGAACGTACAGGTTAAGGTTAAGATTTTAACAAAGGTCATGAGAGAAAATAGATTAGAACTCTTGTTCATATAATATCCTAATGTTAAAAGAGCATCAGAGATCTCTTGATTTGGACATAACGCAATATAAAAGAAACTAAGGCAATAATGCATTATTGTATCAGTATCATAGAAATAATACACATCTAGTATATACTGACAAGGTATACATGAGATATTAAACACATTGCATAGATCAAGCAAGAATATGTACTAATGTATAGTATTGCTTCTTGAGCAGTGGCTCGGTTACTTACAGACAAATATTGTATGTATGACAGAACCTTTTCATCAGAAATGGACATTCAAAAGCTCTTTACTTGAAAGCTAAAATGTCTGTGAATGGAGATCTGTGTTTAAAAGCCCAGGCAAGTTATTGGCAATACTCTGTTAGCCTCTCAACATCCATTAGGTAATAACTATAAAGACTCCAAAAAGTAGGATGGTGACAAGAGAAGTAAACATGGACCCTATACTGAATGGTAATAGTAACATCAAAGGATACATTACATCTATTGACTGATTCACATGAAAACTTTAGTAAAAGGGAGAATGCGATCTCTTAACTGTACACATTCTGAAAGTGCTCATATTTTACACAACAATGTGTGGGGACACAGGAAGAATGGGAACTGTCACCTGTTTATAAAACCGTCTTCCTGTCCTCTAATAAGTGTCCATAAATACATGGAAGAACAATAAGAAATACATATTTACACAAGACAGAAATCACTGCTAAGAAATATAGGAAAATTCCATTTCATTTCATACTCTAGTTTTAGTTTCATGCTATATGAAATAATCTCTTGTAGCATAGCTAGCAATAGTAGTTGCGTCCTAATGCTGGAACTCCATCCAATGCCATGAACTAATGTATCTAAAATGTAAAGGAAATCTAGCAAATAAATTAAGCATGATAAACCTGCGACATTGACTTATAGACCTAGGCAACGTGTCTGAAAATTATGTTAATGATCCAAAAGTGCTCCGGAAGCTGTCACCAGAGTGCCTCCATGCTGTTGCTTACTTTGTGCAGTGCATTTTCCCCTCCCACTTTGTGCTTAAACTTCCTCTGACGCCATGAGTTTACAACAGGCAGAGGTAAGAGGGAAGAGCTGAGAGAGCAGGTAGGAGGGTGAGACAGTGTAATAGCTTGTGAAGCTGCACAGAGGGGCTCTGGTAACACCACTACAGAGCCCTTCAAACTCATTAGCATATTTTTCAAAGTTGATTTTAGAAGGAAGGAGGGCAGGAATAACAAATATAAGAAGAATTCCACAGACTCGGTGCCTGGATCTATAAGTAAGTGTCCCTGGTTTATCACGCTTCATTTCGATGATAATTTATTTTTAAGTCTGAAGACCAGGATAAAAAGCATTCCTCTCCATATAAAGGCAAGGAATGGCAATGTCCGCAGGCCTTTGAAGCAGGAGCTGCACACAGGCTGAAGAGAGCAGGAGTTGGGTGAGGCTAGCTCTGCTCATTGTACCAGCCTGTTAATCTGCAGCACTGAGGGGGTCTGACCACACCCCAGAGCTATTCAGGCTCATTAGCATAATCAGCTTAACTTTAGTGGTAGATTTTCTTTAAGTTGTATCTTTCAGTTTTTTACTACATAGTAACAATAGATCAGACATGTTAACATCTAAATGGTCTACTGTCCGGCTACTGCCATACATGGTAAGTACTCTTCGGTTGTTATTTAATGTGAACAGCCAATAGAAGACTATGGAAGCATTTGATCCAGTGTTTATTTTGTAACATTTGAGAACTTAATTGAGAACTTTGAGAAACTGAATGATAAACAATCAAACAGCTACACTTTGTATAAATAGCTTTGTATAAATAGCATATATTAAATAAATTAATAGCCTGAAATCATATATTGCCAAAGGCACTTACAGGCAGTCCCCGGGTTACATACAACATAGGGTCTGTCGGTTTGTTCTTAAGTTGAATTTGTATGTAAGTCGGAACTGTATACTTTATCATTGTAACCCCCAGCCAAATTTTTTTTGGTCTCTGTGACAATTGGATTTTAAAAATGTTGGATTGTCATAAGAAGCAGGATTAACAATAAAGCTTAATATCAGACACCTTTGATAACTGTTTTAGCTGTTTATTGTAGCCCAAGACTAAAGTACAATAAATTACCAACATCCAGAGGTCTGTTTTTAACTAGGGGTCGTAAGTAAGTCAGCTGTTTTTAAGTAGGCGACCGCATGTATAGACAGCTAATTAGAATCGCCAACCCAATTCAATATACATATAGTTAGGTGAGGACATTTAAAACATAACTTTTAATCAATAATTTAAGAGCAAAAGTCCACTATGTACATAACCAAATCATACTGATCACCACTTCATGGTCAGTCTCTCAATAGGACACGGTGACAGTCAGAGTTCTGTGCAAAGTGTATGCAAACACAAACAGCATCAACGTAATGTGAACCACCATGTACATAAACACATCACACTGACCACCACTCCATGGTCAGTCTCTCAATAGGACACGGTGATCGTCCGAGTCCTTATGCAGAGTATATGCAAACACAAACAGCCTCAATTTTATGAACACAACGTAATCTTAGGTTGTGTCACTATGAAAAAATGTTCAGATCTCACCCATCCTGCGAGTTACGATGAAGAGGGTTGTTGTCGACAGACTCAAGGAACTTCCAGATCAGAAGAAAGGTGGAAGCACTGCCCCTAGTATGCCCTGAACTCAGCTCACCCTCATACCCCGAACATAGCTCCCATCCTAACAAGGACAGTCCCAGGTTATCCCTGATATTAGGAAACCCTATTAAGCCCTATGGGTCCAGTTCTGATAGTGTTCCTGAAGCCTTTCCAGTGCCACAAACAGTGGAATTTTTGTCAGGGGAATCATATAAATTTATGTAAATCAGTGCTGCAGCGACACCAACAGTGGTCATTTTTGTGGATCAACAGTGGCCTAGTCCACTCCTGTAGCGACTACAGTGCAGTGCTTCCACCTTTCTGATCTGGAAGTTCCTTGAGTCTGTCGACAACATCCCTCTTCATCGTAACTCGCAGGATGGGATCTGAACATTTTTTCATAGTGACATACGTTGGGTTCACAAAATTGATGCTGTTTGTGTTTGCATATACTCTGCATAATGACAATCACTGTGTCCTATTGACAGACTGACCATGAAGTGGTGGTCAGTATGATGTGGTAATGTTCATGGTGGTCTTTTGCTTTCCTTTTTATACTCTTAAATTATTGATTAAAAGTTATGTTTTAATGCCCTCACCTAAGTATATGCGTATAAATAGTATAGGTAAAAAATATGAGTCTCCAAAAACATCAGGAATCCGGTCAGAGAAATGCCTTTTGGAAGCATTACATACATATTTTGGTTCATTAACAAGATAAGAACACAAGAGCAGGATACTTTATTATAAAGCCTTGTCGTATATTTCATGAATCTTTTTGAAGATCCAAGTGACATTTTAACAACACCTGGAAAACAATCAAAGTATTAACATGATTGAATAGAAGTCAGATCCAGTCAAAACAGGTAATCAGCGTTATTCAGCCTCCTCTGTATGGTACTGTGTGGCTCCAGCAGGACAATGATAAAGTGTGTTTAAGCATCACATTTTGTAGTCACTGCCAAGACATGACAGGAGCAAAAAAAAGTTGCTGATGGAAACTGTAAGGCCCTAATTCTGAAATGTTTACTTTCTTCCCTTTTTAATAGGATGTCAACTTCTGGAAAATGGAAGACTTTCCCTGCATCCTATAACATAAATAATCTAGTCTGCCGAAAGTGTAGGAAAGAAATATTATATTCTGTAGGATATAAGTCATCGTGGGGTCTGACAGCAAACCTGCTAACTTATTTCCATTTCTGGCTTAGAAAATTCAATTGTTATGTGGAAAAGGTAGGACTGTGTCCACTTCGCATTGAAAGTAAAGGAAAATCATTGCTTTATGGGGAGACTGCTCAAAAATATAGCTTTCTATGACCTGCTCTGTCCAGGTCAAATCGATAACTTATTGTAATTTTAGAAGTTTCAATTTTAACGAATACAAATGAATATAAACATCCAATATAAATGTAAATCATAAGAGTTTATGTAGAATTATTTTCATGTGTATTCACCTCCATGGAATATTCTAGATCTGCTTATTTTTTTTCTATAAGTTCAAAGTATCTTATGTGCATAAATATTTTTTTTTATTATTTTTAATCCTTAATCCTTCGATTAATCATATACCAACACAGTTCATTACATGGCTGAAAAATAATGGCTCACTTTTTCAAAGAACTTTTTATTGGTAACACTGTAACATGGCAAGAATTACTTTGTACTTAAAAATGTTAAGTTACTTAGAATTTACTGTATTATATATCTCTAATGAGCAGGTGATACTATATTATGTGTGTAATGAACATATTAGTACAAGGGAGAATTACAGGCCAGATATTGTCCTGTTCATCAAGCCACCCATATCCCTTACTTTCCCCAGCCTCAGCTTAATTGGCCTAATTGAGCTGGGTTGTTTACGACCACTCCAGGAGGGGTAGCTTCAAAGGATCTCTGCAGCCTAATCGTCTCCATGGATCTTCCCCCATTTTCAAACAGGGGACAAAGAGCGATAAAAACTCTTAAACCAATAGGTTGAATAGGGACAGTTATGGAGTTATGATCCATCTCAGCCCAAAGGCAACTACATTTTTGGATTCTTATCGTCAGGAAATCACAGTGCCCCAATCCCTGGGTCTCTAGCATCCTTCGGTCCAGAAATATCAATATCTCTGGATAGGACCATAGCAAATGGGTTTGGTATCAATGCAATCCAGGGTTTCACCCGGATCCAATGATACCAGAACCATGACCCTACGACTTCCCCTTGAGAAGCTATGGCTATGGATACCAGGTAGGAGGTCTGCACCTCATATAATCAGCCACATCGTCTTTTATCTGGGGGAAATCTTACCATCACCAAGCGCAGGGAGGATCTTAAAGTGTGGACTTTCCATCGTCATTAGGCATACACACAAAGTAACTAACTCACTGAACTAGACTTGTAGGGCTACCTGTGTATTTTGTACTCTCTTTACTATATATATCTATTATGTGTACTGTATTGCCTAGTGTGCCCTTAAGGAAATTAAATATAAAATTGAACCCGTCTTGCTCTCTTATCTCGATTCACGAATCTTGCGTCCAAGTTTCTTGGTTATGTACATGCTATCGGGTTGGTTACTCACCCTATATAATCCCATTACATTACAGACAGGCTTATATTAAAGGAGAAATGGTGGTGGCTTCATTAGTTTGATAAGGACTTTAAATCACTTCCTGCACCTTTCAGAACCCATGCATTCTGGGAGTTTCTATAAAAGAATAACTATGTGACCTTGTGTACCCTTCAGGGGTCCAGAACTTCATGGTTTCCTTCACATTGGTGGCAAGCGGTGGGATCGAGATAATAGTGTATGTGAGTGTGTGATCCATACTCCCAGACACTAAACATTACCAACAGCAGCGTTTGTGTTGGGATCTTAAGACCAATTCAGCACTAGACACAGGCAGAGTGCAATTACAGTAAAGGTGTGAGGTACTTCAAGTTGCAGTTCTTTGTTAGTTACCAACATCTGCAAGAATGGCTGGTATGAACAAAGGCAGGAAGAATGCTGCCACAGCTGTGTACTTTACTAAGTACGATGCAGTACCATGTTCAAGACAAGGGGGAGCTCTGCCCAGACACTCCAAGTTGCCAGTCGCCAGTGGTCAGTCCCACATTGGACCACCAACTGCAAGCCCACCCACATGGTCTGATGGGCACTGTGACCATCTTGCAATCTGCCTTGACCAGTTTACAGACAGGGAACCATGCTGTATACGAGATCCTCATGGCTGCTGCGGAGCGGTGAGAGTGAATGGAAGCAAAGGCTGCGGAATGGAGGGAGCAAGCCAAACTGGATCGTGAACACGAGCTGCAGATGCTCCAGCTACAACAGTCCATTCCAGCTAGTCAAGTGTTACGGGAGAACCATGTGCCAAAGATACGGACTGAGGACTTTCCCCATGCTGGATAAAGGCATTGAGTTGGACAATTTTTTTCTAGCTTTTGAAAAAAATTATCAATGGTACCATGCATATGCGGACCAATGGGTTTGGTACCTTACCCCTCTTCTCAGAGGGAAGGCCCTGGAAATATATACATGATATTTGTGATGTCTTACCAGGAACTTGTTACAGATTTGATGTATGATAACTCCCAGTCCACATATTATCTTTATCTGTTGTTTTTTTATGTGTATCTCTTTTAATGGGGTGTTTTTAAATACTTTTTTTCTGGTTATTGTGTATGACTGATGTGATTAATAAAGATTAATTATGTGTACCATATGAAGTATTGGATACTCTACTTATTCAGTGCTATTGTGCTATTGAGGTTTTTTTGGTTTAATATTAGTTGAGTGGTCCTCTATTTAGCTGATTACTATTTGTATTATCAATTCCATGTGGTTGATATTTTTCCTGGTAAAAATGTAGAATATATGCAATATCCATTGCATGGTATATATGCAAGATCCATAATAACCCCAACATCTGATTGGGTTTTATTTGTAAGTGCTACACCATGCCACTAGAACAGTGTTTTACAAATGAAAGCAATGACTATAGCACAGAAAAAGATTATTATTACATTTACTGGAGGTTACCACAGTCACCAGTAGGAAGTGCACAGGCCTATGCTTTGAATGACTTCAGCACATCTGTGACCACAGGACATCACTAGTCTCTCTTACTGCTCTGATGGGATTTTGATTCACTCTTCTTCCAGTCTCTTCCACAGTTCTGTGACTGTTGTGGGTTTCTTGGTCATAACATTGTCACCAAGAATTTTCCAGACATTTTCTACTGGGTGTAGATCAGGACTCTGGGCTGGTCAATTCATTGTTTAAAGAGGACCTGTCACCACCCCAGACTTCCCAAACTGAACATACCAGCATGTAGGCGCTAGTATCATGATTCTGGGGCACTTGGAATTTTCATTCTAGCCTCCGTTCCCGAGATATGCCCCCCGCAAGATCTCGCAAGATCACGCTGTATTCCCTGTGCTGCCAGGGACAAGCGGCTGTGCGCACTCGGCACTGCAGACACATGATGCCGGGAGCGCGCAGCCGCTGCTCAGCACGCCCTCACCCTTAGCTGAGTCTCTTAGCTGACACCATCCGACGCTGATTGGATGGTGTCAGAATATTTTAGCATACTCACACCCCCCCCACCCGTGCTGCAGCTCCTCCTTTCTGACGATACAGACCTCGGAATCGTCAGATCACGGGGGGCATATCTCGGGAACGGAGGGGGCTAGAACGAAAATTCCAATTGCCCCAGAATCATGATACTAGCGCCTACATGCCGGTATGTTCAGTTTGGGAAGTCTGGGGTGGTGACAGGTCCTCTTTAAATGTTTTCTATTTCAAGGAACTGTTTTATCTGTTTTTCTGTGTAAAAGGGGGCATTGTCCTACATGAAAATTGCTGGTTCATAGAGTGAAAAACGTAATAGAGGAGCCAAATGTTGTTGAAGAAGGTTCTGATACACACTTGCATTCACTCTGCCAGTTAGCTGTGTGAGAGGTCTATCTCCTGTTGCAGAAAACATTTCCCATGACACTTCCTCCACCACCTTTACTGACTTCTTTAAACACCTTGGGTTCAGTGTTTCCCCAGTTTGTGGATGAGTATAATGTTTCCCATCAAAATAAATTAAACCTTTTTTTATCACTAAAATGAAGTATGGGCCACTTCTGCTCTGGCCTCACAACATGCTGCTCATTAGCAAAGTCTAGACTTTTGGTTCTTTCTTTCTTATGAGAGGTTTGGTCACTACAGAGTGGGATTTCAGTACAAATGGTCTTAATCATGGAGACACTGTATGACGAGACAGATCTTTACGCTGTTCAGTACTGAACTGGCAAGCAATTCCAGCCGCAATGTGAATATGATTACCCATGGAGATTCTCTGCGTTATCCCATTCTCTCTTTTTTATTTGTCTTTTGAGGGTGTCCAGCCTTTTGGGGGACTTAAATGAGTTTCATATGTAAAGATGCAATATTATTAAAATGATAGAATTGGAAATACCAACTTCTCTTGCTATGGCTGATAGGGTCATCCGGTTAGCTTCATCTGGATAACCTGCTGCATATATATGCTAAGTCAGTTCAAACTGGAAATTAGGCTGCCATTTATATATGTTTTGTCAGATAATTAAAGAGGTTTTCCCACAAAAGAAAGTCCTCAAATCTTCATCCGCTACTGATCCTAACATGAAAAAAATAACTTTTAAATACTAACTTTGCATTTTTACTCAGTTTTGTGCTGTTTTGGCTCTTTCCCTGCATCAGCTAGGTCAGTGTAAGGTTCTAATGTGTGGACATGGTCTAGATGAGAAGCACATGGTGCAGAGCAGACACTACCTGATACCTCTGCCTGCAGGGCTATTGCACATGAACCTCCTGCTGCTATGTGTTGACGTTTCCTAGATTATCATGCTACAAGGTTTAGCTACATATCTAATATCTAAATATAGAAAAAGAGATATGACATGTATATAAGATCACTAATGAGATAGATGTACGTCAGATAAAAGAAATAGAGAGATATCGCCTAACCAACTGTACACAAACCTCTGCTGTCACATAACCCATCACACACACCTCTCCTATGTCACATAACCCATCACACCACTACTATGTACCATCAAACCACAGACAGACTACTGCTATGTCCCAATAATCAAGCCCACGGCTTGCACAAGCTTTACCTCAGTGTGGGAGTCAGTGTGGGCAGACGCTGCAGGAAAACCCGATTGAAGAGGTAGGCAGTACAGTGCAGTGCTTTATGTGTTGGTGCACACCAAAGCTGATGTAGACGCCCATCATAGACAGGAAACGCGCATTCACATGATGGAAACCAACCTGACAAGAAGATCTGCATGACTGTGTTCAGGATGAGTTTATGGTCATGTCCACGGGAAACCAATTTACACATAAGAAAAACCGATGGAGACAGGTTATCATTGTATATGTGAAATGTTTGATTTTTAAAAAAGACATCAAATTACAAATTATGTTATTTTTCTATTCTGAATGTAATTAAGAATTTTGCCTTAATTTTGCCAGACTAACACCAATAACTAGCAGATATCTGAAAATGTTCTCAAATTTTGATCAGTATTCTATTACAATAATCTCATTTACATTTTTAATCTGTGCTTTAGAATATACACAATTTATGAAATAAGCTTAAAATACTGCTATTTTACTCATGTTAGAATGTATAGGCCTACACAAAGACATTGACATTTAGGAAATATAGGGTGGAGAGCATTAGGGAGTTGATACAAAGGGACAGTATAAGAGTAACTGTGTATTGTATCAAATAGAAGAGCAATATTCCTTTTGTATATCTAAATCGTTAGATATGTGTGTGATTTATTAATTTGTTTCAAAACAAATGACTCAAATGCCCCAAAAAACTCCTACCCTCATATTACCAGAAACCTATCCTTGCTGTCATTATAGATGCCATCAATATCTAACCTTGGCTACGATATATCTAGTACAACATAATCAAATACTAACCCAAAGGTAACTGAATACAGCAGTGCAAATAGAAAGTACAAACATGGATGAAATTGGCGCATCACTGGAAGAGATACCAGTGACAGCTACAAAAATGTATCACATTGAGCTCTAACTGGAACTGAAATAATATGAGATATGATCACAATATTATTTCCTTTATCTGACCAAAAAGTTGATAACTGCAAAATAAATCCCTTGAAAGGTCATACCTTCCACACGAGCTGGCAGCTTGACATTGCCGACTGCAATTAGCGGTTTCATAAGTTGTGTTTGATCAAAGCTTCATATTTGTGAGCAAATGCTAATAAATAATTAACTAATAACAATACCACAGTGTCAGCATTAAACAGCATAATAGTGTTTTATAAGCAGCCTGAGTGCTAAAGGATGCAGAGCAGCTCAGCTTTCTATTTATACAGAAGATTATAGATCTCAATGCTTCCCTTGACATTGACACTGTCAACACAAACACTTGATCTATTGTATTTTCGAGTAGCTCTTTAAAGTATAAATAGATCTCAATTGTTTATTTCAAGTGCTTTTAGTGGTGCAAAAGTAGTTTAATTGTATTTAAAAACTGTCAAATATCAATGGCGATCAATGCTGTTCATTGATTTGTTTGCTGAGTTAAACATGAAGAATATCAGATTCAGGTTCTAACATTAAATAGGCTTGTATTGATCCGCCGCAACTATGATCCAGTCAACACAATAATGTAGGTGATTAGAGAAATCTGTCCACCTTGGCCTTGACTTGCTGTAACAATGTCTTCTGTTTCACTTACACCGAGCAAATGATCAAGTAAAACCAGCAAAAGGCCGATATTGTTAGCTACTAAGTTGTACTCATGAAAAAAAACAAACTGAAAAAAAATATATATATATATATATATATATATATACTGCATTGATAGATAGAAAGATAAATGTCAAATTATCATCCAATAAAGGAGAAAAAACTGTGCATCAATATGTTTCGATTTTTCATATACACATGCAGATACAATAGCAATGCAATATACAATATTTAGTAAATATATCACAAAATCCACATGTCAGGTTATCCATTGCAGAGTTTGTCTGTAGAATACACCAAAAAATAGGGCACGTCGTACTCCTGTTAAAAAAGTGGTTGCCTGCCTCCCTTCAAAATGAATTGGAATTGCATTTTGACAAACATTTTTCTAACCTAAGGGTTTGTGGGTAAAAATGTGTTTCTGTGCTGAAATCTAAATCAAATTAAAAAAAATGCAAATCCCATTTCTCAAAATGAGAGCAATTAACAAATTGTTTTTTTTTACCTGAACAAAAACTTTGCATGGTAGCCACAGGTTTTGATAATTATACTAATAATAACAATAATAATAATAGTAATAATAATAATCTTTATTTATGTATCATAGGGGACATATACAACTATATTACATTACAAAGAACAAACAGTCATATGGAACAATAGGAGTGAGGGCCCTGCTCACAAAAGCTTACAGTCTACAAGGATGAGGGTGTTGACATGAGAGGTGAAAAGCTTATATAATGGTCCAGCCATTATTTATAAGGGAACAATATAAAATAATTTAATAAGTAATTTAATAAATGAAAATTCTGCAGCTTGAAGCAGCCACATCTAGGACACAGGATGGATTAGTAAAGGGAGAGCTGACGTTTCATGCAGTCAGCGAGTGTGATAGGCTTGCCTAAATAGATGGGTTTTAAGAGCACGTTTGAAGCTTTGGAGGGTGCGTATTAGTCTGAGAGTCCGGGGAAGGGCATTCTAGAGAATTGGAGCTACTTGGGAGAAGTCCTGGAGACGTGCATGAAAGGTTTGAATTAAGGTAGAGGTTAATCTAATACCACTGGCAGATCGAAGAGCACGGGATAGACTAAGATGAGAGAAGAGAGATAGGGAGGTGCAGCATCATGCAGAGCTTTGTGGATGAGGTTTATTATTTTAAAGTGAATACGGAAGGAGACAGGCAGTCAGTGCAGTGATTGGCACAGACTGGAGGCATCCATGTAGCGTTTGGTCTGAAAGACAAGACTGACTGCTGCATTAAGAATAGATTGTAGAGGAGAGAGTTTAGTGAGTGGAAGACTGATTAGTAGGGAGTTTCAATAGTCAAGAGTGAATAAGTGCAACAATTATCATTTTAGAAGTTTCAATTGTCAGAAATGGTCAGATTCTGGGGATTGAATATATGGTGAAAAGGAAAGGTCAGAGTCCAGTACAATCCCGAGACAGCGGACCTTCTGCCTCGGTGCTATAGTGATCCCACATACTGAGTTGGAGAGGTCAGGGTTAGGTAAGTTAATAAATGGTGGAAAGAGAAGAAGTTCAGTCTTAGAAAGATTAAGATTCAAGAATAGAGAGGACATGATGTTGGAGACAGCAGAGAGACAATCACTAGTGTTCTGGATTAAGGCAGGGGATGATGTTACATGCAGAAGTATACAGATGGGTGTCATCAGCATAGAGATGATACTGAAACCAAATCTGCTGATGGATTGTCCAATGGGGGCAGTATAGAGAGAGAAGAGAAGAGGACCTAGGACTGAGCCCTGGGGGAGAGATATGAAGAAAACCAACAGAGTGCAGTGTCCTTTAGGCCAATCCAGTAAAGCATCCTGAGGAGGAGCTGGTGGTCCACAGTATCGAACGCTGCCGATAGATCCAGAAGAATGAGGAGAGAATAGTCACCTTTGGATTAAGCAGTGAGGAGATCATTAAAGACTTTAGAAAGAGCAGTTTCAGTGCAGTGCATAGAGCGAAAACCAGATTGTAGGGAGTCAAGGAGGGAGTTAGCTGAGAGATAGCAAGTTAGGCGAGAATAGACCAGGTGTTCCAGGAGTTTGGAGATGAAAGGGAGGTTAGAAACTGGTCTGTAGATAGTAGCATTGGATGGGTCCAGAGAAGGTTTCTTTAGTAAAGCGGTAACAACAGCATGGTTTAAAGAAGAGGGGACAACACCAGAAGAGAGAGAGAGGTTGAATATTTTAGTGAGGTGAGAAATGACTGCTTGGGAGAGAGACTGTACCAGATGTGAGTGGATGGGGTCAGTGATGCAGGTAGTGGGGCGAGCAGAGGAAAGGAGCCTGGACACTTCTTCTTCTGTGACTAGCTCAAAGGAAGAGAGTGAACAAGATAAGGTACTGGAGGGAAGGGGATTAGTGGGGTGAGAAGTGACTGCTGGGGAGAGAGACTGTACCAGATGTGAGTGGATGGGGTCAGTGATGCAGGTATAGGGGCAAGCAGCAGAAAGGAGCCTGGACACTTCTTCCTCTGTGACTGGCTCAAAGAAAGAGAGAGAACACGGTAAGGTACCGGAGGGAAGGGGATTAGTGAGGTGAGAGGATTGAGCAATTATTTCATGATGAATGCAATCAATTTTATTCTTAAAGTAGGCGGGCCAGATCTTCAGCCCGAAGGTCTGTGACAGGTTGCTGCACCTTTGGTGTTAGTAAGGAGTGAAGAGTATCTTAAATAGTGCACACAGATTACGCAGCGCTGCACAAAGCTTGCCAATCTTAATAACCTACTAGCATGTTTTGGATCATACATCAATACTATAACAATATACTATCAATAGTATTTATAATAATAAAATAAACATTGGCCCACATTTATCAATAGTGCACTACATGCAGTTAACCTCGTGCGGAGTGTGGGTGCCCAAAAAGCATAAATTGAGTGCACCAAATTTTTTTCTGGTTTAAAGGACGTGCACCACAATTATGTAAATTGTGTGAATACACATTGGAACGCCCCTTTAGGTGCACAGTATTGCACAATACTGGTACAAACACTTCATACATGTATGTGCCAGAGGTTTGCCAGAATAATGGCGCAGATTGCTACATAAATGTGGGACATTCTATCAAAAATGACAGTGCTTTTTTCTGACAAAGTTTGTCGGCAACTCATTCCTTCTCACTTCGAAGACAACAGTCAGTCAATGGGCCATAGTGATATATTTGATTAGAGCGTTACTTGCTCTCTGCAGAGACCTCTTACTGTACATGTTTGTGACAAGTGGCAGGAGTAATTTGGAATCCTAAGGTTCTTTTGCAAACACTTCTATCATCTTAACTACCTTGTCCCAAAGTCAGTCAACCACAGTACAAGCCTGCCAGATATGCCACATAGAAACCGAGCCATCACAATGACAAAAATAATCAATACAGGCCCAAACTTATATTACTTCTAATCTCTAAGGATCCAGGTACCAAAACCCAACATGAGATACAATATAAAAGATAACTGGAGCACAACTGACACCTCTACTATATATCAATTACCGAAGAAAGAAAAACATTGGAAAACTGCGTCTCCTTAAATGTAGCAACAAACTTTCAGATAAGATGCATTTATTTGTTTATTATCTGAATAGCCATAGCGATACAACTCTCTTTTTATTTGTAGTCGTCTTAGTATGTAAGGGCTTCAAATATGGTTTTCTTATGTTTTAATGTCCTGCTAAAGAGTTTTTTAAGAAATTTAATATACATGGGTGTCAGGGCTCGGGGTCAGTGAACCCCCTGGACCACCGCGGGAGATGGTACTAGGTGACACCTGGGACCGGAATCTAAGTGGCACCCGGTCTTCACCAGAGCCTGCAGCAAAGCGGGATGGTCTTGCTGCGGCGTGGTGCCACCAGGTCATACCACAGGTGCGACTAGCCTTCAGTGGCAGCCGCGGTCAAGGTACAAATACAGCAGGCAGTCTCAGAGTCAGAGATGCAAGGTCAGAAGTCAAGTTCCAGGTCACAACTGGAGATCAACGGAGAAACAGGAATGGAGACGGGAACAGGAACAAGGAACGCAGAGGAAGCTTTCTCTAAGGCTGGTAGCTCAAAGATCCGGTGGGGGAGCAGCCATTGTTATTAAAAAGATACAGTCAAATAAAAGGATTCAGAGTTAAAGTAAATTAGTGTAAAAAAATATTTATCTAGTAAAATTATTAGCATACAAATGAAAAAGCTTAAGATTGATGTCCAGTACTCTAGGGTTTGTTCACATGATTACTGTAGGATCCATGGCAAAGGTCCAAGGCTTAAAGTTTAGATTTCTGCCACAGATTTGCCATTTGCTTTGCCATGATTGTACGAAGACACTACTGAGTGCCGCAGTGTTTACCGTAACAATCATCAGGGTTTTTGTTATATGCAGGCAGCCTCCCTATAATCCTCCCTTCCGTCTTTGGTTCATGTGGCAATGGAGACATTTGGGTTGCCTTCTTTATTTCAACCCTGTAGTAGCTTGCGCTGATATTTCTAGATATTTCGAGACAATCTTAATTAAGGATTTATTTACAGTACTTTCCCACCCCCTTAAGTAAAACAGCTTCTTTGTGCTTTGTTTCTACTCCTACTTGTGTAGTTTACTGTATATAGGTTCATTCAAACATCAGTTTTATTTTTTCTTAGCATGCTATTCATTATTGACTAAGGATAGCATAATAATCCTAATTATTATGTATTATTTAGTGTATGTATTTAAACTAATTTCAGTTTTTTTTTCTATGGATTAACAGACCACAGACTCCTACAGAGGTCCACAAAAAGCTCATGACATTTTTGTGATGTCCATTTTTTTTCCTAATGATGGGGACCAGTCAGTGGGTACCAAACAGATGTGAAAAGAAACAGATACAGATAGGATACTAACACAAAACGGATGTGTTTTTTGTGGACATGCAATGAACAAATCTGTGTAAATATGCCCTATCAGAGAGCATTCCAAGGTAGTCCACCTCACGCAGATAAGAAGACTAATGATTAATTCTTTTCATACCAAGAGATAATTTCCGAAGATTTCTGCTTTCTAGGGTGATTAGACTAGCCAGGGACTACCTGTAAAGATTTAAGGAAATCTACCATTTGATTTCATGCATTATGAAGCAAACATACCTTGAGAATGCTGTAGCCAAACTGATGCAGAAACATATCTTGTTTAATTCCTGAGCTGAGTGGTTTTGCGGAAAAAAAACTATTATAAAATTATGATAATGAGGCTCTGCCGCTTCTGTGACTGGCTGGGCGCTTCACCTCTCACATTAAGTATGCACTGCTTCAGGGAATGATGTAATCACTGTGTTGTGCCTGCCAGGCAGAAGTAATCAATCACTGCACCATCCCCCCAGGTGCTGTGTATGAGTGATCCAGCTCAGGTTGATTAGTCCTGCCTGGACAGTTCAGGAAGCTCTGTATAATGTGTAAACAAGTATGCAATCCAGCTTGGTCCTGACTGTTATAATTGTTTTTTCAGCGAAACCACTCCACTCAGGGATTAAACAAGATATGTTTCTTCATCAGTGTATCTACAGCATTCTAAAGGTATGTTTGGTTCGGTTCATAATGCATGAGATCAAATGGTAGATTTAAGTCTTTAGGCACTTTATGATGCATTTTTATCACTGGCTTTCAGTGGAAATATGGAGGGAGAAAGAAGATTTACAGAAACTGCTTAAATAAGGACAAAAGTCAGGTGAAAAAGAAGCAAACATATATATACCTCTAAGAAGGTATATTACAAATTTTACTATTATTACCTGCACTATTCATTTGTGAAATGTTGTCAAAAGTTTAGTTACATTTTAAATTATGATACCATTTTTGTTGTCTATCAACATTAAGCCAAATCAAGTGAGCCAAAGTGAGTCCAATTTGGGACTATTAATTATTTATTTTATTATACATTCTGTAAATGTTGCATGTGTCTCTGAATATCTGATTCCATTTTACCTTTACCTAAAATACATCTTTTTTTTTCTGTAACACTTCTTTATTTTGAAGCATTAGAAGGTTTGCTAAAAAGCCCAAATCTATTTGAGGCTTTGGCTATTATTTGGGGTTCTTTTAAAGGAAATGAGTGTCTGCTATCAGGAGGGCCATTATTTATTGCACTGCACTAATCCTACACTTAGCTGAAAGCAGCCCAGTCATCATATACAGCTGCTTCCTATACTTCCTCAATCCACCTTTGTTGTGAACAGATGAGTCTCTGTATTGGTCTGTTCACTTCAGGCACAACAATAGGTACAAGTGCTTTGTTAGGCTTTGTTCTGATGAGATCAGTCAGTGCTTTATGATATTGACATCTCTGCAGTGAGCCAGTGCAGCAATTGCTCACCTAAATGAAATGCAATACATTGTGGGTTGCCTCTGTGATACTATCATTAAATGACTGACCAGGAGGGATCTAGCACTCGTTTTATGTACCATACATAACAACAAACCCATACTGCCCAAAACCATCACAGAAACAGCACTTTATTTGGAAAGCCAATTTATTCGCTGTTTGATCTATCAACAAAGGATCTAAATAGGATTTATTTCAATGGTACAATTTTGCAATTTTATTATCAGGTATGTAGCATAAACTACAATATAGTGTTAATTGCTTGATACTTCATACTTAGAAGTTTCATTTATACCTACACATTGACATTAAACACATATATTTTTTTCTCATTCTATCAAGGATATTGGTTTATTACAATTGTCTTAATTGTTACTACCACCCATTGGGACACAGGTATCTAATTTTTAGTTTTTTTTTTTTTTTTTGCAAATGTGCACTTTTATCACTTTTTGAGACTTGAAAGATTTTTGTTTCCAAGTTCACCATGGTTGAGTTTTCTCTGTGTTATCATCCAATTCTTGATGTGACAGTATCGAGTTTTTAAAAAAAAACACAACTAAAGTTGCAAATTTGGCCACAAAAGCACACCTGTCCCTTACCAGCCATAAGGACTAGATTAGAGCCGTTTCCAACTTTGTGGAGGTTTGTGACACTCCTACTAAAAGAAATCGCGGTTTCACTCAAGTAACTCCTCAAAAGCCAGATGTTTTTAAAAAGATAAAGATTAGAGATGAACGAACATACTCGTCCGAGCTTGATGCTCGATCGAGCATTAGCGTACTCGTAACTGCTCGTTGCTCGGACGAGTATTTCGCCCGCTCGAGAAAATGGCAGCTCCCGCCGTTTTGCTTTTTGGCGCCTAGAGACAGGGGCTTGGATTGGCGAAAGCTCGCCTGGCAGCGGAGCGCCAGCTCCATCTCAAGATCCAACTAACATAGTTTTAACTGCAGCACCTTTAATCTACTACTAGTTCACTGCCTCCATACATGGTCCCCTTATCAAACGAGCTGTGTCAGGCAGAATTTTGGGTTGTTTTCATGGCTTCCATGTTAACTTTGTCGCCACCCTGCTGTGTAATCCACAAAATATACTGGCAAACTTTTATCATGTACCGATATTATTTGAGCGCTTCTTGCTCACCTCCTTTGGTTCCTCTCTGCCACCCATTGGTTTGAAGCCTGAGTCCATTTAGGGTATGTCGCCATGACACTCTCTAGCCTGCTGCCGCTGCCTCTGCATGCCGTCCCCTATAGTGTCAGGGTCAATTATTGGATGTTTTAGATGCTATCTAGCTTCATTCTGTCACTCTGTCATGGCCATGCTGTTGCCCATAATTTTGGCATAATGGTGCGATTATGCAGCCTCAGAGGCATCCATGCATGCTGCCCCTGCTGTTTCCTGTCCATTTCCGTGGTGTTTCCATCCTTTTCTGAGGTTCCCAGGTGTTTGGCCAAGCTTCCCTGTGCAGAGCCTTGGTCCCCTTGAAAAATGCTCGAGTCTCCCATTAACTTCAATGGGGCTCGTTACTCGAAACGAGCACTCGAGCATCGGGAAAAGTTCGTCTCGAATAACGAGTACCCGAGCATTTTAGTGCTCGCTCATCTCTAATAAAGATACATTTGATTGGCAGAAAAGTTCTTCTTCATAAGGGAATGGAGCAATATGATAAAAGTGTCACCTGTCACTTCATTCATTAGGGGTGCCTAGAACCTTGCTTCATTGAATGATGGGAGTCCTTTTAAGTGAACCCTAACAATCATAGATAGGATGATGACCATACGTTTCATTGAACAATCCTTCATCTACATCACTACTTTGTCTCAAAAATACAACTCAGAAGACCAATGTTGGGAAAAAACACAAGTAACACAAAGGACTCATATGGTATCAAACATCTTTGGTCCCAACTGAATAACATAAAAGTCTTCAAAGTACTCTTTGTTTTGAGTACAAAGTAAATTGCTGCTAGAGGCAAAATGTGTTTTCATTTGTAGATTCAAAGATCTTGATGTACAGTATAAGGAAAACATTTGGACAGGCCATGTTATTCCATGTTTTTTATTAATTTTATTTTATATATTGTGGACTCACCTCAGAGTCATAAAAACTATGATGAAATGTATATGGAAACAAAATATGGTAAACAAAACAGCACCCAAGTTTTAAACACAAGTCTTAATATTGTCCCGGATCTACTAAGAGGCTCTGGCCTTGGACCTGGCAGAGATTTTAGCTGTAGCCAGAGACCATAGAAACCATCCTCTAACTAACCATTTCTACATCTCACAGATCACATCTCGCATATTGATCACCGTATTTGTAGTTTGAAATATTCACCTCTATGTTTGTAGTCCTTTAAAAATCCTTTCCATTGACTTCCCGATTGTCCTACATCGGCTTCCATACTTGTAGTCCAGTAAAATAGTATTTCCTTATTGGTCAACTAGATCTATGATGTACATACCCGGGTTTCCTAAATACCAAGATCGTACAAGTTTTCACAGATAGCAACCGAAGAAGAGTTCAGTACGGACTCAGAATGTGTTTTGCGTGATTTATTCTTTTATATATGTATAACTTGTTTTAACTAAATAAGAATTTTAACTATTTTGTGGAGTCCTGCACCAATCATTGTGGAGAATTTGTATTAGGAGATCCATAATTTTTGGCTATAAACAGAGACCGGCACGAAGGCGTGCAAATCAAGTCAACATTTCCAAACGGTAGTGGACACCCATTTCTCTGAATTCTATTCCTTTTTATTGGTCTACGCATTGTTGCACTTATCAGGCCCAAAGTAAATTTTCTGACATTTTCTCACGGTCTACTCTAAATAGTTGATATTGAGATGTATCTCCTACTTAATTTCTGGGAAAAATGTATTTGGACTCCAATCTCATCATTTGCAGTAACAGCAGTTACTGGTCTTTTTTTTCCTGGGGCTTAACTCATATCAGGAAGTTTTCTTAAAGCTTTGATGGTTTTCATGACTGCACATGAGGATCCCTTCAAAGTTCTTAAGATTGTTTGGAGGTCATATTGCTGTTTCTCTTTTCTGAGTGTTTCTTGCCATATTGTGTGAGAAAATTAGATGAATAGAACTAAAAAGTGTATGGAACTATATGCTTATCCCACCTCTTCATGTTGTTCTATTACGGCACAGTGTTGGGCCAGGTGTTTGGAGAAGACTCACAGGCTGTGGCCTCTCCATACAGGGTGGGAGTTTGTTGCAAATTGTAGCAAACACCCACTGTTAACACCCATGATTGGTACTGGTACCGATTGCAGTTTGTCACGGAAGAGGACGCCGCCGCCTCGTCACGTGACGTGGGGTGCAACTGTACGGGTTAATTTAGCCTACTCAAACTTGCGCTCACCTTTCACTCAGGACACAAATTGAGCCTAAATCACACCTCATACAGCTCCAGCACCAGAACCAGACCCGCTGCCACCACTTATTGCATTTATACTGGGACCAATAAGTATCCCACTCTACATCAACTCTTGCTCTCAAGCAGTCACCTTGTCACACTCAGCACTCCAGCAGTCACACAGTTAACCACACTTCCCAAGGCTATGAGTTCGCAGAGCATACAGGGACCAAAATTAAAGTGAAAAGCTTTAATTACAAAAAGTTGATCAGTGCATAAAAAGATATTAAAAACAAAAGAATTACAAAATAAAATGACACACAACACGGCAAAACAGTTATAAAATAAAAAGAGAAAAATAACAGAAACTTACAACTTATAGTAAATCCTGATCCCTGGAGGTGGGAGGAATAAGGGACACACTCAGCTTGTCAAGCAGCCCCCAAAATGTGAACACCAATTCTTGGATTTCATATTGTTTTATAACTTCTCAGTTTGGTTCAGATTTCAGAACCTCCCATTCATTAATTAGTCCAGAGGGTCATTCACGATTGGGCAAAGTGTTAATGAGGGGGGAGAGTCCAGGAATAATTAAACAGTTCTTTGTTTCCAAATTGCTAGATGCAGGGGTGGGGGTAGGTGCAGAGGAGAGGTGACCAAATGGCTTTTGAGGTCACCACAGAACATTCTGCAGGTCAGAGTTTATCAGGTTGTAAGGATCTCCAGGATGTTGTAAAAGAGGCCTGGATGCTTCAATGGATGCCACATATTTCAACCAAGTTTGTAATTACCCTGTAGTTAACCCAATCTTATACATTCACGATTAATATCTCCTTGACACAGTTGTTTACCCTTTCCATGCTGCTGGCAAAGCTGCCGATGATACAGTCGGATGCACATTTGTCACCAAGACAGAGGGCTAGTCATTTAGGCAGATCTGTGACATTGGGGCACATTTACTTACTCGTCCCGTCGTCTTTGTGTGCCATCAACTGTATCAGTGTGCATACAGATGTGCCAAAAAAAGTTGACCAGTAATCATATAAATTAATGTTACAACCATATATAATTGGACTTTTTCTATTGATTCCTGTGGCTTTTATTTTGTGAGATCATAACTAGAAGAGGTAGAGCCCCAAAGCAGATTTCTGAATGGCGCCCTCCTTGCCCTTTAAAAAATACACCTATTTGTTTACTCACACATGTGAGTTACAATCAAACACAGTGGGGCACATTTACTTACCCAGTCCCTGCGCGATCCCCGATCCGGAATGTCCGACGAGGATGAACTCTACCGCCATTCATGAAGATTGTGTGCCCGATATCCTGCATGTGTCGCTTCCCAGATCAGGTCTGCAGAAGTTCACCTTCTTCTTCCTGGTACATGTAATTGCTTGAATCCTGCGCGTAGTCCGAATCCGTCCGATCGTCTGACAGCCCGCCACCTGATTTGTGCCGCGTGAAAACCGGTCTGATTGCGACACAGAATGATCGTGTGTGACAGCGTGATCCCCGAAAAGTCAGGAAAACCGACGAAAATATGGTGCGGGACCCTTAGTAAATAAGCCCCAGTGTATACACACCATATATATATATATATATATATATATATACATATATATATATATATATATATATATATATACACCATATACACCATATACACCATATACACAGAAATATAGCATATACACATCACATATGCCACACTTTATTAGGTACACCTGTCCAACTGCTCGTTAACACTTAATTTCTAATCAACCAATCACATGGCAGCAACTCATGGCAGCAAGTGCATTTAGGCATGTAGACATGGTCAAGACAATCTCCTGCAGTTCAAACCGAGCATCAGTATTGGGAATAAAGGTGATTTGAGTGCCTTTAAACGTGGCATGGTTGTTGGTGCCAGAAGGGCTGGTCTGAGTATTTCAGAAACTGTTGATCTACTGGGATTTTCACGCACAACCATCTCTAGGGTTTACAGAGAATGGTCCGAAAAAGAAAAAACATCCAGTGAGCGGAAGTTCTATGGGCGGAAATGCCTTGTTGATGCCAGAGGTCAGAGGAGAATGGGCAGACTGGTTCGAGCTGATAGAAAGGCAACAGTGACTCAAATCGCCACCCGTTACAACCAAGGTAGGCACGCAGAGCATCTCTGAAGCACAGTACGTCGAACGTTGAGGCGATGGGTACAGCAGCAGAAGACCACACCGGTGCCACTCCTTTCAGCTAAGAACAGGAAAACTGAGGGCTACACATTTGCACAGGGCTCCATCGAGATTTGGACAGTAGAATATTGGAAAAACATTGCCGTCTGATGAGTCTCGATTTCTGCTGTGCGACATTTGGATGGTAGGGTCAGAATTTGGCAGTTCACAAAAGAAAGCATGGATCCACCTGCCTTGTATCAAACGGTCAGGCTGGGTGGTGGTGGTGTCATGGTGTGGGGAATATTATCTTGCACTCTTTGGGCACCCTTGGTACCACAATTGAACACGTGTGCAACGCCACAGCCTACCTGAGTATTGTTGTGACCATGTCCATCCCTTTATGACCACAATGTACCCAAACATCTGATGTCTACTTTCGCAGGATAATGTGCATGTCCTTAAGCTGGAATCATCTCAGACGGTTTCTTGAACATGGACATGAGTTCACATGTACTCAAAGGCCTCCACAGTCACCAGATCTCAATCCAATAGAGCATCTTTGGGATGGTGGTGAATGGGAGATTGATCATGGATGTGCAGCCAACAAAATCTGCGGCAACTGTGATTGCCATATGCATATGGACCAAAATCTCTGAGGAATGCTTCCAGCACCTTGTTGAATCTATGCCACGAAGAATTGAGGCAGTTCTGAAGGCAAAAGGGGGTCCAACCCGTTACTACCATTGTGTACCTAATAAAGTGGCCGGTGAATGTATACAGCATATACACACACATAAATCTTTAAAAAAAAAATCCTACACACAGACATAAAAATACAGTATATACACAGCCAAAATCCCAGATGTCGGGGCCCTCTGACACTTTGGTCGCCACAGAAGCTACTATGGCTGCTACCACTGTAGTTACACCAGCTGTACAGTGATAGCTGCTAATAGACTGCATAATTGACTCCTCATATACACAGAAGTGATCTACGTGGATAGACAAATTATAGTAAATATTTTTCCTAAGACTACAGCGATCTCATCAGCTCATTCTGCTCTATAATATGCTGCCTGCAGATTAATAATAAGTAGACAACATGTAGGAAATAATGTGTCTATTTTATTGCAGTATGCACCATAAATCTATATATGCTGTTGTTTGGCAATATTTGATTATAAAATAGTAATTTCTTCTAAGTTCTTCAGTGTTCTGGCTGCGTGGAGACTGGGACTTTGTGACATTTTGAAATAATTTATTGAATAGCAGCTAGTGCACCAATATCCTGTCTAGTAGGAAACAACAATAAAAATCTTGGTTTGATGCTGAAGATCAGTTTGGGGAGTTGCCTTGTAATATTTGAAACAAAAAAAAAATCAATTTTGAGAAGTCAGTGGTGGATCAATACATAAAAGCAAACGATTATAATCTTTTCATTTCAAATGCCTCATGTTTCCTGTTTCCGCATGCACTGAAGGAGCAAGAAGCCACAGAAGTGACTCCATTTAGCAGAGAGATATGTTCTTCTACTTAATCCAAGCTCTCACTAAGTAGGCACAAAGAGAATATCATCTGCTTTCCTTAAATGGTTTGTATCCTCTCTATCACATGTAGCTTCAAAATAACATTATTGTAACCAACATATCCTAAGATATCAATGAAGGAAGCAAGTAAGTTAATCAAATATATCACAAATACAGCATCCCAACCTGTGATTATAACCTTTAAAAGTTATTCTGTACTATTATAAAACATTTTGAAAAGAAAGAGTAAAAGAAAATATTATGCCCTATCAAGGATTGATGCCATGTAGGTTGATTAGATTGTGAGCCCCATTTATAAATAAGCCCCTTTATAATCATTAGGAACCATTATTATTATTAAGTGTCAATAATAAAATTAATTACTATAATATTTCAGGAGCATAAAAAAAATTGAATTATATCACATTGCTCAATAAAAATACAAAAGACATTAATAAGATAACTATATACAAAGAATAGAGTTTTGTGAATTATGACCATGTTGCCGGCTGGTACCTTAAGTTACGTTTTGGTGATAGGGCAGAATTATCGTCCAATTCGGGACGTGTTGTACCCAATTGCCACTAAAATATAACTTTTAATGATATTTTATTTTAAAACTTACGAAATACTCCAGTGAAAGACAAAGAGAGGGGTACACTTCCAATATACTAAGATTAAAATTACAGTCGAAATTGTGTTGAAAGAGCTTTTTCTTTTTTTTCTTTAGACTAGATCGGGGGGTAGGTGGTTCGAGGTATTATTCGGTGTGCTGATGATGTGCACCGGATTGTATTGGTGTGTTTCACTGTCGATCTATTTAGTGATTTCGTAATATGAATTTACCACTTTCTATTTGTATTTTATCTGGAAACCACTCAGGGGATCTTTGTGGGGGGTAATGAGTCCCCTCCTCCCGCCTCAGGGGTGTATCACCCCTTTAGTGAGCTAGCCCCGACGGATTGTGGACGGTCCGCCTTTCTAGATCATTTTCCGATAGCTAACCTCCCACGTTTTAGGTAGACCATTCCCTCAGACTAAACACTGTTCTAGTTAGTTATACTTGTCTCTACAACACTATCTACTGAGCTAAATCCTAACTATATAGCCCCCCCCGACATGTTGATTCGCTTCACAAGCGCGTCCCTCAGGGTGTGCCGGGGCTATAATGCGGACACACTGCGTAATAACTGTGTCTGTTATACTTCTCCTTGTGGACTGTGTAGGGAGTGGGGCCCGTCCTCATACCCCATATCGGTAAGCTCTAATAAAGGGTAGAGGGGCCGGGGATTGTGATAGCAGAAACCAATGGTGTCGGAGGCTGTGTTCCTGTTATCCATCAGCACGATACGCACTGTGACGTCACTAAAGTTGGCCCTTTTGACGGATGTCTGTTACTATTAGTGTTAATCATTTTTGATTGTAGGGCGTCATGCCGGGGACTCCCTTGATCGGGTCTGCGCAGGTCCTGTTTTTCTAGTCCGCATTTCCACTGCTGCTGGCGCACCAAAATTAGAGTTTCGGCGCTCATTCCCTCTCCCTCGCGCGCGTGCGTGTGGAACTTAGGGTTTCGTGAGACACTTCTACCACTGAGAACAATGAATTTGCGGCTGGGATCTTAGAGTGATGGTATCTGTCACATCTATTGCCTATGTTGACCGTTACTCATTTCTTACACCAGGTTCAAGGTGACCCGGTAAGTTATCAATTTCATTCGGTTAAGGATATTCGTTAGTCTTGAGGAACAAGGAATTGAATGGGCATGCAATCTCTGTGATTCGCAGATTGTTCATTGGTTATTAGGAAGTTTGTAAAAAAGATAAGAAAATATTAGGATGGTAACTTATCTGTAATTAATTTACAATTCCTAATATCTTGGGGTGCCTC
Organism: Engystomops pustulosus; assembly: GCA_019512145.1. NCBI lineage: Eukaryota > Metazoa > Chordata > Amphibia > Anura > Leptodactylidae > Engystomops > Engystomops pustulosus. The sequence continues at coordinate 58,776,748 of CM033644.1, forward strand.
CTATTAAGGTCTATATTATAATGGTGTTCTCATCTTACATTGTTTAGTGTTGTTAGTGGGTGGCCTTCTCTAAATTGGAATGTACTTAGTCCAGGATTTTCATATTTTTTTTGGTCGGATATAAAATTACTTTACAAAGGAATTCATTCACAAGAAGCTGCATAGGTAAATCCCTCGTTTGAAGGCCTTTCGGGCTCGCAGGTCCCAGCCATAGATCCCATTTTGCTTCTAAACTGGAGGAGATCTCGATCGAGGTCGCCCCTCTGTATGCCTTTCTGCAGGTGTCGATCACCCCAAAATCGAAGTTGTTCGAGGTCCCCATTCAATGTGTGGACTCATGTGTTTAGAGAGGGTGTGTATTCTTTTTTTTGTCTTTTACTGTACTAAGTGGGAGGGAACTCTTTTTCTTAGCTCCGTTATTGTTTTCCCTGATGTACATCTTTGGGCATCACCAATTGTGCACATATATCACCCTGTTGTCTTACAATTAATAAAGTGTCTAATTGGTGTCGGGTTGTTTCTGGGTTGGAAAATCATTTTACGGGGCTCTGTATTTGCAGAGGGAACAATCCCCACATGGGAAGGACCTGGTGTTTTCTGAGGGTGGCAGACCGTCCGTGTGCGATGGGCTTTTCTCCGCAAGTGGTGCTTATGTACCAGTAAGATCTTTCAGGTCCTCCCTATTCGATTACGTTACGACGGATGTTTGTTAGGGAGGGTTGGATGCATTATCGGCCATCAAAAAGCGGCCATTATTTTTGGAGAGAAGCTGTTAAGCATCCTTCCTTGTAGTGCCGTCCAAAAGGTGCCATACATATGATTGGTCCCTTTTGTTCTTGTTTAATTTTCACTTTTTCAGTAGGTTCCGGGCTGTCTCTGCCGCTCTTTTATAGGCTCATGTAGAGACCTTCTTGGTGTGTCCCTCTAGCTAGAAAAGCGGGGTGAGAGTTCTCCCACATTCTTTTTTCGAATTCCTCCTTCTGTTGAGCAATTCCTCCGCGCCCGGAGTACTGATCCACGTGAGCCTTTCTGAGGGGGTTGGGTTGCCAGCTTTTCCAGCTCAGCAGGTTATTTAGTTGAGGGCTCTTTCTGATATATTGATTGTCTGTTTAGGGAGCCCTGTTCGTCTATTATGATGTTAAGGTCTACGAAAAGCAGATTCTGGTCCTGGTGTATTTCTGAGGGTTACAAGTGCATTCCTATTAGGTTAGTGTTCAGGCAATCGACGAAGTTCTTAAAAGTGTCCCTATCCCCCTCCCATAGGATCAGGACATCGTCGATATACCTTCCCCAAAGTGCTATGTGCTTAGTGAACTGTGATAGTTCTTCTGAGAAGACAATTGTAGACTCCCACCACCCTAAGAAAATATTCGCGTACGTTGGTGCACAGATGGTCCCCATGGCGGTGCCCTTCACCTGATGGTAAAAGGCACCGCCAAAGAGGAAATAATTGTGTGTAAGGAGGAACCTTAGTAAGGATATCAAGAAAGCATTGTGTTTTTTGTATTGTACCGCCTTAGTGTTCAGGAAGTAAGTGACTGCTTCTAGACCTAATGTGTGTTGAATGTTACTATAGAGGGCCTCGACGTCCAGACTCGCCAGGAAAGTCTTCTTCGTCACTGTTAGTCCCTGTAGTTTAGTTATGATGTCTTTCGTATCCTTAAGATATGAGGGTAAGGAGGTGACAAACGGGCGCAGCAATTTGTCGATATATTCGCTTATCCCCTGGGTGAGACTGTTTACCCCTGAGACAATCGGCCTTCCAGGTATGGGTTTAATCTGTTTGTGCACTTTTGGTAGTGCGTAAAACGTTGGTATGGTGGGTTTTTTTGTGTGAAGGTACTTGAACTCGTCCTTCGAAATCATGTTTTCCTCAAGAGCCCTTGTTAGTAAGTCTGAGAGTTCTTGCACATATATATTTGTGGGATCTTGTTCCAATAATTTGTAGGTGTCCCTATCTGCTAACAGTCGTTTAACCATGTCCACATAATCGCTTTTGACCATCAGTACCGTGTTCCCCCCCTTATCTGAGGGTTTGAACACGACCTCTTCTAGGGAGGTTAATTCATCTAGAGCTTTACGTTCCTCATTGTTCAAATTTGAGGCTATTTTCTTTTTGTCTGGTCTAATCTTTTCCAGGTCATTTGTCACCATGTTGACAAAGGCCTCGATAAGTGGGTACTGGGAAAAGAGCGGTGTGTTCTTGCTTTTTGGTTTCAAATCCGTTAATGGTGGAGCTATGTCCGTGGGTGCTCTCAAATTTTCTTCTGCTAGTTCTGATAGAAGTTGTACTACTCTTTCGTCATTAGTGTTTATCTCTTGTTGTTGTAGGAGCTTATGATGTTTGTAGAGGGCTATTTTTCGGGCAAATAGATTCAGGTCTTTTATCCAACAGAATCTGTCAAAGCTAGGTACAGGGGTAAATGATAAACCCTTCCGAAGTACCCTCAATTGTGCTTTATTGAGTTTTAGCCCCGAAAGATTAATCACCAGTTTATCCGCCTGATTTTGCGCAAAAACATCTGTGTCTATTTCCCATTGTATCCCCATTTTTCTCTGTCCCTTACGGACATATTTGGGGTTGTCCCTAAAAAAGAGACCGCAGGAGGAAATGGTTGTTGGGAATTTCTGTTTGCTCCTGCTTGTATTGGGGTGGTAGTACTTATCAGATATGGAGTGATCGTATTGTAAGTCCCTGGTCCCCCAGTGAGGTTCACATGTGACGTCACTGGGGCAGTAGTAGGGACGTTCGTTTGTGCTATTAGCCCAGATGATTGTGAGGAGACAGTTGAGGAAGGTATAGTATTTGTTTGTTCTATGTTTGGCCATTGTCTTTGCTCTCTTTGTGGCTGCTCAATTTCAGCCCTTTTTTGGAGTTCACTGGGGGATTGTCTCTCTCCCAGATGTGCTGGCTTCTTAAAGTGCTGTTGATACGCTAGTTTTTTATTCTTGTTCTTACGTTTAGTTCCACTTCTACCTCCTACTGTCGTTCTTTCCTCAGAGGCTGAGGTTTCGGATTCCGAGATATCAGAATAGTAGTTCTGACGTTGGGTGTTTTTCTTAATATAGACTTGTCCTGTTTCAAAGTCAGTGCAATCCCTTATATATTTGCGATGTTTTCTCTCTTTGATGTCTATCGTATACGTATTTAGGTTTTTTTGGAGTTTTTCCTCTAGATGTTTGAATTCTACGTTGTTACTCAGTGTTTGAATCTCTGCTATTTCTTTCTCTAGCGTTTTGCTCGTTTTCAGTAAATACGCTTTTTCGTAGTCGTAGAGATAGCTAATCAATCGGAGAGAGCTCTCTGTTAGTATTTGTTGCCAACCTCTGAGGAATTCTGTATCCTCCTGGTGGGCGTTTGGCGATAGGTTGATTCTCAATCCCCTATAAATGATTCTTTGTTTGAGGTAGGTTTCCAGGCTGGCCACCTCCCAGCTCGCTCTTATATAGGATTTATATGTCTTAGACAGTTCTTTGAAGGCTGTATTAATATCTACCTTATTAAGGGGAAAGTTTTCTTTTGAAAACACAAATGCAGCTTCTGTTGGAATAGAATCGAAAGTAGGCTTCTGTGATAGGAAGCCTGCCATCACCTGAGTAGGTGTATAGGTTTACCGATTATGCCTCTGGTAAACTCTATGGAACTTCTTGTTCCTAGGTCAAACTCTAGTGAGGTGGTTACCTCTGTTGATTTAACTATATACAAGGAATAGAGTTCTGTGAATTGTGACCGACTTGCGGCTGTAGTCATGGCACTTTATTATGGCACAGGTGCTTATCACAAAAAACAGAAACTGAAAACACTAGATGAAATTTAGAAAAAATATACAGATTAGAATCTGTTTTCAAAAGAACAAAAATGGAGGCTACTTTCAAAGAGCTATGTACCAGAAAGGAGTAAATTAGCAGATCTTTGAATGCCAAAGCAGCCTAAAAACTACCTATACGCTAATTCAGACATTACGCACATGGTAATAAAGGTACACAAATTAAGTCCCTACTGATCAAAAAACAAAAAGATTCTTCAACAATCTCCAGTATCGTCAACACCCACACAAATACAGAGGAAAACTCAGGAAATAGCAGAAGGAATTTAAAATTTTTTTGAGAGCAACTATACAACCTTCCCACCCAATATGATCCAGAGGACCCACAAACAGCAATTCTTATACAGGGTTTCTAGATAAAATTAACTTACCTAACATAGCACAACCAGACATAGATGAACTAATTAAACCAGTCACAAAAGAGGAAGTGGGAAAGGTCTTACAATCAATGCCCTCACATAAAGCCCCGGCCCAGAGGCCTTCCAGCCATATACTACCGCAAGTTTAGCGCACGTAATCTTACCGCACCTAACAGATTGGGTGTGAAGCACTAAGAAAAGGAGCTCTTTTTCCACCACAGCTTTAGAAGCAATTATCACTGTTAACCCAAAGAGGGCAAAAATTCTGAACTTTGCAGTAGTTACCCCCCAATCTCACTTATAATGCGGACGTAAAAAATTTGGGCCAAAAATCCTTCCACTCGCATTAAAAAAATACTACCTCAACTTTAGTGCAGAGCAGGCTGGATTTGTGCCGGGGAGAGAGGGAACCAGAATTTACCAGAATAATAACATGTCATTTCACATGCGAGAAAACATAAAATTACATGATCCTTCTCGGCACAGATGCGAGAAGGCATTCGATAGAATTAACTGGATGTATGATAAATACTTAAAGAAATTTGGAATACCCCAGCAATTCATAAACGCTGTGATGTCACTGTATCTAAACCTAGTGCGAGAGTGAGAGTCAATAACTTCTTCTCGGCTCCTTTCAGATTAAAAATGGGACACGGCAGGGTTGCCCTCTCTCCTAATTTGTTCTTGTAATGGAGACCCTACTACAAGCTACTTAGGGATCACCCACTCATACATGGATTAAAAATTGGAAACACAACACATTTAAAACGCAGCGTTTGCAGACGATTATTAATGTTAGTAACAAATCCCAAAAGAGGCCGTTCCCACACAATGGATCTTCTGAATGAATTCGGTTCTATTTCCAATTTTAAAATAAACTTTACCAGTCGAAGTGGAAGCGTTGTTTAAAGTCACGGCCCCTGGTAAATTAAATTATAGAGCTCCAGAAAAAATTTCATTCACTTGGCAGAATAGCCAAATAAATACTTAGGATAAATAATCAAAAAGATCCCTCAGGACCTTTTTGCAGCTAATATAAAACCCTATAAAATCAAAAAACCATCTAAATCAATAAAAATCCCTTTGTATCCGGATGGGTAGGAAAAATTTGTTGAAGGCATACATAATGCCAAGACTGCTCTATCTACTTCAAATGATTCCACTACACATCCCAAAACACTACTTCCAATTAGTAACAAAAGCCTCATTTCGCAGATTCTTATGGCAGGGCAAAGGAGCTAGGATAAAGTACTCATGGCTTACTCAACACAGAACAAGAGGTGGTTTCGGTTACCAGACCCATTGACATATTATAATGCAGTCCATATAAAAAGATGGCTACAGATGAATATGCCATCAAATAGGTTACTAGGATCAGACATAGGAGCTCACAAATGTATCAATTAGCTTGGGCCTGGGGACTTACGCAACCGTTAAAAAGAAATCCGTACAATATGCTGACCAAAGGCACACTGTCAGTCATGAGACAACACCACTCCCTCTTCTCCTCTCCTTCACCGGTAATGCCAGAGCACGCTTCTCCCTTACTACATCTAACCCGCCATAGTTGACACATCAGAGATCTGGAGCAAACTTGAATTTACCCCAAACAGAGAAATATTAATGAATTCAACATAGTAAAGAGGAGCTAATGAAATACATGTATGGTTCTTCCCCGACATGCACTTCATAATAAGATCGAAGTGAACAACTTTGTGAGACAAATAACATCCAAAAAGCAAGGCCTACAGAAAACACATGGATAGAGGACTTGATGAGTAAACCATTGACACACAAAGTCTAATTTCGTGATTATAATAAACTGCTGGAGGTATATGGGAAGGGTAAGCCCGACTACATAGCCAATTGGGAGAAAAAGATTTAGGTCTTCAACTCAGTGAGATGAGATGCTAAAATTCATATAACTCTCATGGCTTCTCAAGCTGTGTTAGAGTTCAAGAGAGCTCATATAAATTAATGACCAGATGGTACAGAACCCCAAAAATCTTAATCAGAGGGCCTAGCCTCACACAACAAATGCTGGAGATGTGATGACGCAGCAGGATCTCATACCCACATATTCTGGTCCTGCCCAGGGATCCAAAAATTCTGGAAAGATGTAGCAAAAGATAACTTCCCAAGCAATACTCCTAACTCCAGCAAGTGTCCATCTGTGGTTACCTAACAAGACATGGACCCCCCTAACAAACAAAACCTAGCAAACTGCTAATACAGACAGCAAAATACTGATACCTCTTTATTGGTTGAATAAAACGGCCCCAAACTATACCCGAGTGGCTTAACAAGGTTGACCAAATGTGTAGACTGGAGGAGTTAACAAGCTGGGCAGATAGAAAACATGACACTTCATAAAGTGGGCCCCTGGCCAACAAATAAGGCAAAATGAAACGGGAGTTGGTGTTTAATTCCACTGAAAAAACCCTTGAGGTACGACTGAAAAGATACATTAAAACACATACAATAACAAACACGTACTATTGCGAAATAAACTACTCATGGTAAAATGGCATGTTTCCTTTCTTCACGATACCTATTCCCGGTTCCCCCCCCCATTCCCCCTACCCTCCTCTCACCATTTAGATCTTCCCCCCTTTTTCTTTACTGTTTAAACAAGTAAGAATTACCTAAAAATGTAAAACATATGTTGTCAATCTTGAGGAATGTTATTTATTATATGATGCTTTGTACAACTATCGCTTGATGCCTGTAGAGGGTACCTGCGTGTTCCTCATCTCCTATATTTGACTTACTTGTAATAATTGAGTTTATTCAATAAAAAATTTTAAAACTAAAAAAAAAATGAAACAGTATCACGTTATGGGGCACATTAACTTACCCGTTACGTTGACGATGATCGTGGAATGTCCGACGAGGAGTCGGAGCTGCTGCGATACACTAAGATGTGTGCGTCCAATTTCTGAATGTGCGCTTCCCCACTGAGGTCCGCCGTAGGTTCACCTTCTTCTTCCCGGTGTATGTGAGTGCTGATCTGCGACATAATTTAATTTTTAAATTCCGCGGTTTGTCCGAATCAGTCGGGTTGTCGGCAGCCACGCCCCCCGATTTGGACGCATGAAAGCCGACGCCGATACGCCACAATCCGATTGCGTGCGCCAAAAACTCGGGGCAATTCAGAGCAAAATGGGAAAAAATTCGGAGGAAACCTGACAGAAAAGCGTCCGAGGGACCCTTAGAAAATGTGCCCCTATGTGTCTGTACCTGTGACAGAAGACCTTTTTGGGGGAATTACCTATGAGAGGGGTAATGCAGTGTAACTAGAATCTGCATAAATGTTTATGCTCTTATATGGAAAAAACTTGTGGAATTGATATGTTAGCTCCTGAGATTGAAGCCTTAGACATATATGGACATATATGGAGCATAGAGCATAGTTAAAAGCATGCATACTGTTTGCCTGATTTTATGTGAATTCAAATATTAATTTTAATATGATAAATTATTATGGCTATATTTTAATAGATAAAATAAAAAATGACATAGTCATGATCATTGCAACATTGTGAATGCACCTTCTTAATTATGCCTAATCATAGTTATTGTGTTAAAAAAAATTCTTACTTACTCTTTTGGATTATTCCATGTACCAGTCCATTGCCTTCCATTATCAATCTACAGTTAGCTAGATCCAGTCAGTGGATTGGCAAGCCTAACTGTTACCTTGCTTGGGGCAAACAACAGTGCATTTCCTGGTATCTGTAAAGTGATTAAATTGTTGTCAGAAAAATTATGTGAGGTAAAATGATATAATTTTCTCTTTATATTGCGAGGGGTTCAGACTCAAGTATTTGGTCTAATTTACCAATTGCCAAATTGGTAATAAAAAAAATTAAAAAGAGGGTGCTTTTTTTTGAGTATGTTCAGGCTGGGTTCCTGTGGCACAGAGCCGCATAATATTGTTCTTTTATACAGCCATCAAATTAACCAAGTCAGGTTTAAAACAAGATTAGGTTAGAGAGTAGAACATGCTGCAAGTTGCGGTATATTTCATGTGAACATTGTCACTGGAAACCCTGTAACAGTCACAGAAGCAGAAGATAAAATATTTACATCATTTGAAAGCATCAGCATCTTTTGAGATGCCCTTTGCACATCCAATTCATTATAGTCGCTAACACATTTGATAAATGGAGTGATAAGTAGATTCAAAAGTCAAGATTCACTAAAAAATTAATTGGATTAAGGAGAACGAGGATTAGACATACTTTAAATTTAAAGGATTAAATATGACATATTTCCATCAATAAGTAAAATATAATTTAAAGCACAGGCAGGATTCCAGCCTACTGCTAAGTGCAAGATGGGAAAAGTAACTTTTCAGATGGCAGAAAATGAAAAAAACAAAAAATGTACAGCAAAAAGGCTTCATTAAAGAATGTATAAATATTATATATTTAAGGAGGGAAAAACACATTTACCCTCAATAGGAGGAGAAAAGAGGACAAACTAGAAGAATATATACAAATTGGAGTCTTTATTTATCGCACATATGCACAATACATAGGTGGTGCCACCACCAGGTGGCATCGTCATAAAAAATGACAAAAAAAAGACAATTAAAAAGATATTAAGAACATGGGTGGTATGGTACAGACAGAAGGAACGGCTGACTGCAGACAGATGGGATAATGGGTTAAAAACCTGTTTTGGTTTAAACAATAGACTGGGTAAACGCTTATCTTGAAATGCCTAGCCCAAAATGGGCTATGATGTATGAAGGCAAGAGGTCTTAACCAGTCATCTGTAGAATCACTGTCCTGGAGGAGCCGTGTCCCCGACGTACGTTTCGGCTCCAGGGCGAGCCTTAGTCTGGGGGTGGGACCCCAGATATATCTTCTAGTTTGTCCTCTTTCTCTCCCTATTGGAGGGTAATGTGTTTTTCTGCTTGCATTCTGAGGATTTTAAAATAGGTGCGTAATCACACACAGGGGTTTTACTTTAGCCGTTCCCCTTGGGACCGTACAATGGCCTCCAGATATATGGGGTAAAGAGTCTTCACTTCCCAAACATAACCCCTTCACCTGTATCCAATTATTGTTTGATATTTATTTAAGGGTTGTATGTTGTTTCTCCTATCCTCTGTGCTTCTAAGACGACTAGTGAACTGAAGAGGATGTGCAACTAATATATAGAAAAGTCTCTCTTAATAAATCTGTCCCTTAAAGATAAAGGGTAAATTTCCTGAAGTGGAAAAATATATGACCGACTAACTCAACAACAAAAATAAATAAATAAATTCTACAGAAGCAATAAATGTGTGCCATTTTAACCCCTTCACGACTGCCAACTTTATATGTGTCTTTTTGAAAATGCCCCATGCAGAAAGGAAGTCAAGGAGGAGAAATGCCTTGACAGTGACCAAATTTGAATGTCCATATCTCCTCTCCTGAACCCTTGCACGTAGAAACATAATAATTTTCATTTAAAACAGAAGATTCCCCCCTTTAATATGATGTATTGGATGATGGCTTGTCTATGGGATGCTTAACAAAACCAGAGATATCAACCTTAAAGTTTCACTGCACCACAGGATGATGTAATCACTGGTTTGTGCCCAAAGGCAAAATAATTAATTGCTGCACCATCCCCCAGTGCTGTGTATGAGTGATCCAGCTCAGGTTGATTAGTCATGTCTTGACTAACCTCCATGTCCAATGAGAAGCTCCATGTCTAATGAAAAGCTCTGTGTGTAATGGTGTTATGTATGCAGCCAGCTTGACCCAGCTTTCCAAGGTCCTGAATGTTATAATTGTTTTTCAGCAAAACCACTCATTTTCAGGAATAACCAAGTTATGAGCTGCATCAGTGTAGCCACAGCATTCTCAAGGTATGTTTGCTTATAATGCATCAAATCAAATGGTAGGTTTCTTTAAAGAAACAGAAATGCATCCTCCGTATCTCTTTACTTTTTCATAATGAAGACTTCTTCTAGTTATGACCTAAGTCTACTGAGTTTTCTCCCAGGGGGAACAAGTAACCTCAATAGTAAACAAGTCATCTGGTTGCGGCTGGCTTCTGATGCTTGCAGAATGTCTGTGGAATTACTTGTGGGGTAAAATCACGCAGCCATTACAATGCAGAAAGACTTTAACTTGATAATTTTATTCATGTCATTTTATAGGGATTTTAAAGAATAAGAAGACAAATTATTTAAAAAGTAAAATCCCTACTAAAATATGTTAAAATAATCGAGAAACGAGCAGTTTCGAGTACCCTAATGCTCGACCGAGCATCAAGCTCGGACGAGCATGTTCGCTCATCTCTAGTCATGGCACTTTATCATGGCACTAGGTGCTTATCACAAAAAACAGAAACTGAAAACACTAATATACACTTCTCCATGCGCATGTTTGCGGACTTAGGTGGTATTTCACTCTATCTCCTATGTTTCTCATTTCTTACACAGGTTCAAGGTGGACCCAGGTAAGTATACAATTTCTATTGGTTAAGGATTATCTGTTAGTCTTGAGGAACATAGGAATGTTGAGATGGGCATGCAATCTCTGCTGATTCGCAGTTGTTCATTGGTATTAGGGAGTTTTAAATAAAGAAATATAGATGGTAAAATTATCTGTAATTAATTTACAATTCTAATATCTTGGGGTGCCTCCTATATAGGTCTATATTTATATGGTGTATCTCATCTTACATTTTAGTGTTGTAGGTGGTGTGCCTTTAAATTGATGTACTTAGTCCAGAGATTCATATTTTTTTGGTCGGATTAAAATACTTTACAAAGAGAATTCATTCACAAGAAAGCTGCATAGGTAAATCCCTCGTTTAGGCCTTTCGGGCTCAGAGTCCCAGCCTATGATCCATTTTGCTTCTAACTGGAGGAGATCTCGATCGAGGTCGCCCCCTTATGCCTGTTCTGAGGTGGTCGATACCCCAAAATCGAAGTTGTTCGAGGTCCCCATTATGTGTGGACTTCATGTGTTTAGAGAGGGTTGTATCTTTTTTTGTTCTTACTGTACTAAGGTGGGAGGAAACTCTTTTTCTTAGCTCCTGTATTGTTTTCCCTATGTACATCTTTGGGCATCTACATTGTGCCACATATATCACCCTGTGTCTACAATTAATAAAGGGTCTATTGGTAGGTTCGGGTGTTATCTGGGTTGGAAAATTCCTTTTTCCGGGGCATGTATTTGCAGAGGGAACAATCCCCACATGGGAAGGACCCGGTTGTTCGAGGTGGCAGCCACGTCCGTGGCGATGGGCCTTTCTCCGCAAAGTGGCTATGTACCAGAAGATCTTTCAGGTTCCTCCCTCTTCGATACGTTATCGATGGATGTTTTGTTAGGGCGGGTTGGATGTCATTATCGGCCATCAAAAGCGGCCAGTATTTTTGGAAGATAGCTGTTACTTCCTGTGAGTAGCCGTCAAAGGTGCCTATACATCTTATTGGTCCCTTTTGTTCTTGTTTATTTTCACTTTTTAGTAGGGTTTCCCGGGCTGTCTCTCTCGCTCTTTTATAGGCTCTATGTAGAGCCTTCTTGGGGTACCCTCTAGCTAGAAAGCGTGTGTATAGTTCTCCACATTCTTTTTCGAATTCTCCTTCTGTTGAGCAATTCCTCCTCGCCCGGAGGTACTGTCCCACCGGGATGCCTTTTCTGAGGGAGGTTGGGTGCCAGCTTTTCCAGCTCAGCAGGTTATTAGTTGAGGTCTCTTTTCTGTATATTGATGTCTGTAGGGAGCCCTGTTCGTCTATTCTGATGTTAAGGTCTAGAAAGCAGATATGGTCCTGGTGTATTTCTGAGGTAAAGTGCATTCCTATCAGGTTAGTGTTCAGGCAATCGACGAAGTTCTTAAAGGTGTCTCTATCCCCTTCCCATAGGATTAGGACATCGTCGATATACCTTCCCCACAGTGCTATGTGCTTAGTGAACTGTGACAATTCTTCTGAGAAGACAATTGTAGACTCCCACCACCCTAAGAAAATATTTGCATACGTAGGTGCACAGATAGTCCCCATGGCGGTGCCCTTCACCTGATGGTAAAAGGCACCGCCAAAGAGGAAATAGTTGTGTGTGAGAAGGAACCTTAGTAGGGATACCACGAAGGCATTGTGTTTTTTGTATTGTACTGCCTTAGTGTTTAAGAAGTAAGTGACTGCCTCTAGACCTAATGTGTGTTGGATGTTACTATAGAGGGCCTCGACGTCCAGACTCGCCAGGAAAGTCTTCTTCGTCACTGTTAGTCCCTGTAGTTTATTTAGTTATGATGTCTTTCGTATCCTTAAGATATGAGGGTAAGGAGGTGACAAACGGCGCAGCAATTTGTCGATATATTCGTTATCCTGAGTGAGACTGTTTACCCTGAGACAATCGGCCTTCCAGGTATGGGGTTGATCTGTTGTGCACTTTGGTAGTGCGTAAAAACGTTGGATGGTGGGTTTTTTTGTGTGAAGGTACTGAATCGTCCTCGAAATCATGTTTCTCAAGAGCCCTTGTTAGTAAGTCTGAGAGTTCTTGCACATAATATATTTGTGGCATCCGTTCCCATAGTTTGTAGGTGTCCCTATCTGCTAATAATCGTTTAACCATGTCCACATAGTCGCTTTTGTCCATCAGTACCGTGTTCCCCCCCTTATCTGAGGGTTTGAACACTACCTCTTCTAGAGAGGTTAATTCATCTATTCAGCTTTTGATGGCCGATAATGACATCCAACCCGCCCTAACAAAACATCCATCGATAACGTATCGAAGAGGAGGAAACTGAAAGATCTTTCTGGTACATAGCCACTTTGCGAGAAAGGCCCATCGCCACGGACGTGGCGGCGCACCTCGAACAACCGGGTCCTTCCCATGTGGGGATTGTTCCCTCTGCAAATACATGCCCCGGAAAAAGGAATTTTCCAACCCAGATAACACCCGAACCTACCAGATTAGACACTTTATTAATTGTAAGACAACAGGGGTGATATATGTGGCACAATGTAGATGCCCAAAGATGTACATAGGGAAAACAATACAGGAGCTAAGAAAAGAGTTCCTCACCTTAGTACAGTAAGAACAAAAAAAGATACAACCCTCTTAAACACATGAAGTCCACACATAATGGGGACCTGCGAAACAAATCGATTTTGGGTGGATCGACCACTCAGAACAGGATAAGAGGGGCGACCTCGATCGAGATCTCCTCAGTGTAGAAGCAAAATGGATCTATAGGCTGGGAACTCTGAGCCCGAAAGGCCTAAACGAGGGATGTTACCTATGCAGCTTTCTTGTGAATGAATTCCTTTGGTAAAGTAATTTATATCCGACCAAAAAAAAATATGAATCTCTGGGACTAAGTACATTCCAATTTAGAAGGCACACCACCTACAACACTAAAATGTAAGATGAGATACACATTATATATAGACCTATAATAGGAGGCACCCAAGGATATTGAATTGTAAATTAATTACAGATAAGTGTACCATCTAATATTCTCTTATTTTAAACTCCCTATATCCAATGAACAACTGCGAACAGCACGAGATTGCATGCCCATTCAACATTCCTATGTTCTCAAGACTAACAGATAATCCTTAACCAATGAAATTGTATAACTTACCGCTGGGTCCACCTTGAACCTGTGTAAGAAATGAGAAACATAGGAGATAGAGTGAAATACCACCTAAGTCCGCAAACATGCGCATGGAGAAGTGTACTCACGAAACCCTAAGTCCACACGGCACGGGACGCGGGGGAGAGGGAATTGAGCGCACGGGAACTCTAAGTGGTGCGCATGCGCAGTGGAAATGCGGACTAAGAAAAACAGACATGCGCAGGACCCGATCAAGGAGTCCACGGCATGGCCGCTCCAAATCAAAAATGATTAACACTAAGAGTAACAGACATGCGCGTCAAAGGGCCAACTTTAGTGACGTCACAGTGCGATATCGTGCTGATTGGATAACAGGGAACACAGCCTCCGACTACCATTGGTTTTCGGCTATCACAATCCCCGGCCACCTCTAACCCTTTAATTAGAGCTTACCGATTGGGTATGAGGAACGGGCCCCCCTCCTATCACGTCACAAGGAGAAGTTATAAAGAACAGTGATTCACGCAGTGTGCCGCATTATAGCCCCGGCACCCTGAGGACGCTGCTTTGTGCAGCGAAACATGTCGGGGGGGCTATATAGTTAGGATTTTAGCTCAGTACGATAGTTGTAGAGCAGAGTATAAACTACTGAATACAGTGTTTAGTCTAAATGTCTACCTAAACGTGGAGTCTAGCTATCGGAAAATGATCTAGGGAAGGAGGACCGTACAAATCCTCGGGGCATAGCCTCACTAAAGGGGTGATACCCCCCCTGAGGCAGGGAGGACTCATATACCCCACAAAGATCCCTGAGGGTTTCCAGATAAAATAAAAAAAGAAAAGTGGTAATCATACTTACGGAAATCACTTAAATAGATCCGCAGTGAAACACCAATACCAATCGGTGCACATCATCAGCACACGTAATAATACTCAGACCACCTACCCCCGATCAGTCTAAAATAAAAAAGAAAAAGCTCTTTCAACACAATCGACTGTAATTTTAATCTTAGTATATTGGAATTGTACCCCTCTCTTGTTCTTTCACTGGTATTTTCTATGTTTAATGGTATAAAATCACTTTAAAAGGTGATAGATATTTTAGTGGCAATTGGGTACACACGTCCGAATTGGACGATAATTAATAAGATAAAACATGGATAATCTTGAAGTTACCAAGTGTGAAGTGTAATATTTCACAGGTCCAATAGACACAGCTTGTCATGAACTCCACCAATAAAACAGATCATGTCTTGAGTTGAAGTATTTTCATGCTTTGACAAAATAACAATATTTGGGCATATTTATCAAAATTTGTTGCAGACAGTAACGTTTAGATTTTTTGAATAAAGTGGATTTTTTTACCTGTTCAACATATTATTTTTTGCCTGGATGCTGGACCTCTTCTCCTTTGGTACTGTGGATTTTCTGACTGATCCCCGCACAGGGTGTCCATGCACCAGCTGCATATACAAGTCAGCATCAACTCATTTATGCATGGTGAGCTGAAAACGATTTCTCCCCTTTTTTTTCACTGATGTAAAAAAAAATAACTATTCTAAAACCTTGCATCAAATTTCTCAATGGTTTTAGGCATTTTTTCAAACACTTTTACTACTTGTTTGACAATAGGGCGTGTGGTATTTTGAAAGGGGTGTGACTTTTCTAAGGTCTAAGTTGAGTAAACAGTTATGTCAACAGACCACAGTTTGGAATTATATTCTGCAGCAAACTGAGCTAAGTAGTAGATACTCAGTAACACTATATAGCAGGGGTAGATAAAGACTGGCATAGGCCCTGGGCTGTATGAAGATTATAGCTCCTACAAGTCCGGAATTCACTTTCTTCATATAGTAGTAGAATCAAGTTTTTTGGTGAATAGAGGATGAGTCCCTTCTGCCTGCTTTCAATCTGCAGTTTCAGGACCTTTGCAGGCCCTTCAAAAGTCCTGAAATGGATCATGTTTAGATAATTTCCTTTAATTAAACCACATTCTTTTTTGCGAAAACTTTTGGGCAACTTATGAAATATGTGCAATTCTTGGTGCAATGTTTACAAAACGGTTTCCTACACCTAGTGGGTACTGGAGTATACTGTATTTGTCCTTTTTTTTTACAATATTTTGGACGCAAATCAGTGATTTATCATGCTCCAACATCTGACACCAGGCACAGTTCAAAGATGAAATTGGCACAAAGCAGTAAATCCAGTGCACCATGAGCTTCATAGAGCACATGAAAAAGTCACCCAAAAATGAGCATATGCAAAAAGAAATGAAAAAAACAAAAACAAAATAAGATACATCTGCCTCATACCCTGTATTATTTTTTGACACACAATAAGTAGCATTCCCAGTGGCCTTTACCTTGTCCTTCCTGTGTTTTTCTCTATTATTGCCAAAAGAATTGTGTATACAGGCGGTCCCCTACTTAAGGACACTCGACTTACAGACAACCCATAGTTACAGACGGACCCCTCTGCCCCATGTGACCTCTGGTAAAGCTCTCTGGATGCTTTACTATAGTCCCAGACTGCAATGATCAGCTGTAAAGTGTCTGTAATAAAGCTTTATTGATAATTCTTGGTCCAATTACACCAAAAATTTTGAAACTCCAATTGTCACTGGGGCAAAAGAAAAAAATCTGTCTACAACTTCAATTATAAAATATACAGTTTCGACTTACAAACAAATTCAACTTAAGAACAAACCTCCAGACCCTATCTTGTATGTAACCCGGGGACTGACTGTAATTAATCGCCACAATTTGTATTTAATTGTTTTATTACTGTTGATAACCTTCAGTCTATAGGGAAATGTGACAATGGGAATGTTAAATACTAATGCTGTAAATATTTTTGTTTTGTTCTTTATCTTTATTATAGTATATTCTATCATCATTTCAATTATTAGTATAACTTGGAAATATTCTGCATTCAGAACTCTATTATATCAAAAGAAAAATGGAATATCCCTCTGAAGATTTAAAGAAGCTAGAAAAGAGCTGGCTGACATTGTTGAAATGAAATATACATTAAAGCCGGCTGAAAATAACGATAGAAGATAATAGTTTCAGCCCTACAATTGCTGGAATACGTTACTTATAATAACTTGCATTTTGTGATAGTTGAGGAGAAGGAAGGAATTTTTAGAGCAAACTCCAGGGAGCTGTTTCTATTAAGCTGCTGGCAGGTGGTTTATCATGACTTCTTACATGCCATAATAAAGTCTAGCAATTCAGCAGAGTAACATTGTATTTCTATTGTTCATTTGTATGAAAATTCATGGAGCAGTGTCAAAAAAAAAAAATCATTGCATGCAGATTGTATTGCTGCAGAAATTCTATTTTATTTCATTGATGCCATTGGATAAATGCATATTGAATGGGATATTGTAAGTAAAAAGAACTATAAAATGACACTACACATATACAGTAATAAAAAGTAAATTCAATGTGGGCTACATCTAAACACTAACCAAAAGAAACAAAAACATTCCTAGTACTCCAAAACATCTTACTCTTCAACTTCTTTTAGTGTACTAGTGGATAAGTCTGTATCTACCCATTTTGAAATCTTGTGGCTTTTACATGGAACAACTTTATTACCCAAATAAGTCCCTCATCCATATTTAACCTTTATCTTCATAAAGCATTTCACATAGACATTGGGTCACGTTTACTTACAAGGTCACTTGAGTTCACTGAAATTGCATTGTCCGTCTATGATGCTGTGTGCGGCGATTCACTAAGAATGTGAACAGAGTTCACCATCTTTTTTGTGGTGCACTTTTAACATTTGACGTATATACCTCTAATATAGTGGCGACTGTACAGTATGGAACAGTAACCTAGTAGTGGACTATTGGGGGATGACTCCAGGGTCTATTCTCCTGTTACCCCATTATGGTGTAGCCCCTTCTTACCCGAGTTGAAACCTCTTCCAGACTTTGAGTTCTTGGTGCGCAACGGGATTAAATATCTAGTTCAGTTGTACCAGAATGGGATCTTCAGGATCTTTGCATCCCTTAGTCTAGAGTTTAATATAGCTCCCACAGCTTTCTAAAGTTACCTGCAACTGCGCCACATGCTGGGGTCCAGTCTGGGAGGAAGGAAATAAGATTGAGCACAGTCAATGGAAGCCGTTACCAGAATCAAAGACCTTGAGAAGCCTACATCCACCTTTTATAACCAATTGATGGATTCCCAGCCATCACCAGCTGTAAGAAGCTTTCATATATTTCAACGTGATATCCCTGACCTGGAGGACCATCATCTCAACGAAATTACATACAACTGGCGCTCAACAGTAATCAGTGCCCAAGACCAGTTGATAAAGGTTAAGTGGCTGTATCGAGTATACTCCTCTCTAGGTGCCGAGAGAGTACAGGTACTTTCTTTCACATGGTTTGAGAATGTCCATCCATTCAGGATTACTGGATGGGAATTTATTCTTACATTTACGAGCGTCTGCGTCTCTCCGTTGTCTGCTCCCCTTGGGTGTGTCTTCTGGGCCTGGTAAGGGACATACTTCAGGCTAAATTTGAGAGGGCTCTGTTTAGACTCCTACTGTTCTATGGTAGGAGGGTTATTTTGCTGAATTGGAAGGCTCCTAAGCGCTCTACGCTAGATAAATGGATTTCGCTGATTAATGCGGAACTCTCGGTTTATAAACTCACACTGCTACTGAGGTACTCCCGATTGTTCAGCTCAGACTGCTTCGGGTGTGGAGGAGGAATAGCTCAGTATGTGTGATGTGTGAATGGTTGGTTGAATGTA
This sequence comes from Engystomops pustulosus, assembly GCA_019512145.1. Classification (NCBI taxonomy): domain Eukaryota; kingdom Metazoa; phylum Chordata; class Amphibia; order Anura; family Leptodactylidae; genus Engystomops; species Engystomops pustulosus. The sequence goes on from CM033644.1 coordinate 58,795,279, forward strand.
AGGTCTACACCTTTGGGAAAGGGTGCCCCTTGTTTCTGTATCATTGGCTGATGTAATGATCCCGTATTGATATTCTGGTGCTGATCGTCGATTCTACTTGTTCTTCCCTGAGGTGGATGTTTACCTTTGTATAATGTTGTACTTTTGTAAAACGAAAAATAAAGTTTTTTTTAAAAAAAATTTGGTTGAGTGACACAATTTGAAAGATAAATACGGCGCTCCGTCCAAATCATTTGGACTGTCCGATGGCGTGCCCCCTAATTTGTGCACCATAACAGGTGCACAACAAAAGGGTTACACACACACTTCTTAAATACATGTGCAAGCCGTTTTAGCAATGAAAAACGTTTCAAAGCTACGTAAATGTGCCCCATTGTGTTATATCGATATACTGGGTTTTATAGGAAGCCTGAAAGAGAAGTGGCGCTGAGTAGCAAATTTTAACACATCTTCAGAGTTTACTTTTTTAATAATGGACCCACACATTCTTAACCCCTTCCAGACATTTGACATACTATTACTGCATGGGGGGAGGTACGTTCGCAGTGGATCGCTTGTTCAAGCTAGCCTGTAAAAGTAAAGAAAAAAGTTAAAAACACTAAATAAACACACTTTTTAATAAAAATAATTAATTAAATAAAGTTAAAGTCCCCTAAACACAAACACAAATACAATAAGTCAGCAACATTATTGGACCCTCACAGTGAACACTGTAAAAACAAAACCTGAAAAACTTGCCAAAAATGTAAATTTTCATAAAATCCCTTCACAAAAATGTTCCAAAAAGAGATAAAAAAAGTTATGTGCACCAAACTGGTACCCCTGAAAAGGACAACTCAACACATAAAAAATAAGCCTTAAACCAGCTCTGTCAACCAAAAAATATTAAAGTTATATCTCCGAAAAGATGGCGATGCAAAAACATATGAGATTTTCTTTATATTCATTTTTTTCCTGTATAATTGTAAAATATATAAATAACTATATAAATGAGGTATCACCGTACGATCTATAGAATAAAAATATTATAGTATTTTTAGTGTATGGTGTACGACCCCCAAAATGTACAAAAAAAAGAAACCCAAAATTGACAATTTTCTTTTCCTCCATACATTAAAGAGTTAATAAAATCTCATCAAAAATCTATAGACCCACTAAAATGAAGTACTTCTAAAGTGCATCTCATGTCGAAAAAAATAAGCCCTTATATGTCCAAATTGCCAAAAAAATAAAGATTGTATAGCCATTATAAAGTGACAATGCATAATCTGCTCTGAATAGCGCAGCTTCTCTTCGATGCCCTGGCGTGTGCCCATACAGCAGGTTACCACCACATATGGGGTATTTTTATACACGGGAGAGACTGGGTATCAAATTTTGTGGAGCGTTTTGGTATTTTATCCACTGAGAATTTGTACATTTTATGAAAAACACATTCATTTAGCCCAAAAAAATGTAATTTCGAAATTGCATCCGATTTTGTTTTAACCCCTGTAAAACAATTAAAGGGTTAACAAACTTCATAAAAGTTGTTTTACATACGTTGAGGGGTGTAGTTTCTATAATGGGGTAATTTATGGGGTTTTACTTTTATTTAGGCCTCTCAAAGTGACTTCAAACCTGAGCAGGTCCCTCTATAGCAGGATTTTGCTTTTTTTATGAAAATGTGAAAAATTGCACCTGACGTTCAAAGCCCCATAACAGCTTACAAAAATGATAGGATGTATAAAAAACCACAGAGGCATAAAGTAGACATTCGGTGAATGTTAGTTATTATGTTTTTTGGTGTTATGACTCATGTGTGGAAAAAGTAGAACATTTTGAATTTCAAAAATTGAGAATTTTTCAAAATTTTCACCAAATATCTGATTTTCTCATAAATAAATGCAAAAATACAAGCAAAATTTTTTAACTAACATGAAGTACAATGTGTTACAAGAAAAGAATTTCAAAATCACTTGGATATGTTAAAGAATTCCAAAGTTATAACCACTTATAGTGACACAGGGCAGATTTGAAAAAATGGGCCGTGTCAGGAAGGTGAAAAGTGGCTTCGGCGTTAAGGGGTTAATATTGAATAATTGGGGGAAATAGTATTGCATACAGTGCTGATTTTACCAGTTTTCCCACCTACACAGAATGAAGAGGTCTGTCATTTTTAACATAGGTATACTTCAACCACGAGAGACAGAATCCAAAAGAAAATCAATAAAATAAAATCACATAGCATGATTTTTAAATAATTAATTAGCATTTTATTGAATGAAGTTATTATTTAATACAAAGAAAAACAGAACTTAATATTTGGTACAGAAACCTATGTTTGCAATTACAGAGGTCAGACGTTTGCTGATTTGCATACACTGCCAAAAGGATTTCTACATACTCCGTACAGATCTTTCATGCTTTGGGGTTTTCGCTGAGTTTCAGCTCCCTACAAAGATTTTCATTTGGGTTAAGGTATGGAGATTGGCTAGGGCACTCCAGGACTTTGGAATACTTAATTGCCATGGCTGTGTGTTTTGGGCCATGCTGGAAGACTCAGTCGTCTACAGTGCTCTTAATAAGGGTAGGAGATTGTTGGCTACAATCTTGCCATAAATAGCCTTCCTAAATAGTCTTCCTGTCCCCTTTGCAAACAAGGACCCCCAAATTATAAAGTTTCCACACCAATACTTCAGAGTTGCGACAATGTTCTTAGGGTTATAGTCACCCTTACACTTGCTCCAAACACAATGTGGGTATTTTAGAATTTTTTTTGTGTCTAGGTTTGGCGCTGTTTTGGCTCAGTTGTGATAAAAATGCTGTTTTGCAACTTTTCATTTTCATCATTGTGTCAAATAAACATAGGAGAATGCAAGGTCACCTTGACATAACTAGAAAAAATAAGTTGTATCCGGCACTTCAATTTGATAGTTATAAAAAAATAAATACTATTTATTTACTGTATATACTTGAGTATAAGCTGACCCAAGTATAAGCCAAGGCTCCTAATTTTACCACAAAACCCGATATTTTTTTTTACTCGAATATAAGCCGGGTTTGGGGGTTCAGCACATTTTTGTGCTGAAAAACTAGGCTTATACTCGAGTATATATGGTAATATCCATTTAAAAAAAGAATAGACTTGCATACTCCCTTAGAAATAAAATTATGACATTAATCTTGTAAGTAAGTTTTATCTACCTTTTCTCATAGCATGAGATGCAAGTGGAGAGACAATTACTTTATTCTAGTTAAGTATAAAACAAAGTGTGTTGTAGTATTGCAGTCCCCAGAACAATAGATTTATGCAACATTTGCTGAAGCATACTTTAAATGTGATCTTGTTAATATTAGTTTTACAGTTCCCGTCAAAATAGCATCAAGGTTAATTTGTGTTAAAAAGTAGTGGACTGGCTACAATATTCTGATTTCCTTCTTCATACATAAACTGCATACTACATGTTCAATACTGAAGATTTACTATACGGACTATTGCAAATATGATTACATTTCAGCAATGTGCTGAAAAATAAGATGTAGCCGGCTGTCTTGTTACTCAGTTTCAGTTTATTGTAATGGTATCAAAAATGTAAAAATTTTAATAAATAAAAACTTAATACGGTAATAAATCGCCTACTTTGTGTTTTGTAAATCCTGGACAGGTCAGACAGGGGCAGCAAGACCAATTTGTGGCCTTTTATGCTTTACAATGTCCTCTTCGAGTCCTGACAATATCTTTAGATTCTACTACTGGGTTGATACATACTTTGAAATGTTTAATCTTTGTAACTGATTTAATTTCTATCCAGGAATTCATCCTGTACGCTGTATAAATTATAACTTGTTTCTGTAGTGGATTTTCCTTGTAGTTCACATCTCAGACATGTGAATACAACATGATGTATTTAGGATATTTTTGTCGCACTTGAAATTATATGGAGATAGTCATTATAGAAATGCATCGAAACAGCTCTGTGCAGGCGGATGACACAAATGTTGTACAGCTCTCTCAGTACACATTATACAGCAGTATTTATTGGGGTCACAAACGGTTTTACTCAATTCCTTTGAAAATGGCTGATGTTCAGAAAAGCCCACATGGGCCCAATTTTCTTCAAAGCTTGTTGTATGGTGTACATAGCGAGGACATTTTTCACTTGCATGCTACCTTTATGACACTCTTGTTTAAATAATGTGCATGGTTTCAGAGCAGATGCAAGAGCTAACTGCTTTAGGCAGATATATAGAGGAACAGAAGAGCTATGGATAGCGTTATAGCTTCCATTTCAGAATATACTGAAATTGTTGGTGCTACTTATGGTGGCAATTCACAAGTGGTAATTCCGAGCATAACAATTTGGTATTGTTAGACTGTATTTGTGAATACTGGTTAAGATTAACTATTAATACAGTAGAAGTGTTTTGATTTTTGCAAAAAACTATTATATAAAGTAATTTCTACAACAAATTCTACAATAATAAAAAGTAAATTCTACAACAAATGCTCAAAGTTTAGGGTTTATCTTAATATAATTTTGAATTAGTTTGTAACATCTTAATATACTTTAACCTCAGTAAGGATTTTTTGTTTTGTAATTAAAATTCTTTATTGTTACCAACATAACTTCATAGGAAATTGTTTTATCATTATAATTAGTTTGATACTAGTCATAATGATACTGTTAGAGAGTTACACAATCTAGTTTAAGGGGTTGTTCACTTTCAGCAAATAATTCATATAGTCCGTGTAAGGAAAAGTTATTCAATTTTCCTATATATTTTCTGTATCAATTCCTTGTGATTTTCTAGATCTCTGCTTCCTGTCCTGCTAAAGAAAGTTTATTTGCAGTGGATAGAACTCTGTCCATGGTCATGTGATGATACACAGGTGCACGAGCCATTATCATCATAGTGCGTAATCAGAGACGTTTGATACTAATGGCTCCTGCACCTGCCTATCCATCACATGACCAGGGACAGATTTCTATCCACAGGAAGTAAACATAAAAACTTCCTATACAATGACAGCAGACAGAGATCTAGTAAGCCATTAGGAATTGATACAGAAAGTATATTGGAAAATTGTATAACTTTTCCTTACACAAACAATAACAATTATTTGCTGAAAGTTGACAACCTTTAAATCTCAACTTTAACTGAACAAACTCCTACTGTTGGACACTACTAAGACTCTACAGTTAACTGGTTCCTAACCACCCACTGTAGATTTTAGATGGGAATCTCAGGTCTCTAATGTTTGGGCCATGGTATCTTTATGCTCAGGAAGCTTAATGTCAGTTCTCCTGCTGCAGCCAGCTATAGGGCACTAAATGAAAAAATAAAGTCACCAAAATTCAATTATGACCTGTGAAAGACAAAGTAAAAATAAAAAAGGGCCATTCATTAAGAACAAATTGGTGAAGGTTCATTATGCCTTGTCTGCCAGGTCAGTTCTTACATGTGTTAAACACATAAATCTCCTCCTCTCCACCAGTATCCTGGCTTTTCCGACCAACATGCCACTTTGGGGCGTGTCAGGAAGAGGGTGGGGAGCAGGAAGGTGGGCAGGGGCATGATTGTCCAGCTAGCCCAATTTACCAAGGTTTATGCCCAAAAATCTCAAGTTCATCAAAACATGATGAAACTTCTAAGGGTCATGTAAATGTACCATATAAATCATTATGGTGACATCAAACTCTGCCTAAACAGTATAAACTGAGATGCATACAGAGCTAAGGATTAAAATGGCATCAAGCATTCGCCAACTTATAGTAATAACAACAATCGTAAGAAAGACAAAGGCAAAAAATCCCAATATCAACCAGTATGGTCTACAGATCCGGGTAAACTGCAATCCCTGACATGTGTTCAAGGGTTTCAATTTGTCTTGTGGAATATTTCTTTTCAGTGTGTTTGAGAGTACAAACCTTTGTTGATATTGTTGACGATTGTATTGTAGAATATATAAAAACTTTGCACACATGTGACCTAGAAATGTGTGTAAGGCTCTTCTAGGATGTTAATTGTAGGTGCACATATACATTTAAAAAAATATATTTTTGTTAAACTATTCAAAACATTCAAGCATGCAAATAGAAAATGTGTACAAAGGCAAATTCATTTCTGTCATAGCTGAATATCATGGTATTATGGTATTATAGTCCCTTTAAGTGGGTTAAATGATGTGCTGAAACCAAAGTACAAAGTGGGCCAAGTCCACATATACATCCTAAATAATTTGAAAAACACTTTGAAAAAACTTATATGACATGCTAACATTTGTGTGCATGACGGCAAAGTGCTATGTACAAACACCGTCCATAATGAGCTTTTATTTTAGAAGGTTATGTGCAAATACTGTTTTAACTTTTCGCTTTTCGAGTCACCATTATCAATATTTTTGTCCATATTTGTCCATTTGATCAAAATCTCATACCGTATTTTTCGGACTATAAGGCACACTAAAAATCCTTTGATTTTCTCAGAAATCAAAGGTGCGCCTTATAGTCCAGTGCGCCTTTTATACGAACCGTACTTACAGACAACAGCTGCCTTGTACTGTGCACAGGTCTGCCACCTGCTGGTCATTCATCCTTATAATCAGGTGTGCCTTATACTACGTGTGCCTTATAGTCCGAAAAATACTGTATATATCAAGACAGTGCCTAAGTTTACAATGTGTCTGATAGCATTTTGGAAATGGGACAGTTGTCTACTTTTAGAAAATATATGATTATGGCAGAAGGTAGCAAGAGTTTTTATGCTGTCATTTATTTTTTTATGTGAAAATTGTCCTCACCTGCAGAAATGTAAAATGTTCAAATACTTCACAAAACTAAAGCTACAATACAGAAAAAACCCTTTTTCAGATTTAGTTTTAAGAACCTTTATTAAAGAGAATGTTACTTATCCTACATAAGTATGAAAAGAAGTAAAAATGGACTCTTTCAAAGATGTATAAGTATCAGTCAACCCATTGCTTTTTTAAATCAAATCTAGATTACAGCTGGTGTTTATATCCTGTGGATCTACAGAAATGAACATGGTGCCTGTGGATCCCGGAAAGAGAACATCATGGCTTCACTACGCAATCGCTGTAGGTATGGCACATGCACAATGAAGCTGGTGTATTATTGCGGCTTTACCAGCCGCATTGCCAGAGGAGGCACCGATGCAGGATCCTCATCGGACTCACATCTAGATGGGTAAAAAAGTTGATTTAATTTTTTGCCACCCACAGCCTTCATAAAGGTTCATTTGGGACTGTAAACCACTGTTCTATAAGGAACTATAGTTGGTTTAGGGTCCCAAATTGTACCGACAGGCTGTCTTTAAGTAGACATATGGGAGAGAGGGAGTGTCCAGTCCCAGGTGCTTTGGCATAAATGCAGATTATATAATGTGGTTGTGTTGTCCTGAAACTTCATTCTTATATATAATTGGTCAGAATGTATTAACATAAAACTGATCATTATAGATATTTTTCATATCTTATGAAACAATACCCAGAAATAGTTTCTAACAAAATCATAATATGCATTATTTTAAATATGCTTTATTCTTCTATTCTAAGAATCATAGATAAATACTTGTGTAATGGCTTAATATATTGCTACAGCTTGTTATTCAGGATACATTCAGCACACTTTACAATAACACACTTTAGACATCCAGGGATTCTGCTTCATGTCATCTGAAAAAGAAACAAAATAAAATACATTACAAAACTTTCAGAAATGTCTTTGAAAGTTTTCAACTACTCAGTAAACAGTAGTGTAGGGGACATGTTTCTGGATGTCATTTCTGCAGCTGGAATGGCTAGAGTTAAAAGGAGCTGTGGGGGAGCAGTGAGATTATTTTGCTTTAGCTTTTCGGTTATTCTAAACCATTATAAAATATCTTTTTAGACTTAAAGGGAATGTATCACAAGTGCTTCCTTTTATTTCCTCTTTAATTATGGAGGCTGCCATCTTGCCTGAGCTCTAGTAAACCATTTAGTGATTTGCCCCTGCCAATGGCTGGAGCACCTCATTGATGTGTATAGAAGTTTTGTAGGTATACTCTGAGGGAAGGAGATAAGCGGTGACATCATAAAATGTCTCATTAGGATCCAATGATACATTATATATACACATAATATACAGTAGGTGTAGAATGTAAGTACAATGTGGCACATTTACTAAGGCCCTTGCGCCAGTTTTCTGGTGGACTTTGAACGTTCTTTTAGACCCAAACTGTTTTCAAACTGGTGCACTCTGCACTATACAGAGCCAACGTACATTTAGTGCAGTTTGCTCAGTTCTTAGTAAATGTGCCCCAATGTATGTTGATTTATTAAGGGTAGTGAAATCACTCTTGTGAATTGTGGTTTGTGAGCACCCTCATAAACATGAACTCACCATAACTACAATTGCTATAAATTCCTAAAAACACAATGATTTCCAATGAAGCAAGGTATACTCAGTATAAACCGACCCGAATATAATCTGAGGCACACAATTTTACCACAAAAAAACTGGGAAACTTATTGATTTATAAGCCATTATCAACGAAATGTCCAGCAGCCTCTCCTCACTAATTTAATGTCCAGCAGCAGCCTCCCCTCATTACTGAAATGTCCAGCTGCAGCCACCCCTCATTAATAAAATACCCCGCATCCCCATCATTATTAAAATGTCCAGCAGCATCTACCCCTTATTAATAAAATGTCGAGCAAAGACCCCTCATAAATGAAATGTCCAGCAGAAGCCTCTACATTAATAAAATGTCTTGCAACAGTCTCCCTTCTTTAACAAAATGTCCTGAAGCAGCCTGCCCTCACTAATAGAATGTCCGGCAGTGTGAGCAGATACACCTCTATGCGCTCTGCTTTTGCACACACAATGATGTCACCACATAGCGACTCTTCCAAGCCATAGTGTGTGCGAAAACAGAACGCATAGATGTGCATCTGCCCAAGCTGCTGGAGAGAAATGGAGCTGCCGGGGAAAAAGGAATCTGGAGGTGAGCACCAGAGGTGAGTGTAAGTACTGAGTTTATTTTTTTATATACTTCAGTGGGGCTTATACTTGACATACACTCTAGTGTATACAGTAAATAGTTAAAAAGGTTGTTCACTTTCAGAAGATTCATATTGTTTGTACAGTGCAAAGTTACATTCACATGAAAAGTTACAGTTACATTTGTTGTTAACTTCCAATAGATAACTGACTGTCTCTGCTACTGACTGTTACAGTTACATTTGTTGTTAACTTCCAATCTCTGACTGTGTCTCTCTCCGGCTGTCTCCTACTGCCTCTGTCTGTCTCTGACTCTGGTTCTCTCTGTCTCCGACTGCCTTTGACTGTCTCAGAGTGTCTTTGCCTCTCACTCATCACTTGGGGACTATGGGGAGATATTTTAGAAGAGCAGAAATATTCTAGTTGCCCATGGCAACCAATCAGAGCTCAAGTTTAACTTTCCCACAGCTGTATATAAAATTACAGCTGATCTCTGATTGGTTTCCATGGGCCACTGGAACAATTATACCTCAGACATTTCTGCTAAATCTCCCCTATCTCTGTATCCCTATCCATCTTACCTCACACATAAGCTTATGCTAAATGTCTTTGGAGCTCCGCTGTAGCCAGATTCATTAAAGTGGCTTTAGCCCTTGATAAATCTGCTGGCAGTGCTTTTTTCTATGTGAGTTGCTTGCGATAGGTGCATGAAAAGTCGCAAAAAAAAAAAAACACAACAAAAGTCGCAAGATAAATCAGGGTGGGGACTGTTGTCAATTTTCACCAAAACTTGCGCCTCAACCAAAATTTGGGCCAAATTGCAAATCATGAGTTCAGTTGAATTGTGAAAACTAGTCTAAGTAAATAATGAATTTGGAGCTAGCAGGGTCTATGCCAAAGTGACTTTGCCTGGTCCTTTGTTCATTTGGTGCAATGAAAAGTCATAAAACTACATTTGTACCACAGCTGCGCCAAAATAATGCCAAACATTGACAAAAACCCTAATAATAAATACCCCCCCATTGCCTATACTGTAATAACCAATCAAAGCTCAGAACTCATATTAACCTCTTTCATCGTCTTCTGACCCTAATAACTTTTTTGTACTTTGGTGTACAGAGGTGTGTAAGGTGTCATTTTTTGCAAGATGAGCGGACATTTTTATTGCTACCATTTTGAGGACTGTGCAACCTTTTGATAACTTTTCATTACATTTTTTATGTTATGTAAAATGGTATAAATGTCGCTTTTCGGGACATTTGGCCGCTATTTTCTGTTACGTGGTTCACTGTTGGCAATAACGGTTTTTATATTTTGCGAGATCAGGCATTTTGGGATGCGGTGATACCTAACATGTTTGTGATTTTTACTGTTTATTCAGTTTTATATCAATTTTAGGGAAAGGGGGGAGTGATTATTTCAATTTTTAATATTTGATTATTATTTTTTAAACTTTTTTGCTATTTCTTAGACCCTCTAGGGTACTTTAAACACCGGGTGAAAATTTCGGCTCAAAACCTAGTCTATGACGTCCCCTGAGTCACAGAGAGCGGCTGTGCAAAATGTTATGATTGCAAACGGGAGGGTGCAATCTTTATATATTAAGAATTTATAGTTCTGTCTTTATACTCATTTTAACCTCATCATATAAAAGCAGTCCCCGAGATAGCCACAGGAAAGGTTCTTTAGGATTGTTAAGTTAAATTTGTGAGAATAGCTATGTTTTCTATGTGTAAGGTACATTATTTTTCAGTCTCTGTGACAATTGGATTTTGAAAATGTTGGGTTGTCGGGGGAACAAGGATTGATAATTAAGCTTAATTGCAGACATCTTATAGTTGATCATAGCAGCATGGGACTAAAGTTAAGTACATTACTGACTTCCAAAGAGCTTTACCAGAGGTCACATAATACAGAGAGGCCAATTTGTAACTAGGAGTCATCTTTAAGTTGGTTCTATATAAGTCAGGGTTCACCTGTACTATGTCCATTCCTACAACTATTTATGATGTATCACCTGTTTATTAATTTTATCTGACATTCTGAACCTTGCTCTAAGATTCATATACTGTGTTTACTTACCTTGTATATTTGCAGCATTGTCTTGCTTTACACTCCGTCGGGCTGTGCTAGTGGGGCGTCCATTGTGCATGCATGCCTCATACAAAAGGGAGGTAGGAGGCTCGGGAGAGCCAGGCAAGCTATAAGGTATTGTGAATGCGCCCATCTTCTGTTGCCGTATATATTTGTTAATTTGTATTACAGGCAGTCCCCGAGTTACGTACAAGATAGGTTCCATAGGTTTATTCTTAAGTTGAATTTGTATGTAAGTCAAAACTATTTATTTTATAATTGTAGATCCAGACAAAATTTTCTTTTGCCCCAGTGACAATTGTAGTTTCAAAATTTTTTGCTGTAATTGGACCAAGAATTATGAATAAAACTTCATAACAGACACCTTACAGCTGATCATTGGAGTCTGGGACTAAAGCATCCAGAGAGCTTCATCAAAGGTCAAAGCGGGCAGAGATGTCCGTCTTTAACTAGGGGTCGTCTGTAAGTCGGGTGTCCTTAAGTTGGGGACTGCCACAGTTAGGGGTAATACATGATGTGGAGAAGCGGTATCCTCCTGAATATTCAGCTATGTCACCTTGTGGACTTTATTTGTACCTTACACCACTGTGTTTTCAATTTTTATATATTTAAAATTTACCTGAATTCTATCATTAGAATACGCATGGATATATATAAATATATATATATATATATATATATATATTTTTTTTTTTTTGTAAACTGTAGACATTAGTCCTCTACCCATCCTCTATGGTTACTTAATATTTACGTGATCAAACCTGTTTTACCTACCCTCCTATTGGAAGTGTGTTAATTTCTTATCACAGAATTTCATCCACACGGGAGCAGATAAATAATTCATGTTACCAGCTCTTTGTTGTGTGTCCCTGAACTGCACACAGAGCTCGGAGGCTGACAGCTGTGTCAGGACAAGCACCAAAGATCTGACATGACAAGTGACTAACAAGTTTCTTTCACTCTATAGTGAATGAAAACAATGGCACAAAGTACAAAAACCAAAATCCAACCCCAAAAAATCTACACTTTCTTTATGAACATCTCGAAGCGCGTGTGTCTGCAGTAAGCTTATTTCCAACCTCTGGTCATTTTCTGTGCTGCCCACCTCTTTTATTCTCCTCACTAGTCTGGCCATTTACGCCTGTCCACGGATCAATATGAACAATTCTTGGAGAAATACGATGTCTCTATGGCAACCAAGCCACAAATTCTCAGTGGAAGGCAATGAGACCAGTTCTGAATTCTCCAGAGGTTTTTCAGAGTTATAAGGAACAGTGTTTTAAAATTCAGGGATGGACACACAGGGAAGACTGAGCAATTCATTGTTTACTGCCAATATAATGATACCATATTTGAAGAATCCTATTCTCAACCTGGATCCCTGTCATCAATTTTATTCAAAGCACAAGTCTGCCTCATATATCTGTAGTAAGGGAGAATGCGGTGTGTCGGACAGAATAGAAATAAATTATAAGCAAATTCTTTTTTCTGTTCTAGAGATTTTTTATATTTAGTTCATGAAGTGCAATACAGGAGAATAACTTGGATTTTAATAGTAAAAGTTTAAGCTGCAAAGTTGACAATTAATCTTGGCTACATTCTATATCATTAGGGACAATTGAAATACATTGATATTAAAGGTTTTTCCTGGGATTCTAACTAAAGGGAACCTGTCTTCATATTTTACGGCATTAAACGAACAGCCCCCCTCAGGTAGGGTATGAAATACACTTTCTAGAATTCCATCTCTTATGTGAAATCTTCTGTTTTGCTATGAAAACGTCCCTCCAAAGTCATTTGCAAATGAGTAGAGAGGAGTCATATTTTCCCTAGATGACTCAAGTTTAAGGTCTGCAGGGGTAGCATCACTTCAGATGTCCCTATCTTCAGTTCTATAGTACCCATAACAATGCTTTTGGTGTTATAATAAAGATAAGAATCTTATAACATCAGATGTGTTTTTGAGATCTAAAGAATCAGAGATACTGGAAGACAGAAATGCAAACTGCTAATAAAAATCCAATTCCCATTAGTTTTCAAATGCCTGTACCTCTAGTTCTGTAGATCACAAAACTACAAGCTTGATGTGTTAGGAAAGACGAGATTCTTATCTTTTATATGAAACTAAAGCATCTATGTAGGTATTGTAGAAAAAAGCAAGGGGGTTTTGAAATGACACTCACTCTGGAGCCTCTAAACTTGACTCATTTCAAGTAAAATAGGACTCTTTTTTTGGTAATCCTCAAATAATTTTGGAGAAGATTAATTAGAAGTAAAATTTGGAGATTTCACCTAAAGGAAGGAGTTGTAGGATGACATTTCATACCCCCAGCTAGTAGTTTAATGGCGTAAAATATTGTGGCAGGTTCACCTTGGAAGGAGTCTGTTCAGAGATTGCCTATTGAACAATAGGAATTATGCTATATACACAGTGTAACTGCTGCAGCCAACCACTTGCTATGCAGCTAGAGAATGGCTACAGCAGTCACAAGCATGTCATTGCTGCAGAGAAGTGATGAATGATCATCACATTTTAGGGGAAATTTTATGGGGCTTTTTTTATAATCACATGTAGGTAATATTTATAAATCCCAGACATATGTGTAATTTGTTGTAGTTTAAATATATCTAAGCAATGTACTGCAACATGTAGTTTAGGCTGCATTTACACTGACGTATGCCCGCTCAGTTACAGCTGGGGCTGGCATACGTCAGCCGCGGTGGAGAGGAGGAGGGTGGTCCGTAACACGGGGAAAGATAGGACATGTACTTTATTTTTCTTATGTATGGAGCGGTACCATGCCAGTCTATGGGGGGCGTATGTATGGCTGCAAGCTTGCAGCCATACATACGTCCTCCTACGGTCATGTCAATGCGGCTTTAGTATTAATTATTCCTATATCACATTTGGCCTTCTAAAATGTGTTTCTGAAATCATCATTTTTATATATAATGCTTCCCTAATATGCAGCAGATCCAAAACTGTAAGTTAACTCTGGGGGACCCCAATGTATAGTTCTACATTGAATTGCAGAGCAAGAAGTCCCTCTGTGTTCCTGTGATTACTGTTTCAAGATGAACAAACAATGCCCATAGCACTAAATCGTTGGATAGCAGCCAGCCACCAATATCTATACAACCTGATGCTTGGATACCTTACAAGAAATAGATTTGAAGGAGAAGTGTTGGTCTTAGCTCAGCTTGAAGCATAGAGAATATAAGCTTTCTGTTACACTATAACTAATACTAAGTGACCAATCTATATCATCTATGTTACATGTCTGGATGAACAAACTGAATCATAAATGTGCAGCAACATGACTCTTACTGGAACCTGAAGTAGCACTGTGTACAGACACAGGCTGCACTCTTTCATGGAAGATGAGATCTCCAGCCTGTCCCTGGAGGCCGGTCAGGTGACTTCTGTCAGCTGCCCCCTGTCAACTCAGCTACAAGACTTTGAAATTTCTCAACTAAGCTGACAGGCTAAAGAGAAGAGGAATCACATTTTTGAGATCACACAGTTGCAACATTTTAGGGGAAATTAAACACACTTGGAAAAAAAATTGCGCCATTCATTATATAATTGCCCCTATGGTGCCTGCTGCCTATACCATATTATTTTGTGTACCTATTATCTGAAATAATAAAATTGTGAAGTAATAGTAAGTAATGTGCATTGGTTTGACTTCAAATTAATTAAAGTCCTTTAAGGAGAGTTTGCCTGTGTCAGCCTCTCTAAATTCAGTCATTGTAAACGGTCGGCAAGTGTGCGCTCAGAGGTTGGACCCAGCACATATATTTAGGAAAAGGCTTGAGTGTAAAACTAATTATAATGAAGTGGTAGTGTCAGCTTTCTTCTGAAGTCATAAAGCCTTTGGCCAATCTGAGACATGAAATCTTGATGAAAGAGCAAAATGAATAATCTCTGTGCGGCTTGACCATTAGAGGTGATTACTAATTTGCTGCAGTAGCTACTAAAAAGGTATTAGGCTCTTGCATTTTATGAGGAGGGATAATTGATAGAATATTTTGTCCAACTTTCAGTTACCTGGGCTATCTGTGTCCTCCAGTCCACTTTTTTCTATAATGGCTTCTGGCTCGTGGAAGTTTACGACTTTTTCACTTTTTGCTGAGGCATCAGGGGCTGCAAATTAAATAGACACAATGATATGTTGCAAAACTATTCAATCAATCACAATACAAAATGCTAAATCTATTATATTTTAAATTACCCATAAAAGTGCATTATATATTTTTCATACATATATTTTTTTTATTTAACTAATTAATCCAGAATCACAAAAAAAATGCTAGGAATCCCACCAATTCATAGAACAGATTGAGAAGAGTTTGACTAAGAGATAGCCAAGTACTTCTAAGAACAGGTGAGAAGCATAATCACACTGGCCCATCAGAGTCACAGAGAAGCATCTGGTAAGCCCAGGTTCTAACCCCATTCTGGACCCTAAAAGTCAAGTATATGACCTATGGAGGCTACTAGGATCTGTTTCATAGGTGTTAAAGAAGGAAGGGTCCACAGAATATTTAGATCTGGAAAGCCCAAAAAGAACCCAGTTTGGCACTACTAATAAAACACTGAAGTATTTACTAATCTTGTCCTTTTCAGAAAGTCTACAAATTAGCCTACAAATGTTCCTGATCTATCACAACAGAACCGTTTCAGTGCTTTATGCAATCTTTTGTTATTTTGTCTTTCCATAGCAATGTTCTCATTCAATTCCTTAAGCGAGTCATTCCTAAACCTTAATCTTATATAAGTGCCAAAGGTTCCAATGTGTTCCTCAAAAAACTTTTGCTATCCTACAGAGTAACATTTTTCCATCTTACACATTAGAGGCAAATGTGCAGAAAATGTCTAATACGTGTGATTCCTCAAACAATTCCTGAACATTGTTTTCTGTGTGGCTTATTTGTCCTGCAGAAGCCACAGTCATTAGAACAAATTGTTGGAATCAAGAGATGTACATGGTCTTCACTTCTCTACACAGGTGGTAGGAACTCAAGCACCTACCACTGTCAGCTAGACTTTTTCATCTCAGTTCCAACTCTCCTCAAGCTAAGCCATTTGCAAAGAACCCATCTGTCCTAAGGATGTAATAGAAAATGTGATTTATTAAACCAGGCCAACCTTCATCCATTTCTCCATAGCCCCTTTCTAACTCTTGAACCCAGTCCTCTAGCCATCACATTCTGACCTGTGTCAAAGTCGTTTAGATCTTTATGCTTCCCCATTTTTCCTGCTTCCAACACTTTAACTTGAATAAATGACTGCGCACTCACTGCCTTATAATTCCTACTCCTTGACAGGTACCATTGCCACAAGATAATCAATGTCATTTACTTCACCTGTCAATGGTCACTGGTATATATAACTGAACTCCATGCACTCTATGATGGAATATAGCAATATATTATTTATTAAAGAATATGTTCCTTTGAGATTATTGGACAATGCTAAACACAAACAGAAGTGGAACTATTGTTAAATAAACATCTCAGCTTTCATTGTAGTCGAGATTCATTGCCCAAAGGGGTAAAACTACCATGTTCTTTCCGAGCCGATCTGACATTTAAATGTATAGCTGAATAATTAAGTTGAAGTTTCATTTAAAGCAAAAACCTTAAAACATTATTCAGCCTGAAAATGCATTGTTAAGTGACATGGTAGCCACTTCCATTACCCAAGGGGAACTACTTTCATATGAAATATACTGTAGTCAGTGTACCGCATAAGATACTAAATTGAGCAGATATTCTCTCCAATAAACAATATGCAGGGATTTCCATTTCTTATATCTGACTATCCTTCCTTGCCTATTGCTCCCAACGCAGGTACATTGACAGAATCAAATGATTCATATAGGAATTAAATATTATGTTGGAAACTGTTGAAAGAGGTGTAGGTGCAACGTCCCAGTCTCTTGTAATGATCTTACATGTATATCTGATGTATTAATCTCATGAATCATTAGTAAAAGCTATATACTTGGAGTGGGTTGGAGATTCTCCTGCCTTAAAACTTGTTTTTGCAATGGAAAAGGTTTTTTTTATGTGTGATCCACGGATTTAAGGGAACCTATCACCAGGAACCTAATTTTCACTAAAGACAGGTTGCAAAAGCCCACTACAGCTGCAGTGCAAATCTGCCTTTGTGCTTTCTCTAAGCATTCACATTACAATATAATTGTGTGTTTAAACTTACATGGCTTCCTGAAAAAATCATGTGTGCAGTCCCAGGGGTTGAGCTTTGGTTTGGATGCATTTCAAAAAACAACACATGACTTGTCTTTGCTGCTCACTCTTCAAATCTTGGCCCCACTTTTATGCTCCTGCGCAGCTCCTCTCTCCTCCACTGATGTCAGCTCACCACAGTGAGAGCTCTGTTCCTGTGATGGAGCACAAGTTGGGGGCTGAGATTTGAGGAGTGAGCAGTACACACAAGTCACTTGTTGTTTTTTGACATGGGTGCAAGGTAAGTAAAACACACAATATATTGTAATGCAAATACTTAGACAAAACAGAAAGGCATATTTGCAATCCAGTTGTAATGGGTTTCTGCAACCTGTCATTAGTGAAAATGAGGTCCCTGCTGACAGGTTCCCTTAAAGTAATGAGGAACTAAAGTCTTTTCAACACTGTTCTGGTTAGGAAAACCTTTTTTCTTTGTGGTAGTAACATCTACATTATATTTATCCATGCACATGTCAAGTGTCAGCTCTATTAAGACAAAGAAATGAACAGTTATTTCCTGCTTTAGTAAAATGCTTAAAGTCACATTGTCTGGTATCCACTTAAATATCATGTGGACAGTCAGCACTTCCCCTGACTCATAGAGTACAGCTTGGCTTGAACTGACTGGCTATTGTGGATGGGCAGAGGCCAATGCCCAGGCTTCCAAAAATATCTGTACGTGGAGAGGCAGTTTTATTACAGTAGGGAAAATATGATTATAAGGATCAGTTCACACCTGAGTTTCAGTTACACTATGCATTTTAAGAGCATGTAACAGAAAGTGAACAGAAAAAATATAATAATATAGTATAGGACATAATATTCCATGAATGCTGCGTGTAGGGATGTATTCTATATTGTCCAAACAGAGGTTATTCTCATACAACATCTTAAGACGTAACGGATTTCAAAAATTTAACCCACACTTATGGGTTTCTACATTATGTTTCTATATTGCACCCCTATGTGAGTATGAGACATTTATCTTAGAGTGAGGCCTGAATGCAAAGCATCGTGGAAAATCAGGATGCTGTGAGCTTGGATTAGAGAACTGTCTTTAGCAGAGAAATATGTTGAAACATTATCCTGTACATGAGTCTGTACAGTGAGAAGTGGAAATTAGTAACAGAGTAAAGCTGATCACAGGGAGAGATGCTCTATCCTTAAAGAAGCCTCATCGGACCCATGGTCTGAGATGACCACTGATTTCCGGAGCAGGTCTCGTAACCTCTTAGCACTTCTTGTTGGGTGGAGGAGACTGGGAAATCTGGAATGAGAGCTTTTCAATTAAAAGTGTAAGAGCTGGGACTGTTATAACACAACTCTGTGCCGACACCAGCAGGAACTGGTGTCCTGCAATCTTCTTCTGATGTGGTGCCGTAGAAAGGTGTTGCATCAGACGCACCTTAAATGGGTATTCCCATCAAGACAAGTCTCTTAAATGTACTCAGGATAACAAAATAACACATTCTCTAATTCACTGCTATCAACAAAAATACAGCATTTCAAGTTTGTAAGTCTGAAAGTACCAGAGCAATACAGGAACCAGGAGCTGTAGCAGGGTAACTATGTTCTCACCTCTGCCCTGGCCCAAAGAATTCCTTGACAATACCTTTAAATAAAGCCGACTACTCTCTAATATTAGGTAACCTGATTTTTTTCAGATTATATATATATATATATATATGTAAACTCTCAACGTGTTTCAGTAAATAAACTGCTATTCTACAGGCACAACAGGAGAACAGAGATTTGGAAGAACCCGGAGTCGCAAGATGAGAGCCACTCTCAGGAGAAATAAAATCCGCCTGGTAAACCATGCACATTGCACTAGACTTTATAAGTCTCCCACAGTGACTGAGTTTTCTATGGAATTTCAAAAGCATGTATTCAATTATGTGTTAAGGGGGTAGCCCCTTGTCACATATTTCCTCTATTATAGTCTCCTAGGCTCAGTGGGAGGAATCATCAGTAAGTTATTTTATTTAGTTATGATTTTCAAAGGAGTTGCTAAGGAAATTGACAGAAATGTAAAAGCATCAATGTAACTCTAGAGCTAGTCACCTATACATTAAGGCAAGGGCCTTTGTGTCGGCGGACTAGTTACCCTACATTTAGGGCTGACACACAGATTGACTGGTTCACTCTAATTTACTTCACACAGATTCCATTTATCTCTGGGAAGATCCCCTGGCAGCAGCTTATAATGGCATATCTGAGGATGCCTGCCTGCATGAGATTTTAAAACCCCAGAGCTTGAAAAATCTTCTGTCCAGAAAAGAGTTCACAGATTGATCACAGGGGGCAATCAGGAAATATCAAGCTGAACAGCTGGGACTTGCGCCTTGCCGCTTTTCATACAGCAGCTGAGCATTAGGTGCACTTGATTTGCTGCTAGCAGCCCTCTATCACCAGGAAAAATTAAAGCAACAACCTGGTAACACTGATGGGCAAAGTGAATGTGGGCACAAGCAAGATCCAATGTGATTGTAATTTGATCAGATAAATAATTGCAAGATGCCATTTTTGCCTGTGTGTGATCGGTTTTGTGGTCACTGACTTACTTACAGCTCTCCCATAGTAGATTACTATGTTGAAGGGTTTGTCCCATGACTGTGCTACCTGCCAAGCGACTCAATAGAAAGCATGCTCCCATAAAAGGTCCATGGAAAAGACTACTACACAGCACCAGGCTGCAGAGAAAGTAGGCAATGTGATGCCAGCTTATACTATGGGAAGCTCTCCAGACAAGAAGGAAGGTTTGATAAACCTACCTTTATTACCACCAGCTTCCTTAGCTTGTCTAATGTGATCTTGATCCTACTGTCTAGTGATGAGAAGACCCAAAAAAGTTCAGATGACCTGGAAAATTCTGTTCGGTTCAGTTACCCCACCAGTAACACTAACACACTGACGAGACCAGTGACACAAATTTTGGGTATTAATCCGTTAAATGGCACAAGTGGACACCATTCTTAGGAGTATCGTCACTCCCTGTGCATCGTCACAGAGCGACAATGCACAAGCTGCCCCATTTAAAGAGGTGGCGTAGGGTTGAGGCATCTGGACCCAAACTCGGACCCATTACGTATTTATTTTTCCATGTAGGTTGCTGGTGTAGGGCTTGTTATTTTGGAAACAAGTTGTACTTTTTAGTGGTGTCTGTTTGGAGTGTCAATAATTGAACTTTATCAACTCTTTATGGAGAAGATACAAAAAGACCCAGTAATTTAGTCAAAATTAGAGAACAACACTCAATTTCCTAAATGTCAAGGTCATTGTGTAGTCCTATGTGTATATTTCCTAGCAAGCAAATACCAGTATTTTAAGTTTATTTCACAAATTGTATTCACATACGGTCCCTTACTTAAGAACACCCAACTTACAGATGATCCCTAGTTAGAAACTGACCTCTTAATGTTGGTTATTAACTGTAACAGTTATCAAAGATGTCTGCAATTAAGCTTTATTGTTAATCCTGGTTCTATCTTGTACGTAACCCGGAGACTGCCGGTATTCTGAAGCACAGCATAATAAAAATATAAGTGAGATAATTATAAAGGAACATTGCAAGTTACATCAATACCTGCAAGTTACTGGTGTTGTATCCTTAATTATCTGACAAATAATATTTAACTGGCAGCCTAACTTTCCAGTTTGCACTGACTTTGCAAAAATTTTGGTAGTCTGTGATTAGAATATTGCATTTTCACAACATGTGAAATTCCTTCAAAACCCCAAAAATGCCAGTTGCCAGTCACCCATGAATGACAAATGGAAGAGAGGACAGGATAATGTGGAGAATCTCCACAGATAATGGTTTCGTCACTGCAGCTGGAATTGATTGGGATTCATAAAGCTTTTTGATATATTTTTTGTGTGATGGATGATTACAGATTGTCAGTTTGGGCATTTAGTTTCCTTTATTTTCTTTTTAAGAGTTTTTTTTTACTATCATGGCGTTTAGCCTGGGTTGGTACAGTACAAATTATGTGTGATTTTACATTGTTATTTTTAAAGGGGTGGGCAATTTTTATGTGTTTGTGTTTAACTTTTTTTTTTTATCTTACTTCTGGCATGGCCTTATAGAAAGCTACTACATTAAGCTTAGGAGGTCCCTGAGAGGACCCACAGGCTTCCTGTGATGTCATCAGCTCCCCACAATTGCTGCTGTGTGGTGTCAATGGGTGCAGAGGGGACTTACTTCCTATGCAGCAGCTTAGACACTGCCGTCCATGTTTGACCGTGGTGTCTAAGGGGTTAAAAATCTGGAATGGGAGCTTTTCAATTAAAAGTGTAAGCGCTGGGGCTGTTATAACACAACTCTGTGCCGACACCAGCAGGAACTGGTGTCCTGCAATCTTCTTCTGATGTGGTGCCGTAGAAAGGTGTTGCATCAGACGTACCTTAAATGGGTATTCCCATCAAGACAAGTCTCTTAAATGTCCTCAGGATAACACATTCTCTAATTCACTGTTATTAACAAAAATACAGCATTTCAAGTTTGTAATATACAATGTGGTGAAATTTTTCTCTCGTCAGATAATCCTCAGTGTCTCAGCTAGATGACAAAGGTAACTGAGGACAACCTCAGAAATATACAGAACTTACAACGTGTTACACAATGTTAAAAAGAAGATTAAAGTCCTTTCTACAAGCCTTGACATGATCATATGGTCTTGTTCTCTTAAGCTTTTAAAACAGCTGGGATCATTTGACTTTTTAGATTTGAATGCTTAAGCTGTTTCCAATCCAATTAAAGAGAGGCAAACACAAGGGAGGATCCCATCATCTATTTTAATGATTTTAATGAAAAACAAATTAATTGATTCTTACACAATTCTCTAATCTCCCAGACTGCGAGGGCTGCCAGGTCAGCCGTTTAAAAGTAAAGACTTAAAAAATACTCAAAACGAATGGAAGCATTTCAATTAGCCTAGATGTGGTCTGCATGTCAACCGGGGGACAAATACATTGCATAGCGGGACCAGCTAAAATAAATCTATGAATGGTCTGGAGCATGCTAGTCATGAACATATAAAATGTACCGTTTTAAGATTTATGATTCCAACAAAGACAAATATTCCTATATTTTATTGGTCAAGTGACTATTGTGTTATATGTAAAAGGATTGAAATTCATGGGGTTTTCAATCCACTATCTATATGAAATATATAAGTACAGTTAAGTTGAAACGAAAGTTGCTTGAATGCAGCATCTTAATAGAAGCAGCCCCCTATTTAAGAACACCCAACTTACAGGCGACCCCTAGATAAAGATAGACCCCTCTTCCCACTGTGACCACTGGTGAAGCTTTTTGGATGCTTTACTTTAGTCCCAGGCTGCAATGAACAGCTGTACGGTGTCTGTAATGAAGTTTTATTGATAATCCTTGGTTCAATTACAGAAGAAAAATTGGAAACTCCAATTGTCACTGGGGCAAAAAAAATTTTTGTCTGGATCTACAGGTATAAAATATACAGTTTCGATTTACATACAAATTCAACTTAAGAACAAACCTATGTAACCTATCTTGTAAGTAACCCAGGTGCTATCTGTACTCAATTTAGATAAAAACTCTTCAGTGATGATATGACTCTTATGGGAAATAGTTAAAGTCCTATTTAAAGTCCTGTTTACCGTGCTCATACAAAGAAGGCTATTACTGTGTGTGGGCAGAGTAGCCTTATGTCTCCCTGCTAAAATATATTCCACTCTTTACTCTGAAATCCGTCATATAAACCTATACATTACAGAACCCTCAGATAGGACTATACTTTATAGACTTACTTTGCGAATAGAAACAAACAAACAAACAAACTAAATACTAAGCTTATGGAGAACTACAACTACTTTTAGAGCATCTAGGCTGTATGTCAACAGTAACAAATGTCTGCTTTCATAGAAAATGTTGAATCTATCAAAATGACAGGAGTAAACAGTTCATTGGGCAAGGCATAAAGGGCAAGGTCAAAACCAATTGAGCCATACTATAGTGGTCAGGACTCAGGTCCATAGTGGAGGTCAAAGCTATGTAATGTAGGTCAGAATCTCTCAAGCTAAAAAAAATCAGGACTGATTTCTGATAATTCCTGTATTATATCCTGATCACCAACCATAACATAATGTAGTTCAGTGTCCGTCTTCTCACTATGTGAAGGCATAGAGCTGTGTACTATAAGTGATTGATTAGTAAACCGATACACCCTGCTTTACTTTAGCCAATGTATTCTGCCCACATGGACTGATAGAGCTATGGGAATGTTGGTTGGTGTTTCATTCTCTAGTATATAAACTCTTGAACTCAATTTGATTTTCAGCTGATATGGTAACATAGACCGTCATGGGGTCTGTAAACAAAAGATGCTTACCATGGGTTTTGGGTTTCAGTTTTAGCACTCTGTCTGTAAAAGATTTGCTATCAATGTTCCAAGGGGTGAAGATTGTAACAACTGTGCCTGTTTGGGCTTAGCAACACTCTCTGCCTATAAAGTATGGCAGTAGATGTGCTGCTATGATTTTGTACTTTGTACACTCAGTCCTGCACTAGTCTGAACACTGCCTTACTTAGCCTCCTGGCTATCGTAATTTATTTCTTTTACTCATCTTTCTCCTGTTAACAGACAGGTTACGTTACCTGTGATGGTAAGATGTCTCCTGCAATTACATTTTTCCTTGCTAGTCTGGTTTTGTTGGATATCAGGGGACTGGTCCAATCAACTTTTGGAGCGGAAGTCTAATATCTCATAATAGGATTGTCTGCCCACTTTTCAATGCTTTCAAAAGTTTTTCTTGGAGCTTCCAAGCATTTTCTGGACTTCATTATTTCTTATCTATCATCTGACCATTCACTTGTCTCTTGATTCTGTACAACATTCTCCTTTGGCGCTTAACCCATATTTGACTGATTATTCTTATGTGTTTGTTTTTTCCTATTTTTGTCTTCATGTTTTCACTATTACACAGGGAGACATTGACCAGTAGTCGCCAACCATTTAGTGTAGAATGGCCAATTAGGTAGGAACAGCTGGGGGTTTTATCCTAAGGGATTACTATCTGTGTCTGTCCTACCATTCTATCTTACTGTCATTCCCTAACAGACGCCTTACATAAATGTTGCAGCATCAGAAGTATTGGAGTTTGACATAGCATGAACTAAGAGTCATACATGGACATCAAGTAGAGAACAGAAAACAAGAAAGCAAACCAAGTTGTAAAAGGGTCATTTAGGTAGCACTGGTGTGGTGAGAAGGATGTTTTTGTATGCACTGATTCCTTAACACCTTAATGACACATGATGTATGTCACAATATAGTTAAGGGTGTAAGGAGAGTGCTCAAGACTGAACTACAAAGCAGGTGTTTGCTGCATTATGCAACAGACTCCCCCTTCTTATACCTGCAATAAGTGCTGACACTGATTGCAGGTGTTAAACATTTAAGTGCCAGGGGCAAAGCCACCCACAGCTTAAAATTATTATACCATTTGGTGAACCCTGTAATGATAAAAGCCAAATATTCAAATTACCACTGTTTTACCATTTATCTACACATATGAATAAAAGGGTCCTACAATTACTAAAGTTTCAATAGAAATGTCAGCTTCTTCTACAAAACAAATGAAACCTTATACAGTTCCAATGCCAAAGTATGAAAAAGTTATACATTATAGTTATACACATAAAAACATAATAAAAACAACATAAATTTGGTATTAACCTGATCATACTGGCTCAAACAGTAAAAGAGGAGATGTCATTTGAACAGAACTGAAAACCATAAAAACAAAGCCTACAATAAAATGGCACAAATATTGTAATTAGTCAATTTACTGCCCTTAGAATTAGTACATGGCATAAAATATTAAATGGCACCACTACAAAGTACAAATTGTGAGGCATAAAAGAAGTACTCATACAGCTCTGTAATTTGAAAAAAATGGCTTTGAAAAAGTAGGGGAGCATAAAACGGAAAATGGTTTAGGCGGCAGGGCATTAAACAGAGGTGGTGCAGTTATATTATACATATAGAGATAAGAGAAGAAA
Source organism: Engystomops pustulosus (assembly GCA_019512145.1). Taxonomy (NCBI): domain Eukaryota; kingdom Metazoa; phylum Chordata; class Amphibia; order Anura; family Leptodactylidae; genus Engystomops; species Engystomops pustulosus. The sequence continues at coordinate 58,820,656 of CM033644.1, forward strand.
CTGTTGATGCTAATAGTCAACTCATCCAACAATTTTCATGACTAATAACAGTTTCTAGAACAAGATGCTCCATTAGTGATAAAATAAAAAATATTTTCAGAAGCTTGAGGGACGCTAACAGGTGCTAGCTGATAGGTAGATAGGTCTTACAGAAATACAGTCATTTTACTTTAATAATCATGGTGCTTATTATTTCCTCTCTTTTAAAGTGTAGATGATGTGGATGAAAGCAAAGCAGCAGAGATGATGCAGTCTTTGCTGTAAGCACATCCGTTATCGGTTTGGTTTCCATTTCTCTCTGGTGCTTTATTATACCTCTAGATCTGGGGCGCTGAGGTGTGTGATTTGCATGCACATATCTAGAAGTGCTCACTGTATCTCACACTGCATACACTGCTGTATGTATAGGTACACCTCATTTGCAGGCAGCTGCAATGTGAGCTCTTACGCCCTGCCCTGCCATTGACCTCCAACCTGATTTGAAAGAGCCATCCTTTTTCAGAGTGAGAAGTTATTCATTTGCTATAATAGCTCTATTTCAGTCCTTCTTCCTGAGATAGACAATTGAGCAAAAATGGGATGGTTTAGAGATATTGACAACTGTTCAGATAGAACAACACTGAACCCATTTTAGCTTTGATCAAAGTGAAGATGGCTGGAAGAAAGAAAGAAAGTTGTCGTTTAACAATGTTTCCTGATGTGTACCATTTGTTGCGAACATTAATAGCAGGCACTTGGATTAGATGGCCCACATTAGTCTCCCGATTGTGAGCTGTTTTTACAAAGGCTCCGAAGACTTCCTTATAAAAAATCTCCAGGCTAAAACACACCTAATTGATGCGCTGCCATGGAAAAAATTTCCAAGCGTTTACACTTTGTAGAGAGAAAAGAGCAAAATATGAGCACGCTGATAAGACGAATGACCAATTCAAGGAAATAAACATGCCTCTAACACAAACGGCTTCGTACAAGGAAGAGCGTATTGAAATTCTGCCCAATGTTAAAGGAGCAGTTTAAGAGAACATGCCACATTTATCACAGCTTCACAGACAAGTTATTGAGCTGTCTATGAAAGGCAGAGCCAAACAGGAAGGCTTTCAGCAGAAAGCAGTGGTTGAGGGCCTTGATTGATAGAGTTAGATGATGCAAAGCTGTCTGATGACCTTTCTGTGAAATAAAGTGAAGGAACTCAAGGACTTTTATGGTGATCTCTGACCACAGATGAACAGCTACTTTATTACAGCAAAGATTCAGGATGCACCAGATTTTTTATTGTGCTACTTTCCAATGCACAATATTATGTGCCCCGACTGTAACTGTAACCCAGTGATGTCATTCTAGAACTGGAGCACAAACAATAACCACAATCTCCTCTATTTATGTGACTGTTATTAGTTTGTGAGGAGAACAGGTTCTGGGAGCATTCACACATGAAAAGGTCATTATGTATACTACAGTGTAAATGGTTAAATAACACGTGTTTTCTATCTATATAAATGTATAGATTTCTAAACAATTTATGTATATATTAAACATTTTCAAAAACTCTCTCTATTATATGTCTTTTTAAACAACTACAAATAATCAGAATTTTCCATACGACACATATAGGATCACCTTCATTTTCATACGTGTAATGTAATGTGATGTAAAACTTGTCCATGTGCCTCATGTTACTCCATCTCCAATCATATAAGACTACTGGTTTTAATATGTAAATGTAGCAATGACTGTACGCAATTTTGTCCCTCCTTGGTTTAGGTTTAGGACTAGCAATGACCAATTGACATGTTTTTGATTTGTTTTTAAATGACTAAATACCTGTCTTTGTGCTATACAGCGAGGGATGATAAAAATTCTCGTTAAATGCAAAATTCCTTATAGTATGTAAGCTGTTTGTGCTCTGTAATGTCTTATTTATTGTTGGTATATATCCCCTATGATGTGTAAATTGCTATGAAATATGATGGCACAATATAAATACATATTACAGGCGGTCCCCTACTTAAGAACACTCGACTTACATACGACCCCTAGTTACAAACGGACCTCTGGATATTGGTAATTTTTTGTATTTTACTCCTAGGCTACAATGATCACCTTGTATTATTGTTGTTAATTCTTTTTTTTGTCATTTTCTTTTCTCAGTTACAGAAAGGAAATTATAGGAAAAATAAATACACAGCAACTTCTCTGTACATCACCAAAGCTCCAGCTGATAGTAGCTTGTAGTCTACAAGCAAACCTACAAACCTAAAGGCAATCCTACATAGTGGCCTTTAGCTTGAGGAAGAGCATTGGTGGCTATAGCAGTGCACCCCCTAGCAATTGCTACTCATTATATTTGCACATTTCCCCTACTTGTCATTGTTATGGTGGTATTTGTTGTTGACAGCCCATTTAACATTGAAAAAAATATTTCTCCCAATCCACACGTCAAAGTGTTTAGTGTCCACTCCTGTGCCGTAAGTAATGGTCATCATACACAGTAGATGCCCATATTTAACACTTGCTACAAATATTTTCTTAAAGGACATCTATCACCAGGATTAGGGTTTGTAAACCAAGCACTGACATACTAGTGCGTTCGCCCCCTCTGGCAGGATCTGCTTTTCTTTTACTTTCTTATGACCTTATGACCTTGTTTAGGGAAAATGGGTTTGGAAAAGTATGCAAATGAGCCTGAGGGCATCGGGCTCCATAGATGTCAATGGAGCCTTGAGCCCCTCAGGCTCATTTGCATATTCTTTTAAACCTCTTTTTCATAAAAACTAGGGTTTAAACAGCTAAAAGGATAGCAGAGGAGGCACACATCAGCATGTAAGTGTGCTTGGTTTACAATCCTTGAGCCTGGTGGTAGACTTCCTTTAACAGCAAATCCCCATGATAGTAGGCACTGCAGAGACAGAGTACAAACGAATAAGTAGTCCAATAACAGATCTTATCACTGGAACAGAATTACTTATCCTTCTTTCAATAAAAGAAGAAGTGTAGCACAGCTAGGGGTGGGGAGGGGGGAGTCTGAGAAACTGCCCCAGCTGCTTTTTGTAGGGGAAGGTAGTGGTAGCAAATTGTATGTACTTAGATTTGTAATTATTCTATGAATATTTCTTGAAATCAATTTTATAAAATCACACATAATCACAAAACTTGTATATACTGTCTGAAACACAGAGTTTCTATATCTTTGTCCTATAATTCCAAGCTTGATCATTACTGCTTTTCTATTGGGGATAAACCTCCAAATAAGATGTGTGTGCCTTCAGTCTTTGCAGCCACTAAGGGTTGGGTATCAGAGGACATCATCCATCATCCCTGGCTCGAAACATATGGTGCATCAGCTATCATAGGCTGACCTAAATGAACTTAAAAGTTGGTTCACTGTTCACATCCACATATTTACGTAATTCTTATGATTAGGTTGCTAACACAATATGACATGAAAAAATTGTAGTATTTAAATATATTTTCTTTTAGAATCTGGAAATGATTTCTACATCTAGAGTGGGCAACTACCAAGGTAAAGGCATTGTAGCTACGAGGCCCCTCAATAAAGGGGGCCCATTTGAACTCATATGGAGCAGTTAGTGATGATAAAGGAAGGCAGCATTCAAAATTTCACAGCACTAGTATGTTTTATTATAAAGCAATATACAGCACATCATTGCAGACATCTGCTGTGTCTAATTGGACTAGGATGTCAATGTATTGATTATCCTTCTACTATGACATCACTATGGGGCTTATTTACTAAGGGTACGCGGATTGCTCTTTCGTGGAACTGTTCATGGTTTTTCGGGATCAGCGCATCTTTGACAGGTATTTAGCAGCGGATTGTGTCACACGTGATCAGATTTTGGCGCAGGCTTTCATGCGACAGAAATCAGGGGGCAGGCCATCAGACGATCTGACAGATTCGGACTGAGCGCAGGATTTAACTTTCAATTTGTGTTGCAAGACAATGCACATTTGACTTTTAAAAGAAGTCCAGTATGATGTATATATCATTGACTTCAAAGTTCTCCATGTTAGGTCTGCGATCCTCTATTGCATTTGAAAAAAAATATATGTTATACTGGAAACCAGAGAATTCAGCACCGAAATTCTGAAAATAGACCAAATTGAATAATGCCAACTGAGCCGTAAAGTTCAAATAGCACCTCTGACTCCATAGTAGTTTGTTGGTGCAGTCAGAGTGTAATTTCACAGAGATCTTCAAAATGACTATTAGAATTTTCCAGAAGGATAAAGATTCTCCTGATCAAGTTCAAATATCAAGTTCAGATATAGAAGCAATTTTGGAGCTATATGTAATCAACTACCCAATACTGATGCCTGCATGACCAGGAGAACAATTCGGCTACAGTAATGCATTATATTACCACTTTCTTTCTTAGTTAAATTGGAGAGAATCCTTGAGCTTGAAAATTGTTTTAGAGCAATTCGCAGACAAAATTCAATTATTTAGTATCTGTATCAAAGACTGTATCACTGAATTAATACTGGAAATCATTGACCCCATTTGGGGATCCTCTGTTGAAAAAGTCTATCTGACGTACCTTTATAAATATTTGCCCGTTATAAAATTATACATATATACATACATATATATATATATATATATATATATATATACAGGCAGTCCCCGGGTTACATACAAGATAGGGACTGTAGGTTTGTTCTTAAGTTGAATTTGTATGTAAGTCGAAACTGTATATTTTATCATTGTAGTTCCTGACAATTTTTTTTTTTTGCCCCAGTGACAATTGGAGTTTCAAATTTTTTTGCTGTAATAGGACCAAGAATTATCAATAAAACTTCATTGCAGACAATTTTAAGCTGATTATTGCAATCTGGGACTATTTTAAAGCATCCAGAGAGCTTCACCAGAGGTCACAGTGGGCAGAGGGGTCCGTCTGTAACTATGGGTTGTCTGTAAGTCGGGTGTCCTTAAGTAGGGGACCGCCTGTATATAGAAATATAAAGGAAGAGACAGCCTACCCTCATGCATTAAAGGGGTTGTCTACTTTCAGCAAATAATTGATATGGTTTGTGTAAGGATCTCTGCTTGCTGTCTTTCTATAGAAAGCTTTTATGTTTACATCCAGTGGACAGAAATCTGACCATGGTCATGTGATGGACATGCAGGTGCACGAGCCATTATTATCACTGCCAGTTACCTGTGTGACATGGAAGTAAATAGAGAATCTTTCTAGAGCATGATAGCAAGCAGAGATCTTGAATATGGTGAGGAATTGATACAGAAAATATATTAGTATACTTTATAACTTTTCCTTACACAAACCATATCGATTATTTACAGAAATGCGACAACCCCTTTAAAGCTATCCTCTTCTTGCCGAAATTCTGTTCCTATTTTCCCTTCCTATCAGGTTCACACTGCCCTTTACTGGATGATTTTTTTTTTTAAAGTTAAACAATGGGGGTCATTTAGTAAGGGCCCGATTCGCGTTTTCCCAATGTGTTACCCGAATATTTCCGATTTGCGCCGATTGCACCTGAATTGCCCGGGATTTTGGCGCACGCGATCGGATTGTGGCGCATCGGTGCCGGCATGCGCGCAACGGAAATCGGGGGTGTGGCCGAACGAAAACCCGACGTATTAAAAAAAACCGCCGCATTTAAAAACCGAAAATGTGTCGCTTGGGACGCGCTTACCTTCACCTGGTCCGTCTCGGTGTATTCCGGCGCATTCAGATGCATTTCAGCGCCGCAGCGCCACCTGGTGGACGCCGGAGAAACTGCCATCATAAATCCCGGCCGGACCCGAATCCAGCGCAGAGAACGCGCCGCTGGATCGCGAATGGGCCGGGTAAGTAAATCTGCCTCAATGTGTGTTGTTTTTCTCTAAAGAATACAATTACTGAAACAAAAATTCAGTAAATAGCAGGCCTCCCTTAACTGCTTGACGACAAAAATGAGTATGCTCGTGACTTGTCCTAGTATTCTTGTCCTAGTGATAAGGCTGTGTGACAACAGCAGCAGGAGGCCAACTGTTATAAACATCCTGGTCCCTGCTACATCTGCTCTGCATCCAGATCTCTCTGTGCAGGTCAGTTTAACCTCCTAAATGCCATGTTCAAGCTTGTTCACAAGCTAAGGAGATGCACAAAGGAAACAGGGTTTTCTTTGCAACCCCATACCCCAGCCCACTGCAACACGATTGTGGGTGTCTTGGGGCTCCTATGGCAGATGGTGGTCTGAACTCTGTGACTGACACTTACAGAAGGAAGCCTATTAGGTACAGCCTAAGACTGGGTCTAATAAGCAAACTGTCAGTTTAATATGACAGATACAATATATTACAGTACAGAAGTGCCTCAATGTATAGTAACATGGATCATGGAATCCCAAGTATAAGTCCTCTAGTGGGACGGTAAAAAAATGGCCAGATGAGTAAATGAAGAAAATACATTAAAAACATTTTAAAAACACCCTTTTCTCCATAAGCAACTATATAATGGGTTCAAAATTTAAATGAAAGAAATAAAAAAAAAACACAAAACGGGTATTGCATCCATAGCAACCTTGGCTTAGAGGAAATCATGTAATTAGACCTTATTGTAAAAAACAAAAATCTAATTCAAAGTGATCTTATATTGCCTTATTAATGCTGGTTTACTATTAGACAGTGGTGGATGGGCCATTCCACATCACAGTATCACATATAATAATTACTATTAGGCAGTGGTGGATGGGCCATTCCACATCACAGTATCACATATAACAATTACTAATATTTGGCAGTGGTGGACTGACCATTCCACATCACAGTATCACATATAACAATTACTATTAGGCAGTAGTGGATGGGCTATTCCACCTCATAGTATCACATATAACAATTACTATTAGGCAGTAGTGGATGGGCTATTCCACATCACAGTATCACATATAACAATTACTATTAGGCAGTGGTGGATTGGCCATTTCATATCACAGTATCACATAAAACAATTACTAATAGCAGTGGCGGACTGACCATTCCACATCACAGTATCACATATAACATTTACTATTAGGCAGTGGTGGACTGACCATTCCAAATCACAGTATCACATATAATAATTACTATTAGGCAGTGGTGGACTGACCATTCCACATCACAGTATAACATATAACAACTACTATTAGGCAGTGGTGGACTGACCATTCCACATCACAGTATCACATATAATTAGAGATGAGCGAGTATACTCGTCCGAGTATACTGCTCGGTCGAGTATTAGCATACTCGGACCGGCTCGTTACTCGGACGAGTATCTCGCCGGCTCGAGATCGAGCAGTAAATTAATCAATTAAATTGAATAAAAGTATTTTTATTGTAAAAAAAAAATATTACACATGTTTGCAGATGTTTTACTTGTAAGAACACATTGAAATAACACTATTCTTCACTTTGCAGGTGTTCGCGCGTGTCTCCCGCTAAGTTAGGAGATGTGCACGAACATCTGGAATGTGAAGAATAGTGTTCTTTCAATGTGTTCTGCACTTAAATGGTCCTGTATTCACTGTTTTTAATGTTTTAATTCTATTCTTCACTTTGCAGCTGTGCGCGCGTATCTCTGAACCTATCGGGAGACACGCGCGCACACCTGCAATGTGAAGAATAGAATTAAAACATTAAAAACAGTGAAAACACGAACATTTAAGGGCAGAACACATTGATATAACACTATTCTTCACTTTGCAGATGTGCGCGCACATCTCCGAACCTTTCGGGAGACACGCGCGCACACCTGCAATGTGAAGAATAGAATTAAAACATTAAAAACAGTGAACACAGGAGCATTTAAGTGCAGAACACATTGAAAGAACACTATTCTTCACATTCCAGATGTTCGTGCACATCTCCTAACTTAGCGGGAGACACGCGCGAACACCTGCAAAGTGAAGAATAGTGTTATTTCAATGTGTTCTTACAAGTAAAACATCTGCAAACACCTGGAATTTTTTTTTTTGCACTGTTCTTTTACTGTTCAGTTTTATTAAAAAAATGCTCGGGTCTCCCATTGACTTCAATGGGGCTCGTTATTCGAGACGAGCACTCGAGCATCTGGAAAAGTTCGTCTCGAATAACGAGCACCCGAGCATTTTAGTGCTCGCTCATCTCTACATATAATAACTACTATTAGGCAGTGGAGGACTGACCATTCCACATCACAGTATCACATATAACAATTACTATTAGGGCGTAATGGATGGGCTATTCCACATCACAGTCTCACATATAACAATTACTATTAGGCAGTGGTGGAGTGACCATTCCACATCACAGTATCACATATAACAATTACTATTAGGCAGTAGTGGACTGACCATTCCACATCACAGTATCACATATAATAACTACTATTAGGCAGTGGTGGACTGACCATTCCACATCACAGTATCACATATAATAATTACTCTTAGGCAGTGGTGGATTGGCCTTTGCACTTCACATTATCGTATATAACAATGTCACTATGTTTTTTCTTGAATAGGAAAAATAGTTTTCCGGAATTCATGCACCGTACATAAAAAAAACGGAACAAACCTATGAAACTTTAAAAGTTCATATCTCTCTAACCGAAGTTTATTACTTCTTAGTCTCTTACAGAAATTTGTAGAGCACAGATGACTAACATGGTACAAAACTTCAACTAAGTATGAAAAGCATCAGAACTGGTGTTCTGTTAGAAAACACTTGACTCTTTTCCTGAAATTTCCTCCAGCAGAGTTGAAATAATGGTTCATTGTTGCTAAATGTAATTAGGACGGTAGCTGAACCTTCTATCTCATGGAGTACCTTCCTACTTTGTAGTACATTTATATCTGGGATCAGTCTGTTTTATGTTTAACTACATTGCTCCTTTGAAAACATAGATAAAAGCAGAATCCACTTAAGTTATGTAACTGTACAAAAATAGATTTGGTTTTTAGTGAACATAAAGATTTATTGATCGTCATTGTTAATATTTGCCTCTCTATCCCAGTACAATGTAAACCCCAGCCAGCACTTCTGTCTTCAGAGACAGAAATGGAGCAGTTGTGAGGCTGAATCAATAGATCCAAAAAGCCTAGTTCTCTAAAAGGCATAAACCATTCTTCCTCTTTTTAGCATAGAAAAAAGATTAGGAAGATTAAAGGAAATTTAGTTACACCGGGTAATTTCATCATATTTATGTTTATTCAGATCTTGAAGCTGTACAGCACATTTATCAAAACTGAGTGTCTGACCTGGCCCAGCAGGCTTTGTATGGCACCCGGTGATGTCAGCTTTATTTACCCAGTGCCAACATATTCCACGGTATGTGCCCGCTACATTTACAGTGTGTCATATAACCTGTAGAACAAAGGAGGGAAGCTGTCTGTCCTACAATTTATACAAAAATAAAATATAATCATTTTATTTTGTGTTAAAATAAAGTCTATGCTAAAAGTGTAAAATACAATTAATCCAGTCATAATGAATATACAATACACAAAAGTGAAAACCAACAAAATTGTATTTGGTTTATAACGGTACATGCACTTATACCCGAGGGAAAGATGATTAATAAGCCAGTACATGCAATGCATATGATATATTTTTGACCATTATTGCACCTATATGATGTCTCCGGAATTGTTGAATTAGCCTTCCTAGTATACTCACCGGCCACTTTATTAGGTACACCATGCTAGTAACGGGTTGGACCCTCTTTTGCCTTCAGAACTGCCTCAATTCTTCGTGGCATAGATTCACAAGGTGGCTGGAAGCATTCCTCAGGATTTTGGTCCATATTAACATATGGTATCACACAGTTCCGCAGATTTGTCGGCTGCACATCCATGATGCATCTCCCTTCCACCACCAATCCCAAAGATGCTCTATTGGATTGAGATCTGGTGACTGTGGAGGCCATTTGAGTACAGTGAACTCATTGTCATGTTCAAGAAACCAGTCTGAGATGATTCCAGCTTTATGACATGGCGGCATTATCCTGCTGAAAGTAGCCATCAATGTTGGGTACATTGTGGTCATAAAGGGATGGACATGGTCGCAACAATACCGGTAGGCTGTGGCGTTGCAACGATGCTCAATTGGTCCAGGGGCCCAAGAGTGCCAAGAAATATTCCCACACCATGACACCACCACCACCAGCCTGAACCGTTGATAAGGCAGGATGGATCCATGTTTCATGTTGTTGACGCCAAATTCTGACCCTACCATCCGAATGTCGCCGCGAAATCGAGACTCATCAGACCAGGCAACGTTTTTCCAATCTTCTACAATTGTGCAAATTGTAGCCTCAGTTTCCTGTTCTTAGCTGAAAGGAGTGGATGCCAGATGGTCAGGTGAGAATGGGCAGACTGGTTTGAGCTGATGAAAGGCAAAGGACTCAAATCGCCACCCGTTACAAAACAAGGTAGGCAGAAGAGCATCTCTGAACACACAGTACGTCGAACTTTGAGGCAGATGGGCTACAGCAGCAGAAGACCACACCGGTGCCACTCCTTTAAGCTAAGAACAGGAAACTGAGGCTACAATTTGCACAATTGTTAGAAGATTGGAAAAACGTTGCCTGGTCTGATGAGTCTCGATCTGCTGCGACATTCGGATGGTAGGGTCAGAATTTGGCGTCAACAACATGAAAGCATGGATCATCCTGCCTGTATCAACGGTTCAGGCTGGTGGGTGGTGGTGTCAGTGTGGAAATTTCTTGGCACTCTTTGGGCCCTTGGTACCAATTGAGCATCGTTGCAACGCCACAGCCTACCTGGTATTGTTGCTGACCATGTCCATCCCTTTATGAACACAATGTACCCAACATCTGATGGCTACTTTCAGCAGGATAATGCCGCCCTGTCATAAAGCTGGAATCATCTCAGACTGGTTTCTTGAACATGACAAGAGGTCACTGTCTCAAATGGCCCTCCACAGTCACCAGATCTCAATCCAATAGAGCATCTTTGGGATGGGTGGAACGGGAGATTCGCATCATGGATGTGCAGCCGAACACCTGCGGCAACTGTGGGATACCATCATGTCAATATGGACCAAAATCTCTGAGGAATGCTTCCGCAACCTTGTGAATCTATGCCACGAAGAATTGAGGCAGTTCTGAAGGCAAAAGAGGGTCCAACCCGTTACTAGCATGTGTACAATAAAGTGGCCGTGTTGAGTATACTAGGAAGGCTAATTCAACAATTCCGGAGACATCATATAGGTGCAATAATGGTCAAAAATATATCATGCATTGCATGTACGGCTTATTAATCATCTTTCCCTCGGGTATAAGTGCATGTACGTTATAAACCAAAAAATTTTGTTGGTTTCACTTTTGGTATTGTTATTCATTATGATGGATTAATTGTATTTTACACTTTAGCATAGACTTTATTTTAACACAAAATAAAATGATTATATTTTATTTTTGTAAAATTGTAGGACAGACAGCTTCCCTTTTGTTCTACAGGTTATATGACACACTGTAATGTAGCGGGCACATACTGGAAATAGGTTGGCACTGGGTAAATAAAGCTGACATCACCGGGTGCACATACAAAGCCTGCTGGGCCAGGTCAGACACTCCGTTTTGATAAATGTGCTGTACAGCTTCAGATCTGAATAAAAATAAATATGATGAAATTCCCGGTGTAACTAAATTTCCTTTAATCTTCCTAATCTTTTTCTATGCTAAAAAGAGGAAGAAGGTTTATGCCTTTTAGAGAACTAGGCTTTTGGATCTATTGATTCAGCCTCCACAACTGCTCCATTTCTGTCTTGAAGACAGAGTGCTGGCTGGGGTTTACATTGTACGGGATAGAGAGGCAAATATTAACAATGACGATCAATAAATCTTATGTCACAAAAAACAAATCTATTTTTGTACAGTACATAACTTAAGTGGATCTGCTTTTATCTATGTTTCAAAGGAGCAATGTAGTTAAACATAAAACAGACTGATCCCAGATATAAATGTACTACAAAGTAGGAAGGTACTCATGAGATAGAAGTTCAGCTACCGTCCTATATTACATTTAGCAACATGAACCATTATTTCAACTCTGCTGGAGGAAATTTCAGGAAAAGAGTCAAGTGTTTTCTAACAGAACACCAGTTCTGATGCTTTTCATACTTAGTTGAAGTTTTGACCATGTAGTCATCTGTGCCTACAAATTTTGTAAGAGACTAAGAAGTAATAAACTTCGGTTAGAGAGATATGAACTTTTAAAGTTTCATAGGTTTGTTCCGTTTTTTTATGTACGGTGCATGAATTCCGGAAACTATTTTTCCTATCAAGAAAAACATAGTGACATGTTATATACGATAATGTGAAGTGCAAAGGCCAATCCACCACTGCCTAAGAGTAATATTTATATGTGATACTGGATGTGGAATGGTCAGTCCACCACTGCCTAATAGTAGTTATATATGTGATACTGTGATGTGGAATGGTCAGTCCATACTGCCTAATAGTAAAGTTGTAATGTGATACTGTGATGTGGAATGGTCAATCCACCACTGCCTAATAGTAATTGTTATATGTGAGACTGTGATGTGGAATAGCCCATCCATTACGCCCTAATAGTAATTGTTATATGTGATACTGTGATGTGGATGGTCAGTCCTCCACTGCCTAATAGTAGTTATTAATGTAGAGAGAGCGAGCACTAAAAGCTCGGGCGTGTGCTCGTTATTCGAGACGAACTTTTCCAGATGCCGAGTGCTCGTCTGAATAACGAGCCCCATTGAAGTCAATGGGAGACCCGAGCATTTTTTAAAAAACTGAACAGTAAAAGAACAGTGCAAAAAAAAAATTCCAGGTGTTTGCAGATGTTTTACTTGTAAGAACACATTGAAATAACACTATTCTTCACTTGCAGGTGTTCGCGCGTGTCTCCCGCTAGTGAGGAGATGTGCCACGAACATCTGGAATGTGAAGAATAGTGTTCTTTCAATGTGTTCTGCACTTAAATGCTCCGTGTTCACTGTTTTTATGTTTTAATTCTATCTTCACATTGCAGGTGTTGCGCGCGTGTCTCCCGAAAGGTTCGGAGATGTGCGCGCACATCTGCAAAAGTGAAGAAATGTGTTATATCAATGTGTTCTGCCCTTAAATGTCGTGTTTTCACTGTTTAATGTTTTAATTCTATTCTTCACATTGCAGGTGTGCGCGCGTGTCTCCGATAGGTTCGGAGATACGCCGCGCACAGCTGCAAAGTGAGAAGAATAGAATTAAAAACATTAAAAACAGTGAATACAGGACCATTTAAGTGCAGAAACACATTGAAAGAACACTATTCTTAACATTCCAGATGTTCGTGCACATCTCCTAACTTAGCGGGAGACACGCGCGAACACTGCAAAGTGAAGAATAGTGTTATTTCAATGGTTCTTCAAGTAAAACATCTGCAAACTGTGTACTATTTTTTTTACAATAAAAATACTTTTATTCAATTTAATGATTAATTTACTGCTCGATCTCGAGCGGCGAGATACTCGTCCGAGTAACGGCCGGTCCGAGTATGCTAATCTCGACCGAGCAGTATACCGGACGAGTATACTCGCTCATCTCTAATTATAGTGTACTGTGATGTGGAATGGTCAGTCCACCACTGCCTAATAGTAGTTGTTATATGTTATACTGTGATGTGAATGGTCAGTCCACCACTGCCTAATAGTAATTATATAGTGATACTGTGATTTGGAATGGCAGTCCACCATGCCTAATAGTAAATGTTATATGTGATTACTGTGATGTGTGATGGTCAGTCGCCATTATCTATAGTAATTGTTTATGTGATACTGTGATATGAAATGGCAATCACCACTGCCTAATAGTAATTGGGATATGTGATACTGTGATGTGGAAGCCATCCACTACTGCATAATGTAATTGTTATATGTGATATATGAGGTGGAATAGCCCATCACTACTGCCTAATAGTAATTGTTATATGTGATACTGTGATGTGGAATGGTCAGTCCACCACTGCCAAATATTAGTAATGTTATATGTGATACTGTGATGTGGAAGGGCCCACCACCACTGCCTAATATAATTATTATATGTGATATTGATGTGGAATGGCCATCCACCATTGTCTATAGTAAACCAGCATTAATAAGGCATATAAGATCACTTTGAATTTAGATTTTTTGTTTTTTACATAAGGTGCTAATTACATGATTTCCTCTAAGCCAAGGTTGCTATGGATGCATACCCGTTTTGTTGTTTTTTTTTATTTCTTTCATTTTAAATTGAACACATTATATAGTTGCTTATGGAGGAAAAGGGTTGTTTAAAATGTTTTTAATGTATTTTCTTCCTTTACTCTGGGCCATTTTTTACGTCCCACTAGAGGACTTATACTTGGGATCCATGATCATGTTACTATACATTGAGGCACTTCTGTACTGTAATATATGTATCTGTCATATTAAACTGACAGTTTGCTTATTAGACCCAGTCTTAGTGCTGTGTACCTAATAGGCTTCCTCTGTAAGGTCAGTCACAGAGTTCTAGAACCACCATCTGCATAAGGAGCCCCAAGACACCCACAATCGTGTTGCAGTGGGCTGGGGTATGGGGTTGCAAAGAAAACCCTGTTCCTTTGTGATCTCCTTAGCTGTGAACAAGCTTGAACTGGCATTTAGGAGGTTAAACTGACCCTGCACAGAGAACTGGATGCAGAGCAGATGTAGCAGGGACCAGGATTTTATAACATTGGCTCTGCTGCTGTTGTCACACGCTATCACAAGGACAAGAATACTAGGACAAGTCACGAGCATACTCTTTTTGTCGTCAAGCAGTTAAGGGAGGCCTGCTATTTACTGAATTTTTGTTCAGTAATTGTATCTTTAGAGAAAAACAACACACATTGAGGCAGAGATTTACTTACCCAGCCCCATTCGCGATCCAGCGGCGCGTTCTCTGCGCTGGATTCGGGTCCCGGCCGGGATTATGATGGAAGTTTCTCCGGCGTCCAAAGGTGGCGCTGCGGCGTGAAATGCATCTGAATGCGCCGGAATACACCGAGACGGACCAGGTGAAGGTAAGCGCGTCCCAAGCGACACATTTTCGGTTTTTTAAATGCGGCGGTTTTTTTTAATACGTCGGGTTTCGTTCGGCCACACCCCGATTTCGTTGCGCGCATGCCGGCACGATTGCGCCACAATCCGATCGCGGTGCGCCAAAATCCCGGGCAATTCAGGTGCAATCGGCGCAAAAATCGGAAATATTGGGGGTAACACATTGGGAAAACGCGAATCGGGCCCTTACTAAATGACCCCCATGTTTAACTTTAAAAAAAAAAATCATCCAGTAAGGGCAGTGTGAACTGATAGGAGGGAAATAGGAACAGAATTTCGGCAAGAAGAGGATAGCTTTAAAGGGGTGTCGCCATTTCGTAAATAATCGATTAGGTTTGTGTAAGGAAAAGTATAAAGATACTAATATATTTTCTGTGTATCAATTCCTCACCATATTCAAGATCCTCTGCTTGCATCATGCTCTAGAGAAAGATTCTCTATTACTTCCATGTCACACAGGTAACTGGCAGTGATATAATGGCTCGTGCACCTGCATGTCATCACATGACCATGGTCAGATTTTGTCCAATGGATGTAAACATAAAAAGCTTTCTATAGAAGACAGCAAGCAGAGATTTACACAAACCATATCAATTATTTGCTGAAAGTAGACAACCCCTTATGCATGAGGGTAGGCTGTCTCTTCCTTTATATTTCTTATATATATATATTATATATATATATAAGATATGGTATGTATATATGAAATTTATAAAGGCAAATTGTATAAAGGTACGTCAGATAGACTTTCAACAGAGGATCCCCAAATGGGGTCAATGATTCCAGTATTAATTCAGTGTAGAAAGCGTTGATACAGATACTAAATAATTGAATTTTGTCTGCGAATTGTCTCTAAAACAATTTCAAGCTCAAGGATTCTCTCCAATTTAACTAGAAAGAAGTGAATATAATGCATACTGTAGCCGAATGTTCTCTGGTCATGCAGGCATCAGTATTGGGTAGTTGATTACATATAGCTCCAAAATGCTCTATATTGAGAATTGATATTGAATTTGATCAGGAGGAATCTTTATCCTTCTGGAAAATTCAATAGTCATTTGAAGATCTCTGTTGAAATTACACCTGACTGCAACCAACAAATAATATGGAGTCAGAGGTGCTATTGAACTTTACGGCTCAGTTGGCCATTATTCATGTGTATATTTTCAGAATTTCGGTGTTGCTGTTGCTGAATGCTTTCCAGATATAAAAATATTTTTTTTCAATGACAATAGAGGATCGCAGACCTAACATGGAGAACTTTGAAGTCAATGGATATAACATCATACTGGACTTCTTTTAAAAGTCAAATGTGCACTTGTCTTGCAACACAAATTGAAAGTTAAATCCGCTCAGTCCGAATCTGTCAGTGTCTGATGGCCTGCCCCCTGATTTCTGTCGCATGAAAGCCGCTGCGCCCAAAATCTGATTCAGTGTTGTACACAATCCGCTGCTAAATACTGTAAAAGATGCGCTGATCCCGAAAAACCATGAACAGTTCCACGAAAAGGCAATCGCGCGTACCCTTAGTAACTAAGCCCCTAGGATGTCATAGTTAGAAGGATAATCAATACATTGACATCCTAGTCCAATTAGACACAGCCAAGTCTGCAATGATGTGCTTGTATTGGTTTATAATAAAACATCTAGTGCTGTGAAAAATTTTGAATGCTGCCTTCCCTTTATCATCACAACTGCTCATATGAGTTACAATGGGCCATTTATTGAGGGGCGGAGCTACAAGGCACTTTACATTGGTAGTGCCCACTCTAGATGGAAGAACTCATTTCAGATTCTAAAAGAAAATATATTTAAGACTACAAATTTTTTATGTCATATTGGGTTGACAAACCTAATATAAGAATACGTAAATATGTGGATGTGACAGGTGAACACAATTTAAGTTCATTAGGTCGCCTATGATAGCTGATGCACCATATGTTTCGAGCCAGGGATGATGGATGATGTCCTCGATACCCAACCCTTAGTGGCTGCAAAGACTGAAGGCACACACATCTTATTTGGAGGTTTATCCCCAATGAGGAAAAGTCAATGATCAAGCTTGGAATTATAGGACAAAGATTAGAAATTGGTGGTTCAGACAGTATATACAAGTTTTGTGATTATGTGTGATTTTATAAAATGATTTCAAGAAATATTATAGAAATAATTACAAATCTAAGATACATACAATTTGCTACCACTACCTTCCCCTACAAAAAGCGTGGGGCAGTTCCAGACTCCCCCCTCCCCACCCCTGCTGGTGCTACACTTCTTTTATTGAAAGAAGGATAAGTAATTCTGTTCCAGTAGATAAGATTCGTTTTGGACTACTTATTTCGTTTGTACTCTGTTCTTGCAGTGCCTACTTAGGGGATTTGCTGTTAAAGGAAGTCTACCACCAGGCTCAAGGATTGTAACCAAGACACTTACAGGCTGATGTGTGCCTCCTTGCTTCCTTTTAGCTGTTTTTTTAAACCCTAGGTTTTTAGGAAAAAAGAGGTTTTAAAAGAATATTGGCAAATGAGCAGAGGGGCTCAAGGCTCCATGACATCTAGAGCCCGATGCCCTCAGGCTCATTTGCATACTTTTCCAAACCCATTCCCTAAAACAAGTCTAAGGTCATAAGAAAGTAAAAGAAAGCAGATCCTGCCAGAGGGGGCGAACGCACTAGTATGTCAGTGCTTGGTTTACAAACCCTAATCTGGTGATAGATGTCCCTTTAAGAAAATATTTGTAGCAATGTGTTAATATGGGCATCTACGTGTATGAGACCATTATTACGGCACAGGAGTGGACACTAACACTTTGACGTGTGGATTGGGGAGAATATTTTTTTCAAAACAAGGCATTTCCGCCCACAGAACTGCCGCTCACTGGATGTTTTTTTGTTTTTCGGACCATTCTCTGTAAACCCTAGAGATGGTTGTGCGTGAAAATCCCAGTAGATCAGCAGTTTCTGAAATACTCAGACCACCCTTCTGGCACCAACAACCATGCCACTTTCAAAGGCACTCAAATCACCTTTCTTCCCCATACTGATGCTCGGTTTGAACTGCAGGAGATTGTCTTGACCATGTCTACATGCCTAAATGCACTGAGTTGCCGCCATGTGATTGGCTGATTAGAAATTAAGTGTTAATGAGCAGTTGGACAGGTGTACCTAATAAAGTGGCCGGTGAGTGTATATTGCATTGTAACCGGGTCAGGACCAGGATAACTGAGCCTTCAGGAGGAGACACAATTTTCAACTTTTTGCACATCTGCATTTCATGGGTCTACTTTTTTATTTGTTAGGCTAGTGATTTTTGTGGCATTTATTTCTAGAGAAATATAAGATTCTTATCTTATTAATTTTTGGTTTTTATTAGAGATGAGCAGACCAATATTTTTCGTTTGTGTTAGGGGTTTGGGTGTGTCCTTCAAGACCTGGACATATTGCTGAATTAGTGGTCTAACAGCCAACTGAGCAAATTGACAACCATGGCCATTACATAGAAGTGTCCCCTTGGCCAATCAGAACCATAGCTAGTTGGCCAGGGAAAGCAGAAAGTTTGGGTCCAATCATCTCTAGTCTTAATAGTTACTATTGAAACGAACTTTAAAACACGAAAGCTGATTGTATTGAATGGTAAAAAGCATGTGTTGTTTACATTGTAATATTTACTTTATTTCCCTCTAAGGTCATAATGGTCCTTTCAGAAATTTATTTTTCCTTACATTTTACTTTTCCACTGTAACTGGGGTAGCAGCCTCCTTACACCAGTATATGGTGTATTATCATTCTCTTATCAGTATTAGATAAAGTAGTTAACTACTCCTTCTGTCTTCTCCCCAGGTCCCCCTGCAGTTGCTTGCAGCAAGGGACCAGGCATTGGATTGTTTGATCACTTGGACAACCTTCTAAAAGCTGTTTTGTAAAAAAGTTATGGCACAGGCTTAGGAAGATGGGCCACTGGCCATAAATCTACAGTGGGCAGTCCGAGACCTGTTAGCATAAACCCTCATAGTTATAGAAGCTTGTTTTTTATTGGTATGTATTCCTTTAGATAGTATTTTCTTATTTCTTGTGTTGTCAATCAGTATTTCTAAGGTGATTGTTCATTTACAAGGTGATTGTTCATAATAACATGTTTAATGTACTTTATTATGTGAGACTACATCTAATAAAGTTAAAATTAGTTTACTGATTTTTAAAGGAAATGTTTTATTTCTAAGTAGGGGCATTTAAAAAGTGGTGAATCTGTTCAACATTCCATGTTTTTGGTTACTTGTCCTTCAGAAGGTTAGAACAATGTTGTTCTTGAATCAGTCCTCTCTAGTTTGGTGTTGTACCATTGTACTTTGAAGCCAGATGTTTATCACAGACACATGCCATTGTATGCCATTGCTTGGCTATAACTAATAGAATCTGGAAGAAGCTGTCATTACTGAGATATAAATGGCTGTCTTTGGGGATGTCACAACAGTGTCTCATGTGTAACATACATGGATTATAACGTCAAGGAATTGATTTCTGAGTCTTTTTTTTTAATAACAGAAGTATGAACACATGAAATAAAATTTTAAGACACAGACAAAAATTGACCTCTTGTAGGATGAAAGAGGAGTTCTATAGACATCAAAATATCTGATTCATTCCTAATGGCAAGTTGTAATGATCGTTTTCAGGAAAGGGTTAAAGGGAACATGTCATGGCAATTTTTGACACTAAACCACCTACAGGTCCTTATGATTTTTGAAGTGTGTGCCAAAAAACCCCCAAACTTTATACTCACCTCCATCCTCGATCCCTCCATCCTGGCTTCACTTGCCTCAGCACAAGAGGTGTGAGTTTGATGTGCCTCATCAGATTCACATCTAGGCGAGTATAAAAGTTATTTATTTATTTTTTTTGCTTTTTCCCCACCCACAGCCCTCATAAAAGTCGATTTGGGACCCTAAACCACATGGTCCAAAATAATCATATTTTGTAATCTTTTTCACAGTTTACTTGCAAATAAGTCTACGGTCTATCTCTATCTCTATATGAGTCTATGAGCTACAGTATATCTTAACAAACTAAAACTAATAAACTAGTAAAAAAAACTAAGCATAGGAAATCAAGATGTGTTTTAAGAAAATAGTTCTACCAAAAAACAAGTATTTAATTCGTAAATGACACGCAAATACAAAAACAGCATTTCCATGACAGATGCTCTTTAAGGAACTTCTCTCAAAGGGTTAAGGAACCTTTGCGTACAGCGCCCATTCCCAATGTTAGTACTTGACTGTTCCTAACAAAAGTGTTTCACTTGACCTTTAGTTTGATAGAAAACAACAGGAGATTGAAAAGGAAAAAAATCACAAAGGAAAACCAAATGCTTTCCCAGTGCAGAACTTACTAGATCTCCCTGCTAACATTATAGAATATGTCTGAATAAAAAAAAAACAGATTTTAAACTCTTATTCTTGTTAAAAGGAGAAAAATTCTTTAGGCACTTATCCAGATGGGTGTTGTGTCAAAAATGATTTCCTTTGACTCACATATGTATGTGGCACAATGGTACCTTGTATAGTTATTTTAACTCTGAAGTGGCATCTTAGAGAATCACTTTTTCAATTATTAGCAAACAACTAGAGTATAGGGTTATTCTATAGAGAGACAAGAATTATACAATACATCTGAACGGTTGTTGTTGTAGTAGACATATTTGTTCTCCTTAAACCTCTCTTCTTAAGTCTCTAGCAGAAAAAAAAAGCTTTAAAAGAATTTAAAACATATTTTACCAATATTGATGAAAAATACTTATCTTGTCAGTTCTTGACAAAGAATATATAGCAATAATGGGGCACATTTACTTGCAATGCCGCTCGAGTTCATGAGTTCACCATCTTTTTGTGGTGCACCTTTAACATAGGTCATGCGACACAATTTAAAAGTTAAATACAGTGTTCAATCTAAATCAGTTGGAACGTCCGACGGCACGCCCCCTAAATTGTGTCACATGGAAGCCAGCACAGCTGCACCACAAAAGGATCGCGTGCGCCAAAATCACAGCGCACACACTTCTTAAATACATGTGTAAGCCGCTTTAGTCATAAAGAACGTGAATAGTCTGACTAAAGTGCGGCACAAAGCCCTTAGTAAATGTGCCCCAATGTTTTTTCATTGAATGAAAGGGTTGTCTAACTCATACATATTATTTCGTTTAAGTAGCAACATGTATAATTATCTATAAAAAGACCTTAAAGGAAACCTACCACTTGAAATGGTAGGTGTAAACTGCAAATACCGAGCACCAACTCAGGGTGAGCTGGTGCCTGAGCTTACTTTCATTATTGCCCTAAATAGCCGTGCGCACGGCTCTCCGGCACTTCCTCTGTAGGCGCGCGCACAGTTGCCCAAAAAACTCAAAAGTCATTGGCCCACGTTAATTAAAGTGTTTGCATCAGTTTTCTTTCTGACTTTGCACTAGAAAGAATGTGCAAACTGCTTGCACATGTATTTATGAAGTGTCTGCGCCAGTTTTGTGTTGCGGCTGCACTGTGTCTGACAAAATGTGCACCAAAAGGGGCGAGTAACTGCTTAGTCGGACCGTGCACAACAATTCTGCAGCATGAACAAAGTGCACTAATAAAAAAATTGTGAACACTTCCAGAGCAGTGCAGGGGGCGCCAGATTCATGAAGACCATGCGCCACAATTCATGAATCTGGCACGCTCTACACACTTCACAGACTTCGTTGTTCAAAAAATGTTTGTTCAAACAGTTGGTCTAATTTTCTGAGATGATTTTTGGGGTTTCATTGGCTGTAAGCCATAATCATCAACATTAACATAAAGGCTTGAGAAAGTTCACTCTGTTTGTAATGACTATATAATATATGAGTTTCCATTTTTGAATTGAATTACTGTAAAAAAAAATTTTTTTAGTGATATTCTAATTTATGTATATTCTAATATCTGAGGAGGTTGAACAGTACAAATATAAGAGTTTTATAGAAAATGAAAAGATAATTCAATATGGGTCAGTTTTCATTACATAAGTCAACAGTAATTCAAAGAATATTATAACATCTTAAATCCTATGGTCTTATATCCAGTCTCTCATGTCTGCCTTTAAATTCCATTGAAAGAAATATCCAACCTAGACAAGTCGGTTAGTTCTGAAACAAGTGTGAATCCATCTATTAAGTAGTATATACGAATGCAAATCTGCCAAATGTTGATGAAAAGTCATTGTATTTAGGATATAAATTTCAAATATTAATTGATAAAAATTTGAATCAGTTTGATGATTCTAGTCGTAGATTCTAACAGTATACATGTAATGAAATGATTAAAGCTATTGTAATGTTTGTAAACAGCTACTGATCTAAATGTGATTTGGTAAAATAATAATTCCTTTATTTATACAGATTCCGCTACATTACACAGAGTTTTTGCCAAATAAGTCAAATATTGTCTTTACCACTGTGTTTCCCACATACTTGAGCTGTAGAGGTTGGAACTAAAAAAATTATAAAATTGCCCATATCCTAAATAAAAAATCAAAGTAAGTAACACTGTGTATTTCTCTGCTCAGGAAGTGGACCAGCATTTACAGCAAATGATTCCTGAGTTGGAAAGTAAAATCTCCGCTTTACAGGAAGGGCTTTCCTGTAAGAATGCTTAACTGCGGTGAGAACTGATGGTGGAATCTTATCCTCCTTAGCATTTGGAAGGAGGGTGAAGTGCTGGGGTGGCGCCTTTGCAATTTGATTTTGTGTAAAAATACACACCAAATCTGATTTCTACTACATTAAACTGTTAAACTCCAGTAAAATGCACAAAGAAGGGAGGAAATATACTTTAGTTTTAGAAGACTCAGCAGCCTTTCTTATCCTCAGTCCGAAGACAGAACAATCAGCCACGGGAAGAGAAAAACAAAAACATTTCATTTCGGCGAAATGCAGTAGAAGTGAAAGACGCGGCAGCAGCATATAATTGGATATGCATTCTCTTACGAGAAATAAGTGCAATTTGAAACCCTAAATATTATGCCGGTCACTTTGAAGAGGAAAAATAGAATTAAACATAAACTGAAAATCATCTAGGGAACATTAAATCGGGAAAGTCTATTGAAGCACATTTAGCAGTTTATAATGTATGGCTGATGTAAATAAATATTACCCTAACAGAATACACATGGCTTCCAGTAATGATAGCAGCAGGGTATTACGGATTATCACTTACTGTGCACTGACATCTTCAATTACAACTGCAGTCCAATGTGTGATTAAGCTTAGGATAAAACCTGAGGAATTTCAGACCCCGCTGTCAATTACTTGCATGATTCAGAAGTGCATTTATATTCCTGAATTCTAGAATCTCACGCTTTGAAAAATATGTGGACATTGATAGAATTTTAAAATAATTTGTTTTAGATGCTTTAACATCTTTTTTTACGAAGAATAGAACTACCATATGTACGTTTTCATCAATCACAAAGATTAAAAATCAGGTTCCTTTCATTTTCCTGTAGTGGTTTTTTGTTGCAGGATGAGGTTTAGTTTACATACTGTATATTACATTTTTCAGGACTGAATTTATTGATAAAGTAAAAAATATAATTATAGAAATGGAAGCCACATCTGCAGTTAGGGCGCATGGCCATGATACAAAGAATAAACACAAAAGCCCCCAACTCTGAGCTTTGTGTTTTGCCAAATTGGAACAGCTGATCAATGTGGGATCCAATGCGGTTTCAACCCAACATCAATTATTAACCTATTTCTAAGAATATGGCATGAATCAAAATGTAAAGGCAACTCCTTTAAATAAAGGAACACATGTAAAAGAAAACTATGCAATTCCTTTTTAATATACTCATTATATAAACATACTATATATATATATATATATATATATATATATATATATATATATATATATAAAAAGTGAAAAAAGTGAAGCACTCCACTTGATGCTGGTATAAAAATTGATAGCCCTCTTAATTCCATATCCCAATACAGCAATGTTTTGGCTTGGTGTGAGCCTTGTTCAAGCTCACACCGAGCGGAAACGTTGCTATATTGGGATATGGAGTAAAGAGGACTTTCAATTTTTTTACCTGAATCAAAACTTTGATAAAAATATTACTATAATTCTTATGCAGATTATCCTAAAGAGCTCCAGGGTCTCCGGACTCCAGCTAAAGCCATGAGGCAATCCTAACCCACCCTCCTATGGCCCTCTCCTCTCAATCCCATATTCTTTTATTAGGTTTTAACTATGTTTGTGCAACATGCCCAACATATGAGAATCAAGATTAGACCAATTATTTAAATAATTATACTATTAATACTATTAATTAAGTAAACTACTTTAACCTTGCAGAGAGGTATAAAAAATATTTACATTTGTAAGTAAACACATTTTTGTCTTACCTTCCGACTTACTTTGCGGTGATGTTTCCTGAAACAACTGCTCAAAATTGGAGGATTGTTCCATGTTTGATGGTTGTGGAAGGCATCTGTTATCCACCACAGAAAGCGGCTGAGTCACGACTACATTTTGTCTCATAGCGTCCATCCATTTTCTGACTTCTGCTAGTAGGACTGCTTGCATTGCCTCTGTTACCTAGATTGAAAGTAGCATAAAGTATCATTTGTGATTTATGATTTCCTTATGCTCATGCACGGTCAATATCATACCTTACCCTGCCAAATGGGTCAGTCAGTGCATATGACAATCACATGATCATACAGCGCTTCTCCTTCTATCTAGTACTACATTTAATCTTACATTGGGGAATGACCCCTGCAGGTTTTACAATTGGGGATGCAAAGAACACATCCCTATATGGGAGTAAAGGGTGAAATCTACAATCCCTTAAACTCAGCAAAGCAGAATGGCTAAAGTAACACATGTGTGAAATCCACATCCTAATCTGTCTCCAAACTTAATCATTTGTCTCTGTACCAAAAGACTTACCTGTACTGATTGATCCTTCCAGGTAGAAACTATTTTAACTATGAAAACATTTTCTGGATCAGGAAAACTGGAGCCATTTTTATCTAAGTGGATAAATAAGTGCATTATACATATTTAATAGTTAGAACAGAGAAATAAACAACATGTTTTATAGTAATTATGGAGGGTATTATTTATGAATAAATTAGGTCTCATGGAGGTCAACTGTTTAAAACAACATGCCAGTTTCTAATGTGATAGCTGCCATCCGTATGTACCATACCTTAAAGGAAATAAAAATCCATCATGATAAATCAGGGACACTTACTCAGGAACCATGACTGTGGTAAGCTTCTTATATTTCTTATCCATGGCCTCCTACCTTCTAAAATCAACTTTTAAAATTATGCTAATGTAGGAGTTTCACTGGCTGTTACACTATGCAGAGCACCCCCCCCCCCTTGAGCTGTGGGAGATTACAGCAGACTGAGGGAAGGTAAGACATGCTCTTGCACAGATAAAATAAATATAAGAAGAAGATGCCCCTGGTTTATCAGGCTTTTGATTTTCATGGTAGATTTCCTTTAGATACATTTGACATTAGTTATGCAATGTGCATAGGTTTAGGATAGCATAGACCAGCAGTGATAAGTGTTAACAATAGAAACTGGCATGTTGTCTTAAACCACTGAAAAGTTGGATACTCTTCTTCAAAACAGACGCACATCGCCATTAATCTTTACTTCATTGGCTCACATACCCTGTAAGATGTCTGCAAAAGTAGGAAATGAGGTACTAAAATGCTCTGTGCTTTTCCATTTTCCACGACTAGGCTCCATTTTCTCCTGACTGCAAAGAAACATGTAATCTAGGTTTATAGAAGCATAAAATGACATTATAAGCCATTTATTTATTTCAACAAATACAATTTCTGTATCAATTCAAAGTTTTCTAGATCTCTGCTTGCTTCTGTGTGTACTTCTAGTGGACAGAAATCTGACTATGATCACACAGCTGTGTGATAAAACGAGCCATGCACCTGTGTGACCTTGGTCAGATTCGTCAGACTCCACTGGAATTAAACATAGAAATTTTCTATAGAATGACAGCAAGCAGAGATCTAGACAGTTGTGAGCAATTGATATAGAAAGTATATTGGAAAACTGTATAACTTTTCATAATACAAACAATAACATTATTTTTTTTTAATGGGAATACCCCTTTAAAGGAGACCTACCACCACGATTCTACCTATAAAGGTCGATTGGGTGGTAGGTGGATGAATGGGACGTGAGGATAACCCTTTTTTGAGCTAATCCTCACGTCCCGGCTATACTTCGGTAAACTTTAATAAGTGTGTATGTAAAATTTTTTATGCGGCTACTGGAGCGTGGAGTAGCCGGACACGAGGCTAGAAGTCGCGGCTACTCCACACCCCAGTAGCCACGTTCCTCCGCCTACCATGTAATCTTCGGTGCGCAGCTCCTCGTAGCTGCGCGCCCTCGTCCGTGTACCCTGCTTTCTGCGCATGCGCAGAACGCAGGCCTACGGTTGTGCGGCCATAGCTCCGAGGCCGGAGAATCGTGGTGGTAGGTCCCCTTTAAGGTAAAATACCATTAATTCATCAAAACTGAGAACAAGTTTGTCTCAGATTATTCCTTTTTCTGGTTTGTAAGAGTAGAATACTGACTGCTTCTGTTTCCCATTCTGATTACCAGCACTGCCAAGTTCTTATAGCTTAATTAATGATCATGATGTTTAAAAACTTCTCTGACCTTACATGGTCGGCTGTAATCTGTTAAATCACCAATTCTCTGGAATGTCTTTTCCCGGACTCTCAGACTAATACCCAACCTCTAAAGTTTCAAACATGCTCAAACCCATCTCTTTAGGCAAGCCTATCACACTCACTAACTGTGTGAGATTCCAGCTCTCTCTTTACTAATCCATCCTATGTCCTATCTCCTGTCTGTTATCCAGCAAACACCAGATATTTACCAAGCTCCAGGCTTCTCTGCAGTCCCATTGACTTTGTATATAAGACGGCGGCTGATGGTTAATTCAAGCAGCAGCATTTTAATTTATTAAATTATTTCCTTCTGTTCCCTTATAAAGAATTGGCAGATTGGCTACAGCAGCAGAAGACCACACCGGGTGCCACTCCTTTCAGCTAAGAAGAGGAAACTGAGGCTAAAATCTGCACAAGCTCATCGAAATTGGACAGAAGAAGATTGGAAAAACGTTGCCTGGTCTGATGAGTCTCGATTTCTGCTGCGACATTCGGATGGTAGGGTCAGAATTTGGCGTCCACAACATGAAAGCATGGATCCAACCTGCCTTGTATCAACGGTTCAGGCTGGTGGTGGTGGTGTCATGGTGTGGGGAATATTTTCTTGGCACTCTTTGGGCCCCTTGGTACCAATTGAGCATCGTTGCAACGCCACAGCCTACCTGAGTATTGTTGCTGACCATGTCCATCCCTTTATGACCACAATGTACCTAACATCTGATGGCTACTTTCAGCAGGAAAATGCGCCATGTCATAAAGCTGGAATCATCTCAGACTGGTTTCTTGAACATGACAATGAGTTCACTGTACTCAAATGGCCTCCACAGTCACCAGATCTCAATCCAATAGAGCATCTTTGGGATGTGGTGGAACGGGAGATTTGCATCATGGATGTGCAGCCGACAAATCTGCAGCAACTGTGTGATGCCATCATGTCAATATGGACCAAAATCTCTGAGGAATGCTTCCAGCACCTTGTTGAATCTATGCCACGAAGAATTGAGGCAGTTCTGAAGGCAAAAGGGGGTCCAACCCGTTACTAGCATGGTGTACCTAATAAAGTGGCCGGTGAGTGTATATGGAGAGTGTTAATAAAGATTTTGGTATAAACACTGAATTTGCTAAATAATTGTTTACACCACAGGGTAATTGGAAACATGATGTGGAATTAAGCCAAACCAATACATCTACCAGAATAGATATACTGGTTTGGCTTAATCCCACATCATGTTATTAGACTTCTTGTAGGTCATGCTTGGTGTTAAGGGAGCTGCCTTTAAAGGTAGCAAAAGGAGGCATTGTTTTCCATTGAACACCTTGGAAAACATATTTGCACACTTCAGTATGCAAATATGTATATAGCTCAGTATGCAGTATAGATCTTTCTATTCCATTTGTTTCCAGTCTGTTTGTTATACTGTGTAAAAATTCACAAAACTAAAATGTTTACAAAGTTGTGTTCCTGCAGTTTGGGACATGTGTTTTTGTATGGTATCCCAATACAGACCAAATAAAAAATGATATATATAATTTACTATACCTGTATTTACTTACTTGACAGATTGACTGCTACATTTTGAAATCAAATCCATCCTCAGCGACTTACTGACATATAACAACTTTTTGAGGAAGTGTAGAAGAGTATGAAGTCCTACTGCATTTGTGATGGAGCTCTCCAGTCTATCCTTTTTGTTGTGTTGTTTCTGTGCAGCAAGAGAATATTTGGCAGACAGTTCAATCACTTTCTTTGACAACAGATTGTGATGTGAATGTTCTTCAGTCATGTCATGGTTTATTTGATTCCATCCAGGTAACATCAAGCACAAGTGATCTATGCCTGATATCACTCCAAATGTGACTGATCCTTGAAGCTTAAGGATGTCCAAGTGCCTAATGCAAAAATTGTCCAGTTCTTTGTCTATGCCCCAAGGTAAGAGGCAGGAGAGCAGGAGCTTTGCAGCATCTGTTACCATGTTCACATCTATTTTTCCTGCAGACTGGCCTTTGTTTTTCTTGGTACTTTTGAACTTCTTGTGCCTTTTGATGCCACTACTTTCTTCAAGAAGTCGACTGATATTTTCTTTAGTGGTGGATTCAGAGACTTGGCCGTCCATCTGATACAATGATCCGGCAGTTTTATTTCTTTTTAGTGTCAAAGGTCTTTTCTCAGAGGAACTCTTAGCTGTTTTTAGAGCATCGTAGCTATGGAAAGAGTTTGCTGACTTCAGTCCATTGGCTTGAGAGCATTGTAAAAGTTCTAAAACTTTTTCCAGGTCGAATAGAAGTAAATGTAGACTGATGTTATATGTAGATCTCACTGGCATGACTGTAAATGGGCTTGAGAAGTAGCTAAAATCAATACCCTAGGATTAAAATAATTTTACATAGTCAATATTAAACTGACCATTGAAAAGGGTATGCATTTAATAAGAAATCTGAAGACAAAGGTGAGTATCCTATAAATATGTTATTGTGTCCTTCTATTTAAAAATACCAGGACATTATAAAATTGGAAAATTGAATTACTGCATAATAATATTTTTTAGTTTTTTCTTATTTACCATTATCTAAGATTAAAAAACAGTAATATAAAAGTGAAGTTATCTGTATGTAAATTTTTTTCCAAATATTATTTAGTGCACTTACTTATCAACATAATTCTGGTTAGGTCAGTGCTCTAAGAGCATCATGAAAAGTTACTAACTATAAACAAATATATTTTATCCTTGGAGGAAGTTGAAATGTTCACAGAGGGCTTGCAGAACAAGGTCCAGTTAGATATAAAATATTTTAAATATTGACAAATATTATCAGTAGGAAGTGTGCTCAATAATAAAAAATGTTGTGAGCAGGGTTCAGTCCTATTTTTTTAGTTTATATCTGACATTTGCATGTAGTATTGTAGTACACTTGCACATGAGTAGTCAACCTCCTCGAACCCTGCCCTCCCACAACAGGCATCTGCGCTCGCACTGTGAGAGGGAGAGTAGTGAGGGAGCCCACCGCGCATGCGCAAGCGTTCTTGAGAGCTAAGTGACATCAGTAGCTGTCAGATATTGCTGAATCCAAGAGAGGGGTTAGATAGAAAGGTAGTGTTATCTAATTTGTGATAATTTGGATAAATTAGAAAGACAATTTCTAAATGTAGTGTGCTTGGTTTACAATGTGATTTTGTAAGTGGTAGATTTCTTATAATATTCAAAGAGAACACATCCTGTCAGTTCTATAAAATCTCAGATTACAGATGCAACTGATGCATAAAACCAAACACTTTTAGGAGGCTGCTCCTGCTGATAGGAGAAGAAGACTGTCAATCAAAACATTAACTGTTTCAGGACACGGCAGACTGCAGGAGGATAAGGGTGAGGTGCAATCAATGCCAAATCAGCCAGCAAACCAAGTGCATGTTCACACAGGCCACTGACAAGTGTCTCTGAAAAGACAACGCCACCATAATTCACATTCTTCTAACACAGGAGGACTTTATAGTGTGGATCTTACAGTAACATTCTGTGGATGTACCTGTTAGAAAAAGCAGGCATTCTCCAGGCGTCATCTAGAATAGGCCTAACAGTATAAAATAGAATCAGATCTTGAGGTGGCATTATGCCTCCTAAAGGACTGCATTCCCACCCCTGTAAAACCCCATTGTTGATTATCCCCTTGATTCTGTGCTTTTCTCCCCTAATTTTCTGGAGTGTTGCGGTACCTGTATGCTGAAACACAAACACCAGGTCATCAGTCCCAGGCTTTTTCTCCCTCTGCCCAACCATGTCCTTTAACATGTTATAAAGATATATTGTCTGGATGTATATAAATAGTGTAAGATATGTGTAACGCTTGAGTCTTTTATCCAGAGATTTATGCTCCCTGTAATTTCTTGAGTTGGGTACAACTTGTCTTTTGCCATTCTGCATTGGGAATATGTAAAACATATCTTACAGTGTGTATGGGAATTATTCAGGCCCCTTTAAATTTTCACACTTTGCTTCTTAGTAGCCAATTGTTAAGATCAGAAAAATCTTATTTCTTCTCACTAATATGCACTCTGTACGCTTCTGGACAGGAAAAACAGAAATGTAGATATTTTTGCTTATTTATTGAACAAGTAAAACTGAAATATCACATGGTCGTAAGTATTCAGCCCTTTTGCTCAGTAATGAGTAGAAGCACCTATTGAGCTAGTACAGTCATGAGTCTTCTTGGGAATAATGCAACAAGTTGTTCACATCTGGATTTGGGGATCCTCTGCCTCTTCCTTGCAGATCATCTGCAGTTCCCTCAGGTTGTATGGTGAATGTTAGTGAAAGCCATTTTCAAGTATCTCCAGAGATGCTCAGTTGGGTTTAGGTCGGAGATCTGGCTAGGCCAGTCAACAATGGTCATAGAGTTATCCTGAAGCTACGACTTTTAGCAGTGTGCTTAGGGTCATTATCTTGTTGGAAGGTGAACCTTCAGCCCAGTCTGAGGTCCAGAGCACTCTGGAAGAGGTTTTAATGCAGGATATCTCAGGACTTGGCAGCATTCATCTTTTCTTTAACCCCTTAAGGACGGAGGGTTTTTCGGCTAATTTCTCGCTCTCCAACTTCAAAAATCCATAACTTTTTCATTTTTACGTGTACAGACCTGTGTGAGGGCTTATTTTGTGCGTAACAAATTTTACTTTCCCGTAGTGTTATTTATTTTAACATGCCGTGTACTGCGAAGCTGAAAAAAAATTCCAAATGTGGAAAAATTAAAAAAAAAACGCACGTGCGTCACGTTCTTGTGGGCTCAGTTTTTACGACTTTCACTCTTCGCTCCAAATAACATGCCTACTTTATTCTTTGGTTCGGTGCGATCGCGGTGATACCAAATTTATATAGGTTTTATTGTGTTTTAATGCATTTTCAAAAATTAAACGAATGTGTACAAAAAAGAAAAATATTTTTTTGCCATCTTCTGACGCTAATAACTTTTTCATACTTTGGCGCACGGAAATGTGTGAGGGGTCATTTTTTGCGAAATGAGGCAACGTTTTCATTGCTACCATTTTGAGGTCTGTGCGACATTTTGATCATTTTTTATTTCATTTTTTATGTTATGTAAAAAGGTGTAAAAGTCGCATTTCGGACATTTGGGCGCCATTTCCCGCCTCGGACGTCACCGCCGCCTGTAACCGTTTTTATATTTTGATAGATCGGGCATTTTGGGACGCGGCGATACCTAATATGTTTGTGATTTTTACTGTTTGTTATGTTTTATATCCGTTCTAGGGAAAGGGGGGTGATTTGAACTTTTAATATTTTATTAATTTTTTTTATTTTTTAAACTTTTTTTTTTCTTTTTTTTTTCACTATTTTTTAGACCATCTAGGGTACATTAACCCTAGATGGTCAGATCGCTCCTACCATATACTGCAATACTACAGTATTGCAATATATGGCGTTTTTGCAGGTCTTACATTACAATGAGCCACTGGCTCATTGTAACGAACCTGCATAAACCATGTAGCCTCGTGTCAAAAGAAGACCCGAGGCTACCATGGTAACCGATCGCCGCCCCCCGATGACGTTCGGGGGCGTGGCGATCGAAAAAAAGATGGCGGCGCCCGCGCTCCGCCGTCTTTTAAACGCCGCCTGCGACTTTGCGGGCGGCGTTTAGAGGGTTAATAGCCGCGATCGGTGCAAGCACCGACCGCGGTTATTAGCGGTGGGGGTTTTGTGCAAAATGCAAAAACCCCCACCTCTGTATGAAGAGGACTCAGCCCGTGAGCCCTCTTCATACATCCCTTATATCTCTGCGCCGTAGAGCTACGGCGCAGAGCGTTAAGGGGTTAATTGCCACCAGTCCTCCTGTCCCTGCAGCTGAAAAACTGATGCTGCTATGAATGAGCAATGAGCAGTACCTGGTTTCCTCCATACATACTCCTTAGAATAAACACCAAAAATCTATGTCTCATCAGACCAGAGAATCTTATTTCTCATAGTCTGGGAGTCCTTTATGCATTTTTTCTGCAAACTGTATGGAGGCTTTCATATGTCTTGCACTGATTGGGGTTTTATGGACTACTCATAAAAACCCTAACTGGCGGTGGCCTGCAGTGCTAGTTGACTTTATGGAACTTTCTCCTATTATCCTATTGCAGCTCAGGAGTTCAGCCACATAGATCCTGGGGTTCTTATTTACATATCTCACCAAGGTTCTTCTCCCACAATTGCTTAGATTGTATGGACAGTCAAAACTTTAAGGATTATGGAGGCCAATGTTCTCTTAGGGACCTTTAGTGCTGCAGAAATTATTTTGTAAGCTTTGCCAGATCTTTGCCTTGCCACAGTTCTGTCTCTGAGCTACTTGGGCAGTTCCGTAGACCTCATGATTCTCATTTGCTCTGACATGCACTGTGAGCTGTGAGGTCTTATATAGAGAGGTTAATAAGTCCAATAAGTTTAATTAAACACAGTTGGATTCCAATGAAGGAGTAGAATCATCTCAAAATTTGCAAAGATATCTACTTTTCTGTTGTTTTTCTGTCAAGATGTGGTGTAGAGTGTACATTAATGAGCAAATACTTGATTTTACCAATTGGCTGCAATGAAACATAAAATGAAAAATTTTAATTGGTCTGAATACTTTCAATACAAATATATTTGGAATTCATTAAATGGGTCCTCTGGATTATGGAGTAAAATAATCTTTGACAAAAAGTACAATTAAAAAAAATATTTAATTTTTTCGCTTATGTGCTGCATTAGTTCATCCTAATTTTACCTGCGGCCCAATGAAAAGCTGGAAGCTTCAAAAACCTGCTATTCTACTGCTATTGTTGTCACATATTGGGGGTATTTAACAATGTGTCTCAGGCTCCGCCAGTTTCTAGCTGCAAATCACTTGTCTTTTGCTGCGTCAGATTATCACTGTGATGATGAATTGTGGTTTAGGATTAGACTGGCTGTTCCTACTTTAGACCTACTTTTACTTGGTCTACAATGTGCACCAAAATTCAACCAAACTAATCAAGGTTTTAGTCATTCTCTTTTCAATCAAAGATTGGCTGATACAAAAGCAGTTCTGCATAATAAAGAAAATAGGTAGTAATATATTTTTATAATACCATACAAATTAGCATGTTTAGTGTTTGTTTTTTTCAAAGACTAGAATCTTACTATAGAACCAGTTAATCCTCAAATTATAATTATATTACAGGAACTAATCCTTTCCTTATAATTGTTCTGCATTATTTAGTATTCACTGTATACGGTTTAAGCACTGGCTCAATAAATAATTTCTTTATACACCACTTCTAAAACGGCACTGACTCAGTATTTGTTCCCGTGTCCAAGGGCAGGAAGCGCTCAAATAAAAAGTAACATTGAAGAAAAAGCTTCCAAACTGTAACAGCATGAATCAAACTTAATACACTGTACAATGCCAGGTTTTTCAACAATTGGGTCCTGACTATAATATGTTACCTTCAACAAGCCAGCTGCATTTCATATTTTCAACACTAGCAGTTTTAACCATAGGAGTTTTATTTGGCTATCTTGACTCACAGTAGTAGTGACTTACAGATGTCTGCGTGAACACAAGTGACTTGCCATTGCCAGCAGAGTTGACAGCTTTCCTGGATGTGACCAGTTCTCCCTGCAGCTATAGTCACAGAATTTCCCCTATTGTGATTTCTTCTTTATAGACTTGAAACATAACTGTTCTCAAAGAAATTTCTTTCAAGATTATTATTGAATGCACTGAGAGCAATCACTCAGGAAGACAAATACCCTCCTTATTTCTGCTTTAAAAATGAACACATTTTACTCAACTCAGTTGATATATTGGCTGTAAACTTTTCTGCTTAGAGAGAACCTTGGAGAATTTTTGGTTCTCATGACAATTTTGTGTGCTGTGACTTTATAGTAATTGTGTTTTGGAGTTTGCATATCTTAGGTAACCTAGTTTAGACTCTGTAATAATGTGTTTATGATTCCTGTGCAATGTTTACACACATCCATCATTCATAACATTAAGGGCTCATTCACACGCTGTATGCCCACTGTGCGGGCATACCGCCGTGTGCTGGAGAGGAGGAGGAGGTGGCCCCTCCTCCCTCCATAAAAAACAGCTGTACACGGCCGCACACTCGCCGAAAGATAGAGCAAGCTCTATTTTTTTGCGGTGTGCGGGCCGGATCGGTGCCACACATGTGTGGCGACATATCCCCACCGTGCCTCTTATGCCGTCTATGGGGACGTACATGCGGCCGCATATACGTCCCGGCAGACGGCCATGTGAATTTACCGTAAGGCCGACTATGTTCGAATTTTGTAAGTCACAAGTCAAGGCCTCCGTGTATCAAACATGTTTATCTCCAGCACATGGAACTGTGAAGTTCTAGTATCTGTCGGGTTCAGGGTCAGTGGACCCTCTGGACCACCGCAGCCGGCACCTGTGACCAGAGTCTAAGTGGCACCTGGTCTTCACCAGAGGTCACCGCAAAGCGGGATGGTCTTGCTGCGGCAGGGTGCCCCCAGGTCATTCCAGAGGTGCGATTAGCCCGCAGTGGCAGCCAAGGTAATAATGCAGGACACAGTCCAAGCCCGGGGATGACAGCGGGAGAACAGCGCTGGAAGGAACACTGGAATACATGGCAGGAACATGGGAGCAGGCACACGGAACAGGAACACGGGAACAGACTGGAAAAGGGGAACAGTCAGGAGACATGGGAATACTAGGAGCACAGGAGGGCTTTCACTTCACAGGAAATGGCTGAAGATCTGGCGGGGAATGATGGGAGTCAACGGATTAAATAGCAGAGCCAGAACTGACCAGCGCCAATCCCCAGGGATTGCCCTAGGGATGCGCCTTAGGGAGCGGAAATGAAAAGGTGGTCTATCCGGACCAGAGCCAGAGTGTGAAGGGGTATGTGCGGGTCTGGGGAGGGCATGGGTGTGAACGCAATCCGAGACAAGGATTGCGGGGGCACCCATGACAGTATCTTAACCAAAAGTTCTACTTCTGATCATTCACATTTAATTTAATTCATCTGCCATATACATACATTTCTTCAATTGCATATTATTTTAAAAATGCACCTGTGTATAGATAATTTCCCTTAAATTAAGCTATGTTGTCCCTTAGAAACAAGATACAACAACCTCATTTCTAAGGGTATAGTATGGCTACATTTATGGGACATTGGGGAAAATTTATCAAGCTATCTGAAAGTCAGAATATTTCTAGTTGCCCATGGCAACCAATCACAGCTCCCCTTTAAAATATTCATGAGCACTAGTAAAATGAAAGCTGAGCTGTGATTGGTTGCCATGGGCAACTAGAAATATTCTGACTTTCAGACAGGTTGATAAATCTGCCCCATTATCTTCATACAGGTACATGTTATAAATAAAATCCAAAGAAAGAAATGTTTGTATATGGAAGATGAATTAAATTAAATGTCAAGATGTGAATAACCTTCAACCTTTTGCACTTTCGAGTGTTTCCTTGCCATGTGACAAGTTTGATCTTCCTGTAATGGCATTCTTTTTTGGCGTACTGGAAGGGGACTAGGTGGAAAGTAAGATAAAATATGTTTGTGAGACATGACCTGCTATTGGAAAGGTGACAACACTTGAAAGATATTAGTGTTTTTTTTACTGCTCTCTCTCATTCCTTCAGTTAGTCAATGGCTTCACCAATTGGCTTACTTAAGGGTAAACCCTAACATTTGTGTGCTCTGAATTTTTGAGGCAATACATCATAATTATATTAATTTTAAATGTGATTAGCTATACCGGGCCATCTTTATGATTTGGGTCAAATGCTTGTTTTCATTTTATGTCAGAAGCAGCAGCAAGCAATCCACTGTGTGTTCTAATCTATTCCAATCTATATGTCTATCTATCTATCTTGGTGGATTTGTACTAGGCTGCCCATGATAATTAGTAAAATCTGTACATTGAATGTATCCATGTCAAATACACAAGAAAAAGCGGGCATTACTGTACAAATTAGTGAATAACACATCCATGCATCCCTATATATCACAATGAACAAAACAAGAAAGGAAAGGTGGGATGCGAACACAGGACTGGACAAAGTAATAATATTTATTATTTCTTATATACAAACGAATGACCACAAGACAACAAGAAAGGAAAATAAAAACACCTAAAAATATAACTGTAAGGGTATATGTAGCTGCCAAAGGGCATGTAAGCCCTACAATCCCTCTCAACAATCTGACTGTGAACCAAATGGCAATAATAAGCGTTAAACAAATGGAAAAAAACGGTGTAAAAAGACTAGATCCATAAAATATATGTGCAAGTGCATATCCAGTACAAAAAACCTGGTTCTCAAAATACCTGCTACTAGATGATACAATACCCAAATGTGAAAGATCAATAATCCAAATATAGGTAAGACACAAGTATAGCAGCCGGCAGCATCAGACGGAGAGGGAAATGGAGCAGACCCCACGCGTATCGTCACCGATCAGGTGACTTCCTCAGGGGTAATGGCAAATACATGGACATGAGTCCTTTGCAGGAGAACTCTTTCAAATCGTCATTTCCACCTTAGCTATTCTTGGGTGAGATTTGAATAGCCATATCATACAAACCGTAGATGGTCAGCAGTAATATAATCAGGATTCTAGACTGTTTTGCATCTCTAGAAGATGCAAATAGAAATTACTGAAAAGATACAGCACAAGGATTTACCCAATTTCCATGACTTCTACCCAGCCAAAATGGCTTTTGTAAACCAGATACAATTTCATTGGAGAATATATATTTAAAACAATTTTCAGCTTTACTTTGTAATCCATTTTTAATATATTATTGGTAAATAAAATAAAAATATAGCAGAGGTGTAAAAAAAAAAAAACTACTAAGCTGTAAGCACATTTATTAAAAAGTCATCTTGAAAGCGTAAATGAAAACATACTTCTCTGTCTCTCTCCTGAGTGTCAGAGCTCACAGCTTGTTCAACAGATGGCTGTCAATAAGGGAAAAAAGTTGGCTTCTTAAAATTCACTTGGTGGATAGCGGAGCAATGATTGGCAGCACAAATAGAACAGAAACTAGAAAGCCTTCAATCTGCAGCTGATGCACACAAGGAGCTCAGGGATCGGAGTTTACAATAGAGAAAACATTACCAAGCTAATGGCATAGGCAATCATTTGACCACCATGCATCTCTACTAGCAGCAGGGCTTCCATTTTCGGCTAAGTGTTAGAGTACCTTTTCGCTTTCTCTAGCCACTGCAGGGGTAAAACAACCCAGTGTGCAAAACCCACTGACTGGTAATAAATTACTATATTGGATACTTTTTGTTTTCTTTCAGCAATGACTTTACTGAGAATACCTGCTATCATTACCAATTAAAGTGGGGGCTAGCCTGGCAGACAGGCAATTCTTCTGCTTCACTTGACTTGGCGAGAATTACTAGGTCATAATCCTGTACTGACCCCTATCTCTGGCCAGACACTATGTAAAATAACTTTTACAGAAGGAAATAAAACCATAATGAATATTTTCTGCTATGTAAGTACTGTAGTTACAATAAGTGCAGTTGTTGCTGAGCATGTACTGAAATTTATAGAAGATAAAAGACAAGGTGGTTTACTGATACAAACTGCAAAACTGATATTTCCAAAACTGCAAAAGTGAAAAAGAAATGAACGGCACATTTAAGCCAAAATGTGACTTATGTAACAGATGCAACATGTGATGTTCTCTTCAATGCCAATAATAGTTTCCGCTATGCGTTAATCACATGACTTCACTTCCGGAACAATTCCCACAGATGTGATAAATGACAATTATGTGCATAAGAGTCAGGTAAGGAAAAGGACAGGGAGACTCCATCAATGAAGTTATGGGCTATATAGAATAAGCAACTGAGGCTTCTATCGTTTGCCCAAGTTTAGAGAAGAGCAAATCATCAAAGATTCGATTTGAAGTCTTTTTTTTTTTTAATTTTCGCAAATTTGGTGAGGGTCCAATTCAATTTTTTTCATGGACAGTTCCTATCTCATTTGGCTAATTTTTTT
Source organism: Engystomops pustulosus (assembly GCA_019512145.1). NCBI lineage: Eukaryota > Metazoa > Chordata > Amphibia > Anura > Leptodactylidae > Engystomops > Engystomops pustulosus. Next base: position 58,859,497 of record CM033644.1, read on the forward strand.
TAGATTTTTTTCATCTTCCCTCTTCCATCCCCCCTCTCTAAAATCTGATAAATGATTTTAAAAGATTTGCATGAAGCAAATGAGAAAAGAGTCAGATTCTCTTCAGTGTGTGAATGTTAGATTCATTCTCATGTTTATGCACCAAAAAATACTCTGGCCTCTTTGGCAGTAAGTAAGTGTGCAAGAAAGCAATAGCCTGCAGCTGTAGTCTCCAACAGTTTCCCACCAGAGGCTATAGTAAATACAGCGGGCCACCTGCTCTGCCCTCACACCATCACACACACTTTCTGAAAAAGTGCTGCGGAAAAACTATAAAAATGTTGGAAATTATACTTTTTACATGCATTGTCCACTAGAAAACTGCTGGACTAGGTATGTTAAATTCCTCCCATTGTGTGATTTCGTTAGGTTTGAACATTACTGTTACTGGGCCACTTGTCTGGCTTTGACTGTCTTTTCTGCTGGTCAGATGTAGCTAAGCATTTTTTCCTTATTGATACATGTGGCGTTTGCTCTTTAGGGAATTTAGTGAAAAGGCTCTAAAAGTCACAATCCGTTCCAAGCTCATTTCTACACCTGGTCAGGGGCAGCCGTAGATTTGCACCAAAATTTGCACCAAAATTTTTGACTTTTTAAAAAAGCCGCAACTTTCACATCTGGATTCAGGTAATAACTTAGGGAACACTGCTGAAAACTTTGAGGGGGAGACTGTTTTGGGTGCAAAAAAGTCATAAATTAGCATAAGCACAATGAAAAGTCTCAAAAGTTAAAGAAAAAGGCAATCCAAAAGTTTGTTACACATGCCCCACTGTAAATACTGCACCATATATAAACAGAATTAAAGAATTGTCTTTTCCAGAACAGTTAACTTTCTAGCTGGTATTTGGACTGTAATAATATACAAAATAATATACAAAATAATATACAAAATGTCCTACAACTCTAGCATGCATTATTCCTCAGGTATTAATGTTAGAAAAGAATATACTAGCAACTATCCCGAATTGGATGTTACCCGGGGATGCACCTTGTATAAATAGATGAGTGCCTATGAAGTGGGTATTGGTTGGATAGGGCACAAAACTGTTTTAATAGCTTAGTGTGTTTGTTGGTTTATCTGAGGGACTGTTGACTGTTTTCATAAGGGGGAATATAGAAATTGTAGACCTCTCTCTACTCGGTTATGTTAAAATTGCATTTTATTCCACTGTCACTGATGTGAGCTCCATGTGAGGGACATTGTCATAGGAGTTGCACTCTTACATGGCCGATTCAGTTTTGGGGCCTCTGCAACTATCTGTAACATTTAAGTTCAGTTCTACACGGGATTATTGCAAGTTTAGACAGTTTACTGTGGCTAGCTCTGTTAGGGCATCATTATAGCGGACAATGTCATTAGGGCACTTTGACTGGCCATATTATTGTGATTGACAATGTTATTGAGGCACTGTGCTTGAGTCTGTGGTTTCGTGCCCTGTGGCTGGCAATGTTTTTCAGACTCTATTATGGTTTCTCTGTGGGTGGTTGTATTCTGAGAAATGAGCTTGCTATGTCCAATTTTTAGTGGAAGACCAATTAAAATATAGGTGAATATTCAAATATTTGGGGAAAATATGAGCCATAAGGCAGCCTTCCGGGCCACAATCGTATCCCAGCACTTGGATATTAAAGCTGGAATCCATGTTTTCTGCTCAGAAAGTAAATATAAGAATGAAACCGCAGTACAGTATTAACTTTCCTTTTTTACAAGAACAGATGTGATGCTTTGTAGGTATTTCTAAATACCAGTAATATGAAGGTGGCTTGAAATTTGAGATTATCATTGATTGACCATACAAATAATTTTCTAAGAAAAAAATTACTGTATCGGAAGATCAATTTAGAAGTATATAGAAAGGCGCAGGATTTCACAATCCAGAATTTGACGAATGGCAGTGCCATTCCTGTGAAATGTATTTTAAATTATAAATATAAACTGAGATTTATAGCAGGAACAGATTTCTGGTCAACAATGGATAAAAAGATACCCTCTCATATTATATATACTGTATGAGCACTCATAAACTACATGTCTTATACATGTCTATATCAAATCCAACCATATGTCAAAAATATACAAAAATATGTCATGTCACTGAATTTGCCTGGTTGTTGATAGAAATGGTAGGTGTACAATATTTTACTCTTATTAAAGTAAGGCAAGAGGGAATGCGGTAACGTACAATATCTAGTGATGTACAGGGACTAATAGCTAAAAGTACATTTAATAAGGAAATCACCAATATCTTATGGATTTTTAATAACAGGTGCTACACTCAATGGGATTTTCTGGCCCCATAACTAACAACTACCTGTTCACAAGATGAACCATGTTCTTCCAGCTTCATCTGTAGTGTATTGAAGCTGAATGACCCCTATGACAGGTGTGAACCTCCCACTCAAATCTGCAGGCTATTAGACTTATACCCACCAACCAAAGCTTCAAATGTGTTCTTAAAACCCATCTATTTAGGCAAACCTATGACATTCCTGAGCAAACACCAGCTCCAGGCTTCTCTGTAGTCCTATTGACCTTGACTCTGTATATAAGATGGCGGCTGATGGCCAGGTCAAGCCACAGCATTTATTTAAATTATTTTCATTCTGTTCCCTTATAAAGAATGGCTGGACCATTATACAAGCTCTTATGTCACCCCCTTATCCTCATAGACTGTAAGCTCTTGTGAGCAGGGCCCTCACTGCTATTGTTCCATATGACTGTTTGTACTCAGTAATGTAATATTAAATTTGTATATGTTCCCTATAATTTGTAAAGCGCTACAGAATATGATGGCGCTACATAAATAAAGATTATACGTATTATTGCACCCCAATTGATCATCTATAAATGGCATATAATTTGAACAGAGATGGAAAACCTCTTTACAGATGTTTCAAACACAGGAAACGTCCCAATATTAAATGCATAGCTAAAAGTTGAGTCCAAGAAACATGTATTGATGTAGCTACAACTCGTATGGATGATCACTTTTACTGCCTTGGGAATTATTTGTAATAAACAAAATGGCTGCCACCACTGTCCTTCGCGCCGCTGTCCAACCCAATTTAGAATGTGACTAGGGTTGGGTTGGCTACTGATTGGGACCAGTGGGGAAATTGGGGAACTGCTTGTTGCTGTTAATTTCAGTCTCAAGTCCAGTTTTTTCACTACTACCTTTTACTATGGTACTAATAAAATCACGTTTTATGGATTAGGATAGTATTTTTTGCCAAACAGGCAAATTGAATTGCATGGCCTGTGCAATACAAGTAACAGACAAGGGAAAGGATAACCTCCTATAGATATCATACAGTTGAAGCATGTACATCACTTATATGCAGTAACCTATATTTTATAGGTTTTATATTGCTTATTGTTTTCAGATACTGTAGGATTTTCTGTTTGCTGAGAACTGCTGCATGGGGAGAAAAATGATCTGCTCTCCAGTTTTGGGTTTGCGTCTACTATTTTCAGCACTAGAGAAATTCTTTCCAGTATTCTCCTGCAAAACCATCCTGCAGATGTCTCAGCTGCACAATGCAAATGTTTGTCTTCCCTCATGAGCCTCTTTTGGGCTGCACAGCTTTATCAGCTCTCTGTGTATGACAGACCTCTTTATCAGCCTGGCAGATAGGAAGAAACCATCATAGATCATGCTCCATACAGAGCACAAGAACCTACATTAATGAATGCCTGTCACTGGCATAAACCTAGAAAATGAATACAGTCACACATAAAAAAGATGAAATATATAACAAAATCCAATGACCCTTTCGGAGACGCTTGGAAGCATTAGAGACAATAAAGAGGATAAAAATAAATAAAAATGATTTTCTGTGCAGCTCAGTGTATCGTTCTGTGAGGTTTTCCTACCATAAACACTCCTGTTAAGACTTCTTCAAAATATTATAGTTTATACTAAACTTTTAACCAAATGATCAAAATCAATAGTGTAGAAGAAAACAGTCAATTTTAAATTCAAGATGAGATCGAGATTTTAACACGTCGGTCAATGATGATAGTGGTGTCTAAGAATCTGGACAAAGGGAACAAGGTTGCCCTTGGCACTTGCTGAAAAATGATCACAGGTTGTTGTGGTGGAGGAGGGTTGATTTGGCTGTTAGAATGACAGTTAAACTACACTGCAATATGAAAGATAACATATCGCATGTACAAGTTCCCCAGTGGGATGTAAAAAAAAGTTTAATAACATTAAAAAAATATGTAAAAAGTTGAATTGAATATAAAATCAATTGCCCTTTTCTTCCTTATACTTTACTGATTAAATAAATTATTTTATAAAAGACTCATGAAGCAGGTAGTACCATGCTCATAACAATTTAGACCAAACAAATAGGACATCACGGTGGCTAAGTGGTTAGCATTGGGTTCAAGTTACAGGGCCAACATCTGCAAAGAGTTTGTATGTTTTCTCAGTCGTGGGTTTCCTGCGGTTTCCTCCCACACTCCAAAAACATACTGGTAGGTTGATTAGATTGTGAGCCCCATTCAGGACAGAGACCAATTTGGCAAGCTCTGTATAGCGCTGCGTAATCTGTGTGCGCTAGATAAATAAAGAGATTATTAATAATTATGTATAGTATATAGTATCAACAAACACCAAAAGTGATATTTATGTGGTTTGTGCCTGCCAAATTTAAATAAAAAGCAATCAAAAAGTGAGAAATAACCTAAAATGGCATCTAACAAAACTAAATCTCACCCCATAATAAACAAGCCACAGCACTGCTCTTTCGATGGAAAAAAAAAATTATTGCTTGGTGACACAAAAGCTTCTCTCCAATAAGGTGTTTTTTATGCAAACACAGTAAAACATTAAAAAAATAAAACAAACATATTTGCTATCTCTGAGACACAGAATTTGTTATCATGTTAATTCTATTGTATAGCACCAAATGTTTAAAGTGTAACTCTGAATTCATAATGATTTTTACTAAATTTTCTTATGTGATTCCACCTTAAAAAACAAACAGATCAATGCACTTATTCACTTATTGGGGCACATTTACTTACCCGGTCCAGTCGCGATCCAGCGGCGGGTTCTCCGGCGCTGATTCAGGTCTGCTGGGATTCACTAAGGTCCGTGCGCCGATATTCACCAGGTGTCGCTGCTGCGCTGAGGTCCGCCGGAGTTCACCTGCTTTTTTCTGGTGTATGTGAGTGCTTGATCTTGCGACACAAATGGCTTTTTAAATTCCACGATTTTTCCGAATCCTTCGGGTTGTCCGGTGGCCAGGCCCCCCGATTTCTGTCGCGTGAAAATCGGCGCGATTGCGCCAAAAATCGATCGCGTGCGCCACAATTCCGTGAAATACAGCGCAAAGCAGAAATATTTTCGGGAAAAACCCGACGGATTCGCGGCTGCGGACCCTTAGTAAATGTGCCCCATTGTGTTGCTCATCTTCGTCTTTCCAAAGTTATAGCATTTACTGAAGCTTCAGTGAACCGGGCAGAGACTAACCTTCTCCTGTCTTTGCTCTGAAGGGGAGTCGATTAGATTCTGCCCTCACTTCCCATTATGCCTTGTCCATTCTCAGTAACTTAGCAGTAAATCTAATGAGATTCCTACAAGTATATCCACTGAGCTATGCAAAGTGTGTACATACATAGCTATTTAGTGACTAGACTTTATCTCACTATTTTGAAAAGGAGAATTCTACATCCACAGATGGCCCCGCAATCTGCTGCCTCCAGAGTCCCTCCCCTCTGTGCAATTGTATCTGTTTCATAACTGTAAACAAGTTATGATCTCACAGGGATAAGATAATAATAATAAAGATAATAGAAAAAGCTGTTCTATCACTCATTCTACAAAACAGAAGCACTTGTATGCCTTCTGGATTGTGGGTATGGAAAAACTAAAATAAGTGCTGGGTTTCTTATGCACCTGTTGCTATGGGTAAGTGTCCCTGGTTTATCATGCTTAATGAAAAATTTGATTCTGTGCGAATCCAAATCTACTGGCTGTTTGTAGAACTGTAGTTCAGAGATCAGGAGGTTGTAGAAGTCATGGCCTTCCTGGCAGGGCTTGGACCTTCATTATGTTTGCCCCAAGAGAAAAAGGGAAATGGGACACAAGTTTAGAGCTCAGTGTTGAGATCAGGAGGTCATTAAAGCCCTATCCAGACTACCTGAAGAACTTTCTGTCATGGCCTGGTGCTTTTCCTGGTCTTGGAGTCTCAAAAAATGTAGCCACTTTCCTAGAACCCTGACTCATCTAGGGAAAAACAGTTCCTCCCATTTCCAGATGTCTTCTTGGATTTCTCTGTCCAGAAACTCTAAGAATGGGACCCTGAGCATGGACTTTGCAAGAGAAATTGGGCAATTACATGTCTCTATGTCCAGATCAGGAGATTGTGGAAGTCTTACCTGACCTCCTGGAGCCCCTGCTGGCATAGCAACTTGTCGCCTTCTTGCCACATAATTCCCCTATTTATCTCTGCAAGACAATGCTCAGCCGTCAAGACGTTCTCATCCATAAGTAAGTTTTTTCCCAACATTTTACCATGGTGTCCATGTAGTAATTGCCCTTTACTGGAGTACAGGTGGTCCCCTACATAAGAACACCCAATTTACAGACAACCCCTAGTTACAAACAGACCTCTGGGTGTTGGTAATTTACTGTACTTTAGCCTTAATAAAAAGCAATAAAAAGCTAAAAAAAATTATCAAATTAAGCAATTAAGATTTATTGTTAATCCCGGTTCTTATTACAATCCAACATTTTTTAAATCCAATTGTCACAGAATTGTCACAGACCGAAAATAATTTTGCTGGGGTTACAATTATATAATATGCTGTTCCGACTTACATACAAATTCAACTTAAGAACAAACCTATAGAACTTATCTTGTTAACCCAGGGACTGCCTGTATCCTCTAGCAGTGACCAGAATAATCCCAACTTTTTGTTCCCTGCTGATCTCTAATGTACTATCAACTGTTATAAAGGGAAAAATCACACAGCAACAAGGTGGATAATATATATTTTTTAGTGAAAAAGAAAAAAATCACCTGTTCACTCATTGCTGATCCATTGCGGGAAACATGTGGTCGCTGTAGCCTCTTCATTTGACCCGCAGTGACGTTACACCACTGGTCACATGTCTCATGATAAACAAAGATCAGTAGGGACAACTGAAGTAGTAATTCATCAGTAATGGATTATTGAACAGGTGAGTATATTTATCAAACTTTCTTCCTTTTGATAAACCAGGGATACTTAAAGTAAAATGCCACCAGGATGAAGGATTGTAAACCAAGCACACTGACATATTAGTGTGTGCCCCCTCTGACAGGATCCACTCTTCTTTTAGCTTCTTATTCCCAAAAATATGCAAATGAGCCCGAGGGGCTTCAGGTTCCATTTACATATATGAAGCCTGGATTCCCTCAGGCTCATTTGTATAATTTTAATGCCTTTATTGTGAAAACGAGCGCATAAGAAGCTAAAAGAAGAGTTGATCCTTACAAAGGGAGCACACACTAGAATGTAAGTGTGCTTGGTTTACAATCCTTGATCCTGATTTCCTTTCATAAACCCAGGCACTGTGACTATGGCACTCTTCTTATAGTTGATATCCATGGACTCCATCCTTCCAAAATCAACTTTTATAGTTATTCTAAAGAGACTGAATGGCTCTGGTTGGTGTTTCCAGAACCACTTAGCATTGTATCTTTACAGGGTGAAAAAAAGCAAAGCAGGTCTCCCCACCACTTACACTTCCTACTGCTGCTAGTTTACACAGGCAAAGAGTGAGAAATCAGGGGTTTGCATGAGACATGTTCTGCTCATTGTAACAGCCTGTGAATCTGAGGATCACCACAGTCACAGTCCCGGAGCTATGAATATGTGTTGTAGGTTTATCAATGCTTAATTTTGATGGTAAAATTTCGTTAAGTGCCTGACTATACTGTGCTAACATGCACAGATACTAACTCTTGCACAGCCGGACGGTGATAGGTGCCGAGAGCTTGGTGACGTCATGGCTCTCGGCACCTGAAGGAGGACGGTTACAATCAAGGAGGGTGAATATTTAAACATCAGAAGCCATCGCCCTTCCGAAGATGACGTAGGGGTAGCACCGGAGGGCTATTTACACATGAAAATTAATCGTTTTTTTTTTAGCGAAACTAAAGTTCGCCCAGCCTTACTAAAGTATGTGCCGGCATCAGTATTAAAAAGCCTACCGTGTGGTCTACTCGCATGATTTTATCATGCGAGCAGTGGTAGGTTTCCTTTAAGCAAGAATTCCTTAATACTGTAATATTGTTTTTTCTTTTAAGGGACACTGTCTCCAGATTTTACACCACTAAACTAACAGTACTCTTGAGAAGGGAATGAAATATAGTTTTTTTTTTATCACTCTCTCTTTTTGACAAAATTCTCCCATTTACTAAAAAAAAAAATCTTAAAAGTTAAATGTAAATGAGCTTAGAAGAGTGACTGAGATGAGTCACTTCAAGAGATTATCTAAAACTGTTATTGTAAAGAATATCATCTAATTTTTTAACATGCATTAGGCTTATAGTTTTGTGTCTGAATCTCTATTTCTATTGCAGTCTATTACATTTTGAAAGTTGAAATTCACATTTTTATTATGACACCAGAAACATAGTTCTAGATGCTATTGAGGCCTAAATAGTGATCATTCAGCAATGCTTTCCCTCAGGCTCTACATGTCATTTGCCTAAGCTAATTTGCATATGATTTTGAAGATGATTTTATTTATATGGAGATTAATATTAGAGAACAACACTTTCCTAAATGCCATGGCCACCGTGAAGACCTATGTGAATATAGCCTCACATGCAAAAAATTACAGTACATTAAGCTTATTTGATAAATTAGATATATTCTAAAGCACAAAATAAAAATGTGAAAAAATTGTACAAGATTTTCCAGAACTATATTCTGCAAGTTATTGGTGGTAATCTGGCACTTGGTGCTAATTTCCTTAATTATCTGACAAAACCTATATAACTGGCACCCTAACTTTCCAGTTTGCTGTTCCAAAGTGACTGAAACCATCCGGAAAGCAGGTTATGCAGGTGAAGGCCAAAGGCTCTGGTCGCCCTCGAAAGACAAATTCAAGAGAGGACAGGATAATGTGGAGAATCTCCGTTGGTAATCATTTCAACATTGAAGCTGGAATTGCTCATAGGTTTAGCATTGAACATAATAAGGATCTGTCACACAGCGCCTCAACATTTAAGAGCATTTGGACTGAAAGCCCACTCTGCAGTGACCAAACCTCTTATTTTTAGCATTTTGAGTTTAAATTTTGAAAATGTACATACAAAAGGCAACATCCAACACAGGGAAGTACATAATACAATCGTAAATATCAGTAATATTATTTTATTAGTAAAAACTGATGCAGGCATGGATTAAGAAGAATACCACTAAAAGACACTCCTTTCCTAGGTTGAAGAACACAGACTCACCTTTGCTGAGGAGCATGTTTCGTGGACAGAGAAGTGCTGCACAATTTATTTTAGTAATGAAAGCAAGGTTAATTTATTTGGATCTGAATGAATTACATCATGTTTATCAACAAATTGGGGAAAGGCTGAACCAAAAGTGTGCAAAGAAGTCAGTGAAAAGTGGTGGAGGAAGTTTCATGGTCTGGGGAATGTTTCTGCAACAGGAGTTGGACCTCTCACAGAATTGTGGAAGTGACTGGAAGAAGAGGACCAAAATCACAGCAGAGCAGTGTGAGAGTCTAGTAATGTCCCGTGGCTGCAGATGTCATTTATGTGTATTTATATATATATTAACGTTTTTCTCCTTGGTTTCTTTTCGAAATATAAACATTTTATAACTTTTCATATTGAAAGCAAAAGTTTTTAGTGAAGTGAAAGACATAGCTGAATACATGAGGAATGACGCTCTTCATAATTACATTAGATGACACAACGTTCTTTATCTCTGTTGCTTCAGGTGTCATATTTTTAATTGTAAAGTCTTCTGTGTGTCTGTGCCGTGCTTTATCAGCAATTGTTATCACCAGCAATGTTATCATCTATAGATTCAAAAGCATATTAACAATAAAAAATAAAATCTGTATTCCGTTATCTTATCGGTGAGATTTTAAGTTAGCACAGAAATAACAATCTTGAGTTGTTCTATATTGTGCTTTATAGCCTAAGTTTATGAAAGCAGCAACGTGTAACTATCTAAAGAAGCATCCAACGGCAATGATAATGGCATTTCTGTACTAGTATTCTTCTTTATCGGATTAATTTACTACATTTACCTGATACTTTACTGTCTTATGCACATCGGATGTGACTAATTTACCATCCGTTCAAGCTTTCTAGTGCCTATGACTGCATGCGCTATAAAATAGCTGATAGAAAACCAGCTCCACCTGATCTTTATAACAAAGCCACATATAACATTTTATGGACACGTTGCAGTGTTCTTACTATTTGTGAGAGTCTAAAAATAAAACATATACATATGGGGAGAAAGAATAAAAATAATATAAATGGTCATAATTGTTTACAACGGCAATTACTTCTCACTTCTATATGCAAGGCTACAATGTTATTATTTATTGTTAGGAATTTTTTTCCATCTCCTTTGTAAGGTCCATATATGATTGTATAAATCTGTAGAAAAGAGCAGGTTACTGTGAACAAGAACCCAATATTGATTTTTCTGCGGTGCAGTAAAGCATCTCCATTCTATTTGGCTCCTGTCAGAGACACTCTTTAACAGCTGGAGTCAAATTGCACTATTTACAGCAAGAGTCCTTGTCAAGCGGACCATAAGTATTCTAACAATACTCTATTCAAATGGCACTTTGCCACACAAATCGCTGACTTGATGAATGCCCTTTGTTGGGAAAAGAAGAAGCAAATATCAAAGTTTTATTTCTATGCTCGTTGAGAAAACGCTTTACATAAAAAAAAAAAGAATATATAGTGTCCTGTTGTGGTTATGTCCAGAAGGGAAGGAGTTAATATTGCTCCTCAAAACGGCTATGAAAGAATGGAGCATAGAGATTGTGCTGTTGAAATTAATTAAAATCTGCTTAGATACATCAAAGATGCTTGACAACATTAATATGGATCTTGTGTCAACTGCATTTGTCACACAAGGCCAAGCAGTGGCCTTCTGTTACTGGGAGTTCACTTGGCACGTGCACTACAATAACCAAATAAGAAAGGACAGGGGACCATGAAATTGAGGCATTCTTCTTTTGTAACCCAGATTTACATGAGCACAAATACTGTGACACAGCAAGTCTTTGAAGTGCGGCTGTGCTGAACAGGCTTCTTCCTGCATTGATACGCAAATCTGAATAGATTAACCTGCAGGTCCCTCTAGAAGCATGAAGACAGCAGTAAGTGAGATATAACCAGGGGAAGCACATTGCCCCCGCATTGTCCTCTGCAGCCGCACATGGTACGCCATGTACTAGGACTTAAATGTTCACCATAAAAATACAATTCTAGGAAAGTGTTTTTGAAATTTCTGTCTCAAAAAGTTGTATTTGTCAAGGAGTTAAAAACTCCTGCATTACCATGTAAATAAAGTTGTAATTATATAATATTTTATAGGGACTATACATTATTTATTGTATATGTGGAGATCTATATATATATATATATATAATATATATATATAATAATATAAGAGAGAGAGAGAGAGAGAAGTTAGGTCGCATAAATACATAATATTTAGACTGAGACAACATTCAGTATATTTGTCTCTGTTATGGACCTAACTATAACTATATTAATATTATTAATAGTTTATATGTATCTATATATAGATATATGATCTATATATATCTATATAATATCCGTACCCTAACACACAGTACTATGATTCATATTGTAATGATGGTGGATATATAGACATGGTCTATTAAACTATTTTGTAGGTAAGTCTACAGAAGGTCAGAGGGTGCTATAGGGGTCTATTGACCTTGTTATGTTTATTTATGAGGATGGGATGGCTCAACTGATTTTTTGCATCTGCTGTCTATTTTGTACTTCATTGACCTCAATGTGAGACTAGAACACAAAACATAAGGATAAGAATCTCTCTGTAGAAAACATGTGTTTCCTTATGATTTTTGTTTGTTACAATGAGACCAATGGAGCATCATAAAATGTACACACTAGAAAAGCAGTTACGGTGTAATAGGCAGCCGATCTGTAACCATGAATCCTTTCTATATGAACAGTGAAATAAAGCAGTTTTACCTAGCATCAGCATACATAATAACAACTGTCTGTACACAAGGCTCTGAGGAACCAAAATAATCAATGTCTACGATGAAAATTCCACTTAATTTGCATGATTAATGCATAACTCCGCTCACTATATTACCCACGATGAACACTGGATCCCTGTCACACAAATCCCATATATATTGCTTCCATGTGTTGTGGACTATATGTACCTGCAAATAAGTAAATTTATGGTAGTAAACTGTATTTTTATGCTCAGCATGTTCCATAAAATACTGCCATACTTGCCATGACACTTCACATAGAACAATGCAGTCAATGACATGGCACGTAAAACCAGTGTCAGACTGGCCCACCAGTGTACCAGAGGATTTTCCGGTGGCCCCTGATTCTACCTAATACTCGACCCCAGAGGTCCATCAGAGAATACCCCAATTTTGAGGCTGCAAGCATCTATTTCCTTCGAGATACAGAAGGGTTGGCTCCCAGATTAATTTTCTTTGGACGGCCAAATGATCAAAACAGTTTTATAAACTTCACTGCAGAACAATGCATAGAGCTGTATAATACAGGCGGTCCCCTAATTAAAACATCCGACTTGCAGACGACCCCTAGTTACAAACAGACCTCTGGATGTTGGTAATTTACTGTACTTTAGCATTGGGCTACATTAAACAGCTATAACAGTTATTATAGGTGTCTGCAATGAAGCTTTATTGTTAATCCCAGTTCTTATGACAATCCAACATTTTTAAAATTCAATTGTCACAGGGACCAAAAATTTTTTGGCTGGGGTTACATTTATAAAATATACAGTTCTGACTTACATACAAATTCAACCTACAGACTTATAGAACCTATCTTGTATGTAACCCGGGACTGCATGTAGTTCTGAACATCTGCTCTAACCTTGTAGTTCTAAAGCTGCACATTCACCTTTAATATCTGTTTGCCAAACCATAACTATTCCTTCCAACGTCTCCATATATATGCACACTTGGCTTTGCATGTATGTGAAGAGGAGAGCAAGCCATTGCCAATCACTTTTGCTAGTAGCATTCAGAACAAAGAATGGCCATGATAATTGCTATGTTAGTAGTCAGGAGACCTCCAAACATATAAGATAACTGGATAGTCCTGCAAAATCAGTGGACAAACATTTTCCTATGTATTGGGGACTTCACTATCATAAAGCACCAACATAAGGATATTAACAGAGAATGCAATTTTACTACTCTCTTGGATGGAGCTTAAATAGATTTTTTAAAAGAACAAAATATTTTCTCAAAGAATAGTTACAAACTGGGCTGACATTATTGATTGAATTATAACTACTGAATTACACTTAAAGCCGCGCCGTCATCTGTCTCAACACACAAGCCTTCTGATGTCATTAGGCACACATGGCCATTAACATCACCCTTGATAATAATTAGACATAATTAGAAAGTCTTTTCAGTGTCAATTGCTTTTCATCTGTAGTTTGACAAATCACAGTATTAGAAGTTATCTAATGAAGACAAGCCCTGTCCATATGTCCAGTACGGACATATGGACATCATAGACGATCCCCTTCCCATCTCTATACAGTTGGCATCCATTCTCAGCTTCTGACTGACTCAAGCTGTCCTCACATTGCTTTTATCTGTATGTAACATTACATTTGCCTTCACTGTGCACTACAGTAGAAATTTCTGATGCTGTTAATTTTAATGGTGTCAAAATCAACTGTTTACATGGGTTACTGATGAACCAACCCTTTTAAAGCAAACAGGTGCAGCCAGGATACTAAAATAGATACTAGATACTCCTACACTGAAAATTCTCTTCCTTGGAGATAAACAAAAGGACATGGATTTGCCTAGTTCCACAATCTAATCCAGAATCCAGTTCTTAAGTTCTAGACTTGATGTTATTGAAAATGTCTGAAGTGCTCAAGGCACAATGCTGGAGGAGCTGTAAAATCTGGAATCCACTGACCCTTCTGAACAGGGATATAGAATATCCATGCATAAAAACTTTATAACTAAAAAACATTATTCAGCTAAAAAATAATAATCCAATCTGTTGAAACCGCATTTCGTTTACGTGGGATAAGAGCTAACAGTGTATTTGATTTCCATATTATAGATGTGTAATGCTGGATCTCATCTTTCTGGAACAAAAAAGCTAAAGGAACAGGATAAAAGTCTTAATGTTCTCATTTACTTCTGATCATAATGCATGATTGTATTAGGCTAAAATTAATACATCAAAAAGTGAACAAAGCTTAATACGATCTCCCTGAGGTTTTTTTTTTTAATCCACAGTAGTTGAATCATGGTTTCATGTTAAAGACACCATATTGTTTCAAACCCAAATCTTTGTGCCAGACATCAAATAAAACATAATATAATATTTGCTGAACCTACATACAGGGAATGGCTGTAATATAAAATATTCATATTCACTTTTATGTTCATAACGATATCATGAATGCAGTCAGAGAGAGATTGGATCCATAAAACCAAGCAAAGGGCCATGGAGCTATCTCACAGGGACAGGAATACATTTAACAGGAGTCTACCAGCAATTTTGACCATACAAATCTGCAGACAGTATTGGGTATCAACCTGTGTGTGAGTTGTAAGTAGCAGGACTGTGGTAAATGGATTCATATTGTGGGATTGTTGCAGGACTTGGTGAACTGGAGGAGTCTCCTTAAGCTGTTGTGTGCTGCAGTGACTAAGAGCAGAAGAGAGGGTTTGTGCTCTGAGATCCCACGCAGGAATGCACCTAGTCCAGCTACAATATAGGAATTTAAATTCATTTTTAAAGTCCCAATTACTTAATTATTTTATTAAATTTATTATTTTTATATTTTATTATATTTTAATGCACATCGAATACTAGGTAATGTGAACAAAAGGAAGATGAATTAAATGGAGTTCCTCCCATGTTCCACTTCTAGCTCATGTCAAGCAGGATACAATTCACACTATTAGTGCTTTGATTTAAATGCATTTTTATATTAATGTTATTTACAAATGATACACTTGGTACAGATTCATCCAAAGTGAACACATAGAAAGTCCATACAACAATAATTACAATAGTCGTGATCGCATTACAGTAGAGCTTGTTCAACAGATCTGATGTGTGTGTCCACTCGGCGAGAAGATGAATCTGCTCCAAGTGTTTTATATGAATGTAAAGTTTGCAAGTTAAAGTAAAAAAAATGCTTTTGAAATGAGGCATCTATGGAGTGAATTGTATCCTACTTGACATTGGCGACTTACAACATACCAGAAAAAATACACCATACCATAAAAGATATCAGATCCATGGGGCTGCTAACTATCACCATCTGCAGTTTTGTGTGGTTAAATCTGCTCGTAGACTCCCTAAAAAATGCTTAAAAAGGTGTGTGTGGTAGCGGTGGTGCTGGTGGGGGCGGTGGGGGGTTAAAAAAAAAGCTACTGGGTCCTTTTTGATGCAAGACAGTTCACTGTTAGAAACAGTGGTTACAGCAGGGAAAGAAGTGCCATTCAGCAGTGACCATTACCATTCTCCGTTTTCTGACCAATTAGTCCACTGACTGGCCACAACAGTCACGTGACCACTATTGAAGGTGGTAACAAGGCACTGAATCACTGTGCTGCAGGAATAGGGTGCAAAAGGAAGCTAAATTCAGTTTATACAGTTTTTTCCAAAACACTGGAAGATTTCATCGTTGATGTTTTTTTGTGAACCTATTATTTATGAATAAAAATAAAATATGCTGTTTCCTTACTTTGGTGGATGGCTTTTCAGGATGCAATAAACTATGGGACAGGGCTCCCAGTTTGTGAGAGTTTGATGACTTGAAAGTTGTTCTACTATGTCGCTGTGTCTCCTGAGCAGTGTTAAACACTGAGTCGTTGACTTCAATGGCAAAATCGTCACACGCAGTAAGGATCGCTTTTGCCATCTCACCTGTTTCATGGCGTTCTAAAGTGCCTGATTAATAAAAAAGAAAATAAATTGAAACACACAGTACACCTATTCTAGAATCCTTCCATGTCTATGAGAACAACCTTACAGGCAATACATACATTCTTCGTACATTTGGACACTCACCAACCTTACCCTTTGATAATTGATGTGAGGAAGATACAAAAATAATAATAAAAAATAATAATTTTAAAAAATCGCTGCAACTCAACTTATTTATCTATGATGATCTCAACACAGTTAAGTATTGTTAGGGAGGGTGTTTTTCACTGTTTCATATTTGTATTTTGAAAGTAAGCCTAAAACCTTAAAAGACATATAAAGCGATGAACTTATAAGTGGCCCAGTGTTGTATGTGAACAAATTAAGTTTAATGAGCATTAGCAGTGCATACTACTTATGGTCCACTCTTAAGATAAGCCATCAATATCTGAGGGTCCTCTCCGCAACTTCATCAGCTGTTTGAAAGTATTCTTAAGCTTATAACAGTGCAACTTCTAATCACTGAAAACACTTCATACCATCTATTGCTCTGTACGTATAGTATTAGCAGTTGTGTAGCATTTTGCAGTTTTTTCCCATGGACACACCTAGACAGTGCCTTTAAAAAAATACAGTTAGGATAGTATCACATTCACTACAGTCCTATTTAGTCACATTTCCCATGTACACACTTAAACAAACCCTTTAAAAATCCAAATGTCAAATGATCTGTTTGGGGCTTCCATTGTTCTGCAAAGGGCTGGAAAGGACTGGCAGATTTTTTTCCCCTGCGCCTGTTGCACTTATGAAGTGTTGGCGCCACAATATTAGTGCTTTTGTGACATTCACAACTTTTTTTGGGTGCATAATTTTGGGCAGCTTGGGAATCCAACATTTTTCCAGCGCTTCAAGTTTACGTTTTTTGGCGCAATTTTTGGCGCAAAATTAGAGCAGCAAAAAGCTGGCGTTAGGTTTGACCATTTTCGACCGTGCATTCATCAAACCTTTGTGGCAGAGACTTACGTGGCACTGAAAATGATAGCATGCTTCCTGCGCCACCCTGTGCCAAAATTGTTGAATGCCCCACAAGTAGTTCAAAAAGACCCCTTTTACTAGGCTGTGATGTGTATGTCATAGAATAGAGTTTCGTTTTTTTTCTATGTACAAATTTCACAGGACTTTTTTGTATATGAATTTTAACAGAATGTGAGGCATTGGTTCTTATCAGAGCTTAAATGTGACATTCTTAGATAATGCATTACATCTTTAGATATAAACTAGATTTTGCTATAGTTGAAAAACATGTATTTTTATACAATAGTTATTAAAATTCCAATTTTAAAGAGAATTTAATAGGTAGTAGAGGTGTCGGAATGTCCAAGCCATGGTCTATACAACTCCAGAAAGCTGTTGTATGTAGTAATTTCAGAGAAGCACCTTATAGAGGTTTGTTCTTGTTTAGAAACCTCCTTTAAAATGTTATTGGGGTTTTTGTGGTCGATTGATGGAACATTATGCCAGAAAATAAAAATTGTCACTGGAAATTTTAGGTATCCATGCATTTTGTTGGTCCCCCAGATTGAAAGAAGTATCAATAATTTCAATAAATCTCCCCTCACTGGTTGTATTAAGCATATCTGATTAAAAAAGTCATTTCCAAAGCAGAAGGTAAATGTATTGCCCTTATTAAAATCTTCTTTATCGATGAGAGTTGAAAAAACCCAATGCATCAGCATAAGCACTGCCTTCCTGTGTTCAAACAGATAAATAACAAAAAGCAAGCAATGAAGAGAGACATTTCTAATGGGGCAATATGTACCACTCCAAAGCATTTACAGTCTCCACTGCAGATAGCACTCATTCTCCCAGCAGGATACCTATCTCTATGCAGAGATAACGTGGTCAATGCGACTGAGACAGTCATTTCCATGCTTCTTCTGAAACATTGAATAACATACAAAATTTCTGCTATATTTGGAAGAAAACAATATTTTCTTCAAATATTTGACTTTTTTTTGTAACAGACTAGCAGTGCACAATAAACAGACACATTAACCCTACATTGTTCTCTTTCAGCGTACAAAACCCCAAACCATTGCTCCAGGACTCAACAAAATGACTAAAGTACATACAGTAACTGCAAATTCAGTTCAATTCAAAGACCTAAAACAAATGGTAACCTACCGGCTTGAACTATAGATATTCTTGACCGTTCTGTCAGAGGTGTCAGGAGAGTATCGCAAATCAGCCACCATGTTTGAAGAGCACAGTTAAATAGTTGAAAATCATTGGAGGTCTCTGCTCTGAAATACTGTAATCCTCCTGTGGTCCAATTAATGCTATTATTTCTTTTCCACATATCAATACACTGTTCAAACTGCACAAGTTGCTAACTCAGAATCTTAGGTTTCCACTCTTATGGTAACACATTTATAGGACAGCTCTTTCTTTCTATTCATAAGATGTATATACATATATAATTTAACAAGCTATGAATATGACCAAATGTAGATTCACATAGGGGAGTTCTGTTGCAGAAATCTCAGTGACTGTTTATTGTGGACATTTCTGTGCATGTTCACATAAACTAGAGGCGGGTGTAGATTTGGAAAGAATTTGTATATACAATAATAACACAAGTCTAACAGAGCTATTACAATGTCCATTGACTCGAATTACCTTGTGATGGCTTCCATATCCGTACCATATCCGTGAAGCTACCAATTTTATTGTATTGTTGAAAATGGCAAAAAGTAAAAAATTAGAAAAAAAAATCATGAAATTAAGCAGTACCTTTATATAAAAATCTGTGTTTTAGAGGACTACAGGGAAATATACCAATTTCCAAGACAATTAAAGCAGCATCTTTTCAGGCAGAATAGATTTCAGCGAAGTTTCAGGGAAGGAAATCTTGAATGATTCGCTCATCTCTAATATGCGACATTTAAAAAAGATTTTTAGCCATTGGAAAGCTGACAACAAATTTGTCAAATATGAATGTTCCCCTTATAAAAAAGTTATAATGTGTGGATTGACCTAACTTAAACATTATTACTTTTACAACTGTTGTTTTCTACACATTTCAAAGTTGATGCCTAATATATTAATCAGAATGACACTTATAATACACATTCCAGTTAAGAGTAATTATTAGCTCCATGCACCAATAAAAGGCTGCATTATTCTATCCAGAAAGCAAATGTGGTTTTTTCTGGTGTTTTTACTGGTGGTAGAGTGTCCTAAATAGGCTGCTCGTTGTGCCTAGGGGCAAAGAAGGTACAGTTTTTCACATGTAATTCAGCGTTTTAAATGCTGAAATAATAACTTTGTAAAAGTGGCTGACGCCGCCCGAGTACCTCTCGGCTTCCCTGGACGAGAATATATATTTAATTTATTCATGCCCCCGCTGCAAGCCTCCTCCTGCTGTGGGACGGGCTACTAGGATAGAGCACACTCCCCATTCTCTCCACGCACTGGCCCTCTGACATCACCGGAGAGATCGTAATTCTGTGTCCGGTGTCAAGAGGAGGCTTGCAGTGGGGGATGTGAATATATTAAAGTCTGCATAGACCGAGATACGTCGGGCACCATCAGCCTGAGCGCCCTGGCACTTTTACAAAGTTATTATTTTGGCAATAAAAATGCCCCCCATCCCCTAGACATAACAAGCAGCCTAGGACACTCTACCACCAGATTACAAATGTGCTTTAATAGATCTTTACCCTAATTGTACTGTACCTGCCTCTCCTACCAATTAGGATGGTAGCTGATGTGCTCCTGTGTATGTTCATGTGAACAGAAGTGTTCTCCAAGTAAATGCACCGGACTAATACACTATGCTGAACATTCTTGAACCAGTCTCTTTGTTGCCCATAACAATCAATAAATGGATTGATCACATATTGAATTAAATTATATTAAATTAAAATGCACTGTGATGCAAAAGGCAACAAAACATGAGTCTGGCACTTCAACACTTAGTGTTCTTTTTGGCAATACATATGATAATATTAGTCTATGACAATAATATGTTGTTGTTTCATAGGGCAATTTATAAAGCTGATCTATTACCTGAATTTGTGCATTTTGAGGAAGTTGCCCAATAAAACAGAGCATATTCATAAAAAATTCAAACCTGCATGTGTCATGGAAAACTTCCACTGGGGGCATTATTCAGAATCAGGCAATGTATGAGAATATAGATGTTTCCTGCCCTATTTGCCCAAGAGCCTCTATTATGTGGATGCCCCCATGCCAGTTTATTGCCCAATAGAGTTATCAGCCCTATCAGTCTGAAAGACGCCCAACAGGTGTCCCGGAAGCTATTATATGTTCCTATTTAGAAGAAGCATATTATAAAATTATTGTATTCTTTATCAATGTCTTATCACTTTAGCAACAAATTTCATTTTCAGAATTTGTAATAATAATTTTAAATGAAGTGTGCAAAACATATGTATTTTACTCCAAATCTATTTTAAGTAAGGTACACTAAAAATATAATGTGCATACAACTGAAAATGTCAAAAGATTCCAGTAAATCTATGAATCAGTAAAACATTCAGAATGGAGATCTCTTCTGTGTTGGGTCTGGAGCAGCAGTAGAAGATGCTTAGTGTATATAAGGGTTCTTCTAATGACAGTGTATCTACGGGTAAAAGAAGTCCTGTGGTTTCTGTAAGCTTTTATTCTACAGGTTTAAAACAGCTCTTCTGCTCGTGTCCCAGCTGGCATAAGAAGGAAGGAGGAGAGATTATTGATTTTGTCCTTTCTTAAAAAAAAAGCAGTACTGGACATCAAGCAGCCTGGAGGCCACATAACATGTGGCTCTCAAAAGGGTCATGAAGGCCCCTGTGGCCAGAACTAATTTCCCCCCTATAGATGATTTTATTTTGTTCATTATGACTTGTAAACCATATGTATACCAAGAATCTACACACCAATAGCACAATTGCCCACTTCTATATCATCCCATCTCCCAAACATCCTGCATTATTTATTGTTATTTCTGAAATTAATGTTAATGTTTCTCATTCCAACTGAGGTTTCAGAAATGAGATCCCTTTGCTGGAATCATGCTCAATCCCCTGCTACTGATCACCCCTGTGGAGGAGTATTTGTTTTCAGGCTAGACTGATCAATCACTTTGATCTTATAACATAAAGGTACCCTTCAAATATTAGAGTTAGAGTTAGTGCAAGAAGATCAATACTAAGATACTACCTAAAACCAATATAAAATGTTGTGGGGCAAAAATAAATAAATAAAAATGGGCCAAATGTCTAAAATCAAAACGTGCAGCTTGATAGATACGAATAGATAGATAGATAGATAGATAGATAGATAGATAGATAGATAGATAGATAGATAGTTGTGGTAACCTGAAGAACTATCAATAAGTAAGTGTATTTTTCTAATATGGTTCCAACTCAAGTAAATAAAACTGGCTCTTGAAAAGCAAAGCCTTCCCGTTAACCTTGCTGAAAGGACCTTTGTGTTCTTTAAAGTTCACATATACAATATTTATTAGAGTTTACCCATGCTATTTACACCGTCTAGGTATAGAACACGTCTCTTCAAAATATTTTTTTTTCCAAATAAGACAAATACAGAAGATTCTAAATGCTACTTCCCTTTAACTTCCTGATCTCTCAGTTAGCAATCTGTAAGGTCATCCACATGTTATATCCTGAATGTATCAAAATCTGTTGCCATATATCAACAAGCGCGTTGTTGTCACCATTTATAAAATAATTATTTTTGTGGGGTTTTTTTAGATCTCCTGCTTATTCCGGGTCTTAGATTTTAGGATTAACATTTATAATTTAAAGGAAAAATCCCCCACTATCATTATGCCTTGTCAGACCTTCACTGCACATGATGATGATCTGTTCCCCAATGAGACATTCTTCTTAATCCCTTATAGACCATCAATCCTTCTTCATAAGTCTTTTACCTCTGGGCCACCTTTGACTGTACTCACATTCAGACATCATTGAAAAAGAAAAAGAACTTTACACATTACTATGTCTAGTGCTGAAGTACAGATACATGGAACTTGGAAAACTCACTTCATCATATCAATGCAGTTGGTAGATCTCCTACCAGTGAGCTAGCTATTTATGCTTTTAATGGACAATGAAGACAAGAATAAGGACCCATATATCAACATTTCAGCCTACATAATTGTTTGTGCTGTAAACATTGGTTCACAAAAACAATCATAGATATGTGTAAAACAGGATAATCACATTTTTAGGTTAAATCTATTACAGTACAAGCAAATAATAATAATAGATATTCCTATAACAGTAAGAATATTGGCCACTAGCATGAAGTATATAATAGGCAAAGTATCTATTTTACAGAACACATTTTGAGCAGTTTCTGCAATGTAGTAATTATACGTAATAATAATAAGTACTTTTTCATAAAAATATATTGTCCTGAAAATTATTAAAGGGGTTGCCCATGACTTGAGCATGTCACTGCCATAGTGCTATACCATTCTATATAACAGCCAGTAACAAATCAATAATTAAAGTGATTTAAAATGTATAAAATTCTACTTATTACTCTTAACTATTTTACTAAAGGCATATACCATGAAACCCATTTTTCACCTGTGCACTGGAAATGTATGGTTGCTGTATCTCCTATGAATCATAAGAAAGGGGTTTAGAGCCAATCCCATTGCCTTTAAAGAGAACATGTCACTAGCAACCCCCCACCCACACACAGTACCTTTTTAGATGTCTTTATACATTTTTCACTCATGGGTCTATCCATTGGATTACAGCCAACATTCTTCTAAAAAAAGACTTGTTTTGACAACCTCTATTACTAAAGATCCTGTAATGGAGATGGGGAGCTTCAACATACAGTCAAATTACCCCACCTCTTAACTGACACTGTCACTGATTACCCAGCCCCCCAAAGGAATGTCTAGTAGTGGTGAATTTTTTTACTCAGCATTTTCTTTAACACAATTTGATAAAAAACAGAATAACTCATAGTTGAATGTGATGGTTGAAGGATGTCAACCTACTGTCAGGTTCTATATGGGACTTCCGTTAAAATATTACACCAACATTCTAAACATGATACAGTACATGGTGGCCACTTCTCGGGCCTCAAGCATAAATTATCTGGGGACCCCCCTAAGAATCCCAATTATTTTAATTATTGGTCTGGGGTACTGGCTGTCTATGCCACTGTGCCGGGCCCTCCTGATCGATCAGGCCCCAAGGAATTGCTTCTTTTGCATAGTGGGTAGTTCTTCCTCGATGATGGACAAAATGCCAGTTTATTCAACTGCCAAATAATATTGGTATCTAGTATCAAACTATTGTTACAGGCATCATTAACAACATATGCCATGAATAATTTATGGAAATGAGAAGATGCGATTCGCTACCACTGATAATCTTGAAGTTTGGATTATGTTGACATTTAAGCCCCAGGAACTTCCTCAACCACTTCAGGGATTTCCATTATAATTTACAGCACATTTGACAGAACAATTGATAAGATTCCTAATTTGACATAAAAAGTATGATGTATTATTGAACGCTCCACGCGCTGCGTATGCATACATGACACATACATGAAACACGGTTAATTAACTGTACAAGAAGGTGTTCAATAGAAATATCGCTCCATTACTGGAAATACGTTTTGTTTGCACTGACAAACTAAGGTTTCTTTTTGTCAAACAATAAAATATGTTGCATTGACAGGGCTGCTTATTATTTTAAGCCTTCTGTCAGAGTTCAAGAAGCCGGTGAGTGACAGCTGAATCACGCCGTATCTATCATGGAACTTTGAGCAATTGAAGATGTATCATTTCTCATCACTTACAGATGAAGTTCATTGCCTCGCTCACATGAACGGCATAAAGATCAACCTTGTGGCCCTTTCTAGCAAAGCTATTTCACAGTAACTGCATTTGAGTGCAGGAATACATGAATGGTCAGCGGCTTTTTGCTGTGTTAACCGTCACATACGTACTCGAGGAAATATATGACAGGGGTACAGTAAATACATTGTTAAGATTTGGAGAATGTACATTTGGTACAATAATTTCATCATTTCATTCAACTACTGAACATTAACGATAGCACAAAAGGCGCCTTAAAAAGCCTTGAAACCCCCAGCCCCCAAGGCAGTTCCTCCCTTAATGTCAAATCTCACCTATACAAAATTTTCTCAAAAGTCAGGGAAATATGACTCTTCTAACCTCATTTTCACATCAGATGAGTCAAGTTTAGTTGTTGCCGGGGTAGAGTCACTTTAGAAGCCCCTATCTTCAGTTCTGTAGTACCTATAAACATGATACTGGTGTCATATTAAACAGACAGCTAAAGACATATTTGGAAAACAAGCTGTAAATAAAGATCCATGTTCTGGCTGTTTTTAACTACTTGTATGTCCACTTCCTTATATTAGCCATAAACTGATAGCATAAGCTAAAACGGCATCTGCAAGATGACATTCTTTTCTTTAATTTGACACCAAAATAATGTCTGTAGCTGCTATAGAATTAGAGATAGGGGATGTGGAATTCACACAATCCCACAACCACTAAACTTGACTCGTCTCATGTAAAAATGGGGCGAGAAGATTCATTATTTGCCTGACTGTGGGAGGGATTTTATATAGGTAAATGAATGGGGATTTCATATAAAAGAGGGAATTTAGAAAGGACATTTCATTCGCTATCTGAGGGAACTAGTAGATTGGTGGGGTAAAACCTGGCGACAGGTTCCCTTTAAAGTTTGGTTGTTCTGCAATACCAATAATTTGTAGGGCTTTGAACGGCAAGAATTATAAATATATAGCCATGCGAAAAAGAAAGTATGTCCTATATAAATTTTCCAATTTAGCATTTATAGAACATAAAGAAGAAACACAAAAATGGCTCTTAATCTTAAAATGATGTAAATGAAACCACACAATAGATTCAACTGTGTCATTTTATTACCAATCCCTAAGAGAAATTGCAAAAGTAATAAGGAAAATTAAAAGGATTACAGGCGGCCGGGGGAAAAAACACATACTTACCTAGCTACAGGTCCTGGGTTCATCTCCTGCACTCAACTGGAAATTCCAGAGGGTTATGAGAATTGCTCATCCAATGACTTACTGTGTGGTCCCATGGTTTAAGGAGGCCTATTATTAGATGAAACAAGTCCTGTTACCCCTCAGAACTTCAGGTTGGGCTCAAGGCTTGAAATTAGAAGTACTAAAGCAACAAGGAACTGGTAAGTATGTGTTTTTCTTGGAAAAAAGACATTAAAATACACTGATTAATGCTTCCATAGGTATCAAGAGGGTAACTAGCAGCCAGGTGCTGCTTACCAAAAGGTCTTGGCTAACCATCAGCAATTGTGACCACCTCTATTACAGCAGAAGTTGTAAGATTTCTGGTCTGGAGCATTCAGGTGTTTGTAAACAAGATGCCTAGAAAGAACCATATCAGCAATGATATTAGAGAAGCAGTTGTTGTAACTCAGGAATTTAGGAAGCAGCTAGAAGCATTAGGTAGATTCCTGATGGTAGCTTTTCTTTAAGTTAATGTCATGTATCCTGGAGCATTTACAAAAAAAAAAATCTGCAATCTTATGGATGCAACAATAATTGATTGGATTTTCAGAGCAGGCTGTGCCATGAATTTAACTCTGACTATTTGCACGTTAATTATCCTGATTATCAATTCTTGATTCAAGAGTCTTCTGTCCTATTCCATTTACATCTATAAACAAATTATTTCTAGATTATTAGATGGAAATATTTGCAGTGGATTTATTATCTACAATTTGATCATTCATGTTAAAAAAAAAGAGCTTGCAAATAAATCAATAGGTTGCAATTAGAAAAGCATTAAATAAATGAGCGGCACCTCATTCAATGTATTCTACTACATCCAAAGGATGTGGCACAACATTGATAAAAGCATATGGAAGCAAATGTATTTTCTCCAGCTTTGCTGCACAGATGTACCAAGCACAAGATTCAATTACTGATGCACAAAAGATGGTGCAGTAAATTTAGCCGTATGGCAAGGGTTAAAGTTATAGGCCACATTCACAGGCTGGTAAGAAAGCTTTGCGCACACATGAGCCTTAAGGGTAAACACAGAGTATCTCGAATACATGCTACTGACCACCATGACCCTGACCCCAGCAATGTCCCAGCCTCCAGCAGATGAAAACCCCTGCAGAATATATCAGTTGAGGGCTACATCCCCACTCAAATATAATTCTGACTGATGACTATTGCTGTCTGAAAGACAAAGGCTGATGGAAACAAAGGGATAATACAGACATAGCCACCAAACAAAAGACTGCTCAAAGTGACCACTGTTGAAATAGGAAAAGTTAAAACTTACTAATAAAGGACCAGCGATGTCTATAGAGTTTCACTGAGCCGAATCTTGAACTTCGGCTCAGAAAGAAAAATAATCACCTAAACAAATTTTTTTCTAGAATATCAATTTATGGAAGTATATAATCAAATAATACATAATGATTTTCTCACAGGTAGAGTTTTGTTAAAGTTGTAATATGAACACTCATTATGAATTATGTTTTTCAATTCTGTGGTATACCTGATAGTATTATTTTTAAATACATTTAAAAGAATATTTTACAAATAATAACTGCATAGAGGACAATTGCTTGATAATTGTTTTTTCTATACCTGTAAGCTCTTGTGAGCAGGGCCCTCACTCCTATTGATTCCATATGACTATGTGTATGACTCTGTATTGTCTTATTTTATTTTTGTATGTTCCCTATGATTTGTAAAGGAGAATATGATGGCACTACATAAATAAAGATTATTTATAAGTGGAACCCAAGATTAGGTGGCTCAAGCACCCAATTTGACAGAAAAAGAGGTTGCCCATGTGAGTTTAGCCCTATAGAGTCTGTCAAACTCTATAGGGCTAATGACAATAGCTGAGCAGCCTAGCAGCCTAGTCAGCCTGCAGTAGCACCATTGAGATAAAAAGGATGACATTACATATATTCTTCTATCACTACATTTAAAGGGACTTGAAACTTGTAGCCAGAAGCAGTGGCGTAACTAGAGAACATTGGGCCCTGGGGCAAAATTCCTAAACGGGCCCACACCAACCAAAATTTAGGTAACCCCTGCATCATAAGGTGAGTACACCCCCTGCCCTCTTGGAACATTAGTGTCCCACCATTTTTGAAATTTAACTGTTATTTTAACTGTCCACTCCCTTGCCCAGACTAAGATTTATGCTTCCTTTTAAGTTATATCTCCATTTATATTAAGTACCCTCTTTTAGAGTTACTGTCCAGTTCCTTGTCACTTCTTAGTTCATGTTTAATATTTCCTCTTTTAAGTGCCCAATTTTATAATTATTGTTCCCTCTTCTTCTACACTCAGTTCCCTATTCACCATATTCACTAAATCCTTCACCTCAGGCCCCCCACCACACACCATCAGCTCTCCATTCCTGTCACCTCCCCCCAAAAATCATCAGCTCCCCATCTCCTCCAACACATCATCAACTCCCTATCCCCTCCGTACCCCCCACATCATTAGACCCCTGTCAGCTCCACTCACAGATCATCCACTCACCATCCCCTCAGCACCAACACACATCATCAGCTCCCCATCCCTTCAAACCCCCAAACATCATCAGCCCCCCCCCACACAATCAGCTCTCCATCCCCTCAGCTCCACCCACAGATCCTCAACTCCCCATTCCCTCAGCCCTCCAATACACATCATCAGCTCCCTATCCCCTCAACCACTCCCAACATAATCAGCTCCCCATTACATCAACCCCCACACACACCATCAGCTTCCCCACAAATAATCAGCCCACCCAAACACACATCATCCGCTCCCCATCTGCTCAGCTTCCTCCCACACATCATTAGACCCCACACACACACAATCGCCCCTCCCCCCCATACACACAATAAGCTCCCCTTCCTTTAGTTCCACCCACAGATCTTCAACTCCCTATCCCATCAGCCTATCCCCTCACATCATCAGCTCTCTATCCCCTCAGCCCCCCTACACACAATCAGCTCCCCCCACAAATCATCAGCTCCCCATCCCCAGCATAACTCACAAGCATCCATTGTAGGCATCCAGACAGTCACATGACCCAATGACATCACTGCAGTTCCTGTGTGAGACACAGTGTCAGAACAGATGAGAGAGGAAGAGTGCAGAGCTGTTCTGCCACAGATCGCTCCAGCCCTGTCAGGTGTGTGTACAGTGGCAGAGTCTATTACTACTACAACTAACTCCACAACTTACATCTGGAGCTGTGTCCCGCTGACAAGGGGGCCCACGACTGTTATAATTCAATGTAACAGCATCTGCTGCGTGTAGTGCACCCATACTGTGTTCTTTCTGTATTGGTGAAGCACACTGAGCAGATTCTATTATACTAAAGTGTAACATTTGTGGGCCCACACTTCCCTAAGGGTCCAGTCATTACGCCCCTGGCCAGAAGTGAGAGGTGCAAATTATGGGTTAAATTAATCATAAAACATGGGTAGGGTGATAGACCGATGTAAGCCTACTGAATGGATAGGAAAAAGATTTAATTAAGTTTTGAAAGAGAAAGAGGATGGTACATTGAGAGTATAGAGGGCTACTGGATGGACAGAAAGGTGAGTGATGCTGCAGCTTTCAGGACAGATTGAAGTAGAAAAAACTTGGAAAAGGGAAGACTGATTTGTTACCACGATGAGAAGGAAACAGGACAGCAATGAGACATCATAAAGTTTATAATACACAAAAAGGTAAGATTCTAGCAAGCATAGCCCCAAGACAATGGGTATCTGCCTTGGAGTTATAGTATGTATGTAGATTGTAGAAATGCAAGAAACTGAACTGTTCAGTTTCCAATATAGAGGTCATAATGTATGAGACAGCAAGTGATCTATAATTGGTGTTATGTGGAGTTACAGGGTTGATGTCACCAAAAGAGATAAAATACTGGGTGTCTTCAGTATAGATATTACACTGAAAATCAAATCTTCCCTGTCCCCCATCTGGCTGCTTCTCTGGGAGAATCTGTTCCATTTGATCTCTGTGTGGACCCTTTGGGGCCCCAAGAAATTGCAATTGCGCAATTGCTTTGGACTGAAATTAATATTTCCTTACAAGTTAAGAAGCAGAAGAAACAAAAAAACAGGGAGTAGATGGTCATATATTTAGTCATCATGAAATCATGTGAGTCTTACCAGGGCAAGTGCAATCACCTACTATTGTACTTACCCTGCTAAACTTTAGCCTTCTACCAGGACAAGCAATGGTTCACATGACCCACCTTCATTGGCTTTCGTAACTTCAAGTGACGTCCCGTATCTTACTGCACTTCTAGCATGTCAGAGGGCCAAGTGCTAGCCTGTGCTCATTGCTGAATGTACGCCTCCTCTCTCAACCATTCCCATGACAGTGGTTGGAGGGGAGTGCCGTTGGTGTTGGGTGACTCAAAGCTCATCTTGGCAGAAGTTCAGGGTTTACCAGGGTAAGAACAATATTGATGACTATACTAGGGGATTGTATACATTTTGGTATACTTTGGTATTACTGGTCATCCCCTAAGCAGTTTACTTGGCAGCAACTAACCACATATGGGGCAGTGAAAGCATACATCAGTCCTCACAACTTATAATAGGATGTACATAGATGAAGGTAATTTGCTCTGATTTGAATAGACCTAGAGCAGACATTCCTCTGATGGTTTGGTTCTAGTCATTCATCCTCCATGTATTTCAAAACCAATTAATTTTAAACCTGACTGTGAAATTAAATAAAAGCTGATTTTATCTCATTCCTAAAAATACAGTCCTCATCTTAACCGACTCCATCTGCCACTCATTGTCACTGAACAAACAAACAATTACGCTAAGAGTAGGTATGGTACAGAGCAGGAGTCCGAAAGACAGACACAATCACTAACTGCAAAGGTCAAACAGAGCAACTGACAGATACTGCTTATGACAACTACAAGACAGCCTTCTCCTAAATCCCAGAGAAATACCCACACTATTAGAATATTTGTATCCTTTTCATTTCAGAAGAAATTAGATGCAACAAAATCAATTCCCAGTTTCAGTATTTGTGAGTTTTGAAAACAATTATTAAACCTATACATTAATATAAAAATCTAGATCAAAACTGAACAAACCGGTGAAGTCCTATGTTCCAAATAATACTATTCATTACAATATCTACTATGCCAGATATGAAAACCTATGTCGCTACATGATCATTAAGTCACTTTGCTTTTGCAATACTTGCAGTTTATAAAAAGAAGCACTAGACAATACAAACACATGGATCACTCCTATAGATGATGAGTGTATAATATGCAGTACACTCAATCACTCAATAGTAAGTGTGGAGAGGTCACTTAGAATGTGTACATTTTCTAATCAATAGACATAATAGGTCCAACATATGGAATCAATCACTTTATGTCAATCTGTCTTCTCAAGTATTATCTCAATATTATTGCAGTGATAGCGCAGCAATATTTACAGTTACATATACACCAATCAGCCATAGCATAAGAACAGGGGATATTAATTGATGATATTGTAGCAATAGAACCTGTCAAGGCGTCAGATGCATAAGCCAGAAAGTGAGCAGTCCCAGAGAACAAACCTGCAAGAGCTACATGTGTAGGGCAGAATATCTCCCAAACAGCAGGTCTTTGAAATAAACAATGATAAGTACCTACAAAAACTCATCCGGAGAGGTACAAACAGTAAATCACTGACAGGGCCATTGGTGCCCATGGCTGACCAGAAAAACTGGTCCAACTAAAAGTGGATCCACCTGGAGGTCTTTCATCACCGCTATAAACTCCACCTATTTGCACCCTTCAATAGGTGTTGCTCCAATGATTCAGTCATTCATTTTTCTCTAGCCCTACTCTACCCAAGGCATAATATCAGCAACAAATATAGTTATTAGACTTTTGGGTGATCCTCATCTATCTTATCCTGACCAATTAGGTGTTATTAAAAGAAGTAAAGCAGACCTCTGGCAACCCCTTTCAGAGAAAAATGCTGTTATTATCGATGTAGTCTTCTTTTCAGTACTTAAAGGGAGGTGTATACACATACACTATGAATCTCTCTGGTTTTCTGAGAATGACTGAACATTGATACATGAAAGAGAATACAATACTATATATACATATATATATATATATATATATATATATATAGGCAGTCCCTGGGTTACATACAAGATGGGGTCTGTAGGTTTGTTCTTAAGTTGAATTTGTATGTAAGTCAGAACTGTATATTTTATCATTGTAATCCCAGCCAGAACTTTTTTGGTCTCTGTGACAATTGGATTTTAAAAATGTTGGGTTGTCATAAGAATCAGGATTAACAATAAATCTTCATTACAGACACCTGTGATAACTGTTACTGTTTTTTGTAGCCTAGGACTTAAGTACTATAAATATCCAGAGGTCCATTTGTAACTAGGGGTCGTATGTAAGTCGAGTGTTCTTAAGTAGGGGACCGCCTGTATATATGTCAATGAATATCATGAATTACACATGACATCCATATTAAATGTGACAGCCAAATTACACATTAGCCAGATAATACGTTTTTTGATTTTCTACTTGTGCTCAAATTGATTTGAAAACAACAATTTTATTCTTTTAAACCATTCACACAAATTGATGTAAATGCACATCATGTGAGTGCCTAGCCGCAAACATACATTTACATCCAGCTTCTGGCACCAGCTCATGAGCGGAACAGGCACCAGAAGCAGTGAGTGTCAGCTGCATATTACAGTTGACACCCTGCCATGACACCCATGATCAGAGTTGCCTCCGATCACGGGTGTTAACCACTTAGACACTTGGTTAAGCATGCCTGTGGTGTGTATGGGGATAACAGCTTATTGCCCCTGGTGATCTGAACCCCGGGAACTTCAATCTTCTTCAGGGAAGCCCAGGGTTCCGTCGAGTGCCCTGGGGTTGCCTAATGCCTCCTCCTGTCAGATCCCTTCTGGGTCTGGCTGTAAACTGTCTGTATATGCGTCTGTATGCTCTGACAGTGTACACTGCACTGCAATACATTAATATTATGGTGCAGAGAACTTGAATCAGCAGTCAGAGCATTGCTGGCTCAAGTCCATATGTATATAAAGTAAAATAAAGTGTAAAAAAGTTTAAAACATTTTTTAAATAAATAAAGTATAAGCCCCCATAATTGCTCATTCCCATAGAAATGCTCAATAAAGTATTAAAAAGCACAAAGAAATAAACTCCACATATTTGGCATCGCTGTGTCTGTAAAAATCAATACTTGTATAGGATTGGCAAACAAATATAGGTTCAATACCATTAGCCCAACACCAGAAAATGTACAACCAAAACCAACAGACAAGATGTTATAAAACTGCTGTCAAATATAAACTTTAAAACATACACTCACCGGCCACTTTATTAGGTACACCATGCTAGTAACGGGTTGGACCCCCTTTTGCCTTCAGAACTGCCTCAACTTCTTCTGGCATAGATTCAACAAGGTCTGGAAGCATTCCTCAGATTTTGGTCCATACTGCATGATGGCATCACACACAGTGCCGCAGATTTGTCGGCTGCACATCCTATGATGCGAATCTCCCGTTGCACCAACATCCCAAAGATGCTCTATTGGATTGAATCTGGTGACTGTGGAGGCCATTTGAGTACAGTGAACCTCATGTCATGTTCAAAAACCAGTCTGAGATGATCCCAGCTTATGACATGGCGCATTATCCTGCGAAAGTAGCCATCAGATGTTGTGTACATTGTGGTCATAAAGGGATGGACATGGTCAGCAAACAATACTCAGGTAGGCTGTGGCGTTGCAAACGATGCTCAATTGGTACCAAGGGGCCCAAAGAGTGCCAATAAAATATTCCCCACACCATCCACTACCACCACCAGCCTTAACCGTTGATAAAGGCAGGATGGATCCATGCTTTCATGTTG
This sequence comes from Engystomops pustulosus, assembly GCA_019512145.1. Classification (NCBI taxonomy): domain Eukaryota; kingdom Metazoa; phylum Chordata; class Amphibia; order Anura; family Leptodactylidae; genus Engystomops; species Engystomops pustulosus. Next base: position 58,892,735 of record CM033644.1, read on the forward strand.
TTGATGCCAAATTCTGACCCTACCAACCATCCGAATGACGCAGCAGAAATCAAGACTCATCAGACCAGGCGACGTTTTTCCAGTCTTCTACTGTCCAATTTCGATGAGCTTGTGCACCCGGTGTGGTCTTCTGCTGCAGTAGCCCATCTGCCTCAAAGTTCAACGTACTGTGCGTTCAGAGATGCTCTTCTGCCTACCTTGGTTGAACAGGTGCGATTTGAGTACTGTGCCTTTCTACTCACAGCTGAACCAGTCTGCCCATTCTCCTCTCTGACCTCTGGCATCAACAAGGCATTTCCGCCACAGAACTGCCGCTCACTGGATGTTTTTTCTTTTTCGCCATTCTCTGTAAACCCTAAGATGGTTGTGCGTGAAAATCCCGTAGATCAGCAGTTTCTGAAATACTCAGACCAGCCCTTCTGGCACCAACAACCATGCCACGTTCAAAGGCACTCAAATCACCTTTCTTCCCCATACTGATGCTCGGTTTGAACTGCAGGAGATTGTCTTGACCATGTCTACATGCCTAAATGCACTGAGTTGCCACCATGTGATTGGCTGATTAGAAATTAAGTGTTAACGAGCAGTTGGACAGGTGTACCTAATAAAGTGGCCGGTGAGTGTATATAATTTATTGGTATGTACTAAACACAATTAAAAAGCACACATAAACTATGTGCACATTAAGCTTACTATAAATAATAGTGGCTTACACAGACTGGCAACAAGTAGATGATAAAAGGTATGTATGGAAATACCCATAATAGCATACCATCAATCAAATACCATATAGCACTGGGGCAAGTGTACGGAGTGTTTAAGCTGCTATTAACCATGGTGTTCCGACCATTAATAAAAATATACACATAAAATGCCCTTCTCCCAAATCTTAAGCCCTAAACTAAAAAATTAACTTAAGCCCTAAACAAAAAAATTAAAAAGTAATTCCTCTGAAAAGATGGTGATGCTAAAACAAACAATATTGGGGGTCATTTACTAAGGGCCCAATTCGCGGTTTCCGGACGTGTTACCCGAATATTTCCGATTTGCGCCGATTTCCCCTGAATTGCCCCGGAATTTTGTCGGATTGTGGCGCATCTGCGCTGGCATGCACGCGGCGGAAATCAGGGGCGTGGCCGAACGAAACCCGAACGAAAACCGCCGCATTTAAAACAAAAAAAGTGTTGCGGAGCTTGCACTTACCTTCACTAGGAATAGGCCGGTGAACTTGAGCGCGTTCCGATGCTTTTCAGCGCAGCAGCGCCACCTGGTGGAAGTCGGAGGAACTGCCTTAATGAATCCCGGCCAGACCCGAATCCACCGCAGAGAACGCGCCACTGGATCGCGAATGGACCGGGTAAGTAAATCTGCCCCATTATCTCTAAATTAGTTGTTCTAAATATTAGTGGTTCTAAATATTTCTAAATATTTAAAAAAATATGAGGAATAACCATAATTGTAGGGACCCATAGATTAAAAATATTATATTATATTAATAGTACGGTGAGTAGCTAAAAAAACAAAAGCTAAAAATCATAAACAAGAATTGATGATTTACATTTCTTCCACCAAGAAAGACGTAATAAAATCTCATCAATTCGCTATAAATGCCCCAAAAGGATGTTCCAGAAAAGTGGATCTTATCCCAGAAAAAATACGCCTTATAAGTCTACATTACAAAACAATGAAACATTTGTACAATGTTACAATGCATATCTGCAGTGAATGGCGCTCCTTCCATTCTATGCCTGGCCGTGTGCCCATACAGTAGTTTATCAACTATAAGGGATATCAGCAAATTCCGGTGAAATTGGTAGAACTCAAACTTCGTGTAGCTTTTTGTCATTTATCCATAGAGAGTGTTTAATTTTTTATTTAATAGTTTCTATAATGCAGTAATTTATAGAGTTCTACTATTATTTAGGCCCCTGAAAGTCACTTGAAAGCTGAGCAGGTTTTGGAAGTTTTCATTAAAATGTGAAAAATAACAAAATCAAAATGAGCTTCATAACATCCTAGAGAAATGAAAGGGTGCATAAAAAACTATGACAACATAAAGCTATACTTATAAAGTTATTGGGGTGGTATTAATATTGGTCTGGAAAGCAGAGAATTTGAAAATGGAGAACTTCTTGCCAAATTTCATAACTAAATGCAAAAGATATCATTTAGTACAATGTGTCACAATAAAGTAACCAGAATCTCAAAATCCCTTGGATATGTTAAAGCATTGCAAAGTTATATCCACTTATAGTTAATTAAAAAATGAAGCCTGGTCTTTAAGGCTAAAACTTGTAGGGGTTTAATTATAAATTTATCATATTTTGGTAGAAAATGGTTAAATGCTAATGTTATGGTGATTCAAGAAATCATTGCCCTATTTTAGCCAAAGTTTAGTCTCTTCACACTGAGAAACCAATAAAAGATGAGGCTACTGTACCTGATTCAATCTCCCATACATATACAGAGCCATCTTCACAGCCAACAACTAAGACTTCCTCCACCGGATGCCATTTCAGAGACTTTACTGGGAATAGATGTTTTCTAGCATGGAAAAAACAAGCTCTTTCCTGGAGGTTGAGAAGTGCCACTGAGTTATCACTACATAAACAGTATATGCTCTGGAACAATTTCACCTGTCAAAGAAAAAGACAGAAAAAAGGATGGAATATGGGTTTTGTGTTAAACAAATAATTAAGAAATTGCTTTTAATAAATGTCTTTATATACATTTTATATACCTCCCCTTCTTCATAACAACTCCACAACCTTCCAGCTCCCATTATTTTTTTGGAAACCAAATGACTAATCCATTGTATTAAATATAGAACGATTGACTATATTAAGACTGCCTCTTCGTACCTTATATCTTGTATGCACCTTATATTGTGCATTTTGCCTATTCACACATGACCGGGCACATGTACGATTAAAACTTTTTAAACATGTAATGTTCCTTTAACGTGATCACATGACCGCAGGTGCGGGCTATTTAAGAATCACCTGTCCATGCCTCACGATATGCCATGATTAAGGATTTTTCCAAAACGCGCAGGCATTTACGCTGTATATGTCTGTGTTCTCCTATATGTTCATCTGCCTCTGTGAATTTTTAGAGAATATGAAATAAATTGCTATGTTTTTACTGACCCTGGATGGTTGTGTGAAGCTGGATCCGCTACATGTTTTTGCTTGTGCTGGACTGGGAACAAGAGTTGTCCGTGCTCCAACCTTACCAGATGCTGCTGCATGATCTTCAGGTGAGCTGACTCCATACCTTTTCAGTATACTTTGTAAAAGATGGAGCTCAGTATATTTCCTGCCTTCATTTTCTTACATTAGAATAGACAACATCCTGTCATCCATAGTGATACTCATGAAACTCAGTTAATATTTTACCCATAGGCAAATACCACAGGGATTCAGATATTATAGTATAATTTTAGTTTGTAAAAATGAAAATCATTAAAATTGGTATTCCCACAAAGACAAGATTCTTAAATATACTCAAGATAACAAAAAACCACATTCTATAATTCAATGTTGGTAACAAAAATACAGAATTTCACAGATATAATTCCAACCTGTCTCTATCAGTTCTGGTATTTACATTTTGGTTGTCCCTAGATAAGACCATAAACTGCTAACTATGGTCGAGAAGATTCCTCTAGATCCTTTTATATTGCAGGAGCAGGAGGCAGAGAGCACTACAGACACAGGCACTTCCGGTCCAGTAGCAGCGTGCAGAGGAGACACCAGCAGCTCTACAAACAAGATAATCTCTGGATCTGAGGTGAGGGGGGATATCAGTACTGTGTGTTTTATAGGTGAGATAGCAGAGCTGAGTGTGTTATAGGGGCTCATTTACTAAGGGTCCAAACGCCGCACTTTTGTCGGGTTTCCCGAGTATTTCCGTTTTGCGCCGAATTGCCCCGGGATTTTGTCGCACGTGATCGGATTGTGGCGCATTGGCGCTGGCTTTCACGTGACAGAAATCGGGGGCATGGCCATCGGACAACCCGATGGATTCGGAAAAACCGCGGAATTTACAAAAAGAATTGTATCGCAAGATCAGCACTTACATGCACCGGGAAGAAGAAGGTGAACTCCGGCGGACTTCGGTGCAGCAGCGACACCTACTGGATATTGGGCCCATGATCTTAGTGAATGCCAGCAGACAACGCGCCGCGGGATCGCGACTGGACCGGGTAAGTAAATGAGCCCCATTATGTCTTATATCATGACTCTGATCTGTCTCATCTCTCTTATCGATGTTTCAAATACTTGTAAAATGTTCAGAAGATAAATGAAAGTGAACCCTGTACCCTGTAATCTAAGCACATTGTCAGCTCACAGCATCTCATAGCACAGAGGAATCATGAAGTGTCTGCTCAGCCAGTGTTTACCCACACTGTGGATTTTACACTGATCACTGAGTGATTGGAACAGAAACAGAATTAAAATTGTAAAGAAAGGGCTTATAATTTATCTTATTTTGTAAACATCAGTAGGGGAATAAAATTTGAGAACTTTTTTTCATAGGCAAGCCCCGTTAAGTTTCAAATTGGCAGGGTCCAATACCTGGTGAGAGCGTCTGTTTTTCAGGCCGGTGACTTCATGTCCATTTGTCATGTAGCCTGATTCACTTGAATGGGACTAAGACACAGAGATCCCGGAAAACTCCTTTAAAGTCAGTTGACTGTTCTCTTTATTGTGAAATTGTCCCAAACCAGTACAAACCAGTGCTTCATTGCCATTGAAAATAGCACCTATCTATCTATAAATGTCATATTATTTATAACTACATACTGTGTAAGTAATATCACAATTATGTATAGTGGTAGCAATCGGAAGCAGCATTACAGTTACCTTTGACATAAAAGTGCATATTGTAGATTTTTCCCCACTGCAGGATGGAGACTTTTGTGTTGCATGCTGACTGTCAGTCATAGTTCTATGTATTTTATTCAAAAGGTCAGGCGTTTTTTTAAATGTCAAGTTCCGCTGACCTAAAGCTGTCTTTTTAAATTATTTTTAACTGCGCCAAAACAAAAGTGCATCAATCAATAATTAAAACAGAATATAACTTTACCGAAGCTGACACGTGTCTGAAATATATAAACACATGTAGCAGAGCTTTCTAAGTTAACTCTTTGGGGCTTTTTCTTTGTGTTGCAATAAGTCTTTTGGGAAATCAAAATAAAATGATCATTGGAGTTTTTCATTAGTTATTGATAGATGTTGGTTGGACATGTCCATATGTGTGTCTCTATACATTAACATCTTATAAATACACTTTCACTTCACTACATTATTGCCCAGAAGGTTGTGGGTGAGTTGTGGCCTTTCAAGGGTTTTGCTATTGTGTTGTAATATTTTACTGTAGTCATAGGCCAAAATGTGTATTATAGGGAAATTACCACTGGCCTAGTTTAATCGATAACCATGGCTAGACCTTGTCAAGACTAGCGCAGTCTCCTCCTAAAGCACTGAAGACCAGAAGAGACATTTTACTTATGCGTTACTATCCTGAAGATCACTATCCCCAATTCAATGGCAGCTTAATGTAAGGTTTCTTATTATAAAATACAGGGGGTTTGGGGCGGTAACCCGGGCATTCTAGTCGGGGCATGGCCATACAAACCACCCACCAAATTTTATGCTTAGAAGAACCTTCACCCCTGTAAATATGTTCATGCTCTCAATACATATGTACACAGGCGCCATTTTCAAAGATTGAAGGGGCGCATCCTCCATTCTCCAAGAACCATAATTCTATTGCCATATCCAGACTTGTAGTGACTATAATATTCATACCTCCCAGGGCCCATGGCTTTCTCAATTGCCCATCTGCATTGGTGTTCTATTTCATGGTAGATACCAATTACTCAACATCACAATGGTTTGTACTAAATGGCAAACTGGGTTCTACAAGTTTGCACACTGTGCATATAGCATATATTCTCTTCAAGAACTTTTCTCCTTACTTTGTAGTCATTAGGTGGGACGAGCAGCTTTAGGATTGCACCAGACTGCAGAATGAACCTGTGAAATATTTCCCCTGTGAACACATCTCTCCAAATTATAGATGAATTCTGATCCCCAGAAATGAGCCAACTTGGATCATACTTCTCCGAACGTCCATGTGGGTAAAGTAAACTTGTCACACTGCTATCATGGCCTGCAAAGATCTTATGTGGCAAGGAACCTAGAAGCAACAATGCAGATAATAAGGCACAAATGTTTCTGAATTTGTTCTGAACTCATCAACATAAAAACCTGAGCAAAGGCAGAGGCGATGTTTCTTTACGTGTTTTCCTGGCAAAACATATTAATGGCCTATATATAAGGTAGACCAATGTAAGATCGCTGGAGGTGTGGACAGCCTGCACTCATGTCCATCAGCTGGATGGATAAACAGATGCATTTATTGTGTGATGACAATGCAGGATTCTGATCCCATTAAAGCAAATGGGGTGTTTGCACACTGGAATCAGCTTGACAAAATATTATGTAAAAATACCTCTATAATCATAAAGCAATGAGGCCGGCTGCTCCTATTGCTTAGAGCAAGAAAGAGCAAGAAATTGGTTTAGGAGTTTTCCAATCTTTTAAAATGTTTTGGTCACTAGGACATGTCTTTAATTTGAGGGCAAATATGGTCCACTTTAAGCACTCTCATAAATCAGGCTCCCACATTGTTTTCTGGCCATGGTTTCATACTCTTAGACTAGGTTCATACCTTAATTTTTGCTCCCCCTTCGTCCTGAATGCAAGGGAGGGGGAAAGGGGGGGTTGAACTAGCCAGTGATTGGCTGCCCATGTAAGGGGTGTTTCCCCAGCGGTACTGGTACCCCAGTGGTACCGAGTTTAGTACCTGAACCAGAACAGATTCTATAATCTGGGTTTCGACTGACTTGGCCAAATCCGAATTTCAGTCAGTCCGCTCATCACTATTTATCACCATCTTCCTTCTGCTGAACGACTTGTATGCTCAGTGTAGAGGTCTAGCTTTAAAGACACAGCTCAGACAACGCATGTAAGTAACGTGTCCTGTACCTCCATCATATAACCAGTCATGGAATTTTATTTTCATCAAGAATCATGGTGCCATCATAGTGCAGGAAGTTAAGGTAAAGTAACTATAATGTTATGGGTCACCATATTTGAACCCTGACACAACTTATTATAATCAAGGAGGACCACAGGGATCTATGTTTGACCATTTTATCCACCCCTGAATAGCTCATCATATTTTCATACAATGTCATAGAAAAATGGAAAGCCCTATTCAGATGCAATAATATCATATAATACACTACATATAAATGATTTCTTATTTAGGTAAACTATACATTTGTGATGTCATCATTATTACCTCTTAATAAGGGATGGTCTTGGAGAAGCCTTGCCCTGGCGGCATGCAATGCAAACGTTATGACAATGCTACCATCTTCACAGCCACACACCAACTTATCAAGGCTGGGTATGTAAAGGGATGCAGTGACTGTGGCAAACGCCACTCCATCGTCAGGGGTACATAGATGATCTATGATTCCTTCAGACATCGATTTATGTCTGTCAAACATTTCCTGAAGAGTTACGTTTACCTTTAGTGGTATCTCTAAAAAAAATACACAGAGCATATCACCATTATCATTAAAGGAAAGTGAAGCTATTGTACGGACATGAAATGCCTTCTATCCAGAACATAATAACGAATTGTAGTCCTTATCTCTGAAACTTCTTATCTATAGAGTAGATGTCAGGTCAATATTTGCCAAACTCTGTCACTTTCTCAAATAGAACTATCAATGAAATATGTTATTAGTTAAACAAGAAGCTTGTAGACAGGTTTCAGAGTAAAGATGTCTATTGTCCGCTACACATACTCATCTACTGCGTGCTGCCAACCCCAGGACCAGTATAGATAAACTTGTGATAACATCTGACTGCCACCATTATCACTGACAGATGATTACATCATCAAAATTTCTGTAAGAGAAAGGACTGAGACAATATATTTCAATACATCTCAGTAGGCTATTTACACCATAAGTTAGAGAACAACGTAGTTTATGGTCTTCTGACTATGTAGTCGAAAGCAGGACTAATCATTTCTCATGTAGTAAAGTGGAAATGTTAATCTGGTCCTTTACTATCACAATCCAAACACAAGTCCATGGTTTTGGATCTTAATTTTGTCTACTTTATATTAAAGACTTAATATTTTTTTTTTATATTAATGTTTTGGCAGCATTGCATGAAAAAAAAATACAATTTTCTAATATATTTTGAATTATGGGGGTCATTCAGGTAATTATTACTAGTATATTTGTAACTTTTGTAAAATTACCGTGATGGACTTTGTATGGACATCCATGGACATATGAATGGGTAAATAAATTTTAATAAATAAATAGAAATATCAAAAATTTGTACCCTTTAGTTAGCATTTGTTGCTACAACATAGTTAAGTATTACACACAACTTTCCATATCTTACTAAACGCCTTAAGGTTGGTAAAAACACTATGGTCAACATTTATGGTCACTATAGGGTGATAGATAGTCCAGAACTGTGTTCTTATATATACTTCATGTGGGGCATAGGAACAATTATTTTTAATAAACATCATTTTTAACATTGTAATTTTTTCTGATAGTCTGGTGTAAAATACATATCTTACCCAAAGGAGAACCATCACACTGTGATACTGGAACATCAGGGATATGCCAGAAGCTGAGTTTCCCACTTACATCACCGGAATACAGTATTTTAAAAAATGGTTCCTTTCTTTCATTGATGAATCCCATAGTACATGAAGAACTCTGTTTAAAATAGCAGAAGGTAAAACAGTTTTAATTACAAATGTTTTACAATCCAGAAACTGCAACTATTTTCCTGTCTCTCATTTTAGAGGAAACTCAGTTTTTATGTGGTTCCATAAACTACATACAGTATATCCACAGCTTCTTTTTAAGCTTCCTTTACAATGGGTGTCTAATCTCTACTTTTAATAATAAAATGCCTTTAACTTATTTTATGTTCAGACAGTAAAATATTGCTGAACTTTGTGATGAAATTTGACATTCCTAAACCGTAAGCAGTGCCCACCTTTTTTCTGTTCAGTCCGTGGAATAGATAACTTACGTATTCTTTGAATTTGAAAAAAAATGGAAGTATCAAAGGTCTCAGCTGAGATGTAAGGCATTGTTATCCCGGTCTCCAGTGGCAACCATTTGTTACTCCCGTTCGTTTTGTCCACAATTTACATTACGTGCAAGTTACATCTGAGCCAATTCCTGGCCTCAAACATACTGTCCAAAGGGTAAGAATAAAATTTTTTTCTATTTTTCAACAAATTCTGCCTCAACAAAAGTGGAAAATCCCTTCAAGACTATCACACATATATGTTTCATTTACATCCAATTTTTATATATGTTTTAACGTCATTATGCACATTCATTATTTAGAGTATAAAACATTTGTTGCCGGCATCCGATGAATGTCTCACTTACCTTGTCATTAAAATAACCATCAACAATTTTTAAGAAAGTTTAACAATTACATAAAGTTTTGCAATACATCTTTAGGATTGACTGGTTCTTGTATGATTGCTGTTCCTCTATAGTGGCTGGCAGTACCACTGCACAGGAGGCCGGGGCTTTATAAGGACACTAATGGCTGGGCTAGTTAAGGGGCTTTGTGATTTACACCACAGATGCAATAAAGGCTTGTGCTATTATGACAAAATAATGTTTGTGCCTTTCAGATATCAAACTCCTCATCTTGTTTCTTCTCTGCACAGTTACATAATGACAACATGTAATTACTTTGTCATATTTATCACATGTTTTCAACCCATTCAGTTTCCTTTGTGTGTCGACCTATTCTTTACCATTGTCCTTTTTTTACATCTGAACGGATGTTCCTGCTGCATTTACAATAGGTCATCTGCTATGTAGTTGTGTTATAAGAAAAACACCTTTCTCTTATTTCCACCTCCCCTTAATGGATTTGACAAGCATCCGGATAAGTCAGTATGAAGCTAAGGATTAATTTACTTGAATTAACCTAATGGAAGTAAAATATTTTGAGTGATTTATTTGTATGTTGTGGATAAAAGTACAAAAAAAATACCTCCTCCATCACCTTTGTGGAGCACAGCAAGTGAGGGGTGATTGTTTCTTTAAGTAATCCTCCATCACCCGGACATACACTTTTAGAAAGGCCACTGCAGAAAGAAAGCAACATGAGGCATTAAAATGACATCAAACAAAAAGGTGACTGACGGGGTTAAAATTCTTAGCACCAAAAGAAAAGTTGCAAAGATGGAAACTAATTACTTTTGTGTTCTTGGAAATCATAGCACCATCTGCCCAATCAAGTTCTACATGGGTAATCTTATTTCTTCATCTCCTGCTGCTTCACATAAAGACTGAAGAGTGCCAAACTCAAGCCAAATGTTCTAATGTCAAAGGGGTTTTGTTATGGGTTTTGATCAAGTGTGACAAGCAGGGATTTTCTACAATACACTTACAAACAGCTTACTTTGTACCTGGACTTATCATACCCCAGTTCTGTGTGAGCCCACCTGTTCAGCAGCTGGTAGATATAGCTGTGCCCATCCTGTGTCCAGATGATAAGTCGGTTAGTAGCTAGGAACTCCCCCCCAGCAAAATTCTGGCCACTTTTACAAACATCGCCACAAAGTAGAGAAAAATCACAGTAATCATAGACCTGGAGAAAAAGAGAGTCATAAAACTTATATTAGAGCAGTACCACATACATTAGATACCTGTTAGAGAATTTAGAGAATCACTCTTATGGATTGTAAGCTCTTCATCCAATCTGACTATGTAATTTTCTTTACTGGCTTATTTTGTCTGTAAATGTCTATATTGTTCTGCAGAATATGAGAACAATGTATAAAGAGAGAATATTCATAATTTTTAGGACTTTACATACATAAAATTAGACTAGGAAGTGCCAGTATTGCTACTAAGATGCTTTCAGGTCAATAGGTTAAAAAATGCAATTTAGTCAAGACCCAAAAATTGGCAAAAGGAAGGGACAGTCAGATTCACTGCTGTAAGTCACACCAAATCCTCCCAATGTGGCTATGACTGGTACTTAGCACAGATAGAGGGATGATTTCAGGATGAATATGAATGTAAAAGTTTACATTGGATTTGAATTGTTGTTCAAGTAGTCTGAAATGAATGTGGCATGTTATAGAGCAGGATAAGCTTAGTTTGGTTGAAAAAAGGTTCACTATTGTTAACATTACACCTTAGGATGTTCTGTTAATGTGTGATCAGTGGTTGTTTTAGCAGCAAATCCTGAACCCCGGTGATAGACTTGTAAGAATTGTTGAGTGCTGCTATAGGTTCACTATAGTTTGTAAAACAGAATCATCTTGGTGAGGATATGACTGGTACTCTGTCCTAGTACAGTTAGTGGGGCTCAGCTTCAGTATTAAATCTATGGTTAATATAAAGAGACCTCCACACACAATTATTATGAGCTTATTGTGGAGTACCAAGAATCAAACCCCAGCCAATCACACATTGGTCTGTGGATATCAGAAATCCTATTTTATACCTCGAACAATTCAAGAAACCCAGTATAAAGCCCTGATATACAAAAAAAAATGTATGGACCCCTGACAGAGGAGTATCTCTGAAATGCACATTGGGTGTGCACGCTGGACATGGACCCCTGCCGCAGGGGTGTAACTAGGAGTGGCAGGGCCCCATAGCAGACTTCTGAATGGGCTTCTCTAAAGAAAATATATCGTATATAATCAAGTATAAGGTGACCGGAGTAAAAGCTGAGACCCCTAATTTTACCAACAAAAACTGGGAAATCCTATTGACTCAAGTATAATCCGAGGGTGTAGTATACAGCCAGCCAGCCCCCATGTAGTATACAGCCAGTCCCATGTAGTATACAGCCAGCCAGCCCCATGTAGTATAAAGCCTGCCAGCCCCCTGTAGTATACATATTACCAGCCCCCTGTAGTATACAGCCTGCCAGCCCCCAGTAGTATACAGCCAGCCAGCCCCCTGTAGTATACAGCCAGCCCCATGTAGTATACAGCCAGCCAGCCCCCATGTAGTACACAGCCAGCCCCATGTAGTATACAGCCAGCCAGCCCCCTGTAGTATACAGCCTGCCAGCCCCCTGTAGTATACAGCCTACCAGCCCCCTGTAGTATATAGCCTGCCAGCCCCCTGTAATATACAGCCAGCCCCATGTAGTATACAGCCAGCACCATGTAGTATACAGCCAGCACCATGTAGTATACAGCCAGCCAGCTCCCAGTAGAATACAGCCAGCCCCATGTAGTATACAGCCAGCCAGCCCCCTGTAGTATACAGCCAGTCCCATGTAGTATACAGCCAGCCAGCCCTCTGTAGTATACAGCCAGCTGCATGTAGTATAGAGCCAGCCAGCCCCCTGTATGCCAAGAACATACAAATAAACTAACTTAATGCTCACCCTTCGGCAATACTCACCCCCGTTCCTTGGTCGTGGCTCCTTTTCTTTCTTCTCTTCGCCGTCCATGCGATCTGCCGGCCGGCGTACATTATGATACGGCGGTGTCGCCACTTATGAAGTCATCAGCGGCGACACCACTGCATCATAGCGTGGGCAGGCTGGCAGATTGCATGGACGCGACTCTTCTGATGCCAGGTTCCCTTTAACTTTTTAAATTATGCTAATGTTAATTTATCATGCCCCTGGTTTTTCATTCTTGATTTTGAATTTAGATTTCATTTAAGTTGTCTGCTCAGCAGTATGTTATAGAGCTGAAGGAGCTGAGAAGATTGACAATACCTGAAAAAGACTCAGCATAACTTGTAATTTACTCATTGAAATACTTGCTCTTTCAATTCTTAGGTGTCCAGTGGGTGGTGCCAATCAATCATTGATAGGCATTTACTGAGCCATATACTCCAAAACATAAAGAAAGAACAGTGATTTGAAACAGTATGTAAGATATACAGAATTTTCCCCACAAAACTATATATCAATCTATTCAACTCCTGCGGATTTACAACACAATGCTGGTAAATGTGACATTTTTATGGTAGCAGGTTCTCCTTATACATCACTGGCTCTACTGTGGGCTAACAGCACTATTCCCATTTATGTAGGAAAAAAAGTTTTTCATGTAATCTGAACAGAACTACATTCTTTGTTGACAACCTGTAGAGAGAATAAAAGATTTCATATCCCAGCCGTGTAATTTCATGAAGATGAGAAGTGACACTTTATAAGCTTAACATCTCCATACAGTGAGAAAAATATGGATATCAGCACAAGCGGTTATTTTCCAGGCTGTTCATGCTGTTACAGAGAAAGAAACATAGAGTCTAATAAGAAGATCAGCACCTTCCAGGAACTGGAGCAAATCACCAGCAGTAACCTCTCCGTGTACGTGCAGAATCGCACCGCGCTGTAATTCGCAGTCTCCAAACACTTTGATTCTGTTTCATACACATTTAGCTTTTCCTGTAGGTTAAAAATATTATTACGTTATTATTTTTACAAATCTTCCATTGTTTAATTTTGTTTCTACATATCTAACACATGCAATGTAATAATGTAACATAAGTCTAAATATTATCCCAATGCAGGAAATCCTTTACACCTTCTTCAAATCCTATTAGTTTCTAGGTATATTCTCCCTATTGTGTAGCCAAAGGGTCATTGGCCAGCAAATGACTATGCGGACATAAAAGACTAATATGAAATGTGGCATTTGATGCAGCTTTGTGAGGGTTTTGGTTTTTGGTTGAGCAAAGGTATATCCCTCTCTTTATAAAGTAGCCTTATTTGGGATAATAGTGGTTTTTTTTGGTGGAATCTTACTGATTATGAATAAATTCCCAAAAAATGTGCACAACCTAATAGTCCCAAGATTGCCGGAAGAAAGAAGGCCTGAATATACTGTGTTTTATTTTATTTAAGGTCAGCGGTTAATGAGGTACTCATAACATTGTTAGAGCAAAGTTCAGATCCATGAACAGGAGGTTAAGGGTATAAAGATAAAGACTATTGTGAGGCATGGGCTACAAGTATGTATATATATTGACTACATATAAAATACCATGACCAAGGGGGTGTATAATCGGTCAGCTTTCAGTTCTGCAATCCAAGGATCTTTGTAAAACCTTCAAAGGTCCTGCAAGTACTCTTGTATACATGTGTGTTTTGAAGCGACACACATGGATGAGAATTACAGTGCTGGAGTTCACTCTTTTTATTATCTCTATAGCAAATTACATTTGGTTTGGGGCCCTTTGGGCTGCCTAGAAGCCTAGGGCATTGGACAACTGCTCAAACTGCCTGTGTCATAAACTGCCCCCGGTGCAAGTCAATTGTATCACTTATACCTAAAACCCAAACCTGATGGGTGGCCAAGCGAGTTTACAAACTGTTACTTGTTACATTGGATTATTGCCCATTGTATATTTGGTGTTCTATGTTTTTTAATGAACAATTGTTCTCCTATGTAACTGTCCAAGTAATACACTACTGCAATAAGGCTTGCTTTATGTAGTATTTTTTTGTATTCATTTATGGGGGTCAGGGTCCATAGGGGTTCAACAATTATAGACATAGAGAGATTTATGAGAAGTGTCTGAGGTAAAACTGTTCCAGTTGCCCATGGAAACCTCTCAGAGCTCAGCTTTCATTTTCCCACAGCTGTTTATAAAATGAGAGCTGAGCTCTGATTGGTTGTCATGGGCAACTACAACAGCTCTGCTCTCAGAAACTTCTGAGAAATGTCCCAGATTAATACCTTTAAAGGTGTAAACCTTAAAATATCTCATTAAAGTAATTAATACTAATACCCACCTGAATGCTATTAACAGAGGATGAGAGGTCCCATACTTTTAACTCTCCAGCAGTTGATATTGCAACTAATGAATCTTCTGCAAAAATAAAGTATGAATTACTAACTAGAACAGTGGTTTAAGGACATTGGGGGAGATTTATCAGAAGTGTCTGAGGTAAAACTGTTTTAGTTGCCCATTGAAACCATTCTGAGCTCAGCCTTAAATTTATAAACAGTTGTGGGAAAATGAAAGCTTAACTCTGATTGGTTACCATAGACTACAAGAACAATTCTCCTCTTAGACACATCTCCCCTAAAATTGTCTTTATACAGTAATATACAGCATAATGTTAGAGAGTACAATATAAGTAACATGTATTTTTTCACTGATCATCTAAAATAAGCTACAGGGTTATAACATTATATGGGATAAAACAGTAACAAATGGCTGATTAGACATGTTTTTCTTTTCTGGTGATATGAATTGCCAAAATTAATATAAAGTGGATAATCTCTAATAAGTCTAAAGACCTCCGATTTCAATCCAATTGTGTCTGATTTCATCAGTTTTTTTATTTGCTCCAAGCTAAAATCATTTCTGGGAAAATGTCATACTTAAAGGGGTATTCCCATGAAGACAAGATTCTCAGCATAACAAAATAACCCATTCTCTAATTCACTGTTATTAACAAAATACAGCATTTCCCAGATATAATTCCAGATGTACATAATTTCAGTTGCCCGGGATCTAACCCTAAATCAGAAATCTAGAGTCGAGCAGGACACATTGTTCAAGGAGTCAACGCCTCTTTGCAGCAGCCCCCTCACCCTTACATTCCAAGATGAGCTTACAGTCACACACACACTCAGGGCAAGCAACAGCGCGAGGAGTGTAAAGCTACAAGCTACATACAAATAATGTCTTTATCCAGGGGAGGGAGGCACAGCAGAGCTGACAGTGTATGTTATGGCTGTGATAGCACAGCTGAGAAATATCATGTGTTATGTGATGTGTTATATGCATCTCATGGAGCTCTCATCTGTCTCATCTCTCTTTCTATTTAGAAGCTAAATGAAAGTGTACATAAACCTGCACCCTGATAAATTTAAGCACATTGTCAGCACAGCATTTCCTAGAACAGTGGGATCATAATGTGTCTGCTTAGAGAATCCCTGCCAACACTAATTTTATACTGACCAGCCTGGGGAGTGATATGAGCTAAAACAGCAATAAAACTGAGTACAATTGTTAAGTTGGGGGTTAACAATGATCTTTATTGTGTAAACATCACTAGGGCTATGAAATTTGAGAATTTTATTTCAAGGGTTTGTCCATGATTATAAATAACATGTCTGTTTTCCTGGTAAAAAGGGTTGGGCTCCAATGTGACACATAAGCTGGACAACCGCCAACATGTAGTATGTTAGGCCTAAAATACTAAAATTTTGGTCACTTGAAATCTGTGCTATAACAAAATGAGCCATATTTGCTTATAAAATACTCATCCCTAAGATTATTGACTGAAAAGTTGGACCTATTAAAGGAATCACAGTATCCTGGTCATACTAGATACCTACACCAACATGTTGTACAAGTTGAAAGGTTAAGACATAGTAAAGACTTATCTGCAGTTCAAACATCAGCCATAAAACTGCAACGTCATACAGACATGGTTCCTGTATCCTGGGAATCTCCACAAATGTGCATTATTTGTATAGACGGACCCCTAGGTCTGCTCACCTTGAATTCTGGTAGAGTGCACAATGCACATGCAACAAATCCAGTCTGAACACTGAGACTTAAAATTATGAAGGACTTGCAAGGTCTTTGCATCAACAATGAGGATGTCTTGATAGTGACCACAGCAGAGCAGCCAACCTTCGCCTGTCATGCGGAATGAGCAATGGTAGTACTGCCAGCAACAACAGAACAAGACGAATATTATTCTATGAAATACTGATCACTTTATTCAGGAATTTAGACAATTTATATAATAGGAACAAAAGGATTTGCTTAAATAACACTAAAGTACAGATAAGAACGGCCTCTGTTTATCTATTGTACACAGTCTATTGACTGGAACACTACCTGGTGATGTGTCAGTGTAGAAATAAAGATTTCCCTTTGTTGGCTGAGCTGTAATTAAAGCTGTGGCCAGTAAGGAGGATAACTACACTGATTCCAGCAAAGAAGCACTGCCTCCATACCGTGCTTCTGTGCAGACCATAGGTAATATCAAGCCAGCATAGCAAATGGCTAATATTATCTAACAACACAAAAATAGCAAAAAGCAGCTGCACAGTCTATGGGTCAGGGTGTTATCCAAATCCTTTAACCAACCAGTGTCCAATGGTAATTTCACACAAAAAACAGTACTCCCAGTCAGTGAAACATATGTGGTTGTCCTTTATTTACACACATGGTGGAGTAAAGGACTTATTTCACTACCTGGAAGTGCTGCCTTTTTTGTGGAAATTATCTATCTACAGTATCCATGTATCATCTATCTATCTACAGTATCTATCTATCTATCTATCTATCTATCTATCTATCTATCTATCTATCTATCATCTATCGTATCTATTTCTAGAATGTTAATTCATGTATGAAACCTGCCATAACAATCATCATATGCAATATCTAAGTATCGATCTATCTACAATAATTATGTATTATATATGTTTAATATCGATTCTATATCTAATCTTTATATGAAATATCTGTATATTTCTCCCTCCATCCATCAATGAAATGTTTATCTATCTTTATAAAGTATAAATGTATAGAGTAGCTCCAGAGTGGAGAATATAACATAAATACAATCTTCTTTTAAAGTAAACCTACCAAGAGGAATCTATCATCTGGAGTAGATCTGATGGTAGATTCCTCCTGTCTAACTCTGCCTTAAACTTTACATATGTTATTAAACCTTACATTTTAAAAAATTAAAACAAAGTAATATGTAAATTATCTGCTATCTCTAGTGGGGCGTGGAGTAGCCTGGCCAGCAAAGGCTACTTAACTACCCAGTAGACTTTGCAGTCCCACCCCCTAGTAGAGCGGCGCACATGCACAGTGTAGAGCGCATGTGCGACTATTTGCTCAACCCAGCACAGAAAAATGCACAGAGCTTCGTGGAAAGCTGGTGGTGCGGATGGTGCTTGAGTACAGCCTCAAACATGAAAACAACAAGCTAGGGGGTGGGACTGCAAAGCCGACCAGGGCTCGGAGTAGTCTGTGCCGGTGAGTCTATTCCACGCCTCTGTAGTAGCTGCTGCAGGTAATTTTTATATTACTTTATTAAATATTTTAAAACGTTAGGTTGAGGGTCTAGGTTTAGTAAAAAGAAGTTTAGGGGAGAGCCAGGCAGAAGGAATCTACCATCAGATCTACTTCTGATCAGGGGCATAACTTGAGGGGGTGCAGAGGGTGCGGTCGCAACTGGGCCCAAGAGGTTTAGGGGGCCCATAAGGTGTCAATTTCCCATATGAGAAGACTAGTACTACATACCATACATTATGGTCAGGGGCCTTGCATAGACTTTGCACTGGGGCCCAACAGCTTCAAGTTACGCCACTGCTTCTGATGTTAGATTCCTCATGGTCGGTTTCTATTAGGTACCTATATGTTTTTCTGCAAACAGTTGACATTATAGCTTTGTGTCATTAGAATCTGAATACTTACCTTACCTTAGGATACCTCTAGCAACAATTGTTACCATAACAAAGTGTAGTGACAAATCCTTCATACAGGCGGTCCCCTACTTAAGGACACCCGACTTACAGACAACCCATAGTTACAGACGGACCCCTCTGCCCACTGTGATCTCTGGTGAAGCTCTCTGGATGCTTTACTATAGTCCCAGACTGCAATGATCAGCTGTAAGATGTCTGTAATGAAGCTTTATTGATAATTCTTGGTCCAATTACACCAAAAATTTTGAAACTCCAATTGTCACTGGGGCAAAAGAAAAAAAATTGTCTAGAACTTCCATTATAAAATATACAGTTTCGACTTACATACAAATTCAACTTAAGAACAAACCTCCAGACCCTATCTTGTATGTAACCCGGGGACTGCCTGTACTTACACAAATTGCTGTGTGCCTATATGGCAGCTTTGCATTCTCAATGCAGTGTCCGGTGTTGACATTCCATACACACATTTCCCTGTAAGACATAACCTCAGGTTATTCGCTGTCATTTCTACTTAGTTGGTGGGGACAATTCCGTGTCATATTTTTTTTAAGTGTAAAAACTGTATTTAAGTGAACACTTATTATTTACACAGCATTTTTGATAGCGATTACGGGAGAAGAAGATGTGGTGGTCATTAAGAGAAGATGGCATACAGAACGTCTCTTCTTTTGTTTAGGTAATTACACCCTGCTGCTCAGCATCACACTAACTTTAAGGCCATGCCTGGAATAAAACGAATTGTACGTATACTGCCATTATGTCTCATCAATGTGTCACCAGAAGTATCATTCTTCAGAACTACATCCTGCTGAAAATGGGTCATTTCACAGAACCTCAGCCATACATTTTACAGCACGTGTTTTGTGTCTATGTTGTTTCTCCATTATGTGCTCCCAAGATTAAACAGCACCACCATGAGGATTATTCCATGTTAGCTCCTTCTCTTTGCAGTTTGGAGAGAAGACTTTAGGTAATGCCTTTTATTTCTATACAACAAAGTGACCCTAATGCTTAGCATTGTTTTGTTACTATGTTCTAATGGCATAATGGGAAAATATGGCAATGACTTAATGTGGGACTAATATGTTACTATAGGGTAATGTTTGAAGATGGCACATTTTTGTTAAAGATTTTTCATCTGTTACAGAATGAGTATTTTTGCTTTACATGATCTAAAATGGAATTAATTTGTATTACCGAAAATACTATCTAATACCTAAGTAGTAGATTCTGGGGAGAATTTCTATCTGTTGCGTTATATGTCACTTTCCATGTCTCTAAATTGTTGCCATTGTGCACACTTTTTTCTACAACTTTTTTCTACAACCTCCACTTTTTAATTCTCCTACCATGCACCTTATTTATCACTACAATCCGGATGTTAAAGTTTGATTGATAAAATGTGACAGTTAAAAAAGTAACACAAAACTACTCCAATTCCCTCCTGACATAGGAAATATTGAGGAATCAGTTGGGCACAAATTTTAAACTTTTTGTCAATTTTTACAGCAGACCTTAAAGAAAAACTACCCTTGATATCCATCATGGTAAACTAAGGACATATTCATAGATCCTAATATTGTGGCTGTGGTAATGTTCTTATATTTTACTATTCATGGCCTCCTTCCTTCTAAAATCAACATTTACAATTATACTATTGAGCCAGAAGTGCTTTGGGGGTGGGAGATGTGTGTTACCAGAGCCCTTCTATATTATAGCTTCACAGTTTGTTACACTGTTTCCCCTTCCTCTGCTCCCTAGGCACCTCCCCCGCCCTTTGCCTTCAGTAATCTAACACATTGAGAGGGGGGACGTGCTCCAATGTAATAATCTGTAGGTTGCAGCACGGAGGGGCTCTGGTAGCACCCCCAGAGCCCTACTTGCTCATTAGCATAATTGTAAATGTTGATTTTAGAAGGAAGAAGGCCTTACACAGCAAATAGTGACACAGTGATGCCCCCAGTATCCAGTAGGCACAGTGCCTGACCCTAGTATCCAGTAGTCACAGCGCCTGCCACAGCAACCAGAAGTCACAGCAGCCAGTAGTCACAGCAGCCAGTAGTCACAGCGCATGCTCCTGTGGCCAGTAGTCACAGCAACACCAGCAATCACAGGAACGCCCCAAGTAGCATAAGGAAAAAAAGAACCTATAACATACTTACCTTGTTCATCTCTGTCCCTTCTCTTGCTGCCTCTGCTCACTCCGATGTTGCAGCTGTGACTTGTGATGACATCATGCGTCCACCGTAATCACACATTGCATGCGCCGCATTTAATATCACACAGACCGTGTGCTTACGCTGTGTGTGGCAGATGGAGAGCAGCAGAGCATGGGTTCCTAAGACCATCGGAAAACATACATATATGATGGACATAGGTGATCTATACGAAAGGGCTGTTTAACCCCAAAAGGGGTTGCAACACACAGGTTGCATCTAGCATTAGATGAATACTATACGATCATAAAATTTACGTGATCTTCAACTAAATAATTGGTATTTTTCATGTCGTTTTTCTTTTAATAACACTCAGCTGTGTAGGAAATATTAGTGCCTATAATAGTAAATTTCTCTAGCAGGAGCCAGATACGTACCCATTCTCTGATGCGCTGACCACATAGGGTTGCTTTTCAAATTCCCGAGCCTTTGCTACGCATGTAATAGCAGCTGTATGACCAAACAGAATTGCTCTGGATGTAACCTGGCAATTAAGAACAAATACATAACAGGACAATAATATTAGTATAATTCATAGATTTACAAAGATAGAATTGTGTCTAATGGTGAAGTTCGCTAAAAGCCATTGTTTTATATACACAATATTACTAGTTTTTCCTTCATCCACAATAAGACACACCTTGAAACTCTAAGGCCCATTGGGCCAAACACTTCTGTTATAAGAGATGTGAACCATAAAATTATACTCTTCTAAGACTGATTCTCTCATTGTAACCAGACACAGTCAGTATTCTCATGTAATTACAATTCTGCTGGTCAAACCGAGGCGTAAATGACAGAATTCCAGATCACTGATGCCAGACATACTTCTAATAGGAAACTATTATTTATTAATATGAGTTTCCCAACATCCCAAACAGTCTCCAAATGAAAAGACATTGCTTTCTGGTTATTTCAGCTGATCAATAAAACGACTATGTAGCTAAAATCTCTGTTGTATTAGGATATGAGAAAGGCACATATGGAGGCTGCCTGCATTAAAGGTCACTGCACTTTTGACTTTGCTATGTAACATATTTAGATATTTTCTTACTTTTTATGAAATTACTGAATGGGAAATCATATTATATGATCTCAACAGTACATTGGATACTATTACAGGCAGGTTTCATTTCTGTGCTTTGCAAGAGCAAACTATTTATTGGTTGCTGTCAAGATGACGACTGTCCTTAAAAAATGTACAGCTCATTGTACAGAGAATATAAAAACCTCTATATAAACTCTTTATTTAGTAAATGACTGTATTACAAGATATGTGGATACAAAACATTTCATTTACAAACCTTCATATCCATTGACAAGTGCCAAAGACAAATCTGCCCCTCCAAACTTCCAGTGACGATTGTTTTCTGGTCATCTGTTATCATTATAGCTGTTACACTGTGAGCAGGGGCCCGGTTTCCCCATAATGCCACGGCCTGGGTTGTGCTCTTCATCTTCAGCTTGACCTGCAATTGAGAGGGTAACTTATATAGTAAAAGCTAAAACTTCAGCCTCAAAAGACATACATACGATTTGGCAAGTTCTGTGTAGCGCTACATAATCTGTGTGTGCTATATAAATAAAGGAATTGTAATTATTATTAGGAACCATTTTTGTGTGAAACTGCACCACCTACTAGATTAAAAGGAAACAAACACATGGCAAAAAACATGGATCTTTTTTTTGTAGAGAAAATGCACTACAATGGGGCCGATTTACTTACCCGGTCCGTTCGCGATCCAGCGGCGCGTTCTCTGCGGTGGATTCGGGTCCAGCCGGGATTCATTAAGGTAGTTCCTCCGACGTCCACCAGGTGGCGCTGCTGCGCTGAAGAGCATCGGAACGCACTCAAATACACCGGCCTATCCTGAATGAAGGTAAGTGCAAGCTCCGCGACACTTTCGGTTTTTTAAATGCGGCGGTTTTTCCGAATCCGTCGGGTTTTCGTTCGGCCACGCCCCCCGATTTCTGTCACGTGCATGCCAGCGCCGATGCGCCAAAATCTGATCGCGTGCGCCAAAAACCCAGGGCAATACAGGGAAAATCGGCGCAAATCGGAAATATTTGGGTAACACATCGGGAAAACGGGAATCGGGCCCTTAGTAAATGACCCCCAATGTATCTACATTGTAGAAATTACATAGGACCTATCAACTTTCCCCTGTTATTCCTCCTGAAAAATTAAGGGTAGTTTCACATAGTGTTTTTCCGTGAACCAAAAGATCTCCTTAAGCATAATCCATAGGTTTCCATTTCCCAGTGAATGTTCAAACTTTTGGCTTCCATTGGGACAATGGGGCTCATTTACTAAGGGTCGCGCTGCACACTTTCGTTGGACTGTGCAACTTTTTCGGCACTAAAACAGCTTGCACAATTATTTAAAAAGTGTCTATGCTGAGATTGTGGCGCACGCGACCCTTTTTGTGGCACAGCTGCGCTGGCTTCCATCCGACACAAATCAGGGGGGCGTCCTGTTGGACAGTTCAACTGATACGGACTGAACGCAGGATATAACTTTAATAATTTTTTGCAAGCCCAACCACTTACATGCACCACTAAAAAGATGGTGTACCTTGTCAGACTTGAAAAAGGGACACATTCATTATTTCAGGCGCACAATCTTAGTGAATCACCGCACACAGCATTATAGTCGGACAATGCACTTTCTGTGAAATCCGTGGATCCTGTAAGTAAATGTGCCCCAATATGTCATGCTCATGTCATGATCCAGACCCCTAGGGGGCTTTGGACATTGCACAGTGTTTCAGCCGTTTTTTTTTTTTTTCATTTGAATTCTTGTAACTTTTTTTGGTAAATGTAGGAAATCATTAACATGAGAATCGATATTGTAGTGTTGTCGTAGCACTGTCACTTTGTAGCGATCTGTATTCCCATGAACCCATAATCTGCATTTTGCAACTTTGCGAACCTTTTTAACATGTGCTTATGGCTTACTACTGTCAGTGAGCTGCTATGTTATAAAGTAGTTTGTTAAACACGAACAGTTTTCTGTCAAATGGATTCAGAGTCAAACAGTTGTTTGTTATGCAGAGTATTGATTAGTGGCAGGCCTCCAATGCCAATTACGAGGAGGAAAAGAAGATTTAGACTTACTCCCTGGTCAGTACTCCAGCAGTACCCGACTCTTCCCTACCAAGCATTTACTGTGTTAGCTGTCTGTCAGTCACTTTTAAACAAGTCACAGAAATACCTGACAGCTACATTATACAATGCTGTCTACAAGACCAGAACAAATGTTTTACCTTATTAATGGGTTAATTTTTATTCATATGTACAAAAATAGAGACTAACAGGGAATTGGTTATAATGTAATTTCCAAATATACATCAGCCAATATATATGCTTATGCATTAAATAATTTGTTATGCCATTTTATATTACTAGATATCAAATAGATAAGATTCAGACTGTGCCACAGGGGAGAATGGGGAGATAACTCTCATGAAAAAGCAGTGGCGCATGGGACTGGTATGGCAACTAATGATAATAGTCCATACCCCTGCCACTGTGCCAGCTAGGCCAGCAGCTAGGCTTACACCACTGACACTATGCCAGCTAGTCCAGCAGCTAGACTAACACCACTGCCACTGTGCCAGCTAGGCCAGCAGCTAGGCTTACACCACTGCCACTGTGCCAGCAGCTAGGCTAACACCACTGCCACTGTGCCAGCTAGGCCAGCAGCTAGGCTAACACCACTGCCACTGTGCCAGCTACGCCAGCAGCTAGGCTTACACCACTGACACTGTGCTAGTTAGGCCAGCACCTAGGCTACTGTCACTGCCACTGTGCCAACTAGGTCAGCAGCTAGGCTTACACCAATGACACTGTGCCAGCTAGGCCAGCAGCTAGGCTACCGCCACTGCCACTGTACCAGCTAGGCCAGCAGCTAGGCTTACACCACTGCCACTGTGCCAGCTAGGCCAGCAGCTAGTCTAACACCACTGCCACTGTGCCAGCTAGGCCAGAAGCTAGGCTAACACCACTACCATTGTGCCAGCTAGGATAGCAGCTAGGCTAACACCACTGCCACTGTACCAGCTAGGCCAGCAGCTAGGCTAACACCACTGCCACTGTGCCAGCTAGGTCAGCAGCTAGTCTAACACCAGTGCCACTGTGCAGGCTAGGCCTGCAGCTAGACTTACACCACCACCATTGTGCCAGCTAGGCCAGCAGCTAGGCTTACACCACCGCCATTGTGCCAGCCAGGCTGTCATCTAGGCTAACATGTAAGTAGGAGAAAGTTTAGAATATTAATGATAATAATTTAGAATAGTAATGTGTACCATTGTCTGGGCTACATACAGTGAGGGGCCACTACCAGATTTTGCGCTCAGGGGCCTCCACCTACCTTGATCCAACCCTGTTCAAAGTGGTCACCAATGCCCACCTTGTTTAGTGGGATACAGGATATCCCAGACCAGGTAAGTGCTGAATGCCCATCCCTATATATTATTATAACTTTATCAGTGTCAAAAAGGTGCGAATACAATCCAAATCAGGAGTAGATTATGGAGAAAGAGACTATTTTGCCAATCTGAAAAAAAAACTGCGCATTAGGGAATTCTAACACTTGTATTTGGATCCTCCCCATGCAAAGTTGGTCCTAGTTCACAAAAAGAAATATCAGTTCACTAAGTTCCATTATGATAATAATATCATGTATTATTACATGTCACTCAAGGTGTATTTTCCTGACTTGTTGACTTGGATGTAATTAATGGTAATAAATAATACTGAAACGTGTAATATAATTGCCCCTCACCACATTTAAAAAAAAAAACACTTGACCAATGTTGAATGATAACCTGTTAACCTCGCCATAGCAAATACAAGGCTGAATAATTGTTTACTAGTCCCCATTTCTGCAAACAAAGATCTATAATTTAGCTCATCACTTGGCATCTAGAGACTTGGAGAATGAAATAATGATACCTATTTCATATGTCGCATAACAGCTCACCATCATTTGCCTGCACAACACAAAGAATTCTCTTCACTGAAGATTCAGCAAATTTGAAAATAAGTGTAGTCTTAAAATTTGGATCATTAAATGAATAACTTTTATTTTTGAACAAAGGATCTTAAATTTAAAAAAAAGCAAAACAAAAGTTTACAACTTGTGTTATTACATGCTACGGATTAACAGCAACTTTGGCTGTTAGAGCCATACAAAGCTCACTGTCAAAATAACAAGAAATGCAAGTGAATACAGCCACAATTTTGTCTTCATGGTTCCAACAACCGCATCAATTAGTCATAAAAGAAAGAACAGCAAAAACCGTGCCTGTAGCTTATCTGCACAGGAAGAATCATGGAGCCAGCAAGGGGACCTCAAAAGATAATCTGGCCTGTTCACAACTATCACTCTACCTGCAGTTTCAATCAGTCAAGGATGTGCCAGCATAAAAGAGCATTGAGGGCAGCATCTGAGAACTGCAGAAAGATTCAATTCCTGTGTAATTAATCTGTCCTGGGGCGACAGCCTGGGTGTGCACAGAAAGGGCTCCACCCATGCCATAGGTTTGCATTACTGATATAGAGGGAGGAGGAAAGGACAAATACCAGCACTCACCAACTTAGTTCCAAAAGAGCTAAATTCAAATATAAAAGCCCCATCTTCAAATAAACATACAGTAGTTCTCAACCTAAATCAACCCAATTTACGTACATTAGTCGCAATGATGTAATCTTATAATTATTAAAATTTACACATAACCCTAATGGATGGGGGTCTTTAACAGCCACTCATCAGGCGACTTTATAATACTATGGGTCCCAAGCACCCACTGCACCCTGGGACATAGGTAAAGGGGTTGCAGAGGTATAAGCGACACTAGGGTGCCACATACAGAGTTACCAGTCTTGTAAGTGGCCCTGTTACAGATTTTGTACCAGAGCAGAGGATCTAAAAGTTACCCTTTTGATGGTGGTGGTTCCTCTTTGAATGAAGTTGCCTTTAATGGACAACCCATACTGGAAGTTGCTTTGAACATGTAACCATTGGACCATGATGTTTTACTAAAACTATGTGGTATTTGTTCAAAGGCTTCATATATTAGCTGGCAAAATTTACATAAATATAATAAAATTTACCCAACTAGAAGTAAGAGTGGGACAACTATTAAACAGCAGCAGATAATGCCTCTCATACATAGTTAAGAGCTATTTTCAACAGCCTTTATAAGGTTAAGGATCTTCTCAATATAAATTGCTTTGATGATGCTGGTATTCTCCAAAAGGAGGATTTTTAGGAATGCTATTTATTAGAAATTAATAGTAGCAAATAAATGCTCCTTCCAATGCGGCATTTTTGCATTCTTCGTTGTGTTTTTTTGTCTGAAGATAATCTACACGCAGCAAAATTATATAGCCAGTATTTGATGATATCAACATTTGCCAGCTGCTATAAAACTGCCCCAGCAAAGCAAGGGTTACCATCCGTAGAAATAAAACAACCTTCACAGTGCTAAGAAATTTCTTGTTTTATTATACTATTTAGCACATAAAACATCACAATAGCATCTTGATGAGCCCGGTGTTCTATCTTGTCACTTTTAGCCACAATGACAAAAGACGCCATATGACAAGGGAAAATATAAAGATGCTGAAATCTAAAGAAAACAAAAACACAATTTTGCTGTGGATGCTATCTGCCACTGTACCATTACAATTTATTGCCGGGGATGAGAGTGAACACTCTATCTTCTTAGAGCACACTCTATGCCTACAAACGAGTACATTCTACAGCCATTCAATTTACTGTATTAATGGCTCTCCGCTCCCCTATCGTGTACAGCTTTTAAAGAGGATAACAAATTGCTTACTCACTGTACTAGGTGCCTTTGATTTCCTAAATATATTCCTATCAGCGCTAATGTAGAAATCCATACAATTGTTCCATAGAATATTTGACCTACTATAAAATGGTAGTTTACTTCCTTTAAAAATAAAGTTTTATGGCATCAGTAGATAATTCCTGCCCTGAACTCTATCTGTTCTTGTTGTACGCAGTCAAAAACAATTACCTTTCTTTGCATTCACAGCCTTATCTAATAAAATGAGGGGAAACTGTATATTAAGGGGTTTCCCCTTTGGCTGCATGCCTGTCTATATTGACTGTAACAATGATAACTATGGTACAGTGCGGTATCCTGAGACTTTTTCATGAGTTTAAACTTGATTTCAAATCATTGGCTTTCTGATTACATTAATAACCAAATTCCTGTGTATACTCGAATATAAGCCGAGGGTGGGAAATGCATTGGTCACAGCCTCCCAGTATACAGTCTGCCAGCCCCCTGTACTATATAGTCTGCCAGCCCCCTGTACTATATAGTCTGCCAGCCCCTGTAGCATACAGCCTGCCCAGCCCCTGTAGTATACAGCCTGTCTAGCCCCTGTAGTATACAGCCTGCCCAGCCCCTGTAGTATATAGCCTGCCCAGCCCCTCTAGTATAAAGCCTGCCCAGCCCCTCTAGTATACAGCCTGCCCAGCCCCTGTAGTAGGAAAAAAATAACACTGTACTCACCTTTCCGACGTCCCCTGTAGGTCCTCTTCTGTCTCCGATGCTCTGGTGCTGCCTCGGGTCCTTCGTCCTCTTCGGATTCTTCCTCTCATCTTCGGCTCCTCTTTGGGTCTCCGTGCTCAGCCGGCACACAGGATGATGTCAGCCGCTTGCCGACGTCATTGTTTGTGAGCCCCTGACATTGCGAGGGGACCCAAAGAGGAGCGGAACTTCCTGAAGAGGAGCCGAAGATGAGCGGAAGAACTCGAAGAGGATCCAAAGGACCCGAGGTGGCACCGGAGCATCAGAGACAGACGAGGACCTACGGCTGATGTCAGAAAGGTGAGTTTTGAATTTATTTTTTTAGTTTTTTAGTATATATGGTAATTCCAAGTATAATAAATCTGTACTCTATGGAAATTACTATAGAACGTTATAGGTTTAGGAATATTTACTGCTCAATATATAGAAGTAATTCTTATTGTCTGTCTGTGGCACAGAGTTTCATTATTATGGCTAGACCTTTGAAACAGTACTTGTCATTATGTGTCTTGGGGTATCCTCACATGCATCATATTTGTTGCTGATATTTCTCTAATATGAAAAGAGATTGTAGAAATGCAGTAACAAGCTGACACTTACATATACTTACTTTAGGAATGTGTTATGTGTAGGGCAATGGACTATACAGACCACTGCAGTGAGAAAAGTTTGACACCAGATAGATGCCCAATGGGTCTGCCTTGATGCCTCTGCAGTAAAGTCTAGCAGAGAGAGTGAACTGCTGAAGCTGGGAGATACCATTACTACTAATCCAACTATGAAATAATCCCTCTTCTAGCAAGTGTTGCACTATATTTTACAAGCAGATGTAACCTGTGTAAGCTACAATTGTACTGATTTTGAAGGGTATCAAGTATAAAGAAATTGATGACCTATGTAAAGGATAGACCATCAGCAATTATTCAGGAGATGTCAGATTCAGGAATCAGGAGATACTGACAACCTTCTGCAACTGAAATTAAAGTAGAGAACAAAGCTAGAAGACCGGCCTCATTCCCTGTGCAGTTTACAGTAACAGAAACTGCAGCTTAGATCCCTCTCACATACACTTCAGCTGGACTCTGTCCCAAGTTCTAAAATATTATTCCAGTACTGGGAGGCTGCTGCAATATCCACAGATTGGCGAGTTCTAAAATTCGAGAATCCCTCAATCTATAATCTTTTTAGGACAACTACTTTTAAGCTCAATTACTTCGTCTGGTCCTGCTGCCGTTGCAAAAGTGAAAACTTTCATGTAGTTATATAACAGTCTGTTTCACCCAAAAAGAAATGAAAAAAATCTGCATCTATAGAGCCTAAAACTTGAAATAAAAATGAAAATCCCAATGTCCAATGACAGCTTAATAATAATAATAATAATATTAATAAATAAGCCATAAATAATTATTAATAATGTTAGGGTGCTAATCCCTATTATTAATACATTTGTTGGGTTGCTAGGCCCTGCTTTATTCTCAACTAGTTTCCCATCCAAAAAAAAAAGTGGGGCACAGACAGGAGGAATGTCAACATTTTCACACAATTATGGCCTTGCATTAAAAAGGCAATTATAACCAACTACAAAATACAAGCCATAAGTCTCCAATCTTGAACTATTAATGAAATAACAATAACACAAAATATTATGAGGAAATTATTTTATGTGACAGCTCCTATAGAACTAAACATAAATCATTTATTGGGGATAAAATTGAGGAATATACACTATATATTTATGTACATACAGTGGGTACAGAAAGTATTCAGACCCCTTTAAATTTTTCACTCTTTGTTTCATTGCAGCCAATAGGCAAGATCAAATGAGAAAATGGCTTCCACCAACATTCACCATCCAACCTGAGGGAACTGGGGACGATCTGCAATGAAGAGGCAGAGAATCCCCAAATCCAGGTGTGAAAAACTTGTTGCATCATTCCCAAGAAGACTCATGGCTATACCAGCTCAATAGGTGCTTCTACTCAATACTGAGCAAAGGGGCTGAATACTTATATATATCAGTTTTCCTTGTTTACCTATTTGATCTTACCAATTGGCTATCTATCTATCTATCTATCTATCTATCTATCTATCTATATATACACAACAAAAGTTTTATGGTGTCTCATGATTTGTCAAAATTTGCAAAGTGGTTAGAAGACAAATCTTGCATGTGAAGCAAATTGTGTCCAGCCACGTTCAGTATAATACAATATGACTATTTGTATGTCATGACGTTTTTGCCTTACACTCCACCCATATCACAATAACAAGGCATAATCTCATATAGGAAGAGCAGATACAAAGAGCAGGTCATAGCAAAACAGTGTTCACACTGAGCAGCGCTCTCACTCACTGGTGCCATTACATTTTGGAGTAAAATAACCAAGCAAGCGAAAAGGTCAGAACTGTTACTCACATACTTCTTTAAAGTCCAGTTCATATCTTCAATCTCACTAGATGAAGTCATGCCACAAGTCTTGAAGTGTTGGTGGGTCAGTTCTATATCTGCCAATGTAAACCTATTTTCTGATAAGAAATGTACAGTGTGATAATAATGTGCCTGTGTTCTAGCGGCTCGACCCTATTGTTAAAAAATATATATACAAAATGTGTCTTTGCAAAGTCAAAGAGTGCCCGAGGCATAATTGTGACTAATGCACTGGAGCTTAGCATGACGTGTGTAGCAGAGCCAGGTCTGCCTGCTCAGGCAGAAATATTCCACAGCTTTAACCCATTTAATTCTGCACTCCAAAAATAAATGGGCCATGGAATACAAACTCACTAAGGTGACCAGTTGTGAGACAAAGTATGAGAGGAATTTGGTACTCAAACCATTTGACTCAATGAAAAACTTCTATAACTTCTCCTGTCTTATGAAGTAAGGCATTACACTAGCATAAAATAATAAATAGTAGGCAACAGCTGAGATCTTTTTTAGTACCACATAACGCTGGAGCAAGGAAAATTGGTAGCATAAATACTTTTCTAAGAGGGAGGTACTCTATGTAATATATTAAATATTTATAAGAATAAGCACTGTATATAAAAGGTAATTGAAAGGGGAGACACTATACAGGCGGTCCCCTATTTAAGAACACCCGAGTTACAGAAGAGCCCTAGTTACAAACGGACCTCTGGATATTGGTAATTTACTGTACTTTAGTTCCAGGCTACAAGGATCAGCTGTAACAGTTACCTAGGGTGTATGTAATTAAGATGTATTGTTAATCCTGGTTCTTATGACAACCCAAAAGTTTTAAAATTCAGTTGTCATAGAGAACAAAAAGATTTTGGCTGGGGTTACAATTATAAAATATAGAGTTCCGACTTACATGCAAATTCAACTTAAGAACAAACCTTCATAACCTATCTGTACGTAACTCGGGAACTGCCTTTATATAAAATAACTTACTATGGCACTAGTACTTACTAGGAAAAAAACTGGTTGTCAGGATTCAGAGGTAGTGGACCCACTAAAACCCCACGGACAATGATGTAAGCCGACAGTCTAAGTGGTACACAGCTTTCACCAGGTTGCTCCACAGGCAAGACTTTGTCCACGGTGGTGGCAAAGGCGCAGAATCGTGAGGCAGAGTCGGGGACAGACAGGAGGTCAGGACAGGCAGCACGGGATCAGAGTCGGGACATAGCGGTAGGTCAGGGCAGGCAGCACAGGGCAAGGAACGCAGCTTTCTCTATGGCATGGAGGTACAAAGATCTGGCAGAGGACACAGGAAGGGGCTGGGAATTTAACAAGAAGGGCAACTGGCCAGGGCCAATTATCGGCGCTGGGCCTTTAAATAACAGAACGCAGGGGCACGTGCACCGGAGCAAGGAGCCTGCCGGTGCAACACAGACATGTGAGTGAGGCTGCTGCAGGAGAGAGGGGGCACAATGCCAAGTAATGCTATGTATAAAATCTCTAACTGGAGGAGCAAAATAAATACTATCATCATTTTCTTTTGTCTAGGGCACAAGGGAAATTGGACTGCAAGTAACTGTAGTATCTTTAGGTGCATCAA
This sequence comes from Engystomops pustulosus, assembly GCA_019512145.1. Lineage (NCBI taxonomy): Eukaryota > Metazoa > Chordata > Amphibia > Anura > Leptodactylidae > Engystomops > Engystomops pustulosus. The sequence continues at coordinate 58,925,096 of CM033644.1, forward strand.
GTTTGTGAGGCACCTCTCAGCATGTGTAGTGTCAGTGAGATAAGTCTGACTTTCAAAGATGGACCGGTGCACTTGTCATCAGTGACAGTTAACGTGGTGTTTTTAAGATTTACATGGTAACTTTACTGGACATTACTTTATAGCTAAAGGTGCAAGTTTTACTGAATATTTACTGAATATACTTTTTTTCAGGGGAACAGTTCTTCATCAGTGTTGTCCCATAGGCTGCTTATGATTGCTACTTATATGACAAAGGAGCCTTTAGGCACCCGATATACTAGAATCATTGTTTAGCTGCTGGCACTGCATACAGTATTTACCAATGTTATAAATGCAAGCATTAAAAAAGTTCCATTATTTTAACTATCCACATACTGCTGCTTCACCAAGTAAATTTATCGGACCATATTCTTCATTGTCTCCTTATTCGTCTTAACCTTGATGGTGGAAGGAGGTGCAATCATTTGTATTTTTAGACATCCTAGGGAGCTGTAGTTCAGCTCTTGGTGAACTGCTATGATTTGCTTTCAGAGTCCCAACTCTTGGCCATTGTCTCTCTTCTGTTTAGCATTGTCTTCTCTATTCATTGCCATTTTGCAGTGTACCCTCCTCTCCCCTATTCCCCCATCACTCTCTACTCCTTTTTCTCTCTTCTGTCCTCATAAAACTGATGTGAGAGACATGGTGATGTCTGGCTTAATAACTTGACAGATGTTAGAAGGAGGATCTGTCAGCATCTGAATGAATCACTGTGGAAGGTTTTGCAGTAGCTACAGAGCAATTTTAAACTTCCAAACTATCAAAAAGAAGCAGTTTTCTACAGAAAATATAACGTATATGGTATCTACTTATAGCATAGAATCTAAAACATAAAATATTTCAATGAAATCAGAAAGCTGATATGAGAATAGCTTTAAAGTTTTTGTTTTTAAGAAACTGGCACAGTTTCTCCTTGTGACTCTGAACCCATACAATCTTTTGTGTCAGGGCTCAGGGGACACAGCATTTATAAATATGATGTCATTTTGTTAAACCTGAGTGTTTTGAAGTGTACGGTGGTGGGTGGTCGTTAACGTATTAAACGTTTGTTAAATATCACATCAACATTCACACAAGCTCCTTACTCCCTATTTAGCACATCACCCTAAATTGAATAGTGCCTATGCTTGCACCTCAGCCCCATTTATATGACTATGACTTAGCCACGTGACATATCGATGTGACAACATTGACCAGTGTTTTCTGCAGTGCTACACCTGCTTCAAACAAATCGTTGGGGCTTCCAGATGTCGGACCCCCACTAATCTACTTCCCCTTTAAGAGGTGCATGACCTAACTAGTGACCCTCACCATAATATAAGTAATCAATCAATTTAATAATTAAGTAACTAATTACCTCATTATGTTTCAGGAGTATAGGATAGCATCTGGAGAAAGAAGGGACTATGTTAGGACTTCTAAACCAATCAAGGTAAAATAGTATTTATGTTTTACTTATGTATTAAATATTTGATATCTCTGTCTAAGTTTGATAAGAAGTTTTGTTATGCTGGGTTGATGTTTTACCTGATTTAAGGTACTGTGGCATACAAGGACATGTCAGCCAGTCACACTTGATAATCTTTCTGTATATCCTTTTGAGTCTAGTATGAAACTACTTTCAATGAACTCATTTAAGTCAGTTTTTATTTTATATACCCAACACTGTTTTTGTTCCATTTTTTCTATATAAATATTGGTTTTGTTCATCAACTATGCGGCTGACAATATCCCTGTGTTTTACACACAACAGGATCCTCAGGACACCTCATTTTCCATTGTTCTTGCTAACCCCAGGTCAGCTTCTCTTACCACTCCTTAATTGTAGAAAACAATCATACCTTGCCCATATCAAGCACAGGCACAATGAATAAAGGTCAGCATGACGGCGTCTACTGACATTTCTGCACTGCACCTCATGTCAATTAGATGGACAGCTATTAGAGAGCCGGCATTATTATCCACAACTGCATCGGGAAATGGTTACAACTCTTGCTATTTGTTCTATTAATGATTCATTTTTTAAGCTATTCTTTCATCATAGATATTTTATAAAAAGCAAAACAGAGATAGCAAAAATAAATGGGACTATATAGAAAGAAAAGAAGGTTTAGATGAAATATGTCTAACTTATCAATATCAATATACAATGTACTGTTCAAGCTGCAGGATTGAATGGTTTTACATAGATGATGAACCATGGGATCCCCAGCTTAAGCCCCACCAGTTAAGAGAACAGGATTTGTGCATCTCACTTTGAATGAAGTAGTTTTAAATGCATATGCACTTTCTGTTAAAGGAAACCTACCTTCAAAATCAAGAATGATAAAATAGGGATACTTACTCATAAATCCAGGAATAGATTCATGGGGGGGGGGGGTATTTGTCATATGCCGTTGCTTGTGTGCCGGTGTATGATATCCCTGCCGAACCACCGGAGCAACCGTATACATCAAGAGGCTTTGGCCTCTACATGTACCAACACATATCCGTTTTGCAATCCCCCCATCCCACTCCCCTGCCAGCCTTGCCCATATCCCCACCAGGTGCGCCCCCCTTCATACCCCTCCATGTCCTTTGGTGTGGAGGTGGAAAAAGGGGAAATAATCGCAAGACGCAAGAGCAAGCAATACACTAGCGTTTGTAATTATTTCAGGGCTTCTACACCACTTTAGTGATAAATACCCCTCATAGACTGTGACTGTGGTAATCTTATCCATGACCTCCTTCCTGCTAAAATCAACTATTTTTTGCTAATTACCCAGAAAGATTTTGGGGTGTTACAAGAGCCTCTCCATGCTGCAGATTCACATGCTGCTACAGTTTACAAGATTCACTTCCCTGACGCACATCCATATAGCACTGTGCTGAAACTCCTCTGCTACTCTGAGATTACACACGGAGGGGGGGGGCGTGCAGAGGGAGCAGGGTGACACAGTGTAACATCCTATGAAAACAAAGCACAGAGCGTCTCTGGTAGAGCACATATGGCTCAATAGAATACATTTTAAAGTTGATTTTAGAAGGGAGGAGGCCATGGATAACAAATATGAGAGGACAAATACCACAGTCACAGTGCCTGGATCTATGAGTTAGTGTCCCTGGTTTATCATGATGGATTTTGATGGTAGATTTCCTTTAATAAAATCCCTATGCGACTGGTGATAGACAAGTTCCAGAGGCTTTGGATGGAACAACAGTGAGAATGTACGGTGGTGAGACCCCCTGTGATCAAACAATTATTATGTATCTGGTAGATAATTCTGGAAAACCCCCTTTAAGACAAATTGGCTGCATTTGTAATACAAGCAATTGCGTTAGTATTATTCATATGCTTTATGCCTTTCTGTTCTGCATACAACTAATATGAAATCCTCTGCTATATTTCAAACATTCCAAATATATGTTATGTCTCATTTTACATACTTTTCAGAACAGACTTGAGCTGTCCTTTTAATTTATGACCTGGATCAGCAGCTGTATTGTGCAGCATGTAATAAAGTATGATGCTTTATTTCTGTAGAATCAGAGGGGTGTACAACATGTTGGAGAGAAATATACTTCAGACTCCTTTACCACTCGATGTCGGCTCCATAGATTTTACTATAAATCTATTAGTATATGAGATGTACCGTCATCACCGAGATGGAATCTAAATGCTACAATAAAAAATAACTGATGAGCAACCATAGAGATGACCTCGACATCCCATCCACCCACCTACAAAAATACCGTAATTTACTGCACAATATTATGAGCTTTAGCAGTTTCCAGGAGATGTTACCACTTGTGACAAAATAAAGTATGTGTTCATAATTCACATAACCATACCATTAAGCAAACTTTACATCACTTGTCAGTGCTCGGAGAGACTGGGCATTCAGATTGCAAGCTGAAAAATGGAAGCTACCTTCCTAGATTAAATGGCTGTGATGGAAGATGAGAGAAATGTCTCATTTTGTGGCTCCTTTCTAATTAGAGGAGAAGCCATGTATGGAGAGGTAGGATGCCTCTTCTTCTATCTGTGAGCAGCTGCTCCGCAGTTCACTCAGAGACAAAGAAAAAAGGAGAAAATGTGCCCTTTGACTCCACCTTGCCGTGGGTCACAGACCAGCTGGAGGGGGTTGTGAAGAAACATGGCACGTGCTGTGTCATTTTCTAGTAGGCTTACTTTTTATTTGACCAGAACGTTATGTTTTATGGATTAGCAATCAGCATACTTCAAGTCCTCTCTCTGTCCTCTGCAGTTGTAGCATAAATGTCTTCCACCTCAGCTTCACACCACAGTTGTGATGCACATACTAAGCGTGTGGTCCTCCAGTCTCTAACTGCGGAATTAGAGTAAATAACAGCTCAGTCAATCTGTCATTTATATTGAGATTGTAATTTTGAAAATAGATTTTTTTTTTCCTTTTAATCTCACCATTTTGCTGAAGTGTCCATGGAGATACCCTCTTCGGTTCATGGATTAATTTCAATACACAATGGAGGACAATAATCTTCTAATATAGCAAACCTAGTGCTGCCATAGAAAGCCATCTTACTTATTTAGACTTCCATTTTCTACCGAAAAATGTTCAATTTTCAGAAGCTTTATATAAGCAACTGATTAAAAAAGAAATCCCTTGGGCCTTTGGTTCACAATAACACAATGATCTAAATTTAGATTTGTCTTTCAATGGGCATTATGAATGGTCTCATTGTATAGTAGATGGATGGAGACCACTAAACACTTTTAGTACGGTGTTAAAATGTTGGAAAAAATATAGTTTAAACAACTTAACACTTTACTGGCGTTTCCAATATATTAAAGTAGATTTAAGAAAAGCTATAAAATAATAAGCAAACATTTAACAATTGTTAAATCCTTGACATTCTAGAGCTGAGGACCTGGTGATTCTCCACAGTCTTTGTTTGCCTAGTGCCATGTGACTTCTGCAGCCAAACACTTTATAGCATGTGACCTTCTAGGACAGTGATTGGCTCCACTGATCAGGTGGATCAGCCAGGATCGGTGCTGGAAACGGCTGGGCAATTGACAGGTAGGGTTGTTTTTTTCCATATTCTGGAGAACATTGATGATCATTTGGACAACATATCTGGTTAACAAGTGGAATATTAGTAGAAGCAAAAATCCTTTTGTTAAAACATTTGTTCCTGTCTGTATATTTTACATAGATGTAAGGTTTTCTTTATAATAATGACATACTATGCCCTGAAACCCCACTGAAATATTAATTATATATTGGTTTTATGGCGCATATAATCATTGCATACAGCAGAATAAGAGTTATGTTGCGAGCCAGGTATTAGCTGTCCTGGTACTGAATGTTGAAACATTTACAGTATGTGTTTTGTAGAAAACTGCAAAGGAATTTCCTGTCCAACAGGTTGGTCAAAATAATCTTTACCAAACATAATTCTTTTCTGTACTTAAGCTTCAAGCAGTCACATTCACACCTGCTAAACCATCAAAATCAAGTATGATAAACCATGGGCACATACTCATAGATCCAGGCACTGTGATTTTCTGTGCAAAAGAACTCTGGGGGGCGTTACCACAGGCATCTGTGCTACAGCTTCACAGGCTTTTACACTGTGCAGGATCACTTCTCAACGCCCCCTTCCTGTGAATGATGTGATCTTACACAGTGGGAGGAGGGGGGATACTCCTGCACAGTGAAATAGTATGTGAAGCCACAGTATGGAGTGCACTTTAATACTTCCCAGAACCTTTCTAGTATTAACATAATTTCAAAAGTTGAAGGAGGCCATGGCCCTAACTGCATGAAACTTCAACTCTCTTTTCACTACCCTATCCTGTGCACTCATCCCATCTGTTATGCGGTAAAATCCACATACCAAGCTCCAGGCTTATCTTTAGTCCCAAGATGGGAGCTGGTGATTGGTTCAAGCAGCCAGATTTCTATTTGTTAAGTTATTTGTATTTCATTCCCTTATAAAGAATGGCTGGGCCATTATACAAGCTTTTGTGTCACCCCCTCATCTTCGTACACTGTAAGCTCTTACAAGCAGGGCCCTCACTGCTATTGTTCCATATGACTGTTTGTAATCTATAATGTATTATTTTATTTGTATATTGTAAATGTCCCCAATGATTTGTAAAACGCTACGGAATATGATGGTGCTATATAAATAAAGATAATTATATTATTGTTAACAAACATAAGAATATTACCACAGGCTCAGGGCCTGGATCTATGAGTGAGTGTCCCTGCGTTACCATGATGGATTTTGATGGTACATACTTTTGCTTTCACTCAACTGCCGGGCAGAGAGGAAGGCTGTATATTTGTTCAAGACTGGGTTGATACACAGCATTTAGGTCATGTTTTGGATGAATTGTTTTGAGACATTTTTTGTAGTACATAACAGAAAAATAGTTCCATTGTATTGGTTGGTTGTTTTCATCACTTATTGTTAGTCAAAACCAGTTGTATAGACTCCACAGGAATAAAGTATAATGAGAAGATCTGCACCTGTAAACTGCAGCAGATAAGTCGTTCTGTGCTTATACCGCAATGATACTGTTTGGGTGCAGCTGGCATGATGCTAGTTTGATACGAAGTGCATTGATGCCTTTGTGGATGCTTTTTATATCTTTTTTTGAATTCTGAAACACAGCAGCTGTATATAACATTAGTTTTATACTGTTTTGGCTTTTAGCATTTCACTGGTCTTTCACTGTGTTTCATGAGTATTTAAGTCCATTTCTTTTAAACAACCCCAATGACAAAAAAATAAACAGAAAAAAACAGTATGGTCCCAAATCTTAACAAACACCAGTTTTAAAACATATGATTATATTTGAGACTCCTGGGGGGGGGGGGGGGGTTTAAAAAAACTGGAAATGTATGTCAAGGATGAAAACCCTTCAACCTACAACCAGTTTCTTAAGTAATCCCTCTTTCTATTAATGGATCATCCATTATATTAAATACATAGCATAAAGACAATGCAACTGCTATGGGGTTATGGTATGTAGTATGAGAACTTATGTCTGCTCTGATATTTATACATTTCCAATATTTATTAGTTTTTCAGTATTTCTTCTGGGCTGCCATAAAACATAATTGTGGGAATTAAATAGAAAGTGAAAATCTCTCATTCTGATACAGTAATATTATCTCTTTTATGGGCCCCCAGCAGAAAAATGATGTATAGAGAAAATCCAAGCACTAGTTTAACACAAGCACAAATCAATGAACGTCACATGGAAAGAGCAGCAGCACCACAGTGTGGAGAGTCTGTAACACACACTACATGACATGAACACAGCCCCGGGAAGAGACAATGCAACAGAAGAACGAAGAGGAACCTGGGTATGAGGATAAAAATTAGAGAAACGTTGGGGACAGAGTACAACAATCTATATTGAAGAGGGACGAGGCTTAAGTTATAAGGAACATACTAGGAGAACAATGAGAAAAACGAAAAAATCCCTATCTCTACAAAAAGAGTTTTTATGTCTGTTATATTATTCTTTCTTGCATTGAGTAGCACAATATTTATAGTGATGTTTCAATGCTGTCAACTCATAAATCTACATGACAATATTTATATATTATGAAGCAAACATAAAAAGAGCTATATGGGAAAATACAAAGCCAAAACATGACACATGTAGTAATAGATGGAACATCTTAGGTAATTCTGATAATGTGCAGAAAAAAAGAACAATTAACAGTCATTTGGAAGATATTCTATGTAAACTTATTTAGCTTAAACATTTAAAAGAGAATTCCAGGGGAATAAAAATATCTCTTTGAAGGCTCAATGTGGAAGCCCTAACATAACACATGACTCATCAATGCCTGAGCCCCCAATGATGTCGTTCGGAAGTTGCTTGGGTCCTCTTAATGCACATGAAATGGTTAGAGATCCCCACATAATCAATTACGGGACATGTCTAAGGGAATGATATTCTTATGTAATCCCAACATAGGAAGCATTGTATTCCCATGGAAAATACCTTAAATAATACATTGGTTTGCAAACTGGAATGGTTAAATAAATAATGTATACATTACATAATGCATAAAACCTATGACAAACATTAAAAAGAAAGTGAATAAAAGGGGGATACATATCAGGGATTCTGCGCCACGTCAGGCCTGTACTTGAGTAGCACTTGCAATTATTTTCCCCAATCCGCCACCTTCACGCCAGGTGGGTGAGTGGACCGGCATGGGGCATTCCTGTCCCCTCCCCTGTACACTTGCTGCAGTCGGCAAATTCGCCAGGGCCTGCTTGGCATAGAGATAAACACTATGCAGGCCCCCGCCAGATATATCAAGAATCCGGAGCAGCAGCCGGTGTATGATAAACCCCAAAAGCTGTGCCTGAAAACTTTATGGAGGTTTTTTCTCATTGGTTTTGCTGGGGTTAAAAAAAAGTCTTAATTGCATTGATTTTTTTTGTGTGACTTTTCACTACTAAAAAGTCGCAAAGGACTATTTCTGTCACTTAACTATTCTGGAGTAAACATAGAACTACTTCTGTGCAAAGCCACATTCATGTCAAAGTCATAAAGTCATAAAAACTTGGATAGTCACTCTAGTCCCCTGTGTATGTGTTTTCAGACTTTTTATGCATTTTGAAACTTTTATTAAGGGGCCAAAGCCACTTTAATGAATCTGATGTACAGCAGAGCTCCAAGGACAGATATAATAGAGCTGTCCCAAGGAGCCGCCTAATGATAAATGCATGACTTTAATTAGTATTTTACACTACTGAAGACATTCAACATTGAAAAACAGCATCCTTATTTCTTAAAATTTAGTTTCAACAAGGTTTTATTAAGGAAAATGCCTCACAATTAGTCAAGGCACAAAGTATACCCCATGAAGTGGGATTAGTAATGAAAACAGAATTTTTTAAATACATAGCCTGCTTCTGTATCGTTCGAAACAATAAAACAGAGGGTAGGGAGGGGGAAACAGGGGGGGGGGGGGGAGAAAAGCATCCAGACAACAAGATCACAAGATCTGTATAGTGTAGAATATGGGTAAACCAAGACTGTGGGGCTCATTTACTCAGGGTCCGCATACCGTATTTTCTTCGGGTTTCCCGACTATTTCCGTGTTGCACCACATTTAACAGGGGTTATTGGCGCACACGATCGGATTTTGGCACATCGGCACTGGCTTTCCCATGACACAAATTGGGGGGGCGGCTGTTGTACGATCCAATTGATACGGACAACGCATGGGATTTAACATTGCAAATTGTGTCGCAAGACATGCACTCACATACACCGGGAAGAAGAAGGTGAACTCCAGCGGACCTCAGCAGGTTCTCAGGCGCACGATGTTGGTGAATCGCGCCGGACTTCATCTTCGTCGGATCGGGGATCGTGACAGGACCAGGTAAGTAAATGTGCCCCTATGTGTGGAGAAGTGCTGGAGCCATGTTGATGCATATTGGACTGTTAAGAGGGCAGGGATAGAGCTCTCATGAGGGTGGGGGAGCCTTCTGAAGCAATCTAGAGGTTCCAGATCCCTTTAAACAGTGGAAAGGTGTCTGTCCTAGTCGCCTCAATTCTCTCAAACAGCATCAGTAGGTTGATTCTGTTCTTAACCGCGGTAAAGGATAGGTCCAGAGATTTCTATTTAGCTGCAATGTGAATTTTAGTCACTAAGACTATAAACTGGTCTAAGCGATTGGCTCTGTTTTTAACCTTTGCTGGTTTATATCCTAGTAGGAGTACTGCTGGGGTTAGAGGTGTTGCATTATCTAACAGAGAGCCCAATTACTTAAAATTTAAAGATATTAGATTAATGTGGTGCATGGCAGTGCTATATCTGCACCAACAAAATGTAATTAAAATCTACCACCAGGATGGATTGTAAAACCAAGCACACTGACATACTGGTGTGTGCCCCCTCTGCCAGGATCTACTGTTCTCTTCGTGTGCCTTGGTTTTTAAAAGTATGCATAATTTTTAAAGTCTTCTTTCTTAAAAACAAGGGCATAAGAAGCTAAAAAGAAGAACAGATCCGGCCACATTGGCACACACTAGTATGTTAATGTGCTTGGTTTACAATCCTACATCCTGGTGGTAGATGTCCTTTAAATTATTATTTTTGGTGCACTGTGATAATAAATGAGGTGGAAGGTCCAGATTTTTGTGGTATTAGTAATCATAGGCCAGCTCTTGTACCCTGCCAACCCTCCGGGCACAGCTGCATATATCAAGATACATCTTGATTTATCCGGAGGCTGGCTTTGCAATGTTTTTTCTATGTCATTTCTATGCCATTTTTTTCTATGAAAAGTTGTCAGCTTCAGCTGTTGCACCCGCGCTGAGGTCTCACACTTGGCAGTTTTTAAGTAGGACTTAAAGGACATCTATGATAAAAGACTGTATGCAGATGAGCATGAGGGGCTCCAGACTCCATTAACACCCATGGAGCCCCTCAAGCTCATTTGCATACAGTCTTTCATCCTGGTGAAGATGCCTTTTAAGTTTTTTCTTCTGGCTTTGGCACAAAATACAGATCTGTATACTTCCATGTGAAATTTGTCTTACTCATAGTAAAAATGAATGATGAAATATTGTAGCGCTGACATCTAGTGGCCATGGAACTTACAACATATTCAAGTCTACCAAAAAAAGACTAAAAATTCCATGATCCTAGGTGGCAATTTACTGTCCAACCTCTTAAATGTACTATAATAAAAAAATCTTTACATGCAATAATGTCAGCTTGAGATCACAGTCATAGAAAACCTGTTTTGCTTCTTCCAGGCATTGCAGTCATTGCAGGCTGAAACCAAAAAGAACAAGATCAAACTAATTTCTGCCAATGTCAAATGAAACATCTTGTGATACATCATGTGTCGCGCACTGTAGATGTCATATTTTATAGCACTTTTTTCACACTATTATTTTTCACCCTCCCATTAGATAATGGTGTCACATTGGTAACAATCTGGATTACAGGTTGGAACAATAACAGGCACTTGACTTCAGTGGTTATTGCTCTATATACTGACATCTTGATAATCAAGGTGGTTGCCTCACGAGGGAGAGAGGGTTAGATGCAAGTTTCTCTTGCACAATATTCTCACAGGATCATGGGCTCTCAAAAGAGATTTCACTGCACCCCTACATACAGTAACATCATAGTGCATCGAAGGGTTAACGAATAGCTGGGCTAGTGCCCAAAAAGGGCAACTCAAGATTGCAGTATGACTCTACAGAGAGAGTTTGTCAGAAAAAACTCACTTGTGTGCAACTGATTGTAATCTTGCTTTCCCTGGAGAGGTTAATGAATCTTATTGAATGAGGAGCATCTCCTAAATGGAAATCTTCGCCAGCTAGAGGCTGGCACAGATTTCATCTAAAATTTAGGCCACTATCTGGTGTAAAATATAGTAAATCTGGCCACTAGAGGACTTTCCTCGTACAACGAAACCGCAAAACGCCCAGACAAGTGGTATGAGGTACGCTAATATGCCAAAATTCACAAATGTTGCCACTAGGCAATGAACTTAGTTTTATGATCTCTGCCGCCTGTTATTTTCAATTAATTAGAGAAGGAGCAGAGGAAAGCAGAGGAGTACAAAAAACAAGTTTGGTAGGAGCAGTCCCTGTTTACTCAACATACAATAACCTGTTGGTCTACGCACACAAATTCATGTTTCAAAATATTTAATATTGCATAATTATATCATTTTGGCTTAATGAAATTTCTTCCAGCAATCAGCTAATTAAACAAAACTAAAGGTGGTTGTGGGGCACATGTACTTACCCGTACATGGTGCGGTGTCCGGCGAGGATGCTGCCGCGATTCACTAAGATCCAATTTCCTGCATGTGTCGCTTTCCCGCTCAGATCCGCCGGAGTTCACCATTTTCTTCCCGATGTATGTGAGTGCATGTCTTGCAACACAATTTGAATATTAAATTCTGCGGTTTGTCCGAATCAGTCGGGTTGTATCTGACGGCCACAACCACCGATTTGTGTCACATGAAAGCCGGGGCAGATGCGCCAAAATCTGATCGCGTGCACCAAAAACCCCTGTGCAATTCAGGGCAAATCGGAAATATTCAGGGAAACCCTTCAGAAATGCATACGACGGACCCTTAGTAAATGTGCCCCAATATCTTTTATTTATCTAATGGAAGGGTATTTGATTACCAGATTATGCAGATAAAGGAAGGACTTGTGGAGCAGCACAAAGAAAAAGGGTTAAAAACCAAACTATAAGATGCAGACCTCAGAACAAACCTGACTCACAGGTAAGTAGTTGTAGTTGTAGTCGTAGTAGTAAATTGCAGGGATGCAGCTCTGCTGGAAAGGATTAATGTTTATTCACCCATGGTGAGAGGTGCAATTTACATAAAGGGGACATTTATTAAACTAAATTTGGAGTTAAAAGGTGCAAATCATTGGTTTTACTTTTTTTTCCCTAAATGTCATCAATTGTGGATTTTCTAAGGAAAGAAGCATAGCAATGGCAAGGCTACCATTCTTTGCTGGAATTATCTTTTAAACCAGAGAAGTGTAAAAGGTCATAGAAGTATAGGTCTACACAAACACTTTGACCCCAATTTATTATAGCACCTGTGCCAGTTTTCTGTCTGACTTTCCACATTCTTTTTAGGTCAAACTGCTTGCTCATGTATTTATAAAGTGTCGCAATTGTGGCGCACACAACACTTTGTGTCACGGCTGCAATATACCTGACACAACACGAATTTCTGCACTGGAATAGGTGTTCCAGTGCTCAATCAGACCGTGCACCATTAAAAAAATGTTGGTGCACTCTATCAGGGCACTGCATGGAACTGCTGTGTCCATTGCTCTTAGGGCTTATTCACATTCACATGAAAGTGCATGAGCAGACCAGGCCAGGCCACACAAGATAGAGAAGGTCCTATTCCTGCAAGTGTTGTGGCCCGGGCTGCAAACAACCGTCCATGGGCCATTAAACTGCGCACCTCATGTGCAGAAATCCTGAAACTATAATTAAAATTTAAAAAAAAACTCCAATATTCCATAAAATTCTGCTTCAATACAGGTGCAATAAATAGGAATTTTAAGCAAGAGTGTTTCCATTGTTGAGATATAAGTAATTTATCTGTAGGAACTGGGAACAGCAGATACAAAGTTTATCAAGCTGCCTGCTTTACACTCTGCTAAAGTTTCTAAAATCACTGAGATTGTATGGTCATTAATAACTTAATTCCAAAAAATCCCTTTTAAAGGGGTTCTCCCATGAAACATAGTTGCTGAAAACTTGCTGATGGGTGGTGGCCCCCCACAGATCACGAGAACGGGAAGTCTGATGTACCCGTGTTGGACCCCTCGTCACTCCCCGAGATGAGCAGAGCAGCCATTGCAGCTGCTCTGCATCGTACTTGCCAATCTCTGTCAGCTCCATTGAGATGACCAGCCATTTGTGTCCTGCTGCTACTTTCATCTCGGGGAGTAACAAGGTGTCCAACGTAGGTACAACTGACCCCCTGTTCTCCTATTATGTGGGGGTCTTATCACTAAGACCCCCACTGATCAGCAAGTTAGGCCCCATCCTGTGGATAGTGCCTAATTTGTTTTGTGAGAAAACCCCTTTAAACATATACTGTATGCACTGCATGGTATTCCACATTATTTGATATCATCCTTAGGGATATATTTGCTGAAAACCAGCAGAATATTGACTGCAGCAGTGATCTAAAGTATATAAATGGTTGTACAACAACCCAAGATGACTACAAGATAAGCAATGCATTTACAAAATGAAAAAAAATTACAAAAAATATCATAAAATGATCAACAGGGAGCGTATACCTTATTTAACGGTATAATGGATTGTTTTTACCCAACGACAGGAGTAGAGAGAATCTGGAATGACCCTCAGTAGCTGCTCCGCTATCTCCCTAGTACTGTCTTTCTTCTTTAAGCCCATTAGACAGTGAAAAGTAAATTGTATTCAACTGCGAGCATTACAGGAGTTTAGAGAGAAGAGCAATGATCACAAATGATAAATACAATACAACCAATTTCATGTTTTATAAAAACAACTGTCTTGTAGCCCCTGGCTTTGTGTTTGAAGAAAGAATGACACTAGAAACATTTATTTCATTCCACACAATAATTCAGCGCAATCTAAGAGAGCACTGCAAGGGCAATACCATCTCCCAGCTGCTGATTACATCAAAGCTTTGCAGCAAAAATTCAATTTTATGATGTTAATCTTGGCCTGCCACTCAGAAATTTTCTCTCAGAGATATGATTTTTCTTGGGATTTCATTTTAAGAATGATTTTCGTCTTCTGCAATCAATAAAGATATGTTTTCATCAAAAGACTCTATCTTGGCAAAATTCAATTGGCCATTTCAATCCCTTTTGGTGACACAGTATTAATTAAAATGGTTTATGTTGAACGTAAAGGGGGAAATTGGGTAGCGGAGCACACAATCACTTCATACAAGTGCAAACTCTACAAGATCTCTTTATGTGGGCTGTGTGACTTGTAGAGAGATTGTCAGGATTCATCCAGCACACAGGAATAATGCCAACATTGTCCTCATCATTCTACCTGCAACAGTGCTACTCGTGTCAGTAGATGATTCATTGGAGTTCTGTCTTCTTCTATTGTCTACAGAACATCAATCTATGACTCTTTGATGTTAGGCTCAGGGGTGAACATGCCAAAATTATCTGTCCATGCTACCTTTAAAGGGAATCTGTCAGCTGGTTTTTAAAAATACAGCTAGTGACAGGGTCCCATAGAGGCCAATTAATTAACTACCTTCTTTAAGCTAAAAATTGTTTCCCTTACATCTCCATAAATTCACCTTATCTTATAGTACCTGGCCCTGAGGGGGCCGTGTCCTGATCGGTCTGCCCCTTCCATCTACACCTCCCTTTGTCCCATGCCTTTTCTCAGCATGTCATGTGACCACGGAGATGTGATCTAAGTTTAGTTTTGTGCTTACCCATGTATGCTAATCCTTGCCCAAGCAGTGCTTGTGTATTGAATGAGAGGAAGCTGGTGCTTTTTTGAACATTGAAATACAATTACATGATCATTATGTTCCTGCTTGTCTTGTGCATCAGATGCAGGATAGAGCTTCACTTGCTGATCAGGGGGGTCTCAGTGATGAGATCACAGATCACAAGAAAGGGGGGTCCGATGGGGTCAGAATGTTGAGGGGTTGATAAGTTATTGAATTTTATAGCTCAGGATTTTACCAGAATTCTTAGAGATATAATAAAAAGTTGCAAAAAGCTTTACTACTATTGCAAAAAAGATTTTACCCAAAGGGAATAAGTGAAGTGATATTCTATTTTCAATTTGTACAGGACTTATAGTGTATACATATCTAATTGCATCACAATAATGTCCTAGAAAATACAATAAAAGCAAGAGATACAAAAGGAATTCACAAGCATTCATAAGTGGACCCATTCCTATTCAGGTTTGGACAAATTTAAATACTTTGTTTGGGCCCAACCACTAACACCCGCAAACGGTACTAGCCAGTCAGCGACAGCGCCATTTAAATGGAATGGCGCCTTGATTGCATGTCACCATATTGGGGAGGGTCGTTGCTCTCGATGGTGTCATTGGGGATGAAGAGGCCATAGCAATTTAGATGCCACTGGTGATTTTGGCAGCAGCATTTAAAGAGTTAAAGCCCACAATAGGTATCGGCACCCATTGCGGGTGTTAATGGCAGGGTGCTTGAGCCGAACCCAGACCCGGACTTGGGTATTGATGCAAAAAAAAATCATCTAAACAGGCGGCTCCCTACTTAAGAACACCCGACTTACAGATGACCCCTAGTTACAAACGGACCTCTGGATTTTGTCCATTTATTTTAGCCATAGGCTACAATAAAATGTGTCAAATTTGTCTGCAATTAAGTTTTATTGTTAATCCTGGCTCTTATGACAACCCAACATTTTTAAAATCCAATTGTCACAGAGACTAAAAAAATTTTGACTGGGGTTACAATTATAAAATATATAGTCCCAACTTGCATACAAATTCAAGAGCAAACCTACAGAACCTACCTTGTACGTAAGCCAGGGGCCGCCTGTACTTGCCAATTTTATATGGCAGAAATAACTATTTCATACCTATTTAATATAAGGAGTATTATATAAGGTCATGTTATGTGTGTACTTGGTTTAAGGCCAACTGAAGACAAACATGTTCAGCCCATGTAAATGGACCTGTATGCTGGTCCGATCCTACATAGCATAGCATAGGACTCCCTGAATCATACAGAAATATTATGCAAATATTACCTTTTTGCTAGCCAAACTTCAGTGCCTCAACTGTAAGAACTGCTGGCAGACAGGGTGCGATGTGTGAAGCCTATGGGTTCAGACCAGCATATGGGTCAATTTCCACCGACATAACACAGCCGTCTGCAGCCGACTCTACATATAAGCCCTAAAGTATGGTAAACATTTCTCAATATTTATCAAAGTCCATTTTCTACTTCTGGCCATTTATTCAATGGAAATCACACATTTTTGTGATGTGCATGCCACTTTGTGGTTCACTGTGGCCAAGATTAAGTATGTATATAGAATAACAAAAAGAGTTTTCCAGAATTATTTTAGCAATAACCTAAACACAAGCAAGTGAAATACAATAGCAATACATTATGCATCACATTATTAGAAACGAAGTCTGCTAATATCTTATTATCCATCCATCCAAACATAGCAAAAGGAAGCAGCACAGTACAAGAAAATGAAGGAAGGGTGTTATTCTTCACCTGCACCAAAGAGTCCCATATGGATGTGTTAATATACTGTATTATGGAAAACACAACACCTAAAAATGTACAAACACACCACCTCTCAAGTAAAAGGACTGTTCTACTAAAATGATATGCCATCCACATTTTGATTCTTCTGCATTTGATTTTAAAAATTAGAATTATACTTTATTCCAAAAATACTAAAGCGTTCTTACCTTGTAAGATGTATCAGTGCTCTCCCCTCATCATCTGCTCACTGCACTGTATGGATGTCCCAGAAGAGTAAAACCTGATGTACAAGCTTGTAGTGTTTTGGGTTAGACTAGAATAAGAGCAGTCGTGTTGTCACGCCACTGCCACTGTGCCACAGCTATGCACCCACTGCCCACTGTGCCGTAGGCCGCACTAGGCAACACAACCCTGCGCACTGTGCCCAGGCTCCGCATAGTGCTTACAACCACTGACACTAGCCACTAGTCCAGCATCTAACAAACAACCACTGCCCTGGTGCCACTAGGCCAGCTGCTAGGCTTACACACACCTGCCACTGTGGCCAGCAGCTAGCGCATTATCAACATAGCCACTGTGCCCGCAGGCAGCAGTCGGCTAACACCACTGCTCACTTGCCAGCTACGCCAGCGCTGGCGTACACCACTGAACTGTGCTAGTTAGTGCCAGCACTAGGCTACTGCCATGCTACACGTGTCAACTAGTCAGCAGCTAGGCTACACCAATGACACTGTGCCACTAGGCCAGCAGCTAGTCTCCGCTCACTGCCAGTCAAGCTACCAGGCGCTAGGCTTACACCACTGCCCTGCCGTGCCATAGCTAGCACAACGCCGCAGGCCAGATCAGTACCCATACATGGTCAGATCACACTGCCTGCAACCGCAGACTGGCTCCACTGACCATTAGTGCCAGCAGGATCGTAGGTAACCACTCCATTGTCACACTGTGCCAGATCTTGGCCACATTACACACGCATCTGTCAACAGTCAGTATAACACCAGTGCCACTGTGCAGTGCTAGCCTGACTAACTTACACCACCACCATTGTGCCAGCTAGTCCAGCAGCTAGCTACAACACACCCGCCATGTGCCAGGGCCAGGCTGTCATCTAGGCTACACATTGTAAGTGGAGAAAGTTTAGAATATATATATAATAATTTGATATAGTAATGTGTCCATGTCTGGGCTAATACAGTGGGGACACTAACGCAGATTTGTGCTCAGGGGCCCTCCACCTACTGATCAACCCTGTTCAAGATGGTCAACGCAATTCCCCACCTTGTTTTAGTTGGGATAAGATACTCCCAGACCAGGAAATGCTGAAATGCCCATCCCTATATTTATATAACTTTATCAGTGTCAAAAAGTTGGGAATTACAATCAAATAGGAGTAGATTATGGAGAAAGAGACTATTTTGCCAACTGAAAAAAAACTGCGCATTGAGTCATTCTAACACTTGTATTGGATCATCCCATGCCAAGTTGGTCCTAGTTCACAAAAAGAAATATCGATTTCACTAGTTCCATTATTAATAATATCGCTGTATTATTACATGTCACTCAAGTGTATTTTCCTGGACTTGTTGACTGGATGTAGTTTATTGTAATCAATAATACTGAAACGTGTATAAATGTGCCCCCACCCAATTTAAAAAAAAAAACACTTGACCCATTGTTGAATGATACCTGTTACCTCGCCAATAGCACATACAAAGGCTGAATATATTGTTTACTAGTCCCCATTTCTGCAAAAGATCTATATTAGCTCATCACTATGGCATCTAGAGACTTGGAGAATGAAAATGATACATTATATGTCGCATACAGCTCACGCATCATTTTCCGCACAACAAAAAGAATTCTTCTTCACTGAAGATTCACAAACTTTGAAAATAAGTGTAGTCTTCAAATTTGGATCCATTAAAGAATAACTTTTATTTTTGAACCAACGGTCTTAATTTAAAAGAAGCCAAACAAAATGTTTACACTTGTGTTTATTACAGTCTACGGATATTTAACAGCAAATTTGCTTTAGAGCCATAACAAAGCTCACTGTCAAAATACAAAAATGAATGAATCAGCACAATTTTGTATTATGGTTCCAACAACCGCATCAATTAGTCATAAAGAAAGAACAAGCAAAACCGTGCCTGTAGCTGTATCTGCACAGGAAGAATCATGGCGCCAGCAAGGGAACCTCAAAGATAATCGGCCCTGTCACAACTACACTCTACTGCAGTTTCAATCAGTCAAGGTGTACCAGCAAAAAAGAGCATGATGGCAGCATCTGAGAACTGCAGAAAGATTCAAGTCCGTGTGTAATAATCTTCCGGGGCGACGCCTGGGTGTGCACCAGAAGAAGGCTCCACCCTAGCCATAGTTTGCATTACTGATATAGAGGGAGGAGGAAAGGCAATAAACCACGAACTCACAACTTAGTTCAAAAAGAGCTAAATTCAAATATAAAAGCCACCATTCAAATAAACATACAGTAGTTCTCAACCTAATCAACCATTACGTACATTAGTCGCATGATGTAATCTTATAATTATTAAAATTTTACACATAACCCTAATGGATTGGGGTTCTTCTTAAACAGCCACTAATCAGCGACTTATAGAGTTACTATGGTCCCAGCACCCACTGCAAACCCTGGGACTAGTAAAGGGGGTTGTCACGAGGTAATAAGCGACCACTGGGTCCACATACAGAGTTGACCAGTCTTGTAGTGGCCCTGTTACGATTTTGGTACCAGAGCAGAGATCTAAAAGTTACCCTTTTGATGGTGGTGGTCCCCTTTGAATGAGAGTTTGCCTTAATGGACCAACCCATCTGAAGTTGTTTGAACATGTACCATTGGCACGCATGCTGTTTTACTAAAACTATGTTGGTATTTGTTCAAAGGCTTCAATAGTATTAGCTGGCCAAATTTACCTAAATATAATAAACATTGTACCACTAGAAGTAAGAGTGGACAACTATAAAACAGCAGCAGATAAGCCTCCATTACAACTAGTTAAGAAGCTATTTTCAACAGGTCCAGCTTTTATAAGGTTACAGGATCTTCAATGTAAATGCTTGATGATGCTGGTCATTTCTCCAAAAGGAGGATTTTTAGGAATGCTTATTTATTAAAATTATAGTAGCAAATAAATGCTCCTTCCAATGCGGCATTTTTGCATTTCTTCGTTGTGTTTTTTTGTCTGAAGATAATCTACACGCAGGCAAAAGTTTATAGCCATATTGAGATTATTCAACATTTGCCGCTTGCTATAAACTGCCCCAGAAAAGCAAGGGTTACCATCCGTGTAGAATAAAAAAACAACCTCACAGTGCTAAGAAAAATTTCTTGTGTTTATTATACTATTTAGCAACATAAAACAATCACATAGGCATCTTGAATGAGCCCGGTGTCTTCATCCTTGTCACTTTTCTACCACAATGACAAAAGACGCCATATGACAAGGTAAATATTAAAGATGCGTGAATATCTAAAGAAAACAAAACACCAATTTTGCTGGGATACTATCTGCCACTGTACATTAATTTATTGCGGGGATGAGAGTGAACACTCATCTTATCTTAGAGCACCCACTCTATGCCTACCAAACGGTACATTCGACGCCATTCAATTTTACTGTAAATGGCTCTCAGGCTCCCTATCGTGTCACAGCTTTAAAGAGGATAAAAATTGCTTACTCACGTACTAGGTGCCTTTGATTTCCAAATTATTCTAATCAGCGCTATGTAAAATCCATACAATGTGTTCCATGAATATTTGACCTACTATTAAAATGGTAGTTTACCTTCCTTTAACAAATAAGGTTTTATGGCATCAGTAGATAATTCCTTGCCCGACTCTATCTGTTCCTTGTTGTTACGCAGTCAAAAACAATTACCTTTCTTTGATTCACGCCTTATCTAATAAATGAGGGGAAATGTATATTAAGGGGTTTCCCTTGTGGCTGCAGCCTGTCTATATTAACGGCAACAATGAACTATTGTACAGTGCGGTAGTCGACTTTTTCTGAGTGAAACTGATTTCAAATCATTGCTTTCTGATTACATTAATAACCAAATTTCCTTGTATACTCGAAATAAGCCGAGGTGGGAAATGCATTGGTCACAGCCTCCAGTATACAGTCTGCCATCCCCCTGTACTATATAGTCTCCAGCCCCATGTACTTATATAGTTGCCAGCCCCTGTAGCATACGCCTGCCCAGCCCTGTAGTATACAGCGTCACCCCTGTCTACAGCCCCGCACCCTGTAGTATACAAGCCTGCCCAGCCGCTTAGTTATACTCCCAAGTCTTGCCCAGCCTTAGTAGTACAGCCTGCCCAGCCCCTGTAGTGGAAAAAATAACACTGTACTCAACCTTTCCGCACGTCCCCGTTAGGTTCCTCTTCTGTCTCCCGGATGTCTCTGGTGCTGCTGGGTCCTTGCTCCTCTTTCGGATTCTTCTCTCTCATCTTCGGTCTCTTTGGGTCTCCGTGCTCAGCCGGCACACAGGATGGTGTCAAGCCGCTTGCCCGACGTCATTTGTTTGTGAGCCCCGACATGCGAGGGACCCAAGAGAGCGGAACTTCTGAAGAGGACGGCGAAGATGAGCGGAAGACTCGAAGAGGATCCAAGGTCCCGAGTGGCACCGGAGCATCAGAGACAGACCTAGGACCTACGGCTGATGTAAGAAAGGTGAGTTTTGAATTTATTTTTTTAGTTTTTTGTTATATATGGTAATTCCAAGTATAACTAAATCTGTATCTATGGAAATTACTATAACGTTATAGGTTTTCAGTAATAGGTTACTATTTACTGCTCAAATATATAGAGTAATTCTTATTGTCTGTCTGTGCCAGGTTTCATTATTATGGCTTCGACCCTTTGAAACAGGATTTTCATTATGTGTCTTGGGTTGATCCTCCCATGCCATCATATATTGGTCGCTGTATTTCTCTAATATGAAAAGAGATTGTAGTAAATGCAGTAACAAGCTGACACACTTCCTAACTACTTTTAGGAATGTGTATGTTATAGAGGCAATGAACTATACAGACCACTGCAGTGAGAAAAGTTTGACACCAGATAGATGCCCAATGGGTCTGCCCTTGATGCCTCTGCAGTAAAGTTGCAACAGAGATGGAACTTTTGAGCTTGGAGGATACCATTACTACTATCCAACACTATGAATAATCCCTCTTCTAGTCAAGTGTTGCAACTATATTTTACAAGCAATGTAACCTGTGTAAGCTACAATTGTACTGATTTTGAAGGGTATCAGTATAAAGAAAATTGTGACCTATGTAAAGGATAAACCATCAGCAATTTTCAGGAATGTCATAGCAGGAATCAGGAGATACTGACACCTTCTGCAAACTGAAATTAAATATGAGAATCAAAGCTAGAGACCGGCCTACATTCCCTGTGCAGTTTACACGTAACAGAAACTGCACTTAGATCCTCTCACATACAATTCAGCTGGGACTCTGTCCCAAAGTTTCTAAAATCTATTCCAGTACAGGCGATCCCCTACTTAAGGCACCCGACTTACAGACAACCCATAGTTAGCAAGACAGACCCCTCTGACCTTGTGAACCTTTCTGAATGCTTTACTATAGTCCCCGCTGAACAGCTGTGGTCGTAATAAGTATTTATCGCTGTCCCATCAGCATGTTTAAAAATTGTATGGCAATTTTTCGTCTGATCTAATATAAAAAGTTCACTCATCAATAAGACAAACCTCCAGACCTCTGTACGTGGATGGAATGTCATGTGGGTACCTCGTGCCCATGGATATCGCAACGTAAACTCAATGTCATGAGTGGACTTTAATTCGGAATCCTCAATCTAAAATATACATTTCTAGGACAAACTACTTTAAAGAATTAAAATCGTCTGCCAGACGCTACTTGTCAGAACGTGGACTAGCCTGACTGAGGATGTCAATAGTCCACAGATTGGCCTAGTCAACATCGAACCCCATATCTATAATATTTTAGGATCACTATGCATCAATTACTTCGTACTGCTGCACACGTAGCACAAAAAAAACACATTGACCTCATAGTGCTATATACACAGTCTAGTCACCAAAAAAAATAAGAAAAATGATATAAACTAAAGACTAAGAAAATAAAAAGGAAATCCCATGTCCAAAGTGACAGCTATAAAACTAATAATATATAATAAGACCATAAATAATATTAAATAATGTTAGGGGTGCTAATGCCTATTATTATACATTTGTTGCGTTGCCTAAGGCCCGCTATTCTCTCAACTAGTTTCCCATCCAAAAAAAAAAGTGGGGCACAGCAGGAGGAATGTCACATTTCACCACAATTATGGCCTTGCATTAACAAGGCAATTTATAACCAACACAAATACAAGCCTAAGTCCTCACAATCTTGAACTATTATGAAAATAACAATAACCAAAATATTATGAGGAAATTATTTTATGTGACAGTTCCTATAGAACTAAACACAATTCAAATTTAGTGGGGATAAAATTGAGGGAATAGACATACTATATTTATGTTACAACAGTGGTAAGAAAGTATTCAGACCCTTTAAATTTTTCACTCTTTGTTTCAATTGACAAGCCAATAGGCAAGATCAAATGAGTAAAATGCTTCCACCAACATTCACCAATTCCACCTGAGGAAACTGGGGACGATCTGCAATGAAGAGGCAGAGAATCCCCAATCCGGTTGTGGAAAACACTTGTGCAAGGTCATTCCATTCCCGAAAAAGGCGCACTCAGTTGCTGAGTATCACACGAACTCTCACATAGGTGCTTCTACTCAATACAAGCGCAAAAACAAGGGGCGACAAGATACTTAAAGTAGTGATAGCTCACGTTTTCTCTGTTTACCTATTTGATCTTACCAACTGGCTATCTACTATCTATCTATTATCTATCTATTCTATCTAGCTATATACACAACAAAGTTTATGGTGTCTATGATTGTGCAAAATTTGCAAAGTGTTAGAAGAAAAATCTTGGCATGTGAAGTAGCATTGTGTCCAGCAGTTTCAGTATAATACCAATTATGACTATTTGTATGTCATGCTTTTTGCCTTACACTCCACCCATATCACAATACAAGGCTAATCTCATATAGGAAAGCAGACAACGACAGGTCAAGCAAAACACGGTTCCCACTGCGCAGCGCTCCACCTCACTCACTGGTGTCCATTAACATTTTGGAGTAATAACCAAGCAAGCGAAGGTCAGAACGGTTACTCACATATTCTTAAAGTCCATGTTCATATCTTCCATCTCAGCTAGATGAAGTCATGCCACAAGTCTTGAGTGTTGGTGGGCAGTTCTAGTATCTGCCCATCGTAAACCTATTTTCTGATAAGAAATGTACATTGTGATATAATGTGTTGTATTCTAGCCGGCTCGACCATCATCTGTTAAAAAATATATATACACAATGTGTCTTTGCAAAGTCAAGGAGTGCCCGAGGACATAATTGTGACTATGCACTGGAGCTTAGCATGACGGTGTGTAGCAGGAGCCGGCTCTGCCTGCTAGCAGAAATATTCCACAGCTTTAACCACATTAATTCTGCACTCCAAAATAAATGGGCCATGGAATACAAACTCATATAGGTGACCATTTGTGAGCAAGTCACATGCTGACAAAGCTTCAGCTATGAGAGGAATTTGGTACTCAAACAAATTTTGACTCAATTGAAAAACTTCTATAACTTCTCCTGTCTTATGAAGTAAGGCAGTACACTAGACACTAAAATAATAAATAGTAGTGCAACAGCTCTGAGATCGTTTTTAGTACGACATAACGCTGGAGCAGGGAAAAATTTGGGTAGCATAAATACTTTTCCTAAGAGGGAGGTACTCTATGTAATATATTAATATTATAAGAATAGCACTGTATATAAAAGGTAATTGAAAGGGGAGAGCACTATAACAGGCGGTCCCCAATTTAAGAACACCCGAGTACAGAAAGCCCTCCTAGTTACAAACGGACCTCTGGATATTGGTAATTTACTGTCACTTTAGTTCCAGGCTACAAGGATCAGCTGTTAACAGTGACCAGGGTTGTAGGTAATTAAGATGTTTGTTAACCTGGTTCTTATGGACACCCAAAAGTTTTAAAATTCAGTTGCCAGAGAACAAAAAAGATTTTGGCTGGGTTTACATTTAAAATATAGAGTGTCCGACTTACATGCAAATTGTCAACTTAAGACACAACCTTCAACCTATATCTTTACGTAATCGGGAACTGCCTTTATATAAATAAAGTACTATGGCACATACTTACTAGGAAAAAAACTGGTTGTCAGGATTCAGAGGGTGTAGTGGACCCACGACTAAACCCCACGGACAATGATGGTAAGCCGGCTAGTCTAAGTGGTACACAGCTTTCACAAGGTTGCTCCACGCAAGACTTTGTCCAGGTGGTGGCAAGGCGCAGAATCGTGAGGCGAGTCGGGACAGACAGGAGGTCAGGACAGGCAGCACGGGAATCAGAGTTCGGGACATCAGCGTAGGTCAGGGCCGGCAGACAGGGCAAGCGAACGCAGATTTTCTCTATGGCATGGGTAAAAGATCTGGCAGAGGAAAGGACACAGGAAGGGCTGGGAATTTAACAAGAGGGGGGGGCAAATGGCCAGGGCCACCAATTATCGGCGCTGGGCCTTTAAAATAACAGAACGCAGGGGCACGTGACCGTAGCAAGGAGCCTGCCGGCAACACAGACATGTGAGTGAGGCTGCTGCAGGAGGAGAGAGGGGACACAATGCCAGTAATGCATGTAATAAAATCTCTAGAACGAGGAGCAAATAACATTACATCAATCATTTTCTTTTGTCTAGGGCCAAGGAATTTGGGACTGCAAGTATAACTGTAGTATCGTTAGGTGTGCATTCAGTTAGTTTGATGAGGCCCTACTCAGCATGTGTAGTGTCAGTGAGAGTAGGATCTGCTTCAAAGATGGACCGGTTGCACTTGTCATCATGACAGTTAACGTGGTGTTTTGAAGATTTACATGGTAACATTTACTGGACCATTACTTCATAGCAAAGGTGCAAGTTTTACTGAATATACTGAATATACTTTTTTCAGGGGAAACAGGTCTTCATCAGTGTTGTCCCTCGGCTGCTTATGATTGCTACTTTATGACAAAGGAGCCTTAGGCACTCCGATATACTAGAATCATTGTTTAGCTGGCTGGCACTGCAACAGTTATTTACGAATTTTATAATGCAAAGCATCAAAAAGTTCCATTAATTTTAAGCATCCATAACTGCTCTGCTTCACCAAGTAATTTATCGGCCCCTATTATCATTGTCTCCTTACTTCGTCTATACCTTGATGGTGGAAGGAGTGCAATCATTTGTATTTTTAAATATCCTAGGGAGCTGTAGTTCAGCCTTGGTGAACTGCTATTATTTGCGTTCAGAGCCAAACTCTTGGGCCTTGTCTCTCTCTTCTTCTGTTATCTGTCGTCTCTATTCATTACAATTTTGCATGTGTACCCTCCTCCCCCTATTTCCCCCATCACCTCCTAACTCTTTTTTCTCTCTTCTGTCTCATAAAACTGTGTGAGAGACAGGTGAGTGTCTGGCTTAATAACTTGAACAATGTTACATACGTGAAAGGATCTGTCCAGCATCTGAAGAAATCAGTGTGGAAGGTTTCGCATAGCTACAGAGCAATTTAAACACTTCCAAAAACTGATCAAAAAGAAGCAGTTTCTAATACAGAAAATATAACGTATATTGTATTATTATAGCATCAATCTAAAAACATACAATTTCAATGAATCAGAAAGCTTGTATGGAATAGCTTAAAGTTTTTTGTTTTAAACTGGCACAGTTTCTCCTTGTGACTCTGGCCCATACAATCTTTTGTGTCAGGTCAGGGGACCATTTATATGAGTCATTTTGTTAAACCTGCTGTTTTGAAGTTACGGTGGTGGGGGTCGTAACGTATTAAACGTTTGGTAAATATCACTCAACATCTCCACAAGCTCTACTCCCATTTCACATCACCCCTAAATTGAATAGTGTCCTTGCGTGCACCTCAGCACCATTATATGATAGACTTAGCCACTGACTATTCGAATGTGACAACATTACCAGTGTTTTTATTCGCAGGTGCTAACCCTGCTTCAAACAAATCGTTGGGGCTTCCAGATGGTCGGAACCCCCAAATCTATCTTCCCTTAAGAGGTGCAGAACCCTAACTAGTTGACCCTCACATAATATAGTAATCAATCAATTTATAATTAAGTAACTAATTACTCATATGTTTCAGGAGTTATAGGATAGCACTGGAGAAGAGGGACTAGTTAGGACTGTCTAACCAATTCAAGGTATAAATAGATTGCATGTTTTATTAGTATTATAATTTGATTATCTCTGTCTAAGTTTTGCAGAAGACGTTTTGTTATGTGGTTGATGTTTTAACCTGATTTAGGTACTAGGGCATACAAGGACATGTCACCAGTCACCACTTGATAATCTTTCTGTATATCCTTTTGAGTCTGAGTATGAAACTACTTTCAATGAACTCATTAAGTCAGTTTTATATTTATATACCCCACACTGTTTTTGTTCCCATTTTTTTTCTATTAAATATTGGTTTTGTTCATCAACTATGCGGGCTGAACAATAACCCTGTGTTTTACCACACAACAGTATCCTCAGGACCCTCATTCTCAATTGTTCTTGGCTAACCCCAGGTCAGCTTCTCTACCACTCCGTATGTAGAAAACAATCATACCTGTCCATATCAAGCACAGGATTGAATAAAGGTCAGCAGACGGCGTCTACTGACATTTCCTGCTCACTGCACCTCATGCAATTAGAGTGGACAGGCTATTAGAGAGCCGGTACTTATCCACAACGCATCGGGAATGGTTACAACTCTTGCTATGTGTTCTATTAATGAGTTCTTTTTAAGCTATTATTCATATAGATATTTTAATAAAAAGCAAAAACCAGAGATGCAAAAATAAATGGGACTATTAAAGAAAAGAAAGGTTAGATGAAATAGTCTAACTTAATCAACTATCAATATACAAGTAACCTGTTCACAAGCTGCAGGATTAATGTTTTACATAGATGATGAACTCATGGATCCCAGCTAAAGCCCCCACCAGTAAGAGAACAGGATCTTGTGCATCTCACTTTTAATACGGTGTTTAAATGCATGAGCACGTTCTGTTAAATGAACCTACTTCAAAATCAAGAATGATACAAATAGGGATACTTACTCATAAATCCGGAAATAGATTCATGGGGGGGGGGGGTATTTTCATATGCCGTTGCTTGTGTGCCGGTGTATGATATCCTGCCGAACCACCGGAGCAACCGTATACATCAAGAGGAGTTTGGCCTCTACATGTACCAACACAATCCGTTTGTTGCACTCCCCCCATCCCACTCCCTGGCAGCCTCTCCCAATCCCCACCAGGGCGCCCCCCTCATACCCCTCCATGTCTTTGGTGTGGAGGTGGAAAAAGTGGGAAATAATCGGCAAATAGCAAGAGCAAGTACATAGCGGTTTTGTAATTATTTCAGGGCTCTACAACCACTTTAGTGATAAATACCCCTACATAGACTGTGGACTGTGGTAATACTTATCCATGTACCTCCTTCCCTGCTAAAATCACTATTTTTTGCTAATACCCAGAAAGATTTTGGGGTGTTACAAACCTTCATCCATGTGCAGATTCAACAGCTTCTACCAGTTTTACAAGATTCCCACTCCTTGACGACACACCATTATAGCGACTTGATGTATGAAATACTATGCTACCTGAGTTACACAGCGGGGGGGGGGGGCGATGCAGGGGGCCTCAGGGAGAGATGGTGACACAGAGTGTAATTTTTTCAATCCTATGAAAACAAAGCAACAGAGCGTCTCTGGTAGAGCAACATATGCTCATAGTAATACATTTTAAAGTGAGTTTTTAGAGGGAGGAGTCCAGGGATGGATAACAAATATGAGAGGACAAATACCACGATCACGTGCATGGATCTAGATTAGTGTCCCTGGTTTATCTGATGGATTTTTGATGGTAGATGTTCCTTTAATAAAATCCCATGCAATGGTGATAGACAAGTTCCGTAGCTTTGGATGACAAACAGTGAGAATGTACGGGGTTGGGAGACCCCCTGTGATCAAACAATTATTATTGTATCTGGTAATAATTCTGTAAAACCCCCTTTTTAGAGAAATTGGTGAATTTGTGATACAAGATTGCGTAGTACTTATTCATATCTATGCCTTTCTGTTCTGCATACAACTAAATGGAAATCCTCTGCTATATTTCAAAATTCAAATATATGTATGTCTCATTTACATGACTTTTACAGAACAGACTTGAGGTCCTTTTAATTTATGACCTGATCCGCAGCTGTTTGTGACAGCAGTAATAAAGTATGAATGCTTTATTCTGTGAGATCAGAGGGGTGACAACATGTGGATGGAGAGAATAACTTTCAGACTCTTTCCACTCCCTGTGTCGCTAATAGATTTAACTATAAATCTATAGTATAGAGATGTACCGTCATCACCCGAGATGGAATCTAAATGCTACAATAAAAAATACTGATGATCAACCATGAGATGACCTCGACATCCACATCCACCCACCTACAAAAAGACCGTATTTACTGCACAATATTATGGAGCTGGTAGCAGTTTCCAGGAGATGTTACCACTTGTGACAAAATAAGTATGGTGTTCATATTCACATAACCATACCATAAGCAAATTAACATCCCACTGTCAGTGCTCGAGAGACAAAAGATGGGAATTCAGGATTGCAAGCTGAAAAATGGGAAGCTAACCTTCCTAGATAAATGGCTGTGATGGAAGAATGAGAGAAATGTCTCATTTTTGTGCTCCTTTCTAATTAAGGAGAAGCCATGTATGGAGAGTTAGTGATGTCTCTCTTCTCATCTGTGAGCAGTGCTCCGCAGTTCACTCAAGACAAAGAAAAAAAGGAGAAATGTGCCCTTTGACTCCACCTTGACCGTGGGTCACAGACCAGCTGGAGGGGGTCTGTGAAGAAACATGGCACGTGCTTGTCATTTCTCTAGTAGGCTTACTTTTATGACCAGAACGTTATGTTTTATGGATTAGCAATCACATACTTCAAGTCCTCTCTCTGTCCTCTGCAGTTGTAGCATAATGTCTTCCACCTCAGCTTCACACGCACAGTTGTGATGCACATACTAAGCGTGTGGTCCTCCAGTCTCTACTGCGGAATTAGAGTAAATAACAGCTCAGTCAATCTGTCATTTAATTGAGATTGTAATTTTGAAAATAGATTTTTTTTTCTTTTATCTCACCATTTTGCTGAAGTGTCCATGGAGATACCACTTCGGTTCATGGATTAATTCAATACACAATGTAGGACAATAATCTTCTAATATAGCAAACCAGTGCTGCCATAGAAGCCATCTTACTTATTTTAACTTCCTTTTCTACCGAAAAATGTTCAATTTTCAGAAGCTTTATAAAGCAACTGATGTAAAAAGAAAATCCCTTGGGCCTTTGTTCACAATAACACAATGATTAAATTGATTTGTCTTTCAATGGGCATTATGAATGTCTCATTGTAAGTAGATGGATGGAGACCACTAAACACTTTAGTACGGTGTTAAAATTTGGAAAAAATACAGTTTTAAACAACTTAACACTTTACTGGCGTTTCCAATAATTAAAGTAGATTTAAGAAAGCTATAAATATAAGCAAACTTTAACATTGTTAAATCCTGACATTCTAGAGCTGAGGACCTGGTGATTCTCCACAGTCTTTGTTTGCCTAGTGCCATGTGACTTCTGCAGCCAAACACTTTATAGCATGTGACCTCTTAGGACCAGTGATTGGCTCCACTGGTCAGGGGTGATCAGCCAGGATCGGTGCTGGAAACGGGCAATTGACAGGTTAGGGTTTGTTTTTCCATATTCTGAGAACATTGATGATCATTTGGACATCATATCTGTTAACAAGTGACCATTGTATAAGCCAAAAATCCTTTTGTTTAAAACATTTGTTCCTGTCTGTATATTTTACATAGATGTAGGTTTTCTTTATAATATGACCTACTATGCCCTTAACCCCCTGGGATATTAATTATATATTGGTTTTATGGCGCATATAATCATTGTCATCATCAGAATAAGAGTTATGTTCGATCCAGGAATTACCGTATATACTCGATTATAGCCGACTGATGTTAAGCCGAGACCCCTAATTTTACCACCCAAACCTGGAAAACCATATTGACTCGAGTATAAGCCGAGGTGGGAAATGCATTGTCACAGACACCCCCCCCCCACCCGTATATAGCCAGTCAGCCCCTATGTATACAGCCAGTCCAGCCTGCCCCAGTAGTATACAGCCATTCCACCTGCCCCCAGTGGTATACAGCAGTCCCAGCCTGCCCCCAGTAGTATACAGCCACCCAGCCTGCCCCCGTAGTATACAGCCCATGCCCCCAGTGAGTATAACACTGCCCCTCAGTAGTATACAGCACTACTCCCACAGTAGTATACAGCACTGCCCCCAGTAGTAATACGCTGCCCCCAGTTAGTATACACACTGCCCCCAGTAGTATACGCTTGCCCCTTAGTATACGCACCCTAGCCTGCCCCGTGTGGTATACAGCCTGCCCCCAGAGTATACACCCGCCAAGCCTCCCCCGGTAGTATACGCCTGCCCCCAGTAGTATAGGCTTGCCCCAGCATTAAAAAAATAATAAACATTACTCACCCTCCGGGGCCCCTATGTGCAGCGCTGCTCTCCCGATGTCCGCGGGCTCGTCTTCAGGCTTCCGCGCACGTCTTCTCTTCTTCTGCCGGGCGCCACCATTGCGTCTCTTCTCTCGGCCAGTGCTAGTATGACGCGCCGCTGCTGACGTCATACTAGGCGCCGCCCGGAAGAGAACATTGGCGGCGCCCTGCAGAAGGAAGAAGACGGGCGCGGAAGCCTGAAGACAGCCGCTTGACCGGGGGAGCGCGCTACGCATCGGGCCACCGAGGGTGAGTATATACGTTTATTATTTTTGAGTATTTTAACTTCCTATATGACTCGTGTATAAACCGAGGGACTTTTTTTCAGAACTTTTTTGTGCTGAACACTTGGCTTTAACACGAGTATATACGGTAGCTTCCTGGACTGAATGTTGAAACATTTACAGTAGTGTTTGTAGAAACTGCCAAAGGAATTTCGGTCCACAGGTTGGTCCAAATAATCTTTACCAACATAATTCTTTCTGTACTTAAGCTTCAAGCAGTCACATCACACCTGCTAAACCATCAAAATCAAGTATGATAAACCATGGGCACATACTCATAGATCCAGGACACTGTGATTTTCTGTGCAAAAGAACTCGGGGGGAGTTACCACAGGCATCTGTTGCTACAGCTGCTCACAGGCTTTTACACTGTGCAGGATCACTTCTCAACGCCCCTTCCTCTGAATGATGTGATCTTACACAGTGGACTGAGGGGTATACTCGCGCACAGTGAAATAGTATGTGAAGCCACAGTATGGAGTGCACTTTAATACTCCCCAGAACCTTCTAGTATTAACATATATTTCAAAAGTTGAAGGAGGCCACGGCCTAACGGCATGAAACTTCAACTCTCTTTTCACTACTCCCCATCCTGTGCACCATCCCATCTGTTATGGGCGGTAAAATCCACATACCAAGCTC
Source organism: Engystomops pustulosus (assembly GCA_019512145.1). Lineage (NCBI taxonomy): Eukaryota > Metazoa > Chordata > Amphibia > Anura > Leptodactylidae > Engystomops > Engystomops pustulosus. Next base: position 58,957,604 of record CM033644.1, read on the forward strand.
CAGGCTTATTTTAGTCCCAAGATGGGAGCTGTGATTGGTTCAAGCAGCCGATTTTCTATTGTTAAGTTATTTGTATTTCATTCCCTTATAAAGAATGGCTGGGCGATTATACAAGCTTTTGTGTCACCCCCCTCATCCTCATAGACTGTAAGCTCTTACGAGCAGGGCCCTCACTCCTATTGTTCCATAATGACTTGTTTGTAATCTATAATGTATTATTTTATTTGTATATTGTAAATGTCCCAATGAATTTGTAAAACGCTACGGAATATGATGGTGCTATATAAATAAAGATATTATATTATGTTACCAAACATAATATATACCACACAGGCTCAGGGCCTGGATCTATGAGTGAGTGTCCCTGCGTTACCATGTATGGATTTTGATGTACATACTTTGCTTTCACCTCAAATGCCGGGCAGAGAGGAACGGCTGTATATTGTTCAAGACTGGTTGATACACACATTTAGGTCATGTTTTGGATGAATTGTTTGAGACATTTTTGTAGTACATAACAGAAAAATAGTTCCATTGTATTGGTTGGTTGTTTTCATCACTTATTGTTAGTCAAAAACCATTTGTATAGACCTCCACAGGAAAAGTATAATTGGAAGCTCAGCAGCTGTAAACTGGCAGCAGATAAGTCGTTCTGTTCTTATACCGCGCAATGATCCGTTTGGGTGCAGCTGGCATGATGCTAGTTTGATACGAAGTGCATTGATGCCTTTGTGGACGCTTTTATATCTTATTTTGAATTCTGAGACACAGAATCTGTATATAACATTAGTTTTATTACTGTTTTGGCTTTTAGCATTTTCACGGGTCTTTCACTGTGTTTCATGAGTATTTAAGTCCATTTCTTTTAAACAACCCCAATGACAAAAAATAAACAGAAAAAAACAGTGTGGTCCAAAATTTAACAACACCAGTTTTAAAAACATATGTATTATTTTGAAAATATACTTCATCTTGGGGGGGTGGGGTTTTAAAAACTGAATGCATGTCAAGGTGAAAACAACCTTCAACCTAACAAACAGTTTGCTTAAGGAAGACCTACCATTTAGAATGAGCGGGTAAGCTGTAAGTACCGAGCACCAGTCTCAGGGTGAGCTGGTGCCGGTACTTACTTTCATTAGTGTTATAAACCGCGGTACCGCGGTTTTACACTTTTAAAACTTAGAGCGAAGAGGCCTTCGGCGCTGCGTGCGCACATGCGCGCGCGCGCAGCGCCGAAGCCCCCCTTCTGCTCTAAAGTTTAAAAAGTGTTAAAACCGCGATACCGCGTTTTTATAACACTAACGAAAGTAAGCACCCATGAGCGGTGCTCGGTACTTACACGCTTACCCCTACCATTCTAAATGGTAGGTTTCTTTTAAGAATCTCTACTTTCTATTATGGTTCATTATCATCCATTATCATTAAATACATAGCATAAATACAATGACAACTGCTATGGGGTTATGGTATGTAGTATGAGAACTTATGTCTGTCGTTTGAATTTATACATTTCCATATTTATTAGTTTTTTCATTAGTATTTCTTCGGCTGCCATAAAACATAATTGTGGAATTAAATAGAAAGTATCTCATTCTCTATTCATGATATCATTAATATTAATCTTTTTTATGGGCCCCCCAGTCAGAAAAATGATGTATAGAGAAAATCCAAGCACATCGTTTAACACAGCACAAATCAATGAACGTCCATGGAAAAGAGCATCAGCACCACAGTGTGGAGAGTCTGTAACACACACTACATGACAGAACACAGCCCCGGGAAGAGACAATGCAACAGAAGAACGAAGAGGAACCTGGGTACGAGGATAAAAATTAGAGAACGTTGGGGACAAGCACAAAAATCTATATTGAAGAGGCGACGGCTTAAGTTATAAGGAACATACTAGGAAACAATGAGAAAAACGAAAAAAATCCCTATCTCCTAACAAAAGAGTTTATGTCTGTTATATTATCTCTTTCTGCATTGAGTACACAATATTTATAGTGACGTTCAATGCTGCAACTCATAAATCTACATGACAATATTATATATGAAGCAAACATAAAAAGAGCTATATGGGAAATACAAAGCCAAACATGACCATGTAGTAGATGGAACATCTAGGTAATTCTGATAAGTGCAGAAAAAAGAACATTAACAGTCATTGTGAAGATTCTATGTAAACCTATTTAGCATAAACATTTAAAAGAGAATTCCGGGAATAAAAATATCTCTTTGAAGGCTCAATGTGGAAGCCTAACATAACACATGAAACATCATGCCTGAGCCCAATGATGTCGTTCGGAAGTTTTGCTTGGGTCTCCTTAACGCACATGAAATGGTTAGAGATCCCACACTAATCATTACGTGGACATGTCAAGGGAATATGATTTCTTATGTATCCCAACATAGGAAGCATTGTATTCCCATGGAAAATACATTAATAATACATGTGGTTTGCAAACTGGAATGGTTAATAAATAATGTATACATTACATAATGCATAAAACCTATGACAAACATTAAAAAGAAAGTGAATAAAAGGGGGATACATATTCAGGGATTCTGCGCCACGTCCAGGCCTGTATCTTGAGTAGCACTTGCAATCTTATTTCCCAATCCGCCACCACCGTCCACTCAGGTGGTGAGTGGACCGGCATGGGGGCATTCCCTGTCCCCTCCCCTGTACACTTGCTTGCGTCGGCAAATTCGCCAGGGCCTGCTTGGCTAGAGATAAACACTATGCAGGCCCCCGCCAGATATATCAAGAATCCGGAGCAGCAGCCAGGTGTATGATAAACCCCCAAAGCGTGTGCCCTGAAAACTTTATGGAGTTGTTTTTTCTCATTGGTTTTGCTGGGGTTAAAAAAAGTCTTAATTGCATTGATTTTTTTTGTGTGACTTTTCACTATACTAAAAGTCGCAAAGGATATTTCTGCACTTAACTATTCTGGAGTAAACACTAGAACTACTTCTGTGCCAAGCCACATTCATGACATGTTGAAAAAGTCATAAAACTTGGATAGTCACTCTAGTCCCCCTGTGTATGTGTTTTCAGACTTTTATGCTTTGAAACTTTTTATAAGGGGCCAAAGCCACTTTAATGAATCTGATGTACAGCAGAGCTCCAAGGACGATATAATAGAGCTGTCCCAGGAGCCGCCTATGATAAATGCATGACTTTAATTAGTATTTTTACACCTACTGAAGACATTCAACATTGAAAAACAGCATCCTATTTCTTAAATTTAGTTTCACACAAGGTTTTATTTAGGAAAATGCTCACATTAGTCAAGGTACAAGGTATACCCATGAAGTGGGATAGTAATGAAACAGAATTTTTTTATACATAGCAGCTTCTGTATGTTCGAAACAATAAACAGGGTAGGAGGGGGACACAGGGGGGGGGGGGGGAGAAAAAGCTCCAGACAACAAGATCACAAGATCGTATAGTGTAGAATATGGGTAAACCAAGACTGTGGGGCTCCATTTTACTAATGAGGTCCGCGTACCGTATTTTCTTGGGTTTCCCGACTATTTCCTATTGCACCACATTTAACAGGTTATTGGCGCCACACTATCGGATTTTGGCACATCGGCACTGGCTTTCCATGACCAAATTGGGGGGGCGGCTGTTGTACGATCCAATTGATACGACAACGCATGGGATTTAACATGCAAATTGTGTCGCAAGACATGCACTCACATACACCGGAAGAAGAAGGTGAACTCCAGCGACCTCAGCAGGTTCTCAGCGCACGATGTTGTGTGAATGCGCCGGACTTCATCTTCGCGGATCGGGATCGTGACAGGACCAGGTAAGTAAATGTGCCCTATGTGTGGAGAAGTGCTGGAGCCATGTTGATTATTGGACTGTTAAAGGGCAGGGATAGAGCTCTCATAGGGTGGGGGAGCCTTCTGAAGCCATCTAGAGGTTCCAGATCCTTTAAACAGTGGAAAGGTGTCGTCCTATTCGCCTCAATTCTCTCAAACAGCATCAGTAGGTTGATTCTGTCTTAACCGCGGTAAAGGATAGGTCCAGAGATTCTATTTAGCTGCTATGTGAATTTTAGTCGCTAAGACTATAAACTGTTCTAAGCGATTGGCTCTGTTTTTAACCTTTGCTGGTTTTATCTAGTAGGAGTACTGCGGGGTTACAGGTGTTGCTTATCTAACAGAGAGCCCAATTAACTTAAAATTTAAAGATAATAGATTAATGTGGTGGCATGCAGGGCTATATCTGCACCAACAAATGTAATTAAAATCTACCACCAGGATGGATTGTAAAACCAAGCACTGACATATGGTGTGTGCCCCTCTGCCAGGATCTACTGTTCTCTTCTGTACCTTGGTTTTTAAAAGTATGCATAATTTTTAAAGTCTTCTTTCTTAAAAACAAGGGCATAAGAAGCTTAAAGAAGAGCAGATCCTGCCCACAGTGGCACACTAGTACGTTAATGTGCTTGGTTTACAATCCTACATCCTGGTGGTTTGATGTCCTTTATTCTTATTTTTGGTGCACTGTGATATAAATTGAGGTGGAAGGTCAGATTTTTGGGGTATTATTAATCATAGGCCGCACTTGTACCCGCCAACCCTCCGGGCACAGCTGCATATATCAAGATGCATCTTGATTTATCCGGAGGGCTGGCTTTGCAACGTTTTTTCTATGTCATTTCTATGCCATTTTTTTTCTTGAAAAGTTTTCAGCTTCAGCTGTTGCACCCGCGCTGAGGTCTCACACTTGGCAGTTTTTAAGTAGGACTTAAAGGACATCTATGATAAAAGACTGTATCAGTATGAACATGAGGGGCTCCAGACTCCATTACCACCCATGGAGCCCTCAAGCTCATTTGCATACAGTCTTTCATCCTGGGAAGATGCCTTTTAAGTTTTTTCTTCTTTGGCTTTGGCACAAAATACAGATCTGTATACTCATGTGAAATTTGTCTTACTCATAGTAAAATGAATGATGAATATTGTAGCGCTGACATCTATGGCCATGGAACTTACACTATTGAAGTCTACACAAAAAAAAAGACTAAAAATCCATATCCTAGTGGCAATTTACTGTCCAACCTCTTAAATGTCTATAATAAAAAAAAAAATCTTTTACATGCAATAATGTGAGCTTGAGATCACAGTCATAGAAACCTGTTTTTGCTCTTCCAGACATTGCAGTCATGGCAGGCTGAAACCAAAAGAACAAGATCACAACTAATTCTGCAATGTCAAATGAAACATCTTGTGATACATCATGTGTCGCGCACTGTAGATGTTCATATTTTATGCACTTTTTTCACACTATATTTTTCACCCTCCCATTAGATAATGGTGTCACATTGGTAACAATCTGGATTACAGGTTGGAACAATAACAGGCACTTGACTTCAGTGGTTATTGCTCTATATACTGACATCTTGATAATCAGGTTGTTGCCTCACGAGGGAGAGAGGGTTAGATGCAGTTTCTCTTGCACAATATTCTCACGGATCATGGGCTCTCAAAAGAGATTTCACTGCACCCCTATACAGTAACATCATAGTGCATCGAAGGTTAACGAATAGCTGGGTAGTGCCCAAAAAGGGCAACTCAAGATTGCAGTATGAACTCTACAGAAGAGTTTGTTCAGAAAACTCACTTGTGTGCAACTGATTTATCTTGCTTTCCTGGAGAGGTTAATGAATCTTATTGAATGAGGAGCATCTCCTAAATGGAAATCTTCGCCAGCTAGAGCTGCACACAGATTTCATCTAAATTAGGCCACTATCTGGTGTAAAATATAGTAAATCTGGCCACTAGAGACTTGCCTCGTACAACAAACCGAAAACGCCCAGACAAGTGGTATGAGGTATGCTAATATGCCAAAATCACAAATGTTTGCCACTAGGCATGAACTTAGTTTATGATCTCTGCCGCCTGTTATTTTCAATTAATTAGAGAAGGAGCAGAGGAAAGCAGAGGAGTACAAAAAAACAAGTTTGGTAGACAGTCCCTGTTTACTCAACATACAATAACCTGTTGGTCTACGCACACAAATTCATGTTTCAAAATATTTAATATTGCATAATTGTATCATTTTGCTTAATGAAATTTCTTCCCACATCAACTAATTAAACAAAACTAAAGTGGTGTGGGGGCACATGTACTTACCCGTACATGGTGCGGTTGTCCGGCGAGGATGCTGCCGCGATTCACTAAGATCCAATTTCCCTGCATTGTGTCGCTTTCCCGCTCAGATCCCGCGGAGTTCACCATTTTCTTCCCGATGTATGGAGTGCTGTCTTGCAACACAATTTGAATCTTAATTCTGCGGTTTGTCCGAATAAGTCGGGTGTATCTGACGGCCATAACCACGATTTGGTCCAATGAAGCCGGGGCAGATGCGCCAAATCTGATCGCGTGCACCAAAACCCCTGTGCAATTTAGGCAATTGGAAATATTCAGGGAAACCTTCAAATGCATACACGAGACCTTAGTAAATGTGCCCCAATATCTTTTTATTTACTATGGAAGGGTATTTTGATTACAGATATGCAGATAAAGGAAGACTGTTGGAGCGCCACAAAGAAAAAGGTTAAAAAACATAAGATGCAGACCTCAGAACAAACCTGACTCACAGGTAAGTAGTTGTAGTTGAGTCGTAGTATAAATTGCAGGGATGCAGCTCTGCTGGAAAGGATTATGTTTATTCACACCATGGTAGGCAATTTACATAAAGGGGACATTTATTACACAAATTTGGAGTTAAAAGGTGCAAATCATTGGTTTTATACTTTTTTTTCCCTAAATGTCATCAATTGTGGATTTTCTAGGAAGAAGCATAGCATGGCAAGGCTACCATTCTTTGTGGAATTATCTTTAAACCAGAGAAGTGTAAAAGGTCATAGAAGTATAGGTCTACAACAACACTTGACCCCAATTTATTAAAGAGCAACCGTGCCAGTTTGTCTGTCTGACTTTCCACATCTTTTAGGTCAAACTGCTTGCTCATGTATTTAAAAGTGTCGCAATTGTGGCGCAACAACACTTTGTGTCACGGCTGCAATATACCTGACACAACACGAATTTCTGCACTGAATAGTGTTCCAGTGCTCAATCAACCTGTCACCATTAAAAAATGTTGGTGCCTCTATCAGGGCACTGCATGACTGCTGTGTCCATTGCTCTTAGGGCTTATTCACATTCCCATGAAGTGCATGAGCAGACCAGGCCAGGCACACAAATAGAGAAGGTCCTATTCCTGCAAGTGTTGGTGGCCCGGGCTGCAAACAACCGTCCTAGGGCCATATACTGCGCACCTTCATGTGCAGAAATCCTGAAACTTAATTAAAATTTAAAAAAAAACTCCAATATTCCATAAATTTCTGCTTCAATACAGGTGCAATAAATAGGAATTTTAAAGACAAGAGTGTTTCCATTGTTGAAATATATACAAAGTTTATCAAGCTGCCTGCTCTACACTCTGCTAAAGTTTCTAAAATCACTGAGATTGTATCGTAAGTATGGCCATTAATAACTTAATTCCAAGAAATCCCTTTAAAAGGGGTTCTCCCATGAAACATAGTTGCTGAAAACTTGCTGATGGGTGGTGCCCCCCACAGATCACGAGAACGGGAAGTCTGCTTACCCGTGTTGGACCCCTCGTCCTCCCCGAGATGAGCAGAGCAGCCATTGCACAGCTGCTCTGCATCGTACTTGCCAATCTCTGTCAGCTCCATTGAGATGACCAGCCATTTGTGTCCTGCGGCTACTTCATCTGGGGAGTAACAGGTGTCCAACTAGGTACAACTGACCCCCGTTTCAGGGATATGTGGGGTCTTATCACTAAGACCCCCACTGATCAGCAAGTTAGGCCCCATCCTGTGGATATGCCTAATTTGTTTTGTGAGAAAACCCCTTTAACATATATGTATGCACTGCATGGCATTCCACATTATTTGAACTCATCCTTAGGGATAATTTGCTGAAAACCAGCAGAATATTGACTGCAGCAGTGATCTAAAGTATATAAATGGTTGACAACAACCCAGATGACTACAAGATAAGCAATGCATTTACAAAATGAAAAAAATTACAAAAAATATCATAAATGATCAACAGGGAGGATACCTTATTTAACGGTATAATGGATTGTGTTTTTAACCAACGACAGGAGTAGAGAGAATCTGGAACTGACCCTCAGTAGCTGCTCCGCTATCTCCCTAGTTACTGTCTTCTTTCTTTAGCCATTAGACAGTGAAAGTAAATTGTATTCAACTGCGAGCATTACAGGAGTTTGAGAGAGAAGCAATGATCACAAATGAAATACAATACAACCAATTTCATGTTATAAAACAACGTCTTGTAGCCCTTGCTTTGTGTTTGAAGAAAGATGACACACAGAAATATTTATTTCATTCCACACAATAATTCAGCGCAATCTAAGAGAGCACTGCAAGGGCAATACCATCTCCCAGCTGCTGATTATCAAAGCTTTGCCGCAAAATTCAATTTAGATGTTAATCTGGCCTGCCACTCGAAATTTTCTCATCAGGGATATGGATTTTTCTTGGGATTCATTTTAAGAATGATTTTCGTCTTTGCAATCATAAAGATATGTTTTCATCAAAGACTCTATCTTGCCCAAAATTCAATTTGCCATTTCATCCCTTTGGTGACAACAGTATTATTAAATGGTTAAAAAAAAAAATGTTGAACGTAGGGGGAATTGGGTAGCGGAGCACACATCACTTCATACAAGTGCAAACTCACAAGATCTCTTTAGTGGGCTGTGTGACTTGTAGAGAGATTGTCAGGATTCATCCAGCACACAGGAATAATGCCAACATTGTCCTCATCATTCTACCTGCAACAGTGCTACTCGTGTCATTAGAAGATTCATTGGAGTTCTGTCTTCTTCTATTGTCTACAGAACATCAATCATGACTCTTTGATGTTAGGCTCAGGGGTGAACAGCAAAATTATCTGTCCTGCTAACCTTTAAAGGGAATCTGTCAGCTGGTTTTTAAAAATAAGCTAGTGACAGGGTCCCATAGAGGCCCATTAATTAACTACCTTCTTAAAGCTAAAATTGTTTCCCTTACATCTCCATAAATTCACCTTATCTAATACCGACCTGGCCGTGTCCTGTCGGTCTGCCCCTTCCATCTCCACCCCTTTGTCCCATACCTTTTCCTCAGCATGTCATGTGACCACGAGATGTGATTAAGTTTAGTTTTGTGTCTTACCCATGTATGCTAATCCTTGCCCAAGCAGTGTTGTGTATTGAATGAGAGGAGCTGGTGCTTTTTGGACATGAAATACATTACAGGATCATTATGTTCCTGCTTGTCTTGTGCATCAGATGCAGGATAGAGCTTCACTGCTGATCAGGGGGGTCTCAGTGAGAGATCACAGATCACAAGAAAGGGGGGTCCGATGGGGTCAAATGTTGAGGGGTTGAATAAGTATTGAATTTTATAGCTCAGGATTTTACCAGAATTCTTAGAGATATAGTAAAAAGTTTCAAAAACTTTACTACATTGCAAACAGATTTTACCAAAGGGAATAAGTGAAGTGATATTTATTTCAATTTGTACAGACTTATAGTGTATACATATCTAATTGCATCACAATAATGTCCTAGAAAATACAATAAAAGCAAGAAGATAAAAAGGAATTCACAAGCATTCATAGTGGACCCATTCTATTCAGGTGTGGACAAATTTAAATACTTTGTTTGGGCCCAACCACTACACCCCGCAAACGGACTAGCCAGTCAGCAACAGCGCCATTTAAATGGAATGGCGCCTTGATCATGTCACCATATTGGGGAGGGTCGTTGCTCCGATGGTGTCATTGGGGATGAAGAGGGCCATAGCAATTTAGATGCCCTGGTGATTTTGGCAGCAGCATTAAAGAGTTAAGCCCACATAGGTATCGGCACCCTTTGTGGGTGTTAATGAGGGTGCTTGAACCCGAACCCAGACCCGGACTTGGGTATTGATGCAAAAAAAAATCATCTAACAGGCGCGGCTCCCTCTTAAGAACACCCGACTTAACAGATGACCCCTAGTTACCACGGACCTCTGGATTTTGTCCATTTATTTTAGCCATAGGCTACAATAAATTGTGTCAATTTGTCTGCAATTAAGTTTATTGTTAATCCTGGCTCTTATGACAACCCACATTTTTAAATCAATTGTCACAGAGACAAAAAAATTTTGACTGGGGTTACAATTATAAAATATATAGTCCCGACTTGCATACAAATTCAAGAGCAAACCGACAACCTACCTTGTACGTAGCCAGGGACCGCCTGCACTTGCAATTTTATATGGCAGAAATAACTGTTTCATACCTATTTAATATAAGGAGTATATATAAGGTCATGTTATGTGTGTACTTGGTTAAGGCCAACTGAAGACAAACTGTTCAGCCCATGTAAATGGACCTGTATGCTGGTCCGATCCTACAATGCATAGCATGGACTCCGAATCATACAGAAATATATGCAAATATTACTTTTTGCTAAGCCAAACTTTAGTGCCTGAACTGTAAGAACTGCTGGCAACAGGGTGCGATGTGTGAAGCTATGGTTCAGACCAGCAATGGGTCAATTTCCACCGACTAACACGCCGTCTGCAGCCGACTCTACATAAACCCTAAAGTATGGTAACATTTCTCAATATTATAAAGTGCCTTTTCTACTTCTGGCCATTTATTCAATGGAAATCACCATTTTTGTGATGTGTATGCCACTTTGTGTTCACTGTGGCCAAGATTGTATGTATATGAATAACAAAAAGAGTTTTCCAGAATTATTTTAGCATAACCTAAACACAAGCAAGTGAATACAATAGCAATACATTATGCATCACATTATTAGAAACGAAGTCTGCAATATCTTATTATCCATCCATCCAAACATAGCAAAAGAGCAGCACAGTACAAGAAAATGAAGCAAGGGTTATTCTTCACCTGCACCAAGAGTCCCATATGATGTGTTAATACGTATTATGGAAAACACAACACCTAAAAATGTACAACCCACCACCTCTCAAGATAAAAGGACTGTTCTACTAAATGATATGCCATCACATTTTGATTCTTCTGCATTTGATTTTAAAATTATAATTATACTTTATTCCAAATAATAAAGCGTTCTTACATGTAAGATGTTCTCAGTGCTCTCCCTCATCACTGCTCACTGTATGGTGTCCCAGAAGAGTAAACCTGAGTACAAGCTTGTTAGTGTTTGGGTTAGACTAGAATAAGAGCAGTCGTGTTGTCACGTTAAACATTAGCTACAACAGAACCACAACAGAGACACTAAGAAATCCAACATTAACTCTTCATTTATAGAAATGACCTCAGACGAAATATGTGCTAGTTATTAGCATTATCTGCACCTTTATTGAAAATCCATTAACATCTACATTTGGTTATGTGCGGTAAGTGTAGTGACAAATCCAACCTAGTTCTTATTCATGATATATAATGACAGAATGCCACCCTCTGTTACTAGGCAGGATTTTACAGTGGAATTTAAATTATTAAATTTAGGAGCTACAATGGAAGGCATTTGCATATGAATACTCCAGTTGCTAATTAATCCCACAGATGGTCCAACAGCCATGTATCTATACGAGTACATGTTCATGCCAGTGCACAATAGTCTTCACTTGCCATGTACAGGTTAGCTGACACATGCTCACTGGTGGCATCACGCAACCCCGCATCCATGTAAAAAAACTGTAACTATGTTCATTTATAGCAAAACATTAATATATACACTCAACGGCCACTTTATTAGGTACAACCATCAGTAACGGTTGGACCTCTTTTGCCTTCAGAACTGCCTCAATTCTTCGTGCATAGATTCAACAAGTGTGCTGGAAGCATTCCTCAAGATTTTGGTCCATATTGACATGATGGCATCACACAGGTGCCGCAGATTGTCGGCTGCACATCCATGAGCCGAATCTCCGTTCCACCCACCACCCTCCCAAAGATTCTCTATTGGATGAGATTGGTGGACTGTGGAGGGCCATTTGAGTACATGAACTCATTGTCATGTTCAGGGAACCAGTCTGTAATGTTCCACGCTTTATGACATGGCGCATTATCCTGCTGAAGTAGCCATCAGATGTTGGGTACATTGTGGTTCATAAAGGATGGACTGGTCAGCAAACAATACTCAGGTACGGCTGTGGGTTGCTTTTGCAAACGATGCTCCCAATTGGACCAAGGGGCTCAAAGAGTCCCAAGAAAATATTCCCCACCATAACAACCACCACCACCAGCATGAACCGTTGATCAGAGCAGGATGGATCATGCTTTCATGTTATTTTGACGCCAAATTCTGACCCTACATCCGAAGTTACGCAGCAGAAATCGAACTCATCAGACAGGCAACGTTTTTTTCTCTTTGTCCATCTCTCCACTGTCCATTTCGATGAGTCGTGTGCAATTGTACCCTCAGTTTTCCTGTCTTTAGCCTGAAAAGAGTGGGACCACCGGTGTGGTCTTTCCGCTGTCTGTAGCCACTGCTCAAAGTTCGACGTGACTCTGTGTCAATAGAGCATCTTTGGGATGTGGTGGAACGGGAGATTCGCATCATGGATGTGCAGCCGACAAATCTGCGGCACCTGTGTGATGCCATCATGTCAATATATATATAGTATTACTTTCTAGATGACACAGAACTGGAGATATCCACTTTTAAAAGTTACAGCTGGGAACTAAGATCTGTATTTATAAATCACATTTTTCATTGTAACTTTAACATTAGATAGCTCTGGTTCTGTGTCACCTAGAAACACAATCTTGACACAATATTAAAGGGGAGATTCTCTTCTTTAATAGGACACTAGAACCACGTTACAGAAAATATGATCATTTAAAGTCAGACACTGTCATATCGTGTATATGCGTGGTATCTGCAAAAGGGGCACGTGCAAGAAGGAGGTATGTTAATGTATGGGGGTCATGAAAATTATTGGTGAAGTGAATATCCATAGGATCTATTGGTCCTCATTACTGTGGATGAAAGGTTCTGCGATCAGGAAGAAAGTGAGTAACTGCCTATCTTACCAATATTAGAAGTTTCTATGCAGCCCTAAATTACCACTAAAAATCTTTATATAGGAAACTTCATACCTCTCATGCAGCTCTCATGATCCTTTCCTTCCTGATTAAATGAGTTTCCCCTTGAGATCTCTGCTGACCTTCTACCTTGCTAGCAAGACAGCAGATTCTCACTACATAGAATCTCTTTGCAGCAATGAGGGGAGTAGTGAGTCTCAGCCCACCAGCTCTCAGAGAACTGATAATTACTGTTAGAGGCTCTAGAGGGGAAAACTGCTAAAATGCAGAATACATATCACTTCATCAATAGAAATCCATATATCACACAATATACTAATGACTTAGTCAAAGTTATTTAAGGTGAGTTGGGCTTTGGAATTGTTTGTCAATTACTGTTTGCACAGGGCAATTTGCAGTTGAAAACTCAGGAACATTCCTATGCGTTCAGAGATGCTCTTCTGCCTACCTTGGTTGTAACGGGTGGCGAATTGAGTCACTGTTGCCTTTCTATCAGCTCGAACCAGTCTGCCCATTCTCCTCTGACCTCTGGCATCAACAAGGCATTTCCGCCCACAGAACTGCCGCTCACTGGATGTTTTTTCTTTTTCGGACCATTCTCTGTAAACCCTAGAGATGGTTGTGCGTGAAAATCCCAGTAGATCAGCAGTTTCTGAAATACTCAGACCAGCCCTTCTGGCACCAACAACCATGCCACGTTCAAAGGCACTCAAATCACCTTTCTTCCCCATACTAATGCTCGGTTTGAACTGCAGGAGATTGTCTTGACCATGTCTACATGCCTAAATGCACTGAGTTGCCGCCATGTGATTGGCTGATTAGAAATGAAGTGTTAACGAGCAGTTGGACAGGTGTACCTAATAAAGTGGCCGATGAGTGTATGTATTTGGTTAAAATGTGTTTGTCCACAGAACCTCAAAGGAAACCTACCATTAGGAATCTAAGATCAGAAGTATTTCTGAAGGTAGATTCCTCCTGCCTGCCTTTCCCCTAATCTGTAATTTAATAATCCTGGAACATAACCTAACTTGTTAAAAACTTTATTTTAGTAATATGTAAATTAATTGCAGAGGCTACTGTACTAGTGCCTTAGCTGCCAGTGTCCGGCCAGGCTAGTACAGTCCCAGTAGCCTCTGCAGTTAATTTACATATTACTAAAATAAAGTTTTTAACGATTTAGGTTATGTTCCAGGATTATTAAATTACAGATTAGGGCAGAGGCAAGCAGGATAAATTTACTATCAGATCTACCTGTAACCGTTGATTCCTCATGGTAGCTTTCTTTTAAGGGGTTTATATGTACAGGTCTATTAACTCTTCATACACCTCTAGCATTAATCTGCGGGTTTGTTTGTGACCCATTCCCCAGCACCTCATTAAGGACACATTGGATACATTTGTTCTGGGCTAGCACTGTCCCTTTCTGTTTATACTTTTACTTTAGAGCATCTACCTGGAGCTATGCGTTCACTGTAAACAGACAGTGAGAAGGAAGGTGTTTACTATAAACACCTCAGACATTATTACAGCAGCGAATGTTTATAGGACAAGTGTTACACAAGGCGATCTCACACAGGGCAGCTTTGTCCCCAGGTCATTGTGCTTTACAGATTCATCATGAGAATTCAGATTGTTGTCTAAAATGCACAATGACCTGTTTACTTGCATATAAGGTGTGTATATATTGGATTCTTGAAGAAGATCTGTTACTATTATTTTAGGTGTTGAGCTGTACATTGCATATAAAGCAGCAGCTTGCATATCAGGCACAAGTTCAGGGTGATCCAAAAGTTCTACAGCGAACTGCTACCTGCAATACAGTCCGCCACCTGCTGGTGAGAAGTGAGCACCTCCCATGTATTGTCCCCTTCTCACTAACAGAGAGCAGACAGCGACTGTCTTAAGAGCCACATGATGTGTAAATGGGGACAGGTATTAGCTGTTGTTACAACAAATAGCACACGCCCTTATTTACTTCTATGGGCTCCTACACACGGCTCTGAATGTCCCTGCCCGTAGCATGAGCCGCTTTCCTGAGACACAAAAGATAGAGCAGGTCCTATTACTGCTCATGTTAGTATCCCAGGCAGTCATACAACAGGGACTGTAAATGTACAAAACTCCATGCAGTTGTTACCTTTGGTCAAATTCTAGCACCCCTGGACAGCAATTTAACAGAGCTATACAATGGGGCTCATTTACTTACCCGGTCCAGTCGCGATCCCGTGGCGCGTTGTCCGAAGTGGATTTGGGTTCTGCCGGGATTCACTAAGGCCGTGCGCCCGATATCCAGTAGGTGTCGCTGCTGCACCGAGGTCCGCCGGAGTTCACCTTCTTCTTCCTGGTGCATGTAAGTGCTTGATCTTGCGACACATTTCATTTTTTAAATTCCGTGTTTTTTCCTAATATGTCGGTTTGTCCGTCGGCCACGCCCCAGATTTCGGTTGCGTAAAAGCCAACGAGATTGCGCCAAAATCCGATCACGTGCATCCAAAATCCTGGCGGAATTTCGGTGCAAAACAGAAAAATTCGGGAAACCCGACAAAAGTGCGACCGCGGAGCCCTTAGTAAATGAGCCCCAAAGCATGACTTGTGCTACTCAGTGTTATTTTTCTTTCTCTTTCTTGATTTACTATTTTTACATGTAATGTTTGAAGATAACTTACCTGCTTTCTTGTACTACTTTTTGAGGATTTTGTGCCACTGTTCAGATTTTTTTCCCATCTGACAAAAAAAGTCTCAAAAAGTAATATGAAACATTTAGACAATGGGGGTTTTGTCATTGTGTTTGACTTTTTATTTTGGCACAAAAAAAGTCTCAATGAGACTCCTGTCTCAGCACTCGGACAGGAAACGGGTGGACGTCCCAGGTCACAGGAAGAGTGGAGGTTCTGTGCCCCAGTAAATATACAGGGGCATGGCTCAGACAGACCATGGCATGGGAGACTGGGAGCACTGGAGGAGGTAAGTACAGCCTCATTATTTTAAATAACCCTCCACAGCCCACCTCCAGAGTTTTAAATACAGACAGACAATCCCTTTAAAAATTCTTGCTCAGAATTGTGTTCAATGGACATGTCTATGCCCAATTTTACTTTCACATTTTTGGACATATTGTAGAAACCATGGGCTGCTGTAGACCTTAAACTCCACAATTAGACGCTAAAATCATGCTTGACAGATGTCAGCACACTGAGAAATGAAGTAACATTAACTCAGATTACCTCAACCCAGGCGTGTCAGGTGGTGAGAATTTATTGTATTATCTTATGTATCGTATTGTAAAATATAGAGGATGCAACGCTACATTTCATGTCACCGGAGCTATTATTTTCTAAAGATAAACTACACACTTGTAACACCTTCACACACACTTCCAGATATTTGGAAATTTGGCAGATTAAATCATTCTTCTGATTAGAGCAGGTGTCATATAACAAATTAGTGAAGGACAAACAGAATGAGCGATGTTCTGCGTGCTTGTATTTAGGTAATACCGCACAACTATTTATTTATGGCACATTTTGATACGTTACAGCGGCACAACCAGTAAATAACTTCCAGAGATTACACACAACTAAGCGGAGCTGTCAAGGTGAAATATGGGAGTGCTTCAGGACCTGGAAGGCTGAAGTCATAAAACAGCCATAAAATTTATAGATAGGGGAACATTAAGAAATTGGACATAATACTGATTAGATGACTTATTTAAATATGTCTCCTTGATGTAATTACGGGATGAACGGGTCAGGTTTCTCAACTGGGAGGTTAAGAAGTAGAGAAATGAACCACGACTGAGCAGGATTTAGCAGGTTGTGCTTTATAAAATGTAAGAATTAAACACTAAATATTAGGAGATAAAAGATGATTTTAGTAGCTATGGAGTAAGAGAATAGAAATTATTTTAGTAATATAGAATAGATTTTGCTATTATTTTTAGCTAATATCCACATTAATGGCCATAAACTTTACTAGGTTTGCGGAATCCTAGACTCTTACAAAGTCTTGATTATTCTTCAATAAGTTGTTGAGATTGATTTAGTATAAGCTATGAAACAAGTACATTCATTCATTCTATAAATATTTTTTTTTATGCAGGCATTTGCCTACTTAGATACAAATGTCACAATGATGGAAAACTCGATATGCAGTTATCAGTCTCAGTCTTAGTCAGATACAGGCAGTTCCCGACTTAAAGGTATCAGTCTCAGTCTTAGTCAGATACAGGCAGTTCCCGACTTAAAGGGGTTTTCCCATGAATCAAGTTAGGCCCCATCAACTGGATAGGGCCTAACTTGCTGATCGGTGGGGGTCTGAGTGATGGGTCAGCACGTGACCGTTCAGCTCCATAAATCTCAATGGAGCTGACCGATCTGGAGCTGGCAGGGGGCATTAATGATATGTCTGGGTGGGGGGGGCATTATTCTATATCTGGGGCTGGCAAGGGGTATCAATTATATGGCGGGGCATTATTGTATATCTGGAGCTGGCAGGGGGCATTAATTATATGTCTGGGGGGCATTATTCTATATCTTGGGCTGGCATGGGGCATTATTCTATGTCTGGGGTAGGCTGGGAGTATAAACTCTATGTCTGGGGCAGGTTGGGGGCATTAATTTTATGACTGGGGCAGGCTGGGGCTATTAATTCTATGTCTGGGGTAGGCTGGGGCCATTATTATTACACCTGGGTCATAGTCGGAGCTCTATCAATACTGGGGGGGGGGGGGTAAAGGAGGTTTCAGGAGAGAATAGAAGAAATAAATTACCCTTACCATTACAGTATGTTACATTATGGGGCACTATTTGTGTGGTACTAATATTTTAGGGGGCTCTATTACAGTATTTGGGGCACAGTATTGGTGGTAGCAGAAGAAGGGACAATGGGAAAGTGCGGAACATAAGACGTCTGTTTGGTAAACTCTGCAGGAAAGCTGTGTACCTGGAGGAAGAGACAAGGTTTCTATTGGAAAAGATGAGGAACGAGTGCAATCCGGGGATCATCTGATGTCACTGGATGCAATAGGTGAGGATCTCATGTGTTTTCTATAGCTGTATATGGTAAATACTGATTTTTTTTCATGTTTTCTTCTGTGTATATATGTAGGATTATAGTAGTTATATTCCTGTACATAGGGGGCAGTATTATAGTAGTTATATTCTTGTACATAGGGGGCAGTATTATAGTAGTTATATTCCTGTACATAGGGGGCAGTATTATAGTAGTTATATTCTCTAACATTAGCTACAACAGAACCACAACAGAGCCCTAAGAAATCCAACATTAACATCTTCACTTTATAAAATGCACCTACAGACGAAATATGTGCTCTTATTAGCATTATCCTTCACCTTTATTTGAAATCCATACATCTACTTTGGTTATGTTCGGTAAGTGTATTGACAAATCCAACCTAGTTCTTATTCATGATATCTACTGACGAATGCCAACCCTCTGTCGAGGGCAAGAGAATTTTACAGTGGAATTTAATTATTAAGTGTTAGGAAGCTACGGAGTGGAAGGCATTTGGATATGAATCCTCAGTTTGCTAAATTAATCCCACATGATGGTCAACAGGCCCAATGTAATCTAGTACGAGTCTCATGTTCAGTGGGCCAGTGCATCATAGTCTTCACTTGCCTGTACAGGGTTAGCTGACCATGCTCACTGGGTGGCATCAGGACGCAACCCCGAGGGGGGAGGGGGGGAGAAGCGGGGGGGAAGAGGGGAACAACGAATGAGAGGGAAAAAAAGAGAAAGGTAGGGGGAAGAAAGGGGAGGGGGGGAAAAGGGATCGCTAGGTGGAAGGCCATCACCAATAGATTACCCACGTAACCGCCCTTGCCCTGCTAGCCCGCTTCGCCTATGAACGTTGGGTTGATAAACCGGCACATGGGAAACGTGGAGAGGTTCAATAGGCTTCCGCAGCAACCGCACAGCGGCTTCCCTCCCTTTAGGTGTGGTCTGGGGAGGAGCCAAGTGAGAGTAACACCAAACGGACCACGTGTTATTAGGGTACAGAAGGAAAACGGCATGCTAGTAAGGGGGGTTTTGCCCGGGGTAAGGAACCTCTCTTATTGTCCTATCAACTGTCCAGTCAATTTTCGTGGCATAGCATTCAACAAAGTGCTGGAAGGCATTCCTCAGAAATTTGTGTGCGTCCATATTGACATGATGGGCGAGAAGGGGTCGGGCAAGACACCGGTTGCCGGGTGCGAGATGGTAATGTGTGGTCGGCGTGGGGGGGCGGGGACCTGAAAGCCAGATTCGAATCTCCCGTTCCAAAACCACAGAAAAACCAGAAGAGGTTCCAAACACCACATCCCAAAGGGAGTGCTCTATTGGTTTGACGGGATCTGAGTGACTTGTGGAGGCCATGGGTGTGAGGTGAGCGGGAGTGGTGAGAACGTACATTGTGGCAGCAAAGTGGAATTTCGAGGAAAAAGAAGAAGAAAGCCACAGTCTGAGAGGTGATTGCCAGGGGCTTTATGCAGGCGCAGTTTCCGGCTGGAAAGTGAGTCCATCAAGAATGTGAAAGGTAACATTGTGGTCATAAAGAGGAAAGAAAGAAAGATTGACATGGGTCACCAAAAATAGCAGAGGAAAAGGGGGAAGGAGACGGGAGTCAGCCATGGGGGAGCGGCTTGATGGGCGTATCACTCCAGAGAAACGATTCTCCAAAGATTTTAACCCGGGGCGCTTCAAAGAGTTCCAATAGAAAAGTTGTATCCCCGGACAGAAGCGAACGAGCGGGAATAAGAACAAGAGGAGGGGGGCGGGACGAAGGGGGGAGGGAGGGGCGGGGAAAGAGAAAAAGGGGAGGGGGGGATACCCCCCCCACAACATAGAACCAACCCCAGCCTGACCCGTTGATACAAGGCAGGATGGATCCATGCTTTCATGTTGTTGACGCCAAATTCTGACCCTACCATCCGAATGTCGCATAAGATCGAGACTCATCAGACCAGGCAACGTTTTTCCGATCTTCTACTTCCATTTCGATGAGCTTGTGGCAAATTGTACCCTCAGTTTCCTGTTCTTTAGCTGAAAAGAGTGGCACCCGGTGTGGTCTCTGCTGCTGTAGCCCATCTGCCTCAAAGTTCAGACGTACTGTGCGTTCAGAGGATGCTCTTCTGCCTACCTTGGTTGTAACGGGTGGCATTGAGTCAGGCTGTTCCGGACCTTTCGTATCACGCTCGAAACAAAACAGTTTGACCCAAAGTCTGGACCTCTGGGAACGTTCTGTCAGTCAACAAGGCATTTCCGTCCCACAAACTGCCGCTCACATGTTTTTTTTTTCGACCTTCTACTGTAAACCTAGAATGGTTGTGTCGTGAAAATCCCAGTAGATCAGCAGTTTCTGAAATACTCAGAACCAGCCCTTCTGGCACCAACAACCAGTCCACGTCAAAGGCACTCAAATCACCTTTCTTCCCATACTAATGCTCGGTTTGAACTGCAGAGATTGTCTTGACATGTCTACATGCCAAATGCACTGAGTTGCCGCCATGTGATTGGCTGATTAAAATGAAGTGGTAAACGAGCAGTGTGACAGGTGTACCTAATAAAGGGCCGTGAGTGTATGTATTTTGGTTAAAATGTGTTTGTCCACAGAACCTCAAAGGAAAACTACCATTAGGAATCTAAGATCGAAGTATTTCTGAAGGTAGATTCCTCCTGCCTGCCTTTCCCCTAATCTGTAATTTAATAATCCTGGAACTACCACCTAACTTGTTAAAAACTTTATTTTAGTGCATATGTAAATTAATGCAGAGGCTACGTACTAGTGCCTTAGCTGCCAGTGTCCGGCCAGGCAGTACAGTCCCAGAGCCTCTGCAGTTCATTTACATATTACTAAAATAAAGTTTTTAACGATTTAGGTTATGTTCCAGGATTATTAAATTACAGATTGGGCAGAGGCAAGCAGGATAAATTTACAATTCAATCTACCTGTAGTGATTCCTCATGGTAGCTTTCTTTAAGGGGTTTTATGTACAGGTCTATTAACTCTTCATACACCTCTAGCATTAATCTGCGGGTTTGTTTGTGGCCATTCCCCAGCACCTCTTAAGGACACATTGGATACATTTGTTCTGGGCTAGCACTGTCCCTTTCTGTTTACTTTTACTTTAGGAGCATCTACCTGGAGCTATGCGTTCATGTAAACAGACAGTGAGAAGGAAGGTGTTTACTATAAACACCTCAGACATTATTACAGCAGCGAATGTTTATATGACAAGTGTACAACAGGCGATCCTCAACACAGGGCAGCTTTGTCCCATTCATTGTGTCTTATACTGATTCATCATGAGAATTCAATTGTTGTCTAAAATGCACATGACCTGTTAACTTGCTATAAGGTGTGTATAATTGGATTCTGAAGAAGATCTGTTACTATTATTTTAGGTGTTAGCTTGTACATTGCATATAAAGCAGCAGCTTGATATATCGCACAGTTCAGGGTGATCCAAAAGTTCTACAGCGAACTGCTACCTGCAATACAGTCCGCCACCTGCTGGTGAGAAGTGAGCACCTCCCATGTATTGTCCCCTTCTCACTACAGAGAGCAACAGCGACTGTCTTAAGAGCCACATGATGTAAATGGGGACAGGTATTAGCTGTTGTTACAACAAAGCACACGCCCTTATTTACTTCTATGGGCTCCTACACACGGCTCTGAATGTCCCTGCCTAGCATGAGCGCTTCCTGAGACACAAAAGATAGAGCAGGTCCTATTACTGCTCATGTTAGTATACCCAGCAGTCATATAACAGGGACTGTAAATGTACAAAAACTCCATGCAGTTGTTAAACTTTGGTCAAATTCTAGGACCCCTGGACAGCAATTTAACAGAGCTATACAATGGGGCTCATTTACTTACCCGGTCCAGTCGCGATCCCGTGGCGCGATTTCCGAAGTGGATTGGGTTCTGCCGGGATTCACTAAGGTCGTGCGCCCGAATCCGAAGGTGTCGCTGCTGCATCGAGGTCTGCGGAGTTCACCTTCTTCTCCCTGGTGCATGTAAGTGCTTGATCTTGCGACACACATTTCGTTTTTTATAAATTCCGCCGTTTTTCTCTATATGTCGGTTTTGTCCGTCGGGCATGCCCAGATTTCTGTTGAGTAAAACCAACGAGATTGCACCAAATCCGATCACGTGCGCCCACAATCCTGGCGGAATTTCAGTGCAAACAGAAAATTCGGGAAACCCGACAAAAGTGCGACCGCGGAGCCCTTAGTAATGAGCCCCAAAGCATGACTTGTGCTACTCAGTGTTATCTTCTTTCTCTTTTTTATTTACTATTTTTACAGTAATGTTTGAGGATAGCTTTCCTGCTTTCTTGTATACTTTTGAGACTTTTGTGCCACTGTTCAAGATTTTTTTCCCATCTGACAAAAAAATAGTCTCAAAAAGTAATATGAAAATTTTAGACAATGGGGGTTTGTCATTGTTTGACTTTTTATTTTGGCACAAAAAAAGTCTCAATGAGACTCCTGTCTCAGCACTGGGACAGGAACGGGTGGAACGTCCAGTTCACAGGAAAGTGGAGGTTCTGTCCCAGTAAATATACAGGGGCATGGCTCAGATCAGACCATGCATGGGAGACTGGGAGCACTGGAGGGAGGTAAGTACAGCCTCATTATTTTAAATAACCCTCCACAGCCCACTCCCAGAGTTTTAATACAGACAGACAATCCCTTTAAAATTCTGCTCAGAATTGTGTTCAATGGACATGTCTATGCCCAATTTTACTTTCACATTTTTGGACTATTGTAGAAACCATGGGCTGCTGTAGACCTTAAACTCCACAATTAGACGCTAAAATCATGCTTGACAGATTCAGCACACTGAGAAATGAAGTAACATTAACTCAGATTACCTCAACCCAGGCGTGTCAGGTGGTGAGAATTTATTGTATTATCTTATGTGTCGTACGTAAAATATAGAGGATGCAACGCTACATTTCATGTCACCCGGAGCTATTATTTTCTAAAGATAAACTCACAACACTTGTAACCTTCACACACACTTCCAGATATTTGGAAATTTGGCAGATTAATCATTCTTCTGATTAGAGCAGGTGTCATAATACAAATTAGTGAAGGACACCAGAATGAGCATGTTCTGCGTGCTTGTATTTAGGTAATACCGCACAACTATTTATTTATGGCACATTTTTGATACGTTACAGCGGCACAACCAGTAAAAATAACTCCAGAGATTACACGCAACTAAGACGGAGCTGATCAAGGTGAAATATGGGACTGCTTCAGGACCTGGAAGGCTGAAGTCATAAAACAGCCATAAAATTTATAGGTAGGGGAACATTAAGAAATTGGACATAATACGATTAGATGACTTATTTAAATATGTCTCCTGATGTAATTACGATGAACGGGTCAGGTTTCTCAACTGGGAGGTTAAAGAGTAGAGAAATGACCACACTGAGCAGGATTTAGCAGGTTGTGCTTTATAAAATGTAAAATTAAACACTAATATTAGGAGATAAAAGATGATTTTAGTAGCTATGGAGTAAGAATGTTTTTTTGGTTGTGTTTTGCTTTTTTTAGCTAATCATCTCAATTAATGGCCATAAACTTTACTAGGTTGCGGAATCCTAGACTCTTACAAAGTCTTGATTTATTCTTCAATAAGTTGTTTGAATTGATTTAGTATAAGCTATGAACAAGTACATTCATTCATTCTATAAATATTTTTTTTTATGCAGGCATTTGCCTACTTAGATACAAATGTCACAATGATGGAAAACTCGATATGCAGTATCAGTCCTCAGTCTGTATCAATACAGTTTCCCTCTTAAAGGGGTTTTCCCATGAATCAGTTAGGCCCATCAACTGGAGTAGAGGCCATAATTGCTGTATCGGTGGGGGGTATGACGTGAGGGTCTCAGCGTGACGTTCAGCACTCCATAATCTCAATGGAGCTGACCGAACTTGCCTTAGCGCATGCTTAGCGATCTGTGTCCGGCTTCAAGAGATGGAAGGCCCGTTCTGCAAAGAGTAACTGTTAAGGTTTTTTTCCCCAACAAATCATAGCTCTTGGTATGTAAAACAACTTTCCACCCACATGGGTAGTTTCTTGCTATATCCCTAAAGATTACCTCGAAGCTGCAATGCTGCTTCCTCTTCCTGTGCTGAAAGCCCTGTGAAATAGTTATAGTAGTTTTTATCGTCGTTTCTAAGAAGGGAGGGGTTGTTCTCCTGCTCACAGAGGAGGAGGTCATGGACAGAGCACGTCTCCTGGTAATGTGCGTAGCTGATAGTGTTCCAGAAGTTGGATACAGATGTCTCAATGCTCAGAATAGGGATGTACACGTGCTCCCTGTCCCCATCAGTTCCCCCATCCCAGACTGTGCTATCTACAGAATTTTATCCTGTGGCAGA
Source organism: Engystomops pustulosus (assembly GCA_019512145.1). Taxonomy (NCBI): domain Eukaryota; kingdom Metazoa; phylum Chordata; class Amphibia; order Anura; family Leptodactylidae; genus Engystomops; species Engystomops pustulosus. The sequence continues at coordinate 58,982,099 of CM033644.1, forward strand.
TAAGTATTTAACCTTATTCTCCACACGACACAGGCTATAGACGGTATGTAATTGGTTTCTCCTATTGATTCTTCTCAACTCATTACGATTTCCCTGCTCTTCCATGTGATGGAAGCTTCCAGGACTGGTCACAACTCACCGGCCACTTTATTAGGTACACCATGCTAGTAACGGGTTGGACCTCTTTTGCCTTCAGAACTGCCTCAATTCTTCGTGGCATAGTATCTGGAGCTGGCAGGGGGCATTAATGATATGTCTGGGTGGGGGGGGCATTATTCTATATCTGGGGCTGGCAAGGGGCATCAATTATATGTCTGGGGGGCATTATTCTATATCTTGGGCTGGCATGGGGCATTATTCTATGTCTGGGGTAGGCTGGGAGTATAAACTCTATGTCTGGGGCAGGTTGGGGGCATAAATTCTATGTCTGGGGCAGGCTGGAGCCATTAATTCTTTTTCTGGGGTTGGATGGGGCCATTCATTCTATGTCTGGGGTAGGCTGAGGCCATTAATTCTATGTCTGGGGTAGGCTGAGGCCATTAATTCTATGTCTGGGGTAGGCTGGGGCTATTAATTCTATGTCTGGGGCGGGCTGGGGCCATTAATTCTATGTCTGGGGAAGGCTGAGGCCATTAATTCTATGTCTGGGGCAGGCTGGGGGCATTAATTTTATGACTGGGGCAGGCTGGGGCTATTAATTCTATGTCTGGGGTAGGCTGGGGCCATTATTATTACACCTGGGTCATAGTCGGAGCTCTATCAATACTGGGGTGGGAGGGGGGGGTAAAGGAGGTTTCAGGAGAGAATAGAAGAAATAAATTATCCTTACCATTACAGTATGTTACATTATGGGGCACTATTTGTGTGGTACTAATATTTTAGGGGGCTCTATTACAGTATTTGGGGCACAGTATTGGTGGTAGCAGAAGAAGGGACAATGGGAAAGTGCAGAACATAAGACGTCTGTTTGGTAAACTGCAGGAAAGCTGTGTACCTGGAGGAAGAGACAAGGTGACTATTGGAAAAGATGAGGAACCAGTGCAATCCGGGGATCACCTGATGTCACTGGATGCAATAGGTGAGCATCTCATGTGTTTTCTGTAGCTGTATATAATAAATACTGATTTTTTTGCATGTTTGCTTCTGTGTATGTATGTAGGATTATAGTAGTTATATTCCTGTACATAGGGGGCAGTACTATAGTAGTTATATTCTTGTACATAGGGGGCAGTATTATAGTAGTTATATTCTTGTACATAGGGGGCAGTATTATAGTAGTTATATTCCTGTACATAGGG